>OX451736.1:1082779583-1084165817 GCA_948472305.1 Vicia faba
ATATATATATATATATATATATATATATATATATATATATATATATATATATATATATATATATATATGAATTATATTAAATATGTAAAATAAAAATAAAATATATTCAAGACAAAAATATATTTAGAACAAAGTATTATTTAAGTATAAATAATAATAAAAAAACAAAAGTATAATTTTTAATGTTTTTATTTTTAAGTTCTCATTAAAATAAAATAAAGATATATGTTCATTAAATTACTTTTAGGTTTAGAAAAAATTAAATAAAATACAAAAATAAATGTGAGAATTTATAGAAAAATTATTTTAGTATTTTTTATGTTTAGAAATAATAAAATAAAATCAGAAATGAAAATAAAATAACAAAACATAAAAATATGAAGAAATGGGCCAGGGGGTGTTTTCAGCAAAAGAGGGGTGCAAATAGTGAAAGAACCAAAGCCCAGCCCAAGCCAGACTTCATCTTCAACCTCTCTTCAAAATTTCGCGCGCCCTGTATCAGAGATGTACAACCTGCATACGAGCTCTAATGCAAAAACACATAACATCAAAGTTGTAGGATTTTCCAAGACGAATTCAACCATATAAAAAACTTGTCCTTAACTCTCAAAGACCAGAGATAATTTCTCTGGCCCTAAATCTTAACCTATTTTTTTCAGGATGTTCATGGACCAAATTCTCTTAGCATGCTTAACTAAAATGGAAACTGAGCATATGTACAACTTCATGGCTATGAATACTACATTTCTTATTCACAAACCTAAGCCTAATTGTTCCTAAATAGAGAGATAGGAAGTTGAGAAAAACCTGTTTCAGTTGAGATCGTGTCTGACAATGTGGAGCTTTTCAATGAGGCCTGTGATGTTTGGGAGCTTTCTTGAACTTCATCTGACCTTCCTCAATGCCTAGCTTGCCTTGAATGTGCTTGAACAAGCTTGTAGAACTCAACCTGCACAAGCTGAAATTGAAAATGGCAAACCCTGTAAATGGAGTTACAGTCAGTGTTTAAGGGTTGGGATAGCTTGGATAGGTCGTATGGAAGGTGTTTGAACAGGTTTGGGACAAAACGCACGAGCAATTTGTGTTACGGAACTCAAACTGCAGGGAGTACCCTGTTTTTCCAAATGAACATGATTTTGTGCTATGGGAGGTTTGAGGGCTCAAAGGTTCGTGTTTCTGGCTCAAGGGGATGTGAGAAAGTTATCTCAAAAGCTCTCCAAGGTTGGTTTTCACAGATGTTCAAGTTATGTGATATTGGACAAATTTCTTGGTTATGAAGCAAAGTATGAGAAGTGATGTGAAGCAGGCCTGTACAGGCTATCCATCAGTTTGCACACTTTGCTCTTGGCCCCTCAAGTTTGTGGATCTGATTTGCTGCAGAAGATATGGCTCAATGCTCAAGGATTTAGTTTTGACATAAAGCAAGATTTAAGCAAAAAAGGTAATGTTGCTTTTTCTATTTAGGGATTAATCTAATGTGCAATGCTCTAATGACCAAAACAAAACCTTAGACCAATGGCTTTGCATTTAATTATTGAGTATGGAATGGTTTTGAGGCCTGTAATCTAGTGCAAAGCAAGCTGATTTGAATTTGCAACTTGTATCACTATGAACATGCCATGGATGAAAAGTGAGTTTTTGCCAACTTCAAGCCTTCGATTCTCCCTAACCACAAATGAGTTTGGAGAGTTATTGGAAATTTTGGAAAGCTTGCAACATGCTCTACATTCCATATTTGAAATTCAATTTGAGATTCCAAGTGGAACTATGTGAAAAATGGCCATGAAGATAGGTCAAAATCCTGCCTAAATTAGGGCAAAATTTCTCCAAGTTAAAAGTTTCATGGACCCTTGTTCCAAAAATCATAACTTGAAATCCAAGCCTCTTTTGGGAAAACTTTGTGAATAAAAGTTGTATACTTTGTGGAGGACTACAACTTTCATGTCGGAAGTTTTGTTTGAATCCAATTGCATCATGGTGAAAATGTTGGGCAAAGTTAGGAAAAATTAAGAAGATTTCATAACTTAGAAAAATTCTAAGTTATGAAAATTTTCAATCTTAAACCCTAATTTGCAAAATTGAGTTTCTTGATGAACAAGTTTCATGTTTTGACACATATTAATGAAAAATGACCCTTGGCACTTGATTTTGACCAAAAAGTCAAAGTTTGACTTTTCAGTATACAGTCAAAATTTGATCAGTTGACTGAAAAAATCATCTGTCAACCCAATGCAATTGAAATCTTTTGAACCTTGTGAGTAGGTCAAGATGATTCGATTGAGTCCTTGAATCCATGCTTGAACCCAATTTGCCATTGGCTAGGTCAAAAGTCAGAAATTACCCTTGTGTAGTCAAAACCCTAAAAATAACCATTTTGCCCTTTTGGTGATCTAATCAAATTTCTTGAGGAGTTGTAGTACAAACTTGATCAAATGGTTCATATGAGTCTATAATGTTGATGTGGGTCAAAATTTATGAGGTTTGACTGTAAATTGGCCACAGTTGACTTTTTCCATAATACAATTGACTTCTAGGTCAACTGTCCAATTGACTGAGCAAAAATTTGATTCAAGGCTTGAAACTTGGTAGAGGTAATCTTGTAAGTCCAACATGAAGTATGAAAGTCACTTTGAGCATTATAAGTCCAAAATTCCTTGTGCAAACTCAAACTCTAATTTAGGTCAACAATGCAAGGAGATGTCTTGAGCAGAGCAAACCCTAGCTTGATCTTGAGTTCAAAGAGCCTTGTGATGAGAAATCTTGATAAAATGAGAGGGCAAATTTTGGGGTACAACAATAATCTTTCCACTATTTGGGTTATAAAGCTTGTACCTTTTAGAGCTTGAGTCATAACCCACAAACACATACTTCTCACTTTTATCATCGAGCTTTGTTCTTCTTTCATCTAGAACATGGGTATAGGAAATGCTTCCAAATACTTTGAGGCGAGAGATCCCAGGTTTCCTTCCACTCCATGCTTCTTGGGGTGTCTTTTCATGCACGTTTCTTGTTGGGGAACAATTTTTCAAGTAAACTGCACATGCCACTACTTCGGCCCAAAACTCCTTCGACATCTTCTTGCTCTTGAGCATGCTTCGTACCATGTTAAGTATAGTCCGATTCTTTCTCTCTGCTATTCCATTTTGTTGAGGTGATCTTGGAACAATCAGTGGGCGATGGATTCCATAGTCTTCACAATATTTGTTGAACTCATTTAAAGTGAACTTTCCTCCTCGGTCAGATCTCATGGCCTTAATGGAAAGACCACTTTCTTTCTCCACAAGGGCTTTGAACTTCTTAAAGTTGTCAAATACTTCTGACTTCTCCTTCAAGAAATAAACCCATATTTTTCTGGAATAATCATCAATAAAGAGGAGAAAGTATTTATTCTTACCAAACGAGTTGGGTTTGATTGGTCCACAGATATCCGTGTGTATGAGCTCTAGTGGCTTTGTCTCTCTTGACGTTGGTTCCTTTGGAAATTTTTTTCGGAATTGCTTCCCAATTAGACATCCTTCACAGAGTTGGTCTGGGTGGTTGATCCTAGGAAAGCCTCTCACCATCTCTTTCTTCGACAAACAGTCTAAACTATCAAATTTGAGGTGCCCGAATCGTAGATGCCATAGCCATGAAGAATCAGTATAGCAAGCCTTGAGACACTTTTCTATGTCATTTTGAATGTTCAAGAGGAACATTCTATTTTTTGACATAAGCACCTTAGCAATCAATTTATGACTACAATCTCTTAAGAAAAGACTATGTTCTTTTAAGTGGATGTCATAGCCTTTCTCTAATAATTGTCCCAAACTCAAAATATTATTCTTCATGTTAGGCACATAATAGACATTGGATATAAATTGATGACTCACATTCTTCAAGTGTATGAGAATTTTACCTTTTCCTTTGACCGATATCTTTGAGTCATCTCCAAATGATACATCACCAGTTGCCGCTTCATTGATCTCTACGAACATGCTTCGATCGCCACACATGCGGTTGCTTGTGCCAGTGTCAAAGTACCACTTATTTATTTTCTCTTCAACTTCGTTTTGACACGCGAGTAGCAAAGTTTCTTCTTCTCCACCTTTTTCTTCTACAAAAATAGCTTTCTCTTCCACCTTCTTCAAGAATCTACACTCGGTTGCGTAATGACCAATCTTGTTGCAGTTGAAACATTTAACTTGTGATTTATTACTCCTCGACTATGAGGTTCCTCTTCCATGACCTCTTGTTGCTTGTGGATTCCAACTTCTTTCTCCATTGTTGAAGTTGTTGGAGTAGTTATTGCAACCGCCTCTTCCTTCTCCTTCATGTCCTCATCCATGTCCTCTTTGACTCTTGTAATTCGCATAGTTTACTTCCTTTATGTTGAGTTGTAGTAATTTCTCCATAGCCTCCTTTTGTTTAATTTTTCTCTTTTGTTTTTCTTCATATGCTTGTAAGGAATCCATGAGTTGCTCAATAGTCATGGTCTTTAGATCCTTATTTTCTTCAATGTTGGTAACAATGAAGTTAAAACTTGGATTTAAAGTGCGAAGTATTTTCTCCATGACTTTCACATCATCAACATCTTCACCATTTCTCTTAAGTTGATTGACTACAGCCAATACTCGAGGAAAAAAAATCTGAAATTGACTTAGACTCCTCCATAAATAAACGTTCAAAGTCACCTCTAAGAGTTTGAAGACAAATCTTTTTTACCTGCTTAACTCCTTTGTTGCAAGTTTGAAGTTTGTCCCATTCTTCTTTGGCCGTTGTTGCGTTGGATATCTTCTCAAACGTATCTTCATCCATCGATTGATAAATTAGAAAGAGAGCTTTCCTGTCTCTCTTTCTTGACTCCTTCAATGTCTCTCTTACACCTTAACTTAGCGAGGATTCATCTTGATCCTTGAAGCCTTTCTCAACAATATCCCATACATCTTGAGCTCCCAGTAGCGCCTTCATCTTGATACTCCAATTATCATAGTTGTTCTTTGTGAGCATCAGCATTTGGAAAAGGAAATCACCATTCATCATTTTGTGGATCTTGAAGTTCTGATACCACTTTGTTGAAAATAAGATCTTTTATGTTAAGGAGAAGTGTGTGAGAATATTGAAGGTTTGAATATAAATTTGATAAATAGGATAATTCTTTATGGAGGAGAAGAACTTTGTATTTTTACTTGATACAAATGTGTGAGACTACATCCACTACTAAAAAAAAGACATTTGAGAAAAAGTTTTTACATCGGGTATCAAAATATGTGATGTAAAAAATACAATTAACAAACTTTTTACATCAGGTATTTATTTGCAATGATATAAAAAATAAGGAAAAAAAAATTTTCGCCACCTATTACATCGGGAAATCTCATCCACCGATGTAAAAGATTTCCAGAAAAAAAACACGGTGGCATTTTTGTAAATAAGAAACAAGGTGACAAAAACGTAAAAAAAATATAAGCAAGATATTACATCGGTTTAACGAAAAACCGATGTAAAAAATGCTCGCTTGAATTAATATATAAAATATATTAAAAAATCATATAAAACGCGTGTATCGGTTGGACTTTCCACCGATGTAAAAGCCAACCGCTTGTATCGGTTGGACGTTCCACCGATGTAAATGCTCGCTTGAATTAAGTTTTTAAATATATTAAAAATTCTACAAAACGCGTGTATCGGTTGGACTTTCCACCGATGTAAAAGCCAAACGCTTGTATCGGTTGGACTTTCCACCGATGTAAAAAATTATAAAAACAAAATTCAAAATTGAAAAAGCCCACATTCTCGAACACTACATTTTCTCCGACCCAAGATGAATGAAAGAGGGTTGTTAAAAGAGCATAATAAGAGTTTCTCTGAGTGGTTTAAAGAAAGAATTGCTAATGAAGATAGTGTTTCTAATACAATTAAGTGGTTGTCTTATGGGCCTAAATGTAACATAATAACTTGGAGTGGATATGATATTAATAAAACCTCTTTTTATACAAAGTCAAAGAATGACCGTAGTACCACGCAAAATAGTGGGGTAATGATTGTGGCCGAGTCCATGCACTTCTCTAGTGCTAAAGATGAAAACCCGGTTATGGCATCTACACCGTACTTTTGGGTGATTGAAGAGATTTTGGAAGTTAATTATGTTGTGTTTAAAGTTCCTGTATTTAAATGAAAATGGATTGATATCAACAGTGGTGTCAGAATCGATGAATTTGGAGTTACACTGGTTGATCTTAGCAAGTTAGCTTATGCGAACGAACCATTCATCATGGCATCTCAAGCAAAACAAGTGTTTTATGTCACAGATCCTTCTAATAAAAAGTGGTTAGTGGTTTTACAAGGAAAGGTCCATGATAGTGATGAAAATCATGATGAGAATCTTGATATTTCTGAAACTCATCCTTTCTCAACAAATGTGACTACATTCATTGAAGAAAATGAAGGGGATGATGTGCATGCTATTCGCATAGACCATGAAGAAGGGATATGGGAGGACTAGTAAGATCTTTTGTATAAGTTAATTCCACGTTACTTTATTTTCTAATTGTTTTTATTTTGTGCTTAATTTTATTTCTAATTGTTTTTATTTTGTGCTTAATATTATTTCTAATTATTTTTGTTTTGTGTAAACAGATACACGGGTGATTCAAACCCCAATAAAAGAAGAGTTAGAGGTCCCACTTTAATGACACAAATTGACAAAGTTCATCAAACAGGTGAAAAGATAAAGGTCGAGTTTAATGCAAGAACCTATGAATGTATTGGTGTTGGTAAAAATGCTACACATTTCAAGAGTTATATAACATCTCTTGCTCGACAGTATTGTAGCATTGTGAAAAATGATTGGAAAGAAGTAGATGAAGGCGTAAAAGATGCTATTTGGACTGATATTCAGGTATTTTAAATACAATACTTTATTATATTTTATAATCATATACTAATTAACAACATATGACATATACTACATTTGTAGGCTCATTTTACTATTCCAGAATGTAAAGATCCAAAGAAGGATAGGTTGAAGAAAGAATGGATTAAATATGCGGGAGAGCGATGGAGAGGTTTTAAGACACAACTCACAGATAGATATATTCATCATCCCATAGAAAATGATCCTCCTCCATATGTCAAGTATAACTTTATTACAGAAGACGTCTGGAAAGAGTTTCTCAAGATTCGAGATACCCCTGAATTTAAGGTTAGTAGGAGTTATATATTTTTGTGTGCATAACATTTTTATTATATTTAGTGATTAATTACTTGTTTGAGTTTATAATAGGAAAAAAGTCAGAAGGGTAAGGATAATGTGGCCAAGAATTTATACCCACATGTATTATCTCGTGGAGGGTATCGCTCACTTGAGGAGAAAATTATGAAAGAAAAGTCATCATCGAGAGATAATTCCACATTAGATGATAATGATAGTCCATCTTTACCATCACGCCATGAGTTATGGAAGAGAGCACGACAAAAGAAAGGAGGAGAATACACATCAAAATCTACACAAGAGGTTGCTGAAAAAATTGTAAGTAAACAACGAAAAATTATTCAAGTATCATTATATTTGTGATTGATCAATTGATGTTTTTGCATTTTGTAGGATTCTCTTGTTCAAGAAGCTGAAAAAGGTGCAATTGTTCCAGATGGACGTAACGATATCTTATCATTAGCCATTGGAACATCTGAGCATGGAAGTCGTGTTCGTGGTGTTGGAAAACACCATAAACAAAGCACTTACTTTGGAAGAAAAAGTCAACATATCGACGTAAATGAACAACTTGCAATATTGGAAACAAAACTTAGAGCTGAACTTGAAGAAAAGTTGGTTGAAGAGCGTAAGATGTTTCAGCAATCATTAATGGAGACACTTAAGTCTATGGGTTTATCACAAAGCACAGGATATTAAATGCATTGAAAAATTGGAAATTATCGATGGAAGCGGAAAAGGAAGTTGTTCAGCTGCAAAGGGAAGCACAAAAGAGAGCACAAAAGACGTGGAAGTTGATGATGTTCAGAGATTGTTACTCATGGTTTTGAAAATGGATGATAACCATTTGGCAGTACAATTAAGTCATTGTGCGAGTGTCTCTAATTTTTATGTTTCAGCTAAATGTATCAGAGAGTTATTGGTGGGTTTAGGTCATTGGCTTGACGTGTCTATTCTGCAAATTTGGTGCACGTAAGTACATTTTATTGTTTTATTAAAGTCAATCTCTATTAATATGTTATATCTCTCATCACTTTGATTCTAATGTTAATTTTAAAATTATTCAGGTATATTCATCGTGTTTGTCTTGAGAATTCCATTTCAGAATTATATGGATTTATGGACCCTGCTAGGTGTATTTATAATGATAATGTAGCGAAATCTCAAGAAGATGTTAAAAATTACGTGCTAGAAAAGTTACGTGATGAAAACAGAGCGTGCCACTTACTACCATTAATTCATGGGTAAGAATTTTTATGAAATTGTGTTTTATATTATTTAATTTTGATAACATATATATTTTATGCGACTTTTCTGTTTCCACACACACGTACAGGAGACATTGGCAATTAATAGTCATGTGTCCAAGAGACAATTTAGTTGTCGTATTTTGTTCACTTCATCGGGAAATTGACCAGAACACGAAGAAAATTATTACAAAGTAAGTTTATCTTTCATGTGACTTTCATTGACAACTAATAGTTATGTGATTTTTCATTGGCGAGTATATTTAGTTATGTGATGTTTATCTTTCTGTATTAGTTCTTTTGGGATTCATCAAATGGCAAATGGAAATAGAAAAAAGGCTACATGGCTTCATCCCAATGTAAGTGTGATGTAAATTGTAATTCTATAGTTAAATTTATGATAAATATTCACTAATTATGTCATTCAATTGTAGACAAGGCAACAACATAACTCTAATGATTATGGATACTATGTGATGAAAAATATGTTGGATATTGTCTCTGCTAATATAACCGAGAATTGGATGCAGGTACTAAAAATAACTTTACTTTGTTATTTACTTTTTGTTTTTCGACTTAATATGAATTTTTAAAAAATAACTCTATATTGTTATATTTATGTATTATAGGTATTTGATGACCCAACAGAATTAACACCAGATGATTTGTATGATTTGCGACTTCGTTGGGCAAAATGTTTCTTTGAGTTACATGGAACTTAAGTTTATCTTGGTGAGTTTTATAGAATTGTATAAGTTGTGGTTTTTACACAATACATGTGGTTTTTGCTCATGTGTTGAGTTTCTTGATTTTTTTTGCTGATTTTAATTGTTATTATTTATTGTCAGGCAATATGATTTTGGTGTTGTCTACCGAAGATTTTATATTGGTAATTCAAGTTTGGAAACTTAGAAATAGTGAATATTTTTGTATATGTATATTTTGTGTATAATATGTAATTATAAGTTTTGAAAAAGACTTATAAATAGTTGAATATTGTTTTATATTTTGTGAAGAATTTGTAATTGTAAGTTTGTTTGTTGTAATACAATACAAATTTGCAATACAATTGTTCAATTTGTAAGTTTGTTGTGAAAAATATGAAAACATCGACCTAAATGTGATATATGTGATGTTGGAAAACTATGAAATCTATATAGCGACATAAATATAGTCTGTTTGATATTGGAAAAATATGAAAAAATGGGTACAAATTATATTTGTATAGGGAAACCCAGAAAATAAATAATCTATTCCAAAAAAATTTCATACATTTTACATCGGTTTTTACTCAAAACTGATGTGAAAACTTTCAAAAAGGGATTTTTTACATCGGTTGGGAGTAATAACCGATGTAAAAAGTTGCGTCACTGGGAACTTTTTACATCGGGTATTACTTCCAACCAATGTAAAAAATTGGATCAATTTTTAAAAAAATGTGCATAATAACTGTTTCTTACATCGGTTCTTATATTATAACCGATGTAAAAAAGAGACTTTTTACATCGGGTATTACTTCCAACCGATGTAAAAAGCTGGATCAATTTTTTAAAAAATATGCATAATAACTGTTTCTTACATCGGTTCTTATATTATAACCGATGTAAAAAAGGGACTTTTTACATCGGTCCCAGAACCGATGTAAAAAGTACCTGATTTACTATATCGCCTGACTTTACATCGGTCCCAGAACCGATGTAAAAAGTCAATTTCACCCGATGTAAAAAGTCATTTCTGCACTAGTGATCTCTATTTATAATACTCTAAGGAGAACTCTAGACACACTAATTCTAGAGAGTTCCCAACTCTAGAGATCCAAAGACTATTCTAGAAAATATTACAATTATAAGAAATATCTAGAGATTTCAAATATTAAAAGAATTCTCTAGAAAACTACTTAAACCCAAAATAACTAAGTCCAAAAACCAATTAATAAATTTAAGCCCAAATCAAATTTAATATTTCCAACACTTACTTCATGATGGGTTGTGTTTTAGGGCCGACACTATTTATGGTTTCCGATTTATTAGACCAACAAACTGATGTATTAAGGCTTGAGCTCTCTAAGGTGAAGGAGGATCAAATCACTAATCAAACTCTGTTGACCTTAGTCAATGAAAGGATCATTGAGCTTAAAAAGGTGTTAAAATTGGTTCAGGAATAGCGTGACTCACTCAAAGAGAATAAATAATCTATGGAGGTGGGTTTCAAGTCTCATTGCAAGAAGCTTGCACAGGTCGAGCAAGAGGTGACTTCACTCAAAGGAAACATCGATAAGCTCAAAAAGGATCTTGAGGAGGAGCGCATGTGTGACATTTTGTCTGGGTATGAAGGCCTTGAAAAAGCCAAAGATGAAACCCTCTGCTTCTACCCCCACCTTAATTGATCCAAACAAGATTATTTCAAGATGGTGATGGATGTACGTCTGGTGGATGAAATAGACCATGAGCTGACCCTTAACCTTGATGCTTTTCCTGCAATTGAGTTTTTTTGTCCAAGGCCAAACGCCCAAAGAGACCAATGTTAAGGTGATTCAAGATGAGAGGACTGCAACAATTGTTCATGAGGCCTAGAAGTTTTCTTATGTCTTAGTTTCTTGGTTGTTTTATTGCCTTTCGACCCTTTGAGTTTTTTTTTTCTTTTCTATATTCCTCGGCTACTTTGCTTTAGTTTTCGGCCTTGTTTTGCCGTCAAAATGTATATGGAATTCTTGGATAATCGATGCAGAGAGCTTGGTGGTTTTCGACCTTTGCTCCATTAGCACCTGAAAAACAATAATTTATTGAAACTTTAAGGGTGCCTCATTAAAAATCCTATCATTGCAATTGAAAAGAGTGCTACCACATGATGATATTTATTCACATTTTATCTAAGTTCAGTTTTATAATTTATTCCAGACAAATGAATTTTCTTTTAATTAACGTAGTGTCTTAAGCTTATTCCATGTCTTTGGATTCTCTTTCCTTTCTAGTATCTCCAACTTATAAGCTTCATGGGGCAACTTATGAAGTACTTTGCATGGTGCCTCCCATATAGGATGTAGCTTGCATTTCTCTACTGACACTACTAAAAAATTTATTTTTAGTGACTTAATTATTTTATCACTCTAGCCACCAAAATTTAATATATAGTACATAAAATTTTAAAATCACTAATTTGGCAAAAAATAAAATTAGCCATCGGATTAAACACTACAATTTTGTGACAGCTTTTTCTATTTCAAAAAATATTTATATATAAAAATTAATTGATAAAATAATTCAGCAATCGAAATTTCTCTCTCTAATAATTTTGTTATTTCCTTCACTCAACAGGACTGAAATAAACTCTATGAATATGTTATTTCCTTTAACAACAACAATGTGCTATTGCATTTTTATTTCTGAGATAGAATCACACATTTTTATTTGTTATTTCTTATTCTCAATCCGCAGTTACCCATTTATGCCTAATAGATTTTACTTGGCAGGTTAAATTACATATAATTTTAATTATGTTTGAATTTTGGCAATTATATATTTTATTAAATAATTGATTTTCCAGTGTATTATTTTCATCAACAAATTTACTCTGATATTTCCATTAGGTTGTTTATTTTTGCCTTTCACTTGATGAATACTTATTATGTTGTTGACTCTGTTACAAGAATTACAGGTGTAGTAGAAGGAACTACAGGTTGAGCTTGTAGTTTAGAAGTTGCTGAAGATTATAAAGTCATGAAATTTTAAACTTGGATTTTGCTTAAGTAGAGATTAACTAAATGTTTGAGTTTGTAAGAATGCTCAAAATAATATGATATGAAACCAACTCAAGTAACCCCTTTGTTCTTCACTTCATCTACTTCACGCAATGTGAGTGGTTGTTTTGATTAGGTATGAACCGCTTTCCACTATTTTTTATGGTTTCGTTTAGGATTTTTTTACCGTTAAATATTATTTATTCTGTTTTTCTCTTTTCTTATATATCTGAATCTTCGTCCCTCACATCTAAAGTTCAGAGGGTCTTGTGTTTGTTATCATAGTATTTTAGTTAGCATTCATGTTTTTATAGTTTGGAGAGTGATTTTTTTTTCAAAATCCTATAAATTCAATGCTAATAAACTTATTTTATTAGTTGTTAACTCAATATTGTCGATACCAATTAATTTAATTCAATGGTTGTCGATGATAATTAATTTAGTTTCATTACAAGAAAAAATGTTATTTGCTAGGGGTGTAACCCCTCACTAAGATAAAAAGTTTCTCTTAAAACAAAATTTTGCAAGGGGATAACACCCCTAGGAAAATAGGTCATCACAAATTATTTGTGATAGGTCTCTCACCTCACTAATTTGTGAGGGGTTAAGCCCCTTGCAAAATGGGTTCAGAAGTACAGTGTGACGCAGTATTGTGTCTAGATTTTGCTAAAGGTTAAGCCCCTAATAAATTATAAGCTTTTTACATTGGCTTGGAGTTTATCCTCTGACAAATTACAAGATTATATGATATAAAAAAATTATATTTATATATTGAATTAGGAGAGACTAAGAGACATTTAGGTTAAACCGTGTGTTTTAAAAAGCACTACGGAGACTTTATTATATATAGAGAGATTATAACTAATGCTATGATATAGTCAAATGCACCAAGCTTGCCACATATATAATTAGTTCTGGGACTTCGCAGAGATTTTGTAAACACATCTGCCAATTGATCATTCGAGTTGACAAAGCTTGTGGTGATGTCTCCTGATTCGATCTTCTCTCTGACAAAATGACAATCAATCTCAATATGTTTAGTCCGCTCATGGAAGACCGGATTTGAAGCAATGTGCAATGCAACTTAATTATCACAAATAAGTGTCATTGGTCTTGGTTCTTCAATTTTAAGTTCCTTGAGCAACTGTTTTAACCAAACAAGTTCACATGTTGCCATCACCATGGCTCTATACTCTGCCTCGGCGCTTGATCTTGCAACTACATTTTGTTTCTTACTTTTCCAAGATATAAGGTTTCCTCCAACAAGTACACAATACCCAAAGGTGGATCGTTTATCAATTGGTGATCCTGCCCAATCAGCATCGGAGTATCCAACTATCTGAGTATGTCATTTATCTTCATAGACTAATCCTTTTCCTGGAGCACTTTTGATGTATCTCAGAATCTGGATAACAGCATCCATGTGTTTCTGACAAAGGGAATTTAGGAACTGACTTACCACACTGACTGCAAAAGAAATGTTTGGACGAGTGACTGAGATGATTCAACTTTCCAACCAATCTTCTATACCTTCCTGAGTCTGATAGAGGCTCCCCCTGATTGGGTAGTAGTTTGAAACTTAGATCCATAGGAGTATCAGCTCGTTTAGCATTCAACAAACCTGTTTCTTCCAAAATATCTATAGCATATTTCCGCTGAGAAATCACCAAACCATCTTTAGATTGGGCTACCTCAATACCCAAGAAATACTGGAGTTTACCAAGATCTTTTGTCTGAAATTGATTCGAGATATGTTGTTTCAATTGGAGTATTCCCTGGTCATCACTATCAGTTATGATAATATCATCTACATACACAATAAGAAAAATATACCCTTGGGCTGAGTGACGATAAAAGACGGAATGGTCAGCTTCACTATGAACCATACCAAATTGTTGTACTACAGTGCTGAATCTTCCAAACCAAGCCCTCGGAGATTGTTTAAGACCATAAAGAGACCCGTGTAACCTACAAACCATATTCGATGACTCCCCCTGAGCAACAAACCCAGATGGTTTCTCTATATATACTTCATCTTTAAGATCACCATGCAAAAATGCATTTTTGATGTCATGTTGATGAAGAGGCCAATGTAGAATGGCTGCAATGGCTAGAAGAAGTCTAATAGATGCCATCTTGGCTACAGACGAGAAGGTATCACTATAATCCAATCCAAATATTTGAGTGTATCCTTTGGCTACCAAGCGAGCTTTAAATCGATCAATCTTACCATCTGGACCAACTTTCATTGTATAAAGCCAACGACAACCTACTAAAAATTTCCCAAGGGGTAGAGGAACCAGTTCCCAGATACCACTGCTTTGAAGAGCACACATTTCATCAATCATTTCTTGCCTCCACTCAGGGTGAGATAATACTTCACCTGGAGTGTTAGGAATAGAAACAGAAGACAAAGAAGACAAACAAGTATATTGCAACGGGGAAAGACGTTGACAATATAAATCAATATAATATGGATAAGGATTTCGTGTTTGACATATACCTTTTCGAAGGGCAATCGAAAGATCAGAATCAGGTTGCAGGATCGGATCCGGTGATGGCGAGAGCGTCGGAGGAGAGTATGCAATGACCTTAGGGACATGTACGACCTCAGGGACAGGTACGACCTCAGGGACATGTACGACCTCAAGGGCAGGTACGACATACATTGGTTGACGATGCTGATATGTTTGAAGTGGACGAGAAGTCGGAGGGTTAACCGTAGGGTTATCTAGTGGGCCAAGTTCCCTAGAATGATGGGGGGATAATGATATACGGGGCTTCCAAAAGAGGTGTGGGAGTACTCTCCTGTTCCGAAGTTACTTGACTGGACTCGAAATATGTAACAAACTCGAAGAAGGTGACATCGACCGACATGAGGTATCGTTGTAGGGTATGCGAATAGAAACGATAACCTTTTTGAGATCGATGATAACCAAGAAAAACACACTTTAGTGATCGAGATGATAGTTTATCAAGATCAGGAGAGAGATTGTGTATAAAACATGTAGACCCGAAGACTCGGCGAGGAATTGGATGAAGGGGTAATGGGGAAAAAGGATTGAATGAGGGATTTTATTGTTAAGGAGAGATGATGGCATGTGATTTATAAGGTAACATGTTGTTAGCACAACGTCTCCCCAAAACCGAAGTGGAACATTACCATGGAGAAGTAGGGTCCGAGTGGTTTCTACAAGAAGCCGATTTTTGCGTTCGGCTACCCCGTTTTGTTGAGGTGTATGAGGACAAGATGTTTGGTGGAGAATACCATTATTGGACATAAAAATTTGAAATTGTTGGGATAAATATTCACGAGCATTATCACTTCTTAAGGTACGAATAGACACACCAAACTGAGTTTTTATTTCTTTATAAAATTTTTCAAAAATAGAAAATAATTCTTATCTATTTTTCATTAAAAATAACTATGTGCAACGTGAAAAATCATCAATAAAGGTGACAAAATACCTAGACTCAAGAGTAGAGATAGTACGTGAGGGACCCCAAACATCGGAGTGAACTAAAGCAAAAGGGGATGAAGCTCGTTTATTGACTCGATTGGGAAATTGACTACGAGTGTGTTTCTCTAACTGACACGACTCACAATGTAAATTAGATACTTTCGATAAACTTGGCATCAACTTTTGTAATTTGGGAAGACTAGGATGACCTAACTGAGCATGGATTGTGAGTGGAGAATATTTGGTTGAGCATGTCTGAGATGATACTGGGAGGTAATAAAGACTTTGAGATTCAGATCCGACGCGAATTGTCCATCCCAAACTCCGATCCTGCAGGGTGACATTACTATTAGTGAAGGTGAAAATACAATCAAGAGAACGACTTAAACGACTGACTAAAAGTAAATTAAATAGAAAATTAGGTACACAGAGAACAGAAGTAACAGAGAGAGAAGGTAGAATTTGAACATTACCAATTCCTTCGGATCGGGTTTGAGAACCATTGGCAGAAGTTATTGTAGGTAAGAAACCAGAGGTAGAGAGGGAAGAGAAAATATTTTTATTACTAGTAACATGATCAGACGCACCAGAATCAAGGACCCAAGGTCCAAGAGAAGATGATTGAGAGAAGAAAACAGATGAATTACCAGTGTGTGTAACTGAAGCAGTAGAATCTGAGTTTTGATAATTTTGATACCACTTGAGCAAATCATCTTAGTTTGGCGTAAATTTCTGAGGAGTAGCCATGAGTATTAGATTTGGAAAAGTTGCACGGTGGCGAGTGCGGTGGTGTTAAAATCGTCGGAATTGGTCGGATCAAAGGACGCGCTTTTGCCGGAAGGTCTCCAAAATTAGTAGCAGCGGATGGCGGCAGCAGTTCAGTGGTTACCGGAGAATTTTAGAAAGTGGGAGGCAAACCGAAGTGATGACACTGTTTGCAAAAAAAAATTGTCACCAGAAGACAGTGGGTCAACCGGGTAAAACACGACAAAGAATTGCCTCTTAGTAGGCTCTATATACCATATTGAATTAGGAGAGACTAAGAGACATTTAGGTTAAACCGTGTTTTTGAAAAGATGGCTTAGGTCATAATGGCCTAGGCATATTGGCGACTGCGTGTCGAAGCACTGACACGCCACCAAAAGTGACGTTTTGTCTCCTGTGCAAGGCTTATAAATAGGTATTAGGGTTTAATTTGCAAAGTTTTACATTCACTCTTCGTTCTCTCTTTCTCTCACTTTTATCCTTTCCTTTTTCGATTCGCACTCAACCGCAGTCGTTGCCGTGTCCACTGTTGCAGCCTCCTTTCAACTCTTAATCAAGTAAGTGTTTTTCCTCTCTCCATTCAATTAATATTGTTTTTAATCCTCTCAATGCAAATGTTTTAGATGAGTTTCATGTTCTGGGGAGGTTCTTCCCCGTGAAATTTATATAACAATGACGATCTTCATGTTCTGGGAAGGTTCTTCCATGGGAAACTCATATAATATTGAACATATTCATGAGTTTCCTCGCGAGATTCATGAGTTCTTCGTGAAATTCATGAGGTTCCCCACAAGATTCACGAGTTTCCCCGCGAGATTCATGAGTTCGTCGTGAAATTCACGAGTTTCCCTGCGAGACTCACGAAGTCCTTTATTAGACGGGGATGGCATGTCCACACACGGAGTCGTGTCCTCGTCTATCTAGTTGATTTGGTCATGCCTTTGGCTCGAGAGGTTTAGTCTTGATTACCTTTGATCCATCGAGCAAGGGTTTAGTAAGGGACTAAGTCCTCGCTCTGTGTTATGCTATTTCACTTGACTTGCGATGGAAGAGTGGATCTGATTTGACCATCGAATTCAATATTTTCCTCTGCTTTTCAGGTGAGATGGCCGATGCTACCGAGAATATTTAGATGGTCGACTCGATTTACCGACCCCCAGTAGGCTTGGGTGCCCCCGAACCTTGAAGCATAGATTCACACTATACTGAGTCTTTAGCTGGCGCGTTCCTGCATGTCAAAGACAGGGTAGACGATCCAGACGTTGAAAAGCACCGGAAAGTTGTCGAATCGGTTGGGAGCAAAAGGATATGCTTGTTTTACTCGAGGAACCATATCCCCATGTATGAATTTCCTTCAAGGAGTTGGGGCTTCGACTTCTCTTCAATGATTTCCAAGTCGGGGTTTTCAGGCACTTGTCATTGGATGGTAGTCTCTTCATACGGGAGATAGTTCGTTGTTGAAAGATTTACTCCAATGGATGGTAGTCTCTTTTTTATGGTAGATAATTCATTTTTAAAAGATTTATACTCTGATGAATGGTAGTCTCTTTGTTATGGGAGATAGTTGGTTATTGAAATAAGAAGTTGAGACCCGTTCTAGGTGGAACGCCAGAATTTTGGAAAAATTGTTATTATCTTTTTCTACCTTCAACCCTGAGTTTGTAGCTTACCATCATCTCAGAGTCGTTATTGTTCTGCTTTTTCTACCTTCATCCCTGAGTTGGTAGTTCATCGTCATTTGTTAGTCGGTATTTACCTTTTTCTCCTCATTAGACTTTACCCCAATAGAGTTGAGCTTTCTCCAGTCTCAGTGTTGATGTCAATCATTTGTTACCAGTCTCAGTACTGATGTCAGTCACTTGTTTACCAGTCTCATTACTGATGCTTACTATCATCTCTGTGTCAATGCATTCTTTCTTTTCTACCTTCATCTTCGGGTGGATAATTTAACATCCCATGTGAGTCGATATTACTCTCTTTTTGCTATCTCCTCTATGAGTGAATAATTCACTGTTATCTATCATTCGTTGTTATCCATTACTTTTTCCTTATTTATTGAGTTGATGTAACTTTGTCTCCTCTTTAGGCTTTACCCCAATAGAGTTGAGTCCTATTTTTCCACAGCAGAGTTGACATCCTCCAACAGAGTCGAGTTTCTTTCCCCAGTCGAGTCAGTAAACTTTCTTAAATATTACCTCCTTGTTGGCTTGTTGCTTGTGTTGTGAAGGATTTCCCCATTAAAATTCTTACTTTTCATTTTTCTTCTTTAACTTTGATTTTGGCTTTGCCTATTCATAGTTTTCCCCAGAGTCGTGTTGTTCCCCAAAGATTTAGTTTCCTGGTCGAACTTTCATTTTAGTCTATTAGTATTATTTTTTCTTCCCCAGTGGTGTCTTGTTTCACCTGTATGAAGTTTATCTTTTACATTCATAATCATAAGCATTGCATGGCATCTTAGGGCCAAAAATAGGGTATGTTTTATATTTATGTATCTTAAATCGCGTCGAGAGAAAGATTTTAACCTTTGTATATTCGGATAGAAGACACTTAAATAAAGGAAACTGTTATACCCCAATTTTTCCCTAAGATCCTCTGTCGTGCATAGAATATCATTGATTCAATGGTTACGAGATCCAAGCATTTATTCGTAGTAAGCTATAAAAATAAATGTTCCGTCAGGCAGTATAGCAAAGAAGAACCTCAAGGTTTTCGGATTTCAAGTGCACTCTGCATATTTTTTCGAGCTTCACGATGAGTGAGTCATCAAGTCATCATCATGCCAAGCTCTCATGTGTTCCATCGTGCTTTGAATTGTAAAAAAACCAAGCGTTTCAGTTGATTCAAGATAGTTTGAATAGAAAATCAGTATTTCACGGTGCAACTTCAAAAATTCAAACTTAAGACCAAAAAATGGATTTGGAATGGATCATCAGTAATTAGAACAATCTTTAGGTATTCTCCAATTCATCTGTTCAGGTCGAAGGATAATTTTGTAAGGAAGATCTTCAAAAGCGCAAAATACCTGAAATCATGTTATAGAGTGGATTTGTTGGTCAATTGTTATTTCAGATGTTCAAAAATCCGTAACTTCTGATAGGAAGATTGTCTCGGAGTGGCTCTTAGAGAATTTGAACCATATTGTTATTTTCTTCAATTCACATGTTCAGGTCGAGAGTCAATTCGATACCAAAGCTCTTCGAAAATGCAAAAAAAAAACCTTAAGATTGTGTTGAGAAGTGGATTGTTGGTCCACTATTTATTGGACGTTCAAAAATTCATAACTTCTTATCAGAAAATTATTTATAAGCGGTTATTTGGGCATAAAATCCATCTTGATATTTTCCTCAATTCGTATGTTCGGTTCAGAAGTTAATTCTTTGAATAAGATCTACTAAAGTGCGAATTACTTGAGAAATTTGCAACCCAAAGTGGTTTTCTACCGAACTCTTTCTCGATATTGTAAAAATCGTAAATTTCTTGATTTTTATCGGTTTGGTACGATTCTCAAAGCATGAGATCACAAATTTTGTTAGCTACAACTTTGCTTCAGGTCCCGAGTTTGGGTTGTGCTCTGAAGGTGTTGGTTTATGGCTCGCTTCCTAAAGTGTGCATGGAAATAAGTTGAAAAAAGCGGTGCAGCCCGAAACAGTGGGTTTTCTGTCCAAATTTCTCACTATTCAAAAAATCAAAACTCTCTTGATTTTTATCATATCGAAGAGATTCTTTCGGCACGACGTCACAAATTTCATCATCGACGATTTTGTTTCAGGTTTCGTGTCAAGATTATGCACCGAAAGTGATGATCTTGTGGGTTTTTCTTGAACGCACACAAAAAAAAGATGAAAAAAAATCCACACAGAGATTTTTATGCAAGTTTCTCGCCATTGTAAAATTCATAACTCAATCAATTTTTATCGTATCGGGGTGATTCTTTCGGCATTACGTCACAAATTTTGTTATCGATGATTTTGTTTCAGGTTTCGCGTCAGGATTATGCACCGAAGGTCATGAGATTATGGTTTGATCTCGAGTTGTACATGAAATAAGTTTAAAATCATGTATTTATTCAAAAATTCACTTGCCAAACAAGATTTAGGGGCTTGCCTATATATTCTTGAGATTCAAATCATCATCACTTTTGCATTCACTATTCAAAAATCACACCAAAGAATTCCAATTCTCTCTCAATTTCTCTTAAGGTTTTTCTCAAGAACACAACAAATTTTCACAAGATCTTCATCTTCTTCCTCCCTCACTAAACCATGAACTCCTCTCTTCCCTCTTTGCTTTCTCCGCCGCGTGAAGCTCTCTCTGGTCTCCTCCTCCTTCACCGGTGAACTTCCGCCGTTGCGCCTCATTTTCCGGCCACTCTTCCACTCCATTTTCCGGCCAGCTCCGTCACTTACTCCGGTCTTCATCTTTCAGTAACTTCGATTCTTGATTTTTGAATTAATTGTAATGCTGATTTTTAATTGTTGTGTGGTGATTCAATTGTGGATTTAATTAGAATTATGGATCTTAATGAGAATTGAACTTTTAGGATGTAATTGTTCATAAACTTGATGATGAACAAATGTGGAATTGGTTGAATGCTTGACTAATTTGTACATATCTCACGGATTTAATCAATAAATTATTGATGAGATTTTAGTGTCGATGTGAAATTCGAGTTTCTTGATTGATGAGAATTATTGCCAACTTCATGTGTTGATGCCTCTTGCGAGTTAATTTGATTGTTGATGATGATAGAAACATGTGGAATCGGTTAAATAATTGGTGAATTCAAGTGGATATTGAGAATCCGATTATTAACTCTGATTGAATTGTTGTGTAGAAATGTGATTCAATTTGCTTGATTGTGAAATTTTGTTGAGAATTAATGTTAAATTCATGTATTGATGCAATTTTGAGTTCGATTTTATGATAATTTAATTGTTTCGACGTTGAAAACTTTAATCCGATTAATTGCATCAACACTTGAACAATTTTGTATATGCTTGGAATTGACACATTGTTGTGCATTAATTCATTGCAATATGTTTGTGAATTTTAGGCAATGTTCCATGAACCGATAATTGTTTTAATATATTCGATTGTGAATTTTTGAACTCGATTTTGGTTGATATCGACTCATGGAAGTTGCTTCCCGGATTTCACAAATCCATTGTAAATGTTGATTGATGCGTACTTGAGCATAATTGTGCATTTGTTTATCATTGATGTTGAGAATTACTGTTTTTGACTCGATTTTTCGAGCAATTTCATGATACGGTATAATGCTGCTCGGATATGGTAAGTGTGATACGGTGGGAGAGAACTGACTGTTTTTTTTGGAATGTTGGTTCGCGTATTGCGTTTGTGTTTGCAAAATGTCGCGGTAAGCAAGAGTCGCCACCGTCTTTTATTTTATCCAACAAGGAAATGAAAAAAGCACAGAAAAATTCCTTTTTCGAGATGTTTCTCGGGTCCGGGGGGTAGATTATAGAAAGGGAAGGTGTTAGCACCCTTTCTATCCGTGGTTATCCACGGGCTCTTAGGTACTTGCTCAAAGTGTTTTCAAAATTTGCTTTTCTTTGTGTTTGCGGGTTTGAAAAAAGTCTTTGTTTGAAAAGGAATGTAAGTGTGGAAAATTTCTTTTGTTTTGAAAGAGAAAGTACTTAAGAACCATCTACCTACTCGAAAAAGGAATCATTCTATGTTAATGTCCTTTAGACAGGGCTATCTCACTATGAATGAGTAGGTAGCCTCGTCGTTGGAGTCTAAGGGTCAATTCGATTAAGGGACGTGCGGTCACTAAAGCAATGTTAGGACGCCTTAACGGTAACCCTAATGTCTTAGATCATTTTTCCGAGGCAACCGTTTCGAGGCAACTATGATCTTTGGACAAGAGGGCGACCTCTAAAACTTCCTATGCTCAATGACCGCTGTTGTACCCCAAAATTTACCCTCCCATATTCTTCAAAGTTTTGACAAGCATCATCTCAATTTGCTCAAGTCTACTCAAGGGTTGCACAGTCAACCACCCTTCTAAGCCAGTCAAATTAGGGTTTTGGTTCTTCAAAGAATTTGGAGTTTTCAATGGCTCAATCAAGCCTCATATGCATATACACATTTCCAAGCATCTACATGTCAAGTCTCAAGGCTCACAGCATCAAGTTGCACAGTCAAAAGCCCTAATTGCTTCACAATCAACTGTAGGGGTAAAATGGTCATTTGGCAGTCAAAAGTCAAAATTTTTGGTCAACATCTTATTTTGAAGCCACAATCATCATTTGATCAAGTTTTGATCATGATTCCACAAGAATGGCTCAAAAATCATCAAGATGCAAAAGTTTCCATTTTTGGACAGTTGAAAAGTCAACTGTAACTTGACCAAGGCATAACTTTCTCATGGTTCATCAGAAAAATCCCATCCAATGCTCATTTTGAAGGGGATGACATTTCCTACAAGTCATCTTCACATTCCAAGTCCAAGAAATTCTCTCACAAAAAGTTATCAATTTCAACATTATAGGTCATTTTCAAAAGTCAACAAAAAGGCATTTTAAGTCAAAGACCATAACTTGAGATTGGTAAATAAAAATGATATGGGACTAAAGGCATTGGTTAGAGGACTTCAAGACCTTTCCAAAATGTCCAAGAACATGTTCATATGATCAAAATTGAGCAAGATATGCATTAGCGAAGTTGGGATATTTTTGTGAAATGGCAAAAGTCAACTATCCTTGAAACTTCAATTTTTGACAAAAGGGCCCACTTTCTTCCACTTGATTCAGCCTTGTCATGCCACACACGTGTCACATGATTAATTTCAAGATCAAACATTTATTTTTCTATTTTATTTAATTTTTATTGATTTAATTCATTTTAAATCCATAATAATTCAAATAAAATCTAAAAATCAATGGAATAGTGTCATTTGAATTTGAATAGCTTCCATACATCATGTGCCAGCTCACAAACTCATGCTAGGGTTATGTTGTACACCAAGTCTTGGTTTTTCTTAAAAAAGGGAAAGTTTGTTAATGAAAAAAAACCTAAGACTAATTCTCTCATGTGCATGAATCAAGGCCCAGCTAATGACCTAATCCCTTTCTCATATATACACACAGTCTAAACCTCATTGGGGACACGTGCAAAAGCTGCTACAAAGCCATAAACAAAATTCAAAAATAGGAGAAAATTTTGAAAACTGAAATCAACCTTCCAGCATAATTCAAACCCTTTTCTTGTTTCCAATATCTTGCTGACATTCCCATGAACGATTTGCAGTCCAGAACGAGCCTTAACACTCAAAGAATCACCTCAAACAGTCACACGGTTTACCATTCTTTTCCATAATCGAAAATCAAGTTTTATGCATCATTAACATGTTTTGACTATTGTTTTGCATTGCTAACATCATTCTGAAGCTTTTGATATAGTTTAATTTGATTATGGTGCTCTAAAACGAAAATTGCCATTGGAGAATGCTAGGGTTTCGAAGCTTTTAATTTGGGGGTTTACAGCATGAGTAAAATTAGACTTCAAGACACATATGGTTAAATTCGTCAGAACAAGACGAATTCATTGCAACCATCGCGCTCTTTTTATATGCCCTGTACGCCTAATCGCTATTATTGGCAGTTTTGCATTGTGGGGGTTAAAAACCCCCGCTATCTTGTTTTTATTTTTGCAGGTGAAACGAAGAAGGTGACTGCGTGTTGACGTGTGGTTGGTGGGTTTGAATATAACGCACATTTTTTACGTTTCCAGCATATGTGATTATTTCCATATATTATTCTCACTTATTATTGTATTAACAAACGCGCTCAAATGGTGTAGTGGCTGGTGACGTGCTTGGCAATTGTTGGGACCTGGGTTCGATTCCCAGGTCCATCCAAATCTCAATATTATTTTTCATAACATCTTCATGTGCAGGCTTTGCAATGATGTCCACCATATACCTCTAGGCATCATCATGCCATGTGTCCCAATCATCAATCTGAAGGCCAAGAAAGGGGGACTACCATGCTCCTCAGTCAACTACGCCATGGACAATCCAAAAAGTCAAACGTGGCTTATGTGTTAATGGGCCTGAATTCTAGAACAACACCTCCCTTGGGCCATCAAACCCCCCCTGGTTTACTATTTTTTATTATTTATTTTCTTTCTCTTTTTAATTCTTTTTACTAATTATTATTATTATTATCAACTAATAAACTAATTTTTCATAATAAATTCAGATAATATAAAAATTGTAAATATTTTTATTATTTATTAAATTCACTAATTATTATTTTTGTAAATAAAATACTAACCAATTGATTTAGTTTAATTAGGTAATTTTAATTTCTTTTTTTTTACAATAAATAAAATTAGTTTAGAATTAGGGTTTTGTTTACTAATTTTTAATTCTTTTTAGTATTTTCATTAAAAAACATAAAAAACATTAAAAAAAACATTTTTCTTTCTTTATTTAATTAATTAGTTATTAGATTTAACATTTAATTAATTGCAAAAAAGGACCAATTTCATTCATATTTTCTCAAAAGGGTCAAAAACCCTAGGACGTCCTGATTTAATTTTCTTTCACATTTTAATTCTTATTTTTGATTATTTATGTAACTGTTTTCGGAATGTAATAGTTAATTAGGTTGTTATCGCTTTATTTCTTTATTTTCTCGCACTTTTCCAAAACGGGTTTTTGTTTTTGGCGATGTATAGACCCGCGCCTTGTAATAGCGTAGATTCAAATTTCCGCAATTTATTTTCAGCACTCTTAACTGTTAATATGCATGCAAGAATGAATGCCAAATAAAATCAATCCTTAGCTCACAAATAACATGTACAAGACAAACATTAACATGAAACAATACACATGCACATGCCACTCCTAGGGTACGCCTCACTGGTTTCCTCGAACGTGGTCGTCAAGTATAGGGTGTTTTAGAGGTCGCCCTCCTGTCTAAGATCCAGTTGCCTCGAAACGGTTGCCTTGGATAAAAAGGATCTAGGACATTAGGGTTACCGCTAAGGCGTCCTACTATTGCTTCAGTGACCACACATGTCCCTTAATCGAATTGACCCGAACACCTCCAACGACGGTGCTACCTACTTCTCAATAGTGGGATAGCACTGTCTAAAGGACTCTTACACAGCCTAATTCCTTAGGGTAGGTAGATCTCATGGGTACTTGCTCTCTCTCAAAAAAACAAAAACAATCTTTTCACACTGACACTTTCAAAAAGTTTTCAAACAAATTTTTTCATACACTCTTGAGGACAGATACAAGAGTTACTTAGAAATTTTTCAAACGAAACTTTTTCAAAACCCACACACATTTGAAAAGTAAACAAATTTTGAAAACATAAGAGCAAGTACCTAAGAGCCTGTGGATAACCACGGATAGAAAGGGTGCTAACACCTTCCCTTTCTATAATCTACCTCCCGAACCGAGAAACATTCTCAATAAGGAATTTTGTTGTGCTTTTGTCCTTTCCATGTTGGAGAACATAAAAGACGGTGGCGACTCTTACTTACCGCGACATTTCGTGAACCAACTTTAAACAGTCATTTCTATCTCCACCGATCACAGAACTGGCGACTCTGCTGGAGACTTATAAAAGTGAGGTGTACCTTAGGATTAGACCACTCTTATGTTTTCAATTGCTTGTTTTGTTTGCTTTAAAATTATGGGCCTGTTTCGGAGTTCTATAGATCCTAACCCGGATCTGGGGGATACCTCTTAGAAAGTAGCAACAAAACTGTGAGGGAACTGTGCGGGGTATACCGACACGGTTGAAGCAGTTTGCTACATTGATGTGGCACTTTGGTGAGTACCGGTAACCTTTGAGTCAAGTCAAGGAGAGTACGGGGCCGCCGCGTGGTGTCGTGAACCATCAACTGACCTTAGGAACCTTACTTGACCATCCTGGCCTCTTTAGGGGTAGTGAGATGACCGACTTTGGTGCAGTCCGAAGTTGGTAGATACTCGATACTACACTCATTGAGGGTTGTTTTCTTGGAATATTTTGATCGTCAGTTCAGTGGCTAAATCAAAACAATGAACATAGAAAACAACCCAATGATATTGAGCTCCTTAGAACCCGGTTACTTTTGATATGACAGGTTTTGAACCCACAAACTTCAAAGAGGGTAGTACCTAAACTTCATGCTGGCCTAAACTCTAAGGGCTCTGTGTGACTTGTGTGCCTTCAAACTTGAATTACTTGCATGCTTGTTATCTGACACATGAGTTCCTTGCAGGTTTTGTTTACAGTCCTTAATCTGGGCTTATAACAGGGTTCACTTACATCACTCCACGCATAGCATAACATCATACCATCATACCATTACATACATCCTGCATAAGGACTAATCCATTTCAAGGATCTCAAGGGCTTGTGATGCAGGTCATGATGAACCAACTGTCTAGCAAGGGGCAAAGGGGATTTATTTTCCTCTAGCCAAGGTTGATAACTTGAGTCAGGGGCTATGACCCACTCGATATGGTGAGCCTTGACTCTTGAAGAAGGACTCTCAACAAAATGAAGTTCCTTCAATCAAGCTACAAAATTCAAGTTCTAACAATCTTTCTTGTTTATCCCGCGAGGTCCTTGAAAACATTGCATGCATATCATACATATCATTGCATTACAGGTACCCTTGTTACAGGTCACTTACCTTCTTCGTTGTTTATTTCAGCAGTCATCATGAATCCTGAATCATCCAATGAATAAGCTATCAAGGCCCTCCAGGCCCAGAACGCCCAGTTCCAGGAGCTGGTCATGAGTTTAGCCCAAGGACAACAGGAATTGAAGACTCTGCTGTTGAAGAAAAAGAAGAAGAGGATTGTTGTGTTTAACCCTAGACGCAGATCTGGGAATGGATCACAAAATGAAGCTGAGATGACCACCCCATCTGCTGGGAAAGACAGCCCACAAGGGAGAGAGGTTCCTAGTCCCGTGGTCTCCGACAACGAGACAGATTACAACGACGAACAATACCCTCCCGCTGAAGACAGGTACAAACAACTAGAGAACCGTCTAAGTTCCATGGAGATTCAACAGGTGCCCGGGTTGGACTTTGGAGACCTAGGCTTATCTTCTAGGGTGGTGATCCCTCACAAGTTCAAGGAACTTGCCTTTGCAAAATACGATGGGGCTTCCTGTCCTAAGTTGCAACTCCGTTCATACGCAAGGAAGATCCAGCCCTACACGGCAGACAAGAATCTATGGGTCCATTTCTTCCAGGAAAGTCTTTCAGGGACTCAACTCGAATGGTTCTATCAGCTGGATGGAACCAGTATTCGTAACTGGGAGGACTTGGCAACTTCTTTTTATAAGCAGTATCAGTATAATGCCGACATCGCTCCTACGCGTACCCAACTCCAGGGTATGTCACTGGGGACGGGTGAAGGTTTTAAGGAGTACGCGCAAAAGTGGAGAGACCTGGATGGAAGGGTGCAGCAACCTTTGACTGACCGTGAGCTCGTTGACATGTTCTTGGGGACCCTGTCTGGTCCTTTCTTCAACCATCTGATTGGGAATTCTTCTGCTGGGTTCACAAATCTGATCTTAACTGGGGAGAGGATAGAAGCTGGTATCAAGTCCGGGAAGATACAAAAGGGTGACTCCTCGAACGCTGAGAAGAAACCATTCAAGAAAGAGTCCAATGCTGCGTACAGTCAGAAGGATCGTCGTGACCAACACGTAGGGGAAGTCATGATCTCAGGTTCTGCGTCACGCTGACAACCGCCAAAGGGAAATCAGCGAAGGCCAGACGAGCCTAAAAGACAATTCACCAACATCAACATGCCATTGTCACAAGCATTGCAGCACATGTTGAAAATGAATCTGATTGCGGTGATCAACCCTCCTGCAAATCCCAAGACCTCTTCTCCAAACTACAACCCAGATGCGAGGTGTGCTTATCATTCCGGAAGCCTGGGGCACGATACTGAGGATTGTTGGGTGCTGAAATACAAGATTCAGAACATGATTGACGCCAAGGAGATCGAATTCGAGCCTGCTGAGACTCCCGATGTGATCACTGCTCCCTTGCCAAAACATGGCTAGGATTGAGAGACTCTTGTTCATTTAAATTCTGATATTGTATTTTTCTATGCTTATTCAAACAATTATCATGTCAAACTCTATTATTTCATTAATGCATTACACATGTCTGTTTTGAAGTAATTGTGTTCTCTATATTCAAAATTGCTTTTATTTTTTCTTGATGTTCAACGCTCGATTAATAATTCTAAGCCTCTTGAGGGAGGATGACTAAAACGATACCACAATCTACAGTATGCTTTTGAACAGACCCCGCTGATGAGGTATAGGCATTGTTTCAATTCCTAAACACTGGAGTTATAAGGATGATAATCCCTCGTCAACCCCTTTGAGCCAAAGAAGTAGGAGTTTTCTTTTCGAAAATTAAAACCCTTAATCATAACCTGGGGCAGGATAGTTCTCTCAGCTGATCCAAGTGCACAACGAATGGCACCAAAGGAATCCTTACAAAACAAAAGACGATGATGGTTCTGAATAATCATAAAGACAGGCAGTCATTATCTTTCAGAAACTAAAGCCTAATAAGTCAAAACCTATGAAGGAGACTTATAAAACTGGGGCATCCCGCTGACTGTAAATACAAAAAGAAACAGTTCAGGCAAAAAATAGGGATAAAAAATCAAAAGAAAGAGTTCCTACAAACCCTCAACACAAAAGGAAATGACTGCATATTCAAAATAAATTATCAATATCCTAACCATCACCGGAATATCAGAGCAAAGACTCAAACAAGGTCTAATGCACGATTAGCTGAGTTTAGGTTTGAAGAACATCACGAAGAGCGGGTGGGTACAATTACATTTTGATCCTTATCCTTTGTTTCTTAAACTGTGAACCAGGCCACGTTACAACCCTTAAAAGTCCTAGCTGAAGCATGGGTTAGTTCGAAAGCATACTGTTACGAAAGGTATCCTGACTCCTGAAGGCTTACGGTAAAATAACGAGTTGACATCACAGTTTACAAAAAATTCACTTCTTTTTTATGAAAGAATGCATTTTCAAAAAAAAAACTTCAAGACAGACATAAGCGTTGCATTTCTAATATAACATTATTTGCATATGATTATTTGTTTGAACAGCATAGAAGTTTGCACGACGAATGTCTAATGAACAAAAGCACCTCCAATCAAGGGGCATGGCATGATCATTGTCCATCATCTGGGGCAGTTAAGTCAAGATTTGGAGAATCTCTCAAAAGGCCAACCAGCTTAGGGCAAATCTCTACCTGGATCACTTGGGGCATTGGACAATCAAACGAAGATCTTCTGGTAGTAGGGCAACACAACACTACCGACAGTGACAACTCCTTACATCATGAGAGCATGGACATAGTCGAAAAAATACTACGCGCAATCAAAGACCCGCTAGGTTGACGCACCTAGGCAAAAATGAGGGCTTCCTGGCGAACCAAAAGGGTTCGGGCAAAAATAAGGGATGAAATAGAAAAAATCTGTACACCCGGAAAGTCGAAAACCTGAAAAGGCGGCTTGGGCAAAAATAGGTATCCCGATGGACTGAAAACCCGAGAGGGCGGTCCAGGCAAAAGTTAGGGATCAAAAGCGCATGACTATGTCCCGTCATCTCGTCGCTTGCCTACCAGAAGAAGATTTGTCGATCGGCAGTTATCAAACACCTCCACAAGGTATCTTCTTCTCCCACATCAGAAACGGGGGCAATAATGAGTTGTCCAAGCGATCTAGTTGCTCCGTCAACCAAGGTACCAAGGTAGGTTCGGCTGAAGAACATAACCCAGATACCTCCACTCCCCGCAGAGTAAGACAAGACTCAGCAATACTCTCTCCCGAACAGAGTTGGTCTCTCATCAACCCCGAAAAGGCACAATATCTCTAGCAAGACAGCAACGCTCTCCCCAAGCAGAGTTAGCCTACTGTCAGCCTTAAAGAAGATGGGTATCCCCAGAAAGTCTCAATATTCCCCAGCGGAGTATACAGATGTTCCTAAGCAAGCATCCCCGACCGTCTTAATATAAGATTATTCCCCGGCGGAATACCAGACACCCCAGTGGAGCTATTCCCTAGTACAGTTCAAAAGTCTCCCCAGGAGAGTTGAATCAATCTCCCCAGTAGATTCTGGGAGCTCATCCCCAGTAGATTCTGGAAGCTTATCCCTGCAGAGTACGAACGCATCTCCCCGGCTCTATTCAAAGGTTATTCCCCACTAGAGCTTATAAATGGGTTATCCTCAGCTAATTACCACGGAAAGACCGTCCTCGGCGAATTTCTTCCTACCCCCAGCGGAGTTCATCAAATTCCCCAAAATAACTTATCAATGGTATCCCCAGCGGATTTATCATCAAAACCTCAGCGAAGTATCTCTTCCCACAGAGTAATTCCCCACAGAGTAATCTCTTCGCCAAGTTTCTTACCCAACGGAGTCATCTTCTCCTACCGGTTTATTCTTGCAACCATCATCCCCCAGCGGAAACGAAGAACTCTACTCTTCAAACATCAGCCCAGGATTCAACAAACTCCTGGCATTCGTCAAGGATTTATTTTCCCAGAAGAGAATACATTCATAAACATCACATCTTCATACATTATAGCATGCATACGCATCATACAACACAAATCTCATTTATTTTTGAGAACATCTTAAAATCATGCAGTTCATGCATCATGACATTGCATACGACTAATACTTTGCCTTTTCAGAAAAAGTGAATCAAAAGATGATTACCATCTACCTTTACAGTCCCAGATCAACACCGGTAACAAGCCAGGAAAATTCTATGAACGACTGATCGTGGGTTAATATCTGAAACCAAACAGGACCATTATCTACTTGATCATCCTCAGGCAACCCTACACCGGTTCCTTTTCTTTCAGAAGAAGTCTTACACGGGCTCATCAACAGGCAACCCTACACCGGTTCCTTCTCAACCTCAGATGTAGTTTTACACGAACTCATCATCAGGCAACCCTACACCGGTTCCTTCTCAATTTTCATACGAAGTCTTACACGGACCCATCACAAAGTAACCCTACACCAGTTCCTTTTCTTTCAGAAGAAGTCTTACACGGACTTATCATCAAAGTAACCCTACACCGGTTCCTTTTCTTTCAGAAGAAGTCTTACACGGACTTATCATCAAAGTAACCCTACACCGGTTCCTTTTCTTTCAGAAGAAGTCTTACACGGACTTATCTCAAGATGACCTTACCCCGGTTCATCAAGAAGTTTTACACGAACTTATCTTGCAGTAACCTTACCCCGGTTCACCAAGAAGTTTTACACGAACTTACCCTGCAGTAACCTTACCCCCGTTCCTCCAGAAGTCTTACACGGACTTACCTCAATATGACCTTACCCCGGTTCATCAAGAAGTTTTACACGAACTTACCCTGCAGTAACCTTACCTCGGTTCCTCCAGAAGTCTTACACGGACTTATCTCAAGGTAACCCTACACCGGTTCCTCCCAAAGTCTTACACGGATTTATCCCAAGGTAACCTTACCCCGGTTCCTCATGAAGTTTTACACGAACTTATCCCAAAGAAACCCTACACAGGTTCTCTCTCTCCAGACGTAGTTTTACACGGACTCGTCACCCAGAAACCCTACACAGGTTCTCTCTTTCCGAAGATGAAGTTTTACACGGACTCGTCACCCAGAAACCCTACACAGGTTCTCCATTTCCAAGGATGCTGTTTTACACGGACTCGTCATCAAGAAAACCTACACGGGTTCTCTCTTTCCAAAGATGAAGTTTTACACGGGCTCATCATCAAAGTAACCCCACACAGGTTCCCTTCTCAAACTCCAGACGTAGTTTTACATGGACTCGTCATCAGTAAACCCTACACAGGTTTCCTTCTCAGCTCTAGACGCGGTTTTACACGAACTCATCATCAAAGTAACCCTACACAAGTTCCTTCTCCAAGGATGTAGTTTTACACGGACTCGTCATCAGTAAACCCTACACAGGTGTCCTTCTTTCCAAGATGCAGTTTTACACGAGCTCATCATCAGGCAACCCTACACAGGTTCCCTCGTTCAACTTACAAAATTAAAATTCAACAAACAATCTCCAGATGGCATCTATAAGCCCATCCCTACCAGCAGTCTCCAAATGGCATCTATAAGCCCATTCACTGACTATCCATCATATTTCCAAATGGCATCTATAAGCCCATTCCCGACAAGGTTCTGTCACACTTCCAGATGGTATCTATAAGCCCATCCTCCTATCCATCATTTTTCCAAATGGCATCTGTAAGCCCATTCCCGCCATCACACCGCTGATCTTCTATTATGTGAGTGCAAATTTCTGGGCACTCTAGTGTTCAATCATCTTCCCCCTTTGGATCACGAAAGGCACGCGAGCCAATCTACGTCCTCAGGTCTAAGAAGATTGAACAGGGGCAACTGTTGTACCCCAAAATTTGCCCTCCCATATTCTTCAAAGTTTTGACAAGCATCATCTCAATTTGCTCAAGTCTACTCAAGGGTTGCACAGTCAACCACCCTCCTAAGCCAGTCAAATTAGGGTTTTGGTTCTTCAAGGAATTTGGAGTTTTCAATGGCTCAATCAAGCCTCATATGCATATACACATTTCCAAGCATCTACATGTCAAGTCTCAAGGCTCACAGCATCAAGTTGCACAGTCAAAAGCCCTAATTGCTTCACAATCAACTGTAGGGGTAAAATGGTCATTTGCAGTCAAAAGTCAAAATTTTTGGTCAACATATTATTTTGAAGCCACAATCATCATTTGATCAAGTTTTGATCATGATTCCACAAGAATGGCTCAAAAATCATCAAGATGCAAAAGTTTCCATTTTTGGACAGTTGAAAAGTCAACTGTAACTTGACCAAGGCATAACTTTCTCATGGTTCATCATAAAAATCCCATCCAATGCTCATTTTGAAGGGGATGACATTTCCTACAACTCATCTTCACATTCCAAGTCCAAGAAATGCTCTCACAAAAAGTTATCAATTTCAACATTATAGGTAATTTTTAAAAGTCAACAAAAAGGCATTTTAAGTCAAAGACCATAACTTGAGATTGGTAAATAAAAATGATATGGAACCAAAGGCATTGGTTAGAGGACTTCAAGACCTTTCCAAAATGTCCAAGAACATGTTCATATGATCAAAATTGAGCAAGATATGCATTGGCGAAGTTGGGATATTTTTGTGAAATGGCAAAAGACAACTATCCTTGAAACTTCAATTTTTGACAAAAGGGCCCACTTTCTTCCACTTGATTCAGCCTTGTCATGCCACACACGTGTCACATGATTAATTTCAAGATCAAACATTTATTTTTCTATTTTATTTAATTTTTATTGATTTAATTCATTTTAAATCCATAATAATTCAAATAAAATCTAAAAATCAATGGAATAGTGTCATTTGAATTTGAATAGCTTCCATACATCATGTGCCAGTTCACAAACTCATGCTAGGGTTATGTTGTACACCAAGTCTTGGTTTTGCTTAAAAAAGGGAAAGTTTGTTAATGAAAAAAAACCTAAGACTAATTCTCTCATGTGCATGAATCAAGGCCCAGCTAATGACCTAATACCTTTCTCATATATACACACAGTCTAAACCTCATTGGGGGCACGTGCAAAAGCTGCTACAAAGCCATAAACAAAATTCAAAAATAGGAGAAAAATTTGAAAACTGAAATCAACCTTCCAGCATAATTCAAACCCTTTTCTTGTTTCCAATATCTTGCTGACATTCCCAGGAACGATTTGCAGTCCAGAACGAGTCTTAACACTCAAAGAATCACCTCAAACAGTCACACGGTTTACCATTCTTTTCCATAATCGAAAATCAAGTTTTATGCATCATTAACATTTTTTGACTATTGCTTTGCATTTCTAACATCATTCTGAAGCTTTTGATATAGTTTAACTTGATTATGGTGCTCTAAAACGAAAATTGCCATTGGAGAATGCTAGGGTTTCGAAGCTTTTAATTTGGGGGTTTACAGCATGAGTAAAATTAGACCTCAAGACACATATGGTTAAATTCGTCAGGAAAAGACGAATTCATTGCAACCATCGCGCTCTTTTTATATGCCTTGTACGCCTAATCGCTATTATTGGCAGTTTTGCATTGTGGGGGTTAAAAACCCCCGCTATCTTGTTTTTATTTTTGCAGGTGAAACGAAGAAGGTGACTACGTGTTGACGTGTGGTTGGTGGGTTTGAATATAACACACGTTTTTTACGTTTCCAGCATATGTGATTATTTCCATATATTATTCTCACTTATTATTGTATTAACAAACGCGCTCAAATGGTGTAGTGGCTGGTGACGTGCTTGGCAATTGTTGGGACCTGGGTTCGATTCCCAGGTCCACCCAAATCTCAATATTATTTTTCATAACATCTTCATGTGCAGGCTTTGCAATGATGTCCACCATATACCTCTAGGCATCATCATGCCATGTGTCTCAATCAGTAATCTGAAGGCCAAGAAAGGGGGACTACCATGCTCCTCAGTCAACTACGCCATGGACAATCCAAAAAGTCAAACGTGGCTTATGTGTTAATGGGCCTGAATTCCAGAACAACACCTCCCTTGGGCCATCAAACCCCCCCTGGTTTACTATTTTTTATTATTTATTTTCTTTCTCTTTTTAATTCTTTTTACTAATTATTATTATTATTATTATTATTATTATTATTATCAACTAATAAACTAATTTTTCATAATAAATTCAGATAATATAAAAATTTTAAATATTTTTATTATTTATTAAATTCACTAATTATTATTTTTGTAAATAAAATACTAACCAATTGATTTAGTTTAATTAGGTAATTTTAATTTCTTTTTTTTTTACAATAAATAAAATTAGTTTAGAACTAGGGTTTTGTTTACTAATTTTTAATTATTTTTAGTATTTTCATTAAAAAACATAAAAAAACATTAAAAAAACATTTTTCTTTCTTTATTTAATTAATTAGTTATTAGATTTAACATTTAATTAATTGCAAAAAAGGACCAATTTCATTCATATTTTCTCAAAAGGGTCAAAAACCCTAGGACGTCCTGATTTAATTTTCTTTCACATTTTAATTCTTATTTTTGATTATTTAGGTTTTTATCGCTTTATTTCTTTATTTTCTCGCACTTTTCCAAAACGGGTTTTTGTTTTTGGCGATGTATAGACCCGCGCCTTGTAATAGCGTAGATTCAAATTTCCGCAATTTATTTTCCGCACTCTTAACTGTTAATATGCATGCAAGAATGAATGCCAAATAAAATCAATCCTTAGCTCACAAATAACATGTACAAGACAAACATTAACATGAAACAATACACATGCACATGCCACTCATAGGGTACGCCTCACTGGTTGCCTCGAACGTGGTCGTCAAGTATATGGTGTTTTAGAGGTCGCCCTCCTGTCTAAGATCCAGTTGCCTCGAAACGGTTTCCTCGGATAAAAAGGATCTAGGACATTAGGGTTACCACTAAGGCGTCCTACTATTGCTTCGGTGACCACACATGTCCCTTAATCGAATTGACCCGAACACCTCCAACAACGGTGCTACCTACTCAATAGTGGGATAACACTGTCTAAAGGACTCTTACACAGCCTAATTCCTTAGGGTAGGTAGATCTCATGGGTACTTGCTCTCTCTCAAAAAAACAAAAACAATCTTTTCACACTGACACTTTCAAAAAGTTTTCAAACAAATTTTTTCATACACTCTTGAGGACAGATACAAGAGTTATTTAGAAATTTTTCAAACGAAACTTTTTCAAAACCCACACACATTTGAAAAGCAAACAAATTTTGAAAACATAAGAGCAAGTACCTAAGAGCCCGTGGATAACCACGGATAGAAAAGGTGCTAACACCTTCCCTTTCTATAATCTACCTCCCAAACCGAGAAACATTCTCAATAAGGAATTTTGCTGTGCTTTTGTCCTTTCCATGTTGGAGAACATAAAAGACGGTGGCGACTCTTGCTTACCGCGACATTTCGCGAACCAGCTTTAAACAGTCAGTTCTATTTCCACTGATCACAACCGCATTCGAAGGCAACCAAGTGAGGTGTACCCTAAGAGTGCGCATGTGCGAGTGTGTTGTTTTCAGTTTATTTTATCTTTGTACATGTTAGTGGTAATCTATGTTGATTTTAGGTTTAAACGTTCGATCTTGTCATGCATTCCCTATTATCGAACATCTAACAGTTTATAAATTGCGGAAATTAAATTGTGGAAATTAAACTAATTATTACAAGGCGTCGGGTATTTACATCGCCAAAAACAACCCTTGAAATTAAAATGCGGAAAATAAATAAAGCGATAAAAAATAGTAAAGTCCTATTAAACTATTACATTCCGGAAATAAGTACAATAATATGATAAATGGATCGAGTGCGGAAAATTAAATCGAATGTGAGTTTTTTAGGGTTTTGACCCCTTTTTTGAAAGAAAGCATTTTTGGTTATTTTTTAATTAAAGAAAGGAATTAAACTAGGTTAATCATTAAATTAATAAATAAATAAATTAATTAACAAAAATGGTATTTTTGAATTTTTTATATTTAAAGAAATAAAAATAAAATTTGATCAATGTTAATAAAACCTAATTGTCTAGATTAATTTTAATTATTGCAAAAATATATTAAAATTTATTCCTAATTAAAACTAAATTAATTCAATTAATATTTATTAACGAAAATAAAATGCTGAAAATTAATTTAATTAAGAAAATATTTTTTTGGTTTTTAATTTTATGAAGGAAAATATTTAATTGGTTAGTTAATATAAAAATAATAATAATAAATAATTAAAAGAAATAAATAATAACATAAAAAAAAAGAGAAAGGGTTAGGAGGTTATGGGCTTGAAAGGAGGTTTATTCAGCAATTTCCAAGGCCCATTTGTCCACTGGCCTGGTTGACTTTTGGATTCAGCGCGTGCACTTTAACTAGGGAGTATGGTGGACATCTCATCTGGACCACCAGATTTGGCCTAGGGCCATCTGGTGCTTTGAGATTTGAGGACACATGATAGGCTTCCATCACTTGGTTTGTACCTGATTGCATGATAAAATAAGGGAAAATGTAAAGCGCTGGAGGCAGGGATCGAACCCCTGACCTCCAGCCAACAACGCCTTGAGAGCACTCCCCTGACCACTGGATCACTTTGCTTCAATTGTTAATAAAACATAAGCGAAATATAATATATAAAAACGCGTAATTATGCCAGAATAAAAAAATAATGCGCGAAAATTTGAACGGAGCAACCAGATGGGGACACGCTGTCGTCCCTGTCCTCAGGTTTGCACAGAAGTTACCTGCGGATTTAGATCTGCAGCTAAAGGCACAGGTTAACTCAAAAATCCATCTCAGGCCATATAAACTCCATCAAAGGCCATGGTTGGACTCGCCTCTTCATGCCGGTCTCAACCATGCCCATTAATAGGTCCAATTTTGCATGTAACAAAAACCCCTAAAAACAACTTAGGAAACCAGTGCGTTTGAGAGCGTGTGACAGCTTGCTTTTGATTGCAGGAGGGTCAGTGATTGTCCATCAATGGATTAGTGTTGAGATTTGCCTTTGAATTTGCCTCTAAGAACGATTTCAGTTTCACACTTTTTTGCCTTTTTTCAAGTTTGGTTCTTGATGATTCTGCAGCCTCTAGCCCTTGAATTCGTGTCCTTTCACTTGTATATGTATGATGCAATGTATTAGGTCAACTTTTGTGGACTAAATCCTTGTACATTATGGCTATAGGATTGGATTTAATACTCCATTGATAACATTCCAATTTTGCCAAAAATCCAATCTTTTTGCACATGGAATGATTGATACGAATTTGATACACTTGATGATGATGATTCAATCCTGAAATAGCCAAAAAGAGATCAAATAATCAATGTTTGGATTTTATTTGATTTAAATTGATTTAAAATGAAATAATTCATTAAACAATCAAATTAAATAATAAAATTAATAAATAGTCACAAGGCTGAAGCTAGGACACGTGTGCAGTGTGACAAGATCAAATCAAGTGGAAAAGAATGGGCCCATTTGACAAAATTTGAAGTTTTAGGGATAGTTGACTTTTGGCAATTTTATAAAAATGCCTAACTTTAACAATGCATAATGTATTAAATTTTGAACTTTTGGAAGTGTTCTTGGACTTTTTATAAAGCTTGAGATGTCCTCTAACCAACCCTTTTGGTCTCATCTCATTTTGATATTCCATTCTCAAGTTGTAAGCTTTGAAAAAAAAGGTGTTTTTGTTGACTTTCAAAAATGACCTATAATGTCCAAATTTGTAACTTTTTGTGAGTGCATTTTCTGATCTTTGGGTATGAAGATGGATTGTAGGAAATTGCATCCTCTTAAAAATAAGCTTTGGATGGGTCATTTCTCATAAAGTATGAGAATGTTATGCTTTGTCAAAGTGGAGTTGACTTTTCTTACAAAACCCTAATTTAGCAACTTTTGAGTCTTGATGAATTTTGAGCAATCCTTGATGAATCATGATCAACCCTTGATCAAATGATGAAATATCCTTCAAAATGAGAATGTTGACAAAAAATCTTGAGGTTTGACTGTATTTGGGTCACAGTTGACTTTTGCCCTAGCATAGTCGATTTTTGGACCTTTTGGCAATAGACTGACCAAACTTCCTCTGCAAGGCTTGAAACTTGAAATGGATGATCTTGAGAGAATATTAGGACATTGGGGATAACTTGAGGTCATTTGGACTCAAGAATCTTGATGCAACACAAAACCCTAATTTGGGGTTGACTGCCTTAGGAGATAGCTTGACTGTCCAACTCTTGAGCAATCTTGAGCCACATGGAGATATTTCTTGAAATGTTTTGAGAAATATGGGAGGGAAAATTTTGGGGTACAACAGCTGCCCCTGTTCAATTTTCTTAAACCTGAGGATATAGATTTGCTTTCGGGCCTTTCGTGATCCGAAGGTGGAATATGACTGAACACTAGAGTGCCCAGAAATTTGCACTCGCATGAGGTAGTATCAGCCTGGTAATGTCGGGAATGGGCTTATAGATGCCATTTGGAGACTTTTGATTGGTGGTCTGAACTTCGACTGGAATACGAATCAGGGAGATCTTATCGTCGATCTAACTGAAACGGAGAAGGTCTTGGATTAACTTTGACTGGATCGGCATCAGAAAAATCTTAGGATCGATTTAACTGGACCAGACAAGGTCTTGGATTAACTTTGACTGGATCGGCATCAGAAAAATCTTAGGATCAATTTAACTGGACCAGACAAGGTCTTGGAGTATCTTCAACTGGAATACGAATCAGGGAGATCTTAGGGTCGATCTGACTGAACCAGAGAAGGTCTTGGATTAACTTTGACTGGATCAGAATCAGAAAAATCTTAGGATCGATTTAACTGGACCAGACAAGGTCTTGGAATATCTTCAACTGGAATACGAATCATGGAGATCTTAGGGTCGATCTGACTAAACCAAATAAGATCTTGGATTAACTTTGACTGGATCGGCATCAGAAAAATCTTAGGATCGATTTAACTGGACCAGAAGAAAGTCTTGGAATATCTTCAACTGGAATACGAATCAGGGAGATCTTAGGGTCGATCTGACTGAACTAGAGAAGGTCTTGGATTAACTTTGACTGGATCGGCATCAGAAAAATCGTAGGATCGATTTACCTGGACCAGACGAAAGTCTTGGAATATCTTCAACTGGAATACGAATCAGGGAGATCTTAGGGTCGATCTGACTGAAACAGAGAAGGTCTTGTATTAACTTTGACTCGATCGGCATCAGAAAAATCTTAGGATCGATTTAATTGGACCAGACAAAAGTCTTGGAATGTCTTCAACTGGAATACGAATCAGGGAGATCTTAGGGTCGATCTGACTGGACCAGAGAAGGTCTTGGATTAACTTTGACTGGATCGGCATCAGAAAAATCTTAGGATCGATTTAACTGGACCAGACAAGAGTCTTGGAATATCTTCAACTGAAATACGAATCAGGGAGATCTTAGGGTCGATCTGACTGAACAAGAGAAGGTCTTCGACATAGCTGAGAACTTTAACTGTATCTTTCCGGAAAGGTAAAGGTCAGTCATATGCAATGCATGATATGGATCAAGAAATGATGCTCTCAACAATGAGATTGTATGGTATGATGTGTATATGCATGTATCTTGATGTATGGAAATGTAATGCTTTAGCTGGGGAAAATAAATCTCGGACAGCTGCTGAAGAATAGAGTTGAGTTCTTCGCTTCTGCTGGGGATGGTGAACAAAGGTGATTGTGAGAATAAACCTGCATGAAAAGATAACTCTGTTAGGGGAATAAACTGATGAGGAGATTACTCTGGGGAAGAGATGCTCTGCTGTAGATTTTGTTGATAAATTCTGCTGGTGATATTGAATCTGTTGGGGGATTAAATTCTTGTTTGTGAAGGGAAAGGACTCCACTGGGGATGATATTTCAGTTGTGACTTGCTGGGGATAACCCTGTTAGACTTTTGTGGGGGGAATCCTTTGAACTTTGTCAGGGAGATTTATTTTTGTACTCCGCTGGGGATAAACTTCTAAAGTCTACTGGGGATGATGCTTTAACTCTGTTGGGGAAGCTTTTCCAGACTGCGTTGTGAAAATTTTAGCTCCACTGGGGGTATCTTGTATTCTGCTAGGGAACCTTCTTATACTCCGTTAGGGAATATTAAGACTGCCGAGGATATCAAGCCTTTTAGTGCTGATGGTAGATCAACTCTGCTTGGGGGAGAATATTACCGATTCATTCATGGTTGCAAGTCTCAACTGAGGGAGAACTATCATTACTATCTTACTCTGCGGGGAGTGAAGGTATCTTAGCCATATTCTTCAGCTGAATTTACCTTGTACCTAGTGGACAGAGCAACTATACAGCTTGGACAAATTTTATTGCCCCTGTTTCCGATAATACCAGTAATCATATTTTTATTTCGCATGTAAATATTCATGAGCAGCAATTAATGTCAAATGCATATATCAAAAATGAACATTGGACGTTCTTTGCAAAACAAAACAGATAAAGGAAAAACAATTTGAAATTTCTTTGAAAATGAATTGTATTGATTTTGAAGTTTGGCTTATAAATAGGCGTTTTTGTACAAGAGGATGACGTCCTAGTAAGAGAACGCCGCCGAACAATAGAATTTACACAAGTTGTGAAAAACTAAACAAAACAGCTATGTGAACAATCCCACTGGGTTCCAACTCTGCTATTGCCTTTATGTCCTTGAGCATCTCATCGCTTTTCTACTTGGTTGAAGGTAGATCAGATTGATTAGCGTCGTCCGAGCTTGATAGTTGATACTGAAGTCTGGATGCAAAGTGATCCAATGAGACATAGTGTTACGCTTTGATCCCTAATTTTTGCCCGGACCGCCCTTTCGGGTTTTAAGTTCACTGGGATACCCATTTTTGCCCAAGCTGCCAGTGATCGGTGGAAATAGAACTGACTGTTTTTTAAGTTGGTTCATGAAATTTCGCGGTAAGCAAGAGTCGCCACTGTCTTTTATGTTCTCCAACATGGAAAGGACAAAAGCACAACAAAATTCCTTTTTCGAGATGTTTCTCAGTTCGGGAGGTAGATTTATAGAAAGGGAAGGTGTTAGCACCCTTTCTATCCGTGGTTATCCACGGGCTCTTAGGTACTTGCTATTATGTTTTCAAAAGTTGTTTGCTTTTCAAGTGTGTGTGGGTTTTGAAAAAGTTTTGTTTGAAAAATTTCTAAGTAACTCTTGTATCTGTCCTCAAGAGTGTATGAAAAATTTGTTTGAAAACCTTTTGAAAGTGTAGGTTCGAAAAGATGTTTTTTGTTTGTTTTGAAAAGAGCAAGTAACCAGGAGAAATCTACCTACTCTAAGGAGTTAGGTTGTGTAAGAGTCCTTTAGATAGTGCTATCCCACCATTGAGAGGTAGGTAGCACCATCGTTGGAGGTATTCGGGTCAATTCGATTATAAGGGACATGTGTGGTCACCGAAGCAATAGTAGGACATCTTAGTGGTAACCCTAATGTCCTAGATCCTTTTTATCCTAGGAAACCGTTTCGAGGCAACTGGATCTTAGACAGGAGGGCGACCTCTAAGACACCCTATACTTGATGACCACGTCGAGGCAACCAGTGAGGCGTACCCTAAGAGTGGCATGTGCATGTGTGTTGTTTCAGTTTATGTTTATCTTTTACATGTCATTTGTGAGCTAGGGATTGATTTTATTTGTCATACAAGTCTTTCATGCATTTTTAACAGTTAAGAATGCGGAAAATAAATTGCGGAAAGGTAAATCTACGCTATTACAAGGCGCGGGTCTATACATTGCCAAAAAATAAAACCCGTTTGGAAAATAAAAATGAAAGAAATTAAAAGAAAGCAATAAAGTTCTAATTAACTATTACATTTCTGAGCAGATACATAAATAATCAAAATGACGAAAATAATATGCACGCGAAAGATTGAATCGGGATGTCCTTAGGGTTTTGACCCTTTTTTGAGAAAGAATTGAATTTGTCCCTTTTTGAAATTAAATTAACTATTAAAACTAATTTACTAATTAATTTATTTATTAAAAGAAAAAAATGTTTTTGTGTTTTTTATGTTTTTTAATGAAATAAAATAAAAAAAGAAATTAAAAGTGTCAAAAAAACCCTAAGTCTAATTCATTTTTATTTATTGTAAAAGAAAATTAAAGTTAAACCTAATTAAACTAAATTAATTTAAGTTAATGTTTATTTACAAAATAATTAAGCTAAAGTGACATTAATAATAATAAATAAAATATTTACATTTTTTAGTTTTTCTGAATTTTTATTATGAAAAATTAATTATGTTAATTTTAGTGATAAAAAATAATAATTAGAAAAAATAATTAATAAACAAACAAAATAAAAAATAAAAAATAAGAAGAAAAAAGGAATGAACCAAAGGGGAGGTCTGGGCCCAAAATGGAGGTGTTAGGCAGCAATTTCAGGCCCACTAAGCCTTCAGCCACGTTTGACTTTTGTAATCAGATGCACAAGCTTTGACTGAGGATCATGGTGGTTAACCTCTCTTGGCCTTCAGATCTGTGGGAATGGCCACTTGGCGCGCTTGGATGTGAGGTGCATGATGGAGTGCTTTTTGGAAACCTGCACACAAGCATGTAAAGAAAAATAATATGGAATTTTAGGGGGGACCTGGGATTCGAACCCAGGTCCCAAGGGATTATGCACAAGCGCCTTGGCCATCTGAGCTACACGTTTCAATTGAAATAATAATAAACAGTTAATATTATATTGGTGAATCAAACAATGCCCTAGAAATAAAAAATATAACGCGCGATTTTTGAAATGGACAAATCAGAGGGAGACGCGTCAGCGTCTTCTTTGTTTGTTACTGGTTTTTTTACCTGCAGATTTCTATCCGCAGGAAGCTTCGCATGCCTTTCCTAAAACCATCCCTAGGCTTCAGAAACTCCATCTAAGCCCATGGTTGTGATCGTCCTTATCTCCTGATCACATCTATGCTTATGGTTTGTTCTAATTTCACCTGTAGACAAAATACCTAAAAAAAACAAACAAACCCTAGGCACGAGTATTGTCATACGAAGCCTAAAAATGAAATTGAATATAGCAGTTACATTGGAAATCAGGCATGGAGTATGAATATGCTATTATTTTTCAGAAAAAGTGCAAGAATGGAGAAACACGATTCCATGTTCAGAGGTCTGTTTCTGAAAACTTACAGCGTTGTATGGTGAGTCTTAGTATGCGTTTGTGGTCGCTTTGGCTTCAGGGGATGGCAAGGAAGGATGTCACGTTCTCCTTTTGATCTGAAAATGCTTGCAACACTCTTTTTGATCTCACACTTTTTTGATAATTTTTGAGTTTTGTTCTGGCCGTTTTAGCAAGGCTTGTCGTGAATGAGGTCTGTACTGTGTGCTTATGTATGTATGAACGAAATTAGGTCAGCAGCTGGGCTTGTATCCTTGTGCATTGAAGCCTTGAGATCTTGTTGACCACCATTAAAGGACCTTTCCATATTTGAAGCAAATCCAAGATTTTGTGCAACAAAAGTCTTGGCACGAAATTGTGAGTTGGCACATGACACATAAAAGCCATTCAAACCAAAAGATGCTCTTCCATTAATTTTTTTGATTTTATTTGAATTATTATGGATTTAAAATGAATTAAATCAATAAAAATTAAATAAAAATGGAAAAATAAATGTTTGATATTGAAATTAATCATGGGACACATGTATGGCATGACAAGGCTGAATCAAGTGGAAGAAAGTGGGCCCTTTTGTCAAAAATTGAAGTTTTAAGGATAGTTGACTTTTGCCATTTCACAAAAATTTCCCAACTTCCCCAATGCATATCTTGCTTAATTTTGATCATATGAACATGTTCTTGGACATTTTGGAAAGGTCTTGAATTCCTCTAACCAATGCCTTTGGTCCCATGTCATTTGGATTTACCAATCTCAAGTTATGGTCTTTGACTTAAAATTCCTTTTTGTTGACTTTTGAAAATGACCTATAATGTAGAAATTGATAACTTTTTGTGAGAGCATTTATTGGACTTGGAATGTGAAGATGAGTTGTAGGAAATGTCCCCTCCTTCAAAATAAGCATTGGATGAGATTTTTCTGATAAACCATGAAAAAGTTATGCCTTGGTCAAGTTACAGTTGACTTTTCAACTATCCCAAAATGGAAACTTTTGCATCTTGATGATTTTTGAGCCATTCTTGAGGAATCATGATCAAGACTTGATCAAATGATGATTGTGGCTTCAAAATAAGATGTTGACCAAAAATTTTGACTTTTGACTGCCAAATGACCATTTTACCCCTACAGTTGATTATGAAGCAATTAGGGCTTTTGACTATGCAACTTGATGCTGTGAGCCTTGAAACTTGACATGTATATGCTTGACAATGTATATAGGCATATGGGACTTGATTGAGCCATTGAAAACCTTAACTTCCTTGAGAGAAACAAAACCCTAATTTTGAATGGCTTAGGAGGATGTTTGACTGTGCAACCCTTGAGAAATCTTGAGCCATTTGAATATGATTCTTGTTAAATCTTGGAGAATATGGGAGGGCAAATTTTGGGGTACAACACTGCCTTTTCAGGTTTTCGACTTGCCGGGTGTACAAATTTGTTTTCATTTTCATCCCTTATTTTTGCCCGAACCCTTTTGGTTCGCCGGTAAGCCCTTATTTTTGCCTAGGCCAGTCAACCTAACGGGTCTTTGATTATGCGTAGTATCTATTCACTATGTCTGCATTGACGGGGTGAGAAAGGTCGTCACCATCCATAGTGGTTAGAATCATAGCTCCTCCTGAGAAAATGTTCTTAACCACAAATGGCCCTTCGTAAGTAGGGGTCCATTTGCCCCTGGGATCACCTTGAGGTAATATGATGCGCTTGATAACCAGGTCCCCAACTTGATACTCTTGTTGTCTAACTTTCTTGTTAAATGCCTTGATCATCCGTTTTTGATACGTCTGACCATGACAAATAACGGTAAGTCTCTTTTCATCGATTAAATTCAGCTGATCAAGCCGGGTCTGAATCCAGTCATCTTCACTCAAACCTGCATCCTTCATGATCCATAGAGAGGGTATCTGGACTTCGATGGGCAAGACAACCTCCATACCATATACCAAGGAATAGGGTGTTTCCCCTGTTGACGTCCGTGCTGAGGTACGGTACCCATGAAGAGCAAACGGTAACATCTCGTGCCAGTCTTTGTATGTCACTGTCATCTTCTGCACAATCTTCTTAATGTTCTTATTAGCTGCTTCTACAGCCCCATTCATCTTCGTCTGATAGGGAGAAGAATTATGATGTTGTATCTTGAACTGCTTGCAGAGCTCGGTGATTATCTTATTATTGAGATTGGTACCATTGTCCGTAATGATCCTCTCTGGTACACCGTATCGACAAATCAGATTATGCCGAATGAACCGTGCCACGACGTTCTTGGTTACTGTAGCAAAGGAAGCCGCTTCAACCCACTTCGTGAAGTAATCAATAGCTACCAGGATGAAACGATGCCCGCTGGATGCCGTAGGTCTGATCTCGCCGATCATATCAATGCCCCACATTGCAAAAGGCCAAGGTGCTGTCAATACGTTTAGAGGTACTAGAGGTATATGCACCTTATCAGCATAAACTTGGCACTTGTGACAGGTCCGAGAATGCTGATAACAGTCGGCTTTCATAGTGGACCAAAAATATCCTGCCCGAAGGATTTTCTTTGCCATGGTATGTCCACTGGAATGAGTTCCGAAAGTACCTTCATGTAACTCCTCCATGATCCTTTCCGCTTCGTTCTTATCCATACATCATAGTAAGATTGAATCATGGTTACGCTTGTAAAGGATGTCATTGCTGATGAAAAACTTCGCCGCGAACCTCCTCAAAAACTTCTTATCATTAACAGATGAACCCTCGGGGTACTCCTGAGCTTCAAGATACCTTTTCACCTCATGAAACTAGGGTTTATCAGCTACCTCTTCAGTCTCAATGTCACAACAATGTGCAGGTTCGTCCAATCTTTCAATGATAATCTGGGGAGCTTCATTGTCCCAATTGACCTTGAACATAGAAGACAACGTAGCCAGCGCGTCCGCCAACTGATTCTCCTCTCTAGGGAAGTATTAAAAGGTTATCTCTTCGAAGTGGGGAAGAAATTTCAACACATACTCCTTGTAAGGAACAAGATTTGGGTGTTTCATATCCCACTCGCCTTTGATCTGACTGATCACGAGAGCGGAATCTCCGAAGACACTTAGAAACTTAATCCTTAGGTCAATTGCTGCTCGAAGACCCATGATGCACGCTTCATACTCCGCCATATTGTTGGTGCAGTTGAAACATAGTCGGGCGGTGAACGGAGTATGAGAGCCTTTAGGGGATATGATCACGGCGCCAACGCCATTACCCAAAGTGTTCGAAGCTCCATCAAAGTACATAGACCATCGGGATCCTTCCTCAGGTCCTTCATCCGGTCCAGGTGCTTCACAGTTAGTTACCAACATGATATTCTTGTCCGGAAATTCAAAGTTCATAGACTGGTAATCATCCACTGCTTGATGTGCCAGATGGTCTTCCAACACACTTCCCTTGATTGCCTTTTGGGTCGTATACTGGATGTCATACTCAGTCAAGATCATCTGCCATCTTGCTATTCTTCCGGACAAGGCAGGCTTCTCAAAGATATACTTGATTGGATCCATCTTTGATATCAACAGAGTAGTGTGAGTCAACATATACTGTCTCATCCGGCGAGCAGCCCATGCCAAAGCGCAGCAAGTTTTCTCGAGCAACGAGTATCGGGTATCACAGTCGGTAAACGTTTTGCTAAGGTAGTAAATAGCATGCTCTTTTCGGCCAGACTCGTCATGCTGACCCAGCACACACCCCATTGAGTTGTCGAGTACTGTCAAGTATAAGATCAAATGTCTCCCTTCAACTGGAGGCATCAGAATGGGTGGCTCTTGGAGATACTCTTTGATCCTTTCGAAAGCGGCCTGGAATTCGTCGTTCCAACGTACTACTTGATCTTTCTTCAGTAACTTGAAGATTGGCTCACAAGTAGCAGTTAGGTGCGAGATGAATCGGGAAATGTAATTCAGTCATCCCAGGAAGCCTCTGACTTCTTTCTCTATTTTGGGAGCTGGCATTTCCTGTATAGCTTTCATCTTTGCAGGATCCACTTGAATACCTTTATCGCTTACGACGAAACCCAGCAGCTTACCAGATTTCACCCCGAAGGTGCACTTGTTCGGGTTTAACCTCAGCTTGTACAACTTCAACCTGTCAAACAGCTTCTGAAGGTGGTCAAGGTGTTCTTCCTCAGTTTGGTACCTTGCAATCATATCATGGATGTATACCTCAATCTCATGATGGATCATGTCATGAAACAAAGCAACCATGGCGCGCTGATACGTTGCCCCAACATTTTTCAATCCAAAAGGCATGACCTTATAGCAAAAGGTACCCCACTGAGTAACAAAGGTTGTCTTCTCCATGTCTTCGGGAGCCATTTTAATCTGATTATAATCGGAGAAACCATCCATAAAGGAGAATACCTTATGCTGAGCGGTGTTGTCAACCAGAATGTCGATATGAGGTAGAGGGAAGTCATCCTTGGGGCTTGCCCTGTTCAGATCCCTATAGTCGACACACATTCGAACCTTACCATCCTTCTTTGGCACTGGAACCACGTTGGCCACCCACTATAGGTAAGAAGTAACTACTAGAAAATCGGCGTCAAATTGTTTCATAACTTCAGCCTTGATTTTCTCAGACATCTCTGGGTGCATTCGGCGGACCTTTTGTTTCACTGGAGGATAATCTTCCTTGGTAGGCAGGCGATGAACCACAATATCAGTATCCAACCCAGGCATATCTTCGTAAGACCAGGCGAAGATCTCAACATAGTCATGCAGCATCTGAATCAACCGTTGCTTCACAGTAGGCTCCAGATTCGCACCGATCTTAACTTCTTTCTTGTCTTCCTCTGTACCCAGATTCACGGATTCCACCAGCCTTTCGTGCGGCTGAATAACCCTCTCTTCCTGAAGTAACAGTCTTGCAAGTTTAACAGGCACTTCGCAATCATCTTCACCTTCGTCTTCGGCTAAGTTGATCAGATTTTCGAAGTCATAACTGGCAGTAGCAAAGTCGTTACCGGTGAGATCCAGAGAGGATGTAGACCTGTATATGTGAGTGTGTGTAAAATAGCTGTTTTGAAATATAATAAAAGAAAAACAAGGAGCTCAAGATTTGAAATGCAAGAAATGTCCAATGCTTTTATTAATGATATATGTAAATGACACACATAAAGCCCTCACAAATGAAGCCACGGTGCCCCGGGTAAGACATCGGGCCGTAACGTTTAAAACATTGTCTGTTACAAATTCAAAACAAAAGTTTCATTACTGGGTAACAAAAGAAATAGGGATGAAGTCCTTTGCTGTCCAGTTGCTTGGTCCACCGTCGGTCGTAGGATAGATCCAACTGTCGAACTCAGACTCTTCAACATCTTCCTCAACGGCATTCACTCCCGAATTGCTGATGAACATGGGAAGTCTTCCGATCCGTGCATTCCGAACAGCCCCTTGAGCTTCTACAGTGAAACCCAAACCAAACTTGTTAGTCTTCTGTGTAAAATCAGGGAGTTGGCCCCAATTTGCACACCCACCTTTCTTGACAACATCTCGGGCGTCCTTAAAGGAAGCCATCTTCATAGGAGAATCTTCAACAACAGTCTCAGTTGATGCCAATGTTTGGGGAACCTCTTCAAAATGTTGAAATGGGGTCTCAATGAACTCCCCATCCATCTCTACATACCGGAAAGAGTTGAGGTGGCTAACCATGTACTCTTCCTCTCCTTGTACTGTCACAATCTTCCCTTTGACCGGGTACTTCAGTTTCTGGTGGAGCATTGAGGTTTCGGCCCCAGCTTTGTGGATCCATGGACGACCCAACAAACAAGAATAAGATGGCCGAATGTCCATCACATAGAATGTAGAGTTGAAAACCTGAGAACCAACCTTAATTGGGATATCAACTTCTCTATGCACCATCCTCTTAGACCCATCAAAGGCCCTGACGACAATGTTGCTTGGTTTCAACTCCAATCCTTCACAGTCCAACCGGTCTAGAGCTTTCTTCGGTAAAACGTTCAACGAGGAACCAGTATCCACAAATACATGAGCAAGAGTAGTGCCCCTACATTCAATAGAGACATGCAGGGCGTCGTTGTGATTCTTCCCTTTAGCAGTCAAGTCGGCGTCAGACAAACCCAACCCATTATCAGTAGTCAGATGGGCCACGCAATCTTTAAACTGATCAGCTGATGTCTCTTGTGGTACATGTGTAGTCTTCAGGAATGCAATCAGAGCCTTGGCATGGGCCTCTGAGCATAGCAACAGAGATAACATAGAAATCTTGGACGGGGTTTTCCCCAGTTGTTCAACTATATTGTAGTCACTCTTTTTGATGATTTTCAGAATCTCTTCCATCTCTTGTCTAGAGGCTTCAACAATAATTGTCTTTGGTGCCTCCGTCTGGGCAGGCTCACTGGTGGTCCCTTTGCCCCGAGTATTAGATGACTCGGCGACAGGGGTAAGAATAGGAACTTGAACAGGAATAGTAGCAGGTACACTGGCAGGTGTAATAACAATAGGTTATCAAGCAGTTGGTGGAGAGATATCAGGTGAAAAGTCTTCCGCTGCGGGTGACTTTAGCAGGTCCAACAATATTGCTGACGTCAGTATCAGCATCTAACTCTTGTTTAACTCCATGAAAATAAACATCAACCCCATAGTGCCAAGGGACAACTTTATCAGAGGTGTAGGGGATAGGCCCAGGAACAATGATGATCAATGGTGCGATTCTTGGAACAGATGTAATTCTAACAGGCTTCCTCGAGGGAGCCTTGGAAGAATTGTCGAAGATGGTGATAATGGAAACTTCTTCAGTACGAACTAGAGGAACAACAGTCTTCTCAAACAGAATTTCTTTACTATCCATCAGGCGCTGGACACTTGATTTCAAAAGATGGCAACCGATTGGTAGGGCAGAACACATACGGCAACCTTCGTCACAGCCCAGAAATAAACCGGCTAGCAAAATATTCTTCTTCAGTCATCAAAGGGGTAACAATGTCGTTCACAGAAACCATAAACGAGTCTTCATCTATAGCATTCACTCCATGCTTGGGCATAAGAGCAGTCACAACATTAGGTCTTTCGGGCGCCTCGAACTCAAACTCCTTATCATAAATTAAGTCCTGTATTTTGTTCTTCAAAGCCCAACAATCATCTGTATTATGTCCCGGGCTATCAGAGTGAAAAGCACAACAGACATTAGGGTTGTACTTTGGTGATGTAGTGTTGGGATTCTGCGGAGCCTCCCTTGAAGTCACCAAATTGGTTTTTAATAGCTGCGGCAGAATCTGAGACAAAGTCATGCTGAGACGTGTGAATTGCCTTTGAGGTCTCTCGTCCTTTTGTTGATTGTTGTGCTGAGCAGCACCACCAGGTCTTGAAATAACAACTGCATTAACAGCTTGGCGGTGCTCAGGTCTATTCTGTCTTTTCGAACTGTAGATAGCATTGGACTATTTCTTAAAAGGCTTCTTCTCGGTGCTTGATGAAGCACCCTTTTGTATCTTACCAGCCTTAATACCAGCCTCAATCCTCTCATCAGTCATAATTAGCTCTGTAAACCCAAACAAAGAGCTTCCAATCAGGTGGTTGAAAAATGGACCAGACAAGGTCCCTAGAAACATATCCACAAGCTCCCGATCAGCCAAGGGTGGTTGCACTCTTCCGGCGAGGTCCCTCCACTTCTGAGCATAATCTTTGAAACCTTCGCCTGTTCCCATTGACATACCCTGGAGTTGGGTACGCGTGGGAGCGAGGTCGGAATTGTATTGGTACTGCCTGTAGAAAGCAGTAGCCAAATCTTCCCAACTACGGATACTGGCTCCGTCTAACTGGTAAAACCATTCAAGCTGAGTTCCTGAGAGACTGTCTTGAAAGAAGTGGATCCATAGGTTCTTATCAGCGGTGTACGGATGAATCTTCCTTACATATGACCGGAGGTGCAACTTCGGACAAGAAACTTTGTCATACTTAGCAAAGGCTGGTGCCTTGAACTTGTGGGGAATCACCACCCCAGATGATAGACCCAGATCACCAAAGTCTAGACCAGGCACTTTCTAAACTTCCATTGCACTCAACCGGTCTTCCAGTTGCTTGTGTCTATCCTCAGCAAGAGGATACTGGTCTTCGTCGAAGTCCGTCTCGTTATCTGAGACCACAGGGCTAGGAGCCCTCCTTTCTTCCTGACTATCTTTCCCTCCAGATTAGGTGGTCAAATCAACTTCATCCCGAAGCCTGTTTCCAAACCTGTGACCTGTGTTAAACATGACTGTTCTTTTCTTCTTCTTCTTCTCTTTCAGAATCAGGGTCTTCAGATCTTGCTGACCCTTAGCTAGATTCATGAACAACTCTTGGAATTGGGCATTCTAGGCCTGTAGGGCCTTGATTGCTTGCTCTGTTGATGGTTCGGCAGACATGATGAGTGCTGAAATAAACAACGAAGAAGATAAGAGATCTGTAATGGGTACCTGTTATGAAGTGCATGGGATGAAATACCTATGATATGATTTCAAAGACAATCGAGAGATTCAAATTTGTAAACCAGAAAGGAAACACACTTTTATTAGATAAACTTTGAAATTCAAATTGTTCCACAAATTGCCCTTAAGGCGTTACAAGAAAGGAAATACTGAAAAGTAAATAAAAACTGAAGGGGAAATAATCAAAGGAAAATCAGTGCTCCCATGGTCTCTTCTTGTCGGTGTGGACATAGTCATTGAGAATCCGCTCGTTCTCCAGCTGTCTATTCAACTTCTGGATCTTCTGTTGTTGCTTATTAAACTTTTCTCGGTAAGCATCCCGCTCTTCTCTCAGTTGCATCCAAGACCTTTTCAGTGCCCAATGTCAGTGGGCATATGAGGATGGAGGATGGTTGGCAGAACCCCTTCTTCATTAGCAACTTCAACAATGATAGGCAAGACGGCTTCATATGGCATACCCAACTTTTGGGCACGGATACGGACCCATCTGAGATATGGCTCCATCGGAAGAGAAGTCTTTGGACCCAACTCGTGTGGATCAGATCTGTGAACTCTATCCCAAGCCCTTATGAATCTGCAGCGTTGCTCGTTGCTATCCCCTTGAAAATCAAAGATGATACTAGGCATTAGCAGCTCATGAGCTCCTTCCTCCATTGGTTCCTATCAGTGGAACATTGGGGTACTCCCTACATCGATCAATAATAGCCACCTCGTCCATACCCTTGATAGTCTAGATGATGCCATTATGAGAGAGGGACATAACCCTATAAGCCCAGCCCATGCCTTCTTTGTTTTTCAGCACTGATTTGGGGAGGTGCGAAATAAACCACCTCGCCAATAATGGAGCACAGCACATCAAGGTTCCCCGCTTTCGGGCAGTACGGGTATAAAGCTGATGAAGAATGTCACCCAAGAGAGTGGGTACAGGATTACGAGAGATGAAGATTTTCACCGCATTCACATCAACAAATGAGTCAGGATTCAGAAACAGTACCAAGCCATAAATCAGAAGATCCAGAATATCTTCGAATGCCTTGAAGTCTAGACTATCCCAGAAATAATTAGCCTTACCAACCAAGAACTTAGTCAGAAAGCCCTTTGCTCCACTTCTAGTCTCCCAATTAGCCATTACCTCATCCTTTGTCATATGAAGGGCTGAAGCTATCTCTTCTGGCCTAAGGATCTTCTCTCAACCAGTAAACGGGGTCTGCTCCAGAATAGAGATACCGAGTAGATTAGAGAAATCTTCTAAGGTGGGAACCAACTGGTAGTCCTGAAAAGTAAAGCAATGGTACCGCGGATCATAGAATTGGACCAAAACACTCATCATCTTCTCGTCCAATTTGGAGGTAACCAAACTGAGAAGATACCCATATCTTCTGATGAATGAGGTAGTATCAGGCATCTTTGCAATCAATTCTTTAAGCATGGTGGGAACCTGGACAAAGTTGATCCGGATGGTATTCCTACGCATGGGCATCATGACCTACAAAACAGAACAAAGATGAATCCCTCATGTCTTTGAAATAGGTTAGTCCAATGCAAGATGTATGCAATGTTATGATGTCATGATGTCATGATAGTAAGCACACCACAAGTATCCACAAATAGCAAACATGGTAAAGGCACACAAGTCACACACAGAGCCCTTAGATTTCAAGCTGGCAAGGAGCTTAGGTACTACCCTATTTCAGTTCAGATGGTTCAAACTTGTCCTAAAAATAGTAACCGGGTTCTAGAGGATCTCAATATCACTGACTACCCTCAATCGGTCATAATTCTAGTTTAGCATCCTTTTCTTGCGGTCGGAATCATTGCGAGAGTTTAGTCTCAATGAGTGTAGCATACTGCTACTGTTATATGGCCAAGTTGGTCAATTTAAAGGTTCTAAGTTCAGTTGGTGTTTAATGACCCCTTAGATGACCCGTATTCTCCTCATTCCAACACAAGGGATATCGGTACAATCTAAAGTGCCACACTAACGTAGCTACTGCTTCAATTGTATCGGTCTACGCCGTACAGTTCCGTCACAGTTTATTGCTACTTACCTAAAAGGTATCCCCCAGATTCGGGTTAGGATCTATAGTAACTCTGATACAAGCCCACAAATATAAAGCATACAAAGAAAACAATTGAAAACACAATGATCTAATCCTAAGGTACACCCCACTTATAGATATCCCCAGCAGAGTCGCCAGTTCTGTGATACAGTGGGAGAGAACTGACTGTTTTTTTTTTTGGAATACTGGTTCGCGTATTGCGTTTGTGTTTGCAAAATGCCGCAGTAAGCAAGAGTCGCCACCGTCTTTTATTTTATCCAACAAGGAAAGGAAAAAAGCACAGAAAAATTCCTTTTTCGAGATGTTTCTCGGGTCTGGGGGGTAGATTATAGAAAGGGAAGGTGTTAGCACCCTTTCTATCTGTGGTTATCTATGGGCTCTTAGGTACTTGCTCAAAGTGTTTTCAAAATTTGCTTTTCTTTGTATTTGTGGGTTTGAAAAAAGTCTTTGTTTGAAAAGGAATGTAAGTGTGAAAATTTTATTTTGTTTTGAAAGAGCAAGTACTTAAGAACCATCTACCTACTCTAAAAAGGAATCGTTCTATGCTAATATCCTTTAGACAGGGCTATCCCACTATGAATGAGTAGGTAGCCTCGTCGTTGGAGTTTAAGGGTCAATTCGATTAAGGGATGTGCGGTCACTAAAGCAATGTTAGGACGCCTTAGCGGTAACCCTAATGTCTTAGATCATTTTTCCGAGGCAACCGTTTCGAGGCAACCAAGATCTTTGGACAAGAGGGCGACCTCTAAAACTTCCTATACTCAATGACCGCGTTCGAAGGCAACCAAGTGAGGTGTACCCTAAGAGTGCGCATGTGCGAGTGTGTTGTTTTCAGTTTATTTTATCTTTGTACATGTTAGTGGTTATCTATGTTGATTTTAGGTTTAAACATTCGATCTTGTCATGCATTCCCTATTATCGAACATCTAACAGTTTATAAATTGCGGAAATTAAATTGCGGAAATTAAACTAATTATTACAAGGCGTCGGGTATTTACATCGCCAAAAACAACCCTTGAAATTAAAATGCGGAAAATAAATAAAGCGATAAAAAATAGTAAAGTCCTATTAAACTATTACATTCCAGAAACAAGTACAATAATATGATAAATGGATTGCGTGCGGAAAATTAAATCGAATGCGAGTTTTTTAGGGTTTTGACCCCTTTTTTAAAAGAAATCATTTTTTGGTTATTTTTTAATTAAAGAGAGGAATTAAACTAGGTTAATCATTAAATTAATTAATTAATTAATAAAAATGGTATTTTTGAATTTTTGATATTTAAAGAAATAAAAATAAAATTTGATCAATGTTAATAAAACCTAATTGTCTAGATTAATTTTAATTATTGCAAAATATATTAAAAGTTATTCCTAATTAAAACTAAATTAATTCAATTAATATTTATTAACGAAAATAAAATGCTGAAAATTAATTTAATTAAGAAAATATTTTTTTGGTTTTTAATTTTATGAAGGAAAAGATTTAATTGGTTAGTTAATATAAAAAATAATAATAATAAATAATTAAAAGAAATAAATAATAACATAAAAAAAAGAGAAAAGGTTAGGAGGTTATGGGCCTGAAAGGAGGTTTATTCAGCAATTTCCAAGGCCCATTTGTCCACTGGCCTGGTTGACTTTTGGATTCAGCGCGTGCACTTTGACTAGGGAGTATGGTGGACATTCCATCTGGACCACCAGATCTTGCCCAGGGCCATCTGGTGCTTTGAGATTTGAGGACACATGATAGGCTTCCATCACTTGGTTTGTACCTGATTGCATGATAAAATAAGGGAAAATGTAAAGCGCTGGAGGCAGGGATCGAACCCCTGACCTCCAGCCAACAACGCCTTGAGAGCACTCCCCCTGACCACTGGATCACTTTGCTTCAATTGTTAATAAAACATAAGCGAAATATAATATATAAAAACGTGTAATTATGCCAGAATAAAAAAATAAAGTGCGAAAATTTGAACGGAGCAACCAGATGGGGACACGTTGTCGTCCCTGTCCTCCGGTTTGCACAGAAGTTACCTGCGGATTTAGATCCGCAGCTAAAGGCGCAGGTCAACTCAAAAATCCATCTCAGGCCATATAAAGGCCATGGTTGTACTCGCCTCTTCATCCTGGTCTCAACCATGGCCATTAATAGGTCCAATTTTGCTTGTAACAAAAACCCCTAAAAACAACCTAGGAAACCAGTGCGTTTGAGAGCTTGCTTTTGATTGCAAGAGGGTCAGTGATTGTCCAGCAATGGATTAGTGTTGAGATTTGCCTTTGAATTTGCCTCTAAGAACGATTTCAGTTTCACACTTTTTTTCCTTTTTTCAAGTTTGGTTCTTGATGATTCTGCAGCCTCTAGCCCTTGAATTCGTGTCCTTTCACTTGTATATGTATGCTGCAATGTATTAGGTCAACTTTTGTGGACTGAATCCTTGTACATTATGGCTATAGGATTGGATTTGATCCTTCATTGATAACTTTCTAATTTTGCCAAAAATCCAATCTTTTTGCACATGGAATGATTGATACGAATTGGATACACTTGATTATGATGATTCAATCCTGAAATAGCCAAAAAGAGATCAAATAATCAATGTTTGGATTTTATTTGATTTAAATTGATTTAAAATGAAATAATTCATTAAAGAATCAATTAAATAATAAAATTGATAAATGGTCACAAGGCTGAAGCTAGGACACGTGTGTCGTGTGACAAGATCAAATCAAGTGGAAAAGAATGGGCCCATTTGACTTTTGGAAGTTTTCTTTGACTTTTTAGAAAGCTTGAGATGTCCTATAACCAACCCTTTTGGTCTCATCTCATTTTGATATTCCATGCTCAAGTTATAAGCTTTGGAAAAAAATGTGTTTTTGTTGACTTTCAAAAATGACCTATAATGTCCAAATTTGTAACTTTTTGTGAGTGCATTTCTTGATCTTGGGGTATGAAGATGGATTGTCGTAAATTTCATCCTCTTCAAAATGAGCTTTTGATGGGTCATTTCTCATAAAGTATGAGAAAGTTATGCTTGGTCAAAGTTGAGTTGACTTTTCTTACAAAACCCTAATTTAGTAAATTTTGAGTCTTGATGAATTTTGAGCAATCCTTGATGAACCATGATCAACCCTTGATAAAATGATTAAATATCCTTCAAAATGAGAATGTTGACAAAAAATATTGAGGTTTGACTGTATTTGGGTCACAGTTGACTTTTGCCCTAGCACAGTCTATTTTTGGACCTTTTGAGCAATTGACTGACCAAACTTCCTCTGCAAGGCTTGAAACTTGACATGGATGATCTTGAGAGCATATTAGGACATTGGGGAGCACTTGAGGTCATTTTGACTCAAGGATCTTGATGCAACACAAAACCCTAATTTGGGGTTGACTGCCTTAGGAGATAGCTTGACTGTCCAACTTTTGAGCAATCTTGAGCCACTTGGAGATTTTTCTTGCAATGTTTTGAGAAATATGGGAGGGAAAATTTTGTGGTACAACAGTAAGTATGCATAAAAGTGAAGTTTAATTGTGGTCTAATGCATATGTAAGCTTTCTTTGGTATTTTTTTGGCATTCGCCTTGAGTTTTGACAGTTTAAGATCGACTTTTTGTGCGGTTCCTGAGATAACAGTGTTGCTGACCGATTTTTAATATCCATGTTCCTATGCTTATTTATAATTGGTTTCTTTACAATTCAATATTATTTTTGAGTTTTGAATCGATGCTCGAGTCTTTCTTATGTTTCCTTGTTATTCGTTAACTCGTTTTTTGGCTTGTGTAAGTTTCAGAAGGCGGTTTATCGCACTACGCGATTTGTGGATTATTTTGGTTGTCTAGCATTGTTTTGTGCAGGAAAATTATCTCGATGTGACACACTTTCTGCATGTGATTTATTTTCACATGGCGATACTTTGATTCTTATATTGGATGTTTTTTTCTTCTGATTATTTCTCTTTTGCTTGGTGAAGCTTGCACGAAGACCGTCGGGTTTCTTTTGCTTTGATGTCACTTTGCTACAAACTTTTTGTTCATTTGGTATTTCACTCATCCTGTTTATATTCCGCATTGTATGTTTGATTTCCTTTCCATGAGAAGTAGGAATAGAGATGCATGACTGGGTAATTCTATTTAAAGTCCTCAAAGGAGACAATGTTTGTGTTTTTTCAAAGACCTCAAAATGAGGCAATGTTTGTGTTTGTTTAAAGACCTCAAAAGGAGGAAATTTTGCTAAAGTCCTCAAAGAAAGCAATTCCCCTCTCCTTTTACTTTATGATTTCTATCGAGTCAATAAGTGGAGCAAAGGGCCCGCAATCTCCAACCACACTTTCTAGTCTGTGTCATTTTTAGCTCGCGTTATATGTTGATGCTTCGAATCGTGCTTATTCTTGTCCATTGAGTCAAATAAAGGGGAAAATGGTTCATAACCAACCCCCACACTTTTTCATTTGTTTCGAAGATGTTATCTCACGTTTCTTTAAACGTTGATGCTTCGAGTTATCACTCGATATCGGTGTTTGAGCTAATCAAGTGGAAAGTGTTCCTTACTCCCACTTTTAAATCTATTAGATTCATTGTTTGTTGCTAGCTCGCTGTTGTACACCAAAATTTTCCCTCTCATATTTCTCAAAACATTGCAAGAAAAATCTCCAAGTTGCTCAAGATTGATCAAGAGTTGGACAGTCAAGTTATCTCCTAAGGCAGTCAACCCCAAATTAGGGTTTTGTGTTGCATTAAGATCCTTGAGTCCAAATGACCTCAAGTTCTCCCCAATGTCCTAATATGTTCTCAATATCATCCATGTCAAATTTCAAGCCTCGCAGAGGAAGTTTGCTCAGTCAATTGCTCAAAGGGTCCAAAATCGACTGTGCTAGGGCAAAAGTCAACTGTGACCCAAATACAGTCAAACCCTAATATTTTTTGTCAACATTCTCATTTTGAAGAATATTTCATCATTTTATCAAGGGTTGATCATGATTCATCAAGGATTGCTCAAAATTCATCAAGACTCAAAAGTTGCTAAATTAGGGTTTTGTAGGAAAAGTCAACTCAACTTTGACCAAGCATAACTTTCTCATACTTTATGAGAAATGACCCATCCAAAGCCAATTTTTAAGAGGATGCAATTTCCTACAATCTATATTCATACCCCAAGATCAAAAAATGCACTCACAAAAAGTTACAAATTTGGACATTATAGGTCATTTTTGAAAGTCAACAAAAACACCTTTTTTGCCAAAGCTTACAACGTGAGCATGGAATATCAAGATGATATGATACCAAAAGATTTGGTTAGAGGACATCTCAAGCTTTCTAAAAAGTCCAAGAACACTTCCAAAATTTCAAAATTGAAGAAGTTATGCATTGTTGAATTTGGGTATTTTTGCAAAATTGCCAAAAGTCAATTATCCCCAAATCATCAAATTTTGTCAAATTGGCCCATTCTTTTCCACTTGATTTGATCTTGCCACATTTCACACGTGTCCTAGCTTCAGCCTTGTGTCCATTTATCAATTTAATTATTTTATTTGATTTTTTAATAAATTATTTCATTTTTAATCAAATTAAATCCAATAAAATCCAAACATTGATTACTTGATCTCTTTTTGACTATTTCAAGATTGAATCATCATCATCAAGTGTATCAAATTCGTATCAAGCATTCCATGTGTAAAAGGATTGGGTTTTTGGCAAATTAGGCAAGTTTTCAATGGTGAATCAAATCCAATCTCAAGGCATTGATGCAGAAGGATTCAAAGCATATTTCTTGACCTAATGCATTATATCATACATATACAAGTGAAAGAACACGAAAACTAGGTTAGAGGCTGCAAGAACACCAAGAACCAAACTTGAAAAAATTGACAAAAAGTGTGAAACTGAAATCATCCTTGGAGGCAAATTCAGAAGCAAAACTCAACATCAATCAATTGCTGGGGATTCACTGAGTCAGAACCAACCCCTAGGAAGCTTCCATACACGCCCAAAAGCTTTGTAAGTGTCTCAAAAAACCGCTCTTCGTTTGAATTCGTGGATCCTTATTCTTGCACCTTTTTTACAAACTCTTTGCATATTCATGATTATCGTCAAATTTCCAAGCTTTCTATATCATCCAATTGCATTTATCTGACCTGTAACCCCATAGCTGAATCTAGGGTTTTGTAGTTTGTTTTTTGGGCATTTCTTTTACAGGCAAAATCAGCTCCAATAATGGCCATGGGCATGACCGGAGGAGGAAGACGAGCATAACCATGGTCTTGGGAGGAATTTTCATGGCCTGGAATTGATTTTAGGGTTGACCTACGAATTCAGCTGCGGATCTGAATCCGCAGGTAAAAATCACAGGGCTGGAGGTTAGGGATGGAGACGTGTCACCCCCCCTGTGGTTGGTTCAAATACTTGGCGCGTTTTTATTTTTTATTCTGGCATATTATCACGTTATCCCATATTATTATTGTTAATTAATATATTGACAATTGAAACAAAGTGGCGCAGTGGTAGTGGCGTGCATCTAATGACCAACAGAACCTGGGTTCGAATCCATGGTCCCCCATGTTATTTGTTATTTTATTTCTTCAGATATTCCAGTGCACATGAGGAACAACAATGCATCATACACCATCATCTAATCAATGGACAGATGGCCAATGGCCAGATTTGAAGGACAAGAGATGGACGTCCACCATGGGCAAAGTCAGCGTGTGCACATGGAATCCAGGGAAGTCAAGCCAGGCCAATGTAATTGGGCCTCTGAATTGCTAATCTAACCCCCTAAACAGGCCCAAACCTCCTAACTCTTTCTCTTTTCTTTTATTATTTCTTTTAATTATTTATTATTATTATTTTTATTATTAATTAACCAATCAAACTTTTTTCTTAATAAAATTAAAACCAAAAATATTTTATTTATTAAATTAAATTTCAGTATTTTATTATTGTTAACAATATTAATTTAATTAATTTAGTTTTAATTAGGAATAACTTTTAATATATTTTGCAATAATTAAAATTAACTTAGACAATTAGGTTTTATTAACATTGATTAAATTTGTTTTTATTTATTTAAATAACACAAAAATCCAAAAATATTATTTTCATTAATTAATTAATTAGTTTATTAATTTAATAATTAATTCAGGATAGCTTATTTCTTAAAAGTCAAAAATAACCAAAAAATCTTTTCTTTAAATGACAAAGGGTCAGAACCCTAAAAAACTTTACGCTCGATTTAATTTCCCGCACGCGATCCATTTTATTTCAATATTATATTTGTTTCCGGAATGTAATACCTTAATAGGACTTTAACTATTTTTATCGCTTTATTTATTTTCCGCATTCAAATTTCAAAGGGTTACTTTTGGCGATGTAAATACCCGACGCCTTGTAATAGTTAGTTAAATTTCTGCAATTTAATTTCCGCAACTTATATAACTGTTAGATGTTTGATGATATGGGATGCATGACAAGATTGTACATTTAAAATCAACATAGATCACCCATAACATGTACAAAGACAAAATAACTGAAAAATGACACGGTCATTGAGTATAGGAAGTTTTAGAGGTCGCCCTCTTGTCCAAAGATCATAGTCGCCTCGAAACGGTTGCCTCGGATAAAATTATCTAAGACATTAGGGTTACCGCTAAGGCGTTCTAACATTGCTTTGGTGATCGCACGTCCCTTAATCTAATTGACCCTTAAACTCCAACGACAGTGCTACCTACTCATTCATAGTAGGATAGCATTGTCTAAAGGAAGATAGCATAGAACGATTCCTTTTTTGACTAGGTAGATGGTTCTTGAGTACTTGCTCTTTCAAAAAACAAAAATACTTTTCACACTTACACTTTTCGAACGAAGCTTTCAAACGAAAAAACTTTTTCAAACCCACAAGCATAAAGAAAGCAATTTTGAAAACAATATGAGCAAGTACCTAAGAGCCTGTGGATAACCACGGATAGAAAGGGTGCTAACACCTTAACTTTCTATAATCTACCCCCCGAACCCGAGAAATATCTCAAAAAGGAATTTTTCTGTGCTTTTTTCCTTTCCTTGTTGGATAAAATAAAAGTCGGTGGCGACTCTTGCTTACCGCGACATTTTGCAAAAACAAACGCAAAACGCAAACCAACATTCCAAGAAACAGTCAGTTCTTTCCCACCGTATCACAGAACTGGCGACTCTGCTGGGGATCGTTTATAAGTGGGGTGTACCTTAGGAGTAGTTCATAATGTTTTCAATTGCTTGATTTGTATGCTTTATCTTTATGGGTTTGAATAGGAGTTACTATAGATCCTAACCCGGATCTGGGGATACCCTTTAGGTAAGTAGCAATAAACTGTGAGGGAACTGTACGGCATAGACCGATACGGTTGAAACAGTAGCTACGTTGGTGTGGCACTTTAGATTGTATCGATATCCCTTGTGTTGGAACGAGGAGAATATGGGTCATCAAGGGGTCATTAAGCACCAACTGACCTTAGAACCTTTAAATTGACCAACTTGGCCATAGAATAGTAGCAGTATGCTACACTCATTGAGACTAAACTCTCGCGATGATTCCGGCCGCAAGAAAAGGTTTCCAAACTGGAATTATGACCGATTGAGGGTAGTCAGTGATATTGAGATCCTCTAGAACCCGATTACTATTTTTAGGACAGGTTTTGAACCAACTGAACTAAAAGAGGGTAGTACCTAAGCTCCTTCCCAGCCTGAAATCTAAGGGCTCTTTGTGTGACTTGTGTGCCTTTACCATGTTTGCTATTTGTGGATACTTGTGATGTGCTTTCTATCATGACATCATGACATCATAACATTGCATACATCTTGCATTGGACTAACCTATTTTAAAGACAGGAGGGATTCATCTTTGTTCTATTTTATAGGTCATGATGCCTATGCGTAGGAACACCATCCGGATCAACTTTGTTCAAGTTCCCACTATGCTTAAAGAGTTGGTTGCAAAGATGTCAGATACTACTTATTTCATCAGAAGACATGGGCATCTTCTTAGATTGGTCACCTCCAAATTGGACGAGCAGATGATGAGTGTCCTGGTCCAATTCTACGATCCACTGTACCATTGCTTTACTTTTCAGGACTACCAGCTGGTCCCCACCTTAGAAGAGTTCTCTGACCTGCTTGGTATCCCTATCCGAGAGTAGACCCCGTTTACTGGTTGGGAGAAGATCCTTAGGCCATAAGAGATTGCTTCAGCCCTTCATATGACAAAGGATGAGGTAATGGCTAATTGGGAGACTAGAAGTGGAGCAAAGGGCTTTCTGACTAAGTTCTTGGTTGGTAAGGCTAATTATTTCTGGGACAGTCTAGACTTCAAGGCATTCGAAGATATTCTGGCTCTTCTGATATATGGCTTGGTATTGTTTCCAAACCCTGACTCCTTTGTTGATGTGAATGTGGTGAAAATCTTCATCTCTCGTAATCCTGTACCCATTCTCTTGGGTGAGATTCTTCATCAGCTTTATGCCCGTACTGCCTGAAAGCGGGGAACCTTGATGTGTTGTGCTCATTATTGTCGAGGTGGTTTATTTCGCACCTCCCCAAATCAGTGCTGAATAACAAAGAAGGCATGGGCTGGGCCTATAGGGTTATGTCTCTCTCATAATGACATCATCTGGACTATCAAGGGTATGGACGAGGTGTCTATCATTGATCGATGTGGGGAATACCCCAATGTTCCACAGATAGGAACCAATGCAGGAATTTCTTACAATCCATGCTTGGCCTTACGTCAGTTTGGGCGAGCCAGAAGAGAAGGACCTCATGAGCTGCTAATGCCTAGTATCATCTTTGATTTTCAAGGGGATAGCGACGAGCAACGCCGCAGATTCATAAGAGCTTGGGATAGAGTTCACAGATCTGATCCACACGAGCTGGGCCCAAAGACTTCACTTCCGATGGAGCCATATCTCAGATGGGTTCGTATCCGTGCCCAAAAGCTGGGTATGCCATATGAAGTCGTCCTGCCTATCATTGTTGAAATTGCTAATGAAGAAGGGGTTATTCCGACCATCCTCCATCCTCACATGCCCACTGACATTGGGGCACTGAAAAGGTCTTGGATGCAGTTGAGAGAAGAACATGATGCTTACCGAGAAAAGTTTAACGAGCAAGAGCAGAAGATTCAGAGGTTGACAAGACAACTGGAAAACGAGCGGATCCTCAATGACTATGTCCGCATCGACAAGAAGCGACCATGGGAGCACTGATTATCCTTTGATTATTTCCTTTCTAGTTTTCATCTACTTTTCAGTATTTCCTTTCTTGTAACGCCTTAAGGGCATCTGTTGAACAATTTGAATTTCAAGTTTATCTAATAAAAGTGTGTTTCATTTCTTGTTTACGAATTTGAATCTCTCAATGTCTTTGAAATCATATCATACGCATTTCATCCCATGCACTTCATAAAAGGTACCCATTACAGGTCTCTTATCTTCTTCGCTGTTTATTTCAGCACCATGTCTGCTAAACCATCAACTGAGTAAGCAATCAAGGCCCTACAGGCGCAAAACGCCCAATTCCAAGAGTTGTTCATGAATTTAGCTAAGGGTCAGCAAGATCTGAAGACCCTTATTCTAAAATAGAAGAAGAAGAAGAAGAAGAAGAAGAGGACAGTCCTGTTTAACACGGGTCACAGGTTCGGAAATAGGCTACGAGATGAAGTTGATTTGACCACCTCATCTGGAGGGAAGGATAGTCAAGAAGAAAGGAGGGCTCCTAGCCCCGTGGTCTCAGACAATGAGACGGACTTCGACAAAGACCAGTATCCTCCGGTTGAGGATAGATACAAGAAACTGGAAGACCGGTTGAGTGCGATGGAAGTTCAGAAAGTACCTGGTCTGGACTTTGGTGATCTGGGTCTATCATCTGGGGTGGTGATTCCCCACAAATTCAAAGCACCAGCCTTTGCTAAGTATGACGGAGTTTCTTGTCCAAAGCTGCACCTCCGGTCATATGTAAGGAAGATTCAGCCGTACACCACTGATAAGAACCTATGGATCCACTTCTTTCAAGACAGTCTCTCAGGGACTCAGCTTGAATGGTTTTACCAGTTAGACGGAGCCAGTATCCGTAGTTGGGAAGATTTGGCTGATGCCTTCTACAGGCAGTACCAATACAATTCCGACCTTGCTCCCACGCATACCCAACTCCAGGGTATGTCTATGGGAACAGGAGAAGGTTTAAAAGATTATGCTCAGAAGTGGAGGGACCTCGCTGGAAGAGTGTAACCACCCTTGGCTGATCGAGATCTTGTGGATATGTTTATGGGGACCTTGTCTGGTCCATTTTTCAACCATCTGATTGGAAGCTCTTCGTCTGGGTTTACAGAGCTAATTATGATCGGTGAAAGGATTGAGGCTGGTATTAAGTCTGGTAAGATACAAAAGGGTGCGTCATCGAGCACTGAGAAAAAGCCTTTTAAGAAGGAGTCCAGTGTTGTCTACAGTTCGAAAAGCCAGAATAGACCTGAACGCTGCCAAGCTGTTAATGCGGTTGTTATTTCAAGACCTGCTGGGGATCCTCAATGCAACAATCAACAAAAGGCCGAGAGACCTCGAAGGCCATTCACCCATCTCAGCATGACTTTGTCTCAGATTCTGCCGCAGTTATTAAAGACCAATCTAGTAACTCCAAGGGAGGCTCCGCAGAATCCCAACACTGCATCACCTAAGTACAACCCTAATGTCCGCTGTGCTTTTCACTCTGATAGCCCAGGACATAATACAGATGATTGTTGGGCTTTGAAGAACAAAATACAGGACTTAATTTATGCTAAGGAGATTGAGTTCGAGGCACCCGAAAGACCTAATGTTGTGATTGCTCTTATGCCCAAGCATGGAGTGAATGCTATAGAGGAAGACTCGTTTGTGGTTTCTGTAAAGGATATTGCTACTCCTTTGATGACTGTGAAAAAGAACCTTTTGCTAGCTGGTTTATTTCCGGGCTGTGATGAATATTTTCGTATGTGTTCTGTCCTACCTACCGGTTGCCATCTTTTGAAGTCAGGTGTCCAACGCCTGATGGATAATAAAGAAATTATGTTTGAGAAGACTGTTGTTCCTTTAGTTCATACTGAAGAAGTTTCTATTATCACCATCTTTGACAATTCTTCCAAGGCTTCCTCGAGAAAGCCTGCTAGAATTACATCTGTTCCAAGAATCGCACCATTGATCATCACTGTTCCTGGGCCTATCCCTTATACATCTGATAAAGTTGTCCCTTGGCACTACGGGGCTGGTGTTTATTTTCATGGAGTTAAACAAGATTTGGATGCTGATACTGACGTCAGTAATATTGTTGGACCTGCTAAAGTCACCCGCAGCGGAAGACTTTTCTCACCTGATATCTCTCCACCAACTGCCCGAAGACCGGTTGTTATTACACCTGCCAGTGTACCTGTTACTATTCCTGTTCAAGTTCTTATTCTTACCCCTGTTGCCGAGTCGTCTAACACTCGGGGCAAAGGGATCACTGATGAGCCTGCCCAGACAGAGGCACCAAAGACGATTATTGTTGAAGCTTCCAGACAAGAGATGAAAGAGATTTTAAAGATAATAAAAAAGAGTGACTACAATGTAGTTGAACAGCTGGGGCAAACCCCGTCCAAGATTTCTATGTTATCTCTGTTGCTATGCTCAGAAGCCCATGCCAAGGCTCTGATTGCATTCCTGAAGACTGTACACGTACCACAAGAGACATCGGCTGATCAGTTTAAAGATTGTGTCGCTAGTCTGACTGCTGATAATGGGTTGGGTTTCTCTGACGCCGATTTGACTGCTAAAGAGAAGAATCACAACGATGCCCTGCATGTCTTCATTGAATGCAGGGGCACCACTCTTGCTCATGTATTGGTGGATACTGGTTCCTCATTGAATGTTTTACCTAAGAAAGCTCTAGACCGGTGGGACTGTGAAGGGTTGGAGTTGAAACCAAGCAACATTGTCGTCAGGGCCTTTGATGGGTCTAAGAGAATGGTACATGGAGAAGTGAATATTCCGATTAAGGTTGGTTCTCAGGTTTTCAACTCTACATTCTATGTGATGGACATTCGGCCATCTTATTCATGTTTGTTGGGTCGTCCATGGATCCACAAAGCTGGGGAAGTAACCTCAACGCTCCACCAGAAGCTGAAGTACCCGGTCAAAGGGAAAATTGTGACTGTACAAGGAGAGGAGGAGTACATGGTGAGCCACCTCAACTCTTTCCGATATGTAGAAATGGATGGGGAGTTCATTGTGACCCCATTTCATCATTTTGAAGAGGTTCCCCAAACGTTGGCATCGACTGAGAGTGTTGTTGAAGATTCTCCTATGAAGATTGCTTCCTTAAAGGATGCCCGGGCTGTTGTTGAGAAAGGTGGGTGTGCAAATTGGGTCCAACTCCATGACTTTGCACAGAAGACTAACAAGTTTGGTTTGGGTTTCACTGTAGAAGCTCAGAAGGCTGTTCGGAATGCACGAATCAGAAGACCTCCCTTGTTCATCAGCAATTCAGGAGTAAATGCCATTGAAGACGACGTTGAAGAGTTTGAGTTTGACAGCTGGATCTATCCTACGACCGATGGTGGACCAAGCAACTGGGCAGCAAAGGAATTCATCCATATTTCTTTTGTTACCCAGTAATGAAACTTTTTTTTTTGAATTTGTAACAGACAATGTTTTAAACTCTATGGCCCGGTGTCTTCTCTGGGGCACCGTGGCTTCATTTGTGAGGGCTTTATGTGTGTCATTTACATATATCATTAATAAAAGCCTTGGACGTTTCTTGCATTTCAAATTTTGCGCTCCTTGTTTTTATTTTATTACATATTTCAAAACATCTATTTTACACACAGTCACATATACAGCTATACATCCACTCTGGATCTCACTGGTAACGACTCCGCTACCGCTAATTATGACTTCGAAAGTCCGATCAACTTAGCCGAAGACGAAGGTGAAGATGATTGCGAAGTGCCTGGTGAACTTGCAAGACTGTTACTTCAGGAAGAGAGGGTTATTCAGCCACACGAAGAGCCGGTGGAATCAATGAATCTGGGTACAGATATAGAAAAGAAAGAGGTCAAGATTGGTGTAAACTTGGAGCTTAGGGTGAAGCAACGATTGATTCAGATGCTGCGTGACTACGTTGAGATCTTTGCCTGGTCTTATGAAGACATGCCTGGGTTGGATACCGATATTGTGGTTCATCGGTTGCCTACCAAGGAAGACTGCCCTCCAGTAAAACAGAAAGTCTGCCGAATGCGTCCAGAGATGTATGAGAAAATCAAAGCTGAAGTAATGAAACAGTTTGACGCCAGTTTTCTAGCGGTTACTTCTTACCCTCATTGGGTGGCCAATATGGTTCCTGTGCCGAAGAAGGATGGTGTTGCACCCCAAAATTTGCCCTCTCATGTTTTCCAAAGTCTTCCCCCTGCATGGTTGACCATAAACCCTTGCCTAAGGAAAAAGAAAATTTTTGAGTGGTGCTTTAAGTACCTTTCGATTGGCATTCTGAAAGACCCTTCGATTGTCATTCTGAAAGACCCTTCGATTGGTATTCTGAAGGAGCCTTTCGATTGACATTCCAAAAATTCTTCGATTGGCATTATGGAAAAGCACTTCGATTGGCATTATGGACAAGTAGTTCGATTGGCATTATGTCAAGGCCTTCGATTAGAATTCTGAAAGACCTCTTCGTTTGGCACCCTGGGCCAAGCCTTTCAATTGGCATGCCAAGGAATCCTTCAATTAGCATGAACAAGATCCTTCGATTAACATGAACAAGACCTTTCGATTGGCATCATAAAAATGTCCTTCGATTGGCACTGAAACAGTGTCCTTCGATTGGCAGGATAACAAGTATCTTTCGATTGGTATTATAGCAGTGTCTTTCGATTGGAATTTTAACAAGTACCCTTTGATTGGTATATGGACAAGTACTCTTCAATTGGCATTTCAAAAGGTCCTTGGACTGGAACTTCAGAGTGTCCTTCGACTGGAACTTCAGAGTTTCTCTTTATGAGAACATCAGAACGAAATGACCTTCGAATGGCATTTCAGTTCAAAGTTTCCCTTAATAAGAACATCAGAACGAAATAACCTTCGAATGGCATTTCAGTGTAGAGTTTCTCTTAATCTAAGATGCTCTGATGAAGGAAGTTCTAAACACTTCGAATTAGAACTTAGACTCATCACAAGGCCAAGGGCTGGTCGAAGTTGTCTAATAGGGAATGTTCTAAACAGATTCGAATTGGACTTTGAAGCTGGCAAAGCAGGCAGATTCAAAGGAATGAAGTAGGCTGGCATGACTAAGCAAAAACACATATCCTAACCTGTCCAGGTTCACCCAAAGTTCACAATGGCATGTGTCCCTTGCAAATATGCAATCAAAGCAGGGGGAGTCTCAATCGAAGGGGTTGTGACATCGAAACTGGAGTAGTTCGAATTGGGACTTTGAAGCAATCGAAGCAGGGGGAGTGTCATTCAAAGGGAAGTGGATCTACAAAGGGCAAGTCAGCTTTCGATTTTTATCATGTTGGAGGCCCAAACAGCTCATAACAGGCTGGCAGTAACCCATGAAATTAGATTGGCACCTGATTGAATCAAATATAGCAAGTCTTTATGAAGAAATCAAATCGAATCTCTTCATCATAATGGACCAAGATTTGATACACAAATGTTGACCTAGATTCCTTGTCTATATAAACCTCAAGCCTCACAAATCAAACACACGAAAAAACGCATAGAAGTCTGCAGAAATGGCCATACCACTTTGCAAAAAACCTTGAAAAAGTGTGAGATCAAAAACGATAATGGAGGCACTTTCTGACCAAAATCATAACACTAATCTCTTCCTCGGCATCCAGTGGAGCTACACCAATCAAAACCAAGCCCTAAGGCAGCCTAAAACTCGCTGTAAGTGTTCTTGAAATCGCCTCTGCACATGAAATCGTGAACCACTTTCCTTGCATCTTTTTGACAATTGGTTTGCACATTCATACTTACCATTCAATTTACATTGATTCTGCATTATTTGATTTGATTTATGTGGCCTCTAACCCCGTATCCAGAACCTAGGGTTCATGTTCTGGTTTTTAGGCGTTTTTTATACAGGTGAAATTAAGGCTAATGATTGGTATAGGGATGATGAGGAGGCAGAGACGAACATGTCTATGTTTTTGAATATCATTTTCATGGCCTGGAGCGAGTTTTAGAACCATCCCACGAAACTTCCCGCGGATAAAAATCCGCAGGTAAATAACCAGTCTTTTGATGAAGAAGACGATAGCGTGTCTCCACGTGATTGGCCAATTTGAATCAACTGCGCGCTTTATATTTTTTTACAGGCTTAATGTTTTGTTTATCATATAATATTTGATTCCTATTGCAATAACAACTAAGCAATTTGGTAGAGTGGCAAGCACGTTGGCATGTGATCATTGGGACCTGGGTTCGAATCCCAGGTCCCCAAAACATTTATTTGATTTTGTTCCTCAGGTATTCACGTGCAATGTTCCAGGCGTGGACTACCATGTACCCCCAGATCTCAAAAGCTACGTGGCCTGCCAATCAGATCCAATGGCCAGGCTAGAGTCTTCATCATGTTCTCAAAGTCAAGGGCGCACACATGAGTTACCAAAGTCAAACAAGGCTGATTGAACCTAGGCCAAATTTGCTGATCATACAACCCCTTCAGGCCCACACCCCCTCTTTGAGTTTGTTCTTTTTTTAATTTCTTTTCATAATTTTCCTATTTTTATTTTGTTATTATTATTATCTTTATTAATTAATTAACAAACTAACTTTTTTTCATAAAATCAGAAATAACAGAAAATAATATTTATTAATTTCACTATTTTATTTTTGTAAATAAATCATTAATTAATTAATTTAGTTTTAAATAGGTTTAAATAACAATATATTTCGCAATAAATTAAAAATTGATTTAGAATTAGGGTTTTGACATATTTTTACCGTTGTAATTTTATTTCCTTAATTAAAATAAAAAAATCAAAAATATTTTCTTTTTATTAATTAATTAATTATTAGTTTAGACTTAATTCTTAATTTAAAAAAGGACAAAAAATGTGTTTTATTTAGTGAAAAAAGGGTCAAAACCCTAGGACATTCCGATTCAATTTTCTCGCGCGCATATTATTTTTGATCCATATAATTGTAATTGCTCCGAGGATATAATAGCTTTAACTTAGGATTTTATTTACCGCTTTTATTTACTTTTTTGCATTTAATTTTAAGGGTTTGTTTTTGGCGATGTAAATACCCGACGCCTTGTAATAGCTTAGCTTTATTTTCCGCAATTTATTTTCCGCAACCATTAATTGCTAGATGTATGAATAATAGGCTATGCATGACAGGATCTATCTTAACTTAAAATCAACTGTAGCTCACCATAACATGTACAAAGATAATATAACTTAAAATTGACACACTTGCACATGCCACTCCTAGGGTACGTCTCACTTGGTTGCCTCGAAAGTGGTCATTGAGTATAGGAAATTTTAGAGGTCGTCCTCTTGTCCAAAGATCTTAAGTTGCCTCGAAACGGTTGCCTCAGATAAAATGATCTAAGACATTAGGGTTACCACTAAGGCGTCCTAACATTGCTTTAGTGACCACACGTCCCTTAATCGAATTGACCCGAAAAACTCCAACGACGATGCTACCTACTCCTCAATAGTGGGATAGAATTGTCTAAAGGACATTTGCACAGTTTAATTCCTTTTTGAGTAGGTAGAGGTTCTTAAGTACTTGCTCTTTTGAAAACAAAAACAAAACTTTTCACACTTACACTCTCTTCAAAACAAAAACTCTTTTCAAACCCACAAACACAAAGAAAAACAAACTTTTGAAAACATAGTGAGCAAGTACCTAAGAGCCCGTGGATAACCACGGATAGAAAGGGTGATAACACCTTCCCTTTCTATAATCTACCTCCCGAACCCGAGAAACATCTCGAAAAGGAATTTTTCTGTGCTTTTGTCCTTTCCTTGTTGGATAAAATAAAAGACGGTGGCGACTCTTGCTTACCGCGACATTTTGCGAAAACAAACGCAAACGCGAACCAGCATTCCAAAACAGTCAGTTCTCATTCCCACCGATCACAGAACTGGCGACTCTGCTGGGGAAATTATATAAGTGAGGTGTACCTTAGGATTAGATCACTATGTTTTCAATTATATGCTTTGTATGCTTTAATTTTGTGGGCTTGTATCGGAGTTCTATAGATCCTAACCCGGATCTGGGGGATACCCTTTAGGTAAGTAGCAATAAAGTGTGAGGGATTTGTCTGGCGTAGACCGACACGGATGAAGCAGTAGCTACGTTGGTGTGACACCTTGGTCTGTACCGATATCCCTTGTGTTGGAACGAGGAGAATATGGGTCTTCTAAGGAGTCATTAAGCACCAACTGACCTTAGAACCTTAAATTGACCAACTTGGCCATAGAACAGTAGCAGTATGCTACACTCATTGAGACTAAACTCTCGCGATGATTCCGGCCGCAAGAAAAGGTTGCTAAACTGGAATTATGACCGATTGAGGGTAGTCAGTGATATTGAGATCCTCTAGAACCCGGTTACTATTTTTAGGACAGGTCTTAACCAACTGGAACTGAAAGAGGGTAGTACCTAAGCTTCATGCCAGCCTGAAATCTAAGGGCTCTTTTGTTTGACTTGTGTGCCTTTACCATGTTTGCCTTTTGTGAATACTTGTGGTGTGCCTTTACCATGACATCATAACATCATAACATTGCATACATCCTGCATAAGGACTAACCTATTTCAAAGACAAGAGGGTTTCATCTTTGCTCTATTTTGTAGGACATCATGATGCCCATGCGTAGGAATACTATCTGGATCAACTTTGTTCAAGTACCTACTTTGCTTAAAGAGTTGGTTGTCAGGATTCTAGACACTACTTCCTTCATCAGGAGGCATGGTTCTCTTCTCAGTTTAGTCACCTCAAAGTTGGACAAACAAATGGTGAGTGTCCTGGTCCAGTTTTATGATCCCCTATATCATTGCTTCACCTTTCAAGACTTCCAGCTGGTTCCTACCCATGGAAGAGTTCTCTGAGTTGCTTGGTATCTCTGTTTTGGAGCAGACTCCATTTACTGGTTGGGAAAAGACTCTCAGGCCTGAAGAGATTGCTGCAGCCCTTCACTTGACCAAAGAGGAGTTAATGGCCAACTGGGACACTAGAAGTGGAGCTAAGGGTTTTTTGGCTAAGTTTCTGGTTGACAAAGCTAATTACTTCTGGGATGGCTTAGACTTCAAAGCGTATGAGGACATTCTGGCCCTCTTAATCTATGGTCTGGTATTGTTTCCAAATCCTGACACTTTTGTTGATGTTAATGCCATAAAGATCTTCATCTCTCGGAACCTTGTACCCACTCTCTTGGGTGACATCCTTCATCAGCTCTATGCTCGTACTGCCCGAAAGCGGGGAACTTTGATGTGTTGTGCTCCTTTATTGTCGAGGTGGTTTATTTCGCACCTCCCTAAGTCCGTACTGAAGAACAAAGAAGGAATGGGCTGGGCTTATAGGGTAATGTCTCTTACTAATAATGACATTATCTGGACTCTCAAAGGCTTGGATGAGGTGACTGTCATTGATCGTTGTGGAGAGTATCCTAATGTTCCATTGATCGGAACCCATGGAGGAATTTCTTATAACCCATGTTTAGATCTCCGTCAGTTTGGAAGAGCCAGAAGAGAAGGGCCTCATGAGATGTTGATGCCTCATATCATCTTTGATTTTCAGGGAGATATCAACGAGCTGCATCGTAGATTCATCAGGGCTTGGGATAGAGTTCACCAATCTGACCCACATGAGTTAGGACCAAAGACTTCTCTGCCAATGGAGCCGTATCTCAGATGGGTCCGCATCCGTGCCCAGAAGTTAGGTATGCCATATGAAGCTGTCAGGTCTGTTACTCTTGAAGTTGCTGATAAAGACGGGGTTCTTCCAACTATTCTCCATCCTCATATGGCCACTGATATTGGCACACTGAAGGGGTCTTGGATGCAACTGCGGGAAGAACGGGATTCTTATCGGGAGAGGTTCAATGAACAAGAGCAGAAGATCCAGAAGCTGACTAAGCAACTGCAAAATGAGCAGATCCTGAATGATTATGTCCGCACTGAGAAGAAGAGACCATGGGAGCATTGATGGACCTTTGATGATTTCTTTTACAGTTTTTATTTACTTTTTAGTATTTCCATTCTTGTAACGCCTAAGGGAAATTTGTTGAACAATTTAAATTCTAAAGTTAAATTTAATAAAGTGTGTTTCCTTTCTTGTTTACAAATTTGAATCCCGATTGTCTTTGAAATCATAAATCATACGTATTTCATCTCATGCACTTCATAAACAGGTACCCTTTTACAGGTCTCTTATCTTCTTCGCTGTTTATTTCAGCAATCATCATGTCTACTGAACCTTCCACTGAGCAAGCTATCAAGGCCCTCCAGGCCCAGAATGCCCAATTTCAAGAGTTGGTCATGAGCCTAGCTAAGGGTCAGCAGGACCTGAAGACCCTGATTCTGAAAGAGAGGAAGAAGAAGAAAAAGAGGACCGTCCTAATCAACACCGGACGCAGGTTTGGAAACGGGCTACAAAACGAAGTTGATCTGACCACCTCATCTGGAGGGAAAGACAGTCCACAAGAAAGGAGGGCTCCTAGCCCTATGGTCTCTGACAACGAGACAGACTATGATGAAGAACAGTATCCTCCTGCTGAGGATAAGTACAAACAGCTGGAAGACCGTTTGAGCGCTATGGAAATATAGAAGGTGCCCAGTCTGGACTTCGGAGACCTGGGTCTATCATCTGGGGTGGTGATTCCCCATAAGTTCAAGGCACCTGCCTTTGCCAAGTATGACGGCGCTTCCTGTCCAAAGCTGCACCTCCCGTCATATGTAAGGAAGATCCAGCCTTACACTACTGATAAGAACTTGTGGATCCATTTCTTTCAAGACAGTCTCTTAGGGACTCAGCTTGAGTGGTTCTATCAGCTGGATGGAGCCAGTATCTGCAGATGGGAGGATTTGGCTACTGCATTCTATAGGAAGTATCAGTATAACTCCGACCTTGCTCCTACGCATACCCAACTCCAGGGTATGTCAATAGGGACGGGTGAAGGATTTAAAGAGTATGCTAAAAAATGGAGAGACCTTGCCGGAAGGGTGCAACCACCTTTGGCTGATCGTGAACTCGTAGATATGTTTTTTGGGATCCTGTCTGGTCCATTCTTTAACCATTTGATTGGAAACTCTTCAGTCGGGTTTATAGACCTAATCTTAACTGGTGAGAGGATTGAAGCTGGTATTAAGGCTGGGAAGATACAGAAGGGTGCCTCATCGGGCACCGAGAAGAAGCCGTTTAAGAAAGAGTCAAGTGTTGTCTACAGTTCAAGAAGACAAAATAGATATGAACACCGCCAAGCTGCCAACGTGGTTGTTATTTCAAACCTGCTGGTGCTCCTCAGCATCACAACCAACAAAGGGATGAGAGACCTTGAAGGCAATTCACTCGTCTCAGCATGACTTTGTCTCAAATATTGCCACAGTTGCTGAAGACCAATCTGGTGACTCTAAAAGAAGCTCAGAAGATTTTAAATACAACATCACCAAAGTATAACCCTAACGCCCACTGCGCTTATCACTCTGATAGCCCGGGGCATAATACAGATGATTGTTGGGCTTTGAAGAACAAGGTTCAAGACCTAATCGAGGCAAAGGAGATTGAGTTTGAGGCGCCCGAGAGGCCTAATGTTGTAACAGCCCCCATGCCCAAGCATGGAGTGAATGCTGTAGAGGAAGACTTGTTTGTAGTTTCTGTGGATGATATTGTTACTCCTCTGATGACTGTCAAGAAGAACCTGTTGCTAGCCGGTTTATTTCCGGGCTGTGGTGAAGGTTGCCATATGTGTTATGTTTTACCTACTGGTTGCCCATCTTTGAAGGCAGGTATCCAAAACCTGATGGATAGCAAGGAAATCCTGTTTGAGAAGACTGTTGTTCCATCCGCTCCAACTGAAGAAGTTGCCATCATTACCATTTTCAACAACTCTTACAAGGCTCCCCCAAGGAAGCCTGTTAGAATTACATCTACTCCGAAGATCGCACCTGTGATCATCACTGTTCCGGGGCCCATCCCCTACACCTCTGACAAAGTTGTCCCTTGGCACTATGGGGCAGATGTTTATGTTCTTGGAGTTAAGCAAGAGTTTGATGCTGATACCGGCGTCAGCAACATTACTGGACCTGCTAAAGTCACCCGCAGCGGTAGACTTTTCTCACCTGATATTGCTCCACAAACGGTCCGAAGACCTGTTGTCAGTACACCTGAAAGTGTACCCATTGCCGTTCTTGATCAAGTTCCTATCCTTACCCCTGTCGCCGAGTCATCTAACGCTCGGGGCAAAGGGATCACCACTGATATGCCTTCCCAGACGGAGGCGCCAAAGACAACCACTGTGGAAGCTTCCAAACAGGAGATGGAAGAGATTCTGAAGATTATTAAGAAGAGTGATTATAATGTAGTTGAGTAACTGGGGCAAACCCCATCCAAGATTTCTATGTTATCACTGTTGTTGTGTTCAGAAGCCTATGCCAAGGCTCTGATTACCTTCCTGAAGATGGCCCACGTGCCACAAGAGACATCAGCTGGTCAGTTTATCGATTGTGTGGCCAATTTAACTGCTGATAATGGTTTGGGTTTCTCCGACGCTGATCTGACTGCTAAAGGGAAGAACCATAACGATGCCCTGCATGTCTCCATTGAATGCAGGGGTACTACTCTTGCACATGTGTTGGTTGACACTGGTTCCTCATTGAACGTCTTGCCCAAGAAAGCTCTAGACAGGTTGGGTTGCGAAGGTTTGGAGCTAAAGCCGAGTAACATTATTGTCCGGGCCTTTGATGGGTCTAAAAGGATGGTGCATGGTGAGGTTGATATTCCAGTTAAAGTTGGTTCTCAGGTCTTTAATTCTACATTCTACGTGATGGACATTCGACCATCCTATTCTTGTTTGTTGGGTCGTCCATGGATCCATAAAGCTGGAGTTGTGACCTCAACACTCCACCAGAAGCTGAAGTACCCGGTCAGAGGGAAGATTGTGACAGTACAAGGGGAAGAGGAGTATATGGTCAACCACCTCAACTCGTTCAGATACGTAGAGATGGATGGGGAGTTCATTGAGACCCCATTTCAACACTTTGAAGAGGTTCCTCAGACACTGCCATCAGCTGAGACTGTGGTTGAAGATTCTCCTATGAAGATGGCTTCCTTAAAGGATGCCCGGGCTGTTATTGAGGAGGGTAAGTGTGCAAATTGGGGCCGACTTCCTGATTTCACTCAGAAGACTAACAAGTTTGGTTTGGGTTTCACTGCAGAAGCTCAAAGGGTTGTTCGTAGTGCAAGGATTGGAAGACCTTCTGTGTTCATCAACAACTCGGGAGTAAATGCCATCGAAGATGACGTGGAGGAATCTGAATTCGACAGCTGGATCTACCCTACAACCAACGGTGGACCAAGCAACTGGGTAGCAAAGGACTTCATCCATATTACTTTTGTTACCCAGTAATGAACCCTTGTAACAGACAATATTGTGAAACTTTATGGCCTGGTGTCTTACCCGCGGCACCGTGGCTTCATTTGTGAGGGCTTTTGTGTGCCATTTTCATATATCATTAATAAAAGCATTGGACGTTTTTGCATTTCAAAATTTTGCGCTCCTTGTCTTTCTTTATTATATATTGCAAAACAGCTATTTTACACACACTCACATATACAGGTCTCAATCCACTCTGGATCTCACTGGTAACGACTCTGCTACTGCCAGTTATGACTTCGAAAATCCGATCAACTTAGCCGAAGACGAAGGTGAAGATGATTGTGAAGTGCATGGTGAACTTGCAAGACTGCTACTCCAGGAAGAGAGGGCCATTCAGCCACATGAAGAGATAGTGGAAACAGTGAATCTGGGTACTGAGACAGACAAAAAGGAAGTCAAGATCGGTGCAAATCTGGAGCTTAGTGTGAAACAGCGGTTGATTCAGATGCTGCACGACTATGTTGAGATCTTTGCCTGGTCCTACGAAGATATGCCTGGGTTGGATACCGATATTGTGGTTCATCTCCTGCCTACTAAGGAAGATTGTCCTCCGGTAAAACAGAAGGTTCGCTGTATGCGTCCAGAGATGTCTGAGAAAATCAAGGCCGAAGTTATGAAACAGTTTGACACCGGTTTTCTAGAAGTAACTTCTTACCCTCAGTGGGTTGACAATGTGGTTCCGGTACCGAAGAAAGACAGTAAGGTCAGAATGTGTGTTGACTACAGAGATTTGAACAGGGCAAGCCCTAAGGATGACTTCCCTCTGCCTCACATCGACGTTCTGGTTGACAATACTGCTCAGCACAAGGTATTCTCCTTTATGGATGGTTTCTCCGATTATAATCAAATCAAGATAGCTCCTGAAGACATGGAGAAGACCACTTTTGTTACTCAGTGGGGTACCTTTTGTTACAAGGTCATGCCTTTTGGGTTGAAAAATGCTGGAGCAACATATCAGTGTGCCATGGTTGCTTTGTTTCATGACATGATCCATCATGAGATTGAAGTATACGTCAACGATATGATTGCGAGGTCCCAAACTGAGGAGGAGCACCTTGACCATCTACAGAAGCTGTTTGACAGGTTGAAGTTATACAAGTTGAGATTGAACCCAAACAAATGCACCTTCGGGTTATAGTCCAGTAAGCTGCTAGGTTTTGTTGTAAGCGACAAAGGTATTCAAGTGGACCCTGCCAAAGTGAAAGCCATACAAGAGATGCCAGCTCCCAAGACAGAGAAAGAGGTAAGAGGCTTTCTAGGACGACTGAACTATATTTCCCGATTCATCTCGCACCTAACTGCTACTTGTGAGCCAATCTTCAAGCTACTGAAGAAAGATCAAGTGGTATGTTGGAACAATGAATGCCAGGCCGCTTTCGAAAGAATCAAAGAGTATCTCCAGGAGCCACCTATTCTTATGCCACCAGTTGATGGGAGACCTTTGATTTTATACTTGACAGTACTTGACAACTCAATGGGGTGTGTGCTAGGGCAGCATGACGAGTCTGGCCGAAAAGAGCATGTTATTTATTACCTTAGTAAAAAGTTTATCGACTGTGAGACCCGATACTCACTGCTCGAGAAAACTTGTTGCGCTTTAGAATGTGTTGCTCGCCGGCTGAGACAGTATATGTTGACTCACACTACTCTGTTGATTTCAAAGATGGATCCAATCAAGTATATCTTCGAAAAGCCCGCCTTGTCCGGAAGAATAGCAAGATAGAAGATGATCTTGACTGAGTTTGACATACATTACACGACTCAAAAAGAAATCAAGGGAAGTGTAGTGGTAGACCATTTGGCACATCAGGCAGTGGATGATTACCAGTCTATGAACTTTGAATTTCCAGACGAGAATATCATGTTAATAACCGATTGTGAAACACTTGGACCGGATGAAGGACCTGAGGAAGGATCCCGATGGTCTATGAATTTTGATGGAGCTTCGAACGCTTTGGGTAACGGCATTGGTGCCGTGATCATATCTACTAAAGGCTCACATACTCCACTTACCGCCCGACTATGTTTCAACTGCACCAACAACATGGCGGAGTATGAAGCGTGCATCATGGGTCTTCGAGCAGCAATTGACCTAAGGATTAAGTTTCTGAGTGTCTTCGGAGATTCTGCTCTCGTGATCAGTCAGATCAAGGGCGAGTTGGATACGAAACACCAAAATCTTATTCCTTACAAGGAGTATGTGTTGGCGTTGCTTCCCCACTTTGAGGAGATAACCTTTGAACACTTCCCAAGAGAGGAGAATCAGTTGGCGGACGCGCTAGCTACGATGTCTTCTATGTTCAAAGTCAAGTGGGACAACGAGGCTCCCCGGATCATTATTTGGAAATTGGATGAACCTGCACATTGCTGTGATCTTGAGACCGAAGAGGTAACAGAAAAACCTTGGTATCATGAAGTGAAGAGGTACCTTGAAGCTCAAGAATACCCCGAGGGTGCATCTGTTAATGACAAGAAGTTTCTGAGAAGGTTTGCGGCAAAGTTCTTCATCAACAATGGCATTCTTTACAAACGTAACCATGATTCAATCTTACTATGTTGTATGGATAAGATTGAAGCATAAAGGATCATAGCAGAGCTGCATGAAGGTACTTTCGGAACTCATTCCAGGGGACATACCATGGCAAAGAAAATCCTTCGGGCAGGATATTACTGGTCCACAATGGAAGCCGACTGTTATCATCATTCTCGGACATGTCACAAGTACCAGGTCTATGCTGATAAGGTGCACATTCCTCTAGTTCCTATGAATGTCTTGACAGCACCTTGGCCTTTTGCAATGTGGGGCATTGATATGATCGGCGAGATCAGACCTACGGCATCCAACGGGCATCGTTTCATCCTGGTAGCAATTGATTACTTTATGAAGTGGGTTGAAGCAGCTTCCTTTGCTACGGTAACCAAGAACGTCGTGGCACGGTTCATTCGGCACAACCTGATCTGTCGATACGGTGTACCATAGAGGATCATTACGAATAATGGTACCAATCTTAACAACAAGATGATCACTGAGCTCTGCGAGCAATTCAAAATACAGCACCACAACTCTTCTCCCTACCGGCCGAAGATGAATGGGGCTGTCGAAGCGGCAAATAAGAACATTAAGAAGATTGTGCAGAAGATGACAGTGACCTACAAAGACTGGCACGAGATGTTACCATTTTCTTTTCATGGGTACCGTACCTCAGCACGGACGTCAACAAGGGCAACACCCTATTCCTTGGTTTATGGCATGGAGGCAGTTTTGCCTATTGAAGTTCAGATACCCTCTCTTCGGATCATGAAAGATGCAGGTTTGAGCGAAGATGACTGGATTCAGACCCGGCTTGATCAACTGAACCTAATCGACGAAAAGAGACTTACTGCTATTTGTCATGGTCAGACGTACCAAAAACGAATGATCAAGGCATTTAACAAGAAAGTCAGACGACAAGAGTATCAAGTTGGGGACCTGGTAATCAAGCGCATTATCTTACCTCAAGGTGATCCCAGGGGCAAATGGACCCCTACTTACGAAGGGCCATTTGTGGTTAGGAACATTTTCTCAGGAGGAGCAATGATTCTAACCACCATGGATGGTGACGACCTTCCTCACCCCGTCAATGCAGACATAGTAAAAAGATACTACGCATAATCAAATACCCACTAGGTTGACTGGCCTAGGAAAAAATAAGGGCTTCCTGGAGAACCAAAAGGGTTCGGGCAAAAATAAGGGATGAAAATAAAAAAAAATCTGTACACCCGGCAAGTAGAAAACCTGAAAAGGCGGCTTGGGCAAAAATGGGTATCCAGGTGGACTGAAAACCCGAATGGGCGGTCCAGGCAAAAGTTAGGGATTAAAGCATAACACTATGTCTCATTGGATCACCTCACATCCATACTTAGGTATCAACTATCAGGCTCAGACGACACCAATCAATCAGATTCATCTTCAACTAAGCAGCAAAGTGATGAGATGCTTGAAGATATAAAGGCACTAGCAGAGCTGGAACTCAGTTGGATTATTCACATAACTGTTTTGTTTTCTTTTCACAAATTGTATAAATTCTATTTGTTCGGCGGCATTCTCTTACTAGGACGTCAGCCTCTTGTACAAAATGCCTATTTACAGGCCAAACTTCAAAATCAATACAAATTCATTTTTCAGACAAATTTCAAATTATTTTCCTTTATTTGTTTTGTTTTGCAAAGAATGTCCAATGTTCATTTTTGATATATGCATTTGATATTAATTACTGCTCATAAATATTTACATGCGAAACAAAGGACTAATTACGGGTGATATCAGAAGTAGGGGCAATAAGAATTGTCCAAGAGGTCTAGTTGCTCTGTCCACCAAGGTACCAAGGTAGGTTCAGCAGAAGAATATGACCAAGATATCATTACTTCCCGCAGAGTAAGACAGTAATGATAGCTCTCTCAGCTGAGACTTGCAACTATGAACAAATCAACAATACTCTCCCCAAGCAGAGTTGGTTTACCATCAGCCCTAAAAAGGTTAGGGCATCCCTAGAAGGTCTTAATATTCCCTAGAGGAGTATAAGGATATTCCCCAGCAAGCATGAGAGTATCCCTGGCAGTCTTAATATTCCTCAACGGAATATAAGAATGTTCCCCAGCAGAATGCAAGATACCCCCAGTGGAGCCATTTCCCCAACGCAGTCTAAAAAATTTTCCCCAATGGAGTTGAATCATCTTCCCCAGTAGACTCTGGAAGCTTATCCCCTGTGAAGCACAAATAAGTATCCCCAGCCAAATTCAGAGGTTATCCTCACAAGAGTCTAACCGGGTTATCCTCAGCAAGTTGCAACTGAAAGATCATCCCCAACGAAGTTCTTTCTATCCCCAGCGGAGTTCATCATCAAAATCCCTAACGAAGCTTATCAACAGAATCCCTAGCGGAGTTTATCATTAAAATCTCAGCGAAGTATCTCTTCCCCATTGAGTAATTCCCTACATTTTTTCCCTTTCTTTTGCATGCATTCTCCCTTAGCAATAATAAACAGTAAGTATAGATTGAACACACCCATAAGAGTAATCTCTTCACAGTGTTTATTCCCCAACGGAGTTCCTCTCTCCTGCAGTTTTATTCTCACAACCATCTTCGTTCATCATCCCCAACGGAAACGAAGAACTCAAATCCATTCTCCAGTAGCTCCGGGATTTATTTTCCCCATCTAAAAACATCACATCTTCATACATCATGACATGCATACGCATCATACAACACAAATGTCATTTATTTTGAGAACATCATGACATCATGCATTTCATACATCATGACACTGCATACAACTAACATTATACCTTTTTCAAGAGAAGGTCAATCAAAAGATGGCTACCATTAACCTTTTCAAGTCCCAGTTTAATACATGTAGCAAGCCAGGAAAATATCTGTGGACGACTGATTGTAGATTAATACTTGTAACAAGCCAGGAAAAGTATCTACATGAAGAGATTGAAGATTAATACATGTAACAAGCCAGGAGGACTATCTTTCTTTCTCAGGTCAGAGATTAATACCTGAAACCAGCCAGGACAACTATCTCATCGGCCAACCTTTTTAAGTTCCAGATTAATACCTGTAACAAGCCAGGAAAAATATCTGTGGACGACTGATTGTAGATTAATACCTGTAACAAGCCAGGAAAAGTATCTACATGAAGAGATTGAAGATTAACACCTGTAGCAAGCCAGTAAGACTATCTTTCTTTCTCAGGTCAGAGATTAATACCTGAAACCAGCCAGGACAGCTATCTCCTCGACCAACTTTTTCAAGTCCCAGTTTAATACTTGTAGCAAGCCAGGAAAAATATCTGTGGACGACTGATTGTAGATTAATACCTGTAACAAGCCAGGAAAACCATCTACACGAAGAGATTAAAGATTAATACCTGGAACCAGACAGGACAAGTTCTATAACCTCAACGGTATACTCCCAATGAGCATGAGTCAATTCCTAAATCTCAACAAAAGTTAGACTTCCCCAGGGGAATCTTCTACAAACAACAGGTATGCAAGTTCTCGCTAAGGAATCTCTTATGCGATCGACACTCCTGCAGATGGAATCTATAAGCCCATCCTCCTACCAGCAATCTCCAAATGGCATCCGTAAGCCCATTCCCGACATCACAATGCTGATACTACACCATGCGAGTGCAAATTTCTGGGCACTCTAGTGTTCAATTATCTTCCACCTTCGGATCACGAAAGGCTCGAAAGCCAATCTATATCCTCAGGTTTAAGAAAATTGAACAGGGGCAACTGTTGCACCCCAAAATTTGCCCTCTCATGTTTTCCAAAGTCTTCCCCCTGCATGGTTGACCCGAAACCCTTGCCAAAGGAAAAAGAAAATTTTTTAGTGGTGCTTTAAGTACCTTTCGATTGGCATTCTGAAAGACCCTTAGATTGGCATTCTGAAAGACCCTTCGATTGGTATTTTGAAGGAGCCTTTCGATTGGCATTATGGACAAGGAGTTCGATTGGCATTATGTCAAGGCCTTCGATTGGAATTCTGAAAGACCTCTTCGTTTGGCACCCTGGGCCAAGCCTTTCAATTGGCATGCCAAGGGATCCTTCGATTAGAATGAACAAGATCCTTCGATTAACATGAACAAGACCTTTCGATTGGCATCATAAAAATGTCCTTCGATTGGCACTGAAACAGTGTCCTTCGATTGGCAGGATAACAAGTATCTTTTGATTGGTATTATAGCAGTGTCTTTCGATTGGAATTTTAACAAGTACCCTTTGATTGGTATATGGAAAAGTACTCTTCAATTGGCATTTCAAAAGGTCCTTGGACTGGAACTTCAGAGTGTCCTTCGACTGGAACTTCCGAGTTTCCCTTTATGAGAACATCAGAACGAAATGACCTTCGAATGGCATTTCAGTTCAAAGTTTCCCTTAATAAGAACATCAGAACGAAATGACCTTCGAATGGCATTTCAGTGCAGAGTTTCTCTTAATCTGAGATGCTCTGATGAAGGAAGTTCTGAATACTTCGAATTAGAACTTAGACTCATCACAAGGCCAAGGGCTGGTCGAAGTTGTCTAATAGGGAATGTTCTAAACAGATTCGAATTGGACTTTGAAGCTGGCAAAGAAGGCAGATTCGAAGGAATGAAGTAGGCTGGCATGACTAAGCAAAAACACATATCCTAACCTGTCCAGGTTCACCCAAAGTTCACAATGGCATGTGTCCCTTGCAAATATGAAATTGAAGTAGGGGGAGTCTCAATCGAAGGTGCTGTGACATCGAAACTGGAGTAGTTCGAATTGGGACTTTGAAGCAATCGAAGCAGGGGGGTGTCATTCGAAGGGAAGTGGATCTACAAAGGGCAAGTCAGCTTTCGATTTTCATCATGTTGGAGGCCCAAACAACTTATAACAGGCTGGCAGTAACGCATGAAATTAGATTGGCACCTGATTGAATCAAATATAGCAAGTCTTTATGAAGAAATCAAATCAAATATCTTCATCATAATGGACCAAGATTTGATACACAAATATTGACCTAGATTCCTTGTCTATATAAACCTCAAGCCTCACAAATCAAACACACGAAAAAACGCATAGAAGTCTGCAGAAACGGCCATACCACTTTGCAAAAAACCTTGAAAAAGTGTGAGATCAAACACGATATTGGAGGAACTTTCAGACCAAAATCATAACACTAATCTCTTCCTCGGCATCCAGTGGAGCTACACCAATCAAAACAAAGCCCTAAGGCAGCCTAAAACTCGCTGTAAGTGTTCTTGAAATCGCCTCTGCACATGAAATCGTGAACCACTTTCCTTGCATCTTTTTGACAATTGGTTTTCACATTCATACTTACCATTCAATTTACATTGATTCTGCATTATTTGATTTGATTTTTGTGGCCTCTAACCCCGTATCCAGAACCTAGGGTTCATGTTCTGGTTTTTAGGCGTTTTTTATACAGGTGAAATTAAGGCTAATGATTGGTATAGGGATGATGAGGAGGCAGAGACGAACATGTCTATGTTTTTGAATAGCATTTTCATGGACTGGAGCGAGTTTTAGAACCATCCCACGAAACTTCTTGCGGATAAAAATCCGCAGGTAAATAACCAGTCTTTTGATGAAGAAGACGATAGTGTGTATCCACGTGATTGGCCAATTTGAATCAACTGCGCGCTTTATATTTTTTTGCAGGCTTAATGTTTTGTTTATCATATAATATTTGATTCCTATTACAATAACAACTAAGCAATTTGGTTGAGTGGCAAGCGCGTTGGCATGTGATCATTGGGACCTGGGTTTGAATCCCAGGTCCCCCAAACATTTATTTGATTTTGTTCCTCAGGTATTCACGTTCAATGTTCCAGGCGTGGACTACCATGTACCCCCAGATCTCAAAAGCTACGTGGCCTGCCAATCAGATCCAATGACCAGGCTAGAGTCTTCATCATGTTCTCAAAGTCAAGGGCGCACACAGGAGTTACCAAAGTCAAACAAGGCTGATTGAACCTGGGCCAAATTTGCTGATCATACAACCCCTTCAGACCCACACCCCCTCTTTGAGTTTGTTCTTTTTTTAATTTCTTTTCATCGTTTTCCTATTTTTATTTTGTTATTATTATTATCTTAATTAATTAATTAACAAACTAACTTTTTTTCATAAAATCAGAAATAACAGAAAATATTATTTATTAATTTCACTATTTTATTTTTGTAAATAAATCATTAATTAATTAATTTAGTTTTAAATAGGTTTAAATAACAATATATTTTGCAATAAATTAAAAATTGATTTAGAATTAGGGTTTTGAGATATTTTTCCCTTTCTAATTTTATTTCCTTAATTAAAATAAAAAACTCAAAAATATTTTCTTTTTATTAATTAATTAATTATTAGTTTAGACTTAATTCTTAATTCAAAAAAGGACAAAAAATGTGTTTTATTTAGTGAAAAAAGGGTCAAAACCCTAGGACATTCCGATTCAATTTTCTCGCGCGCATATTATTTTTGATCCATATAATTGTAATTGCTCCGAGGATGTAATAGCTTTAACTTAGGATTTTATTTACCTCTTTTATTTACTTTTTCGCATTTAATTTTAAGGGTTTGTTTTTGGCGATGTAAATACCCGACGCCTTGTAATAGCTTAGCTTTATTTTCCACAATTTATTTTCCGCAACCATTAACTGCTAGATGTATGAATAATAGGCTATGCATGACAAGATCTATCTTAACTTAAAATCAACCGTAGCTCACCATAACATGTACAAAGATAATATAACTGAAAATTGACACACTTCCACATGCCACTCCTAGGGTACGCCTCACTTGGTTGCCTCGAAAGTGGTCATTGAGTATAGGAAGTTTTAGAGGTCGTCCTCTTGTCCAAAGATCTTAAGTTGCCTCGAAACGGTTGCCTCGGATAAAATGATCTAAAACATTAGGGTTACCACTAAGGCGTCCTAACATTGCTTTAGTGACCACACGTCCCTTAATCGAATTGACCGGAAAAGCTCCAACGACGATGCTACCTACTCCTCAATAGTGGGATAGCATTGTCTAAAGGACATTTGCACAGTTTAATTCCTTTTTGAGTAGGTAGAGGTTCTTAAGTACTTGCTCTTTTGAAAACAAAAACAAAACTTTTCACACTTACACTCTCTTCAAAACAAAAACTCTTTTCAAACCCACAAACACAAAGAAAAGCAAACTTTTGAAAACATAGTGAGCAAGTACCTAAGAGCCCGTGGATAACCACGGATAGAAAGGGTGATAACACCTTCCCTTTCTATAATCTACCTCCCGAACCCGAGAAACATCTCGAAAAGGAATTTTTCTGTGCTTTTGTCCTTTCCTTGTTGGATAAAATAAAAGACGGTGGCGACTCTTGCTTACCGCGACATTTTGCGAAAACAAACGCAAACGCGAACAAGCATTCCAAAACAGTCAGTTCTCATTCCCACTGATCACAGATGGTAAGGTTCGAATGTGTGTTGACTATAGGGATCTGAACAGGGCAGGCCCCAAGGATGACTTCCCTCTACCTCATATCGACGTTATGGTTGACAACATCGCTTAGCATAAAGTCTTCTCCTTTATGGATGGTTTCTCCGATTATAATCAGATTAAAATGGCTCCCGAAGACATGGAGAAGACAACTTTTGTTACTCAATGGGGTACGTTTTTCTACAAGGTCATGCCTTTCAAATTGAAGAATGCTGGGGCAACATACCAGCGCGCCATGGTCGCCTTGTTCCATGACATGATCCACCATGAGATTGAGGTATACGTCGACGATATGATTGCGAGATCTCAAACTGAGGAAGAACACCTTGACCACCTTCAGAAGTTATTTGACAGGTTGAAGTTGTACAAGCTGAGGTTAAACCCGAACAAGTGCACCTTCAGGGTGAGATATGATAAACTGCTGGGTTTCGTTGTAAGCGATAAAGGTATTCAAGTGCATCCGACAAAATTGAAGGCCATACAAGAGATGCCAGCTCCCCAAATAGAGAAATAAGTCAAAGGCTTTCTGGGACGTCTAAACTACATTGCCCGATTCATCTCGCACATGACTGCTACTTGTGAGCCAATCTTCAAGCTGCTGAAGAAAGATGAAGTAGTACATTGGAACGATGAATGCCAGGCCGCTTTCAAAAGGATCAAAGAGTATCTCCAAGAGCCACCTATTTTGATGCCTCCGGTTGAAGGGAGACCTCTGATATTATACTTGACAGTACTCAACAACTCAATGGGGTGTGTGTTGGGTCAGCATGACGAGCCTGGCCGAAAAGAGCATGCTATTTATTACCTTAGCAAAAAGTTTACCGACTGTGAGATCCGATACTCACTGCTCAAGAAAACTTGCTGCGCTTTGGCATGGGCTGCTCACTGGCTGAGACAGTATATGCTGACTCACACAACTCTATTGATATCGAAGATGGATCCAATCAAGTATATCTTCGAAAAGCCTGCCTTGTCCGAAAGAATAGCGAGATGGCAGATGATCTTGACTGAGTATGAAATCCAGTACATAACCCAAAAGGCAATTAAGGGAAATGTGTTGGCAGACCATTTGGCACATCAGGCAGTGGATGATTACCAGTCTATGAACTTTGAATTTCCGGATGAGAATATCATGATAGTGACTGACTGTGAGACACCTGGACTGGATGAAGGACCTAAGGAAGGATCCAGATGGTCTATGTACTTTGATGGAGCTTCGAACGCTTTGGGCAATGGCATCAGCGCCGTGATCATATCTCTTAAAGGCTCTCATACTCCGTTCACCGCCCGACTATGTTTCAACTACACCAATAACATGGCGGAGTATGAAGCATGCATCATGGGTCTTCGAGCAGCAATTGACCTAAGGATTAAGTTTCTGAGTGTCTTCAGATATTCCGCTCTCATGATCAGTCAGATCAAAGGTGAGTGGGATACGAAACACCCAAATCTTATTCCTTACAAGGAGTATGTGTTGACGTTGCTTCCCCATTTCGAGGAGATAACTTTTGAACACTTCCCTAGAGAGGAGAATCATTTGGCGGACGCGCTGGCTATGATGTCTTCTATGTTCAAAGTCAATTGGGACAACGAGGCTCCCCAGATTATCATTGAAAGATTGGACGAACCTGCACATTGTTGTAACATTGAGACTGAAGAGGTGGCAGATAAACCCTGGTTTCATGAGGTGAAGAGGTATCTTGAGGCTCAAGAATACCCCGAGGGTGCATCTGTTAATGACAAGAAGTTTCTGAGAAGGTTCGCGGCGAAATTATTCATCAGCAATGGCATCCTTTACAAGCGTAACCATGATTCAACCTTACTGCGTTGTGTGGATAAGAATGAAGCAGAAAAGATCATGGTGGAGTTACATGAAGGTATTTTTGGAACTCATTCCAGCGGACACACCATGGCAAAGAAAATCCTTCAGGAAGGGTATTATTGGTCCACAATGGAAGCCGACTGTTATCAGCATTCTCGGGCATGTCACAAGTGCCATGTCTACGCTGATAAGGTGCACATACCTCCAGTTCCTCTGAACATCTTGACGACACCTTGGCCTTTTGTAATGTGGGGCATTGATATGATCGGCGAGATCAGGCCTACCGTATCCAACGGGTGTTGTACCCCAAAATTTGCCCTCCCATATTCTTCAAGAAATTGCCAAGTCAAGCTTCAAAATTCCCCAAGGGTTGCACAGTTCAAGGGCCTCCTAAGCAGTCAAGATTAGGGTTTGTGTTCTGATCAAGAAGTTGAAGTTTCCAAAGGTCCAATCAAGTCTCATATGCCTGCAAATATGGTCAAGCATCCTCATACCAAGTTTCAAGACATTCAGCTCAAAAATTGCACAGTCAAAAACCCTAATTGCACTACAGTCAACTGTAGGGGCAAAATGGTCATTTGACAGTCAAAAGTTCAAATTTTTGGTCAACATATCATTTTGAAGCCACAAACATCAGTTGATCAATGCTTGATCATGATTCTCAAAGCTTGGCTCCAAAATCATCAAAATACAAAAGTTTCCTTATTTGGACAGCTGAAAAAGTCAACTGAAATTGACCAAGGCATAACTTTCACATGGATTATCAGAAAAATTCCATCCAAAGCTCATTTTGAAGAGAAAGACATTTCCTACAACTCATCTTCATACTTCAAGTCCAATAAATGCTCTCACAAAAAGTTATCAATTTCAACATTACAGGTCATTTTCAAAAGTCAACAAAAAGGGACTTTAAGTCAAAGGCCATAACTTGAGATTGGTAAATCAAAATGACATGGGACCAAAGTCATTGGTTAGAGGACTCAAAGACCTTTCCAAAATGTCCAAGAACATGAGCAAAGCTTAAAAATTGAGCAATTTATGCCTTGTGGAAGTTGGGAAAGTTTTGGATATTTTGAAAAGTCAACATTGATTCAAATGACCTAAAATTGCTAATGGGCCCATTTTTCTTCCATAATTCATCATCCATGACATATGCACGACTACTTGGCCCAAAGGGAAGTCTTTATTCATTTTTTATTTATTTATTTGAATTTTTATTTATAATAATTCATTTAAATCAAAATAAATGTATGAAAAATGCTAACCTAAGTTTTCCAATCTTTTTGTACATGTTTTATCCTCAAGATTTCGTGCATATGCAAATAAGGAAAGATTTGGATTGAATTGGTCTTAATTGGTACAAAAGCACATGGAAAATATTTGGTTAAAGATCTTGAAAATCAAATTTTCAAAACCATCATTGCAAGAGATTTGGATCAATATTCTTAACCTAATTCACTACTACATATGCAAGGATCACAACCCTAATCAAAACACACACGCAGCTGCTCAGAAAAACCATAATCAAACTTGGAATTTTTCTCAAAAATCTCAATTCTGAAAACTCCCTTAGAGATCGATTCAAGCCTCAAAACCTGTCTCATTAGCTTCCTCAAGCATTATAGGACGTATTCCAATCAAAAACCTCAAGCCTTACGCTTTGAAACGGTATACAGAAGTCACACTTTTTCCATTTTTTTTCATTACCGTGTTTTAACATTTTCGCACATTCCTGGCATTTTGATTATATATTCATGATCAGTGAAGTGTTTACAATCTAACCATATGCCTTAATTGGATTGTCATGCGCTATAGGCAAATATACCATGTTCGTTTTTTAGGGTTGCAGGAGTTATAATTTGGGGCTTTCCACCCAAGGAAAAATTGAGACTTGGTACCCTGACCACTGAAACAAGCGCGTCTGGACGAAGAGAATCCATGGGTCGCGCTCAATTTATGAGCGTCCAGTAGCTAATCGCTATTTTCTGGTAGCATACCTAAAACAACGCGTAAAAAACCGTGGCTTAATGTATTTGTGTTTCAGGAATATGGAGAAGACGATATCGTGGCAAACGGTGATAGGCTGATTCAAATTTTCGCGCGTGGACCCACTAACGCCTTGGCTTTCTTTTATATTATTTGTTCGTTATTAATATATCAAACGTGTAAACTGGCTCAGCTGGCAAGGCGTAGTGGTGTTAATCCTCATGACCTGGGTTCGAGCCCCAGGTCTTCATACTTTCCATATATTATTTTGCAATTCATGTTCCCATGCAGGCTCAACATCAAAGCATACCATACACTGCCAAATCAAGCGTGCCACGTCCATCTTGAGATCAATCCAAAGGCTGAGAATTAGAGAATAGCATGGACTTGAGTCAACATGCCAGCACGCGTCCAGCAAAGGTCAACAAGGCCATGCTAAATGGGCCAGGTCTCTTGGACTATACCTCCCACTTGGGGTCTGAACCCCCTAGGTTTGTCAATTTATTTTCTTTCTTTTATTTTTATTATGTATATTTTCTTAATTATTGCTTTATTTAATTAATTAATTATTTCCATAAAAAACCTAAAACACATAAAAAAAATCAGAAAAGAGCAAAAAAACAATAAATATTTTATTTTTAGTATTTTCATAAATAAATGCATGTAAATTAATTAGTTTTAAGTTAGGGTTTTAATTTTAATACTTTTAACAAAAATCTAAAAAATGTAGAAATAGGTTTAATTAATAATTTTTCATCCTTTTCATTTTTCCTTCATAATTAATATTATTTATCTCATTTTTTTTTATTAAATTTGTACATAAAAAATTAGGATTAAGTTAGGTTAAAGTTCAATATTTCTTAATAAATTAAAAGCCACTAGAATTAGGGTTTGCATCTTATTTTAATTTTAATTAATTCTCTTTTTCATGTAAATCCTAAAATACTAAAAAACACCAAAAACAAATTCTTGCTTTCTTTTTAATTAATTAATTCATCATTAATTCAATTTTTGCAAAAGGGTCCAACGCCCTCGTTTCGTTTAAATCTCATTAATTCGCGTATTTATTTTATTTCATTATAATACTCATATATCTCTCCCGAAGCCATGTATTTAATTACTCGCACTTTTAATACCTTTCTTTACTTTCTTTATTTTTCTGTCAAATCGGGTCCTGGTTAATTTTGGCGATGTGGACCCGCGCCTTTTTGTAATAGCTTTAGACTTTTACTTTCCTTGCAACTTTTTAACTGTTAATCAAATGACATGAAAGAATGTATGGACAAAATAAAATCAAGCGTAGAACACCAATAACATGATAAGATAAATGCAAATGAAAACGACACACGAATCGCACACACCACCCCTAGGGTACGCCTCACTGTTGCCTTGCCTCGAAAGGTGATCGTCGAGTAGAGGATGTCTTAGTAAGTCCTCATGATCCGGGAACCTGGCATGAGGGTAGCTTCTAAGGTGTCTTCCCATTGCTCTGGTGATCACCATGTCCCGAACCTCGAATTGACCCGAACACCTCCAACGGTGGTGCTACCTACCTCTCAATGGTGGGATGGCACTACTTTAAAGGACATTTACACAGACGAATTCCTTAGGGTAGGTAGGTTCTCATAGATACTTGCTCTAATTTCAAAACAATTCAAAAAAATACTTTTCACACCAACACCTTTTCAAAAAGCTTTCGAAAGCATTTTTTCAAACACTCTTGAGGACCGATACAAGAGTCGAACTGGAATTTCCAAAGAAACTTTTTAAACCCACATTGAAAAGCAAACAAACCATTTTTGAAAACACAAGAGAGCAAGTATCTAAGAGCCCATGGATAACCATGGATAGAAAGGGTGCTAACACCTTCCCTTTCTATAATCTACCTCCCGAACCGAGAGCAATCTCTATAAGGAATTTTTCTGTGCTTTTGTCCTTTCCATTTGGAGAAAATAAAAGACGGTTGCGACTCTTGCTTCCGCGACATTTTCGCGAACCAGTGTTAAACAGTCAGTTCCAGATCCACCAATCACAGAACTGGCGACTCTGCTGGGGACTAAACTTAAAGTGAGGTGTACCTTAGGATTAAGATCACTGTGTTTTCAATTGTCTTCTTTGCTTGCTTTATTATTGTGGGTTGCATCGGAGTCACATAGATCCTAACCCGGATCTAGGGATACCCTGTTTAGGTAGCATAAGCTGTGAGGGACCTGTCCGGCGTAGACCGACACGGGTGAAACAGTGGCTACGTTGGTGTGACACCTTGGTCTGTACCGATATCCCTTGTGTCGCAACGAGGAGAATATGGGTCTTCTAAGGAGTCATTAAGCACCAACAACCTTAGAACCTTAATTGACACAACTTGGCCTTTAGAATTGTAGCAATATGCTACGCCCATTGAGGCTAAACTCTCGTGATGGTTCTGGCTGCAAGAAAAGATTGCGATGCTGGAGTTATGACCGATTGAGGGTAGTCAATGATATTGGGATCCTCTAAGAACCCGGTTACTTTTGATTAGGACAGGTATGAACCAACAAACTTCAAGAGGGTAATACCCAGACCTCATGCTGGCCTAAACTCTAAGGGCTCTTTTGTGTGACTTGCGTGCCTTCGTACTTGACTATTTGCATGCTTGTTGTCTGACACTTGAGCTTCTTGCAGGTTTTGTCTATAGTCCTTAATAGGGACTCATAACAGGGTATACTAAGTTTCTTACAGGTTTTTGTTTATAGTCCTTAATTGGGACTCATAACAAAGTATACTGAATTTCTTGCAGGTTCTGTTTATAGTCCTTAACCAGGACTCATAACAAGGTTTACCAAGTTTCATGCAGGGTTTGTTTTAGTCCTTAATTGGGACTCCTGACAGGTTTACTAAGTGTCTTGCAGGTTTTGGTTTGCAGTCCTTAATAGGGACTCGTAACAGGGTTACTTACATTACCCCATGCATACCATAACATCATACCATTGCATACATCCTAACCCATTTCAAGGATCTCAAGGGCTTGTGATGCAGGTCATGGTGAATCAACTATCCCAGCAAGGGGCAAAGGGGATTTATTTTCCTCTAGCCATGATTGTCAGAGGCTATGACCCACTTGATATGGTGAGCTTTGACCCTCGAAGAATGCTCCTCTAGCCAAGGTTGACAGGGGCTATGACCCACTGGATATGGTGAGCCTTTGACCCTTTGAAGAAAGACTCTCAACAAATATGAAGTTCTTTCAATCAAGCTACCGGATCCAAATGCTTACAAATTTTTCTTGTTTACCCTACGAGGTCCTTGAAAACATTGCATACATATCATGCATATCATTGCATTACAGGTACCCTCTTGACAGGTCACTTACCCTTCTCATTGTTTATTTCAGCCATGGCTTCCCAATCAGATAACCAGGACCCTCTGGCTCAAGAGACTCGGGTCGGGGAAATCCTCCTGAATCTATCTAAGGGGCAGGAAGAGCTAAGGACCCTTCTCAGGGAGACCTTTGTCAGGAACAGTTCTGAGGATGGAAGGTTGAAACACCTACAAGCTGAGATGGATGCAATGAAAGCCCAAATGCTGGGGCAGAGGAATGCCATTCAAGGTTTAGCTCAAAGACAAGATGAGCTCCGGTTTCTCGTCAACCAACTGCTTCAGGGTAACCAACTGGGGCAAACATCTAAGGGTAAAAAGCCAGTCATCGTTCGACCATCTTTGAGACAAAGAGGCAAGGAGAAAGCTCCTCATATGGCTTCAGTATCACCAATTCAGTATCAACCTCACCAGCTTCAGCCCGACGAGCCCAAAAGGCAATTCACCAAGCTCAACGTGTCGCTGCCTCAAGCCTTACAACAACTGCTGAGGTTGAACTTGGTAACTCTAAAGGATCCCCCTAAGAATCCCAACAGGACACCTTCAAGGTATAACCCCAACGCTCACTGCGCTTATCATTCTGACAGCCCGGGGCATGCTACAGAGTATTGTTGGACTTTGAAGAATAAAATCCAGGACCTGATTGAGGAAGGAGCTGTGGAATTCACCCAAGATGGCCAGGCTGAGTGCTTCTACCATCCATACAGGAGGCACCATTTGAAGTGACAAGCCCCGAGACTAGGAAATTTTTGTTCATTCGAATGTTCACGATTGCAATTTTCTTTTGTTCAAACATTTATTCATGTTAAACATTGTTATCACATTAATGCATCGCTTATGTCTATTTTGAAGCAATATATTCGTATCCACTAGACGCAAATTATCTCCATATTTTTTCTGATGTCAACTCTTGATCTAAAATTCTAAGCCTCTTGAGGGAGGATGACGAAAATGATACCACAATCTACCGTATGCTTTCGAACAGACCCCGCTGATGAGGTACAGGCATTGTTTCAATCCCTAAACACTGGAGTTATAAGGATGATAATCCCTCGTCAACCCCTCTGAGCCAAAGAAGTAGGAGTTTTTATTTTCGAAAATCAGAACCCTTAATCATAACCTGGGGCAGGGTAGTTCTCTCAGTTGATCCAAGTGCATAACGAATGGCACCAAAGAAGTTCTTACAAAGCAAAGAAAGACAGTGATGGTTCCGAATAATCAATAAAGAAAGGCAGTCATTATCTTAAAAAATAAAAAACCCATTAAGTCAAAACCCATGAAGGAGACTTACAAATTTGGGGCATCCCGCTGACTGTAATTCCAAAAAAGGAAACAGTTCAGGCAAAAAAAGAAAGGGATAACAAAAAAAATCAGACAAGAAAGAGGTCCAACAAATCCTCAACAAAAAAGGAATGACTGCCTATTCAAAATAAGTTATCAACATCCGAATCATCACCGGAAAATCAGAGCAAAGATTCAAACAAGGTCTAACGTATGATCAACTGAGTTTAGGTTTGGAGAATATTACGAAGAGCGGGTGGGTACAAATAAATTTGAGCCTTTATCCTTTGTTTCTTAAACCGTGAACCAGGCCACGTTATAACCCTTAAAAGTCCTAGCTGAAGCATGGGTTAGTTCGAAAGCATATTGTTACGAAAGGTATCCTGACTCCTGAAGGCTTACGGTAAATACGGAGTTGACATCACGTTTTACAAACATTCATTTGTTTTATGAAAAAGAATGCATTTTCAAAATCTTCAAGACAGACATAGGCTTTGCATTTTTTAACATAACTTTGTTTGCATATGACTTTTTGTTTGAACGGCAGGGAAATTCGCACGAGAAATACCTAGTGAACAAAAGCACTTCCAATCACGGGGCACGACATGACTATTGTCTATTATCTGGGGCAATTCAGTCAAGATTCGGAGAATCTCTCAAAGGCCAAATAGTCTGGGGCAAATCTCCGCCTGAGTCGCTTGGGGCATTCCAACGACGAATCTTGCCTAATTAAATACCTCCTGGTGGCATGACAAAACCCTTCTAACAAGGGCAACTCCCTACTTTCAGAGCATGGACACAGTCAGAAAAAAATATTACGTAAAGTCAAAGACCCGCTAGGTTGACACACCTAGGCAAAAATAAGGGCTTCCGGGCGAACCAAAAGGGTTCGGGCAAAATGAGGGATGAAATGAAAAAAATCTGTACACCCGGCAAGTCGAAAACCTGAAAAGGCGGCTTGGGCAAAAATGGGTATCCCGGTGGACTGAAAACCCGAAAGGGCGGTCCAGGCAAAAGTTAGGGATCAAAGCGTACGACTATGTCCTGTCATCTTGTCACCTGCTTACCAGAAGAAGGTTTGACCCTCAACAATTATCAGCACCCCACATGTGCCTCCCCCATAGAAACAGGGGCAATAAAGAGTGGTCTAAGCAATCTAACTGTTCCATCCTCCAAGGTACCAAGGTAGGTTCAACTAAAGAACATAACCGGCATATCTCAATTCCCCAGAGAGTAAGTAGTCAGTACACTCTCTCCAAGTTATATTATCAGGCCTTAAGGAAGTTGAGTATACTCCAGCAGATCTCAACATTCCCCAACAGCATACTCATAACAAGCATCCCCGGCAGTCTTGATTTAAGATTGTTCCCCGGTATTCTATCAACATTCAAAGGAATCACCTCCCCTACAGTTCAAAATCTCCCCAGGAGAGTCCAGCCCAGATTCCCTAAGAAAGTTGGAATTCATCTCTCCAAGCAGTAAGCTTATCCCCAGTAGATTCTGGAAGCTTACCCTCGCAGAGCACGAACGCGTCTCCCGGCTTTATTCAAAGAGTTATTTCCGTAACAGGATATAACTGGGTTATCCTCAGCCAAAAGCCATGGAAAGAGCGTCCCCGACGAAATTTTCTTATCCCCAGCGAAGTCTATTCATACTTCCAATACAACAAAGATATCCTCAGCAAGTCATTCTCAACAATTCAGCAAAAGCATCTCTATCCCCACAGAGTATCACTCCCCAGCATGGTCGCTAGAGTATTTTTCTCCCAGCAGAATCTTCCATTTGCCAAGTTTATTCCTCAACGGAGTCATCTTCTCCTACCGGTATTCTTGCAACTATCATCCTCAGCGGAAGCAAAAGCTTATTCTTCAATATCAGCCCAGGATATGACTTCCCAGCACCCGTCAAGGATTTACTTTCCTAGACGAAAACATACATAAATATCACATACATCATTATAGCATGCATAGACGCATCATATCATACAAATATCATTTATGTTGAGAACATCATTGCTTGATCCATATCATGCATTGCATATGACTGACCTTTACCTTTCAGGAAAGATTCAGCTAAATTCTCCGTCATATTTCAAGACCTAGACCGGTTCAGTTAATCGACTCCAAAGATTTCTTATCCAGTCCAAGGCCTTCTCTAGTCCAGCTAAATCGACTCCCAACAGATTTTTCTGATGAAGACTCAGTAGAAGTTATCAAGTTTTTCTTTGAGATTATAATGTCCTATTGGTTCTCTCTCCGACGGTGCATGAGATTTCCATTTTGGGTTTTTCTTTGAGATTATAATGTCCTATTGGTTCTCTCTCCGACGGTGCATGAGATTTCCATTTTGGGTTCTTCTTTGAGATTATAATTTTCCTATGGTTCCCTCTCCGATGGTGCGTGAGGTGGTAATTCCTTTCCTAATGGTTCCCTCTCCGATGGTGCGTGAGGTGGTAATTCCTTTCCTAATGGTTCCCTCTCCGATGGTGCGTGAGGTGATAATTCCTTTCCTAATGGTTCCCTCTCCGATGGTGCGTGAGGTGGTAATTCCTTTCCTAATGGTTCCCTCTCCGATGGTGCGTGAGGTGATAATTCCTTTCCTAATGGTTCCCTCTCCGATGGTGCGTGAGGTGGTAATTCCTTTCCTAATGGTTCCCTCTCCGATGGTGCGTGAGGTGATAATTCCTTTCCTAATGGTTCCCTCTCCGATGGTGCGTGAGGTGATAATTCCTTTCCTATGGTTCCCTCTCCGATGGTGCGTGAGGTGGTAATTCCTTTCCTAATGGTTCCCTCTCCGATGGTGCGTGAGGTGATAATTCCTTTCCTAATGGTTCCCTCTCCGATGGTGCGTGAGGTGGTAATTCCTTTCCTAATGGTTCCCTCTCCGATGGTGCGTGAGGTGATAATTCCTTTCCTATGGTTCCCTCTCCGATGGTGCGTGAGGTGATAATTCCTTTCCTAATGGTTCCCTCTCCGATGGTGCGTGAGGTGGTAATTCCTTTCCTAATGGTTCCCTCTCCGATGGTGCGTGAGGTGATAATTCCTTTCCTAATGGTTCCCTCTCCGATGGTGCGTGAGGTGGTAATTCCTTTCCTAATGGTTCCCTCTCCGATGGTGCGTGAGGTGATAATTCCTTTCCTATGGTTCCCTCTCCGATGGTGCGTGAGGTGGTAATTCCTTTCCTAATGGTTCCCTCTCCGATGGTGCGTGAGGTGATAATTCCTTTCCTAATGGTTCCCTCTTTGATGGTGCGTGAGGTGGTAATTCCTTTCCTAATGGTTCCCTCTCCGATGGTGCGTGAGGTGATAATTCCTTTCCTAATGGTTCCCTCTCCGATGGTGCGTGAGGTGATAATTCCTTTCCTATGGTTCCCTCTCCGATGGTGCGTGAGGTGGTAATTCCTTTCCTAATGGTTCCCTCTCCGATGGTGCGTGAGGTGATAATTCCTTTCCTAATGGTTCCCTCTCCGATGGTGCGTGAGGTGGTAATTCCTTTCCTAATGGTTCCCTCTCCGATGGTGCGTGAGGTGATAATTCCTTTCCTATGGTTCCCTCTCTGATGGTGCGTGAGGTGATAATTCCTTTCCTAATGGTTCCCTCTCCGATGGTGCATGAGGTGATAATTCCTTTCCTAATGGTTCCCTCTCCGATGGTGCGTGAGGTGGTAATTCCTTTCCTAATGGTTCCCTCTCCGATGGTGCGTGAGGTGGTAATTCCTTTCCAATGGTTCCCTCTCCGACGGTGTGTGAGGTGATAATTCCCTTTTAGATTATAATTCCCTATGGTTCCCTCTCCGACGGTGTGTGAGTTGATAATTCCCTTTTAGGTTATAATTTCCTTTGGTCCTCTCCCCGACGGTGCGTGAGATGTAATTCCCTTTCAGATTATAATTGCCTATGGTTCTCTTCCCGATCCTGCGAAGATGGTAATTCCCACCAAGATTTGCTCAACGAGCGTTGTTGAAGTTAAAGTCACCCAAGGTTCTCTCAGCATGCATGCTAAGGTAGTAACCGTCCCTGGTTCATTCATCGCCATTTGAAGCTCCAGACTCAGCTCCTGTAACCAGTCAGGACATATCTATACCAAGCATCTGAAAACCAACTCCTGCAACATGTCAGGTACTCATTTTTCTGTTTTGCAGGTACGCAAGTTCTCTCTAAGGAATCCCTTATGCGATCAACGTTCAGATGGCATCTCTAAGCCCATCATCCTATTCATCAATTTCCAAATGGCATCTATAAGCCCATTCCATCGTCACACTGCTACTATGTGAGCGCAAATTTCTGGGCACTCTAGTGTTCAATCATCTTCTACCCTCGGATTACGAAAGGCACGTCAGCCAATCTGCATCCTCAGGTCTAAGAAGATTGAACAGGGGCAACTGTTGTACCCCAAAATTTGCCCTCCCATATTCTTCAAGAAATTGCCAAGTCAAGCTTCAAAATTCCCCAAGGGTTGCACAGTTCAAGGGCCTCCTAAGCAGTCAAGATTAGGGTTTGTGTTCTGATCAAGAAGTTGAAGTTTCCAAAGGTCCAATCAAGTCTCATATGCCTGCAAATATGGTCAAGCATCCTCATACCAAGTTTCAAGACATTCAGCTCAAAAATTGCACACTCAAAAACCCTAATTGCACTACAGTCAACTGTAGGGGCAAAATGGTCATTTGACAGTCAAAAGTTCAAATTTTTGGTAAACATATCATTTTGAAGCCACAAACATCAGTTGATCAATGATTGATCATGATTCTCAAAGCTTGGCTCCAAAATCATCAAAATACAAAAGTTTCCTTATTTGGACAGTTGAAAAAGTCAACTGAAATTGACCAAGGCATAACTTTCACATGGATTATCAGAAAAATTCCATAAAAAGCTCATTTTGAAGAGAAAGACATTTCCTACAACTCATCTTCATACTTCAAGTCCAAGAAATGCTCTCACAAAAAGTTATCAATTTCAACATTACAGGTCATTTTCAAAAGTCAACAAAAAGGGACTTTAAGTCAAAGGCCATAACTTTAGATTGGTAAATCAAAATGACATGGGACCAAAGGCATTGGTTAGAGGACTCAAAGACCTTTCCAAAATGTCCAAGAACATGAGCAAAGCTTAAAAATTGAGCAAGTTATGCCTTATGGAAGTTGGGAAATTTTTGGATATTTTGAAAAGTCAACATTGATTCAAATGACCTAAAATTGCTAATGGGCCCATTTTTCTTCCATAATTCATCATCCATGACATATGCACGACTACTTGGCCCAAAGGGAAGTCTTTATTCATTTTTTATTTATTTATTTGAATTTTTATTTATAATAATTCATTTAAATCAAAATAAATGTATGAAAAATGCTAACCTAAGTTTTCCAATCTTTTTGTACATGTTTTATCCTCAAGATTTCGTGCATATGCAAATAAGGAAAGATTTGGATTGAATTGATCTTAATTGGTACAAAAGCACATGGAAAATATTTGGTTAAAGATCTTGAAAATCAAATTTTCAAAACCATCATTGCAAGAGATTTGGATCAATATTCTTAACCTAATTCACTACTACATATGCAAGGATCACAACCCTAATCAAAACACACACGCAGCTGCTCAGAAAAACCATAATCAAACTTGGAATTTTTCTCAAAAATCTCAATTCTGAAAACTCCCTTAGAGATCGATTCAAGCCTCAAAACCTGTCTCATTAGCTTCCTCAAGCATTATAGGACGTATTCCAATCAAAAACCTCAAGCCTTACGCTTTGAAACGTTATACAGAAGTCACACTTTTCCCATTTTTTTTCATTATCGTGTTTTAACATTTTCGCACATTCCTGGCATTTTGATTATATATTCATGATCAGTGAAGTGTTTACAATCTAACCATATGCCTTAATTGGATTGTCATGCGCTATAGGCAAATATACCATGTTCGTTTTTTAGGGTTGCAGGAGTTATAATTTGGGGCTTTCCACCCAAGGAAAAATTGAGACTTGGGACCCTGACCACTGAAACAAGCGCGTCTGGACGAAGAGAATCCATGGGTCGCGCTCAATTTATGAGCGTCCATTAGCTAATCGCTATTTTCTGGTAGCATACCTAAAACAACGCGTAAAAAACCGTGGCTTAATGTATTTGTGTTTCAGGAATATGGAGAAGACGATATCGTGGCAAACGGTGATAGGCTGATTCAAATTTTCGCGCGTGGACCCACTAACGCCTTGGCTTTCTTTTATATTATTTGTTCGTTATTAATATATCAAACGTGTAAACTGGCTCATCTGGCAAGGCGTAGTGGTGTTAATCCTCATGACCTGGGTTCGAGCCCCAGGTCTTCATACTTTCCATATATTATTTTGCAATTCATGTTCCCATGCAGGCTCAACATCAAAGCATACCATACACTGCCAAATCAAGCGTGCCACGTCCATCTTGAGATCAATCCAAAGGCTGAGAATTAGAGAATAGCATGGACTTGAGTCAACATGCCAGCACGCGTCCAGCAAAGGTCAACAAGGCCATGCTAAATGGGCCAGGTCTCTTGGACTATACCTCCCACTTGGGGTCTGAACCCCCTAGGTTTGTCAATTTATTTTCTTTCTTTTATTTTTATTATGTATATTTTCTTAATTATTGCTTTATTTAATTAATTAATTATTTCCATAAAAAACCTAAAACACATAAAAAAAATTAGAAAAGAGCAAAAAAACAATAAATATTTTATTTTTAGTATTTTCATAAATAAATGCATGTAAATTAATTAGTTTTAAGTTAGGGTTTTAATTTTAATACTTTTAACAAAAATCTAAAAAATGTAGAAATAGGTTTAATTAATAATTTTTCATCCTTTTCATTTTTCCTTCATAATTAATATTATTTATCTCATTTTTTTTTATTAAATTTGTACATAAAAAATTAGGATTAAGTTAGGTTAAAGTTCAATATTTCTTAATAAATTAAAAGCCACTAGAATTAGGGTTTGCATCTTATTTTAATTTTAATTAATTCTCTTTTTCATGTAAATCCTAAAATACTAAAAAACACCAAAAACAAATTCTTGCTTTCTTTTTAATTAATTAATTCATCATTAATTCAATTTTTGCAAAAGGGTCCAACGCCCTCGTTTCGTTTAAATCTCATTAATTCGCGTATTTATTTTATTTCATTATAATACTCATATATCTCTCCCGAAGCCATGTATTTAATTACTCGCACTTTTAATACCTTTCTTTACTTTCTTTATTTTTCTGTCAAATCGGGTCCTGGTTAATTTTGGCGATGTGGACCCGCGCCTTTTTGTAATAGCTTTAGACTTTTACTTTCCTTGCAACTTTTTAACTGTTAATCAAATGACATGAAAGAATGTATGGACAAAATAAAATCAAGCGTAGAACACCAATAACATGATAAGATAAATGCAAATGAAAACGACACACGAATCGCACACACCACCCCTAGGGTACGCCTCACTGTTGCCTTGCCTCGAAAGGTGATCGTCGAGTAGAGGATGTCTTAGTAAGTCCTCATGATCCGGGAACCTGGCATGAGGGTAGCTTCTAAGGTGTCTTCCCATTGCTCTGGTGATCACCATGTCCCGAACCTCGAATTGACCCGAACACCTCCAACGGTGGTGCTACCTACCTCTCAATGGTGGGATGGCACTACTTTAAAGGACATTTACACAGACGAATTCCTTAGGGTAGGTAGGTTCTCATAGATACTTGCTCTAATTTCAAAACAATTCAAAAAAATACTTTTCACACCAACACCTTTTCAAAAAGCTTTCGAAAGCATTTTTTCAAACACTCTTGAGGACCGATACAAGAGTCGAACTGGAATTTCCAAAGAAACTTTTTAAACCCACATTGAAAAGCAAACAAACCATTTTTGAAAACACAAGCGAGCAAGTATCTAAGAGCCCATGGATAACCATGGATAGAAATGGTGCTAACACCTTCCCTTTCTATAATCTACCTCCCGAACCGAGAGCAATCTCTATAAGGAATTTTTCTGTGCTTTTGTCCTTTCCATTTGGAGAAAATAAAAGATGGTGGCGACTCTTGCTTCCACGACATTTTCGCGAACCAGTGTTAAACAGTCAGTTCCAGATCCACCGATCACAACGGGCATCATTTTATCCTGGTAGAAATTGATTACTTTACAAAGTGGGTTGAAGCAGCTTCCTTTGCTACCATAACCAAGAACGTCGTGGCACGGTTCATTCGGCACAATTTGATCTGTCGATACGGTGTACCAGAGAGGATCATTACAGACAATGGTACCAATCTCAATAATAAGATGATCACTGAGCTCTGCAAGCAGTTCAGGATACAGCATCACAACTCTTCTCCTTACCGGCCGAAGATGAATGGAGCTGTACAAGCGGCTAATAAGAACATCAAGAAGATTGTGCAGAAGATGACTGTGACATACAAAGACTGGCACGAGATGTTACCATTTGCTCTTCATGGTTACCGTACCTCAGCACGGACGTCAACAGGGACAACCCCCTATTCCTTGGTATATGGCATGGAGGCTGTATTGCCCATTGAAGTTCAGATTCTCTCTCTTTGGATTATGAAGGATGCAGGTTTGACTGAAGAAGACTAGATTCAGACCCGGCTTGATCAGCTGAACTTAATCGAGGAAAAAAGACTTACTGCTATTTGCCATGGTCAGACATATCAAAAGCGGATGATCAAGGCATTTAACAAGAAGGTCAGATGACAAGAGTATCAAGTTGGGGATCTAGTTATCAAGCGCATTATCCTACCTCAAGGTGATCCCAAGGGCAAATGGACCCCTACTTATGAAGGGCAATTTGTGGTTAAGAAAATTTTCTCAGGAGGAGCTATGATTCTAACCACCATGGATGGTGACGACCTTCCTCACCCCGTCAATGCAGACATAGTGAAAAAATACTACGCATAATCAAAGACCCGCTAGGTCGACTGGCCTAGGCAAAAATAAGGGCTTCCCGGTGAACCAAAAGGGTTCGGGAAAAAATAAGGGATGAAAATGAAAAAATTTGTACACTCGGCAAGTCGAAAACCTGAAGAGGCGGCTTGGGCAAAAAAGGGTATCCCGGTGGACTGAAAACCCGAAAGGGCGGTCCAGGAAAAAATTAGGGATCAAAGCGTAACACTATGTCTCATTGGATCACCTTGCAACCATACTTCGGTATCGACTATCAAGCTCGGACGACGCTAATCAATATGATCTACCTTCAACCAAGCAGCAAAGTGATGAGATGCTCGAAGACATAAAGGCAATAGTAGAGTTGGAACCCAGTGGGATTATTCACATAGCTGTTTTGTTTAGTTTTTCATAAATTGTGTAAATTCTATTGTTCGGCGGCGTTCTCTTACTAGGACGTCAGCCTCTTATACAAAAACGCCTATTTACAAGCTAAACTTCAAAATCAATATAACTCATTTTCAAATAAATTTCAAACTGTTTCTTTCTTTATCTGTTTTGATTTGCAAAGAACGTCCAATGTTCATTTTTGATATATGCATTTGACATTAATTGCTTCTCATGAATATTTACATGCGAAACAAAAGATAATTACGGGTAATTGTTGGCTCCTAAATTCGACACCCTTGTTTTATTAATGTCAGCCATTGAAGCTGAAGGATGTTTTCGACTAGCTAGGTCTGTCGAAATACCCATCGAAAGATGGCAAGGTACTTAGAAGATGTCTTCCAAGGGAGAAGTTGGTTGCCTTCAACGTCGAAGGTGTTTCTCGTCGAAGATGCTTCTCGATGAAAGTGTTCGATGGTTCAGAGTGGAACAGTTTGAAATTCAAGCGTTTGGAGGGAAAATGGTTTCCAGCGGTTACCAAGTGCATCGTGTAAAGATCTGGAGCGTCGAACGTTGAGAACGTGCCAAGTGGAATCATCTCGAAGCAGTGTAACTTCCCGACGGTTACTTGGGATGTTTTAGTATAAATAGTAGTAGTCATGTAGTTTCTCGTGTGTGTTCACAATTTTATACAAAGTCACTCATATAGATTCGAGTACCCAGCGTGTGAGAAAGAATTGTTGAGAAATGTATGTGTGAAACACCAACTTTATTAATCAAAGTCATTTACTTTTCCAGAAATTTACTTGCTTTCTTCTTTACATTTCTGTCGAACCCTTTCATTTAAAGCCTAATTTATTTTACCAAGTCCTTTCTTCATGCAATTTATTTAAAGCCTCTTTATTTTATTTAAATCCTCTTTATTTAAAGCCTTATCCAATTTAATCAAAACTTCAAAATCAACCTATGTCCTAGGATCAATCTGATCGATCCTGCGAGTAACCAAATAAGTAACCATTTGGAGGATCAGCGGTTGTTTACCAAATACCAAGGTAAACAAATTGGCACACCTGGTGGGACTGTGTGTTGATTGTTAAAAATAATCTCATCTTTTCGAGGAGTGTTGTATGTTATTGAGAAGTGGTAGAATATACACTAACGATAACAATACTGCCAGAAGAAGGGAAGAGATGGCGAATCTGCCAAACAATAACGAAATCCCACAAATGAATGTGGGAGCAACGGTTAGTACGACCGTAAGTGAAGCGACAACTGTTGGTTCGACACCAGCAGTAACGGTCACAGCAACGGGGCCATTACTTTCGTTCACAGGCCCCAGAGCGCCTTTGGGAACTCCCCCACCAAGGGGAAATTTAGGCACAAGGCCTTTTGTTCCCCTAGGATTCATGCCACTCTATGGTATGCCAACTTCTGAATTGGCTAGCCTGACGAATGCTACGTCCACTTTTTCAGACCCTTTAGTGAGTGCCTCTTCGCCACTCCAAGGTTCTGGAGTAGGCATGGCGAATAGAAATAGGACCCAACTCTTAGGAGGAACGTCCCAAGTAGCCCATGGCCTTACAAATGCCTCGACAGCAGTCTTGAGGCAACAAATGGACGAAAGCAACCATGATATGGTGCAAATGTTGGCACAAACTCTGAGTACAGTGCTAAACCCTCTAATACAAAACACTACTCAATCGAATCAGCAAGTGACAGCGCAAATGATGCGTTTGGCTGATTTCTTTGGAGTACCCCAACCCATTCGACAGCCTCAAAGGGCGCAAATAAGGGGTAACCAGGGGATGTTCTTAGAGGAAGAAACCACCATCAACCAGGCTCAACAGCCTGTCGAAGAAAACCTTAGGGCGCGATTGGAGCAACCCGTCGAGGAACCTAGGGTAATAACCCCAGAGGTAAGGTTAGTTAACAGAAACCAAAATGCTGACGAAGTAGTCCAGCATATCCAATACCAAAACACGAGTTTGGAAAACAATCTGGCAACCATGATCGAAAGGATCATGACTCAGAATGGGATGAACATGGGCTTTCGAAGGCCCAACTTTACATCTCCATTGTCAGAGTACGTGTTACAGACAGACTTACCTCCTAGATGCAAAGTCCCCAAATTTACTAAGTTCTCTGGGGACACGACAGAATCTACTGTCGAGCATGTGGCGAGATACTTGATCGAAGCAGGAGATATTTCGAATAACGAAAACCTGAGAATCAAGTACTTCCCAAGTTCTTTAACAAAGAACGCTTTTACTTGGTTTACAACTCTCCCCCCCCAATTCGATCCATCACTGGACCCAGTTGGAAAGATTGTTCCATGAACAATTCTACATGGGGCAAACCAAGATAAGCCTGAAAGAATTGGCCAGTGTGAAGAGACATTTCACTGAACCTATAGACGAATATCTAAATAGGTTTAGGTTGCTCAAGGCGAGATGTTTTACACAAGTGCCAGAACATGAGTTAGTCGAAATAGCCGCAGGCGGTTTAGATTATTCCATTAGGAAGAAGCTAGACACCCAATACCTGAGAGACATGGTCCAACTGGCCGATAGAGTTCGACAGGTAGAACGCCTCAAAGCTGAAAAAGCAAAGGCAACGAAAACTCACAAGAGAGAGAGGATAGCGTACGTTGAGATGGATGACGAAGATCCGGAATCCTTCGACGATACTTTAGCTGTCGAAGAATGAGAAGTCGATTTAGCAGAACTGAAACAAGGGCCACCATACTCTTGTAAACTGTTAGTCCCCTCAAGTGGGAAAAATCCCATTGGTCCAGAAAGGACCAACGATAGGTTCCCCAAAAAGACTTATAGTTTTGACATCACAAAATGTGATGAAATATTCGACTTGCTGGTTAAAGATGGCCAAATGATAGTACCCCCAGGGGTAAAAGTGCCTCCTCTTGATCAAAGAAAGAAGAGAGGTTTTTGCAAATATCATAATTTTTTGGGCCATAAAACTTCTCAATGTTTTCTTTTCAGGAACCTTGTGCAAGACGCTATCGAAGAAGGGAGGTTGAAGTTTGGTGACAAAACCCCCATGGCTGTCGACTCAAATCCATTGCAGGCTGAAGCCCACTATGCTGAGCCCTCTGAGGTGAACGTGATAGAAGCAACTAGGAGCCAGTCGAGGAAGCCAGGAATCACAATGGTCGAAGTCTCAAGGGACCATATCAACATGCCAATCTTTGGCAGTTTTTCTGGAAATTTATCCAGGAAGACAATTGAAGCAGTTCAGAAAGCGGTCAAAAGCCCGTAGTTGGAGACCGCTGAAGCACAAAAAACTGGACCAAAACCCAGTTCCCACTTCGCCACAGTTCAAGGCCAGACGGAGAATCTGGAGATACAAATGAAGCAGTTAACTCTTGCTAACAAAGATACAATGAACATCAACATGGTCGAACTTTCTGACCCAAAAGCATCAGAAGAGGCCATGAGGCAAGAACAAGCTAATAAGACTGCTTTCCCTCGGGAAAATGAAAATTTGGCAGATTTTCTACAAAGATGCCAGAAAAAGAAATCAGAGGTGATGCTGTGTCCCAGATGCAGTTCGATCTTTGACAAAAAGGCTGCTGAGCATATTCAAGGCGTAAGAGCAGCGAATAAGAGAAGGGAAAATGTTGATCTTCGACATGATCCCAGAAGAGCCTCCCAAAGAGGTTCAAACCAAGAAAAGAGGCCATTGACTTTTAGGCCTCCCACAAATGTGCCAGTAGATACTTGGTACAAAACCTCTGGTCGGAAAAGGCCAAGTGAGGAGAGATGGCAATCTTTCGATGTGCCAAGAGGTTCCTCTTTGACTCAAAAGAAAGAGCCTCAGGTTGCTGCACCTAAAGTTGCACAAGTGTCAAGCAACTACAAAGGTAAAAATCCCATGTCTCGATCTCAATGGAGGAGATACCAAAGGAGACGAAAAGCTGAAAGGGAGGCTGCCAACGAACCAAAGGCAGAATCTAGTTCGAATGTTCCTCAAAGGAAGCAAAGGAAACCTCTAGAAAGAGAGCCAGTAACCAACAGGCTAGTTTGGCCTAACCAAAGTGAAGTCGAAGACGAAGACGATTCTAAGTCTGATGATACTTTGGACATAATGGTGAATATAGTCTCAGTGCTGCCCAGAGAATTCAACCGACAAGTGGAAGTCGAAGTAAGTGACTGGGAAGTGGAGCAGGAAATGGCCAAACATAGGCCAGTGTGCTATTTTGTCATGGACAATGGCACCACTGAGGAACAAAATGGGTTCTTCGAGCCACCTACAGAGGCGATGAAAAATCACCTCAAGCCTTTATTCATAAGGGCTAAACTCGAAGAAACTACTGTGAATAAAATATTGGTGGATTGTGGGGCAACCATCAACATTATTCCTCACTCTATGCTAAGGAAAATTGGCAAAAGGGATGAGGACATTAAGCCTCACAACATGGTCTTGTCGAACTATGAGGGCGGCATAGGGACCACTATGGGAGTGATCCAGCTAGATATTAAAGTAGGGTCTATCCTTCGACCAACGATGTTTATGGTCATATCGGCCAAACCTAACTACAATCTTTTGTTGGGCTGTGAATGGATTCATGGTGTTGGAGCTGTGCCATCATCAATGCACCAGAGGCTGCTCCTATGGCGTCCAGATGGGATGGTCGAAAACATAGAGGCAGATCAAAGTTATTACCTAGGCGAAGTGAATCACCTAGGGTTGGCAGATTTCGACAAGAACTTGGCTCACATAGGGCCATGTCCAATACCTGACTTCGACATGGCGCCAGCGCCAAACACTTTTTGTTCCCTATACCTGCATCCTGAGCATGGTTTCCAATGGGACAGAGAAGACTTGTCCCACATAGACTTCAGTGGGTTAACTGATATCCAACCAACTAGTTGGGGAAGTGAATTCAGTGATAATGACTGAGTCACAATCTTTGAAGCGAATTTCGGCTTATGTAGCCGAAACTAAGATGATAACGGCTCTCGAAGCCGAAGTGAAGTACATGGCCACACAGGCCAATGATCAACAGTTATCTGCTACAGGTCCAGGAAAGGATTTCGATCCAAAACTCCCTGATATCGTGCAAGAAGAAATGCAGGAACAGAGGCTCGACGCCATCTATGACGATGAGCCTTTGGGCTTCGAAAAGGACCCCCTGGCGAACAACATTAAAATGTTAGCGCAAGATCCTTTAGAAGAAATCAACTTAGGCGAAGGGTCAGAGAAAAGGCCAACCTACATCAGCGCCAAAATTAACCCAGAACTTAGGTTGGAAGTAATCCAATTGCTGAAAGAGTTCAAAGACTGTTTTGCATGGGATTATGACGAAATGCCTGGTCTCGACAGAGGATTGGTAGAACTTCAGTTGCCAATCAAACCTGGGAAGAAGCCAATCAAGCAAAATCCAAGGCGCTTCGCTCCAGAAATACTGTCGAAGATCAAAACGGAAGTCGAAAGACTGCTGAAATGCAAATTCATACGTGTTACAAGGTATGTCGAATGGATTGCAAACATTGTGCCAGTAATTAAGAAAAATGGTACATTAAGGGTGTGCATAGATTTCAGAGATTTGAATGCTGCTACACCCAAAGATGAATATCCTATGCCTGTGGCGGAAATGCTAGTCGATTCAGCCGCTGGCTATGAATACCTGAGTATGCTCGATGGTTATTCAGGATATAATCAAATATTCATTGCTGAAGAGGATGTGTCGAAAACAGCTTTTCGATGCCCTGGGGCCTTAGGCACTTACGAATGGGTAGTGATGCCTTTTGGCCTAAAGAACGCTGGGGCAACATACCAGCGAGCAATGAATACTATCTTCCATGATTTTATTAACACTTTTATGCAAGTATATATTGATGACATTGTTATAAAATCTGTTTCCAGGAAGAATCATATTGACCACCTTCGACAATCATTCGAAAGAATGAGAGAACATGGTCTGAAGATGAACCCTTTGAAGTGTGCATTCTGTGTGAAAGCTGGAGATTTCTTGGGCTTCGTTGTCCACAAGAAAGGAATCGAAATCAACCAGAACAAGACGAAGGCAATTCTGGAAGCGAAAGCGCCATCGAATAAAAAGGAACTGCAATCTCTCTTGGGCAAGATAAATTTCTTAAGGAGATTCATATCTAATCTAAGTGGGAAAGCTCAGGCCTTTTCACCCTTACTTCGACTGAATAAAGAAGGGTTCGAATGGGGGCAAGAGCAACAAGAAGCCTTCGACAAAATCAAAGGGTACCTCACTAAGCCACCTATTTTGGTGCCTCCTTGTAGCAATAGGAGTATGAGATTGTACATAGCTGCATCCGACAAAACTTTGGGAAGCATGTTAGCCCAAGAAGATGAGAATGGAGTCGAAAGACCCATTTATTATCTCAGTAGAGTTTTGAACGATGCAGAAACTAGATATAGCGAAGTTGAAAAATTGTGTCTATGTCTGTATTTCTCTTGTACAAAACTCAAGCAATATATAAAACCAGTTGATGTGTATGTTTCGTCTCATTTTGATGTTTTCAAGTATATGTTGTCGAAACCTATCTTGCATAGTCGAATTGGCAAGTGGGCATTAGCATTAACTGAATACTCCTTGACCTTTATGCCTCTTAAGGCAGTAAAAGGACAAGTGGTTGCAGACTTTATAGTCGACCACTCGATTCAAGTTGAGGATATTAATTATGTGGAGATAGAGCCTTGGAAATTCTACTTCGATGGTTCCAGCCATAAAGATGGAACAGGGGTAGGAGTCTTGATTATTTCTCCAGATAAAATTCCAACAACATTCAAGTACAAAATATCAGGTTCTTGTTCGAACAATGAGGCTGAGTATGAAGCTCTAATTACTGGCCTTGAGATATTGTTGGAATTGGGGGCAACTCGAGTCGAAATAATGGGAGACTCAGAGTTATTCATTAAGAAAGTCACAAAGGAATATAAATGCATAAGAGAGAATCTCATTATGTATTTTGTGATAGCAAATCGTTTATTGAAAAAATTTGAAACGGTCAATATTCGACACATACCCAGAGTCGAAAATCAAATAGCCAACGACTTGGCACAAATTGCGTCGGGGTATAAGATTTCAAAAACGAGATTACAAAGAGCAATCGAAGTTCGAGAAAAGATAAAAGCAACTTGTCTGTCACCAACAGACTTGGAATCGACGAGACTAGGATATGCTGATCAAAGTAACTTCGAAATTTCGTTCATAGATAATTTGTCAGAACAAGATTGGAGGAAACCCATTGTGAATTATCTTCAAAATCCAGGGGCTTCGACAGAACGAAAAACAAAGTACAGGGTGTTGAGTTATGTACTCATGGGTAATGAGTTATTCAAGAAGACGCCTGAAGGGGTATTGCTGAAATGTTTAAGTGAAACTGAAGCATACATAGCCCTTTCGACTACGCATGCTGGAGCATGTGGGGCTCACCAAGCAGGCCATAAGATGAAATGGTTGTTGTTTCGACAAGGACTATATTGGCCCACTATGCTGAAAGATTGTGTTGAGTTCGCCAAAGGTTGTCAAGAGTGTCAAGTCCATACAGGCATCCAACATGTACCAGCAAGCGAACTTCACTCGATAGTGAAGCCTTGGCCCTTTAGAGGATGGGCGTTGGACCTCATTGGAGAGATTCGACCAGCATCGTCAAAGAGTCAGAAATACATACTGGTAGGCATTGATTACTTTACCAAGTGGATCAAAGCTATCCCTCTAGTCAATGTAGACCAAGAAAATGTCATTGAATTTATTCAAAAGAACATTATCTTTAGGTATGGAATCCCTGAGACGATAACAACTGATCAAGGATCGGTTTTCACTGGTCGAAAGATGCAGGAATTTGCTCAGGAAACAGGTTTCAAACTCCTAACATCAACGCCTTATTATGCACAGGCAAATGGTCAAGTCGAAGCAGCCAACAAAGTGGTGATTGGCTTGATAAAGAAACATGTTTGGAAGAAACCAAAGAATTGGCATAAGACGTTAGACCAGATTTTATGGGCTTGTCGAACGTCCCCAAAAGAGGCCACAGGTACAACACCATATAGGCTAACTTTTGGCCATGATGCAGTGTTGCCAGCAGAAATTTGTCTTCAATCTGCAAGGGTTCAGAGGCATTATGATATTCCCTCTGAAATTTATTGGAACATGATGCTAGACGAACTGGTGGATTTAGACGAAGAGAGATTGCGCGCTCTTGACCTACTCAGGCTTCAGAAGAAAAGAGTAGAAGACTCTTATAATAAGAAGGTAAAACCTAAGGTATTTTTGCCTGAAGAACTAGTTTGGAAGGTAATTCTTCCCATGGATCGAAGGGATCGAAGCATGGGGAAATGGTCACCCAAATGGGAAGGACCATTCAGAGTTATCCAAACTTTTTCTGGTGGAGCCTATGAAGTCGAAGAGTTAGGTGAAGATAAAAGGCTCTTGAGAGTAAATGGTAAGTATTTGAAAAAATACAAACCTACACTCCAAGAGATAAAAATAAAATAACAAGACTATATTAACCGTAAAAAGCCAAAATGGAAATTTTTTATAAATTTAGCCAAGATGGCAATGTTGTCGAATATAGATTACAGAATATGGTTACAAAAGCTGAATCAATCAGAAGGGAACAGAGTCCTTGAGTCGAAGGTATTTGACTTGCTGCAGCTCCAATCTTTTCTTGCACCAGGCATTCTCCTGCACAAGCTTGGCAATCTGAGCGTCGAAGCCTTGGGCCTTCTCAGCAAATTCTAGGCCTTGCTTGATTTCAGTTTGACTCTCGGAGTCTGGGATGGTCGAAAGAAGTTCCTCCTTGCGTTTAGTGTTGGCATTTATCTTAGCCTCTATTTCTTCGATTTGTGCCCTGAAGGAAGCATTCTCTCGATCGATGGCATCGACTTCTTCTTGCGTAGATGCTTTTTGCTTCGACAACTCCGCAATTCGAGAAGTCGTCTCCGAAACAGCAGTCCATGCAGAGGAGCTTTTGCCATATAACACCTCAAGCTGACTATTAAAGCCCCTTTGGCGCCTATAATCTGCTGAGACTTGATCAATCATGGAGTGTAACTCCATGATCAATCCTGAAACTTCTGGAGCCACAGCTAACAAGTCGACAACATTCAAAACATCCTTCAAGTATGATGGAGCAGTGGGGTTCCCCTCTAAAGCCTTCATCAAGTCCTTCTTGAAAAACTGGGCCTTAACTTTCGCCAAAGCTTCATCGAGAGGAGAGGTTTCAGTGGATTTCCCCGACAGGGTAGGAACCTCCTGACTGGCATCAGACGAACTCTTGCTCTCGATGATTGCGTTGAGATAGCTAACAGGGTCAGTTTGTTTCAAGAGTTCTAAGTCCTCTTTCGACCTGTGCTTCGTTGAGGTAACAGCCCTTGCAACAGCATTGTCTTGGGTTTGAGGCTGTTGAGTGAGGGGTGCCTCGACTTGATTCCCTTCGACTCGGACTGGGGCAGCACCAGCGTCATCTTGGTGACTTTCGCTAGCGTCACCTTGGTGCCCTTCGCCAGTGTCACCTTGGTTCTCTTCGCCAGCGGCACCTTGGTTTTCTTCGCCAGCATTGCCATGGTTCCCCTCGTCGCGATTCTCTTCCGACAGATCCACCACCGGAACCTCTTCTGGTTGTTGTTCTTCCGTTTGAGGTTCTTCTGGTGGTTTTTCTACCGTCTCAGCATTGGCCTCATTTATCTCAGTATGGGCTTCGTCATTTTCCAAGCCCTTTTCTTGTGGCCTGCTGAGTTCAGCAGACTCCAATGTTTCAGAGGTCCTTGGCGGAGAGCTTTCAGTGGTGTCCTGAAAAAGTAAAGAAGAAGAATCTTCAGAAATCGAAAGAGACATAATCGAATGCAGGTATCTACACCTAAGTTACAAAAAGGTCTAAGAGATTACCTGTAAATTAGCTTCAGCCCCAGGGCTGGAATTGTCGCTTTCGACAGGCTTATTGAGAAGAACGTTTAGTTCCTCCTCCGTTGGCTCCTCAATGATCACTGGAGGTGGCCTGGGTTTTCTTCCAGCAACCTTGATTCTAATTGTTCGACCCTCAGGAGCAGGAGCAGGAGCGTCCTTCGTCAGCTTTCGCCTTTTTAAAGGAGCAGAGGGAGAATCACCCTCTTCATCGCTCTCAGATTCGACCACCAGTGCTGGCCGTTTCTTGGGCGAAGGTGCCTAAAAAACCAATGGGAATTCGATTTAGCAATTGCATCAAAAGTCAAAAATCGAAAGCCAGAAGAAAATAATGAGAGTCTGGTTACCGATACAGAAGGCTTCTTCGAAGGGCCTTCCCCCTGTTGGTTGGTTGTGGTCTTCGCCGGCGCTGTAGTCTTCGCTGGCGGTGGAGGTTTTGTTGAGGGGCCTCCTCCCTGTTGGCCTTCTGCAGCCTTCTTGGCTACGGGCTTTCGAACAACTGAAATCAAATAAATAGTTAACAGGCTAGCAGTCGAAAGAGAAAGACAAAGTAATGTGAAAGGATGAACTTACATTTCTTTATTTTGTCCAACACAAGGACAAAAGATTTCTGAAGCTCATCCACGAAGTCCTTCTCGTCGAAAAACTCCTCAGCGTAATAACTTTTCCACCACTCCTCGAAGGATGGTGAGCAAAGAAAGTTGAGTTGGTAGTCAAACAACGAGAGAACTGTTCGACCAGCATATCTTCCGATATGCTTAATGGCGGCTTCTTCGGTGTAATCATTGCAGAAGTACAACATAGACTTCTCTCTTGGAAATATTGGAGAAGGTAGGGTTTGAATAATACCAAACTGGAGAGATACCAGGTTTGGTTGGTATGCAATCAGACTCAAGTGAGTCTTAGAGCTCCTGAATCAAAGAGGCATGATCCTTGGTGTGAGGAACACCTCCCACAGTATTGTATGTTCGTCAACATTAGGACCACTCGACGTCCTTGGATGTGGCCTTGTGAACCATGTTGGGCCTACCTTCCGTCAAGCAAACGGAGCCATAGTCGAAGCAAACTCCTTCCTTCGAGCAAACATTAGGACGAAGTTGGTGAAGGTTTGCTGAAACTCTAGTCCATCTTCCATAGGCGTCAACAGAGCCAGTCTGGTTCCTTCGACGCGTCTGTTCGCTATCTCTGGAGCCTGCTCATTTATTTGAACCTTCTTAGGCAAGAAAGATTCGAAGGTGGCATTGAGCCACAGTTGGAGCAACCAAAAAGGCCCAGCAAGTAGCAAACTGGCCTTGTTCTCGATAATTTTTAGAAGAGTTGCCCCATTACTAATCGAATCATAGAGGCTGGCCAAAATCAATTCTGCCAAACAGATATTTTGGCCATGATGGAGTTGAGTGGCGAGAGTGACCATCTTCTTGGTCACCTGTAAGGACTTCGAGCAAAATACAAAGCGAGTCATCCATAAGGCTAGAAACGCTATGTGTTCGACATCCGACACAGTTTCTGTCGACCTGTCTTGGTAATGATTGATGAAGGTGGTATAAGTTGGTTTGGTGTCAGAAAATCCAATTTGATCCTCCGACATCTCCTCCGGATCGAAGTAGTCCCCGGTGGGTCGAAGGCCAGTGATAGCGGCCACATCGAAGAGTGTAGGAGTCAGCATCCCACATGGAAGATGGAAAGTAAAGTGGGAGTAGTCCCAGAAAAGTAGAGAAGCTATCAACATCTCCGGAGAATAGTTCAAACCTGTCTTCGACAGCATCACCAGGTCGAAAATCCCCATATCTTTCCAGATTGAAGCTTGGTGTTTCTCCATCTTTTCCAGCCAAGCAACGTAATCAGGAGTAAGGCTAGGGCCAGACCTAAAGGCCCTAACACCTCTGTTGAAGAAACGGAGGTCGATTTTTTCATGCGCAGGGTCTTCATTGTCCTCTGCGTCTTTCTTGGCGCATGCAACCGGTTTGAGTTTCTCAACTACCGGAAAATAACTCTTGATCTTCATGGCCTCAGCAATACTTGGATACAAGGGGCCAGACATAGCAAAGATCTGGTTGGAATATCCAACCGGGATCATAAGGTGGCGTGAGTAAGCATCACGAACGGCGATGTCCAAGGGTTCAGGGACCCTTCGTTGGCCCGTGGAAGTTACTACTGGAGCAGTGACGAAAACCTTAGGTTTGGCGTTTCCAGATGGTACAGTAGCGCTAGGAGCATTGGAACCAGATGCCATTGTTAATGATGAGTTTGAAGACGAAGTGAAGGAGGAAAGGTTTTTGCAAAGATGACAAGTTTGTATGAAAACAGAGAAGTCTGAAAGCTAGATGGCGTAAAAAGTCCCACAATGGGGTACTTACTGCTATTTATAGTAGTGGGGGAAAATCCCCAAAACCGAGGACATTAAATGCCATTTAATGTTGCAGGAGATAGTGGGACACGTGGCATCCCCCTGTTGTTTTAGCCGTTCTGCAGAAATAGAGGGACGCAGCGTGCGTCCTCGTTTTTGGGATTTGTCATAATGACAAATTCTGAAATGACGTTTGGCACTGCACGCCATACTGAAATGACGTCTTAGGTACGGATAAATGATGGTTTTCTTGGGATTGCCAGTGGTTGGTAGACGACAACAAAAAGTGCACAATTTAATTTGTGACTAAGTGTGGAAAGACAGGTGTCGAATGGCGTTTAAAGAATGCCTTTTTCTTTCAGAGTCGAAATAAGGCATTCTTGGGGGGCAATTTGTTGGCTCCTAAATTCGACACCCTTGTTTTATTAATGTCAGCCATTGAAGCTGAAGGATGTTTTCGACTAGCTAGGTCTGTCGAAATACCCATCGAAAGATGGCAAGGTACTTAGAAGATTTCTTCCAAGGGAGAAGTTGGTTGCCTTCGACGTCGAAGGTGTTTCTCGTCGAAGATGCTTCTCGACGAAAGTGTTCGATGGTTCAGAGTGGAACAGTTTGAAATTCAAGCGTTTGGAGGGAAAATGGTTTCCAGCGGTTACCAAGTGCAACGTGCAAAGATCTGGAGCGTCAAACGTTGAGAACATGCCAAGTGGAATCATCTCGAAGCAGTGTAACTGCCCGACGGTTACTTGGGATGTTTTAGTATAAATAGTAGTAGTCATGTAGTTTCTCGTGTGTGTTCACAATTTTATACAAAGTCACTCATATAGATTCGAGTACCCAGCGTGTGAGAAAGAATTGTTGAGAAATGTATGTGTGAAACACCAACTTTATTAATCAAAGTCATTTACTTTTCCAGAAATTTACTTGCTTTCTTCTTTACATTTCTGTCGAACCCTTTCATTTAAAGCCTAATTTATTTTACCAAGTCCTTTCTTCATGCAATTTATTTAAAGCCTCTTTATTTTATTTAAAGCCTTATCCAATTTAATCAAAACTTCAAAATCAACCTATGTCCTAGGATCAATCTGATTGATCCTGCGAGTAACCAAATAAGTAACCATTTGGAGGATCAGCGGTTGTTTACCAAATACCAAGGTAAACAGTAATATCAGAAACAGGGGCAATAAAAATTGTCCAAACTATACAATTGCTCTGTCCTCCAGGTACAAAGGTAGATTCAGCTGAAGAATATGGCTAAGATACCTTCACTCCCCGCAGAGTAAGACAATAATAATAGCTCTCCCCATCTGAGACCTACAACTGTGAATGAATCGGTAATATTCTTCCCAAGCAGAGTTTATCTACCATCAGCACTAAAAAGGCTTGATATCCTCGGCAGTCTTAATATTCCCCAACGGAATAAGAATGCTCCCCGGCAGGGTACAAAATATCCCCAGTGGAGGTAAAATTTTCCCAGCGCAGTCTGAAAAAGCTTCCCCAGTGGAGTCGAAGAATCATCCCCAGTAGACTCTGGAAGTTCTTCCTCAGTGGAGTACAAAAATAAATATCCCCAGCCGAGTTCAAAGGATCATTCCCAGCAAAACTCAAAGGATTATCCCCATAAGAGTCTAAAAGGATTATCCCCAACGGAGTTCTTTCCTTTCACAAACAGGAATTCAATCCCCAATAGGATTTAGTATCACCAACAACGATAATTCATCCCAATGGAATTTATCAGTGGAATCTTCAGCAGAACATCTCTTCCCCACAGAGTAATCTCCTCATCAGTTTATTCCCCCAACGGAGTCATCCTCTCCTGCAGGTTTATTCTCTTTGTTCGCCATCCCCAGCGGAAATGAAGAATCCAACTATATTCTTCAGCAGCTATCCGGGATTTATTTTCCCCGACTAGAAACATTACATTTCCATACATCATGATACAAGCATATAAGCATCATACAACGCAATCTCATTTATTTTGAGAACATCATTGCTTGATATATATCATGCATTGCATACAACTGACCTTTACCTTTCAAGAAAGATACAGTTAAAGTTCTCAGCTACATCGAAGGCCTTCTCGGGTTCAGTCAGATCGATGCTAAGATCTCCCTGATTCTTATTCCAGTTGAAGATATTCCAAGACTTTTGTCTGGTTCGGTTAAATCGATTCTAAGATTTTTCTGATTCTTATCTAGTCAAAGTTAATCCAAGACCTTCTCTGGTTCAGTCAGATCGATGCTAAGATATCCCTGATTCTTATTCCAGTTGAAGATGTTCCAAGACTTTTATCTGGTTCAGTTAAATCGATTCTAAGATTTTTCTGATTCTTATCTAGTCAAAGTTAATCCAAGACCTTCTCTGGTTCAGTCAGATCGACGCTAAGATCTCCCTGATTCTTATTCCAATTGAAGATGTTCCAAGACTTTCGTCTGGTTCAGCTAAATCGATTCTAATATTTTTCTGATTCTTATCCAGTCAAAGTTAATCCAAGACCTTCTCTGGTTCAGTAAGATCGACGCTAAGATCTCCCTGATTCTTATTCCAGTTGAAGATGTTCCAAGACTTTTGTCTGGTTCGGTTAAATCGGTTCTAAGATTATTTTTTATTCTTATCCAGTCAAAGTTAATCCAAGACCTTCTCTGGTTCAGTCAGATCGATGCTAAGATCTCCCTGGTTCTTATTCCAGTCGAAGTTCAAACCTCCTATCAACAGTCTCCAAATGGCATCTATAAGCCCATTCCCGACATCACCAGGCTGATACCACTTCATGCGAGTGCAAATTTCTGGGCACTCTAGTGTTCAATCATCTTCCACCTTCGGATCACGAAAGGCACGAAAGCCAATCTATATCCTCGGGCTTAAGAAGATTGAACAGGGACATCTGTTGCACCGCAAAATTTTCCCTCTCATATTTTTAAAAACATTGCAAGAAAAATCTCCAAGTTGCTCAAGATTGATCAAGAGTTGGACAGTCAAGCTATCTCCTAAGGCAGTCAACCCCAAATTAGGGTTTTGTGATCCATCAAGATCCTTGCGTCCAAATGACCTCAAGTGCTACCCAATGTCCTAATATGTTCTCAAGATAATCCATGTCAAATTTCAAGCCTTGCAGAGGAAGTTTGCTCAGTCAATTGCTCAAAGGGTCCAAAATCGATTGTGCTAGGGCAAAAGTCAACTGTGACCCAAATACAGTCAAACCCCAATATTTTTTGTCAGCATTCTCATTTTTAAGAATATTTCATCATTTGTTCAAGGGTTGATCATGATTCATCAAGGATTGCTCAAAATTCATCAAGACTCAAAAGTTGCTAAATTAGGGTTTTGGAGGAAAAGTCAACTCAACTTTGACCAAGCATAACTTTCTCATACTTTATGAGAAATGACCCATCCAAAGCTAATTTTGTAGAGGATGAATTTTCCTACAATCCATATTCATACCCCAAGCTCATAAAATTCACTCACAAAAAGTTACAAATTTGGACATTATAGATCATTTTTGAAAGTCAACAAAAACACCTTTTTTGCCAAAGCTTATAACTTGAGCATGGAATATCAAAATGAGATGAGATCAAAAGGGTTTGTTATAGGACATCTCAAGATTTCTAAAAAGACCAAGAACACTTCCAAAAGTTCAAAATTGAAGAAGTTATGCATTGTTGAAGTTGGGCATTTTTGCAAAATTGCCAAAAGTCAATTATCCCCAAAACTTTAAATTTTGTCAAATTGGCCCATTCTTTTCCACTTGATTTGATCTTGCCACATTGCACACGTGTCCTAGCTTCAGCCTTGTGTCCATTTATCAATTTTATTATTTTATTTGATTTTTTAATGAATTATTTCATTTTTAATCAAATTAAATCCAATAAAATACAAACATTGATTACTTGATCTCTTTTTGACTATTTTAGGATTGAATCCTCATCATCAAGTGTATCAAATTCGTATCAAGCATTCCACGTGCAAAAAGATTGGGATTTTGGCAAATTAGGCATGTTTTCAATGGTGAATCAAATCCAATCTCAAGGCATTGATGTGGAAGGATTCAAAGCATATTTCTTGACCTAATGCATTCTATCATACATATACAAGTGAAAGAACACGAAAACTAGGTTAGAGGCTGCAAGAACACCAAGAACCAAACTTGCAAAAATTGACAAAAAGTGTGAAACTGAAATCATCCTTGGAGGCAAATTCAGAAGAAAAACTCAACATCAATCAATTGCTGGGGATTCACTGAGTCAGAACCAACCCCTAGCAAGCTTCCATACACGCCCAAAAGCTTTGTAAGTGTCTCAAAAAACCGCTCTTCGTTTGAATTCGTGGATCCTTATTCTTGCACCTTTTTTACAAACTCTTTGCATATTCATGATTATCGTCAAATTTCCAAGCTTTCTATATCATCCAATTGCATTTATCTGACCTGTAACCCCATAGCTGAATCTAGGGTTTTGTAGTTTGTTTTTTGGGCATTTCTTTTACAGACAAAATCAGCTCCAATAATGGCCATGGGCATGACGGGAGGAGGAAGACGAGCATAACCATAGTCTTGGGAGGAATTTTCATGGCCTAGAATTAATTTTAGGGTTGACCTACAAATTCAGTTGCGGATCTGAATCCGCAGGTAAAAATCACAGGGCCGGAGGTTAGGGATGGAGACGTGTCACCCCCCTGTGGTTGGTTCAAATACTTGGCGCGTTTTTATTTTTTATTCTGGCATATTATCACGTTATCCCATATTATTATTGTTAATTAATATATTGACAATTGAAACAAAGTGGCGCAGTGGTAGTGGCGTGCATCGAATGAACAACATGACCTGGGTTCGAATCCCAGGTCCCCCATGTTATTTGTTATTTTATTTCTTCAGATATTCCAGTGCGCATGAGGAACATCAATGCATCATACACCATCATCTAATCAATGGACAGATGGCCAATGGCCAAACCTGAAGGACAAGAGATGGACGTCCACCATGGGCAAAGTCAGCGTGTGAACATGGAATCCAGGGAAGTCAAGCCAGGCCAACGTAATCGGGCCTCTGAATTGCTAATCTAACCCCCTAAACAGGCCCAAACCTCCTAACTCTTTCTCTTTTCTTTTATTATTTCTTTTAATTATTTATTATTATTATTTTTATTATTAATTAACCAATCAAACTTTTTTCTTAATAAAATTAAAACCAAAAATATTTTATTTATTAAATTAAATTTCAGTATTTTATTTTTGTTAACAATATTAATTTAATTAATTTAGTTTTAATTAGGAATAACTTTTAATATATTTTGCAATAATTAAAATTAACTTAGACAATTAGGTTTTATTAACATTGATTAAATCTGTTTTTATTTCTTTAAATAACACAAAAATCCAAAAATATTATTTTCATTAATTAATTAATTAGTTTATTAATTTAATAATTAATTCAGGATAGCTTATTTCTTAAAAGTCAAAAATAACCAAAAAATATTTTCTTTAAATGACAAAGGGTCAAAACCCTAAAAAACATTGCGCTCGATTTAATTTCCCGCACGCGATCCATTTTATTTCAATATTGTATTTGTTTCCGGAATGTAATAGCTTAATAGGACTTTAACTATTTTTATCGCTTTATTTATTATCCGCATTTAAATTTCAAAGGGTTGCTTTTGGCGATGTAAATACCCGACGCCTTGTAATAGTTAGTTAAATTTCCGCAATTTAATTTCCGTAACTTATATAACTGTTAGATGTTTGATTATAGGGGATGCATGACAAGATTGTACGTTTAAAATCAACATAGATCACCCATAACATGTACAAAGACAAAATAACTGAAAAATGACACACTCGCACATGCGCACTCTTAGGGAACACCCCGCTTGGTTGCCTTCGTAACACGGTCATTGAGTATAGGAAGTTTTAGAGGTCGCCCTCTTGTCCAAAGATCATAGTCGCCTCGAAACGGTTGCCTCGGATAAAATGATCTAAGACATTAGGGTTACCGCTAAGGCGTCCTAACATTGCTTTGGTGACCGCACGTCCCTTAATCGAATTGACCCTTAAACTCCAACGACGGTGCTACCTACTCATTCATAGTAGGATAGCATTGTCTAAAGGAAGATAGCATAGAACGATTCCTTTTTCGAGTAGGTAGATGGTTCTTGAGTACTTGCTCTTTCAAAAAACAAAAATACTTTTCACACTTACACTTTTCGAATGAAGCTTTGAAACGAAAAAACTTTTTCAAACCCACAAGCATAAAGAAAGCAATTTTGAAAACAATATGAACAAGTACCTAAGAGCCTGTGGATAACCATGGATAGAAAGGGTGCTAACACCTTAACTTTCTATAATCTACCCCCCGAACCCGAGAAATATCTCAAAAAGGAATTTTTCTGTGCTTTTTTCCTTCCCTTGTTGGATAAAATAAAAGTCGGTGGCGACTCTTGCTTACCGCGACATTTTGCAAAAACAAACGCAAAACGCAAACCATCATTCTAAAAAATAGTCAGTTCTTTCCCACCGTATCACACTCGCATTTGACTTTTTTTGTTTTGGTTTTGGTTCGACTTTGTTTGACTGGGCTTGTGTTTGTAATTTTCTTTAGACTTCGTATGTTCCCTTAGGATCACTTGTCTCATTTTCTATTCAATTTAGACATTAGGTTCTTAATCTATGCATGCTAACTTAGGTAGAGATTTCTCTTTCATCCTTAACTTTATGACCATTATTGTATGATAACACTAGGGATAGAACTAGGTTAGTCTCCTTTAGACTTTTTTCTCTTCCCCTTTTGCATAACTAAAACTAAAACTCTTTTTCTTCAAGAAATTCATAAAATACTCTAACATTACTCAAATCCTTTTTCAAGGTAAAAAACATCAACCAATGCAAACCTTTTTTGTCTTCGGACCTTTTTTTTTCTTTTTAAAATCTTTTCAGATAAGGACATGTTAATTCCTTTCTACTACAATATGTGAGTCTCCAAAGGTCGAGCTCTGGTAGAATACAAAATTAATATTTTTTATAAAAAAACATACAACAAACCAACATTTTTTAGGTGAACTACGAGTGTCTTGATCTCTCATTGTACGGAGAGGATACGTAGGCACAAAGGTTCGCAACCGAGGCAGGCATGAATAATAAAACCTTTTTCTTTGTATATACGCCTTGAATACATGCATTTCCCTTTATCTTGATTAGTGTTTAGATAGAAACACCCTTTGGTTAGAACAACAAGAATGGATCTTATTGAGTACCACATACGTGAGGGGTGCTAATACCTTCCCCTTGCATAATCGACTCCGGTACTCGATCTCTCGGTCGCAAGACCGTGACTTCTCCCTTCTCAAGTTTTTCTTTGATGATTTTCCTTTCCCTTCCTATGGGATAAATAAATACTCGACGGTGAATTTATTGATTTTCTCTCGATGACTTTTCGCTGATTCCTTCAACTGGCGACTTTAGTGGGGGAAAATTGACCAATTGCTGGTCCATCCTGGATTCAATCCTAGATTTTGTTATTTTGTTTCTTTGGGTGTTTATCTTTATGATTTATAGCCTGTTAATTTTTATATGTTTGGGCATATGTATGCATTGTATTTTTATTGCTTTCCATATACTGGTTATATCTATTGTGCTGGCTCTGTATTAAGGTAAAAGGCCCAATACCCACACCAAAGTTGTAAACCACTAGGAACACATAGGAATAGAGTAGAGTCATGAAGGCTACTAGGCGTAGGTCTATACTAGTGCGGTCATGTGTTCCATGCTCAGACGAGGTCCAAGCTGGGAGCTATCGTTATCACGTAGGTGTTACGATGATAGTTTCTTTAGGAAGACTCAAGACTCTAAGTTACCATTGGCCTTACCCTGATCTAGTCCTTACCCGTGAGTGGGGAGGGAATGATTTTACAGGTACAGATGGTGACTTTTGTACCCAAAATTTGCCCTCTTATTTTATCAAGATTTCCCCTCACAAGACTCTTTGAACTCCAGACAGGATTAGGGTTTTGCTCTGCTCAAGACATCTCCTTGCACTGATGACCTGAAATTAGGGTTTGAGTTTGCACAGGGATTTTTGGACTTCAATGCTCAAAGTTACTTTCATACTTCATGTTGGACTTACAATATTGCCTCTACCAAGTTTCAAGTCTTGAATCAAATTTTTGCCCAGTCAATTAGACAGTTGACCTAAAAATCAGCTATATTGGGGAAAAAGTCAACTATGGCCAATTTACAGTCAAACCTCATAATTTTTTATCCATATCAACTTATAGACTCATATGAACCTTTTGATCAAGTTTGGATCACAACTCCTCAAGAAATTTGATCAGATCATCAAAAGGGCAAAATGGTCATTTTAGGGTTTTGACTGTATAAGGGCAATTTCTGATTTTTCACCTAGCCAGTGGAAAATTGGGTTCAAGCATGGATTCAAGGACTCAATGGCATCATCTTTACCCATTCATAAGGTTCAAAAGATCTCAAATGCATTGGATTGACAGATGAATTTTCCAGTCAACTGATTAAAATTTGACTGTACACTGAAAAGTCAAACTTTGATTTTTTGGTCAAAATCAAGTGCCAAGGGTCATTTTTCATAAATATGTGTCAAAACATGAAACTTGTTCATCAAGAAACCTAATTTTGCAAATTAGGGTTTAAGATTGAAAAATTTCATAACTTAGAATTTTTCTAAGTTATGAATTTTTCTAAGTTATGAATTTTTCTTATTTTTTCCCAACTTTGCCCAACATTTTCACCATGATGCAATTGGATTCAAACAAAACTTCCAACATGAAAATTGTATTCCTCCATAAAGTCTACAACTTTTATTCACAAAGTTTTCCCAAAAGAAGCTTGGATCTCAAGTTATGATTTTTGGAACAAGGGTCCATGAAACTTTTAACTTAGTGAAATTTTGCCCTAATTTAGGCAGGATTTTGACCTATCTTCATGACCATTTTTCACATAGTTCCACTTGGAATCTCAAAATTCATTTAAAATATGGATTGTAGATCATGTTACAAGATTTCCAAAATGTCTAATAACTCTCCAAAATCATTTATGGTTAGGGAGAATCGAAGATTTGAATTTAGGGAAAAAACTCACTTTGATCCATGGCATTTTCATGTTGACACAAGTTGCAAAATCTGTCCAAACTTGCTTTGTACTTGATTACAGGTCTCTAAATCATTCCAAACTCAAGAATTAAATGCAAACTCATTGGTTTAAGGTGTTATTCTTATCAATAGAGGATTACACATTGAATTAATCTTAAAATGGCAAAAAGGTAGCATTTCCATTTTCATAAAGGAAACTTTATGTCAACATTGCTTCTCTTGAGCTTTGGACCTCTTTATTTGCAGCAAAAAAGTTCCATAAACTTAGGAAAAAGTACACCAAACTTGTGCATGCTTGGAGATAGCCTGTACAGGCCTATCTTGTATCACTTCACACTTTTCTTTCAAAACAAGTCAACTTGCCAAAATCACATATCTTGAGTATCTGATATAACCAAGCTTAGGGACCATTACAAACAAGTTTTGCACTTTGCCTTGATCCAGAAACACGAGTTATTGAACCCTCAAGCCTTCCAAAACACAAAATCACCTTCCTCTTGCAAAACAGGGCAGTTTCTGCACTTTGAGTTCCATAACAAAAACCACTCGTGCGTTTTTGCCCAAACCACTTCCAACATATTCCATATAACCCATCTGAATTATCTCAACCATTGGCCATGACTGTAACTCCATTTGCAAGCTTCAGCATTTCTGTTTTCAGCTTGTGCAGGTTGACTTCTACAAGCTTGTTTAAGCACATCCAAAGCAAACTAAGCATTGGGGAAGGTCAGAGGAAGTTCAAGCAAGCTCCCAAGCATCTCAAGCCTCACTGAAAAGCTCCACATTGCCATACACGAGTTCATCTGAAACAGGTATTTGTCAACTTTCTATCTCTCTATTTAGGAATCATTAGACTTAGGTTTGTGAATAAAAAATGTAGTACTCATAGCCCTGAAGATGTACATATGCATATATTTCATTTAAGTTAAGTGTGCTAAGAGAATTTGATTGATGAACATCCTGAAAAAGTTAGGTTAGAAATTAGGGCCAGAGAAATTCTCTGTGGTCTTTGAGATTTAGGTTATGTTTTTTATATGGTTAGAATTGTATGATCATGCTCTATAACTTTCATGTTGCAAGTTTTCGTTTTTAAGCACAAATGCAGGAGATACGAGTTGTACATCAGGCGCGCGTTTTTCTGGTTCAAAGGTTGAAGATGAAGTGGAAATGGGTTGGGCTGGCTTACTTCTGTTTTTGGCACTCCCCCCCGCCCCCTCTTTATTGATTGCACCCCCCATGGCCCATTGTTTCATATTTTTATATTTTTCTATTTATTTTTCATTTCTGATTTTATTTTATATTTTCTAAACATAAAAAATATCAAAAACATTTTCATAAATTTTCACATTTTATTTTATTATTTTTTATTATTTTTTAGACATAAAATTAATTATTAAATAGTTTATACCTTTATTTTCTTTAATAAAAAACTTATAAATATTATAGAAACATTATATATTTTTATCTTTATTATTTATACATATAAAATAATATTTTTTCACATGTTTTATTTTCTTAATATCTTTGTATATATTTAAATTTATTTTCTTGTACATAAAATAAATAATATAATATATATTATCTTAAAACAAAAAACTACGGTTTCCACCCTTATTAAAAAATAATATTTTTTCTAATATATTTTTATTTTTGGAACACTTGTATATATATTTATTTTTTTTTGCATATTCATAATGTATTGCCTGTTTATATTTAATTGCTTATTTAAATATGTGTTTGTTTATCATTTGAGCAAATAAATTCAATTTGGTTGTAATAATTTAGGGTTTTAATTTCTTGCAAAATAATCCCCATTCAAAATTGTAGCCCATTCCCCATATCAATGTTGTAATAGCCTCGATTACTTTTACGCATATATGCTTTCAAATATGCCATGATAGAGATTAGGGTTTGTATGCAATATCCAAAATCAAAACAAATAGTTAGACCTAATTCAAGGCATAAATGCATGAAAGTGATAACACAATGTACACATGCACCACTAGGATTTCATCCACTTGTTGCCTTTAAAATGGCCATGTTATGCATGTTGAGTATCTTGGCAAAACAAAATCAAAACAAAAAGATCATAGTCCCTCGATGATGCTATCTTGATTGCCTATACAAAAATGATCTAGTCCCAAAAAAATTTCTAAAGATACTTAGCACAATTGCTATCATGGTCAATACGATGACCCGCGCCAGTCCCGTTTAACATCCAAATACAAGGTTGTTTACCAAATGCAATGGTAAAACAACAATGTAAAAGGATTAAAAATGTGTAGGAAAGATCTTTGAGTAGATAGGGTATACAACTCTTAATCACTTGATCAAAACTTGCAAAAACATCCTTGCTCTTTTCAAACACACCTCACAACACAATTTCAAAACATTTCTCAAATCCAACTTTCAAATATTGAAATATATTTTCAAAAGACAATACATCTTTGTATACATTCAAACAAGAATCATTACAAAGGTTGCCACAATGATGGCCTCTTTTCAAAACATTTTCAAAACCACACACAAAGCACCATTTCAAACAATTGAAAAGCAAAAGCAAGTGATATAAACAAGTAACTAAGAGGACATGGATAACCATGGATGAAAAGGGTGCTTGCACCTTCCCTTTTCATAATCTACCCCCTGAACCCAAGAAAACATCTCAAAGGTCTTTTCTGTTCTTTTTGACCTTTCCTTTGGATAAAATAAAAAGTCGGTGGCAACTCTTGCTAAACCGAAACATTTGCGAACACAAACGCAAAACCTCAAGTCAGTTCTCCCACCATATTACAAAACTGGTGACTCTGCTTGGGAGATATTTGAAAAGTGGGGTTACCTTAGGGTTTAGATCACCTTTACATGCTTACCTTGTTTGCTTTGATTGCTTTACACTTGGCTCTATTGTTTGGGTTTGAAATCCTCTACCCGGATTTGGGAAACATTCATAGGTAAATAGAAATATGTTGTGAAAACTGTGTGGGGTATACCGACATGGTTGAAGCAATAGCTATATTAGTGCGACATATTTGTGGGTACTGGTAGCCTTTGAGTCAATCAAAGAGAATACGGGGCCGCTGAGTGATGTCATGAAGTACTAATGGACTTTTAGAACCTTTACTTGACCATCTTGGCCTTATTAGGGGTAGTGAGATGACCGGATTTGGTGCAGTCCGAAGTTGGTAAATACTCGATACTACACTCATTGAGGGTTGTTTTCTTGGAATATTTCGGTCGCCACTTAAGTGGCTAAACTGAAACAATGAACACAGAAAATAATCCAGTGATATTGAGCTCCTTGGAACCCGGTTACTATTTATAGGACAGGTTGAGCCAACTAACTTCAAGAGGGTACTTACCTATGAAACCCCATGCAAGCCTGAAACTAGGATCTTGTGTGACTTGTCTATACATATACTTGTGCATACATCATGAACATCATAAAGCATCATTTGCATCCACTAATCATTTCAAGGGTTTGGATCTTCATCTTTGTTCCTGTTTTGTAGGTTATGGAATCACTCCGCAGAAAAACAATCCAGGTCAACCTTGTGAGAATCCCTCCTCAACTCAAGGAGCTTACTTCCAAGATTCCAGAGAATTCTCCCTTCAGTGAAAGACATGGTAGACTTCTCAACTTGGTCAACTCCAACATTCAAGAAAACATGGTGAAAGTTCTCTTCCAGTTCTTTGACCCACTACACCATTGCTTTACATTTCCTGATTACCAACTAGTGCCTACTTTGGAGGAATTTTCTCAACTCTTGAGGATTCCTATTCTCCATCAACTACCCTACAATGGTACGGAAAGAGAACCAAAGCCTGAAGATGTTGCTCAAGCCTTACACTTGCAACCATCTGATATCAAAGGTCATTGGGAAACCAGAAGTGGCGTCAAGGGTTTCTTGGCAAAGTTTCTGTTTGAGAAGGCACAAGACTGCTGGAATTCTCTAGATCTGCAAGCTTTAGAGGAGATTGTAGCACTTCTCATCTATGGGTTGGTCTTGTTCCCAAACCCTGATCAGCTTAAAGATGTGAATGCTGTCAAGATTTTCATATCTCGTAATCTTGTGCCTACATTGCTTGAACAAGTCCTCACATTGCACTGAAAATACCTCCATTGTCATACACGATCCAAGCTGAACAGGTAAGTTCATGGACTTCTATCTCTCAATCTAGGAAGAGTTAGCTTTAGGTTTATGAATGAAAAATGCTCTACTCATGGCCCTGAAGCTACACATATAATCACTTTGCATTTATGTTGTGTGTACTGAGAGAATTTGGAACCTGAACATTAGAAAAAACGTAGGTCAAGAATTAGGGATGGAGAAATTCTCTCTCATTTCTGAGAGTTAAGTCAAGTTTTTTATATGTCTTGATTCGTCTCTTGATGCTCTACATTTTTTGTGTTATGAGTTTTGCTTGAAAGTCCAGGAATCAGGAGTTAGGAAACGCGTGTTGTTGTTGTTCAAACAAGTCTGGAGGTTGAAGACAACTCCTCTTGGGTTGGGCCTGAGTTTGATTTTCTTTTTGCACCACATTCTCACACATGCACCCCCTTGGCCCATTGTATTTTATTTTCATTATTTTTGACTTTTGATTTTTGTTTCTGACTTGTTTATTTTTGTCAAAGCATAAAAAATATTAAAAATATTTTTCTCACATTTTTTGCATTTTATTTGATATTTATTTTGTTTCATTTAGTTATATATGTAAATAAATATATAATATACTTTTATTTAAAAATACTAAAATAGTACCAATACATTTTTATTTTCTGATTTTGATTTTATTTTACCTTTTGAAAACATTTTATAAAAAATATAATTTTTTTGTAAATAATAAATATTTTATTTTTGTACACATTTAATATATTTAGTAAATAATATAAATACTTATATATTTATTAGTATATTTAGGTTAAAAATACAAAAAAATAATACATTTTTATTTTTATTAACATTTAACCTCAAAAATACTTTTTTACAATATACTTTATTTTTATTTATTTGTTGTACATAATTAATAAACATTGTATATATTAAATAATAAATACCCTTTTATTTAGCAAAATTAGGGTTTGCCCTAAAATGTAAAAATATCCAAAATTATTCATTTTTATTTTTGTTTATTTTGCCACATAAAAAACACTTTTTACATACATATAAAAATCATTTTTGTGCATCTTGCATATTTTTGTATTTTATTCAATTATTGTGCAATTAATAATTTGTATAATTCAATTTGGATGTAATAGCTTAGGTTTTAATTTCTTGCTAAAATATCCCCATTTGAACATTTGTATCCCCCATCCCATAATTATGTTGTAATATTTTAGGATTTTAAATTTCGCATTTAAAAGCTTTCTAAATATACCATGATAGACTTAGGGTTTGTATGCAAATCAAAAATGACAAATAGTTTGACCTAATTTCAAGAACAAAGCATGAAAATGAACAACACTAATCACACTTGCACCCCTAGGGTTACTCCACTTGTTGCCTTTAATAATGGGCCATGTTGCATGTTAGGTGTCTTTGGCAAAACAAAACAATATCAAATGATCATAGTCCCTCGATGACGCTTTCAAAAGTTGCCTAAACAAATGATCAAGTCCCTTAAAGGAAAAATTGCCCAAAGACACTTGGCACCATCGCAATCATGGTCTAAACAATGACCCGCGCCCGTCCCATTCACATCCTAACACAAGATTGTCCACCAAATACAATGGTGGAACAAAATTGTTAAAAGGTTTAAAACATAGCAAAGATCTTTGAGAAATTTAGAGTAGACAAACTCTTGGTTACTTGCTAAACTTTCAAAACAAAAACACTTGCCTACTTTTCAAAACACACATCACAACACACTTTCAAAACAACTTTCAAAAACATTGAAAACTTTTCAAAAGACATACACCTTTGTATACATCCCAACATGGATCATTACAAAGGTTGCCACCACGTTGGCCTCTTTTCAAAACATTTTCAAAACCCACACACAAAGCACCATTTCAAACAATTGAAAGCACCATTTCAAACAATTGAAAATCAAGGCAAGTTGATCTAAGCAAGTAACTAAGAGCCCATGGATAACCATGGATATAAAGGGTGTTAATACCTTCCCTTTCTATAATCTACTCCCCGAACCCAAGAAAACATCTCAAAGGTTTTTGTTGTGCTTTTTAACCTTTCCTTAGGATAAAATAAAAAGTCGGTGGCGACTCTTGCTCAACCGAAACATTTGCGAAAACAAACGCAAAACCTCAAGTCAGTTCTCCCACCGTATCACAGAACTGGTGAATCTGCTGAGGACTATTTAAAAGTGGAGTAACCTTAGGGCTTAGATCACCCTCTTGCATGACTAATTGTTTGCTTTGATTGCTTTATATCTTGGCTCTCTTGTTTGGGTTTGCAATCCTACACCCGGATTTGGGGAAACATTCATAGATAGCAATACGTTGTGGAAACTGTGCGGGGTATACCGACACGGTTGAAGCAATAGCTATATTAGTGCGACATATTTGTGAGTACCGGTAACCCTTGAGTTCAATCAAGGAGAGTACGGGGCCGCTGAGTGATGTCACTAAGCACTAATGACCTAGAACCTTACTTGACCATCTTGGCCTTTCATTAGGGGTAGTGAGATGACCGGCTTTGGTGCAGTCCGAAGTTGGTAGATACTCGATACTACACTCATTGAGGGTTGTTTTCTTGGAATATTTTGGTCGCTAGTTAAGTGGCTAAACCAAAAAAATGAACATGGAAAACAATCCAATGATATTGAGCTCCTTAGAACCCGGTTACTATTATAGGACAGGTTTTTAAGCCAACTACACTCAAGAGGGTACTTACCTATGAAACCCCATGCAAGCCTGAAACTAGGGTTTGGTGTGAATTGCTTGTACATATGTTTTGTGCATACATCATGAACATCATAAAGCATCATATGCATATACTAACCATTTCAAGGGTTTGGATCTTCATCTTAGTTCTTGATTTGTAGGTCATGGAAATTCCTCGCAGGAAAACTATCCAAGTCAACCTTGTGAGAATCCCTCCTCAACTCAAGGAGCTCACATCAAGAATTCCGGAAAGCTCTCCCTTCAGTGAAAGACATGGTAGACTGCTCAGCTTAGTCAACACCAGCATTGAAGAGGACATGGTAAAGGTGTTGTTCCAGTTCTTTGACCCCCTTCACCACTGTTTCACTTTCCCCGACTATCAATTGGTGCCCACTTTGGAGGAATTTTCTCAACTCCTGAGAATTCCTATTCTTAATCAACTACCCTACAACGGTACAGAAAAAGAACCAAAGCCTGAAGATGTTGCTCAAGCACTACACTTGCAACCATCTGACATCAAGGGGCATTGGGAAACTAGAAGTGGTGTCAAAGGCTTCTTGGCAAAATTCTTGTTTGAGAAGGCACAAGAGTGTTGGAATTCATTGGACCTACAAGCCTTTGAAGAAATTGTGGCACTCCTCATTTATGGGTTGGTCCTGTTCCCAAATCCTGACCAGCTTGTAGATGTCAACGCCGTCAAAATCTTCTTATCCAGAAATCCAATACCAACATTGCTTGGGGACATTCTTCACTCATTTTACACATGAACAATGAGAAAGAAGGGTGTTCTCATGTGTTGTACTCCTCTCCTTGCAAGGTGGTTTATTTCGCACCTTCCACAATCTGTCTTGAGGAATGACCAAGGCTTAAGGTGGTCACAACGGTTGATGACCCTCACTCACTCTGATGTACATTGGTGTTCTCGGTCCAGAGAAAATGTCATCATCGTCGATCGTTGTGGAGAGTTCCCTAATGTCCCATTACTTGGAATTAGAGGAGGCATTACCTACAACCCTTGTCTAGCTTTGAGACAATTTGGATATGCACTGAGGGATGGCCCTCACGACATGTTGATTCCTGACTTTGTTTTTGACTTCGACAACGATGCGCAAGGACTTCGCCAAAGATTCATTAGAGCTTGGAGGATGCCTAACAAGGTAGACAGCAAGACACTGGGGCACAAGAACTCCATCCCTCTTGAGCCTTATCTCAAGTGGGTACGGACCCGAGCCCAGAGTCTAATGATGCCTTACCCTCATGTTCTCCCTGTGATTAAAGAGCCCGTCAAGGAAGGAGAGGTTCCCTACACCATCCTATATCCTGACATGCCTACATCGTGGGAGGAGATGCAGAAGAGTTGGATCCAACTCAAGGAGGAACGAAATACTTTTGAAGCCAGCTTCTACGCCAGTGAGAAGAAGGTTTTGGAGCTTACCCGCTGACTCCATGAGGAAGAGACCCTCAACACCTACATCGCACCAAAGAGGATGCACAACGTCTTTTTACCTTGAGAAGTTTTTTTTGTAATATTTGGCCCATGGGGCATTTATGTACTGACAAATTTCTTCTTATTAATATGACGTGCATTCTTTTTATTTGCAACAATTTTGAATTTGCTAAATCCTTGAATGCATTGCATACATAAGCATATCATTCATCATACGCATAAGCAGGTCTCCACACCAGGTTTCCTTATCTTTTTGCTGTTTATTTCAGTAAGATGGATCTCGAACAGACGGTCAAGGACTTGCAGTCTCAGAACTCACAGTTTCAACAACTCCTGATGACCTTGGCTAAGGGTCAGGAGGATCTAAAGGCCCTGCTGGGGAACAAAGAGCAAGTGAAAAAGAAGAAGAAGAGAATCGGGGTGGCTACCCTAGGAAGAAGGTTTGAGGGTGAAGCCAGAAGAGTGCTTGAATTTCCCCCTACATCTGAAGAGGGAACCAGTAAAGGGAATGCAGCTGCGGTACCTTCCGAATCCGAAGTTGAAGAAGAGGAGGCTGAAGAGGACAAAGACTACTCTGATCAACAATACCCGCCCGCCGATGATAAGTACAAAGGCTTGGAAGACAGGTTGGCAGCTATGGAGCTGCAGAGAGTTCTCGGTTTAGATTTCGAAGATTTGGGATTAGTTGCTGGAATTGTGATCCCCCCGAAGTTCAAAGTACCAGTTTTTGCAAGATATGACGGGCTATCCTGCCCGAAGATGCATCTCAGATCATATGTAAGGAAGATCCAACCTTACACTGCAGACAAGAATCTATGGATCCATTTCTTTCAGGATAGCCTTTCTGGGGCTCAACTCGAGTGGTTCTATCAGCTGGATGGAGCCAGTATCCGAAACTGGGAAGATTTGGCTACGGCATTTTATAAACAGTATCAGTACAATTCTGATCTCGCTCCCACGCGTACCCAACTTCAGGGTATGTCACTGGGAACGGGCGAAGGATTCAAGGAGTATGCGCAAAAGTGGAGGGACCTGGCTGGCAGGGTGCAGCCACCGTTGACTAACCGTGAACTTGTTGACATGTTCCTAGGGACCCTGTCTGGTCCGTTCTTCAACCACCTGATTGGTAATTCTTCTGCTGGGTTTACAGATTTGATCTTGACTGGTGAGAGGATAGAAGCTGGTATCAAGTCGGGGAAGATACAGAAAAGTTCCTCCGCAAGTACTGAAAAGAAGCCCTTCAAGAAAGAAGCTTGTGTTGTTTATGGTCCCAAAAGACAAATTAAGCTGGAACGCCGCCAAGCTGTCAATGCATTGGTAATTTCAAAGCCTGCTGCTGCTCCTCAGCAGTATAATCAACAAAGGGGTGAGAGACCCAAAAGGCAGTACACTCGGCTCAATATGACCCTGTCTCAGATTTTGCCGCAACTGCTGTCAACCAATCTGGTAACTATCAAAGAAGCTCCAAAGGTGGTGAACACAGCTTCTCCAAAGTACAACCCCAACGCCCGTTGCACTTATCACTCTGATAGCCCGGGGCACACTACGGACGATTGTTGGGCTCTGAGGAATAAGGTTCAGGACCTTATTGATGCTAAAGAAATACAGTTTGAGGCGCCCGAAAGGCCCAATGTTGTGACTGCTCCCATTCCCCAGCATGGAGTGAATGATGTGGAAGAAGACCGGTATGTAGCCTCCGTGGAAGAGATTATTACTCCGTTGATGACTGTCAAAAGGAACCTGTTGCTAGCCGGTTTATTTCCGGGTTATGGTAAAGGTTGCCTTCTATGTGCTGTTTCACCTGTTGGTTGTCCCTTGCTGAAATCAGGTATCCAAAGCCTGATGGATAGCAAATAAATCTTGTTCGAGAAGATTGTCGTTCCTGCTGTCCCTGCTGAAGAAATTTCTATTGTCACTATTTTCAACAAACCTCCTAAGGCTCCTTCAAAGAAGCCTGTCAAAATCATGTCCACTCAGAAGATTGCTCCTATCATCATCACTGTTCCGGGGCCCCTCCCCTTTACATCCGACAAAGCTGTCCCATGACACTATGGGGCAGATGTTTATGTTCTGGGAATAAAACAAGAGTTTGATACAAGTACCGGCGTCAGTAACATCACCGGGCCTGCCAAAATTACTCGCAATGGTAGGCTGTTCTCGCCAGATATTGCGCCACCAGCTATTCAGAAACCTCTTATCATCACACCTGCAAGTGTGCCTGTTCCCCTTCCTAATCAAGTTCCTGTTACTACCCCTGCTGCCGAGTCATCTGACGCTCGGGGCAAAGGGATTGCTACTGATTTGCCTGCCCTGACAGAGGCACCGAAGACAACCACTGTTGAAGCCTCCCAGCAAGAGATGGAGGAGATCCTCAAGATTATCAAGAAAAGTGATTTCAATGTAGTTGAGCAGTTGGGGCACACCCCATCGAAGATTTCTATGCTATCACTGTTGTTGTGTTCAGAGGCCCATGCCAAGGCCCTGATTTCCTTCCTGAAGACGGCCCATGTGCCACAAGAAACGTCTGCTGATCAATTTACCGATTGTGTGGCCAACTTGACTGCTGATAATGGTTTGGGCTTCTCTGACGCCGATCTGACAGCCAAAGGAAAGAACCATAACGATGCCCTGCATGTCTCCATTGAATGCAGGGGCACTACTCTTGCCCATGTGTTGGTAGACACCGATTCTTCATTGAATGTATTGCCCAAGAAGGCCCTAGACAGGTTCGATTGTGAGGGTTTGGAGCTCAAGCCCAGTAACATTGTTGTCCGAGCCTTTGACGGTTCGAAAAGGATGGTACATGGCGAAGTTGACATCCCAATCAGGGTCGGTTCTCAAGTTTTTTATTCAACTTTCTATGTGATTGACATCCATCCATCCTACTCTTGTTTGTTGGGTCGTCCATGGATCCACAAGGCTGGAGCTGTGACCTCCACACTACATCAGAAGCTTAAGTACCCGGTTAGGGGGAAGATCGTGATAGTGCAGGGGGAAGAAGAATATATGGTCAGCCACCTTAACTCGTTCCGGTACATAGAGATAGATCGGGAATTCATTGAGACCCCCTTTCAACACTTTGAAGAGGTGCCTCTGACACTGGCATCAGCTGAAACTGTGATTGAAGACCCTCCTTTGAAGATGGCTTCCTTAAAGGATGCTCGGGTTGTGATTGAGAAGGGTGAGTGTGCAAACTGGGGCCGACTTCTTGACTTCACTCCAAAGACCGACAAGTTTGGCTTGGGTTTCACTGCAGAGGCTCAGAAGGCTGTTCGTAAGGCAAGAATTGGAAGACCTCCTGTGTTCATCACCAACCCGGGAGTGAATGCTATTGAAGACGACGTGGAGGAATCTGAATTCGACAGCTGGATCTACCCAACAACTGACAGTGGACCAAGCAACTGGACTGCCAAAGACTTCACACCTATTACTTTTGTCACTCAGTAATGAACTCTTTTGTTTTCAATTTGTAACAAACAATATGTTGAAACTTTTATGGCTCGGTGTCCTACCCGAGGCACCGTGGCTCCATTTGTGAGGGATTTTGTATGACATTTTCATATATCATTAATCAAAACATTGGACGTTTGTTGCATTTCAAAATCTTGCGCTCCTTTTCTTTCTTTATTATATATTGCAAAACAGCTATATTTACACACACTCACTTATACAGGTTCCAATCCACTCAGGATCTCACTGGTAACGACTCTGCTACTGCCAGTTATGACTTCGAAAATCCGATCAACTTAGCGGAAGACGAAGGTGAAGATGATTGCGAAGTGCCTGGTGAACTTGCAAGACTGCTACTCCAGGAAGAGAGGGCCATTCAGCCACATGAACAGCCACTGGAAACGCTAAATCTGGGTACTGAGACAGACAGAAAGGAAGTCAAGATTGGTGCCAATCTAGAGCTCAGTGTGAAACAACGGTTAATTCAGATGCTGCATGACTATGTGGAAATCTTTGCCTGGTCTTACGAAGACATGCCTGGGTTGGATACCGACATTGTGGTTCATCACTTGCCTACCAAGGAAGATTGCCCTCCAGTAAAACAGAAGGTTCGCCGTATGCGCCCAGAGATGTCCGAGAAAATCAAAGCTGAGGTTATGAAACAATTTGATGTCGGGTTTCTAGCGGTGACTTCTTACCCTCAGTGGATTGCCAATGTGGTTCCAGTGCCAAAGAAAGATGGTAAGGTCCGAATGTGTGTTGATTACAGGGATTTGAACAGGGCCAGCCCCAAGGATGATTTCCCTCTGCCCCATATCGACGTCCTGGTTGACAATACTGCTCAGCATAAAGTTTTCTCCTTCATGGACGGCTTCTCTGGTTATAATCAGATCAAGATGGCTCCTGAAGACATGGAGAAGACCACTTTTGTTACTCAGTGGGGCACCTTTTGCTACAAGGTCATGACTTTTGGGTTGAGAAATGCTGGAGCAACCTACCAACGTGCCATGGTTGCTTTATTTCATGACATGATCCATCATGAGATAGAAGTGTATGTCAATGATATGATTGCAAGGTCCCAAACTGAGGAGGAACACCTCGACCACCTACGGAAGCTATTTGACCGTCTGAAGTTGTACAAGCTGAGGTTGAACCCAAACAAATGCACCTTTGGGGTGAGATCTGGAAAATTGCTAGGCTTCATCGTAAGCGACAAAGGCATTCAAGTGGACCCTGCCAAAGTAAAAGCCATACAAGAGATGCCAGCTCCCAAGACAGAGAAAGAAGTCAGAGGCTTTCTAGGACGTTTGAACTACATTGCCCGATTCATCTCGCATCTAACTGCTACCTGTGAACCAATCTTCAAGCTGCTGAAGAAAGATCAAGTAGTACGTTGGAATTATGAATGTCAGGCCGCTTTCGAAAAGATCAAAGAGTATCTCCAAGAACCACCCATTCTTATGCCACCGTTTGAAGGGAGACCTCTAATCTTATACTTGACAGTACTTGACAACTCAAAAGGGTGTGTGCTGGGGCAGCATGACAAGTCTGGCCGAAAAGAGCACGCTATTTATTACCTTAGCAAAAAGTTTACCGACTGTGAGACTCGGTACTCACTGCTCGAGAAAACTTGTTGCGCTCTGGTATGGGCTGCTCGCCGGCTGAGACAGTATATGTTGACTCACACTACTCTGTTGATTTCAAAAATGGATCCCATCAAGTACATATTCGAAAAGCCTGCTCTATCTGGAAGAATAGCAAGATGGCAAATGATCTTGACGGAATATGACATCCAGTACACGACTCAGAAAGCAATCAAGGGAAGTGTATTAGCAGATCATTTGGCACACCAGGCAGTGGACGATTACCAGTCGATGAACTTTGAATTTCCAGACGAGGATATCATGGTAGTGACTGATTGTGAAGTACCTGGACCGGATGAAGGACCTGAGGAAGGATCCCGATGGTCTATGCACTTTGACGGATCCTCGAACACTTTGGGCAATGGGATCAGCGTTGTGATCATATCCCCTAAAGGCACTCAAACTCCACTCACCGCCCGGCTATGTTTCAACTGCACCAACAACATGGCGGAGTATGAGGCATGTATCATGGGTCTTCAAGCTGCAATTGACTTAAGGATCAAGTTTCTGAGTGTCTTCGGAGATTCCGCTCTCGTGATCAATCAGGTCAAAGGCGAGTGGGATACGAAACACCCAAATCTTATTCCTTACAAGGAGTATGTATTGACGTTGCTTCCCCACTTCGAAGAGATAACTTTTGAACACTTCCCAAGAGAGGAGAATCAGTTAGCGGACGCACTAGCTACGATGTATTCTATGTTCAAAGTCAAGTGGGACAACGAGGCTCCCCGGATCATTATCTGGAAATTGGATGAACCTGCATATTGCTGCGATCTTGAGGCTGAAGAGGTAACTGAAAAACCTTGGTATCATGAAGTGAAGAGGTACCTTGAAGCTCAAAGATACCCCGAGGGCGCATCTGTTAATGACAAGAAGTTCCTGAGAAGGTTTGCGGCAAAGTTCTTCCTCAGCAACGACATTCTCTACAAGCGGAACCATGATTCAACCTTACTGCGTTGTGTGGATAAGACTGAAGCAGAAAAGATCATGGCAGAACTACATGAAGGTACATTCGGAACAAATTCAAGTGGACATACCATGGCAAAGAAAATCCTTCTGGCAGGATATTTCTGGTCCACAATGGAAGCCGACTGTTATCAGCATTCTCGGACGTGTCATAAATGCCAGATCTATGCTAACAAGGTGCACATTCCTCCGGTTCCTCTGAACGTCTTGACAGCACCTTGGCCTTTTGCAATGTGGGGCATTGATATGATCGGCGAAATCATACCTACAGCATCCAACGGGCATCGCTTCATCTTGGTAGCGATTGATTACTTCACAAAGTGGGTTGAAGCAGCTTCCTTCGCTACCGTAACCAAGAGCGTCGTGGCACGATTCATTCGGCACAACCTGATCTGTCGATACGGTGTACCTGAGAGGATCATTATGGATAATGGTATCAATCTTAACAACAAGATGATCACTGAGCTCTGCGAGCAATTCAAGATACAGCACCACAACTCTTCTCCTTACCGGTCGAAGATGAATGGGGCTGTCGAAGCAGCGAATAAGAACATCAAGATGATTGTGCAAAAGATGACAGTGACCTACAAGGATTGGCACGAATTGTTACCATTTGCTCTTCATGGGTACCGTACCTCAGCACGAACGTCAACAGGGGCAACTCCCTTTTCCTTGGTCTATGGCATGGAGGCAGTCTTGCCCATTGAAGTCCATATACCCTCTCTCCGGATAATGAAGGATGCAGGTTTGAGCGAAGATGACTGGATCCAGACTCGGCTTGATCAATTAAACCTAATTGACAAAAAGAGACTCACTGCTATTTGTCATGGTCAGACGTACCAAAAACGGATGATCAGGGCATTTAACAAGAAAGACAGACGACAAGAGTATCAAGTCGGAGACCTGGTAATCAAGCGCATCATTCTTCCTCAATGTGATCCCGGGGGAAAATGGACCCCTACGTACGAAGGGCCATTTGTGGTTAAACATATCTTCTCAGGAGGAGCCATGATTCTAACCACCATGGATGGTGACGACCTTCCTCACCCTGCCAATGCAGACATAGTAAAAAGATACTACGCATGATCAAAGACCCGCTAGGTTGACACACCTAGGCAAAAATAAGGGATAAAATGAAAAAATATGTACACCCGGCAAGTCGAAAACCTGAAAAGGAGGCTTGGGCAAAAATGGGTATCCCGGTGGACTGAAAACCCGAAAGGGCGGTCCAGGCAAAAGTTAGGGATAAAGCGTAATACTATGTCTCGTTGGATCACCTCGCATCCAGAATTCGGCATCAACTATCAGACTTCGGCATCAATCAATCAACTTCATCTTCAACTAAGCAGCAAAGTGATGAGATGTTTGAAGACATAAAGGCGATAGCAGAGTTGGAACCCAGTGGGATTATTTTCACATAGCTGTTTTGTTTCCTTTTTCACAAAATTGTATAAACTCTGTTTTGCTTGGCGGCGTTCTCTTACTAGGACGTCAGCCTCTTGTACAAAAACGCCTATTTACAGGCAAATTTCAAAATCAATACAAATCCAATTTTTCAGAAAAATTATCCAATTGTTTTTCCTTTATCTGTTTTGTTTTGCAAAGAACGTCCAATGTTCATTTTTGATATATGCATTTGACATTAATTGCTAATCATGAATATTTTCATGCGAAACAAAGGGCTAATTACAGGTGACATCAGAAACAGGGGCAATTTAGAGTTGTCTAAGCAACCTAGTTGCTCTGTCCACCAAGGTACCAAGGTAGGTTCGGCTGAAGAACGTAACCAAGTTACCTCAACTCCCCACAGAGTAAGACAAGATTCAGCGATACTCTCTCCAGGAAGAGTTGGTCTCCCATCAGCCCTAAAAAGGCACAGTATCTCTAGCAAGTCAGCGATGCTCTCCTCAAGCAGAGTTAGCCTACTGTCAGCCTAAAGGAAGTTAGGTATCCCCAGAAGATCTCAACATTCCCCAGCGGAGTATAGACATTTCTCAGCAAGCATCCCCGGCAGTCTTAATATAAGATTGTTCCCCGGAGGAATACCAACACCCCAGTACGATCTGAAAAGTTTCCCCAGGAGAGTGGAATCCATATCCCCAGCAGTTTCTGGAAGCTTACCCCCAGTAGATTCTGGAAGCTTGTCCCCTGCAGAGTACGAATGCATCTCCCGGTTTCATTCAAAGGTTATTTCCCCACCAGGGTATAACTGGGTTATCCTCAGCTAATTAACACGGAAAGATCGTCCTCGGCGAAGTTCTTCCTAATCCCCAGCGGAGCCCACATCAAAACCTCAGCGAAGTATATCTTCCCACAGAGTATTTCCCCGCGGAGTAATCTCTCCAACAAGTTTATTCCCCAACGGAGTCATCTTCTCCTACCGGTTTATTCTTGCAATCATCGCCCCCAGCGGAAACGAAGAATTCTACTCTTCAACATCAGCCCAGGATTCCACAAGTTCCCGGCACTCGTCAAGGATTTATTTTCCTAGACGAAAACACATTCATAGACATTTCACATTTCATACATACATGATAAAGTGCATACAACACTGTATCATTTTGAGCATCATGACATCATGCAGCTCATACATCATGACATTGCATACAACTGATGTTTTGCCTTTTTAGGAAAAAGTCAATCCAAAAGATGATTACTATCAACTATCGCAATTCCAGATTCGATTCCTGTATCTAGCCAGGGCATATCTGTGAGCGATTGATTATAGATTCGATACCTGTATCTAGCTAGGGCATATCTGCATGAAGAGTTTGAAGATCAACCCCTGTAACAGGCCAGGAAATCATCTTTCATTCTCAGGTCAAAAGTTTACACCTGTATCCAGCCAGGAAAGCTATATCTACCAACCTTTTGCAAATTCCAGATTCGATTCCTATATTTAGCCAGGGCATATCTGTGAGCAACTAATTATGGATTCGATACCTGTATCTAGCCAGGGCACGTCTACATGAACAGTTTAGAGATTCGATACCTGTATCCAGCCAGGGCACGTCTGTAAACAACCTTTCGAAGTTCCAGATTCGATTCCTGTATCTAGCCAGGGCACATCTGTGAGCAACTAATAGTGGATTCGACTCCTGTATCTAGCCAGGGCATATCTGCATGAAGAGTTTGAAGATCAACACCTGTAACAAGCCAGGAAACATCTTCCTTTCTCAAAGTATGCAAGTTCTCGCTAAGGAATCTCTTACGCGATCAACACTTCCAAATGGCATCCATAAGCCCATTCCCGATAAGGTTCTGTCACGTCTCCAGATGGCATCTATAAGCTCATCCTCCTATCCATCCTATCTCCAAATGGAATCTATAAGCCCATTCCCGACATCACATTGCTGATACTCCAGCATGCGAGTGCAAATTTCCGGGCACTCTAGTGTCCAATCTCCTTTTACCCTCGAGTCGCGAAGGGAAAACTTGCCAATCTAACTCTTCAGGTTCAAGAAGATTGAACAGGGGCAACTGTTGTACCCCAAAATTTGCCCTCCCATTTCCTCAATATTTTCTCATCACAAGACCCTTGGAGCTCAAGAACAAGTTAGGGTTTACTCTGCTCAAGACCCCTCCTTGCACTGTTGATCCAAATTAGGGTTTGTGTTTGCACAAAGATGTTTTGACCTAAAATGCCTAATATGACTTTCATGCTTCATATTGGACTCCCAAGTTTATCCATACCAAGTTTCAAGCCTTGATTCCAATCTTTGCCCAGTCAATTGGACAGTTGACCTAGAAATCAACTGTATTGGGGGAAAAGTCAAATGTGGTCAATTGACAGTCAAACCTCATGATTTTTGACCCACATCAACATTATGAACTCATATGGACCATTTGATCAAGTTTGGATCACAATTCCACAAGAAATTTGATCAGATCACCAAAAGGGCAAAATGGTCATTTTTAGGGTTTTGACTACACAAGGGCAATTTTTGACTGTTTGACTTAACCAATGGCAAACCAAGCTCACATATGGACTCAAGGACTCAATGGCATTGTCTTGACATATTCAAAAAGTTCAAAAGATCCCAAATGCACAAGATTGACAGATGAATTTTCCAGTCAACTGAGCCAAATTTGACTGTATACTGAAAAGTCAAACTTTGACTTTTTGGTCAAAATCAAGTGCCATGATTCATTTTTCATCAAGACATGTCAAATTATGAAAATTGTTCATCAGAAATCAAAAATTACAAATTAGGGTTTGAAATGAAGAATTTTCATAACTTAGAAATTTTCTAAGTTATGAAAATTCCTAATTTTTTCCTAACTTTGTCCCATTTTTCCATCAAGATGCATTTGGATTCAAACAAAAGTCAAAACATAAAACTTATAGTCCATTGCAAATCTACAACTTTGATTCAAAAAGTTTCCTCAAAAGAAGCTTGTAGCTCAAGTTATGATTTTTGGAACAAGGGTGCAAAACATTCTTAACTTAGAAACATTTTGACCTATTCTAGGCAGGCTTTTTGCCTAACTTCATGGCCACTTTTCACATGCTTTCACTTGGAATTTCAAATTGAATTACAAAGATGGATTGTAGTACACATTCCCAGCTTTCCAAAATGTCCAAGAACTCATCAAACAACCTTGTGGTTAGGGAGAATCGAATTTGGCAATATGAGCAAAAGTCACTTTGATTCATGGCCAAAGGCATGTTCATAACTTGTGCATTTTCAAACTCAGCATATGCAAGCTACATTACAGGCCTCTAATCTCATTTACACTCAAAAATTAAATGCCAATCCATTGTGTTCTAGCTTTGTTTTGTTCATATAGTCATTACACAAAGAATTAAGCCTTAATTGGAAAAAGTAATTTATCCATTTTTGTAAAGTTGCACTTTATGTCAAGTTTGCAATCCAAGATGTACAATGCATATCTTCTAGGCACAAGTTATTGAACATATCCCACTGATCAAGAGCCAACTTTGCAGCATATTTGAGGGGCCTAGAGGAGCCTGTAACAGAACTTGACATTTTGACTTACATTAGAAGCAACTTTGCAAATACAATACAATCTCACATTTCTGCCAAGACAAGCCAGAGCAAACTTGTTGAACACATTCCAAACATCATAACTGAGCTAAGGCACGACCTAACCACCTTCAAAACCTCACCATTCACAAAAACACCATTGTACTGCACAAAACAGGGAATCCCTGCAGTTTGAGTGGCACAACTCAATCCACTCGTGCGCCTTGGCCAAAACCAGTTCATACACACTCCATACCACCTATAAAAACTATCCCAAGCATTGGACACGGACTGTAACACCCCTAACCAACTTCACCATTTTCACTTTTTCTGTTTTGCAGGTTGACTTCCATAGCTTGATTCATTTAGTTTCAAAGCAAGCTAAAGGTTGGAGAAGCATCCCTGAACTTCAAGCAAGCTGTACAAGTCCTCACATTGCACTGAAAATACCTCCATTGTCATACACGGTCCAAGCTGAACAGGTAAGTTCATGGACTTCTATCTCTCAATCTAGGAAGAGTTAGCTTTAGGTTTATGAATGAAAAATGCTCTACTCATGGCCCTGAAGCTACACATAAAATCACTTTGCATTTATGTTGTGTGTACTGAGAGAATTTGGAACCTGAACATTAGAAAAAACTTAGGTCAAGAATTAGGGATGGAGAAATTCTCTCTTATTTCTGAGAGTTAAGTCAAGTTTTTTATATGTCTGGATTCGTCTCTTGATGCTCTTCATTTTTTGTGTTATGAGTTTTGCTTGAAAGTCCAGGAATCAGGAGGTTGAAGACAACTCCTCTTGGGCTGGGCCTGAGTTTGATTTTCTTTTTGCACCACATTCTCACACATGCACCCCCTTGGCCCATTGTATTTTATTTTCATTATTTTTGACTTTTGATTTTTGTTTCTGACTTATTTATTTTTGTCAAAGCATAAAAAATATTAAAAATATTTTTCTCACATTTTTTGCATTTTATTTGATATTTATTTTGTTTCATTTAGTTTTATATGTAAATAAATATATAATATACTTTTATTTAAAAATACTAAAATAGTACCAATACATTTTGATTTTCTGATTTTGATTTTATTTTACCTTTTGAAAACATTTTATAAAAAATATACTTTTTTTGTAAATAATAAATATTTTATTTTTGTACACATTTAATATATTTAGTAAATAATATAAATACTTATATATTTATTAGTATATTTAGGTTAAAAATACAAAAAAAATAATACATTTTTATTTTTATTAATATTTAACCTCAAAAATACTTTTTTACAATATACTTTCTTTTTATTTATTTGTTGTACATAATTAATAAACATTGTATATATTAAATAATAAATACCCTTTTATTTAGCAAAATTAGGGTTTGCCCTAAAATGTAAAAATATCCAAAATTATTCATTTTTATTTTTGTTTATTTTGCCACATAAAAAACACTTTTTACATACATATAAAAATCATTTTTTGCATCTTTCATATTTTTGTATTTTATTCAATTATTGTGCAATTAATAATTTGTATAATTCAATTTGGATGTAATAGCTTAGGTTTTAATTTCTTGCTAAAATATCCCCATTTGAACATTTGTATCCCCCATCCCATAATTATGTTGTAATAGTTTAGGATTTTAAATTTCGCATTTAAAAGCTTTCTAAATATACCATGATAGACTTAGGGTTTGTATGCAAATAAAAAACGACAAATAGTTTGACCTAATTCCAAGAACAAAGCATGAAAATGAACAACACTAATCACACTTGCACCCCTAGGTTTACTCCACTTGTTGCCTTCAATAATGGGCCATGTTGCATGTTAGGTGTCTTTGGCAAAACAAAACAATATCAAATGATCATAGTCCCTCGATGACTCTTTCAAAAGTTGCCTAAACAAATGATCAAGTCCCTTAAAGAAAAAATTGCCCAAAGACACTTGGCACCATCGCAATCATGGTCTAAACAATGACCCGCGCCCGTCCCATTCACATCCTAACACAAGATTGTCCACCAAATACAATGGTGGAACAAAATTGTTTAAAGGTTTAAAACATAGCAAAGATCTTTGAGAAATTTAGAGTAGACAAACTCTTGGTTACTTGCTAAACTTGCAAAACAAAAACACTTGCCTACTTTTCAAAACACACATCACAACACACTTTCAAAACAACTTTCAAAAACATTGAAAACTTTTCAAAAGACATACACCTTTGTATACATCCCAACATGGATCATTACAAAGGTTGCCACCACGTTGGCCTCTTTTCAAAACATTTTCAAAACCCACACACAAAGCACCATTTCAAACAATTGAAAGCACCATTTCAAACAATTGAAAATCAAGGCAAGTTGATCTAAGCAAGTAACTAAGAGCCCATGGATAACCATGGATATAAAGGGTACTAATACCTTCCCTTTCTATAATCTACTCCCCGAACCCAAGAAAACATCTCAAAGGTTTTTGTTGTGCTTTTTAACCTTTCCTTAGGATAAAATAAAAAGTCGGTGGCGACTCTTGCTCAACCGAAACATTTGCGAAAACAAACGCAAAACCTCAAGTCAGTTCTTCCACCGTATCACAGATATCCTCCACTCATTTCACACACGAACAATGAGGAAAAGGGGTGTTATCATGTGTTGTACTCCTCTTCTAGCAAGGTGGTTTATTTCTCACCTTCCCCAATCAGTCTTGAAGAATGAGCAAGGCTTGAGGTGGTCACAATGATTGATGACTCTTACACATTTTGATGTTCATTGGTGTTCTCGGTCCAGAGAAAATGTCATCATCATTGATCATTATGGGGAATTCCCTAATGTCCCACTACTTGGCATTATGGGAGGCATTACTTACAACCCCTACTTGGCTATGAGACAATTTGGGTATGCCCGAAGGGATGGCCCTCATGACATGCTGATTCCAGACTTGGTTTTTGACTTTGACAACGACACTCAAAGACTTCGACAAAGGTTTATCTGAGCTTAGAGGATTCCCAACAAAGTGGACAGTAAGACACTAGGACACAAGAATTCCACCCCCCTTGAGCCTTACCTCAAGTGGGTACGAACCCGCGCCTAGAGTCTTATGATGTCTTACCCCTACATTCTGCCTATGATCAAAGAGCCTGTTATGGAAGGAGAGATTACATACACCCTCCTACATCCTGACATGCCAACATCATTGGAATATTTGCAAAAGCGTTGGATACAGCTCAAGGAAGAACGGAACACTTTTGAAGCCAGCTTCTACGCTAGTGAGAAAAAGGTTTTGGAACTTACTCGTCGACTCCATAAAGAGCAAACTCTCAACACCTACATCGCACCAAAGAGGATGCGTAACATCTTTTTACCTTAGAATTTTGTATTATTTTGCCCATGGGGCATTTATGTACTAACAAAATCTATCTTATTAATATGACTTGCGTTCTTTTTTGTTTACAAAAAAATTGAATTTCTGAATCCTTGAAAGCATTACATAAATACATATCATTCATCATATGCATAAGCAGGTCTTTACACCAGGTTTCCTTATCTCTCTGCTGTTTATTTCAGCAAGATGGATATAGAGCAAACGGTCAAAGATCTATAAGCGCAGAATTCACAGTTCCAACAACTTCTCATGACCTTGGCAAAGGGTCAGGAGGATCTTAAAGCACTGTTAGAGAAGCAAAAGGAAAAAGAGAAAAAGAAAAATAAAAGAGATGGTGTGGCCACTACGGGAAGAATATTTGAGAACCAAGCTAGAAGAGTCCTGGATTTCCCCTCGACATCTGACGAAGGGATTGGCAAAGGAAAGGGAGTTGCAGTGCCCTCCGAGTCTGAGGCTGAAGAAGAAGAAGAGGAGGATGAAGATTACTCTGAGCAGCAGTACCCTCCTGCAGATGACAAGTATAAGAATCTGGAAGAGCGTATAACAGCCATGGAGGTACAAAGAGGGCCTGGGCTGGATTTCGAGGAGCTAGGTTTGGTTGCTGGGATTGTCATTCCCCCTAAGTTCAAGGTGCCTACATTTGCTAAATACGATGGTTTATCTTGTCCGAAGATGCATCTGTGGTCTTACGTCAGAAAGATCCAACCTCATTCTTCTGATAAGGATCTATGGGTATACTTTTTTCAAGATACTTTGTTAGGTACGCGATTGGATTGGTTCTACCAGCTTGAGAGATCTGATGTACACAATTGGGAGGATTTGGCTGCTGCCTTCTACAGACAATATCAATATAATGTAGATTTAGCACATACTCGTACTCAATTACAGAGTATGGGTATGGTCTCTAATGAAGGCTTTAAGGAGTATGCCCAGAAGTGGAGGGATTTGGCTGGAAGGGTGCAGCCACCTTTGTCTGAGAGAGAGCTTGTGGATATATTTTTGGGGACCCTGTCAGGTCCATTCTTTAATCACTTAATCGGGAGCTCATCTGCAGGGTTCACCAAGCTAATTCTTACTGGTGAAAGAGTCGAAGCTGGCATTAAGAGCGGTAAAATTCAGAAGGATGCATTTGCTTCCGCTGCTATCAAGAAAACTTTTCCAGCCAAGAAAGAAGTCTCAACTGTTTACTCCTAGAGAAATCAAGGAAGAGTAGTGCGCCGACCAGCGGTAGGGGCTATGATGATTCAGAATTCCGCAGTCGATCAACCTCGAAATAGTCAACCCAGAACTAACCAAGCAAGGGTGGAAAGGCCTGCACGACAATTCACCTGGATCAATATGACACCTGCTCAGGTTCTCCCTCATATGTTGAAGTTAAACCTTACAAACTTGAAAGAGGCACCGAAGAACCCAAATACCTCTTCTCCCTACTACCATTCAAATGCAAAGTGTGCCTATCATTCAGACAGTGTGGGGAACGACACCAACAATTGTTGGGCCCTCAAAAATAAGATCCAGGATTTAATAGATGCCAAAGAGGTGGAGTTTGACGCCCCCGAAAAGCCTAATGTGATATCCGCTCCAATGCCAAAACATGGTCACAATGTCCATGCTATTGTGGAAGATCTTTATGTTGCTGCCGTTGATGAATTAATGACTCCGTTACCAATGATCAAGATGAATCCGTTGAAAGTCGGGATCTTCCTGGGCTGCGAAAAAGATTGTTACCTTTGTTCGACCTTACAATCCGACTGTCCGCTATTAAAGTTAGGCATCCAACGCCTGATGGATAATCAAGAAATCCTCTTCAAGAAAACTCCTGTTACTCATGTTACTCCTGTTACTCCAATCAATGATGTTGTTATAATCACCATTTCCGACAATCTTTCCAAGGTCTCCAAAAGACCTGTTAAGATTACACCCGATCCATAGTTTGTACCTCTAAAGATAACGATGCCAGGGCCTATCCCATATAAGTCCAACAAGACAATACCGTGGAATTATGGAGGAGAGATCTTCTACCACGGTGTTAAGCAGATCGAATCAGTGGAAGAGAATTCTGATGAAGAAACTCCTGACATAGGAAATATTGCGGGGACAAGTAAGATCCCCCGCAGCGGAAGAATCTTCGGAGATTGCTCCTCCAAGGGCAATCTTCGGACCCTCAAGTGCTCCTAAGGTTACTCCGGTGCCAGTCAACACATCTGTACGAACTCCAGTGATTGAAGAAATTATTACTCCCAAAGCTATACCCTCTGCTGTTACTGCTGATAAAGATAAGGGGATCCAAGAAGCGCCCGTCAGGACGAGGGCTCAGCCTTTGGTCATCCCCGAGACCACCCAAAAGGAAATGGAGGAGATTTTAAAAATAATTAAGAAAAGCGACTATGATGTCGTAGAACAATTGGGGCAAACCCCTTCAAAAATATCTATGCTGGCCTTATTGCTCTATTCCGAAGCTCATGCCAAAGCCTTGATCAAATTCCTGAAGACGGCCAATGTGCCTCAAGAAACCTCCGCGGATCAGTTCCAGGAGTGTGTAGCCATCCTAACCGCCGACAATGGTCTTGGCTTCTCCGATGCCGATCTAACATCTAAGGGGAGAAAGCATAATGATGTGCTGCATGTCTCGGTGGAGTGCAGAGGGACCACTATTTCTCACGTTTTGGTTGATATCGGGTCGTCTTTAAATGTCCTGCCAAAGAAAGTGTTGGACAGATTGGACTGTGAAGGTTTGACCCTAAAGCTCAGCAACATCATCGTAAGAGCCTTTGACGGTTCTAAGCGGATGGTCCACGGGGAGGTGGACATCCCAATTAAAGTGGGTACGGAAACTTTCAACTCCACATTTTATGTCATGGACATCCGTCCCTCCTACTCTTGCTTGTTAGGAAGGCTCTGGATTCATTATGTTGGAGCTGTTACATCTACCCTGCATTAGAAGCTTAAGTACCCTGTCCAGGGGAAAATTGTGACAGTTCGTGGCGAGGAGGAGTATATGATAAGCCATCTGAATTCATTCCGCTATGTTGAATTAGATGGTGAATTCATCGATACCCCCTTTCAGCACTTTGAAGTGGTTTCCCCTGAAGTTGCGGTATCCAAGGCAATGACTTATGTGCCCATCATTACCAAACATGTGTCTCAGATGTCATCCCTTAAAGATGTGAAGGTTGTGATCGAGGAAGGAGGAAGCACAATATGGGGTCAATTGCCAGATTTTCCTTACAAGATAGATAAGTTCGGCTTGGGTTTCACTGCTTCTAGTCAGAAGGTTATGCATCACTCCCGGGCTGGAGGATCGCCACTAAAAATCACTCATCATGGAGTTCATGCTTTAGAGGATGATGAAGAAGAGATCAATTTTGAAGACTGGATCTTTCCAACTATTGAAGGATGACTGAACAACTAGGAGGCGAAAGACTTCGTTCCCATTACTTTCATCAATCAGTAATTTATCTTTTGAACATTTTCTGTTGGTCTGTGTGATCGGTGGGAACGAGAACTGACTAATTTAGGAATGTTGGTTCGCGTTTGCGTTTGTTTTCGCAAAGTGTCGCGGTAAGCAAGAGTCGCCACCGTCTTTTATTTTATCCAACAAGGAAAGGACAAAAGCATAGAAAAATTCCTTTTCGAGATGTTTCTCGGGTTCGGGAGGTAGATTATAGAAAGGGAAGGTGTTAGCACCCTTTCTATCCGTGGTTATCCACTGGCTCTTAGGTACTTGCTCACTATGTTTTCAAAAGGTTTGCTTTTCTTTGTGATTTGTGGGTTTTGAAAAGAGTCTTGTTTTTGAAGAAAGTGTAAGTGCGAAAAGTTTTTGTTTTGTTTTAAAAGAGAGCAAGTACTTAAGAACCTCTACCTACTCAAAAAGGAATTTAATTGTGCAAATGTCCTTTAGATAGTGCTATCCCACTATTGAGGAGTAGGTAGCACTATCGTTGGAGTTTTCGGGTCAATTCGATTTAAGGGACGTGTGGTCACTAAAGCAATGTTAGGACGCTTTAGCGGTAACCCTAATGTCTTAGATCATTTTTCCGAGGAAACCATTTCGAGGCAACTTTGATCTTTAGATAGGAGGGCGACCTCTAAAACATCCTATATTTAATGACCACATTTGAGGCAACCAAGTGAGGTGTACCCTAAGAGTGGCATGTGCAAGTGTGTCAATTTTCAGTTATATTATCTTTGCATGTCATGGTGAGCTACTATTAATTTTAAGTTAAGAATTAATCTTGTCATACAATCCTAGTTAGCATACATCTAAGCAATTAATATATATACAGGAATTTTAAAGTGCAGAAATTGTAAATCCTATGCTATTACAAAGCTTCGGGGAGGGGGATTATTTACATGTCCAAAAATTGGGGGAATAAAAGAAGTAAAGTAAAAGTCTTAGTTTAAGCTATTACATCCTAGTAGGCAGTTACAATAAAATAAACGCGCGTAAATCTGAAAATAAACTCTAAAAATCCTAAGAATAAAATCTTTTTGTTGTTTTATTTTTATTTTGGGAAAATGATCTAAATCTATTTAACTTTAGTTTTTTTGAGAAAATGTTAAGATAATTAAGAGATTAATTAACAAAGTTAATTTTAATAGAAAAAACTAGCCTAATGTTTTTTTGTGGTTTTTTGATTTTAATGTTAATTAAAAAGATAAAAAGATGTCAATGAAAACAAAAATAAAATACAAGGGGGGGATCCTTCGATCCAGGGAAAAAAAGGAGTTTCGACCCAGGGAGGGAAATGGTCCTTTCGATTGGGCCAGACAGTAAGGCGTGAGTAGCCTTCGATCCAGGGAAGAGGATTGCCCTTAGATCATGGGGGTCATGGCTTTTGATCCAGAAATGAGATGCCTCCTTTGATCCAGCATGCTAATGGGTTCGATCCAGAGAAGGGCTCTCCTTCGATCTGGGAAGTTATACCTGCAAAAGCATGTTAGCAAAATAAAATGCAGGGCCTGGGTATTGCACCCCAGGCCCTTCGATCCTGCACTTGCTAGGTCTCTTCAGGCTATGTCTGCAGCAAATATTAGCAAATGATGGACATGGCCTGGGTTCCAAACCCAGGCCTCTTGATCCTGTCTAGGATAGAAAATCGAAGGTAACAACCAGTATGGATGTATTATGCAAATATGAGGTTGGATAGTTTACCCTTTCTTACCAGCAGATTGGACTTTTAATTTGGGTGTTTCCTGGATGTAGGCACCTTCGATCTGGGCACTTCCTGGATGCAGGCACTTTTGATCTGAGGTTTCTGGGCGTGGATGCTTTTGTTGAAGGGTTGCTTTGGCCTGGAAAATTCTGGGCAGCGTCTCTCCAATGTTTTTGTTCTCCTGTTGTGTTTTTCGCTGTATATTTTTGTGTGTTGTAATGTATGTTGGCCTCTGTATTTATAGGAGTGGGTGGAGGGGACAGGAAGACAAAGGTTTAAATGACCTTGATTATGTGTTTGACATCCATGAATGAGAGTTTGTAACGTTGGCTAAACACATGGGATCTTGTCCCTTTTTGAATGACATGTAACTGGCCTTTGAATGCACCCTTTCAAATGGGCTGATGGCCTCCTTCGAATGCTCCCTTTCGAATGCTTCTTCGAATGGACCCTTTGAATGCCTCTTCGAATGGACCTTTTGGAATTCCAATCGAAGGAAACTGTTATAATGCCAATCGAAGTACTTGTCCATAATGCCAATCGAAATGCTCCTTTAGAATGCCAATCGAAATGCTCTTTCAGAATGCCAATCGAAGGATCTTTCAGAATGCCAATCGAAGTTCTCCTTCAGAATGCCAATCAAAATTCTCATTCATAATGCCAATCGAAGGGTCTTTCAGAATGCCAATCGAAGTACTCCTTCAGAATGCCAATCGAAATGCTCCTTCAGAATGCCAATCGAAGGGTCTTTCAGAATGCCAATCGAAATGTACTTAAAGCACCACTCAAAAATTTTCTTTTTCATTAGGCAAGGGTTTGTGATCAACCATGCAGGGGGGAAGACTTTGGAAAACATGAGAGGGCAAATTTTGGGGTACAACAGTTGCCTCTGTTCAATTTTCTTAAACTTGAGGATGTAGATTGGCTTGCGTGCCTTTCATGATCCGAAGGTGGAAGATAATTGAACACTAGAGTGCCCAGAAATTTGCACTCGCATGGTGTAGTATCAGCATTGTGATGTCAGGAATGGGCTTACAGATGCCATTTGGAGATTGTTGGTAGGAGGATGGGCTTATAGATTCCATCTGCAGGAGTGTCGATCGCATAAGAGATTCCTTAGCGAGAACTTGCATACCTGTTATTGTAAAAGATTCCACTGGGGAAGTCTAACTTTTGTTGTGATTTAAGAACTGACTCGTGCTCATTAGGAGTATACTGTTGAGGTTATAGAACTTGTCCTGTCTGGTTCCAAGTATTAATCTTCAATCTCTTCGTGTAGATGGTTTTCCTGGCTTGTTACATGTATTCATCTTCAATCTCTTCATGTAGATAATTTTTCTGGCTTGTTACAGGTATTAACTTACAATCAGTCGTCCACATATATTTTTCCTGGCTTGCTGCAGGTATTAAACTGGGGCCTGAAAAGGTTGGTCAAGGAGATACTGTCCTGGCTGGTTTCAGGTATTGATCTCTGACTTGAGAAAGAAAGGTCTTCCTGGCTTGTTACAGGTATCAATCTTCAATCTCTTCATGTAGATAATTTTCCTGGCTTGTTACAGGTATCAATCTACAATCAGTCGTCCACAGATATTTTCCTGGCTTGCTACAGGTATTAAACAGGGACCTGAAAAGGTTGGTCGAGGAGATATTTGTCCTGGCTAGTTTCAGGTATTAATCTCTGACCTGAGAAAGAAAGGTCTTTCTGGCTTGTTACAGGTATTAATCTTCAATCTCTTCATGTAGATACTTTTCCTGGCTTGTTACAGGTATTAATCTACGATCAGTCATCCACAGATATTTTCCTGGCTTGCTACAGGTATTAAACTAGGACCTGAAAAGGTTGGTCGAGGAGATATCTGTCCTGGTTGGTTTCAGGTATTAGTCTCTGAACTAAGAAAGAAAGGTCTTCCTGGCTTGTTACAGGTGTTAATCTTCAATCTCTTCATGTAGATAATTTTCCTGGCTTGTTTCAGGTATTAATCCATAATCAGTCATCCACAAATATTTTCCTGGCTTGCTACAGGTATTAAACTAGGACCTGAAAAGGTTGGTCGAGGAGATATCTGTCCTGGCTGGTTTCAGGTATTGATCTTTGACCTGAGAAAGAAAGTCTTCCTGGCTTGTTACAAGTATTCATCTTCAATCTCTTCATGTAGATACTTTTCCTGGATTGTTACAGGTATTAATCTATGATCAGTCGTCCACAGATATTTTCCTGGCTTGCTACAGGTATTAAACTGGGACCTGAAAAGGTTGGTCAAGGAGATATTGTCCTGGCTGGTTTCAGGTATTGATCTGTGACCTGAGAAAGAAAGTCTTCCTGGATTGTTATAGGTATTCATCTTCAATCTCTTCATGTAGATACTTTTCCTGGCTTGTTACAGGTATTAATCTACGATCAGTCGTCCACAGATATTTTCCTGGCTTGCTACAGGTATTAAACTAGGACCTGAAAAGGTAGGTCAAGGAGATACTGTCCTGGCTGGTTTCAGGTATTGATCTCTGACATGAGAAAGAAAGTCTTCCTGGCATATTACAGGTATTAATCTTCAATCTCTTCATGTAGATACCTTTCCTGGCTTGTTACAGGTATTAATCTACAATCAGTCGTCCACAGATATTTTCCTGGCTTGCTACATGTATTAAACTGGGAACTGAAAAGGTTGGTCAAGGAGATACTGTCCTGGCTGGTTTCAGGTATTGATCTCTAACCTGAGAAAGAAAGTCTCCCTGGCTTGTTACAGGTATTCATCTTCAATCTCTTCATGTAGATAGTTTTCCTGGCTTGTTACAGGTATTAATCTACGATCAGTCGTCCACAAATATTTTCCTGGCTTGCTACAGGTATTAAACTGGGACCTGAAAAGGTAGGTCAATGAGATAGTGTCCTGGCTGGTTTCAGGTATTGATCTCTGACCTGAGAAAGAAAGTCTTCCTGGCATATTACAGGTATTAATCTTCAATCTCTTCATGTAGATACCTTTCCTGGCATGTTACAGGTATTAATCTACAATCAGTCGTCCACAGATATTTTCCTGGCTTGCTACATGTATTAAACTGGGAACTGAAAAGGTTGGTCAAGGAGATACTGTCCTGGCTGGTTTCAGGTATTGATCTCTAACCTGAGAAAGAAAGTCTCCCTGGCTTGTTACAGGTATTCATCTTCAATCTCTTCATGTAGATAGTTTTCCTGGCTTGTTACAGGTATTAATCTACGATCAGTCGTCCACAAATATTTTCCTGGCTTGCTACAGGTATTAAACTGGGACCTGAAAAGGTAGGTCAATGAGATAGTGTCCTGGCTGGTTTCAGGTATTGATCTCTGACCTGAGAAAGAAAGTCTTCCTGGCTTGTTACAGGTATTCATCTTTAATCTCTTCATGTAGATACCTTTCCTGGCTTGTTACAGGTATTAATCTACAATCAGTCGTCCACAGATATTTTCCTGGCTTGCTACAGGTATTAAACTGGGACCTGAAAAGGTTGGTCAAGGAGATATCTGTCCTGGCTGGTTTCAGGTATTAGTCTCTGACCTGAGAAAGAAAGGTCTTCCTGGCTTGTTACAGGTGTTAAACTTCAATCTCTTCGTGTAGATAATTTTCCTGGCTTTTTCAGGTATTAATCCACAATCAGTCATCCACAGATTTTTTCCTGGCTTGCTACAGGTATTAAACTGGGACCTGAAAAGGTTGGTCGAGGAGATATCTGTCCTGGCTGGTTTCAGGTATTGATCTCTGACCTGAGAAAGAAAGTCTTCCTGGCTTGTTACAAGTATTCATCTTCAATCTCTTCATGTAGATACTTTTCCTGGCATGTTACAGGTATTAATCTACGATCAGTCGTCCACAGATATTTTCCTGGCTTGCTACAAGTATTAAACTGGGACCTGAAAAGGTTGGTCAAGGAGATACTGTTTTGGCTGGTTTCAGGTATTGATCTCTGACCTGAGAAAGAAAGTCTTCCTGGCTTGTTACAGGTATTCATCTTCAATCTCTTCATGTAGATACTTTTCCTGGCTTGTTACAGGTATTCATCTTCAATCTCTTCATGTAGATACTTTTCCTGGCTTGTTACAGGTATTAATCTATGATCAGTCGTCCACAGATATTTTCCTGGCTTGCTACAGGTATTAAACTGGGACCTGAAAAGGTTGGTCAAGGAGATATTGTCCTGGCTGGTTTCAGGTATTGATCTCGGACCTGAGAAATAAAGTCTTCCTGGCTTGTTACAGGTGTTAATCTTCAATCTCTTCATGTAGATAACTTTCCTGGCTTATTTCAGATATTAATCCATAATCAGTCATCCACATATATTTTCCTGGCTTGCTACAGGTATTAAACTGGGACCTGAAAAGGTTGGTCGAGGAGATATCTGTCCTGGCTGGTTTCAGGTATTGATCTCTGACCTGAGAAAGAAAGTCTTCCTGGCTTGTTACAGGTATTCATCATCAATCTCTTCATGTAGATACTTTTCCTGGCTTGTTACAGGTATTAATCTACGATCAGTTGTCCACAAATATTTTCCTGGCTTGCTACAAGTATTAAACTGGGACCTGAAAAGGTTGGTCAAGGAGATATTGTCCTGGCTGGTTTCAGGTATTGATCTCTGACCTGAGAAAGAAAGTCTCCCTGGCTTGTTACAGGTATTCATCTTCAATCTCTTCATGTAGATACTTTTCCTGGCTTGTTACAGGTATTAATCTACGATCAGTCGTCCACAGATATTTTCCTGGCTTGCTACAGGTATTAATCTGGGACTTGAAAAGGTTGGTCAAGGAGATACCGTCCTGGCTGGTTTCAGGTATTGATCTCTGACCTGAGAAAGAAAGTCTTCCTGGCTTGTTACAGGTATTCATCTTCAATCTCTTCATGTAGATAACTTTCTTGGCTTGTTACAGGTATTAATCTACAATCATTCGTCCACAGATATTTTCCTGGCTTGCTACATGTATTAAACTGGGACCTGAAAAAGTTGATGGTAGCCATCTTTTGATTGACTTTTTCCTACAAAAGGTAAAACGTTAGCGGTATGCAATGTCATGATGTATGGAATGCATGATGTCATGATGTTCTCAAAATAAATGAGATTTGTGTTGTATAATGCGTATGCATGTCATGATGTTCTCAAAATAAATGAGATTTGTGTTGTATAATGCGTATGCATGTCATGATGTATGGAGATGTGGTGTTTTTAGCTGGGGAAAATAAATCCTGGAGCTACTGGAGAATAGTGTTGAGTTCTTCGTTTCTGCTGGGGATGATGAACTAAGATGATTGTGAGAATAAGCCTGCAGGAGAAAAGAACTCCGTTGGGGAATAAACTTGATGAAGAGATTACTCTGCGGGGAAATACTCTGTGGGGGAGAGATGTTCTGCTGATATTTTAACGATAAACTCCGTTAGGGATTCCGTTGATAAGCTCTTTTGGGGATTTCAATGATGAACTCCGCTGGGGATTGATTACCATTGCTGGTGATATTGAATCTGTTGAGGATAGAAGTCCTGCTTGGGGAAAGAAAGAACTTCGCTGGGGATGATCTTTCAGTTGCAACTTGCTGAGGGTAACCTAGTTAGACTCTTGTGAGGATAACCTTTTGAATTTGGCTGGGGAGATACATTTGTATTCTGCAGGGGATAAGCTTCCAGAATCTACTGGGGAAGATAATTCAACTCCATTGGGGAATCTTTTTTAGACTGTGCTAGGGGAATGGCTCCACTGGGGGTATCTTGCATTCTGCCGGGGAACATTCTTATATTCCGTTGAGGAATATTAAGACTGCCAGGGATGCTCTTATGCTTGCCGTGGAATATCCTTATACTCCGCTGGGGAATATTAAGACCTTCTAGGGATACCCAACTTTTTTAGGGCTGTTGGTAGACCAACTCTGCTTGGGGAGAGTATTGCTGATTTGTACATAGCTGCAAGTCTCAGCCGGGAGAGCTATCATTACTGTCTTACTCTGCGGGGAGTGAAAGTATCTTAGCCTTGTTCTTCAACTGAATCTACCTTTGTACCTGGTGAGCAGAGCAGCTGTACAGTTTGGACAATTTTTATTGCCCCTGTTTCTGCGGAAGAGGGTGCCTGCGGAGGCCCTGCGGATCGAGTATTATCCCAACCTATGAGGTGCTTGGTAATTGCCGATTGAAGTGACAAATCTTCTTCTGGTAGGCAAGTGACGAGATGACGGGACATAGTCGTACGCTTTGATCCCTAATTTTTTCCTGGACCGCCCTTTCGGGTTTTCAGTCCATCGGGATACCCTTTTTTGCCCAAGCCGCCTTTTCAGGTTTTCGACTTGCCGGGTGTGCAGATTTTTTCATTTTCATCCCTTATTTTTGCCCGAACCCTTTTGGTTCGCCGGGAAGCCCTTATTTTTGCCTAGGCCTGTCAACCTAGCGGGTCTTTGTTCATGCGCAGTATTTTCTGACTACGTCCACACTCTCAGGATGTAAGGAGATGTCACTGTCAGTAGTGTAGTGTTGCCATACTACCAGAAGATGTTTGATGATGCAAGATTCGTTGCTGGAATCCATGTCCAATGCCCCAAGTGACTCAGATGGAGATCTGCCCCTGGTTATTTGGCCTTTTTCAGAGATTTCCTGGAATCTTGACTGGACTGCCCCAGGTGTGGAAGATGATCATGTCTTCCCCTTGGTTGGAAGTGTTTCTTCCACTTGAGATGATCCTTTTATTGAGAAGGTTTTTGTTCACTAGATATTCGTCGTGCGAATTTCTCTGCTATTTGAATAAATAGTCATATGCAAACAATGTTATTTTAAGAATGCAAAGCTTATGTCTGTCTTGAAGTTTTTTGAAAATGCATTTTTCAGTGAAACAGGCAAATTTTGTAAAATGTGATGTCAACTCAGGATTTACAGCAAGCCCTACAGGAGTCAGGATACCTTTTGTAACAGTATGCTTTCGAACTAACCCGTGCTTCAGCTAGGACTTTTTAAGGGTTATAACGTGGTCTGATTCATGGTTTAAGAAACAAAGGATAAAGGCTCAAATTTTATTTGTACCCACCTGTTCTTCGTGATGTTCTTCGATCCTAAACTCAGCTAATCGTGCATTAGATCCCGTTTGAGTCTTTGCTCTGGTATTCCAGTGATGGTTCGGATACTGACACTTTATTTTGAATAGGAAGTCATTTTGTTGAGAGTTTTTAGAACCTCTTTTTATTTTATTTTATTATCCCTGTCTTTTGCCTGAACTGTTTCTTTTGTAATTACAGTCAGCGGGATGCCCCAGTTTTGTAAGTCTCCTTCATAGGTTTTGACTTAATGGGCTTTTATTTCTGAGAGATAATGACTACATGTCCTTACGATTATACGGAACCAACACCGTCTTTTGTTTTGGAAGGACTCCTTTGATGCCATTCATTGTGCACCTGGATCAACTGAGAAAACTACCCTGCCCCAAGTTATAATTAAGGGTTTTAATTTGTGAAAAGAAAAACTCCAACTTCTTTGGCTCAAAGGGGTTGACGAGGGATTATCTTCCTTATAACTCCACTATTTAGGATTTGAAACAATGCCTATACATCGTCAGCGGGGTCTGTTCAAAAGCATACTGTAAAGATCGTGGTATCGTTTTCGTCATCCTCCCTCTAAAAGCTTAGAATTTTTAATCTTTGATCGAGAGTTGAACATCACAAAAAGGAAATATGAAGCAATTTAAGCATAGTGAAAACAATTAATTCAAAACAAGACACGTGCATTGCATTAATGAAATAACAAAAGTTTGACATGACAATAATTGTTTGAATAAGCAAAGAAAAATACAATTTCAGAATTCAAACGAACAAAAGTGCTTTCAATCCTAGCCATATTTTGGCAAGGGAGCAGTGATCACATTGGGAGTCTCAGGAGGGCCGAGTTCGATCTCTTTTGCATCAATCAAGTCTTGGACCTTGTTCTTCAAAGCCCAGCAATCATCCGTATTATGCCCCGGGCTATCGGAGTGATAAGCGCAGCGGGCGTTAGGGTTATGCCTTGGTGATGTTGTATTTAAAATCTTCGGAGCTTCTTTTAGAGTCACCAGATTGTTCTTCAGCAACTGTGGCAACACCTGAGATAAAGTAATGCTAAGAGGAGTGTACTGCCTTCGAGGTTTCTCGCCCCTTTGTTGGTTGTGATGCTGAGGAGCACCAGCAGGTTTTGAAATAACAACCGCGTTGACAGCTTGGCGGTGTTCAGGTCTATTCTGTCTTCTTGAACTGTAGACAACATTGGATTCTTTCTTAAACGGCTTCTTATCGGTACCTGATGAGGCACCCTTCTGTATCTTCCCCGCCTTAATACCAACTTCAATCCTCTCACCAGTCAAGATAAGGTTTGTAAACCCGGCTGAAGAGTTTCCAATCAAATGGTTAAAGAATGGACCAGACAGGGTCCCCAAAAACATATCAACAAGTTCACGATCAGCTAAAGGTGGTTGCACCCTTCCGACAAGGTCTCTCCATTTTTGAGCATACTCTTTAAATCCTTCGCCTGTCCCTATTGACATACCCTGGAGTTGGGTACGCGTAGGAGCGAGGTCGGAATTATACTGATAATGCTTAAAGAATGCAGCAGCCAAATCCTCCCAACTGCGGATACTGGCTCCGTCCAACTGATAGAACCACTCAAGCTGAGTCCCTGAGAGACTGTCCTGAAAGAAATGGACCCATAAGTTCTTATCAGTAGTGTAAGGTTGGATCTTCCTCACATATGACCGGAGGTGCAGCTTTGGACAGAAAGCTCCGTCATATTTGGCAAAGGCAGGTGCCTTGAACTTGTGGGGAATCACCACCCCAGATGATAAACCTAAATCTCCGAAGTCCAGACCGGGCACCTTATGTACTTTCATAGCGTTTAAACGGTCTTCCAGCTGTTTGTACTTATCCTTAGCAGGAGGACACTGTTCTTCATCATAGACAGTCTCGTTGTCAGAGACCATAGGGCTAGGAGCCCTCCTTTCTTGTGGACTGTCTTTCTCTCCAGACGGGGTGGCCAGATCAATTTCATTTTGCAGCCCGTTTCCAAACCTGCGTCCAGTGTTGAACAGGATGGTCCTCTTCTTCTTGTTCTTCTTCTCTTTCAGAATCAGGGTCTTCAAGTCCTGCTGACCCTTAGCTAGGCTCATGACCAACTCTTGAAATTGGGCATTCTGGGCCTGGAGGGCCTTGATAGCTTGCTCAGTGGAAGGTTCAGTAGACATGATGATTGCTGAAGTAAACAGCGAAGAAGATAAGAGACCTGTACTGGGAGACGTGTTATGCAATGATATGTATGATACATGTATGCAATGTTTTCAAGGATCTCGCGGGGTAAACAAGAAACTGTTAGAATCTGAATCTGGTAGCTTTGATTGAAGGAACTTCATGTTGCTGAGAGTCCTTCTTCAAGAGTCAGTCTCACCATATCGAGTGGGTCATATCCCCTGACTCAAGTTATCGTGCTTGGATTTCTAGACAACCTTGGCTAGAGGAAAATAAATCCCCTTTGCCCCTTGCTAGACTTTTGATTTACCATAACCTGCATCACAGACCCTTGAGATCCTTGAAATGGTTAAGGAAATGTTAAGGCATGATGTTATGATGTGTATGATATGCGTTTAAGCAAAAATGTGAGATGATGTAAGTAAACCTTGTAATGAGTCCAAATTATTGGGTAAGGACTGTAAACAAAACCTGTAAGGAACTCATGTTGTTAGATAACAAGAACGTGCAAGTAGTTCAAGTTTGAAGGCACACAAGTCACACAAACAACCTTAAGTTTAGGCTGGCATAGAGTTTAGGCAGTACCCTCTTTCAGTTCAGTTGGTTTAAACCTGTCCTAAAAAATAGTAACCGGGTTCTAGAGGATCCCAATATCACTGACTACCCTCAATCGGTCATAATTCCAGCTTAACAACCTTTTCTTGCAGCCGGAACCATTGCGAGAGTTTAGTCTCAATGAGTGTAGCATACTGCTACTGTTCTATGGCCAAGTTGGTCAATTTAAGGTTCTAAGGTCAGTTGGTGCTTAATGACTCCTCAGAAGACCCATATTCTCCTCGTTTCAACACAAGGGATATCGGTACAGATTAAGGTGCCACACCAACGTAGCTACTGCTTCATCCGTGTCGGTCTACGCCAGACAGATCCCTCACAATTTACTGCTACTTACCTAAAAAGGGTACCCCAGATCTGGGTTAGGATCTATAGAACTCTGATACAAGCCCATAAAATTTAAAGCATACAATTGAAAACACAAGTGATCTAATTCTAAGGTACACCTCACTTATAGAACTCCCCAGCAAAGTCACCAGTTCTGTGATCGGTGGGAACGAGAACTGACTGTTTTAGGAATGTTGGTTCGCGTTTGCGTTTGTTTTCGCAAAGTGTCGCGGTAAGCAAGAGTCGCCACCGTCTTTTATTTTATCCAACAAAGAAAGGACAAAAGCACAGAAAAATTCCTTTTCGAGATGTTTCTCGGGTTCGGGAGGTAGATTATAGAAAGGGAAGGTGTTAGCACCCTTTCTATCCGTGGTTATCCACGGGCTCTTAGGTACTTGCTCACTATGTTTTCAAAAGGTTTGCTTTTCTTTGTGATTTGTGGGTTTTGAAAAGAGTCTTGTTTTTGAAGAAAGTGTAAGTGCAAAAAGTTTTTGTTTTGTTTTAAAAGAGAGCAAGTACTTAAGAACCTCTACCTACTCAAAAAGGAATTTGTTGTACCCCAAAATTTTCCCTCCCATATTCTTCAAGATTTGCTAAGAGCATGCTTCAAAATCTCCCAAGGGTTGCACAGTCCAATTGCCTCCTAACAGTCAAAAATTAGGGTTTTGGTTCTGGCAAAGAAGTTGAAGTTTCCAAGGGTCCAAACAAGTCCCACATGCCTATAAACATTGTCAAGCATCCACATGCCAAGTTTCAAGACTCACAGCACCAGATTGCACAGTCAAAAACCCTAATTGCTTCACAGTCAACTGCAGGGGCAAAATGGTCATTTGACTGTCAAAAGTCAAAATTTTTGGTCAACATCTTATTTTGAAGCCATAAACATCATTTGATCAATTCTTGATCATGATTCTCAAAGCATGGCTCAAAAAGTCTCAAGATGCAAAAGTTTCTATTTTTGGACAGTTGGAAAAGTCAACTGCAAATTGACCAGGGCATAACTTCCACATGGTTTATCATAAAAATTCCATGCAAAGGTCATTTTGAAGAGAATGACATTTCCTACAACTCATCTTCACACTTCAAGTCCAAGAAATGCTCTCACAAAAAGTTATCAATTTCAACATGATAGGTCATTTTCAAAAGTAAAAAAAAAGGCACTTTAAGTCAAAGACCATAACTTGAGATTGGTAAATCAAAATGACATGGGACCAAAGGAATTGGTTAGAGGACTTCAAGAACTTTCCAAAATGTCCAAGAACATGATCAAAGCTTAAAAATTGAGCAAGATATGCCTTGTGGAAGTTGGGAAATTTTTGGGAATTTTGAAAAGTCAACTTTGCTTCAAATGCCTCAAAATTGCTAATGGGCCTCAATTTCTTCCATGAATCCTTATCCAAAAGCTATGCACGACCCATTGACTTTAAAGGGAGTTATTTTCTTATTTTTAATTAATTAATTGAATTTTTAATCCTATTTATTCATTTAATTAAAATCAATTATGAGAAAAATACTAAACCATGTTTTTCAAATCTTTTTGTGCATAGAATTCACTCAATATTTCGTGCACCATTCAATAAGGAAAGATTCAATATGATTGGCAAGGATTGGCATGAAAAAGGATTGAAAAATATTGGAAAAAGATCATGAAAATCAAATATTCAAAATCATCAATGCAAAGGCTTTGGGCTTGATTTTTCTGACCTAATTCATTCCTCATGCATAGGCAAAGCAAACCTAATGCATAAGAAGACAGACAAGCTGCGCTGAGAACAAAGAACAACATTGCAATTTTTGACAAAAAATTTGGAAACTGAAAACTGAATTGCAAGGTGTTTCAAGGTCTGAAAAGCATTCCAATCCACTCCTGACACTACCAGGAAGCTTTTGCCATTAAAATCAAGTCTCCACGCACAAGGAATTGGTATAACAGAGTCTGACTTCTCTTCATATTTTCCATAATCGTGTTTTGATTTCTAGGCATGATTCATGACTTTTAAACATTGATTTATACTAACATGATGATTCTGAAGCTATTGGTATTCTTCAATTGGATTAATACTGCCTGTGTCAAAAGATGCCATTGATGGTTGCTAGGGTTTCAAAGCTACAAATTTAGGGCTTTATGCATCTGGAAAAATTGGACAATAAGACCAGTACCATTGAAATCAGGAGATCCAAACGAATTGATCTCACTATTCGCGCCCAATTTATATTGCCATATATGCTAATCGCTATTTTCAGGTTCTGCACTTAGTGGGGGTTTAAAACCCCCGCTATCCATTTGTTAATTTCATGCAAAACGAAGAAACAATGGAGAAGATGCTGGCGTGGCTTGACATGATTGGTAGATTTGAAAATTAGCGCGTTTTTGATTTATTCCAGCATAATATTTGTTTTTCCATTATATTATTCATATTCCATTTAACTACCAAAGATAAGCGTTGGTTGGGTTGGTTGATGTGTTGTCATGCAGGCAATGGGACATGGGTTCGATTCCCAGGTCCCCCATAATTTCAATGATTTTTGTCAAAACACGTTCCAGCGCTACACTCATTCAATGGTTCATCATGCAACCTCACCTCCTATCCTGCCAGGTGCCCAGGAGATCAATCCAATGGCCAGAATCTAGAGACCATCATGCACGCTCAGTCAACCACAAGCATGTGATCCAGAAAAGTCAAAAAGGGCTTAGATTGCCTGGGCCAAAATGCTTCCAATTAACCTCCAAATTGGGCAGAAACCCCCCATTGTTTGTATTCTTCTTTTTTAATTTCCCTTTTCTTTTCTTCTTTTTTATTTTAATTGCTTTCTTGTTTTATTAATTTCACAAAAATAATTTTCATAATAAAAATAAATACAGAAAAATACAAAAAAGATGTTTTATTATTATTAATTTACTGCATTAATATTTTTGTAAACAAATCTTAAATAATTAATTTAGGTTAATTTAGGTTTTCAATTTTAATGTTTTCTTAATAACTAAAAAAAATGTAGAAATTAGGTTTTTAGCATTTTCATTCTTTTTCTTAATAAAATAATTTCTTCTTCTCATTGTTATTATTAATTATTAATTTATTTTGTAAATAAATATGTCATTTAATTAATTAGGGTAAATTAGGTTAAGACTTAAACATTTTTTCTTTAATAATTAAACACAATTTAGAACTAGGGTTTTATTTAATTTCAAATTTTAAGTAATTCTCTTTATTTCCATTAAATACAAAAAACATAAAAAATAACTTCTTTCATTATTGAATTATTAATTAATTTTCAATTTCAATTTAATTTCTTTAAAGGGTCCAACGCCCTCGCATATTCGATTCTAATTTCTTTTCGCGTGTTTGTCTTATGTTTCTTTTAAATCTTATGTAATTGCCAAAGCCTTGTAATAGATAATTAGGAACTCATTTACTTTCCGCATTTTGTTCAAAAACGGGTCTTTGTTAATTTGGCGATGTATAGACCCGCGCCTTGTAATAGCGTAGGACCTTTATTTTCCGCATTCTAATTTCCGCACCTTTTAACTGCTAACTATCACATGAAAGAATGAATGGCCCAAATAAAATCAAAGCGTAGCTCACCCGATGCATGATCAAGATAAAACATAACTGAAAACGACACATAATTCACACACCACTCTTAGGGTACGCTTCACTGTTGCCTTGCCCCTCGAAACGTGGTCGTCGAGTATAGGACGTCTTAGTGAGTCCTTATGTGCATTGATCTAGTTTCCTCGAAACAAGTTGCCTCGAAACGGTTGCCTCAGAATAGTTGCCTCGAAACGGTTGCCTGGGAATAGTTGCCTCGAAATAAAAAGATCAATGGCATAAGGGTAGCTTCTAAGGTGTCCTACTGTTGCTCTGGGGACCACACTGTCCCTTAACCAATTGACCCGAACACCTCCAACGGTGGTGCTACCTACCTCTCATTGATGGGATGGCACTACCTTAAGGATATTTACACAGCCTAATTCCTTAGGGTAGGTAGATGACTCGTAGATACTTGCTCTAATTCAAAACAAATCAAAAAACTTTTTTTCACACCGACACTTTGCAAAAAGCTTTCAAAAACAATTTTTCAAACACTCTTGAGGACCGATACAAGAGTCGATCTGAAATCTTTAAAACGAAACTTTTTCAAACCCACTCACACTTTGATAAGCAAACACTTTTGAAAACACAATGAGCAAGTACCTAAGAGCCCATGGATAACCATGGATAGAAAGGGTGCTAACACCTTCCCTTTCTATAAATCTACCTCCCGAACCGAGAAACTATCTCATAAGGAATTTTGCTGTGCTTTTGTCCTGTCCATGTTGGAGAAAATAAAAGATGGTGGCGACTCTTGCTTACCGCGACATTTCGCGAACCAGCTTTAAAACAGTCAGTTCCAGATCCACCGATCCCAGAACTGGCGACTCTGCTGGGGACATTAAAAGTGAGGTGTACCTTAGGACTAAGATCACTTGTGTTTTCAATTGCCTGTTTTGATTGCTTTAACATTGTGGGCCTGTCTTGGGAGTTTCATAGATCCTAACCCGGATCTGGGGGATACCTTCTTAGAAAGTAGCAACAAACTGTGAGGGAACTGTGCGGGGTATACCGACACGGTTGAAGCAGTTTGCTACGTTGATGTGGCACTTTGGTGAGTACCGGTAACCCTTAAGTCAAGTCAAGGAGAGTACGGGGCCATCGCGTGGTGTCGTGAAGCATCAACTGACCTTAGGAACCTTAATTGAACCATCCTGGCCTCTTTAGGGTAGTGAGATAACTGACTTTGGTGCAGTCTGAGGTTGGTTGATACTCGATACTACACTCAATTGAGGGTTGCTTTCCTGGAATATTTCGGTCGCCAGTTCAGTGGCTAAATCGAAACGATGAACAATGAAAGCAATCCAGTGATATTGGGACCCTTAGAACCCGGTTACTTCTGATAGGACAGGTTGAGCCCATCAACTTCAAGAGGGTAATACCTAGACCCCATGTTGGCCTAAACTCTAAGGGCTCTCTTGTGTGACTTGTGTGCCTTCAAACTTGACTACTTGCATTCTTGTTACCTAACACATGAGTTTCTTGCAGGTTTTGTTTATAGTCCTTAATTGGGACTCATAACAGGGTTTACCTACATTACCCCATGCATAGCATAACATCATACCATTGCATGCATCCCGCATAAGGACTAACCCATTTCAAGGATCTCAAGGGCTTGTGATGCAGGTCATGATGAACCAACATGTCTGGCAAGGGGAAAAGGGGATTTATTTTCATCTAGCCAAGGTTGTCAGAGGCTATGACCCACTAGACATGGTGAGCCTTGACTCTTGAAGAAGGTTCCCCTAACCAAGGTTGTTTGGAAATCAAAACCAGACATGATGACTAAAGTCAGGGGCTATGACCCACTCGATATGGTGAGCCTTGACCCTTGAAGAAGGACTTTCGACAACATGAAGCTCCTTCAATCAAGCTACCGGATTCAAATTCTGACAATTTTTTCTTGTTTACCCCGCGAGATCCTTGAAAACATTGCATATATATACATCCATATCATTGCATAACAGGTACCCTTTTGACAGGTCACTTACCATCTCCGCTGTTTATTTCAGCAATGGCTTCCCAACAAGATAACCAGGATCTTCAGGCTCAAGAGATTCAGTTCAGGGAGATATTCCTAAGCCTATCCAAGGGGCAAGAAGAGTTAAGGACACTCCTCGTGGGGAATCTGGCCAAGCAAAACCCCGAAGATGACAAGGAAGAGCGACTGAAACGTCTACAAGCTGAGGTAGACACATTGAAAACCCAGATGCTGGGGCAAAGGGCTCTCATCCAAGGTTTAGCTCGGGAGCAAGAAGAGTTGAGGACCATGATCAGTCAACTCCATCAAGACAGATACAACATGAAGCAACCAGTCCAAGTCAGGGACCAAGTCATTAACCAGCCTCCAAGAAGTCAAAGGTTTGGTTTAATGAAAGGGCTTCCCCAAGCTGCTACTACTTCGCAGGTCCAACAACGACCTCGCCAAGAACAACGGGCTGACCAGAGCAAGCCAGACAAGCCTAAAAGACAGTTCACCAAGCTCAACGTGTCACCGTCTCAAGCTTTACAACAATTGTTGAGGTTGAATCTGGTGACGTTAAGGGACCCTCCTAAGAATCTCAACACAACCTCCCTAAAGTACAATCCTGAGGAAAGATGTGCGTACCACTCTGACAGTCCAGGACATGACACCAACGACTTCTGGGCTCTGAAGAATAAGATCCAAGACCTGATTAATGAAAGAGCTGTGGATTCCACCCAGATGGGCCAGGCTGAATGCTCCTGCCATCTCTACAAGATGCATCAGTCGAAGTAGAAGACTTTTGTTCATTAGAATTTTTCAAGTTGTGATTTTCTTTTGATTGTTTAAACATTTATTCATATCAAACGTTGTTATTTCATTAATGCATGGCACATGTCTGTTTTGAAGTAATTATCTCGTATTCACTATATTGCAAATTGCTTTCATTTTTCTGTGATGGTCAACTCTTGATCTAAAATTCTAAGCCTCTTGAGGGAGGATGACGAAAACGATACCATAATCTACAGTATGCTTTTGAACAGACCCCGCTGATGAGGTACAGGCATTGTTTCAATTCCTAAACACTGGAGTTATAAGGAAGATAATCCCTCGTCAACCCCTCTGAGCCAAAGAAGTTGGAGTTTTTTCTTTTTCGAAATTAAAACCCTTAATCATAACCTGGGGTAGGGTAGTTTCTCAGTTGATCCAGGCGCACAATGAATGGTATCAAAGGAGTCCTTTCAAAAAAAAAAGACAGTGATGGTTCCGAATGATCATAAAGACAGGCGATCATTATATATCAAAAATGAAAACCCAATAAGTCAAAACCTATGAAGGAGACTTACAAAAACTGGGGCATCCCGCTGACTGTAAACCCAAAAAGAAACAGTTCAGGCAAAAAATAGGGATAATAAAATCAAAAAGAAAGAGGTCATACGAACCCTCAACAAAAACAAAAATGACTGCCTATTCAGAATAAATCATCAATATCGGAACCATCATTGGAACATCAGGACAAAAACTCAAATAAGGGCTAACGCACGATTAGCTGAGTTTAGGATTGAAGAACATCATGAAGAGCGGGTGGGTACAAATAAATTTGAGCCTTATCCTTTGTTTCTTAAACTGTGAACCAGGCCACGCTACAACCCTAAAAAGTCCTAGTTGAAGCATGGGTTAGTTCGAAAGCATACTGTTACAAAGGTATCCTGACTCCTTAAGGCTCGCAGTAAAATAACGAGTTGGACATCACAGTTTACAAAAGAACTCACTTGTTTTATTAAAAAACTGCATTTCCAAAACTTCGAAACAGATATAAGCTTTGCATTTTTAACATAACTTTGTTTGCATATGACTTTTTGTTTGAACAGCATAAGAGTTCGTACGACGAAAGTCTAATGAACAAAAGCACCTCCAATCAAGGGGCATGGCCTGATCATTATCAATCATCTGGGGCAGTCCAGTCAAGATTCAAGGAATCTCTCAAGAGGCTAAATAGCCTGGGGTAAATCTCCGCCTGAGTCACTTGGGGAATTCCAGCAACAAATCTTGCATGATCAAACATCTTCTGGTGGCATGGCAAAACACTTCTAACAGGGGCAACTCCCTACATTCTGAGAGTGTGGACATAGTCGAAAAATACTACGCATAATCAAAGACCCGCTAGGTTGACACACCTAGGCAAAAATAAGGGCTTCCCGGTGAACCAAAGGGTTCGGGCAAAAATAAGGGATGAAAATAAAAAATCCGTACACCCGGCAAGTCGAAAACCTGAAAAGGTGGCTTGGGCAAAAATGGGTATCCCGGTGGACTGAAAACCCGAAAGGGCGGTCCAAGCAAAAGTTAGGGATCAAAGTGTACGACTATGTCCTGTCATCTTGTCACCTGCCCACCAGAAGAAGGTTTGTCCATCAACAACTATCAGCACCTCACAGGCCTTCCTCTCCCACCTCAGAAACAGGGGCAATGATGAGTTGTCCAAACGATCTAATTTCTCTGTCCGTCAAGGTATCAAGGTAAGTTCAGCTGAAGAACATAACCAGTATATCTTAACTCCCCAGAGAGTGAGCCAGCAAGTCAATGCACTCTCCCCAAGCAGAGTTATCTTATAAGCCTTAAGGAAGTTGGGCATCCCCAGCAGATCTCAACATTCCTCAGCGCAATATACAAACATTCTTAACAAGCATCCCCAGCAGTCTCGATCTAAGACTGTTCCCCGACGGTAGATCAGACCTTCAGTGGAGCCACTTCCCCAGTATATCTCAAAGATTTCCCCAGGAGAGTCCAGTCTGAAGATTTCCCGAGGAAAGCTGAATCATCTCCTCAGCAGTAAGCTTATCCCCAGTAGATTCTGGAAGCTTCCCCCCCTGCAGAGCACGAACGCGCTTCCCCGGCTCTATTCAAAGGTTATTTCCCTACCAGGATATAACTGGGTTATCCTCAGCCAAAAGCCACGAAAGACCGTCCTCGGCAAAGTCTTCTTATCCCCAGCAGAGTCTATTAACACTTCCAAAATAACAACGGTATCCCCAGCGGAGTTATCATCAACATCTCAACAGAGTACCTCTCCTCCCACAGAGATTTGTGCCCCAGCAAGATCGCTAGAGTAGTTATTCCCCGCAGAGTAATCTCTTCATCAAGTTTATTCCCCAACGGAGTTATCTTCTCCTACCGGTATTCTTGCAATCTTCATCCCCAGCAGAAACGAAGAACTTTCTTCAACCATCAGCCCAGGATTTAACTCCCGGCATTCGTCAAGGATATATTTTCCTAGACGAAAATACCTTCAAAAACATCACATACATCATGATACATGCATAAACGCATCATACTATACAATCTCATTTATGTTGAGAACATCATTGCTTGATCCATATCATGCATTGCATATGACTGACCTTTACCTTTCAGGAAATATCCAGTTAAGTTCTCAGCTATGTTCAAGACCTCCTCTGGTTCAGTTAAATCGATTCCTAAATATTTTTCTGATGCCGATCCAGTTGAAGTTATTTCAAGACCTCCTCTGGTTCAGTTAAATCGATTCCTAAAGATTTTTCTGATGCTGATCCAATTGAAGATTCCAAGACCTTGTCTGGTTCAGTTAAATCGACTCCTAAAGATTTTTCTGATGCCGATCCAGTCAAAGGCCTTCTCTGGTCCAGTTAAATCGATTCCTAAAGATTTTCCTGATGAAGACCCAGTTGAAGATTCCAAGACCTTGCCTGGTTCAGTTAAATCGACTCCTAAAGATTTTTCTGATGCCGATCTAGTCAAAGGCCTTCTCTGGTCCAGTTAAATTGATTCCTAAAGATTTTCCTGATGAAGACCCAGTTGAAGATTCCAAGACCTTGCCTGGTTCAGTTAAATCGACTCCTAAAGATTTTTCTGATGCCGATCCAGTCAAAGGCCTTCTCTAGTCCAGTTAAATAGATTCCTAAAGATTTTCCTGATGAAGACCCAGTTGAAGATTCCAAGACCTTGCCTGGTTCAGTTAAATCGACTCCTAAAGATTTTTCTGATGCCGATCCAGTCAAAGGCCTCCTCTGGTCCAGTTAAATCGATTCCTAAAGATTTTCCTGATGAAGACTCAGTTGAAGATTCCAAGACGTTGACTGGTTCAGTTAAATCGACTCCTAAATATTTTTCTGATGCCGATCCAGTCAAAGGCCTTCTCTGGTCCAGTTAAATCGATTCCTAAAGATTTTCCTGATGAAGACTCAGTAGAAGACATCCAAGATTCCTTCATCATTCTGTTGAGGTAGTAATCGCCCAAGGTTATCTCATCGTTACTGTTGAGGTAGTAATCGCCCAAGGTTCTCTCATCGTTACTGTTGACGTAGTAATCGCCCAAGGTTCTCTCATCGTTACTGTTGAGATATTAATCGCCCAAGGTTCTCTCATCGTTACTGTTGAGGTAGTAATCGCCCAAGGTTCTCTCATCGTTACTGTTGAGGTAGTAATCGCCCAAGGTTCTCTCATCGTTGCTGTTGAGGTAGTAATCGCCCAAGGTTCTCTCATCGTTACTATTGAGGTAGTAATCGCCCAAGGTTCTCTCATCATTACTGTTGACGTAGTAATCGCCCAAGGTTCTCTCATCGTTACTGTTGAGGTAGTAATCGCCCAAGGTTCTCTCATCGTTACTGTTGAGGTAGTAATCGCCCCAAGGTTCTCTCATCATTACTGTTGAGGTAGTAATCTCCCAAGGTTCTCTCATCGTTACTGTTGAGGTATGCAGGTTCTCGCTAAGGAATCTCTTACGCGATCAACACCTAGATGGCATCTATAAGCCCATCCACATACTGACAGTCTCCAAATGGCATCTATAAGCCCATTCCCGACAAGACCCCGTCACCACACCAGATGGCATCTATAAGCCCATCCCCCTATCCAGCATCTCTCCAAATGGCATCTGTAAGCCCATTCCCTGCATCATATTGCTGATACTCTACTATGTGAGTGCAAATTTCTGGGCACTCTAGTGTTCAATCATCTTCCACCTTCGGATTACGAAAGGCATGTCAGCTAATCTACATCCTCAAGTCTAAGAAGATTGAACAGGGGCAACTGTTGTACCCCAAAATTTTCCCTCCCATATTCTTCAAGATTTTCTAAGAGCATGCTTCAAAATCTCCCAAGGGTTGCACAGTCCAATTGCCTCCTAACAGTCAAAAATTAGGGTTTTGGTTCTGGCAAAGAAGTTGAAGTTTCCAAGGGTCCAAACAAGTCCCACATTCCTATAAACATTGTCAAGCATCCACATGCCAAGTTTCAAGACTCACAGCACCAGATTGCACAGTCAAAAACCCTAATTGCTTCACAGTCAACTGCATGGGCAAAATGGTCATTTGACTGTCAAAAGTCAAAATTTTTGGTCAACATCTTATTTTGAAGCCAAAAACATCATTTGATCAATTCTTGATCATGATTCTCAAAGCATGGCTCAAAAAGTCTCAAGATGCAAAAGTTTCTATTTTTGGACAGTTGGAAAAGTCAACTGCAAATTGACCAGGGCATAACTTCCACATGGTTTATCAGAAAAATTCCATCCAAAGCTCATTTTGAAGAGAATGACATTTCCTACAACTCATCTTCACACTTCAAGTCCAAGAAATGCTCTCACAAAAAGTTATCAATTTCAACATTATAGGTCATTTTCAAAAGTCAACAAAAAGGCACTTTAAGTCAAAGACCATAACTTGAGATTGGTAAATCAAAATGACATGGGACCAAAGGAATTGGTTAGAGGACTTCAAGAACTTTCCAAAATGTCCAAGAACATGATCAAAGCTTAAAAATTGAGCAAGATATGCCTTGTGGAAGTTGGGAAATTTTTGGGAATTTTGAAAAGTCAACTTTGCTTCAAATGCCTCAAAATTGCTAATGGGCCTCAATTTCTTCCATGAATCCTTATCCAAAAGCTATGCACGACCCATTGAATTTAAAGGGAGTTATTTTCTTATTTTTAATTAATTAATTGAATTTTTAATCCTATTTATTCATTTAATTAAAATCAATTATGAGAAAAATACTAAACCATGTTTTTCAAATCTTTTTGTGCATAGAATTCACTCAATATTTCGTGCACCATTCAATAAGGAAAGATTCAATATGATTGGCAAGGATTGGCATGAAAAAGGATTGAAAAAGATTGGAAAAAGATCATGAAAATCAAATATTCAAAATCATCAATGCAAAGGCTTTGGGCTTGATTTTTTTTACCTAATTCATTCCTCATGCATAGGCAAAGCAAACCTAATGCATAAGAAGACAGACAAGCTGCGCTGAGAACAAAGAACAACATTGCAATTTTTGACAAAAAATTTGGAAACTGAAAACTGAATTGCAAGGTGTTTCAAGGTCTGAAAAGCATTCCAATCCATTCCTGACACTACCAGGAAGCTTTTGCCATTAAAATCAAGTCTCCACGCACAAGGAATTGGTATAACAGAGTCTGACTTCTTTTCATATTTTCCATAATCGTGTTTTGATTTCTAGGCATGATTCATGACTTTTAAACATTGATTTATACTAACATGATGATTCTGAAGCTATTGGTATTCTCCAATTGGATTAATACTGCCTGTGTCAAAAGATGCCATTGATGGTTGCTAGGGTTTCAAAGCTACAAATTTAGGGCTTTATGCATCTGGAAAAATTGGACAATAAGACCAGTACCATTGAAATCAGGAGATCCAAACGAATTGATCTCACTATTCGCGCCCAATTTATATTGCCATATATGCTAATCGCTATTTTCAGGTTCTGCACTTAGTGGGGGTTTAAAACCCCCGCTATCCATTTGTTAATTTCATGCAAAACGAAGAAACAATGGAGAAGATGCTGGCGTGGCTTTACATGATTGGTAGATTTGAAAATTAGCGCGTTTTTGATTTATTCCAGCATAATATTTGTTTTTCCATTATATTATTCATATTCCATTTAACTACCAAAGATAAGCGTTGGTTGGGTTGGTTGATGTGTTGTCATGCAGGCAATGGGACATGGGTTCGATTCCCAGGTCCGCCATAATTTCAATGATTTTTTTCAAAACACGTTCCAGCGCTACACTCATTCAATGGTTCATCATGCAACCTCACCTCCTATCCTGCCAGGTGCCCAGGAGATCAATCCAATGGCCAGAATCTGGAGACCATCATGCACGCTCAGTCAACCACAAGCATGTGATCCAGAAAAGTCAAAAAGGGCTTAGATTGTCTGGGCCAAAATGCTTCCAATTAACCTCCAAATTGGGCAGAAACCCCCCATTGTTTGTATTCTTCTTTTTTAAATTCCCTTTTCTTTTCTTCTTTTTTATTTTAATTGCTTTCTTGTTTTATTAATTTCACAAAAATAATTTTCATAATAAAAATAAATACAGAAAAATACAAAAAAGATGTTTTATTATTATTAATTTAATGCATTAATATTTTTGTAAACAAATCTTAAATAATTAATTTAGGTTAATTTAGGTTTTCAATTTTAATGTTTTCTTAATAACTAAAAAAAATGTAGAAATTAGGTTTTTAGCATTTTCATTCTTTTTCTTAATAAAATAATTTCTTCTTCTCATTGTTATTATTAATTATTAATTTATTTTGTAAATAAATATGTCATTTAATTAATTAGGGTAAATTAGGGTAAATTAGGTTATTAAAAACAATTTAGAACTAGGGTTTTATTTAATTTCAAATTTTAAGTAATTCTCTTTATTTCCATTAAATACAAAAAACATAAAAAATAACTTCTTTCCTTATTGAATTATTAATTAATTTTCAATTTCAATTTAATTTCTTTAAAGGGTCCAACGCCCTCGCATATTCGATTCTAATTTCTTTTCGCGCGTTTGTCTTATGTTTCTTTTAAATCTTATGTAATTGCCAAAGCCTTGTAATAGATAATTAGGAACTCATTTACTTTCCGCATTTTGTTCAAAAACGGGTCTTTGTTAATTTGGCGATGTATAGACCCGGGCCTTGTAATAGCGTAGGACCTTTATTTTCCGCATTCTAATTTCCGCACCTTTTAACTGCTAACTATCACATGAAAGAATGAATGGCCCAAATAAAATCAAAGCGTAGCTCACCCGATACATGATCAAGATAAAACATAACTGAAAACGACACACAATTCACACACCACTCTTAGGGTACGCTTCACTGTTGCCTTGCCCCTCGAAACGTGGTCGTCGAGTATAGGACGTCTTAGTGAGTCCTTATGTCCATTGATCTAGTTGCCTCGAAACAAGTTGCCTCGAAACGGTTGCCTCGGAATAGTTGCCTCGGAATAAAAAGATCAATGGCATAAGGGTAGCTTCTAAGGTGTCCTACTGTTGCTCTGGGGACCACACTGTCCCTTAACGAATTGACCCGAACACCTCCAACGGTGGTGCTACCTACCTCTCAATGATGGGATGGCACTACCTTAAGGACATTTACACAGCCTAATTCCTTAGGGTAGGTAGATGACTCGTAGATACTTGCTCTAATTCAAAACAAATCAAAAAACTTCTTTTCACACCGACACTATGCAAAAAGCTTTCAAAAACAATTTTTCAAACACTCTTGAGGACCGATACAAGAGTCGATCTGAAATCTTTAAAACGAAACTTTTTCAAACCCACTCACACTTTGATAAGCAAACACTTTTGAAAACACAATGAGCAAGTACCTAAGAGCCCATGGATAACCATGGATAGAAAGGGTGCTAACACCTTCCCTTTCTATAAATCTACCTCCCGAACCGAGAAACTATCTCATAAGGAATTTTGCTGTGCTTTTGTCTTGTCCATGTTGGAGAAAATAAAAGACGGTGGCGACTCTTGCTTACCGCGACATTTCGCGAACCAGCATTAAACAGTCAGTTCCAGATCCACCGATCACAGAATTTAATTGTGAAAATGTCCTTTAGATAGTGCTATCCCACTATTGAGGAGTAGGTAGCACTGTCATTGGAGTTTTCGGGTCAATTCGATTTAAGGGACGTGTGGTCACTAAAGCAATGTTAGGACGCTTTAGCGGTAACCCTAATGTCTTAGATCATTTTTCCGAGGCAACCATTTTGAGGCAACTTTGATCTTTAGACAGGAGGGCGACCTCTAAAACATCTTATACTTAATGACCACGTTCGAGGTAACCAAGTGAGGTGTACCCTAAGAGTGGCATGTGCAAGTGTGTCAATTTTCAGTTATATTATCTTTGCATGTCATGGTGAGCTACTATTGATTTTAAGTTAAGAATTAATCTTGTCATACAATCCTAGTTAGGATACATCTAAGCAGTTAATATATGTACAGGAATTTTAAAGTGCATAAATTGTAAATCATACGCTATTACAAAGCTTCAGGGAGGGGGATTATTTACATGTCCAAAAATTGGGGGAATAAAAGCAGTAAAGTAAAAGTATTAGTTTAAGCTATTACATCCCAGTAGGCAGTTACAATAAAATAAACGCGCGCAAATCTGAAAATAAACTCTAAAAATCCTAAGAATAAAATCTTTTTGTTGTTTTATTTTTATTTTGGGAAAATGATCTAAATCTATTTAATTTTAGTTTTTTTGAGAAAATGTTAAGATAATTAAGAGATTAGTTAACAAAGTTAATTTTAATAGAAAAAACTAGCCTAATGTTTTTTTGTGGTTTTTTGATTTTAATGTTAATTAAAAAGATAAAAAGATGTCAATGAAAACAAAAATAAAATACAAGGGGGGGATCCTTCGATCCAAGGAAAAAAAGGAGTTTCGACCCAGGGAGGGAAATGGTCCTTTCGATTGGGCCAGACAGTAAGGCGTGAGTAGCCTTCGATCCAGGGAAGAGGATTGCCCTTCGATCATGGGGGTCATGGCTTTCGATCCAGGAATGAGATGCCTCCTTCGATCCAGCATGCTAATGGGTTCGATCCAGAGAAGGGCTCTCCTTCGATCTGGGAAGTTATACCTGCAAAAGCATGTTAGCGAAATAAAATGCAGGGCCTGGGTATTGAACCCCAGGCCCTTCGATCCTGCGCTTGCTGGGTCTCTTCAGGCTATGTCTGCAGCAAATATTAGCAAATGATGGACATGGCCTGGGTGCCAAAACCATGCCTCTTGATCCTGTCTCGGATAGAAAATCGAAGGTAACAACCAGTATGGATGTATTATGCAAATATGAGGTTGGATAGTTTACCCTTTCTTACCAGCAGATTGGACTTTTAATTTGGGTGTTTCCTGGATGTAGGCACCTTCGATCTGGGCACTTCCTGGATGCAAGCACTTTTGATCTGAGGTTTCTGGGCGTGGATGCTTTTGTTTAAGGGTTGCTTTGGCCTGGAAAAGTTTGGGCAGCGTCTCTCCAATGTTTTTGTTCTCCTGTTGTGTTTTTCGTTGTATATTTTCGTGTGTTGTAATGTATGCTGGCCTCTATATTTATAGGAGTGGGTGGAGGGGACAGGAAGACAAAGGTTTAAATGACCTTGATTATGTTTTTGAAAGCCATGAACGAGAGTTCGTAACATTGGCTAACCACATGGGATCTTGTCCCTTTTTGAATGACATGTAACTGGCCTTCGAATGCTCCCTTTCGAATGGGCTGATGGCCTCCTTCGAATGCTCCCTTTCGAATGCTTCTTCGAATGGACCCTTTGAATGCCTCTTCGAATGGACCTTTTGGAATTCCAATCGAAGGACACTGTTATAATGCCAATCGAAGTACTTGTCCATAATGTCAATCGAAATGCTCCTTCAGAATTACAATCGAAATGCTCTTTCAGTATGCCAATTGAAGGATCTTTCAGAATGCCAATCGAAGTGCTCCTTCAGAATGCCAATCGAAATGCTCCTTCAGAATGCCAATCGAAAGGTCTTTCAGAATGCCAATCGAAAGGTCTTTCAGAATGCCAATCTAAGTACTCCTTCAGAATGCCAATCGAAATGCTCCTTCAGAATGCCAATCAAAGGGTCTTTCAGAATGCCAATCGAAATGTACTTAAAGCACCACTCAAAAATTTTCTTTTTCCTTAAGCAAGGGTTTGTGATCAACCATGCAGGGGGGAAGACTTTGGAAAACATGAGAGGGCAAATTTTGGGGTACAACAATCTATAATAATTTTTAAACAATTCGTAAACTTTTTGCCTTATGCCTTACCCGAGGCATATAGGTCCATTTGTAAGGGCTTGATTTTTTCATCTTCATATGCCATTTTTAATGAATCATGGACGTTTTCATATATAAACTTTTGTGTTCATTTTCCTTATTTTTACATTTTATTTGTTTAAAGGTGGCTATCCCTTACACACACACACACTCACAAATGCAGGTACCCATCCACTCCGGATTCCATGGGTAACAATTCTGCTATGGCCTTCAGTGACTCTGAAGATCTGGTCAATCATGCCGAATACGAAGGGGATGAAGACTGTGAAGTGCCTAGAGAGTTGGCCAGACTTTTGCAACAGGAAGAAAGGGTTATTCTACCTCACGAAGAGTTGTTAGAGACTATCAACTTGGGAACAGAGGAAGACAGAAAAGAGGTTAAAGTGGGTGCCAACCTAGAGCCATGTGTCAAAGAGCGTTTAGTTCAGGTGTTGAATGAATATGTTGAGATCTTCGCCTGGTCCTATGAAGATATGTCGGGACTCGATACATATATTGTGGTTCACCGTCTCCCTACTAGAGAAGATTGTCCACCAATCAAACAGAAAGTCCGCCGGATGAGGCCCGACATGTCCGAAAAGGTCAAAGCTGAAGTGATGAAGCAGTTCAATGCTGGCTTTCTTGCTGTTACTTCCTATCCATAATGGGTTGCTAACATTGTGCCCATGCCCAAAAAGGACGGCAAAGTCAAAATGTGCGTGGATTACAGAGACTTAAATAGGGCTAGCCCTAAAGATGACTTTCCACTACCGCACATTAACATCTTGGTGGACAATACAGCTCAACATAAGGTATTTTATTTCATGGATGGATTTTAAGGGTACAACCAGATCAAAATGGCCCCCGAAGACATGGAGAAAACTACTTTTGTTACGCAGTGGGGTACCTTCTGCTATAAAGTGATGCCATTCGGACTGAAGAATGTCGGAGCAACCTATCAGCGAGCCATGGTAGCTTTGTTTCATGACATGATACATCATGAGATTGAAGTCTACGTAGACGATATGATATCCCGTTCACAGACAGAAGAAGAACACATCGACCATCTGCAAAAGTTGTTTGTCAGATTGAAAGAGTACAAGCTCAGACTGAACCCTAACAAGTGCACTTTCGGAGTCAGGTCCGGTAAACTTTTGGGATTCATCGTCAGTAACAAAGGCATCGAGTTTGATCCTGCCAAAGTCAAAGCTATACAGGAAATGCCCGCCCCTCGCACTGAGAAGGAGGTCAGAGGTTTCTTGGGACACCTAAACTACATTGTAAGGTTCATTTCTCACCTAACATCTACCTGTGAACTAATCTTCAAGCTGTTGAAGAAAGATCAGGTGGTCGAATGGAATGATGACTGCCAAGTTGCTTTCGATAAAAGCAAGGAGTATTTGCTGGAACCTCCTATCTTGATTCCACCCGTCGAAGGAAGGTCGTTAATAATGTATCTGACTGTCCTGGAGAATTCAATGGGGTGCGTACTGGGCCAACATGACGAGTCTGGCCGAAAAGAGCATGCCATTTATTACCTTAGCAAAAAGTTTACCGACTGTGAGACTCGTTACTCACTGCTCGAGAAAACTTGTTGCGCTTTGGTATGGGCTGCTCGCCGGCTAAGGCAGTATATGTTGACACATACCACTTTACTGATCTCTAAGATGGATCCGATCAAGTACATCTTCGAGAAACCTGCTCTATCTGGAAGAATCGCTAGATGGCAGATGATCCTCACCGAATATGATATACAGTACACAACCCAAAAAGCTATAAAGGGGAGTGTGCTAGCCGATCATCTGGCCCATCAAGCAGTCGAAGATTACCAATCCATGAGGTTCGACTTTCCCGACGAGGATATCATGACTTTTAGCAACATTGAAGAAAACAGACCGTATGACGGACCTGAATAAGGATCCCGATAGACTCTGTACTTTGATGGTGCCTCCAACGCACTTGGAAATGGTATCGGCGCGGTACTTATCTCTCCAGAAGGTTTCCATACACCTTTCACTGCTAGACTCTGCTTCAGCTGCACCAATAACATGGCCGAGTATGAAGCTTGTATCTTTGGTCTCAAGGCCGCTATTGACTTGGGAATCAAATATTTGATTGTATTTGGGGACTCAGCTTTAGTTATCAGTCAAATCCAAGGAGAATAGGATACTAAACATCCTAACCTCATCCCTTACAAAGAACATGTCCTGACATTGTTACCACACTTCGAGCAGATTACCTTCGAGCACTTCCCGCGATAAGAGAATCAGCTAGCAGATGCACTAGCTACAATGTCATCCATGTTTAAACTTAACTGGGATAATGAGGCTCCTCAAATCACCATCGAACGAATGGAAGAACCTTCACATTTTCACGAGATTAATACCGAAGAAGTAGTGGACCGACCTTGGTTTCATGACGTCAAAAGGTATCTCGAAGCACAAGAATACCCTGAAGGAGCTTCAATCAACGACAAAAAGTTCTTAAGGAGGTTCGCGGCCAAGTTCTTTCTGAGCAATGGTATCCTATACAAGTGCAATCTTGATTGTGTCCTTCTCCGTTGTATGGACAAGGTTGAAGCTGAGCAGATCATGGCTGAACTACATAATGGCACCTTTGGCACCCATTCAAGCGGTTATACGATGGCTAAAAAAATTCTATGGGCAGGCTACTACTGGTCTACCATGGAAGCTGATTGTCATCAACATTCCCGTACTTGTCACAAATGCCAAATCTATGCTGACAAGGTACATATTCCTCCAGTTCCTCTCAATGTCTTAACAGCTCCTTGGCCATTCGCGATGTGGGGAATCGATATGATTGGAGAGATCAAGCCTATAGCATCCAATGGACATCGCTTCATCCTGGTGGCTATTGATTACTTTACCAAGTGGGTCGAAGCAGCTTCCTTCGCCTCCGTTACAAAGAATGTGGTTGCCCGCTTCATTAAGCAGAACCTCATATGTCGGTATGGTATCCCCGACAGGATCATCACTGACAATGGTACAAATTTGAACAATACTATGATCACCGCTCTGTGCGAACAGTTCAAGATTCAACATCAAAATTCATCTCCTTATCGGCCTAAGATGAACGGTGTTGTCGAATATGCGAACAAAAATATCAAAAAGATCATTCAAAAGATGACAGTCACCTACAAGGACTGGCATGAGATGTTACCGTTTGCTCTGCACGGGTACCGTACCACGACACGCACTTCAACTGGGGCAACACCTTATTCTTTGGTATACGAAATGGAAGCTGTTTTACCTATCGAGGTTCAGATTCCCTCCTTGAGAATCATGAAAGATGCTGGTTTGAGTGAAGATGATTAGATTCAGACCCGGCTTGATCAACTTAACTTGATTGGCGAAAAACGACTTATTGTTGTTTGCCATGGCCAGGCATATCAAAAACGTATGATCAAGGCCTTCAACAAGAAAGTCAAGAGACAAGTATATCAAGTCGGGGACGTTGTAATCAAGCGAATCATCTTGCCGCAAAGTGATCCCAGGGGAAAATGGACTCCTACTTACGAAGGACCATTTGTGATCAAAAACATCTTTTCTGGTGGGGCAATGATCCTGACCACCATGGACGGCGATGACCTGCCGCACCCTGCAAACGTAGACATAGTCAAAAGATACTACGCATAAACGACGCGACAAGTTGAAAACCCGAAAGGGCGACTTGGGAAAAAATGGGCATCCCAGTGAATAGAAAACCCGAAAGGGCGGTTCAGGCAAAAATTAGGGATAAATAAAAAAATCTGTACACTCGGCAAGTTGAAAACCCGAGAGGGCGACTTGGGCAAAAAAGGGTTTCCCGGTGGACTGAAAACCCGAAAGGGCGGTCCAGGCAAAAGTTAGGGAAATAAAGCGTATGACTATGTCTCGTCGGATCACTTTAAGGACAATCTCTTCAACAGACAAGCTCCGGGCTTCTGATCAATCTAATTATCGTCGGACGAAGCAACGAATTGACAAGATACTCAGAGTTACGAAGGCTATAGCAGAATGGGAACCCCATGGAATTGTTACACATAGCCATCTTTCTTTGTATAAATTTTTCTCAATTTTATGACAACATTCTCTTACTAGGATGCCTGTCCCCTTTGTACAAAATACTTACACAAAGTTAATGCAAAGATACTTCAAAGTGCAGAAATTTGTTTGCCTTTTCTTTCTTTTTAAGCTTATGTTTGATTTGAAAACGTCCAATGATTTATTAAATGAGCATATGCATTTGAATATAATCACTGCTTAAAAATAAAACGAAATGAGAAAGAATAATTACTGACATATTGAAAGTATGGGAAAACGTATTTAGGCCATTCCAGGAAAAATCCTCAGTAGAGCTAAAGCCTTGAAATACATATCCCCAGCGGAGTTAAGTTTCAAAATTCCCATCAGGTTTGAGTTTTCAAAACCCCCAATCCTCAGCAGAGCAAAGAACTGCAAACCCTCAGTGAAGATGAAACTTTCTTCCCCAACGGAGTCCAAAACTTTAACCCTCAAACCCCGATGGAAGACCATCTAGTTTCCTCCAATTCCCCAGAGAGTTGTCTTAAAGCCAGAAAATTCCCCTGCAAGTTATCTTAGAAACCAGACAACAGCTTCGGATAATTCCTCAGAAGAATTGCATACAACCCAAACTCTTGAAAACCTTCCAACAGAATAAACATTCTCTCCACAGATTTATTTCCCAGCAGATCGAAGATTCTCATTCTCATTTCTCCAGTGAAGCCTCCAAGGTTTCAATTCCCCAATAGAGATCGTCAGAGTTTTCTTTATCCCCAGGAAAGTCATGAAGGATTCTCACATCCCCACAAGTTGCCAAGAATTTTCTATCTCCAACAGCGGTCAAGGGTTTATTTTCCCCGGCAGCAGTCAAAGATTTCATTATCTCCAACTATCAAGGACTTATTGTCCTCAGCAAGACAGCTAATCAGCTTACATGCTCATACATTACATTCATATATCATAAACATTGATAAAGCACATTTTATTGCATCATACATGTCATGCAACATAACTTTGTGTTTCAGCTAACATTTTACCCTTTTCAGGATAAGATTAAAAGCTATATTTGACAACTATGCAAAGATTTCAGATACATTACGGATACACTCCAAGACATGGAAGTCATTCTGCTACTCATTCGGATCTCTTGTTCAGATACAATATGGATACACCCCAGACACGGAGGTCATTCTACTACTCATTCAGACTTCAGCAATCAGATACAGACTAGATACGCTCCAGACACGGAAGCCATTCTACTTCTTATTCAGATTCAACTATCAATCTCAGATTCAGATGCACTCCAGACACGGAAGTTATTCTGTCACTTGTCCAGATCCCCGTTACAGTACGGATACACTCCAGACATGAAAGTCATTCTGCTGCTCATACAGATCTCAACTTCAGATACATTCCATATACGTGCCAGACATAGAAGACATTATGTCACTCATTTGGAATTTATCCCCAGCCCAGAGATGCTCCATACACGAACATTTTTCTGTCGCCCATTCAGAATTCAAATACAATACATATACACTCCAGACACGGCAGTCATTCTGATATTCATTCAAGAATAAAATACGCTCCAGACACGAACGCCACTCCTTTGCTCATACGAATCCAATCTCCAGATACAACTCAGATACGTTCCAGATACGGATACCATTCTGGTGTTCATTCTCCTGATTTTCAGCAAACAATCTTGGATGGCATCTTTAATCCCATCTCCAGCAAGATTCTACCATCTCCAAATGGCATCTTTAAGCCCATCTCCTCAGCTACATTTTGACGAGTGCAAATTTACGGGCACTCTAGTGTCCAATCCTCTTTTACCTTTGAGTCACGAAAGGAAAACTCACCGATCTAACTCTTCAGGTTCAAGAAGATTGAACAGGGGCAGCTGTTGTACCCCAAAATTTTCCCTCTCATTTTATCAATATTTCCCCTCACAAGAATCTTTGAACTCCAGACAGGATTAGGGTTTTGCTCTGCTCAAGACATCTCCTTGCACCGATGACCTAAAATTAAGGTTTGAGTTTGCACAGGGATTTTTGGACTTTCAATGCTCAAATTGACTTTCATACTTCATGTTGGACTTACAAGATTGCCTCTACCAAGTTTCAAGCCTTGAATCAAATTTTTGCCCAGTCAATTGGACAGTTGACCTAGAAATCAACTATATTAGGGAAAAAGTCAACTATGGCCAATTTACAGTCAAACCTCATAATTTTTGATCCACATCAACATTATAGACTCATATGAACCATTTGATCAAGTTTGGATCACAACTCCTCAAGAAATTTGATCAGATCATCAAAAGGGCAAAATGGTCATTTTTAGGGTTTTGACTGTATAAGGGCAATTTCTGATTTTTCACCTAGCCAATGGAAAATTGGGTTCAAGCATGGATTTAAGGACTCAATGGCATCATATTGACCCATTCACAAGGTTCAAAAGATCTCAAATGCATTGGATTGACAGATGAATTTTTCAGTCAACTGATCAAAATTTGACTGTACACTGAAAAGTCAAACTTTGACTTTTTGGTCAAAATCAAGTGCCAAGGGTCATTTTTCATCAAGATGTGTCAAAACATGAAACTTGTTCATCAAGAAACCTAATTTTTCAAATTAGGGTTTAAGATTGAAAAATTTCATAACAGAATTTTTCTAAGTTATGAAATTTTCTTATTTTTTCCCAACTTTGCCTAACATTTTCACCATGATGCAATTGGATTCAAACAAAACTTCCTATATGAAAATTGTATTCCTCCACAAAGTCTACAACTTTTATTCACAAAGTTTTCCCAAAATAAGCTTGGATCTCAAGTTATGATTTTTGGAACAAGGGTCCATGAAACTTTTAACTTAGTGAAATTTTGCCCTAATTTAGGCACGATTTTGACCTATCTTCATGACCATTTTTCATATAGTTCCACTTGGAATATAAAAATTCATTTCAAAGATGGATTGTATAGCATGTTACAATCTTTCCAAAATGTCCAACAACTCTCCAAAATCATTTATGGTTAGGGAGAATAGAAGATTTGAATTTAGCAAAAAAACTCACTTTGATCCATGGCATTTTCATGTTGACACAAGTTGCAAAATCTTTCCAAACTTGCTTTGTATTTGATTACAGGTCTCTAAACCCTTCCACACTCAAGAATTAAATGCAAACTCATTGGTTTAAGGTGTTATTCTGATCAATAGAGGATTACACATTGAATTAATCTTAAAATGGCAAAAAGGTAGCATTTCCATTTCATAAAGGAAACTTTATGTCAACATTGCTTCCCTTGAGCCTTGGACCTCTTTCTTTGCAGAAAACAAGTTCCATAAACTTAGGAAAAAGTACATCAAACTTGTGCATGCTTGGAGATAGCTTGTACAGGCCTATCTTGTATCACTTCACACTTTTCTTTCAAAACAAGTCAACTTGCCAAAATCACATATCTTGAGTATCTGATATAACCAAGCTTAGGGACCATTCCAAACAAGTTTTGCACTTTTCCTTGAGCCAGAAACACGAGTTATTGAACCCTCAAGCCTTCCAAAACACAAAATCACCTTCCTCTAGCAAAACAGGGTAGTTTCTGCACTTTGAGTTCCATAACAAAAACCACTCGTGCGTTTTGCCCCAAACCACTTCCAACACATTCCATATAACCCATCTGAATTATCCCAACCATTGGCCATTGACTGTAAATCCATTTGCAAGCTTCACCATTTCTGTTTTCAACTTGTGCAGGTTGACTTCTACAAGCTTGTTCAAGCGCATCCAAAGCAAACTAAGCATTGGGGAAGGTCATAGGAAGTTCAAGCAAGCTCCCAAGCATCTCAGGCCTCACTGAAAAGCTCCACATTGTCATACACGAGTTCATCTGAAACAGGTATTTGTCAACTTTCTATCTCTCTATTTAGGAATCATTAGGCTTAGGTTTGTGAATAAAAAATGTAGTACTCATAGCCCTGAAGCTGTACATATGCATAGATTTCATTTAAGTTAAGTGTGCTAAGAGAATTTGATTGATGAATATCCTGAAAAAGTTAGGTTAGAAATTAGGGCCAGAGAAATTCTCTCTGGTCTTTGAGAGTTAGGTTAAGTTTTTTATATGGTTAGAATCGTATGATCATGCTCTATAACTTTCATGTTGCAAGTTTTCGTTTTTAAGCACAAATGCAGGAGATACGAGTTGTACATCAGGCACGCGTTTTTCTGGTTCAAAGGTTGAAGATGAAGTGGAAATGGGCTGGGCTGGCTTGTTTCTATTTTTGGCACCCAGCTGTACTGATTGCACCCCCCTGGCCCATTGTTTTATATTTTTATATTTTTCTATTTATTTTTCATTTCTGATTTTATTTTATATTTTCTAAACATAAAAAATATCAAAAACATTTTCATAAATTTTCACATTTTATTTTATTATTTTTTAGACATAAAAATAATTATTAAATAGTATATACCTTTATTTTCTTTAATAAAAAACTTATAAATATTATAGAAACATTATATATTTTTATCTTTATTATTTATACATATAAAATAATATTTTTTCACATGTTTTATTTTCTTAATATCTTTGTATATAACTATATTTATTTTCTTGTACATAAAATAAATAATATAATATATATTATCTTAAAACAAAAAACTAGGGTTTCCACCCTTATTAAAAAATAATATTTTTTCTAATATATTTTTATTTTTGGAACACTTGTATATATTTTTATTTTTTATTGCACCTAAATAAATAATATCATAATATACATACATATTCTTAAACCAAAATTAGGGTTTTACCCTTAACAAAAATAACTTTTATTTTCTTTTTTTTAATACATCAAATATTGTATTTTTACACATAAAAACAAACAAAAACATTTTTTTTTTTGCATATTCATAATGTATTGCCTGTTTATATTTAATTACTTATTTAAATATTTGTTTGTTTATCATTTGAGCAAAGAAATTCAATTTAGTTGTAATAATTTAGGGTTTTAATTTCTTGTAAAATAATCCCCATTCAAAATTGTAGCCCCTTCCCCATATCAATGTTTTAATAGCCTAGATTACTTTTACGCATTTGTGCTTTCAAATATGCCATGATAGAGATTAGAGTTTGTATGCAATATCCAAAATCAAAACAAATAGTTAGACCTAATGCAAGACATAAATGCATGAAAGTGATAACACAATATACACATGCACCCCTAGGGTTTCATCCACTTGTTGCCTTTAAAATGGCCATGTTATGCATGTTGAGTATCTTGGCAAAACAAAATCAAAACAAAAAGATCATAGTCCCTCGATGACGCTATCTTGGTTGCCTATACAAAAATGATCTAGTCCCAAAAAATGTGCTAAAGATACTTAGCAAAATTGCTATCATGGTCAATACAATGACCCGCGTCTGTCCCGTTTAACATCCAAATACAAGGTTGTTTACTAAATGCAATGGTAAAACAACAATGTAAAAGGATTAAAAATGTGTAGGAAAGATCTTTGAGTAGATAGGGTAGACAACTCTTAGTTACTTGATCAAAACTTGCAAAAACATCCTTGCTCTTTTCAAACACACCTCACAACACAATTTCAAAACATTTCTCAAATCCAACTTTAAAATATTGAAATATCTTTTCAAAAGACAATACATCTTTGTATACATTCAAACAAGAATCATTATAAAGGTTTCCACAATGATGACCTCTTTTCAAAACCACACACAAAGGACCATTTCAAACAATTGAAAAGCAAAAGCAAGTGATCTAAACAAGTAACTAAGAGCCCATGGATAACCATGGATGAAAAGGGTGATTGCACCTTCCCTTTTCATAATATACCCCCCGAACCCAAGAAAACATATCAAAGGTCTTTCCTGTGCTTTTTGACCTTTCCTTTGGATAAAATAAAAATTCGGTGACGACTCTTGCTAAACCGAAACATTTGCAAACACAAATGCAAAACCTCAAGTCAGTTCTCCCACCGTATTACAGTGACTATATGTTTTGATGGTGACCGTATGTTCTGTTAGTGACTTGGGTTTCTTTGGTTTATGTTTCAGACTTTTGATCTTGGTATTCTTGGTATATTCGGAAATAACACAATAAGTATCCAGTGTTGTGGAAGCTTTGATTTCACATGTTTGCATACATAGCATGTTAATATCATTTTAGCATAAATGTTTCATCATTTCCAAGTATCTTTTCTTTGATTCCAATTGTTAAGCCACTAAAATTAGTGTATACTGTTTTTCTTTACAGATTTACGAACGATAGCAGAAACCCTTTCCCTCTCCAAACAGAAAGCATTTTTCCCTCGTCGTCGTACCAGTCCCCCTCCGTCCTCTACCGTCTCTCTCGGTTGTCCTCCACCCACACCGACCGGTTCTCAAGGTAGGTTCTTTCTTGAAAATGTCTTTATCTCCATTAATGTCCAAACTGAGTTATCCTCCTATTGATAATGTACTATGCTAACATCTAAGACATTATCCTCCTATTGATGTTCAAACTGAGTTATAGATATGCATAACTGAGTTATAGGTATGCATTTTGATTTTTGGGTTCTTGGTAGGGCTTGATATATAACAGTAACACTTTGTTTTGGAATAAAAAAGATGATGATGGGTTTTTTTATTATTTTAATTGGTTTCTGAATTGTTTATCATGTTTATATTCTACATGAAGTAGTATTTTTTTACTAGTATTTTGAACCTATATATATACAACTTGTTTTTGATGATCCCTTTGTATTGGTGTAGTTAGTCGAAGACCACCACCGATTCGAAGAACATCAAAGCCGCATCATCCGCCGTCGACACCAATAACCCCTTTTCTTTCTTTGGTAATTCAAGTTCAAATTCTATTTGTATCGATCAATTAAAAAACACAATTATTTTTATATAGATATATTTATGTTTAGTCCATGTTATTAACTCTAGAAATAAATTTCTAAAAATAATTCGTTTAATTCAAACAAAAAGAGAATAATTTGTTTATAGTGTTTTTGTTTACTTGAATTAGTAGAAAAAATGGATAAAAAATGGATGTTTTCCGATTGATTGTCACAAGAGTACGAGAATGGGGTATTGGAATTCATTAACTTTGATGTTGAACACGCCAAAGACCCCAGTCGAATGAAGTGTCCTTGCTTGGGTTGTTGTTATGTGGGTCAGGTTGACGCAGATGGATTGAAATCACATTTACTAATGCATGGAATTGATAGAAGTTATACGTGTTGGATATTTCACGGTGAAAAAAGTAACGACAACGTTGAACCGGGGGAGAAAAGTAGTACGGCCTATACTTCAGACGACAAGGACACAGATACATACAATTTTGATCGAGTCGAAGAGATTGCAGATGCACTTGAAGAAGATCTTCAGGATTGTTCCAAAATGTTTGAGAGATTGGTAAGCGATGCAGAGAAACCGTTGCATAAAGGTTGCACTAAATTCACAAGATTGTCTGCGGTATTAAAGTTGTACAACTTAAAGGCGGGCAATGAATGGTCAGATAAAAGTTTCAGAGTTAGAATTATTTGATTTAAAATAATTAGATGATGTGGTGTATTTTATGCGTTGGTGAATTTTTATGATGTGTTGTGATGCAAATTGCGGGAGTTAGAGGCCTTAGAAACTATAGAAGTTAAGATGATGGGGGTGTATGACCAAAAGTGTAGAAATATAGGGATGGGGTAAGATAAACATATTATAAGTATTATTTGAATTAAATAATAGAGTTATTATTATTTTATTATAATTAAATGAAATTGTTAGTAGAATAATAGAATTCATATTATTTTATAAAAATAATTATTTAATGGAGGAAGGGCATAGTTGGGATTAAGTATTAGGGGTTTACAAGTTATTATTATAAAAATAAGGACGTGAGAACAAAAGGAAAAAATAGAGCGATCGTAGAACGAGAGAAGAGAAGAGCTAGGGAAAGAAGAATTCCACGACTTTTTGGAGGATCAAAACTTCGAACTAAGGTAAGGGGGTGAATGGGTTCTCTAAATGGTGGTTATAACATGAGAGGGTAGTGAGGGTTCCTTTCCCTCTTTAGGTTTTTGGCATAATTGATGTATGATTCTTTTTTTTTTGTTGATTGATGTTGTTGTATATGATTATATATGAAATTGTGAATCTTGTGAGGTTGATGTTGTAATTGTTTTTAATAATTGTTGTTATTGTGATGTTGTTTCCATGAAACACCAATCTAGCAGTTATAGATTAAGAATATGACAAACAATGAAGATTTAGATGTGAAAATTTGTTACAAGATAATAGATGAGGTATATGAAGTACATAGATTGTTATGTGTAAAAATACTTCTTTAGATAAGAATTTGGAGGCTACAAGTGCCCAAAACGGGTGAAAATTAGTCTAGTTTATGTAGGAAATTGCAACAGGAAAACCTTATTCGCGCATGATCATTGGACGACAAAGGATGTGTTGCTGGGCGATGGAGTTTCTCCAGGTTAATGAGGAAGCAATGGAGAGGTGAAAAGATGAATGTTTCTATAATGCGTCGCGTCTAGCATCGTCGAGCGAAGGGTGGCACGAAAGTAGCGTTATCGGGCGAAGGAGGGTGTCGTTGGGCGATGGATGGCAAATTCAGATGATTGTACAAATTTTCTTTAAAATTTTATAACTTGAGTCTTAGAACTCTAATTGATGTGTCGTTCGAAGCGTTAGATAGATAACGAAACAAACTACATTTAGGTGAAATAAAATGAGTAAAAGAATTGTTGTTTCCAATACTTAAGATAAGGTAGCATTAGATTATCATAAGATAAGTTAGGATGATATGTGTGCTATGAAGAATTGTGGATTACTATGAAGTATGTGGCATGATGATGATGATGATCTTGGTGGCCCGAATTGGAATATTGTTGAAGGTTATGCATTATGGTTGCATAATATATGTTGTTGCATGTTAATGTTGCATGCATTTTATTGGTGAGGGCTTATGCTCTGTTGTTGGCCTGTAATGATGTTACGTTAAGGGCTTATGCCTTATCATTACCCAATTTGCACTATGTTGGGGGCTTGTGCCCTGATGGTACCCTATGCATTTAGTTAATGTTGGTCTCATTGCATTGAATTATTAATGAATTGATGTTGTATGATGTGAATGATGTGTTGTGTTGTGAAGTGTTATATGATGTGTGAATTCTGTTAGTTACTACTCCTTAGCATGTGATATTCACCGTGTATTTATTGAATGTAATTCTCACTCCTTTTGTGTTGTTGTGTCTGTACTCTTCGGGAGTACAAATAATCAGGTACCTGAGTAGTGCTTGAAGAGAATGTTACCTGATCTAGTCTTAGGAGTCGCTCTGATACGTAACACGGGATTTGTGAATTTGTTATATTTTTGTTTTTTTTTAATTTGTTATGTATCATACTTTTATGCTTATGATGGACCACATGTTTGTGGAGTTTTATTATTGTTGAGGATTGATGCCATGAAAGAGAATTAAACTGAATTATTCTGCTGCTAGTTGATTGTTATAAATAAACGAAGTAATAAAGTGATTTGAGACTTTATGAAAATTTGAATTATGTGGCATCCCATTGTGTAGACACTAATATATTTCATGTATGTTGATATAATTATTCTTATGGCAAAATGAGGTGTTACAATCTTCAGTCAGCAAACTGTCTCATTGTTGTACCCCAAAATTTGCCCTCTCATTTTTTCAAGACCTTTTCCTACATGGTTGGTTACAAACACCTGTTTAAAGAAAGTATAAAATTTGAAGGTATGAGGTGTTTTAGGCTCAGAAGTTCTGACATTGAAATTCTGGTTGCTCTGATAATGAAAATTATGAGCGTCCCAAACTGGAGTCCAGAATCATCAATGAGAACAACACTTGAGAGGCTGATTGAAGAAGTTCTGAGCATCCCAAACTGGAGTCTAGAATCATCAATGAGAACAACACTTGAGAGGGTGATTGAAGCAAGTTCGGAGCGTCCCAAACTGGAGTCCATAATCATCAATGAGAATAACACTTGAGAGGATGATTGAAGAAGTTCTGACAAGGGAAACTCTGAGCAGTTCAAATTTGTATGAGGCGTCAACCCTCACCTGTCCAGGTTCATTCAGAATCTCAAAAAGGCATGAAAATTCTCAAAATTGAAATCTTTTAATGTGTCTGATTATATTTTCAAAGCTGTGTTTAATAGCCGGTCTTTAAAGCCATGTTTCTTCCCCATTTTCTTGTCCCCTCTACCACTTATAAATACAAGACGTCAAACACAAATAAAAAAAGGGCTAGAGAGAAGGTGGAGAGAATACACGCTCATGCTACCACAGGAAAAAAAGTACACCATAATGCTCAAAATATTCAAAAGTGCCCCCATTGAAGCACGTTTTGCAGGCACCTTCAAGTCCAAACTGTTGCCCATATTCTGATTCTGAAATCTCCAAGGTTAGCGTCAACACTACAGATCCAAGTATTGATCACAAGTATATTCTCTAATTTCATTTTCTGAAGCTAGCATTCTGTTTTGTTCTAACGTGTTTGTGCAGGATCTGATCGTAGACTAGACATGCCACAAACTCTACGCTGATTCTGAGCCCATCAGAGCATACAACCAGAAGGCTGGCTCTGATGGGCTGACTCCAGCAACCTCTGCATAACGACCTTTTAGTTGATTCTGACATTAGCGCGTGCAGATTTTGATGATCTGGAACCCCATGTATTTTTGTCTGTTCATTTGTAATAACATTTGATAAACAGGTCCATCTAGTGAAGGGGAGCGTGTATAATGAAAAGATCTGGATTCAACACTCAGATCTTGCGTTTTTTATTCTCTTTCTAATCAGTTTATTGCAGATCCAGACGTTCATCATCAGATTATCACCATTAGAACATCATAGAGTCAGATCAAGTGCTCAAGATTTGGATGCTGATGATGGGCCCTCCAGAGACTAACTGCCTTAAGTTTCGTGCGGACTCTGAGTTGACCAGTTTCTGGGCTTATTTTTTTTCCTGTAAAACTATAAAAAAAATTATGTATTTAGAAAAATAATTATTTGATATTTTATCTTCAATATCTTTGTATATTTTTTACTAACAACACTTAATTTTTAATGAAGAAATAAATTATTCAAGAACTAATTAAGTAAATAAGTTGGTGGGAACAAGTGCCTCCAAATGATTACACTTTTGTATTTCTTCCTGACAAAATTGACCACTTTAATACAACTTAGATTGTTATTCCACCCATTTTACATATGCATAACATGAGTGTTTTAGCCACTTTATGCATAAATCATTAAAGAATTTTAATGTGGTTATTCCACCAATTCACATATTCATAACATGAGTTTTTTTCTCCACCTTATACGTAGACGATTAAAGAATTTTAACCGAGGATACAGAATTCAAAAAGCAAACAACCTTCCTTTGAATATAACGTGAGTTCCTCGTGTACAATAAGCATAAAAAGTAGGTAGCTAAGTAAGAGTTAGATTAAAATATAACTTTTATCTCCTCATTTTATATAACTAATGACATATCTATGCCTTTCTACGAATATCTGTGTAGTATGTTCATTTATTTTAAATGATTAATTTTATATAGAATAGTATGTTCATTTATTTTAAATGATTAATTTTATATAGAAAATTAAATAGGATAACTAAATAAAAAATATATGAAGAAGTAAATATAAAGATATGAAAGAAGATAGATACATATATTTGTTTTTAAAATATAATAAAAATAAAATGAATTTTTTTTTTAAAAAAGATAATAAATCGATGTCTATAATTCTTTCAATATATAAAAATATTTAAATCAATAATATATATATATATATATATATATATATATATATATATATATATATATATATATATATATATATATATATATATATATATATATATATATATATATATATATATATATATATATATATAATTTTTGTTTTGAAATTATTGTTAAAGATATTTAAATCAATAATAAATTTATTCTATTATTATTCAATATTTTTATCAGTGACTTTATTTTCTCGTTATTATTCAATATTTTGATCAGTAATTTTATATTTTCGTTGTTATTAAATATTTTGATTAGGAACTTTATGTTCCTATTAATATTCAATATTTTGATCAGTAATTTAATTTTTCTTCTTAATATTCAATATTTTTATCAGTAATTTAATATTTTTGTTAATATTAAATATTTTGATCAGTAACTTCAAATTCCTGTTAATATTCAATAGTTTGATTAATAACATTATTTTTTCGTTAATATTTAATAGTTTGACCAATAAATTCATGTGTGTAATTTATTTCATTTTATTAATTGTGTGAATTTTATAATAATAAATACTTTATAAATTAAATCAATTACATGAACTTAAACACAAATAATAATAGAATGAACACATCAGTAAAATAATTATGAATTATTTATATTTATATATAATTTTAATTCGTATGTTTGTCTAGTATTTTTTATTTATAAATATTTTTTTAATTAATTTCTATATTAATAACATAAATAATTATTAAAAAAATACACATTTTTCCGGTGCTATATTTATGTAAATTTATTTTTAAACTTCAAAAGAAGAGAAAAACTCTTTGATAGTTGTAATAATGATTGTTTATAACTTAATTAGCATTTATTTATTTTTTGTTTGAAAATTTTTCATAAAAATTTTTAAATTGAAATTCCTTTAAATAAATCTTAGTTTATTTTTTGTGATCATTTTTAAGACACAATCATCATTGTAACAATTAATAATAATAAAATCAATCATCAAATTTTATATTTTATTATAGTTTAATATCTTTTAATACTTATTAAATTTTATTTATTGTCACTTATTAATATCTTATAAATTCATCTACGTAACAATACTGAGAGAAACATTCTAATTATTTTGTTTATATTTTATGCAATATTTACTATAAAGGGTGATTTTCCTAAATAGAGTTGCATTTAGTTTTAACAAAATTTTACGATTAACTTTTTGCATTATTATCCATTTTTTCATTTTAAAAAACACAATCTAACATCTCATTATATTCTCTCTCTAAATATTTCTCCTCTCAATCTCAATGTTTAGAAAAATTTTAAAAAAAATAATAATTACACTTCATAATAATAAAACATAAAAATTATATACAACAAATTGTGAAACATCTCAATCTAAATATTTAGCAATATTAAAAAGATAGTTACACTTTTTCGGAATTATAAAACTTAAAAATATGTGAAACATAAGAGAGAGAAATTAATAAAAAAACAAAAGAATTGAAAAAAATATTAAAAAATTATCGATATTATTTAATTTTTTTTATCTTCTTCAGAGATCTACAATCTAAAAAAAAATAAAAAATATATTAAAAAAATAGAGTAAATATAGGTTTTTTTTTTCGTAAAGTACAAAAATGGTAAAAGAAGATCTATACAAATGATAATATATCCGTATATATCTATAACCTAAAAAAATAAAATAAAAATATTAAAACCTACACTTTTGTAATAAATATTGTTTAACTTTTTTTCATCTTCTTATCTATAGAAGTGAAAAAGATGGAAAAAATATGGATTATGTCAAGAACTTTAAAAATGGCAAAAATAAATCTATATTATTCAAAAGAATATACAGATGGTTACATATAAGTATATATCTACCACTTAAAAAATAAAGAACATTAAAACTTACGAATTGTTTCAAGTAAAAAAAAGGTTAGCTTATGCCTTCGTATAGATCTATATCCTGGAAAACAAAAAGGAAAAATAAAAATTAATTCTAACGGTGTAAAAGATTAATGAAGATAAAGTGATGACAATAAATGAATGAGAGAATCAAGAAGAAAGAAATAGAGAGAAATGTGAGAGATGTAGAGGAAAGAGAAAGAAGACAGAAAGAAAAAATGGTTGCGGAAGAGAGAGCGTGAGAAAAAAAGAAAGCGTTAGAGTTAAGATGAAAAAAATGGTTGGAGTTTAATGGATGATGAAACGGTTGCATAATAATGATGAGAAAGATTTGAATTGTGGGGAGTAGTTTATCTTGCTAGATCATGTGGGCGGAAGTTATGGGGAAGCTTGAGGGTATGGAAAGTGCCGATAGAGAACGTCTGTGGCCACAACAAGTTCAAGGTTTTAAGGATCTTTCCCAACGCCTTAAGGTAAACTTTATCTGCTTTACTATGTTTAGTTTGATTGGAAGAGGTGAATAGAAAGGACTGAATTGGAATGGTAGTAGTTACCGAGTATTTAAAATAGGGTGGAATGTGATGGACCTTGACGGAATCCATTCCATATGATGCGTTTTATTTTCTTTACTGGTTTGGGGGGCATGAGGTCACTTATTGTTTCCCTATTTTATGTTACTGTCAAACATTGAAATTGAACTTTTCTTCATTCCATCATTCCAAATATTAGGATGATAATTTTGTTCCATTCTATTTCTCCCATCATTAGATATCCAAATAAATCATTGTCATCGTTCATTATAGCAATGAATTTATAGTTCAACTACTAGACTAATACTAGCATCTTGATTATATGATCTTTTGAAGTAATGTATGTTCATATGGTACTGGCTACAGAGCATTTTAACTCTCCGCAGTTTAGTTTTTAGAAAAAATAGAGGTAATCCAACGCAACTGAGCTCTTGTGATAGTGTGATCCATAGAAGACCAAATCCATTCTAAATCTATTATAAACGATCTTACCTTGTAATTTAGATTTTATATATATATATATATATATATATATATATATATATATATATATATATATATATATATATATATATATATATATATATATATATATATATATATATATATATATATATATATATATATATATATATATATATATATAAGGTCTTGCTAACTTCTTCTCTAAGGGCTTAAGTTAAGGATACGGAAAGTAGAAAAAAAATTGACTTGAATAAATCAATGTTTATAGTTTTAAAGAATTGAATGTGTTTCAAATGAATATTTTTGTTATTAGATTACTTACGCCCTTAAGGCACATGTTAGCATTAGCCTTATAAATGTTTAACATTTTCGAAATTTAGGCACATATCACCATCGACGGTGCTGGCCATTTGAACTTGATTTTATGTGAAAAAGGTGTTTTCAAAATTTATTCTGCTCAGCAATTGCCCATGGTTACTACTAAAGCAGCGAACTTTGACGCTGATGTCAAAATTTTGTAGAATTCTTGAAGTAGCATTATATTTGTGATTGATAAAAACTAATTAAATTAGTTGTGGTTGTTTTATTATGTAGGATTCTCTAGTTGAAAAGCTGAAAAATATACCTTTGTTCCGGAAGGACGTAACGATATCTACTGAAGCTACAACTCTGACCGGTTCGTGATATTTAATATTAGAATATTGAATATATATATATATATATATATATATATATATATATATATATATATATATATATATATATATATATATATATATGTTCTAAATTAATATAAAATATATTACAAGATATTTATAATATTTTATTCTAATAATTAATGAGTTGTGTTTTTGGGTTTTGTTTGTTGGGTATTCGCTATTATAAATATGTATCTCTTTGTTGTGTTTAAAGGAGACAATCATAGAGTTTACAAAAATAAGGTAGAGCATGGATTCAAGGCCTAGTGAAGAAAAATCTTAGAAGAGCAAAAGTTTAGTGACCTTAAATTTGGAGTTGTTTAAGGTCATTGTGAAACACTGATTATACATTGGTTTTGAGTTATTCACATATTGAGTGTCAGAGAGGTTTAGAAACATTTGGGTAAAAGATATGATTGTTCTTAGGAATCTGAAGGTGAATGTCATTTCTTGTAACTCATTTGTAATCTCTTGTAATAATTTTAATAGATCGTTTGATCAAACTGAGTAAACAATTTATGTACTGATTAATATTGCTATAAGCCATTTATTTCTGTTGCTATTATTTTTTGCTTCAGAAATTAATATTAAACATTATCATAATTTACAATATTTTCTTTCTTCATTCACCTATAACCCGCCAAAGTTCAATAATTTCTTTTATCTCACATCTAATTGTAATAGATGTTTTTGAATCTTTTTATTTTATTTTTTATTCTTCTATCATTTTCATTAATTGTTATTATTTTTTTTTTGACTTATGATGTATATGTGTATTATTATTTAATCTTTCTCAAATTTTCATTGTATTTAAAACTATATTATAATATTTAAAAAATAATAATATAATACTTAAAATATATTATATTTAAATTAACTTATTATTATATTTTATTTATAATAAATATTATAGATTTTATATTAATTTTCTTATAAAAATAATAATGAAGTGTCTCGTTTAAAACTGAATAACCAAAAACAAGAAATGGTTATTAATTTCATATAGCATATTTTAAAGAAAATTGCTCAATTCACCTATTAATAATTATCGTATCTTATTTTTATTCAAATATTTATTCTATCTAATATACATTTTATCATATTTTAATTTCATATAGGATATTTTATGCAAATTTCAGAATGTGGTATCAATAAATTAATGAGATGTTCATGTCTAATTTCAATGAAAATTTTAAAATGAGAAATTGGAAATGTACAAATTGGGGTGAGGGGGTAAAGGGTGGTGGTAAGTTTGACTGCAACTCGTTTCATCCGATCATGGTTAATCTAATTATGTCAATATTTATTGTTCATATTAGTTGATAATCTTGATTTTCTCTCTAAATTTGTAGGCAATGAGAAGTTGTAAAGTGTTCATATGGGATGATAAAGTTGATAATCATCCTCCATATATTTCTACCATATCAAGTGAACCTAGAATACCATACCTTTGCAATTTCTCAGAGATTGTGAAAGACTTAACTAGCATTATTAAAGACTTTGAGTCTAAGAAAAAAAGGATTAAATCCTTATTTAAGAACTTGTTGATTGTATCTTGAATTATGTTCTTTACATACTTAAAAATGTTACTTATAGAATGTAAAGTATGGTAGAAATAGAAATTTCTAATGGTATCAGAATTGCAAGATTTCTAAAAATAGAAACTTCAAGTACCTCATGTTCAACAGGTGTAGACAAAATGTAATCAGGTGCAGAAAGACTTATATCATAATCATGTGCAGTAGAAGCAGTAGGAACAGGTGCAAGTGGAGCAGTAGGAATAGGTTTAGATGTAACATCATTCATATTTGATTGTGGTATGTTGTCTCAAATACTACAACAAATTCTGTAACAAACATTTCAAACTTATGATCAATATCAAATGTAGTTGGCGCTTGGGTTGAAGAACCATATGCAATTAGTACTTGTGTTGAATTATCATAAGTAGTCGGTGCTTGTGTTGAATTACTAAAAGCAATTGGTGTGAGCACTAAACCATCTCTTTATTATATACGTGTGCTTATTCTCAACTTTACTTACAAGTGCTAAAAATCCACACTTGCTCTTACAAATTACCCTTACTTTAACTTTGTTATTTTTCACTAATATTATCTCTCTCCCAATCAAGACAGACCACTCAATTATTGCTTCTTTAAATTCACCAAGTGATGCTAACTCCACCTACTTTGAACTTGTAATTTTTCCAGCTCTTTCATCCTAAACTTATCATACTTTAGTTCCTTCTCATGATCTGAAGCATCAGAGTCACTGCTACCAAGCTCTTCACTAGCATAGTTAATCACCATCTCATGATATCAAATCCATTCACAATTTCTCTAGAGAGTTCTTATGCCTCTTTGCGATAAATTTTACCATACCTTTTTTGTCGTTGACGTCACCTTTTTTACCAATTATATTAAAGTCATCATTCAACCCAAAATGCCTTTTATCCTCGTCATCATCAAATGTTATATACCAACAACTTCATCCTCACTATCATCAAATGTTCTACCAACAACTTAATCCTCACTATCATCACAATCTAATTCAACATCACTTCCATCACTTTGTTCATCTTCTTCCACATTATTTCCATGACCTTGTTCATCTTCTTCAACAACATTTCCATGACTTTGTTCATCTTTTTCAACATTATTTCCATCACCTTGATCATCTTCTTCAACAATATTTCCATTACCTTGTCATTTTCTTCATCATTCCCATCACTATGTTCATTTTCTTCGACATTATTTTCATGACCATGTTCATCTTCCTCAAGGTTAGGGGTCAGGGGAAACTATGTCTTTAATAAAATGTTTAATATATAAGTGAACTACACATTTTATTTGAATAGCATATTTATGAACCTCATCAGTGTCATTATCATTGACAATTCTCTTGTATTTCTCGTAATCCTTTTATACCACAATAAACTATATTTTGAATGATCAAGATCACTAATCTCTTTCAATATACCAGTAATTTCAAAGAAGTCTCAATTATCAGGAATTATATCATCTACTACATGTTCATGTCCCCTTTTTGTTATAGAAAACACACTCCCTAATAAATCTATCTCCATAATAAAAATTCACATTAAAACTCATCCTTGTAAATTTCACTATAAATTTCATGAAGACCGAAGACAGAGGAAAGTAACCAATTTTATCTCACTATAGTGATAAATGTCGAACGTGAATAAACATCTCAGTCGTGCTCCTTTCGAGTACCTCATTTGTTTACTTTAATCGCCCTAAACCCTAGGGGTTTTTAATTTGTCACAATAAATTACAAGGATATATGAGAAATTTTTTGTGGAGAGGAACAATTAAGCCACGTCACATAATAATTATCGTATCTTATTCAAATATTTATTCTATCTAGTATATATTTTATCCAAGATACTAAATCAAGTCCTAATAATTATCGTATCTAATTTCTTTATCTATATATACAAGCCTACACATAAACTAAAAACATAAGTTCTCCTCTCACACACACTTAGCCTAAAGCATCAATTCTCCATACTACACAGCAATGGAAGAAGTTAAGCCTGTGAATTTGATTACCGTTCTTAGCATTGATGGCGGAGGAGTCAGAGGAATCATTCCTGGTGTTATTCTTGCCTATCTTGAATCTCAACTTCAGGAGATAGATGGTGCTAATGCAAGACTTGCAGATTATTTTGATGTAATTGCTGGAACAAGTACTGGTGGTCTCATTACAGCCATGTTAACTGCTCCTAATCCAAACAACCGTCCTTTATTTGCTGCCAGAGAAATCGTTCCATTTTGCCTTAAAAACTTGCCACTTATATTTCCACAGAATAGGTATACTTATAATTAAGTGTGATATTAGAACTTTAGAACTTCAGAACAAATTAATTACTGTTGAATTACTATTCAATTTGCAGTGGAATATTTGCACCGCTGGTGAACATAGCGAAAACTTTAACAGGACCTAAGTACAACGGAGAGTATCTCCAGAAGACAATTAAAGAGATAACAGGAAATACACTTTTGAGCCAAACTGTCACAAACATTGTTATTCCATCTTTCGATGTTGAAAAACTTCAGCCTACAATTTTTTCTTCCTATCAGGTATTGGCGTTGATTCTTGTTTTTTAATACAAATAAAAATTTAACGCAAGCACATGCATGTGTTTAAATTACCAATATTAATTTATGCAGATTGATGCTGAGCCAGCTTTAGATGTAAAACTGTCTGATATTTGCATAGCTACATCAGCTGCTCCAACTTATTTGCCTGCTCACTATTTTGAGAAGAAAGATGAACAAGGAAGAGTGATTAAAGAATATAACCTCATTGACGGCGGCGTTTGTGCTAACAATCCGGTAATATTGCAGCTCGAGAAGAAATCATATTGAAAAAAAGTCATGTCTTATTAAGTTTTTAAGAATAATTTATAACTTATAAGGATGTAATAATTCGGCTGAATCTAAAATTAATTAAACAAATGAAGATATTATTGATTTGATTTTTGATAATGAATTTTACAGACTATGGTTGCAATAAGAGAAGTGACAAAGGGTTTGATAAGGCAGCCAAAAGGGAGAAATGTGAATAATGTTGGTATAGGATACGATCGTTTTCTTGTGATATCAATAGGGACAGGATCAAACAAGAGTGAGAGAAAGTACAATGCTAAGATGGTAGCTAAATGGGGTGCTTTGACATGGTTATTCAACTCTGGTGCAACTCCCGTTCTTGATTGTTTCAACGAAGCAAGCACTGATATGGTTGATTATCATAATTGCGTGCTTTTTACGGCCCTTCAATCTCAAGACAACTATCTCAGAATTCAAGTTAGTAAATATGTTTTTCTCATTACTATATATATATATATATATATATATATATATATATATATATATATATATATATATATATATATATATATATATATATATATATATAATTAAATTGTTACAAACTTAACATGGTGGCATGAAACAGGATGATACATTAGAGGGAGAGTTAGCTTCTGTGGATATATCTACTAAAGATAATCTGAATAATCTGGTGAAAGCTGGTGAGAACTTATTGAAGAAAAAATTTTCTAGAGTGAATCTGGATTCAGGTATATATGAAACAGTTCCTGATAAAGGTACCATTCAGGAAGAACTCAGAAGGTACTAATTCATTTTATTTTATAATAATAACTTATTTATTTTCTAATAGTCCTAACTAAGATGGAAAAAATACTAACAAATATTGATATTTATATGTTTGCAGGTTTGCAAGTTTACTGTTGAAGATAAGAAAAGAGAAAAAGTCTAAGCATCAAAATGGCAAGTGAATGAATGATCACTAGATTGAATTTGTCAATCCATTGCAGAAGCTATATATTTTAATTATTTGCTTAATTTATAATTCCTGTAAGATTATGATGCAAGTTTGTAACATTTTCAACTTCTTTAACTATGAATAAAATAAGTGTGGTTGATAATGTTTTATTGATTGCACCACGAGTATAGGTATTGTTGCAATTTGCTCTAGCTCACGAATTGAATTATTTGGTTAAGTTGAACTGAAAAATATAATTCATAGATTATGGGTCTCAGGTAAGATTGTTGATTGGAAAAATATAAATCTAAGAAACCTGTATAATAAAATAAGGAAGCTTAATGGAAAGACTATGTTTGTTCTATTAGCTCCACTTGTTACCTCGGATTGTAATAATACGCATGTCAACCCACCAACCTCGTAATGAATGCTCTCCACTTTTATTCAAAAGATAACTTTATTTAATGGTAGATAATTATTCCCTCTTTCCTAAGTTATAATTCGCTTTTGTCATTATATAAACTATGAAATGTAATTTATATGAAAAGTAAAATATTATGAATAAGTTTGCAAATTTAACTTCTATTAATGAATATGATAAAGAAAAACTAATACCGCATATCAGCCGCCACTTATCACCTATAAGATTCTAACTAGACATGTAGCAAATAACAAGAATTAAAGCTAATTAACATATCACGCTATTTATGTTATATTAAAATAAGAGTTTTTTTCTTAAATCAAAAATAGGATTTATAAGATTGTGTAAACAAATTCTTTACTAATTCTCACCTTCCAAATGCCATACCTGTCTCTCATTGCTTTAATCCCGAAAAATCAAAATCCTCAAAGTCTCAATGATTATCGTCTAATATATTTAATTAAATGTGTTTATAGAATCATTTCAAAATTGCTAGCTGGGAAACTGAAAACAATGATCGACAAATTTATCTTAAAATTATAATATGTTTTCATTCCAAACGGACATATGCTAGATGGAGTGGTTATGATTTCACGCAAAGAAATAAAAATTACGTGTTTGTGTTCAAAGTTGATTTTGAAAAAACCTTTGACTTTGTGTCTTGGGATTTTCTACTTTACATCCTAAGATGTATCAATTGGATTCACACTTGCGTGTGTTCTAGTTTCTTTTCTCTTATGATAAATGGTAGTCCCACGTTGGATTTTCAAGAATCAGAAGGTCTTTTCCAAAGTAATCTGCTTTCTTCGTTTCTCTTCATTATTGTTGCTGAAGGTTTGACAGGGCTTATGAGAAATGCATCCTCTAAATCTAGCTTCCATCCTTTCAAAGAAGCTAAAAACCAGGAGTTTGACTTGTTACAATTCGCGCATGACACAATCATTCTGGAAAACGCAAATTTGGAAAACCTCTGATCCATTAAATCAATGCTGCAAGGTTTCAAATTGGTCTTTAGTCCAAGCGTTAACTTTCACAAGAGTAAAATCATGGGGTTTTGAAATTCTGGTATATAAATCACGTATTTCCTAAAAGATGTCGAGACATTCACTACGTCAAAAATGATTTTTAACAGCATATATTAGACAACGATTTTATACAAAAACGCTGCTATAAGTGAATTTAAAAAAGAACACGGAAACTGTATAAAATAATAAGTAAAAGCGCTGCTAAAAATGTGACCTTAGACAGCGCTTATCAAAAGCGCTGGTAAAGGACCACTTTAGATAGCGCTTTAAGAAAGCGCTGTCTAAAGTCATAAAAAATTATTTAAAAAATCAGAAAAGCGCTGCTAAAGGACCCTATTAGCCAACGCTTTTCAATAGCGCTGCTAAAGGTCCATATTAGCCAGCGCTTTTAGAAAGCGCTGTCTAAAGCCATATAAATGAAAATTAAAAAATAGAATAAGTGTATATTGTTTCTCTTTACAGATTCACGAACGATAGCAAAAACCCTTTCCCTCTCCGAACAGAAAGCGCTTTTCCCTCGCCGTCGTACCAGCCCCCCATTCGTCCTCCATCGTCTCTCTCGGTTGTCCTCCACCCACACCGGTCGGTTCTCAAGGTAGGTTCTATCTTGAAAATATCTTTATCTCCATTAATGTCCAAACTGAGTTATCCTCTTATTGATAATATACTATGCTAACATCTAAGACATTATCCTCCTATTGATGTCTAAGCTGAGTTATAGATATGCATAACTGAGTTATAGGTATGCATTTTGATTTTTGGGTTCTTGGTAGGGCTTCATATATAACAGTAACACTTTGTTTTGGAATAAAAAAGATGATGATGGATTTTTTTTGTTATTTTAATTGGTTTCTGAATTGTTTATCATGTTTATATTCTCCATGAACTAGTATTTTTTACTATTATTTTGAACATATATATATATATATATATATATATATATATATATATATATATATATATATATATATATATATATATATATATATATATATATATATATATATATATATGTATATATATATATATAACTTGTTTTTGATGATCCCTTTGTATTGGTGTAGTTAGCCAAAGATCATCACCGATTTGAAGAACATCAAAGCCGCATCATCCGCCGTCGATACCAATAACCCCTTTTCTTTCTTTGGTAAGTCAAGTTCAAATTCTATCTGTATCGATCAATTAAAAAACACAATTATTTTTATATAGATATATTTATTTTTATATAGATATATTTATTTTATATAGATATATTTATTTTTAGTCCATGCTATTAACTCTAGATATAAATTTCTAGAAATAATTCATTTAATTCAAGCGAAAAGAGAATAATTCGTTTATAGTGTTTTTGTTTACTTGAATTAGTAGAAAAAAATGGATAAAAAATGGATGTTTGCCGATTGATTGTCACAAGAGTACGAGAATGGGGTATTGGAATTCGTTAAATTTGTTGTTGAACATGCTAAAGACCCCAGTCGAATGAAGTGTCCTTGCTTGGGTTGTTGTTATGTGGGCCGGGTTGACGCAGATGGATTGAAATCACATTTACTAATGCATGGAATTGATAGAAGTTATACGTGTTGGATATTTCACGGTGAAAAAAGTAACGACAACGTTGAACTGGGGGAGAAAAGTAGTACGACCTATGCTTCAGAAGACAAGGACACAGATACATACAATTTTGATCGAGTCGAAGAGATTGCACTTGAAGAAGATCTTCAGGATTGTCCCAAAATGTTTAAGAGATTGGTAAGCAATGCAGAGAAACCGTTGTATAAACGTTGCACTAAATTCACAAGACTGTCTGCGGTATTAAAGTTGTACAACTTAAAGGCGGGCAATGGATGGTCGGATAAAAGTTTCACAGAGTTATTAGCCCTTATGAGAGATATGCTTCCGGAGGATAATGTTCTTTCTAATCGAACCTATGAGACCAAAAAAATGTTGTGCTCTATTGGCATGAGCTATGATAAGATACATGATTGTCCAAACGATTGCGTTTTGTTTCGAAATGAATATGCATCATTAAATGAGTGCCCTAAATGCAGTTTGTCTCGATATAAGAAAAAAATTATCTCCAACAAAAGTCTTGTGGTATTTTCCTATAATTCCGAGATTTAGGCGCATGTTTCGTAGTGAAACCGATGCAAGACACCTGACTTGGCATGCAGATGAAAGAATTATCAATGGAAAGTATCGACATCTGGAAGATTCACCACAGTGGTCGAAAATTGATAATGATTATCCTGATTTTGAAGAAGAAGCAAGAAACCTTCGCTTGACTTTATCTACTGATGGAATGAACCCGCATGGTCTTCAAAGTATCTCACATACCACATGGCCTGTGATTCTTATGATTTATAACCTACCTCCATGGCTATGTATGAAGCGTAAGTACATTATGTTATCTATGTTAATTTCTGGGCCTAAACAACCAGGGAATGGCATAGACATATACTTAACACCTTTGATCGAAGATTTAAAGATTTTGTGGGAGAACGGGGTGGAGGTTTATGATGGATATAGGAAACAAAGTTTCAATTTGAGGGTGATGTTGTTTGGCACAATTAATGATTTTTCAGCATACGGGAATCTATCTGGGTATAGCATTAAAGGTCAACGTGCGTGTCCTTTTTGTGAAGATGGAACTGATACGACGCGTTTGGAACTTTGTCAGAAGAATGTGTTTCTCGGTCATCGTAGATTCTTGTGTTCTAAACATCACTACCGTGCATGGAGAAAAGCATTCAATGGAGACACCGAACAACGTAAAGCTCCACCTGCATTGTCGGTGACCAAATTTTTGAAAAGGTGAAAGCTGTGTGTACTCAGTTTGGCAAGCCTTTTGCGCATACATTTGTCAAAGGTGGGTGGAAGAAGAGATCGATTTTTTTTTAATTTCCATATTGGAAGTCTCTATATGTGAGACATTTTATCGATGTTATGCATATTGAAAAAATGTATTTGAAAGTGTTATTGGTACGTTACTCAATATTAAAGGAAAGTCTAAGGATGGCCTTAAAGCAAGGAAGGACATGTTAAAGATGGGAATACGAACTGAATTAGGACCCGTGAAGAAAGGAAGCCGAAGATATCTATCACCTGCTGCTTTTACTCTATCTAGAAAGGATAAAAAGATATTAAGTAAGTTTCAAGTGAAGTTAAATTTCCAGAAGGATACTCTTCAGATATTAGAAGACTTGTGTCTATGAAAGACCTCAAGTTAAAGAGTTTAAAGACACATGATTGCCATGTTATAATGGAGCATTTTCTACCAATAGGTATATGTTCTATTTTTTCAGATAAAGTAAGGAGCACGATAACTAAGTTGTGTTTTTTCTTTAGGTCAATTTGTAGTAAGGTGATTGATCCTGAGATCTTACCAATATTGTAAAAAAAAATTGTTATTACTTTGTGTGAACTTGAAATGTATTTTCCTCCCTCTTTTTTTGACATAATGGTACATCTAGTTGTTCATCTTGTGAAAGAGACACAGTTGTGTGGACCAGCTATATGAGATGGATGTACCCTGCTGAACGTTATATGAAATTATTAAAAGGTTACGTGAAAAACCGAAGTCGCCCAGAGGGTTGTATTGTTAAGCGATACATTGTTGAAGAAGCGATTGAGTTTTGTACTGAATATTTGTCCAAAGTTCAATCCATTGGACTCCCAAAAAGTCATATTTTTGAAAAAAAGGAAGGTAAAAGAATAATTGGAAATAAAATTGTGACAATATCAAAAGATGAACGGGATAAAGTGCATCTGTATGTTCTGCACAATGACAGTGAGGTTGAGCCATATGTTGAAATGCACAAGGATGTACTCCGAGGGTTAAATCAGAATAGAAATGAAAATTGGATAGTACGGGAGCACAATCAAAGTTTTATACCATGGTTTAAGGATCATATTTTTTCAAAGCTTCATTCAGATCCCGTTTCAATAACAGAAAGTATCTATTGTAAGTATCTATTGTAAGTATCTATAAATTGCACGCTTACAATAATCTATTGTAAGTATCTATAAATTGCAAAGTATCTATAATATATGCACGCTTATATTTGATCATGTTATTTGGCTTAATGTGTAGCTAACAAAGGAGAATAGTTCTGAAACATCTCTTCTGGAACACATTTTGTGGAAGGAAGCCCGTGTGTGTAAGGATGGAGCTATTGAAGAAAAAGTTCAACAAATTTTTGAGAGATGTGTAAGTATAACATTATTTATTTAATTACATCATACTTTTATTTATTTAATTACATCATTCTTTTATTAACATATCATTCTTTAATTACAATATTTATATGAATTTCAGCAGACGCTTTCCCAGCCTATACCTCTAGATGAAGATAATGATTGCAGGAGAATACTCTCACGAGCATTAGATATTCATGAGTATTCTGGTCGGGTGAGGGGTGAGGGATTTGGGATCACTCCAACATCCTTGAATAAAAAATCAAAGACAAAAGCTCCTAGCAATAAAGAACTTCAGGAAAAGTTGGAAAAGTTACAACAAGAAGTTTATGAGCTGAGTAAGGAAAAGGAAATAGATCAAGCTACAAGTTTTATAGATACTAGTGACAAAGGTAGTATCAATGGTAACTTTGGACAGAATATTCCCGAGGTAATTATATACCATATTTATAAATTATATAACCATATTTATTTATTATATAACCATATTTATTAATGGTTATAGGGCATTTCCCGGTGTCAAATCTATTTGCCGGCACTGACTTATCGGATGGTTGGCAAGGGAAAAGTGTACAATACTTCGGGAGAAATGTTTCACCATAAACCGCTCCCAGATAGATTTTTGAAAGTATCGGTTGATATTGTTTTATAGGGGGTGCGTTGTTACCACTACCTGACGATGTGGCGGATGCAACATTGGTGGCAGATGCAATAGGATCGTCTGTTGCATGACCGTCAAGCCTCGTTTGCATAGATAATGAGGTATGCTTAAAATCATTTACTATTCAAATTTTTTAAGGCAATTTTACTTACATTTTATTTACATGGTAATGTTAGACTCCAACAAAATCCATTCTAAAAGATAAGGGGATTAGGCGGGAGACTGAGTCAATTGCATCAATTGAGGTATAACACAATTATATGACATTTATGCTATGAGAAATGCTAATTTGTGATTTTATACTTCCCCTAACTAATTATATGATAACTAGATTCATTCTAAAGAGATTGCACAAGTCAGTAGGGATAAGGCGCCTGAAATTAGCAATATTTCAACACAAAAAAAGAATGTTGCTAAGAAGATCGTGGCTAGCAAAAAAACTACTGCTCAGTTCAGGTCGTGCCTTCGGACATATTTAGGAATTAAAGATATTCCGGATGGTGGTACCCGCCTTATACCTATGAGTGTAGACATCTTTGGTTTTGAATACCTGGAAGCAATTGGTAGAGAGGATATGGAGCAAGTTTTTAGACATTTGGAATTAGGCCTCGGTGTTATCGGTACATACTTCAGGTATACTCCGATCAACTTTGTTTAATTAGATGAACAATTTATTTCCTCATTTTAATGAATATATTATAATGTTAATGATGTTTTAATTTAAGGTTTATGTATGACAACATTGTGCGCCCGCGTGGATTAGAAGCAAGATTTGGCTTCTTAGCTCCCAACACTGTCAATTCAGGGTTAATTGTAACGAGACCAGATGATGTCATAACATATGTACTCGGTTTATTCGTAGCCAGCAAAGATACTGAGAAGTTGTTCTTTTTGCCATATAATATTGGCAACGGGTTAGATTTTCATACTAACTTGATCTATTATAATTTTCCATTTTTGGCCATTGTTTAATCTTTGTTTAATCTTATAGTGGACACTGGTTATTGGTTGCGATTAATCCTATGAGAGAAACTGTGTATTATCTAGATTCTTTATACAATGATTGGTCAACATATCCAGATTTGAAGCAGATGATTGACACGTAAGTTTTTCGCTCCCAAGGAGATATTCAAGTTTATGTTTATGTTTATGTTTATGGTCAACATATCTGGATTTGTGTTTATGTTTATGTTTCTATGTGATATTGTTCTAAACAATCATTTATATTTTATTATAGCATTCTACTAGCTTTTCGCTCCTAAAGATATATTCAAGTGCCAAAAAGTAGAGCCAACAGCGTTACGTGGATCAGAGTGGAGGTATATTTTCACAAAGAGATATTCAGTTTTGATTACATTAGTGATGATACTTGATAAAATAATTTAAGGGGTATATCCTGATATATATTAGTATTTTCTTTCCATGTGTAGTGTCATCGCCAGGGTAACGGTATAGATTGCGTCTATTTTATGTTGAAGTTTATGAAAGAAACTATTATTTTGGATCGATTAGAGATTCTATCCACTGTATGGATTTCTAAATTATGAATTACATACTATTTTCATATTTTGTGTTTCTCATAAAATGACATATTGTTTTAACTAAATCACATACTATGTTATATTATTATATATGTAGTACTTTGAGGAATTCAATTATGCATATTACTTAAAAGATCAATTGGATGAACTTATGAAGGAATAATGTCAATTCATCACCGGGTTGAGAATTTTATAAGCTAAGGTAGATTGTCTTATTTCCTTTGATGAGAACTTTCGAGTTTTGAGTATAAATTAAATTCGAATAAATTGCAACTTTAATATTATCATGTTATGAATTTCAATCATTTGGTTTTTTTTTCCAGGTTTATAGGTGCATGTGTAGAAGATAGAGCTAAGATATTCATGTTGTTGTTGTTTCATGAGAATTCTCGAAGATAGTAAGATGTACAAATGAAACATCAATTTTGAATTTTAGGATTTTTAACTTGTAGAATTTTAAGTTGTATCATAAATTTTGTAGTTGTTGTTGTATATATCATCAATTTATATATATGTGTAATTTTTATATATGCATATTTTATTGGAATGAAGCTACCAAATATGGTGCATAATATGGTGAAAACCTGGTTCAAATATGGTTAAAATTCTGATTAAAATGCATTAAATATATTGGACAGCGCTTTTGTAAGTCAAAATAGGTATTTTATTTAAAAAAATTGTGACCAATAGACAGCGCTTTCAAAGAAACGCGCTGTAAAAAATAAAAAATAAGCGCTGCCTAATGTAGGAAAGCGCTGTATAAAGTGGGGGAATAGACAACGCTTTTAAAGAAAAGCGTTATCTAAAGCCTAACTTAAAAAATAATAAAGCGCTGCTAAAGGGGTATATAAAAAAGCGTTGTCTATTCTAAAAGTGTTGTCTAAAGTGGACATAAGAAAGCGCTTTTACATTGAAAAAAAGGGTCGTCTTTTCTTTTATCAGCGCTGCTTTAGGCAGCGCTTTAAAGCGTTGTTAAAAGCCTAAAAAAGCGCTGTCTTTTCCCTTATTTGTAGTAGTGATTGATCTCTGTGTAACAACATCTGGACTGGATAAAGCATACTGATACATATCAAAACAACATCATGACATATGTTCCAACATCTTATATGACATGTCAATCAATCAAGAAACAAAACTGAACAATGCAGAATGATAATAACACAAAGATATGATGACCCAATTTGGTGTACAGCAACACCTACTTTGGAGGCTACCAAGCCAGGAAGGAAGTCCACTATCAGCAGTATTAGTTCAAACCCAAATGGTGACCACCCTTCTCCCACTTTTTATCTAGAACATGACAAAAGTACCTAAAATAGACCCATACCCATATTGTACTCACCCAAAAATGAACAAAGGCCATAAGATCATAACCCAGCAAGACACAACTTTATCAGAAGGAAAGAGATAACCTACTTTTATACTCAAGAAGAAACCTAAGAAGTAATTCTTTTAGTTTGAAACAATGGTCTTAGTCAAATAGGACAATAAATTTGGAAGAAAGTTTCAGCATAAATAAATGTGCACCGTCCAAGTCGGTGTTGAATGTTTCTTCATTAATGAACACTGCTCAAAAAGTGTTCTTCATGCCTTTATTTATTCTGAACTATTTCACCTTGAAGTTAAAGTTCCAATAAAAGCACATGCATGGTCAAAGGTATGTGTCAGAAATCCACCTGGCGCATATTTGGATGCACCATCCACATGCACCAATTAAAGATTTACACATAACCAAATTCTGAACAATGTCCTGACATCTATCCAGACATTGTCTACCCTCTCTTGTATTCAAAAGCACCTTTTTCAGTATTTAGCCAAAGATTTTTTAGACTAGGGCTACAATGTGGTTGAAAGAACAATTCCTTTAGGAAATACTCATAGACATTAATGTTTTGAAGCATAATCATAATGCCTTCTACTGAATTCAACATGTACTCCTTTCATCTAGACTTAGTTATATTTGAGCATGAAAACTTTTATTTATCAATAGAGACCTTCCATTGATCTTGACTTTAATCAACAGATAAAAATAATATCTCAAAAACAAAGATTCTTAGATCACTCCTAAGAAGCATGACCATGATTTGATTCAGCCCATTGATTTCCCAATGACATAATCAAACTCTAATTACCAAGTCCTCCACGAACTGTACCAGTAACATAATGTCTGAACATCTTGCCCGACTTCACATCCTCACAAGAGGAACTTAAACTCAGTCAGCTTGACCCCCAAGCAATCAATATAAATATTGTACTTTAGCAACATATTCTAGACAAGAGTTCAACTTCCCCTGTCATAGGTAACCAATCCTCCTTTGACAAGAACAACATAAATGGTGAACGACAACACAAGATTCATCTTTATGCTCACATAGAATTACACCCCTTATTTAACGCACATGCCGAACACATTCTCATGATGTAATTCCAATCATGAAACTTGCATACGGTTATCCTTCTTGAGAGTACATCCAAAACCCCTAGACTACCTCAACCAAGTATCTCAACTTTTGGTTAGGCAGGAAGTCACTCCCATCAAGCACATTCTCCATAATAATAGATCTTCATTCACTTGATTTACAAGACTCAAAAGGACCCATTATTTCTAAAGTAACTTGTAGCAGAAGAAACCACTTCCCCACAAGAAATTTGATCTCAGTGTGAGTCAGAGCACTAAGTCTGGTTTTCAACACAGACCCATCATACATTATAACATCCTCAAGGATAATCTTCTCCACATCATTCTCCAGCACACTTCTGAATCATATGGTGAGTACCAAACTTCACACCATAATTCCAAGTCATATTCCAAACAGGTATGATGTTTCAACATCATATATGACATCATCATTTTCATAGAAGTCCTTCACAAGGATCTCACAGTTGTAGTAGCAAAGAAATCACAACATATTATAATATCACTGAGAGAAATAAACTCTCATACATATCATGAGTCTTCCTCTAGAATCACAAGTTTAATTCAGAGACACATTCATCCTTGAGTACCTTAAGAGGATATTCCCTCTATAAGTATCAATGCAAGGAAGGAACTAGCTCCTTCTCAAGTCTTCTGTCTTCTAGTCTTCCAGTCTTCCATACCACAAGATGCATCAGTATATGAAGAGAAAATGATACACATTTTATGGTCACGTGCTTAGACAGAACCTCCCTTGAGCATACGGACAACTATGGTTATCTTGCACAACTTTCTACAGAGGTGATCAACAGTCTTCTGACCCACCAGTAAGACTGGATCTTTTTAGATCAAAATCCTCCTTACACCAACCAGAATTCCGGAATGATCATACCAAACATCATAGATGAGACTCCAACATAAGTATACCAACTACTGAATTAGTATAAAGATCATGAGCCAAATCATGTCCTAAATTCTCAATTGCAGCTCAACTTATCCTAAGATGATGCAGCTTCACTTCACACAACCCCATCAGAGGAAACATTCAGATGTTCAATCTGATGTAGGAACATTAAAGGCTTTACAAGATGTCTGATGAAGTCCATACTTCCTGTTGTACCCCGAAATTTTCCCTCTCATTTATCAAGATTTTCCTCACAAGACTTCCTGGACTCAAGACCAGATTAGGGTTTGCTCAACTCAAGACATCTCCTTGCACTGATGACCTGAAATTAGGGTTTGAGTTTTCACAAGTATTTTTTGACCATAAATGCTTCATGTTACTTTCATACACCATCTTGGACCCCTAATATTGCTCATACCAAGTTTCAAGCCTTGAATCACATGTTTGCCCAGTCAATTGGACAGTTGACCTAAAAATCAACTGTATTGGGGAAAAAGTCAACAATGACCAATTTACAGTCAAACTTCATAATTTTTGATCCACAGAAACATTTTAGACTCATATGTACCATTTGATCAAGTTTGGATCACAACTCCTCAAGAAATTTGATCAGATCATCAAAAGGGCAAAATGGTCAAAATTAGGGTTTTGATTCAGAAAGGGAAATTTCTGATTTTTAACCTATCCAATGACCAATTGGGTTCAAACATGATTTCAAGTACTCAATGGCATCATCTTGACATAATTTAATGGTTCAAAAGATCTCAAGTTCATAGGATTGACAGATGAATTTTCCAATCAACTGATCAAAAATCAACTATACACTGAAAAGTCAAACTTTGACTTTTTGGTCAAAATCAAGTGCCAAGGGTCATAACTCATCAAGACATGTCAAAATGTGAAACTTGTTGACCAAGAAACCTAAAATTGCAAATTAGGGTTTTAATTTGAAATTTCATAACTTAGAATTTTTCTAAGTATGGAAAATTTCTTAATTTTCCCTAACTTTTCACAACTTTTTCACCATGATGAAATTGGATTCAAAGAAAACTTACAACATTAAAGTTGTAGTCCTCCATGAAATCTACAACTTTGTTTCACAAAGTTTTCCAAAAAGATGCTTGGATCTCAAGTTATGATTTTGTGAATAGGGGTCCATAAACTAATTAACTTAGTGAAATTTTACCCTAGTTTAGGCAGGTTTTTGACCTAACTTCATGGAAACTTTTCACCTAGTTCCAAGAGGTATCTCAAGTTTAATTTCAAAGATGGATTGTAGAGCATGTTGCAAGATTTCCAAAATGTCCAAGAACTCTCCAAGATCATTTATGGTTAGGGAGAATCGAAGAAGAGAAAATGACATTTTATCACTTTTGTGCAAGCCATTTTCACAATGCTTCAAGTTGCAAATCAGATCCTAGCATGCTTGTACCTTGCATTACAGGTCCTAAATCCTTTCTACACTCCATAATTTAATGATAACTTAGTGGTTAAAGCCTTTGTTTTCACCTTTGGAGCATTGCACAAGAGATTAATCCATAAATGGCATAAAGGGCACATTGCCATTTTCATAAAGCATGATTTTTGCAACTTTGCAATTCTTGAGCCATGGACCTGTTTCTTTTGTGCAAGAATTGTCTACAGATATCAAGCTTTGTTCAACAACTCTCTGCAGCCTACAAGGAAGCAAGTACAAGCCTTTGGCACAAGTCACTTCACTTTTCTTCAAAAGCAAGAAAAGTTGCAAAAGTAAAGAGAACTTGCACATCTGATAAAAGGTAAGATTGGCTTCATTATAAACAACTTCACAAACTTGTCTCAAGTAGAAACATGAATACACAACATTCAAAACTCTCCCAAACAGAAAAAACACAAATTTCTGCCCAAACAGGGCAGCTTCTGCAAAACACTAGCCATCTCAATATTTGCTCGTGCGTTTTGCTTTGTAACACATCAAACATCTTCCATACTGCAACACCCCAATTCTACCCCAAGAAAATATGCAAGATAAATCAGAGTTATAAAATTTCAATCATACAAATGAATCGGGACGTCACAAATTCTTCTAACAAATTCATTGCATACATCATGGATATATAACACTTTTTCAAAACGTCAGATGAACTATCAACATAACATCTTTCATTAAATATTCAACGACTACGCAGCGGAATTATTCAATAACATCTTTAAATAATATAGCAACTTCGAAACATCTCGTGTTTAATAAATAAATAATTTAAGGTTCAACAACTAAAAATCAGCAATCAAAAATCAGCAAGCGTTCATCCCCCCGAGTGTTACATATCAGAGCAATGACACCGACTCGATCTATTGAAGGTATACAGCCTTCACTCTCGATTACCTGCACGTTACCAACATAAGGGAAACATTCAAACAGAAGGGGTGAGATATATAACAATATAATAAAGCGCATGATAATCAATATATTAAATTAGATCAATCATATCACCACTTCTCATCTCATAATCAACAATGATTATAGCATATAAACTCATTCATCAACATCAAATACACCTCATTACTCAATCACAAAAATGCGACTCAAAACTATGCAAATGCATGTGGTACCATTGGAGCAGAACTCCCATCTCAAAAATCTAATCTGCCAATTAATAGAGGCATCAAATAAGGCATAACCTTCATCTCAAAATTTGTCAATCCAGGCCATCTCAAAAAAATGCAATGTATGTGACTCAACATGAATGTAATAACACACTCAGTTATCAACATCTCAAAACACATCTCAAAACAACAACATCTCAATCATCAAAACGACAACATTTCAGTCATCTCAAACAACAACATCTCAATCATCAAAACGACAACATTTCAGTCATCTCAAGCAACAACATATCAATCACAACATCTCATAAACATCTCAAAGTAATTTGTTAGACATTACTTATTTATCAACATCATTTGATTAATCACATCTTACTAATAACTCAGTTGTATATCAATAATACAGTAATCCATATTGTTATTCTGCTATTGTACATCATTATTATCACTAAGTCCTACTGTCATATTTCTAACAGCAACCTCTAACATCTCAAAATTCATCATTTTGTCCTAAAAATAGCACAACAGTGATCTACGGGAATTAATCCTAAGTCCTAAATTAGTTACTGGAATTATACCTCTTAATCATCATTTTAATCATCTAAAATAAAGTTCATCGCGTTAGCTAATCAAGGCTTCGAACGACATCTCAAACAGCATCCTAAAACTCAAGTTACAGCAACTTAAAACTGAATCTGTCAAAATCATTCAGTATGCATCGACACAAAACACTATGCATCGACTCATCCTGCTTCTTCTTCACGCTATGAGTCAATGCATCCCTCTATGGATCGACTCATTCTAGCTTTCAATATAGCATGTATCGACACATGCATCGCACTGGTCGACTCATCCTGAGTCTTACACACTCATGCATCGACACATCCTTCCTTTGCGTCGACTCATCCCGAGCCTTACACTTAACATGCATTGACGCAAGCCTGCATGCATCGACTCATCCTGAGTCAAACATCCTCCATGCATCGACTCATCCAGTTTGATGTCGACGCATCCTGCGATTTTCTACATAATTCTCTGCATTTTTACTCTATTTTCACTACTGGAATCATACTACAGCCCTACAAATCTTATTATCATCATGATAAATCATCACCTATCATTAACCTATAATACTACATCGTTTACACGGCATCATATCATCATTTATCCATAGAGAACTCATCAATATTCACCATACATCATTCAATTCAATAACAAAAACAACAATCCTCTAATCCCCACATATAAAATATCATTAACCCCATTATAAAGCCAGAACCCCACCCTTACCTTGGATCGAAGGTTGCTCTACAATTTCTGGGTTGAATTCTTCGTTCTTGCCGTTTCCTTCAAAACCAGCAGCTTCACGTTTCCACATTCCTTATTTTTCCTTCTAATGTTTCTTCTTTCTATTCTAACAACACATAATAAAATAACCTAATTATTCTATTATTCCCTTAGTGGGCTCAAAACTTACACCCCCTTATTACTTCCACTATCTCAAAATAGGCCCACCTTAAATAATATTAACTTCTAACATTATTTGTCATAATAATATAATACCTCAAATATATTATTATTTCTCCACTTAATAAAATGAATCCAATTTAATAATACTTCTTCACAATTATTCCAAAAATAATTTAATTAAATAATTAATTAAATTACGGGCGTTACAACTCTCCCCCACTTAGAATATTTTCGTCCTCGAAAATTTACCTCAATCAAACAATTCTGGATAGGAGTCTCGCATCTTGCTCTCCAATTCCCAAGTCATGCTTTCTCCTGCAACTCCTAACCAAACCACTTTAACCAAGGCAATCTTTTTGCTCCTCAGAGTCTTCATTTCACGATCTGCGATCCGTACAGGCATCGTCTCCACCGTAAGATTATCCCGTACTTGCACATCGTCCATATGAATCACATGAGATGGATCTGAAATATACTCCCGAAGTTGCGACACATGAAACACATCATGCAAATTTAAGATTAGGCGGTAAAGCCACTCTATAAGCAACATTCCCCACTCTCTCTGAAATCTGTTACGGTCCAATAAAACGAGAAGTGAGCTTCTTAGACTTCAACGCTCGCCCAACACCAGTTACAGGTGTAACTCTCAAAAACACAGGCTCACCAGCTTGAAATTCTAAATCTTTCCTTCGCTTGTCATGATAACTCTTTTGTCTACTCTGTGAAGCTTTCATATTTTCTCGAATCAACTTCACCTTCTCAGTAGTCTCACGAACAAGTTCAGGTCCAAGTACTACACTTTCACCAGATTCATGCCAACATAACGGAGTTCTACATCTCCGGCCATACAACGCTTCAAAAGGTGCCATCCCAATACTAAAATGATAACTGTTATTATACGTGAACTCTATCAATGGAAGATAAGTATCCCACGAACCTCCCTGCTCAAGAACACATGCCCTCAACAAGTCTTCCAACGATTGAATCGTCCGTTCAGTCTGACCATCTGTCTGAGGATGATACGCTGAACTCAACCTCAACTTAGAACCCAACGCTTCTTGCAAACTCTTCCAAAAATCAGAAGTAAATCTTGGATCTCTATCTGACACAATGCACAAATGAACACCATGCAGTTTCACAATCACACTAACATAAATCTCAGCCAACTTCGACACTGGAAAACTGATGTTAATAGGAATAAAATGAGCTGACTTCATAAGCCTATCAACAATCACCCAAATTGAATCATTTCCTCTCGAAGTACTAGGAAACCCCGTCACAAAGTCCATTGAAATGCTATCCCATTTCCATTCCGGAACTTCCAACTGTTGCATCAATCATGCAGGCTTCTGATGTTCAACTTTCGACTTCTGACAAGTCAAACATGCATACATAAATCGAGCCACATCACTCTTCATCCCAGGCCACCAAAACAAACCTTTCAAATCTTGATACATCTTCGTAGCTCCTGGATGAATACTCAAGTTACTTCTATGACTCTCTTTAAGTATCACTTTCTTCATCTCAGCATCATCAGGAATACAAATACGATTACGAAACCTCAACACACCTTGCTCATCTAGCTTGAAATCACTATTCTCAGATTGATCAGTCCCAACCATCAACTCTACCAGTTTCACATCCAACTTCTGAGCTTCTCTGATACTGTCTAAAAATTCATTATTAATCTTCAACATACCCAACATAACACTATACGGAGTAACCTCGCAAACTAAGCTCATATCTCTGAACTGCTCGATCAATTCCAACTCTTTGATCATCATTGCTGACATATGTAAAGTCTTCCGACTCAACGCATCATCTACCACATTTGCTTTTCCTGGATGATAATTCAAACTGAAATCATAATCCTTTAGCAATTCTAACCATCTTCGTTTCCTCATATTCAACTCTTTCTGATCAAACAAATACTTTAAGCTCTTATGGTCACTAAACACTTCAAATCTAGAACCATAAAGATAATGCCTCCAAATCTTCAACACAAAAACAACAGCACCAAGCTCTAAATCATGCATAGTATAGTTCTTCTCATGAGTCCTTAACTGCCTCGACGCATAAGCAACTACCTTACCATTCTGCATAAGCACACCTCCTAAACCCATCTTGGAAGAATCACAATACACCACAAAAGACTCTCCTGGATTAGGCAACGTCAAAATCGGGGCTGACGTCAACCTCTTCTTCAATTTCGTAAAACTTTCTTTGCATTGAACATCCCAAACAAACGCTCTACCTTTACAAGTCAAATTAGTCTACGGAAGTGACAACTTAGAAAGTCCTTCAATAGACCTTCTATAATAACCAGCTAATCCCAAGAAGCTTCTAATCTCAGTAGCTGACTTTGGAGTTTCCCATTGCAACACAACATCAACCTTCGATGGATCTACAACAATGCCGCTACCTGAAATCACATGACCAAGGAAACTAACCTCTTTTAACCAAAAATTACACTTGGAAAGCTTTGCATACAACTTCTTCTCTTTCAAAACTTACGATACTACTCTTAAATGTTCAACATGCTCTTCTTCCGACTTAGAGTAAATCAAAATATCATCGATGAACACCACTACAAACCGATCCAAATAAGTATGAAAGATATGATTCATATATTCCATGAATACTCCCGGAGCATTAGTAACACCGAAAGGCATCACCGAATACTCGTAATTTCCATAACGCGTTCTGAAAGCCATCTTCTGAATATCCTCATCCTTCACTTTAATCTGATGGTAACCCGACCTCAAATCAATCTTACTAAACACACGAGCATCCACTAATTGGTCCATCAAGTCATCTATTCTCGGAAGCGGATACTTGTTCTTAATTGTCACCTTGTTCAACTGTCTATAATCAACACAAAGCCTCATGCTTCCATCTTTCTTCTTCACTAACAACACTGGAGCTCCCCACGATGATACACTTGGTCTTACAAACCTCTTCTCAAGTAACTCTTCCAATTGCTTCTTTAACTCTGACAACCCAGACGCAGACATCCTGTATGGTGCCATAGACACAGGTCTGGTACCAGGTACAAGATCAATTGCAAATTCAACTTCTCTCTCTGGTGGTACATCAGGAATCTCATCAGGGAAAACTTCAGGAAATTCACATACCACCGGAAATTCCTAAACTATAGCTTGAGTCTCTATAGATAGCGACGCCATTAACGAAAACATATGTGCTTCCTCTTGCATCAACTTTCTCAACTGTCTGGCAGACAACAGACCATCTTCCTCTTCTTCAGGAGTAGAAAACTTCACTGACTTGTCATAACAGTTAATGTGAACACATTTATGCTCTAACCAGTTCATACCAAGAATCACATCCAAACCTCTTAACGGCAAGCAAACCAAATCAACAACAAAGTCTCTGTCGAAGATCGACAAGGGACACTTAGCACACACAAAAGAAGTAGTCACCGATCCCTTGGCTAGAGTATCGACGACCATTTCTCCATTCAAAGAAGACAACACAGGACCCAATATTTCAACACAATCAGCAGCAATAAAACAATGTGTAGCACTAGTATCAATAATAGTAATTAAAGGAGTACTATTAATGCAACATGTACCTCTAATAAGTCTTTCCTCGGAAGCTGTCTGATCCTCCACCAAAGCAAACACTTTACCACTAGACTGAGCCTTCTTCGATTTCGGACACTGGCTACCAATGTGCCCTTCTTCCTTACAATTGAAATAAACCATATTCTTGTGCTCACACTCAGATACAATATGTCCGTTATTACCATAACAGTGACATCTCCTCACTTCACCAGTGCACACATTACTCTTGTATCCAGGTTTCCCACACTTAAAACAAATCACACAAGCGGGAGCATCTCCCACACTAGTTCTCTGACCATGCGCAACTCTCTGCTTACCCTTACCAGCTAGGGCATCATAGGGTTTACCACGACTCTACGGGTGCTTACCCCTCTTCTCACTAATAATCTTGTAATGAGCATTATTATCTTCCTCAAAAATCCTACAGATATCAACCAAATCAGCAAAGACACGGATCTTCGGATATCCAACTACCTTCTTAATTTCCGGGCGCAACCCATTCTCAAACTTAATACACTTTGAAAACTCAGCATTTTCCTCAATGTAATGAGGATAAAACTTGGCCAACTCAGCAAACTTGGCAGCATACTCAACAACAGACAGATTCCCTTGCTTCAGCTCAAGGAAATCAATTTCCTTCTTTCCACAGACATCTTCAGGAAAATACTTTCTCAGGAATTCCCTATGGAACACAGCCCAAGTGACATCCTCACCTACAGCTTCCAACTTCTGGCAAGTCTCTAGCCACCAGTCATCAGCCTCGACTGCTAGCATATGAGTCCCATAACGAACCTTCTGTGCTGGAGTGCAGTCCATCAAACGAAAGATCCTCTCAATCTCTTTCAACCATTCCAATGCTCCGTCAGTATCATACTTTTCCTTGAACGTAGGTGGATTCTCTGTCTGGAAAGTCGCCAAGCTACGAGATCCAGTATTCCCGTCAGTATTCGGCTAATTTTCCATCGCATCAGCCATAGCTTGCAGAGCAGCATCAAGAGCAGCATCTTTCCTTCCGGCCATCTCAACTTCTCACTTCAACATAAACAACTGTTACAACTCAAAATAACAATACTCAATTGTTAGACAACTAAGACTCAACGACAAGGTCGGACCAACCTTTTTCTCTGATACCAACTTTGTAACACCCCAATTCTACCCCAAGCAAATATGCAAGATAAATCAGAGTTATAAAATTTCAATCATACAAATGAATCGGGACGTCACAAAATCTTCTAACAAATTCATTGCATACATCATGGATATATAACACTTTTTCAAAACATCGGATGAACTATCAACATAACATCTTTCATTAAATATTTAACGACTACGCAGCGGAATTCTTCAATAACATCTTTAAATAATATAGCAACTTTGAAACAACTTGTGTTTAATAAATAAACAATTTAAGGTTCAACAACTAAAAATCAGCAATCAAAAATCAGCAAGCGTTCATCCCCCCGAGTGTTACATATCAGAGCAATGACACTGATTTGATCTATTGAAGAATTACGACATTCACTCTCGATTACATGCACGTTACCAACATAAGGGAAACATTCAAACAGAAGGGGTGAGATATCTAACAATATAATAAAGCGCATGATAATAAATATATTAAATTAGATCAATCATATCACCACTTCTCATCTCATAATCAACAATGATTACAGCATATAAACTCATTCATCAACATCAAATACACTTCATTACTCAATCACAAAAATGCGAATCAAAACTATGCAAATGCATGTGGTTCCATTGGAGCAGAACTCCCATCTCAAAAATCTAATCTGCCAATTAATATAGGCATCAAATAAGGCATAACCTTCATCTCAAAATTTTCCAATCCAAGCCATCTTAAAAAAATGCAATGTATGCGACTCAACATGAATGTAATAACACACTCAGTTATCAACATCTCAAAACACATCTCAAAATAACAACATCTCAATCATCAAAACAACAACATTTCAGTCATCTCAAACAACAACATCTCAATCATCAAAACGACAACATTTCAGTCATCTCAAGCAACAACATATCAATCACAACATCTCATAAACATCTCAAAGTAATTTGTTAGACATTACTTATTTATCAACATCATTTGATTAATCACATCTTACTAATAACTCAGTTGTATATCAATAATACAGTAATCCATATTGTTATTCTGCTATTGTACATCATTATTATCACTAAGTCCTACTGTCATATTTCTAACAGCAACCTCTAACATCTCAAAATTCATCATTTTGTCCTAAAAATAGCACAACAGTCATCTACGGGAATTAATCCTAAGTCCTAAATTAGTTACTGGAATTATACCTCTTAATCATCATTTTAATCATCTAAAATAAAGTTCATCGCGTTAGCTAATCAAGGCTTCGAACGACATCTCAAACAGCATCCTAAAACTCAAGTTACAGCAACTTAAAACTGAATCTGTCAAAATCATTCAGTATGCATCGACACAAAACACTATGCATCGACTCATCCTGCTTCTTCTTCACGCTATGAGTCAATGCATCCCTCTATGGATCGACTCATTCTAGCTTTCAATATAGCATGTATCGACACATGCATCGCACTGGTCGACTCATCCTGAGTCTTACACACTCATGCATCGACACATCCTTCCTTTGCGTCGACTCATCCCGAGCCTTACACTTAACATGCATCGACGCAAGCCTGCATGCATCGACTCATCCTGAGTCAAACATCCTCCATGCATCGACTCATCCAGTTTGATGTCGACGCATCCTGCGATTTTCTACATAATTCTCTGCATTTTTACTCTATTTTCACTACTGGAATCATACTACAGCCCTACAAATCTTATTATCATCATGATAAATCATCACCTATCATTAACCTATAATACTACATCGTTTACACGGCATCATATCATCATTTATCCATAGAGAATTCATCAATATTCACCATACATCATTCAATTCAATAACAAAAACAACAATCCTCTAATCCCCACATATAAAATATCATTAACCCCATTATAAAGCCAGAACCCCACCCTTACCTTGGATCGAAGGTTGCTCTACAATTTCTGGGTTGAATTCTTCGTTCTTGCCGTTTCCTTCAAAACCAGCAGCTTCACGTTTCCACATTCCTTATTTTTCCTTCTAATGTTTCTTCTTTCTATTCTAACAACACATAATAAAATAACCTAATTATTCTATTATTCCCTTAGTGGGCTCAAAACTTACACCCCCTTATTACTTCCACTATCTCAAAATAGGCCCACCTTAAATAATATTAACTTCTAACATTATTTGTCATAATAATATAATACCTCAAATATATTATTATTTCTCCACTTAATAAAATGAATCCAATTTAATAATACTTCTTCACAATTATTCCAAAAATAATTTAATTAAATAATTAATTAAATTACGGGCGTTACAACTCTCCCCCACTTAGAATATTTTCGTCCTCGAAAATTTACCTCAATCAAACAATTCTGGATAGGAGTCTCGTATCTTGCTCTCCAATTCCCAAGTCATGCTTTCTCCTGCAACTCCTAACCAAACCACTTTAACCAAGGCAATCTTTTTGCTCCTCAGAGTCTTCATTTCACGATCTGCGATCCGTACAGGCATCGTCTCCACCGTAAGATTATCCCGTACTTGCACATCGTCCATATGAATCACATGAGATGGATTTGAAATATACTCCCGAAGTTGCGACACATGAAACACATCATGCAAATTTAAGATTAGGCGGTAAAGCCACTCTATAAGCAACATTCCCCACTCTCTCTGAAATCTGTTACGGTCCAATAAAACGAGAAGTGAGCTTCTTAGACTTCAACGCTCGCCCAACACCAGTTACAGGTGTAACTCTCAAAAACACAGGCTCACCAGCTTGAAATTCTAAATCTTTCCTTCGCTTGTCATGATAACTCTTTTGTCTACTCTGTGAAGCTTTCATCTTTTCTCGAATCAACTTCACCTTCTCAGTAGTCTCACGAACAAGTTCAGGTCCAAGTACTACACTTTCACCAGATTCATGCCAACATAACGGAGTTCTACATCTCCGGCCATACAACGCTTCAAAAGGTGCCATCCCAATACTAAAATGATAACTGTTATTATACGTGAACTCTATCAATGGAAGATAAGTATCCCACGAACCTCCCTGCTCAAGAACACATGCCCTCAACAAGTCTTCCAACGATTGAATCGTCCGTTCAGTCTGACCATCTGTCTGAGGATGATACGCTGAACTCAACCTCAACTTAGAACCCAACGCTTCTTGCAAACTCTTCCAAAAATCAGAAGTAAATCTTGGATCTCTATCTGACACAATGCACAAATGAACACCATGCAGTTTCACAATCACACTAACATAAATCTCAGCCAACTTCGACACTGGAAAACTGATGTTAATAGGAATAAAATGAGCTGACTTCATAAGCCTATCAACAATCACCCAAATTGAATCATTTCCTCTCGAAGTACTAGGAAACCCCGTCACAAAGTCCATTGAAATGCTATCCCATTTCCATTCCGGAACTTCCAACTGTTGCATCAATCATGCAGGCTTCTGATGTTCAACTTTCGACTTCTGACAAGTCAAACATGCATACATAAATCGAGCCACATCACTCTTCATCCCAGGCCACCAAAACAAACCTTTCAAATCTTGATACATCTTCGTAGCTCCTGGATGAATACTCAAGTTACTTCTATGACTCTCTTTAAGTATCACTTTCTTCATCTCAGCATCATCAGGAATACAAATACGATTACGAAACCTCAACACACCTTGCTCATCTAGCTTGAAATCACTATTCTCAGATTGATCAGTCCCAACCATCAACTCTACCAGTTTCACATCCAACTTCTGAGCTTCTCTGATACTGTCTAAAAATTCATTATTAATCTTCAACATACCCAACATAACACTATACGGAGTAACCTCGCAAACTAAGCTCATATCTCTGAACTGCTCGATCAATTCCAACTCTTTGATCATCATTGCTGACATATGTAAAGTCTTCCGACTCAACGCATCATCTACCACATTTGCTTTTCCTGGATGATAATTCAAACTGAAATCATAATCCTTTAGCAATTCTAACCATCTTCGTTTCCTCATATTCAACTCTTTCTGATCAAACAAATACTTTAAGCTCTTATGGTCACTAAACACTTCAAATCTAGAACCATAAAGATAATGCCTCCAAATCTTCAACACAAAAACAACAGCACCAAGCTCTAAATCATGCATAGTATAGTTCTTCTCATGAGTCCTTAACTGCCTCGACGCATAAGCAACTACCTTACCATTCTGCATAAGCACACCTCCTAAACCCATCTTGGAAGAATCACAATACACCACAAAAGACTCTCCTGGATTAGGCAACGTCAAAATCGGGGCTGACGTCAACCTCTTCTTCAATTTCGTAAAACTTTCTTTGCATTGAACATCCCAAACAAACGCTCTACCTTTACAAGTCAAATTAGTCTACGGAAGTGACAACTTAGAAAGTCCTTCAATAGACCTTCTATAATAACCAGCTAATCCCAAGAAGCTTCTAATCTCAGTAGCTGACTTTGGAGTTTCCCATTGCAACACAACATCAACCTTCGATGGATCTACAACAATGCCGCTACCTGAAATCACATGACCAAGGAAACTAACCTCTTTTAACCAAAAATTACACTTGGAAAGCTTTGCATACAACTTCTTCTCTTTCAAAACTTACGATACTACTCTTAAATGTTCAACATGCTCTTCTTCCGACTTAGAGTAAATCAAAATATCATCGATGAACACCACTACAAACCGATCCAAATAAGTATGAAAGATATGATTCATATATTCCATGAATACTCCCGGAGCATTAGTAACACCGAAAGGCATCACCGAATACTCGTAATTTCCATAACGCGTTCTGAAAGCCATCTTCTGAATATCCTCATCCTTCACTTTAATCTGATGGTAACCCGACCTCAAATCAATCTTACTAAACACACGAGCATCCACTAATTGGTCCATCAAGTCATCTATTCTCGGAAGCGGATACTTGTTCTTAATTGTCACCTTGTTCAACTGTCTATAATCAACACAAAGCCTCATGCTTCCATCTTTCTTCTTCACTAACAACACTGGAGCTCCCCACGATGATACACTTGGTCTTACAAACCTCTTCTCAAGTAACTCTTCCAATTGCTTCTTTAACTCTGACAACCCAGACGCAGACATCCTGTATGGTGCCATAGACACAGGTCTGGTACCAGGTACAAGATCAATTGCAAATTCAACTTCTCTCTCTGGTGGTACATCAGGAATCTCATCAGGGAAAACTTCAGGAAATTCACATACCACCGGAAATTCCTAAACTATAGCTTGAGTCTCTATAGATAGCGACGCCATTAACGAAAACATATGTGCTTCCTCTTGCATCAACTTTCTCAACTGTCTGGCAGACAACAGACCATCTTCCTCTTCTTCAGGAGTAGAAAACTTCACTGACTTGTCATAACAGTTAATGTGAACACATTTATGCTCTAACCAGTTCATACCAAGAATCACATCCAAACCTCTTAACGGCAAGCAAACCAAATCAACAACAAAGTCTCTGTCGAAGATCGACAAGGGACACTTAGCACACACAAAAGAAGTAGTCACCGATCCCTTGGCTAGAGTATCGACGACCATTTCTCCATTCAAAGAAGACAACACAGGACCCAATATTTCAACACAATCAGCAGCAATAAAACAATGTGTAGCACTAGTATCAATAATAGTAATTAAAGGAGTACTATTAATGCAACATGTACCTCTAATAAGTCTTTCCTCGGAAGCTGTCTGATCCTCCACCAAAGCAAACACTTTACCACTAGACTGAGCCTTCTTCGATTTCGGACACTGGCTACCAATGTGCCCTTCTTCCTTACAATTGAAATAAACCATATTCTTGTGCTCACACTCAGATACAATATGTCCGTTATTACCATAACAGTGACATCTCCTCACTTCACCAGTGCACACATTACTCTTGTATCCAGGTTTCCCACACTTAAAACAAATCACACAAGCGGGAGCATCTCCCACACTAGTTCTCTGACCATGCGCAACTCTCTGCTTACCCTTACCAGCTAGGGCATCATAGGGTTTACCACGACTCTACGGGTGCTTACCCCTCTTCTCACTAATAATCTTGTAATGAGCATTATTATCTTCCTCAAAAATCCTACAGATATCAACCAAATCAGCAAAGACACGGATCTTCGGATATCCAACTACCTTCTTAATTTCCGGGCGCAACCCATTCTCAAACTTAATACACTTTGAAAACTCAGCATTTTCCTCAATGTAATGGGGATAAAACTTGGCCAACTCAGCAAACTTGGCAGCATACTCAACAACAGACAGATTCCCTTGCTTCAGCTCAAGGAAATCAATTTCCTTCTTTCCACAGACATCTTCAGGAAAATACTTTCTCAGGAATTCCCTATGGAACACAGCCCAAGTGACATCCTCACCTACAGCTTCCAACTTCTGGCAAGTCTCTAGCCACCAGTCATCAGCCTCGACTGCTAGCATATGAGTCCCATAACGAACCTTCTGTGCTGGAGTGCAGTCCATCACACGAAAGATCCTCTCAATCTCTTTCAACCATTCCAATGCTCCGTCAGTATCATACTTTTCCTTGAACGTAGTTGGATTCTCTGTCTGGAAAGTCGCCAAGCTACGAGATCCAGTATTCCCGTCAGTATTCGGCTAATTTTCCATCGCATCAGCCATAGCTTGCAGAGCAGCAGCAAGAGCAGCATCTTTCCTTCCGGCCATCTCAACTTCTCACTTCAACATAAACAACTGTTACAACTCAAAATAACAATACTCAATTGTTAGACAACTAAGACTCAACGACAAGGTCGGACCAACCTTTTTCTCTGATACCAACTTTGTAACACCCCAATTCTACCCCAAGCAAATATGCAAGATAAATCAGAGTTATAAAATTTCAATCATACAAATGAATCGGGACGTCACAAAATCTTCTAACAAATTCATTGCATACATCATGGATATATAACACTTTTTCAAAACATCGGATGAACTATCAACATAACATCTTTCATTAAATATTTAACGACTACGCAGCGGAATTCTTCAATAACATCTTTAAATAATATAGCAACTTTGAAACAACTTGTGTTTAATAAATAAACAATTTAAGGTTCAACAACTAAAAATCAGCAATCAAAAATCAGCAAGCGTTCATCCCCCCGAGTGTTACATATCAGAGCAATGACACTGATTTGATCTATTGAAGAATTACGACATTCACTCTCGATTACATGCACGTTACCAACATAAGGGAAACATTCAAACAGAAGGGGTGAGATATCTAACAATATAATAAAGCGCATGATAATAAATATATTAAATTAGATCAATCATATCACCACTTCTCATCTCATAATCAACAATGATTACAGCATATAAACTCATTCATCAACATCAAATACACTTCATTACTCAATCACAAAAATGCGAATCAAAACTATGCAAATGCATGTGGTTCCATTGGAGCAGAACTCCCATCTCAAAAATCTAATCTGCCAATTAATATAGGCATCAAATAAGGCATAACCTTCATCTCAAAATTTTCCAATCCAAGCCATCTTAAAAAAATGCAATGTATGCGACTCAACATGAATGTAATAACACACTCAGTTATCAACATCTCAAAACACATCTCAAAATAACAACATCTCAATCATCAAAACAACAACATTTCAGTCATCTCAAACAACAACATCTCAATCATCAAATGGCAATATTTCAGTCATCTCAAGCAACAACATCACAATCACAGCATCTCATAAACATCTCAAAGTAATTTGTTAAACATTACTTATTTATCAACATCATATGATTTATCACATCTTACTAATAACTCAGATGTATATCAATAATACAGTAATCCATATTGTTATTCTGCTACTGTACATCATTATTATCACTAAGTCCTACTGTCATATTTCTAACAGCAACCTCTAACATCTCAAAATTCATCATTTTGTCATAAAAACAGCACAACTGTCATCTACAGGAATTAATCCTAAGTCCTAAATTAGTTACTGGAATTACACCTCTTAATCATCATTTTAATCATCTAAAATAAAGTTCATCGCGTTAGCTAATCAACGCTTCGAACGACATCTCAAACAGCATCCTGAAACTCAAGTTACAGCAACTTAAAACTGATTCTGTCAAAATCATTCAGTATGCATCGACACAAAACACTATGCATCGACTCATCCTGCTTGTTCTTCACGCTATGAGTCGATGCATCCCTCTATTGATCGACTCATTCTAGCTTTCAATACAGCATGTATCGACACATGCATCGCACCGGTCGACTCATCCTGAGTCTCACATACTCATGCATCGACACATCCTTCCTTTGCGTCGACTCATCCCGAGCCTTACACTTAGCATGCATCGACGCAAGCATGCATGCATCGACTCATCCTGAGTCAAACATCCTCCATGCATCGACTCATCCAGTTTGAGGTCGACACATCCTGCGATTTTCTACATAATTCTCTGTGTTTCTACTGTATTTTCACTACTGGAATCATACTACAACCCTACAAATCTTATTATCATCATGATAAATCATCACCTATTATTAACCTATAATACTACATCGTTTACACAGCATCATATCATCATTTATCCATCGAGAATTCATCAATATTCACCATACATCATTCAATTCAATAACAAAAACAACATTCCTCTAATCCCCACATATCAAATATCATTAACCCCATTATAAAGCCAGAACCCCACCCTTACCTTGGATCGAAGGTTGCTCTATAATTTCTAGGTTGAATTCTTCGTTCTTGCCGTTTCCTTCAAAACCAGCAGCTTCACGTTTCCACAATCCTTATTTTTCCTTCTACTGTTTCTTCTTTCTATTCTAACAATCACTACAAGAAAATTAGGATTTTACGACACAAAAATTGCGACAGTTACTTGATAACCGTCGTAATTCTAATATAGAGACACATTTCACGACGGTATACACCAATCGTCCTTATATATTTAAAAAATTATTAAATATTGCGACCGTTTTTTATTAAACCGTCCTAAAATCAATGTCGCGACGGTTAACAAACCGCCATAAAATACACATCACGACGGTATAACAACCGTCGCCCCGTACACGTGATAATAATATAATATATTTATATATTTATCAAATTAAATTAATATAAAAAAATTAAAAGATTTTCTAACAAAAGAACATAACAGGTCCAAAAGCTTCTCCTTTTTTCTCTTCTCGTCGCTGCCCGACATCACCGGCTTCCACCACAACCATGTCTTCTCTTCATTTCAACCTCCATCCACTCCCTCCATCTTCATCTCCACTACTCACCACCACCAACAACATTTCTTCCTTCTCCCCCACTTCCCTCTCCATCTTCTACAACAACCACCACCACCTTCTTCGCTTCAATCTCATCGGGATTTAAAGCCGCAGAATTTGCTTCTCGATCAACAGCAAGGGATTTTGAAGATTGCTGATCTTGGTCTTGGGAGGGCTTTTACCGTCCCGCTTAAGAGTTATACTCATGAGATTGTTACTCTTTGGTATAGAGCTCCTGAAGTTTTGCTTGGATCTACTACCTACTCTACTAGAGTTGATATCTGGTCTGTTGGATGTATCTTTGGTACGTCATTCTCTCGATTTCAATTCTTTTTTCTACTTCTTCTTGTTGTTGCTGCTAATTTACCATAATTAGGGTTTTGGATCTCATAGTAGAATTGTTGCACTACATAGTATAATTTGAACAAATTGTTAGGGTTTTGTGTAAAATTAGGTGGATTCGCGGCAGTGATGTGTAGCGGAACTCAAATGAAAATTTTTGATCTGCTATTGATAATACCTAAGGTGCCTTAAAGTATTTCATGATTTCGGTTGAGTTGGATTGCATCCCAAATATGACTTTAGGAATCAAATTGAATGGAATTGAGTTGGGGATTATTTTCATGAGGGAGAATATCGTGAATCTCTTAAGACGATTTTTGTGATTTGGATACTTTTCTTTCTCTATTAATGATGGAAATGTAATTGATTGATTGATTGTTTGTTTGTTTATGCAGCTGAAATGGTGAGGAGACATGCTTTGTTTCCGGGGGATTCTGAATATCAACAGCTTCTTAATATATTCAAGTAATAAATCGATGAAGGTTCATTGAGGTTCATTTTGATAAACCGACAAAGGTTTGTGATTTGTGTTGTTGTTATTGTAGGGTAATGCGGAGAAGTCCAGAATAATTATGGTCGGTGATACTTTGAAGAAAGCTGGTGATTCATCTCAGAATAGTCTTGTTAAAGACGTTGGAGATACACAGTATGGCTTCTGATTTTACTTTTTGAGTTGAATTTGGTTTTCAATAATTAAAAGGTCTTAAACACAGATCAAACATAACAACACCGAAAGCTTAATCCCGCTAGCAGTTCCTGCCGTCGTTCATAGCGCCGGCGTGCTTCTCCGTCAACCTTCTGTTCCACTCCTATGCCGTACGCATTATCTTTTCTATTTTCTTACTTAATTAAAACTTCAACTCATTCTCTGCATATTCTTAATCATGAAATATTCTGATTATAGTTTTCCACTGAATTAAACTTAACAATTTGTTTCACATGACCTTTTATTTTATTTGTGTTAAGAAATGTGGTTGAATGGGCTTAGAGTTTAACCATATCTGCGTTTTGTAGGCTCATTTGCGGTGCTACTTTTATGTTTGTTGTCTGTAAGGTAAAATCACTTTTGCTATGCTTGTTTTGCTTGGAATTTGTTGTTTATCTGAATGTTTATGTAAGTTGCCCTATCGAATTGAAACATAATAAGGTTGTATTTTGTGTTGTTGTTATATTTCAATTTTTAATGTGCATTGGTTATGTGTATTCATTATGATTGAAATAATCTAACATCCTGAGACACTTTTGATTTTGATTTTGATTCAGGATACTAGAGTTGCATTATTGTTGACTGGAGTGAGAAACATTGACATACTCAGGAAAACTAACAACCTTACTGTGAATTCAAGTATGTCACTGAACTGTATTTTCCTCACTATTCTGTACACATTTTGAAACAAGCTTTTGGTCTTGTTTTTGACGACTTTGAAACACATTGGGCCGGTGTTGAGTGTGATAAATTGAAAGCTCTAATTGTTTCATGGACTAGGGTGCAGATTTTTATTTTGCAAAGATAGTAGAAGAAAATATATTGGCCGAGTGAGGTGCGCAACTGCAGTTCCTGGAACTAGAGAGAGGATGGAGATGGAGAGGAAAGAGAGGGTAAGTGCATGTTTGGAGGGTTCGTGACCTTGCTCTCTCCCTTGCCTCTGAGGAAGGCCTCTCTTCTGATCCACACTCCATGGAAATCGTAACTATCCTACGTTCTTTCTCTTTCTACTTTACCATTATAAAATGTACATTTTATTTTTTAATCTTCATGTGCTCGCCTGCATAATAATAATGCAGTTACAGCTGGCACCTGTTTTCTTTACTTTCTCGCTTGGAACGAAAATGCACTATTTTGGGCGCACTCTCCTGCATGGAGGGGCAAAGTACAGAGCAACTGGGCATGGATTTGTTGTTCGTCATGAAAAGTTTGCAGACAATTACAGGATGTACTCTAGGAGTCACTTTGTCAAAGGGATTGAGCTCACAATATTGCTCATTTGTTATATGATTTATGGATCAGCAACAACTGACTCAGCAGCATACGCATTTCTGTCATGGTCAATATGGTTTTTGGTTAGCTCTTGGTTGTTTGCTCCTTTCCTTTTCAATCCATCAGGATTTTAATGGCAGAAGATAGTTGAGGACTGGGATGATTGGAATAAATGGATTAGTAGTCGAGGTGGTATTAGTGTTTCTTCAAACAAGAGTTAGGAGTCATGGTGGGATGAGGAACAAGAGTTAGGAATAAATGTAACATTTTTTGTAATTCTCTCAAGTTGTAGCAAACCAATGTAAATATTAAAATGAAATTTGGCCTTTGATGATATTTGAATTTTTCTTGTTTATTGGTAAAATTTGCACTTCTTTTTACCTTTGATCACATTTTTTTGATATTATTGATGATTATTTGATATTAAATGTTTTTATTGTAATTAACTTTATTATGTTGAAAAGTGATAGAAAATAAAATAAAAATACTATAAATAAAAAAAATATTAAAGTAAATAATAATTTAAATATAATAGTAAAATATTATAGTAAAATAATATTATATTTAAAATTATTTTACTAAATAATAATTTAAATAAAAATATTATTTGAAATTTATAAATCAGATTACGACGGTTAAAACCGCCGCAACTTCTAACCTACGGCGGTAGAATAACCGTCGCAAACAACAACAAAAACAAAAAATAAAGTCAAATTCACGACGGTATATAACCGTCGCTATCTGTTGTGCGTGACAGTTTTTGCAACCGTCGCAAAATAGGCTGGGGACGCACGATTCTGCGACGGTACTTCTACCGTCGTAGATTGTAAATTGCGACGGTTTTAACCGTCGTAATCAGCCAAAATAACCGTCCCAATCTATCATTTTTCTTGTAGTGAATACATAATAAAATAACCTAATTATTCTATTATTCCCTTAGTGGGCTCAAAACTTACACCCCCTTATTACTTCCACTATCTCAGAATAGGCCCACCTTAAATAATATTAACATCTAACATTATTTCTCATAATAATATAATACCTCAAATATATTATTATTTCTCCATTTAATAAAATGAATCCAATTTAATAATACTTCTTCACAATTATTCCAAAAATAATTTAATTAAATTACGGGCGTTACACATACATCCTACCTAAACTATCCAAGTCCTTGTCTTGGTTCTGTAAACCCTATTTCAGACATCACCATTTTCATTTTGGAAGGTTGCAGGTTGACTCGTGCAGGAAGCTCACACGATCCTCAGGCCTCACTCAAAGCCCCCACATTTCCATATCCAAACTCAGTTGAACAAGGTATTTTTCAAAACTCTATCTCTCTATTTAGGAATCCTCAAGCTTTGATTTGTGAAGCAAAAATGTAGTCCTTAACTTGATGAAGTTGTACATATGCATAGTTGTCATTTATATTAACTGAGTAGTGAGAATTTGAAGCTTGAAGTTCATTAAAAAACTAGGTCAGAAATTAGGGCCACTGAAATTATCCCTGGTCTTTTAGAGTTAGGTCATGAATTTTATATCACTGGAATCGTGAGATCATAAGCTACATTTTTTGTGTTTTGAGTTTTTGATTTTATGCAAGCTAGAGCAATATACAGGTTTGAAGCAAAAATGCGCGCGTTTGGGAGAGGCCGGAGGACAGGGATGAAGTCCTGGGCCTGAGCGCGCCTTGGGCCTTCTGTTATACTTTTCACACACCCTTGGCTATTATCCACACCCCCCATTTGCATATTTTTATATTTTGCATTTTTTTTATTTCTTTTATGTTTTTTGACTTTAATATTTTTTTTCTGAACAATAAAAAATCACAAAAATATTTTCTTAATTTTTTGCATTTTATTTAATTTTTTTATCTTATTTTTTTGCATAAAATATTGATTATTTAGAATAAATAGAATCTATTTTCTTAAAATAAATAGTAAACACATTTAAAAATATCATACATTTTTATTTTTATTATTCATACACATAAAATATTATTTCCAAACATATTTTATTTTTTAATATTTGTTAATAATATTATTTATTTATTTCTTGTACAAAAATGGACAAATAAATATTAGAAAACCTAATTTTCTTTTAAATAAAAAAACTAGGGTTTTTCACCCTTCCAAAAATAACAATATAATTTTTCTTATTTTTAGGACTTAAATAATTTATTTTTCTCATACATAAAATGAATATAAAACATTTTGCATAAATACACTTTATTTGCATATTTAAATAATTGTTTATTTATTTATCTTGTACAATATTTCAATTGGGTTGTAATAGTATTTAGGGTTTTATTTTGTGCAAATATCCCCATTCAAAAACTTGTATCTCCCCTCCCATAATAATTGTTGTATTAGCTTAGATTTATTTTACGTAATTTATTGCATTATACCATGTTTAGTAAAACTAGGGTTTGCATGATAAGACTAAAATCAAACAAATAGAATGACCTAATTCAAGACAATCAAAATGCATGTAAAATGACACACATTGCACAGAAGCACCCTTAGGGTTTCACCCACTTGGTTTCCTAAACAAAAATTTCCATGGTATGTGTTGCACCCCAAAATTTTCCCTCTCATGTTTTCCAAAGTCTTCCCCCTGCATGGTTGACCAGAAACCCTTGCCTAAGGAAAAAGAAAATTTTTGAGTGGTGCTTTAAGTACCTTTCGATTGGCATTCTGAAAGACCCTTCGATTGGTATTCTGAAGGAACATTTCGATTGGCATGGATAATTCCCTTCGATTGGAATTATGGACAAGCACTTCGATTGACATTCCAAAAATGCTTTGATTGACATTATGGACAAGCACTTCGATTGGCATTATGGACAAGCACTTCGATTGGCATTGTGTCAAGGCCTTCGATTGGAATTCTGAAAGACCTTTTCATTTGGCACCCTGGGCCAAGCCTTTCAATTGGCATGCCAAGGGATCCTTCTATTTAGCATTGTGTCAAGGCAGCTTCGAAAGGCATGTTAACCATGTCCTTCGATTATCATGAACATCACCTTTCGATTGGCCTGTTAACAAAGCCTTTCGATTGGAATTTTAATTAGTACCCTTCGATTGGTATCTGAACAAGATCTTTCGATTGGCGTAGCAAAGGACTCTTCGATTGATATTTTAATAAATACCCTTCGATTGATGTTTGGACAAGGGCCATTTGAAGAACTCCTTCAAGGCCATTCGAAAGAGGCCATCAAGAGGGCACTCAAAAAACATGTCCAGGTACACTGAACATGAGAAAATGGCATGTTTTCCTTGCAAATATGGCAAGAATTCAATTGATTGTGGATTCAATTCCTGAGTTAAAGGCCAGATTCTTGCCTTTTCTATTCCTAACTCCACAAGAGCTGATTCGACCAGAGTGATTATTTTCAAATCAAGACCAATCGAAGAGCATGGCCTGAAGGCATTCGAAAATCAAAAGTGTCCAGGTTCATTCAAGATTCCAAAGAGACATGAATATTTCAAAAAAGGAAAACTTTTAATATGTCTGATTCTTGTCTCATGGCTTTAAAGGCCTGGTTAAATGGTTGTCCCTTGCCATTTTCGTGCACCCCCACACTCCTATAAATACGAGACCAGCATACAGTGCCATGGGGGGGGGGGGGGGACAAACAAAAAAAGAAAAGAAAAAAAAAAGAAAAGAAAAAAAAGGAAAAGGGGGAAAGACACACAAAACTCTGCAGAAACGGAAAAAACACTACGAAGACGGCCATATATACCTTGCCTTGCAAAAGCACCAGCCTGTCCCATGAAAGTCTAGACTCCATTGCAGGCACCTTCCGTCCAAATCCAGACGCCTCCAGTGGTATAATGTTCAATCTCACTTAATCTTAAAATTACTCATAATTGCATATTCATAGTTTTTTTGTTATTACTTGTGAGCGATTTAACAAAGCGTGTATAAGCTGTAGTGTTCATACGTTTGAACCCCCCATGGATAAAGTTTCTTTCAAAGCAGGTTACATTTGAAATCCATGATCTTGGCTGTGACAAATCGAAACCAACCCAGATCTGGGTTCAGTAATTGATTTTGAATGAGACGTCTCTCTATGTTGTTTAGTTCTGAATTGACTAATTTGCAGGGCCAAAAGCAGGAGTCATGCCTTTTGAATGAGCAAACAGCTCAGGGGTGAAAGGGAATTCGCTCAATTGAAGGGACTAGGATCCAATATCACAGGCCTTGTATTTTCAACTTCTAACAAGCTTCCTTACAGGTCCAACGTCCCAGGTCCCCAAAAACTTTAATGTATTTTGTTTTTAGGTAATCCCACACAACGTGCAAGAACGGGGTCTACCATATGCCTCAGGTGCCCATGCGCCAGGTGGTTCCAGATTCAGATCCAGTGGTCCAGGATGAGGTCCACCATGAACCTTGGTCAACAAGAGCCCAGACAATCTGAAAGTCAACACAGGCTGGAATACGTTTGGGCCTCGGAATTACCATTCAAATGCCAACTTCAGGCCCAGCACCCCCCCTGAGTTTGTTTATTTTATTTTTTTCTTCTTTTCACTACTTTCTATTTTCTATTTTCTATTTTGTTATTATTAACTAATTAACTTTTCATAAAAATCAGAAAACCCCAAAAAATAATATTTCTTTAATTTCATTATTTTATTATTTTTGTAAATAAACCATTAACCAATTAATTTAGTTTTTTTAATTAGGTTTAATACCAATATATTTTGCAATAAATTAAAATTGACTTAGAATTAGGTTTTTTTAATATTTCTCATTTTATTTCCTTAATTAAAATAAAACTCAAAAAATATTTTATTTTTAATTAATTAATCATTAGTTAGGCTTAATTCTTAATAAAAAATGACAAAAAATATGCTTTATTTAATGAAAAAAAAGGGGTCAAAACCCTAGGACACTCTGATTCAATTTTTCTCGCGCGCATATTATTTTTGATCCATATATTGTAATTGTTCCGAGGATGTAATAGCTTAACTAAGACTTTTACACTTTACTGCTTTATTCCCCCAATTTTGGACATGTAAATAATCCCCCTCCCCAAAGCCTTGTAATAGCGTAGGATTTACAATTCCCGCACTTTAAATTCCTATACATATATTAACTGCTTAGATGTATGCTAACTAGGATTGCATGACAAGATCTGAAAACAAACGGTAGAACACCTAAATGTACAAAGATAATATAAACTGAAAATTGATACACTCGCACATGCCACTCTTAGGGTACACCTCACTTGGTTGTCTCGAACGTGTTCATTGAGTATAGGATGTTTTAGAGGTCGCCCTTTTGTCCAAAGATCATAAGTTGCCTCGGAAAAATGATCTAAGACATTAGGGTTACCGCTAAGGTGTCCTAACATTGCTTTAGTGACCACACGTCCCTTAAATTGAATTAACCCGAAAACCCCAACGACGGTGCTACCTACTCCTCAATAGTGGGATATCATTGTCTAAAGGACATTTGCACACTTTAATTCCTTTTTGAGTAGGTAGATGTTCTTAAGTACTTGCTCCTTTTAAAACAAAACGAAAATTTTTGCACTTACACTCTCTTCAAAAACAAAACTCTTTCCAAAACCCACAAACAAAAAGAAAAGCAAACTTTTGAAAACACAGTGAGCAAGTACCTAAGAGCCCGTGGATAACCACGGATAGAAAGGGTGCTAATACCTTCCCTTTCTATAATTTACCTCCCGAACCCGAGAAACATCTCAAAAAGGAATTTTTTGTGCTTTTGTCTATTCCTTGTTGGATAAAATAAAAGACGGTGGCGACTCTTGCTTACCGCGACATTTTGCAAAAACAAACGCAAACGCGAACCAGCATTCCTAAAACAGTCAGTTCTCATTCCCACCGATCACAGAACTGGCGAATCTGTTGGGGAACATATAAGTGAGGTGTACCTTAGGATTAGATCACTTGTGTTTTCAATTGTATGCTTTGTATGCTTTAAATTTTGTGGGCTTGTATCGGAGTTCTATAGATCCTAACCCAGATCTGGGGATACCCTTTAGGTAAGTAGCAATAAACTATGAGGGATCTGTCCGGCGTAGACCGAAACGGATGAAGCAGTAGCTACGTTGGTGTGGAACCTTAGTCTGTACTGATATCCCTTGTGTTGAAACAAGGAGAATATGGGTCTTCTAAGGAGTCATTAAGCACCAACTGGCCTTAGAACCTTAAATTGACCAACTTGGCCATAGAACAATAGCAGTATGCTACACTCATTGAGACTAAACTCTCGCGATGATTGCGGCCCCAAGAAAAGGTTGCTACACTGGAATTATGACCGATTGAGGGTAGTCAGTGATATTGAGATCCTCTAGAACCCGGTTACTATTTTTTAGGACAGGTCTTAACCAACTGAACTGAAAGAGGGTAGTACCTAAACTCCATGCCAGCCTAAACTTAAGGCTGTTTTTGTGACTTGTGTGCCTTCAAACTTAAACTACTTGCACATTCTTGTTATCTGACAACATGAGTTCCTTGCAGGTTTTGTTTACAGTCCTTATCCAATAATTTGGATTTATCGCAGGGTTTACTTACAACACCTCACACTTTTGCTTAAATGCATAGCATGCACATCATAACATCATGCCTTAACATTTCCTTAACCATTTCAAGGATCTCAAGGGTTTGTGATGCAGGTTATGGTAAATCAAATGTCTAGGAAGGGGAAAGGGGATTTATTTTCCTCTAGCCAATGCCTTCTAGAGATCAAAACATGATAAATTGAGTCAGGGGCTATGACCCACTCGATATGGTGAGCTCGACTCTTGAGGAAGGACTCTCAACAACATGAAGTTCCTTCAATCAAGCTACCAAATTCAGATTCTAACAGTTCCTTGTTTACCCCGCGAGATCCTTGAAAACATTGCATACATATATCATACATATCATTGCATAACAGGTCATCCAGTACAGGTCTCTCATGTTCCCGCTGTTTATTTTAGCAATGGCTTTCCAACCAGACAACTAAGATCTATAAACTCGAGAAGCTCAATTCAGGGACGTATTCCTAAACCTATCCAAGGGGCAGGAAGAGTTGAAAACACTCCTCGTTGGGAACTTGGTCAAGAAAAGTCCTGAAGACAATAAGGACGAACGGCTGAAACATCTGCAAGCTGAGGTAGATGCAATGAGAACCCAGATGCTGGGGAAGATGGCTCTTATCCAAGGCTTAGCTAGGGAACATGAAGAGTTGAGAACCATGATCAACCAGCTTCATCAAGACAGATACAACAACATGAAGTAAACAGTCAAGGCCGGGGACCAAGTCATTAATCAACTTCTGAGAAGTCAAAGGTTTGGTTTGACAAATAATAGACCTCTCCAAGTTGTTACTACCTCACAGGTCCAACAAAGACCTTGCTGAGAACAACGGGTTGATCCGAGTAAGCCAAATATGCCCAAGAGGCAATTTACTAAGCTCAACATGCCGCTGTCTCAGGCTTTATAACACCTGTTGATATTGAATCTGGTGACGTTAAAAGGGACCCTCCTAAGAATCCCAACATAGCCTCCCCAAGGTACAATCCCAATGAAAGGTGTGCATACCACTCTGACAGTCCGGGACATGACACAAATAACTGTTGGGCTCTGAAGAACAAGGTCCAAGATATGATTGATGCCAAGGAGATCAAGTTTGACCCTCCGGAGACTCCAAACATAATCACTTCTCCTATGACGAATAATTGAAAGCTTTTGTTCATTTGAATTTTCAAGTTGTAATCTCTTTGTTATTCAAACAATTATCTATTAATGCCAAACTTTGTTTCATTAATGCATTGCATATGTTTGTCTTGATTTGATCCACTCATTTTCATTACATTTAAACTATGTTTTTTTTTTACATTCAACTCTTGCTAAAAGTTACAAGCCTTTAGAGGGAGGATGACGAAACAATGCCATAATCTCATACAGTATGCTTTTGGACAGACCTTGCTGACGATGTACATGCGTTTCTTTCAAATCCTAAACACTGGAGTTATAAGGAAGATAATCCCTAGTCAACCCCTTCGATCCAAAGAAGTAAGAGTTTTCTGTTTTAAACACAAATTGAAACCTTTAATTTAAACCTGGGGCAGGGTAGTCTCTCAGTTAATTCAAAAGGATGCACATTGAGGTCGCAAAACTCTCAGTTCATAATACAACGAACGACATCAAAAGCATTCCTCTGGAATAAAAAGACAGTGGTGGTTCCTTATCTCATAGGCAGTCAATATCTCAAAAGAGAAAAGCCCACTGAGCCAAAACCTATAAAGGAGGCTTAAGAAAGTTGGGGCATCTCGCTGACTGTAATCTCAAAAACAGGAACAGTCAGGCAAAAATTAGGGATAACAAATCAAAAGAACAAGGTCGCTACAAATCCTCAACAACATGAAAAATGTTGCAAAAATGACTGCCTTCCAACAAATTCAACTTGTGTGAACCATCACCAAAAACGTCGTCCCAGACTCATTTGGAGTTCAAATGCACAATTAACTGAGTTTAGGATTGAAGAACATCACGAAGAGCGGGTGGGTACAAATATACTTTGAGCCTTTATCCTTTGTTTCTTAAACCGTGAACCAAGCCACGTTACAACCCTTCAAAAGTCCTAATTGAAGCATGGGTTAGTTCAAAAGCATACTGTTACAAAAGGTATCCTGACTCCTGTAAGGCTTTGCCCTAAATCTTGTGTTGAATTTGTCTTATAAAAAGTTTTCTGCTAAAAAACGCATTTTTCAAAAAAACTTTGAGACAAGCATAAACTTTGCATCACTTGAATATCACTGTTTGCATTTGGCTATTTGTTTGACAGCGGAGAAATTCACACAACGAATATCCGATGAACGAAAGCCCTCTCAGTGAACAAAATCACTTCAAAAAGGATGAAACTTCCATTGACAAATCTCCTATAAACAAGGGGACTTGACATGTCACTATCCAGCACACCTGGGGCAGTCCAGTCAAGATTTCAAGAAATCTCTGAAGAAGTGCAGAGTAACCCGGGGCAAGTATCCATCTCTGTCACTTGGGGCATTGAACATTAATCTCAGTGAAGGGTTACATACAATTAAACATTTCCTGGCAATGTCACAAACACTTGCTACTAGGGGCAATGACAAATCTCCCCAAAATCCTCCTCATAGGTTGATTCCCCAGCAAGAGTTTAATCTCTGAAAACCTTTCCCCAGCTGAGGCAACTTCAACGAAGATGTCACCTCTCTAGCAGACTGACGACATGGTTTATTTCCCCAACAACACCAGGATTCCCCAGCTTGAGTTTGCCTCTCCGACTACTACAAATTAAAGGACCACAACTCCTCTTCCCCAGTAGACTACTCTACAATCCCCAGCAAGTTACTGTGAAACTTGGACCTGACCAGATGTCAGTTTAACTTTGACTCCCCCATAGAGCAACAGACAACCGAGACTCCTGAACTTGTTCCCCAAGAATGAATCAATACTCTCGACAGAGTTCACAACTTTCCCCAACGGAGTTCTCCTCAATAAAACAAGGATCCTCAGTGGAAACATTCTAATCAAAGTTTGAAGACATACCTACTCTTCAACAGCAGTCCAGGATTTAATAACTCCCTAACACTTGTCAAGAATTTATTCTCCAAGACAAAATTACATTTTAATAACATACATAGCATATGCATACAAAATACATATAACATGAATCTCATTTATTTTGAGAACATCATTACACAATGCATACATCATGACATTGCATACAACTAACTCTTTACCTTTTCAGGAAAGATCGATCAACAGATAAAAGTCATTACCTTTTGGAGTAGCAGTCGTCAAAGATTCCTTCATCATCCCGTTGAGGTAGTAATCGTCCAAGATTCTTTCATCATCCCATTGAGGTAGTAATCATCCAAGATTCCTTCACCATCCTGCTGAGGTAGTAATCGTCCAAGATTCCTTCACCGTCATGCTGAGTTAGTAATCGTCCAAGATTCCTTCATCATCCTGCTGAGGTAGAAGTCATCCAAGATTCCTTCATCATCCTACTGAGGTAGTAATCGTCCAAGATTCCTTCATCATCCTGGTGAGGTAGAAGTCATCCAAGATTCCTTCATCATCTCGTTGAGGTAGTAATCGTCCAAGATTCCTTCATCATCCCGTTGAGGTAGTAATCGTCCAAGATTCCTTCATCATCCTGCTGAGGTAGAAGTCATCCAAGATTCCTTCACCATCCTGCTGAGGTAGTAACCGTCCAAGATTCCTTCATCATCCTACTGAGGTAGAAGTCATCCAAGATTCCTTCATAATCCTGCTGAGGTAGTAATCGTCCAAGATTCCTTCATCATCCTGCTGAGGTAGTAATCGTCCAAGATTCCTTTATTATCCTGCTGAGGTAGAAGTCATCCAAGATTCCTTCATCATCCCGTTGAGGTAGTAATCGTCCAAGATTCCTTCATCATCCCGTTGAGGTAGTAATCATCCAAGATTCCTTCATCATCCTGCTGAGGTAGAAGTCATCCAAGATTCCTTCATCATCCTGCTGAGGTAGTAATCTTCCAAGATTCCTTCATCATCCCGCTGTTGTAGTAGTCATCCAAGATTCCTTCATAATCCTGCTGAGGTAGTAATCGTCCAAGATTCCTTCATCATCCTGCTGAGGTGGAAGTCATCTGAGATTCCTTCATCATCCTGCTGAGGTAGTAATCGTCCAAGATTCCTTCATCATCCTACTGTTGTAGTAGTCATCCAAGATTCCTTCATCATCCTGCTGAGGTATAAATCGTCCAAGATTCCTTCGTCATCCTGCTGAGGTAGTAATCGTCCAAGATTCCTTCATCATCCTGCTGAGGTAGAAGTCATCCAAGATTCCTTCATCATCCTGCTGAGGTAGTAATCATCCAAGATTCCTTCATCATCCTGCTGTTGTAGTAGTCATCTAAGATTCCTTCATCATCCTGCTGAGGTAGAAATCGTCCAAGATTCCTTCATCATGCTACTGAGGTAGTAATCGTCCAAGATTCCTTCATCATCCTGCTGAGGTAGAAGTCATCCAAGATTCCTTCATCATCCTACTGAGGTAGTAATCGTCCAAGATTCCTTCATCATCCTGATGTTATAGTAGTCATCCAAGATTCCCCCATCATCCTGCTGAGGTAGTAATCGTCCAAGATTCCTTCATCATCATGCTGAGGTAGAAGTCATCAGAGATTCCTTCATCATCCTGCTGAGGTAGTAATCGTCCAAGATTCCTTCATCATCCTGCTGAGGTAGAAGTCATCCAAGATTCCTTCATCATCCTGCTGAGGTAGTAATCGTCCAAGAATCCTTCATCATCCTGCTGAGATAGTAATCGTCCAAGATTCCTTCATCATCTATTTGGAGTAGCAATCGTCTCAGATTCCTTCATCACACATCATTATCAAAAAAGACCTCCTCTGGTTAGATTTATTTCTTCCAGTTAATGACAGGCAATCAGAGACCTTCAAATAACAGTCCAGATACGATCCAGATTCGAATGTGATTCTGTCACTCATTCAAATATAGTCCAGCAATCGCCCCTGGATGGCATCTTTAAGCCCATCTCCAATGACTATCCATTACCTCTCCAAATGGCATCTTTAAGCCCATCCTCCTACCAACAATCTCCAAATGGCATCTGTAAGCCCATTCCCGATGTCACAATGCTGATACTACACCATGCGAGTGCAAATTTCTGGGCACTCTAGTGTTCAATTATCTTCCACCTTCGGATCACGAAAGGCTCGAAAGCCAATCTATATCCTCAGGTTTAATAAAATTGAATAGGGGCAACTGCTGCACCCTAAAATTTGCCCTCTCATGTTTTCCAAAGTCTTCCCCCTGCATGGTTGACCAGAAACCCTTGCCTAAGGAAAACGAAAAATTTTGAGTGGTGCTTTAAGTACCTTTCGATTGGCATTCTGAAAGACCCTTCGATTGGTATTCTGAAGGAACCTTTCGATTGGCATGGATAATTCCCTTCAATTGGCATTATGGACAAGCACTTCGATTGACATTCCAAAAATGCTTCGATTGGCATTATGGACAAGCACTTCGATTGGCATTATGGACAAGCACTTCGATTGGCATTATGTCAAGGCCTTCGATTGGAATTCTGAAAGACCTTTTCGTTTGGCACCCTGGGCCAAGCCTTTCAATTGGCATGCCAAGGGATCCTTCGATTTAGCATTGTGTCAAGGCAGCTTCGACAGGCATGTTAACCATGTCCTTCGATTAGCATGAACAACACCTTTCGATTGGCCTGTTAACAAAGCCTTTCGATTGGAATTTTAATTAGTACCCTTCGATTGGTATCTGAACAAGATCTTTCGATTGGCGTAGCAAAGGAATCTTCGATTGATATTTCAATAAATACCCTTTGATTGATGTTTTGACAAGGGCCATTTGAAGAACTCCTTCCAGGCCATTCGAAAGAGGCCATCAAGAGGGCACTCAAAAAACATGTCCAGGTACACTGAACATGAGAAAATGGCATGTTTTCCTTGCAAATATGGCAAGAATTCAATTGATTGTGGATTCAATTCCTGAGTTAAAGGCCAGATTCTTGCCTTTTCTGTTCCTAACTCCACAAGAGCTGATTCGACCAGAGTGATTCTTTTCAAATCAAGACCAATCGAAGAGCAGGGCCTGAAGGCATTCGAAAATCAAAAGTGTCCAGGTTAATTCAAGATTCCAAAGAGACATGAATATTTCAAAAAAGGAAGTCTTTTAATATGTCTGATTCTTGTCTCATGGCTTTAAAGGCCTGGTTAAATGGTTGTCCCTTGCCATTTTCGTGCACCCTCACAGTCCTATAAATACGAGACCAGCATACAGTGCCAAGGGGGGGAACAAACAAAAAAAGAAAAGAACAAAACAAGAAAAGAAAAAAAATGAAAAGGGGGAAATACACACAAAACTCTGCAGAAACGGAAAAAACACCACGAAGACGGCCACATATACCTTGCCTTGCAAAAGCACCAGCCTGCCCCATGAAAGTCTAGACTCCATTGCAGGCACCTTCCGTCCAAATCCAGGCGCCTCCAGTGGTATAATGTTCAATCTCACTTAATCTTAAAATTACTCATAATTTCATATTCATAGTTTTTTTTGTTATTACTTGTGAGCGATTTAACAAAGCGTGTATAAGCTGCAGTGTTCATACGTTTGAACCCCCCATGGATAAAGTTTCTTTCAAAGCAAGTTACATTTGAAACCCATGATCTTGGTTGTGACAAATCGAAACCAACCCAGATATGGGTTCAGGAATTGATTTCGAATGAGACGTTTCTCTATGTTGTTTAGTTCTGAATTGACTAATTTGCAGGGCCAAAAGCAGGAGTCATGCCTTTTGAATGAGAAAACAGCTCAGGGGTGAAAGGGAATTCGCTCAATTGAATGGACTAGGATCCAATATCACAGGCCTTGTATTTTCAATTTCTAACAAGCTTCCTTGCAGGTCCAACGTCCCAGGTCCCCCAAAACCTTAATGTATTTTGTTTTCAGGTAATCCCACGCAGCGTGCAAGAACGGGGTCCACGATATGCCTCAGGTGCCCGTGCGCCAGGTGGTTCCAGATTCAGATCCAGTGGTCCAGGATGAGGTCCACCATGAACCTTGGTCAACAAGAGCCCGGGCAATCTGAATGTCAACACAGGCTGGAATACGTTTGGGCCTGGGAATTACCATTCAAATGCCAACTTCAGGCCCAACACCCCCCTGAGTTTGTTTATTTTTTTTTCACTACTTTCTATTTTCTATTTTCTATTTTGTTATTATTAACTAATTAACTTTTCATAAAAATCAGAAAACCCCAAAAAATAATATTTCTTTAATTTCATTATTTTATTATTTTTGTAAATAAACCATTAACCAATTAATTTAGTTTTTTTAATTAGGTTTAATAGCAATATATTTTGCAATAAATTTAAATTGACTTAGAATTAGGTTTTTTTAATATTTATCATTTTATTTTCTTAATTAAAATAAAACTCAAAAAATATTTTCTTTTTAATTAATTAATCATTAGTTAGGCTTAATTCTTAAATAAAAAATGATAAAAAATATGCTTTATTTAATGAAAAAAAGGGGTCAAAACCCTAGGACACTGATTCAATTTTTCTCGCGCGCATATTATTTTTGATCCATATATTGTAATTGCTCCGAGGATGTAATAGCTTAACTAAGACTTTTACACTTTACTGCTTTATTCCCCCAATTTTGGACATGTAAATAATCCCCCTCCCCGAAGCCTTGTAATAGCGTAGGATTTACAATTCCCGCACTTTAAATTCCTATACATATATTAACTGCTTAGATGTATGCTAACTAGGATTTCATGACAAGATCTGAAAACAAACGATAGAACACCTAAATGTACAAAGATAATATAAACTGAAAATTGATACACTCGCATATGCTACTCTTAGGGTACACCTCACTTGGTTGCCTCGAACGTGGTCATTGAGTATAGGATGTTTTAGAGGTCGCCCTTTTGTCCAAAGACCATAAGTTGCCTTGAAACGGTTGCCTCGGAAAAATGATCTAAGACATTAGGGTTACCGCTAAGGCGTCCTAACATTTCTTTAGTGACCACACGTCCCTTAAATCGAATTGACCCGAAAACCCCAACGACAGTGCTACCTACTCCTCAATAGTGGGATAGCACTGTCTAAAGGACATTTGCACAGTTTAATTCCTTTTTGAGTAGGTAGATGTTCTTAAGTACTTGCTCCTTTTAAAACAAAACAAAACTTTTTGCACTTACACTCTCTTCAAAAACAAAACTCTTTCCAAAACCCACAAACACAAATAAAAGCAAACTTTTGAAAACATAGTGAGCAAGTACCTAAGAGCCCGTGGATAACCACGGATAGAAAGGGTGCTAATACCTTCCCTTTCTATAATCTACCTCCCGAACCCGAGAAACATCTCGAAAAGGAATTTTTTTGTACTTTTGTCCTTTCCTTGTTAGATAAAATAAAAGACGGTGGCGACTCTTGCTTACCGCGACATTTTGCGAAAACAAACGCAAACGCAAACCAGCATTCCAAAAACAGTCAGTTCTCATTCCCACCGATCACAGTATGCATGTAAAGTATCTTGGCAAAACAAAACAAAACAAAAGATCATAATCCCTCAATGACGTTATCAAAAGGTTGCCTAAAAACAAATGACCTCGGTCCCTCAAACAAGCTAAGATACTTGGAAACATTGCTATCATGGTCATACGATAACCCACGCCCGTCCCGTTTAACATCCAAAGATAGGGTTGTTTACCAATGCAATGGTAAATCAACAACGTCAAAGGAATAAAAATGCATAGGAAATACATTTGAGTAGGGTAGATAGTTCCTAGTTACTTGCTCTCTTCAAAACAAATCCTTGCTATTTTCAAAAACAATCACCCACACATTTTCAAAAATAATCACACACACATTTCAAAACATTTCCAAACAACTTTCAAAATATTGAAACATTTTTCAAAAGACAAACATCTTTGTATACATTCTTATGAACGAGAATCATTACAAAGATTGCCTAAACGAAAGGCCTCTTTTCAAAATACTTTCAAAACCACACAAAGCACCATTTCAAACAATTGCAAAAGCAAAGCAAGTGATCTAAGAAAGTAACTAAGAGCCCATGGAAAACCATGGATGAAAAGGGTGCTAGCACCTTCCCTTTTCATAATCTACCCCCTGAATTCAAGAAAACATCTCAAAGGTCTTTCCTGTGCTTTTTTACCTTTCCTTTTGGATAAAATAAAAGTCGGTGGCGACTCTTGCTAAGCCGAAACATTTGTGATGAAACACAAAACCTCAAGTCAGTTCTCCCACCGTATCACAGAACTGGCGACTCTGCTGGGGAATATTGTAAAAGTGGGGTTACCTTAGGGTTTAGATCACCTTTATTTGCTTACCATGTTTTCCTTGTTTGCTTTACACTTTGGTTCTATTGTTTGGGTTTGAATCCTCTACCTGGATTTGGGAAACATTCATAGGTAAATAGCAATACGTTGTGGAAACTGTGCGGGGTATACCGACACGATCTAAGCAATAGCTATGTTAGTGTGACATATTTGTGGGTACCGGTAGCCTTTGAGTCAATCAAAGAGAATACGGGGCCGCTGAGTGATGTCATGAAGCACTAACGAACTTTTAGGACCTTTACTTGACCAACTTGGCCTTTTACGATGTAGTGAGATGACCGCCTTTGGTGCAGTCCGAAGTTGGTAGATACTCGATACTACACTCATTGAGGGTTGGTTCCTTGGAATATTTTGGTCGCCAGTAAAGAGGCTGAATTGAAATAATGAACAAGGAAACAATCCAGTGATATTGAGCTCCTTAGAACCTGGTTACTATTACTAGGACAGATTGAGCCAACTAAACTTCAAGAGGGTACTTACCTATGAAACCCCATGCAAGCCTAAACTAGGAACTTGTGTGTCTTGCTTGTACATATATACTTGTGCATAACATCATGGACATCATGAGCATCATATGCATCCACTAACCATTTCAAGGATTTTGGAAATTCATCTTTGTTCTTGTTTTGTAGGTTATGGATTCACTTCGCAGGAAAACTATCCAAGTCAACCTTGTAAGAATTCCTCCACAACTCAAGGAGCTAGCTTCAAGGATTCCTGATAATTATCCATTCACCGAGAGGCATAGACGTCTTCTCAACCTAGTCACTTTCAACACAGAGGAAGACATGATGAAAGTTCTTTTCCATTTCTTTGATCCTTTGCATCACTGCTTCACATTTCCTGACTACCATCTTGTGCCCACTTTGGAGGAATTTTATCAACTATTGAGGATTCCTATTCTCAATCAACTACCCTTCAACGATACAGAAAGAGATCCAAATCCAGAAGAGATTGCTCAAGCCCTGCACTTGCACTCACCTGATGTCACAACCCATTGGGAAACTAGAAGTAGTGTCAAAGGCTTCTTGGAAAAGTTCTTGTTTGAGAAGGCCCAAACCTATTGGGATTCCTTGGACTTATAAGCTTTTGAGGATATTGTATCCCTTCTCATCTATGGGATGGTCTTGTTCCCTAACCCTGACCAACTCATAGATGTGAGTGCTGTCAAAATCTTCATGTCTCGCAACCCGGTGCCTACATTGCTTGGAGATATCTTGCACTCTTTTCACACTCGTACAATGAGGAAAAGAGGTGTTCTCATGTGTTGCACTCCTCTCCTAGAAAGATGGTTTATTTCTCATCTTCCCTAATCATTCTTGAAGAATGAGAAAGGTTTGAGGTGGTCACAACGATTGATGACTCTTACACATTCAGATGTTCATTGGTGTCCTCGATCCAAAGAGAATGTTATCATCATCGACCGTTGTGGGGAATTCCCTAATGTCCCTCTACTTGGCATTAGGGGAGGCATAACCTACAATCCCTGCTTGGCTCTAAGACAGTTTGGTTATGCCCGAAGGGATGGCCCACATGACATGCTGATTCAAGGCTTGGTTTTCAACTTCAACAACGACAATTAAGGACTCCGACAAATGTTCATACGAGCTTGGAGGATGCCAAACAAGGTAGACAGTAATACCTTGGGACACAAGAATTCCATCCCCTTGAGCCTTACCTCAAGTGGGTACGAACCCGCGCCCAAAGTCTTATGATGCCTTACCCCTCTGTTCTCCCAGTGATTATAGAGCCTGTTAAGGAAGGAGAGGTTCCATACACCCTTCTACATCCTGACATGCCAACATCACTCGAAGATCTGCAAAGGAGTTGGATACAGCTCAAGGGACAACGCGATACTTTTGAAGCCCAATTCTATGCAAGCGAGAAGAAGGTTTTAGAACTCACTCGGTTACTTCACGAAGAGCAGACTCTCAACACCTACATTACACCGAAGAGGATGCACAACATCTTTTTATCTTAGAATTTTGTACTATTTTGCCCTACGGGCATTGATGTAAACAAATTCTATTTCATTAATATAACGTTTGTTCCTTTTTGTTTAACACAAATTTGAATTTTAGAATCCTTGAAATCATTACATGAATACATATCATTCATTATATGCATAAACAGGTCTTTACAAGAAGTTTCCTCATCCTTCTGCTGTTTATTTCAGCAACATGGATCTTGAACAAACGGTTAAAGACTTTCAAGCTCAGAATTCACAATTTCAACAGCTACTCTTGACCTTGGCTAAGGTGCAGGAGGAGCTCAAGACTCTGCTAGAAAAGGAAAAAGAGAAAAAGAAGAAGAAACGAGCCGGTGTAGTTATCATGGGCAGAAGGTTTGAAGGACAAGCCAGACAGACCTTGGAATTTCCATCAACCTCTGAGGAAGGAGAGAGAAAAGGTAAAGAGACCGCAATACCATCTGAATCTGAAGCTGAAGAAGAGGAAGATAAGGACTACTCCGAACAACAGTACCCTCCGGCCGATGACAAGTATAAAAACTTAGAAGAGCGTCTAGCTGCTATGGAGATACAGAGAGTACCGGGGCTGGACTTTGAAGAGTTAGGGTTGGTATCTGGAATTGTAATCCCCCCTAAGTTTAAAGTACCACTATTTGCCAAGTATGATGGAGTGTCTTGTCCCAAGATGCACCTACGATCTTATGTCAAGAAAATTCATCCACATTCTACTGACAAAGATTTGTGGGTCCACTTTTTCCAGGACAGTTTGTCAGGAACACGGTTGGATTGGTTCTACCAGTTGGAGAGGTATGATGTCCATAATTGGGAAGATTTGGCAGCCTCCTTCTATAAACAGTATCAATACAATGCCGACTTGGCACCAACCCGTACTTAACTCTAGAGTATGGCGATGGTATCCAATGAGGGCTTCAAAGACTACGCCCAAAAGTGGAGGGATTTAGCCGGAAGGGTGCAACCACCTTTATCTGAAAGAGAGCTAGTGGACATGTTCTTGGGGACTCTGTCGGGTCCTTTCTTTAATCACCTGATTGGAAGATCCTCTGCAGGTTTCACTGAGTTGATTTTAACTGGCGAGAGGATGGAAGCCGGTATTAGAAGCGGGAAAATTCAGAAAGACACATCTACCTCTGCTGTTGCAAAAAAGCCCTTCACTAGAAAGAATGAAGTATATGTTGTGTATGCACAGAGAAATCAGGGAAGAACCGAATAACGACCAACAGCAGGGGCCGTTATGATTCAAAGGTCTGCTTCAGACTAGCCAAGAAACAACCAGTCGAGAAATGATCAGCCGAGGAATAACCAGCAAAGGGTGGAAAGGCCTGTAAGGCAATTCACCAAGATAAACATGACTCCTGCTCAAGTCCTACCACATCTCCTAAAGTTGAATCTTGCCATGTTGAAAGAAGCCCCTAAAAATCCCAATACTACATCTCCACACTACCATCTGAATGCCAAGTGTGCTTACCATTCAGAAAGTCCAGGGCACGACACCAATAACTGTTGGGCTCTGAAGAACAAGATTCAAGATTTGATCGATGCAAAGGAAGTTGAATTTGAAGCTCCTGAAAAACCGAATGTTATCTCTGCTCCAATGCCTAGGCATGGACACAATGCCAGTGCTTTGGAAGAAGATCTGTTTGTTTCTACTGTGGATGAACTGTTAACTCCTCTCCTAACCATCAAGTTGAATTTTTTGAAAGCTGGGGTGTTCCCAGGTTGTGACCAAGATTGCCATACTTTCCTGTACTCATCATTTGACTGTCCTCTTTTGAAGAAAGGTATCCAACAACTGATTGATAATCAGGAAATTTTGTTTGAGAAAGCTCCTGTTTCACCCATTCCAATTCCATAAGTTTCAATAATAACCATATACGCCAATCCTTCCAGGGTTCTTAAAAAACCCGTTAGGATTACATCTGCTCCTATGACTACTCCGTTGAAGATAACAATGCCAGGGCTTGCCCCATACAAATCAGATAAAATGGTACAATGGGACTATGGTGGAGAAATCTACTACCATGGTGTCAAACAGGTTGAACAGACTGCCGATGAAGAGAGTTCTGAAGAAGACAATTCTGACATCAGTAACATTGCCGGAACAAGCAAAATTACCCGCAGTGGGAGAATTTTCTCTCCAGAGATTGCGCCTCCAAAGGCAGTCTCTGGACCCGTGGACATTCCGAAGATTACAACTATACCAGTGATTACACCTGCAAGTGTACCCGCCAACAATGACAATGCAATTCCTATCCATACTTTCGCTGCTGAGAATAAAGTAAAGAATGTTCAAGAGGAGCATGTCCTGATGAAGGCTCAGTCACTAGTTATTCTGGAGACGTCCAAAAAGGAGATGGAAGAAATCCTAAGGATCATTAAGAAAAGTAACTATGATGTGGTAGAACAACTGGGGCAGACCCCCTCCAAAATCTCTATGTTAGCCCTGCTACTGTGCTCTGAGGCACATGATAAGGCTTTGGTAAAATTCCTGAAGACAACTCATGTCCCGCAAGAGACGTCTGCAGATCAATTCCAAGAGTGTGTGGCCAGTCTAACAGATGACAATGGCCTGGGTTTCTCCGATGCTGACTTGACCTCCAAAGGGAGAAAACATAACGATGCACTACATGTCTCGGTGGAGTGTAGGGGAACCACCCTAGCCCATGTCTTGGTTGATACTGGATCATCTCTAAATTTATTGCCAAAGAAAGCCTTAGATAGATTAGATTGTGAAGGCTTAACCCTGAAACCCAGTAACATCATTGTGAGAGCATTTGACGGCTCTAAAAGGATGGTCCATGGAGAGGTGGACATCCCGATAAAGGTGGGTACCCAGACATTCAATTCAAAATTCTACGTGATGGACATTCGTCCTTCTTACTCTTTCCTGTTGGGACGTCCCTGGATTCATAATGCCGGTGCAGTCACCTCGACTTTGCATCAGATGCTGAAGTACCCTGTCCAAGGGAAAATCATAACTGTCCATGGTGAAGAGGAATACATGATTAGTCATCTAAATTCTTTCCGATATGTAGAATTGGGTGGCGAATTCATTGAGACCCCTTTCCAACATTTTGAAGAAGTTTCTCAGGAAATAGCAGCGACTAAAATGGTATCCTCAACTCCTGTGATTACAAGACCTCTACCGTGGATGTCTTCTCTAAAAGATGCAAGGGCAGTAATGGAAGAAGGCGGATCCACTATCTGGGGGCAGCTTCCCGACTTTCCTTTCAAATCAGACAATTTTGGCCTGGGATTTACCTCGACGACTCAGAAAGTTGTTCGTCGCGCCCGTGCCGGAGGGCCACCTGTGAAGATCAGCCACCAAGGGGTTAATGTACTAGAGGATAATGATGAAGAGGGAAGCCTGGAAGACTAGATTTTTCCTACTGTTGGCGGAGGACTGTGCAACTGGGAAGCAAAAGACTTTGTTCCGATTACTTTCATACCGCAGTAATTTATCTTTTCCATTTCTGTTGGATCTGTAATAATTCGCAAACAATTCGTACTTTTTCAACCTTGTGTCTTACCCGAGGCAAATAGGTACATTTGTAAGGGTTCTTATTTCATTTTCATATGTCATTTTAATGAATCATGGACGCTTTTCATATATAAACCTTTTGTGCTCATTGTCTTTCTTTTACATTTTGTTATTTTAAGATGGCTATGCCCTTACACACACCCACACTTAGAAATACAGGTACCCTTCCACTCCAGAACCCATGGGTAACGATATTGCTATAGCCTTCAGTGACTCTGAAGATCTGGTCTACCAAGCCAAATACGAAGGTGAGGAAGATTGTGAGGTGCCAGGGGAATTGGCCATACTTTTACAACAAGAAGAAAGAGCTATTCTGCCTCATGAGGAGTTGTTGGACACAATTAACTTAGGTTCTGAGGAAGATAGAAAGTAAATCAGAGTGGGTGCCAACCTAGAGCCGAGTTTCAAGGAGCGCTTAATTCAGCTATTGCATGAATATGTTGAGATCTTCTCCTGGTCATACGAAGACATGTCGGGACTCGATACAGACATTGTGGTACACCGTCTACCCACAAGAGAAGACTGTCCACCAGTTAAACAGAAAGTCCGCCGCATGAGACCTGACATGTCAGAGAAGATCAAAGCCGAAGTTATGAAACAGTTCAATGCTGGGTTTCTTGCTGTTACTTCCTATCCACAATGGGTTGCTAACATTGTGCCCGTGCCTAAAAAGGACGGAAAAGTGAGAATATGCATGGATTATAGAGATTTAAACAGGGCTAGCCCTAAAGATGATTTTCCACTTCCACACATTGACATCCTGGTTGACAATACAGCTCAGCATAAAGTATTTTCTTTCATGGATGGATTTTCAGGCTATAACCAGATCAAAATGGCACCTGAAGACATGGAGAAAACTACTTTTGTTACACAGTGGGGTACGTTCTGCTACAAAGTGATGCCATTCGGACTGAAGAATGCCGGGGCAACCTATCAACGCGCCATGGTAGCTTTGTTTCATGATATGATACATCATGAGATATAGGTCTATGTAGATGACATGATAGCCCGATCACAAACTGAAGAAGAACACCTCGATCACTTGCAAAAGTTGTTTTTCAGGTTGAAGGAGTACAAGCTAAGGTTGAACCCTAACAAGTGCACATTCGGAGTCCGGTCCGGTAAACTCTTGGGTTTCATTGTCAGCAGAAAAGGCATCGAGGTTGATTCTGCCAAAGTCAAAGCTATACAAGAAATGCCTGCTCCTCGCATTGAGAAGGAGGTCAGAGGTTTCTTGGGACGCCTAAACTACATTGCTAGGTTCATTTCTCACCTAACATCTACCTGTGAACCAATCTTCAAGCTGTTGAAGAAAGATCAGGTAGTTAGATGGAATGATGACTGTCAAATTGATTTCGATAAAATCAAGGAGTATTTACAAGAGCCTCTTGTCTTGATGCCGCCCGTCGAAGGAAGACCGCTAATCATGTATCTGACCATTTTGGATAACTCAATGGGGTGCATACTGGGGAAGCATGACGAGTATGGCCGAAAAGAGCATGCCATTTATTACCTTAGCAAAAAGTTTACCGACTGTGAAACCAGATATTCACTGCTCGAGAAAACTTGTCGCGCTTTGGTATGGGCTACTCGCCGGCTAAGGAAGTATATGTTGACTCATACCACTTTGCTGATATCTAAGATGGATCCAATAAAGTACATCTTTGAGAAGCCTGCTTTGTCTGGAAGGATAGCTAGATGGAAGATGATCCTAACAGAGTATGACATACAGTACATGACCCAAAAAGCTATAAAGGGCAGTGTGCTAGCTGATCATCTGGCCCATCAAGCTGTAGAAGATTACCAATCCATGAAGTTCGACATCCCCGACGAAGACATCATGACATTGGACAACATTGAAAACTTCATACCATATGACGGACCTGAACAAGGATCCCGATGGACCCTGTACTTTAATGGGGCCTCTAATGCACTTGGTAACGGTATCGGTGTTGTGCTTATATCTCCAGAGGGTTTCCACACTCCTTTTACAACCAGAATTTGCTTCAACTGTACGAACAACATGGCAGAGTATGAAGCTTGCATCTTTGGACTCAAGGTTGCCATGGACTTGGGAATCAAATCTCTAGTTGTGTTTGGGGACTCAGCTTTGGTCATCAGTCAGATCAAAGGAGAGTGGGACACTAAGCATCCAAATCTTATCCCTTACAAAGAACATGTCTTGACATTGTTACCACATTTCGAGCAGATTACCTTCGAGCACTTCCCGCGAGAAGAAAATCAGCTAGCAGATGCTCTAGCTACAATGTCATCCATGTTTAAACTTAATTGGGATAATGAGGCTCCTCAAATCACCATTGAACGAATGGACGAACCTGCACACTGTCACAAGATTAATACCGAAGAAGTAGTGGACCAGCCATGGTTTCATGAAGTCAAAAGGTATGTCGAGGCTCAAGAATACCCTGAAGGAGCTACAGTCAATGAAAAAAAGTTCTTAAGGAGATTCTCAGCTAAGTTCTTCCTAAGTAATGGCATCCTGTACAAACGTAATCATGATTCTTTTCTGCTCCGTTGTGTGGACAAGATTGAAGCTGAAAGGATTATGGATAAATTGCATGAAGGTACCTTCGGCACTCACTCTAGCAGGCATACGATGGCTAAGAAGATTCTACGGGCAGGCTATTACTGGTCTACCATGGAAGCTGACTGCTATTAACACTCCCGTACCTGCCATAAATGTCAAATCTATGCAGACAAGGTGCACGTGCCCCCAATTCCTCTAAATGTCTTAATAGCTCCTTGGCCATTCGCTATGTGGGGAATCGACATGATTGGAGAGATCAAGCCTACAGCCTCCAATGGATACCGCTTTATTCTAGTGGCCATTGATTATTTCACAAAGTGGGTCGAAGCAGCTTCCTTCACATCCGTGACTAAGAATGTTGTTGCCCGCTTCATCAAACAAAATCTCATTTGTCGGTACGGTATCCCCGAAAGGATCATCACTGATAACTGTACAAACCTTAACAACACTATAATCACCGCTTTTTGCGAACAGTTCAAAATTCAACATCACAATTCATATCCCTATCGGCCAAAGATGAATGGTGCAATCGAAGTTGCGAACAAAAATATCAAAAAGATCATACAGAAGATGACAGCCACCTACAAGGACTGGCATGAGATGCTACCGTACCACAGCTCACATATCAACTGGGGCAACACCCTATTCTTTAGTTTATGGCATGGAGGCTGTTTTACCTATTGAGGTTCAGATCCCCTCTTTGAGAATCATGAAGGATGCATGTTTGAGTGAAGACGATTGGATTCAAACCCGACTTGATCAGTTGAACTTAATTGACGAAAAGAGACTTACTGCTGTTTGCCATGGTCAGACTTATCAAAAACGGATGATCAAAGCTTTCAATAAGAAAGTCAGACGACAACTGTATCAAGTCGGAGATCTTGTGATCAAGCGCATCATCTTGCCACAAAGTGATCCCAGGGGCAAATGGACTCCTACTTATGAAGGACCATTTGTGATCAAGAACATCTTTTCTGGTGGGGCAATGATTTTAACTACCATGGACAGTGACGACCTGCCGCACCCTGCGAATGCAGACATAGTCAAAAGATACTACGTATAAAAGACCCGCTAGGTTGATAAACCTAGGGAAAACAAGGGCATCCCGGTGAATCGAAAACCCGAAAGGGCGATTCAGGCAAAAATGGGGGATAAACAAAAACAAAATCTGTACACCCGGCAAGTTGAAAACCCGAAAGGGCGACTTGGGAAAAAAAGGGTTTCCCGGTGGATAGAAAACCCGAAAGGGCGGTCCAGGAAAAAGTTAGGGAATTAAAGCGTATGATTATGTCTCGTCGGATCACTTTAAGGACAATCCCTTCACTGACAAACCTGGAGCTTCTGATCAATCCAATCATCTTCGGACGAAGCAACAAATGGACAAGATATTCGGAGTTACGAAGGCTATAGCAGAATGAGAACCCCATGGAATTTTTTACACATAACTATCTTTCTTTGTATAAAATTTTTCATAATTTTTAAGACACCATCCTCTTACTAGGACGACTGTCTCCTTTGCACATAAATACCGATTCAAAGTAAATACAAAGATACCTCTTTAAAGAACAGAAAACCATTTGTCTTTTTCTCTTTTACACTTATGTTTTATTTGCAAAAACGTGCAATGATTCATTAATGAACATATGCATTTGAACATAATTACTGTTTACAAATAAATAGGAATGAAAAAGAACAATTACTGACATATTGAAAGGATATGAAAACGTCTTTAGGCTATTCCATGAGAAATCCCTACAGAGTTAAAACTTCAAACTCCCAATCCCCAGCGGAGAAAAAACTTTGAATTACAGATCCCCAGTGGAGATGAAACCTTCTTCCCCATTCGAGTCAAAACTTCAAACTCCCAATCCCCAGCGGAAACCATCCAGTTTCTCAAAATTCCCCAGCAAGTCGTCTTAAAGTCTGAGAACCAACCAGATAACAGTTAACTTTTGTCTCTCCCCAACCTAGGTTGATTCCCCAGTAGAGTGGCATACAACCCAAACTCCAGAACTTACTCCCCAACAGTAAGCCTTCTTCCCCACAGAGTTTTTATTTCTCCCTAGTGAAGTCAACAGAATGAAGATTCTCATTCTTAACTCCCCACAGAAGTCATCAGAGTTTTCTCTATTCTTCAGCAGAACAAGTATTCCCTTTGTGTAATCCCCAGTAGATGTCATTAAAGTTCTCTGGATTCTCCAAGCAGATTCCTCAGGAAGTACATGGCATTACTTCCCCAAGCAGACTTTTGTCAGTACTTCAAGACATGAAGGGTCCCTATATCCCCAGGAAAGTCATCAAGGATTTTTAATCCCCAACAATCGCCAAGGATTTATTTTCCCCGGCAGCAGTCAATGAGTTATTATCCCCAGCCGCCACAGATTTCTTATCCTCAGCAATCAAGGATTTATTTTCCTCAGCAAAACAACGAATCAACTTACATGCGCATACATTACATTCATAATCATAAACATTGATAAAGCACATTTATTGCATCATACATTTCATGCAACATAACTTTGTGTTTCAACTAACACTTTACCCTTTTCAGGATAAGACAACTACCATTAACAATGATCAAAGATTTCAGATATAGTAAAGATACACTCCATACACGGAAGTCATTCTATTACTCATTCAGAATTCAAAGTCAAGATACACTACAAATACGCTCCAGACAAGGATGCCATTTTGATACTCATTCAGAGCTCAACAATCAAGATACAGTCTTCGGATACACTCCATACACGGAAGTTATTTTATTACGTATTCAATTTCAAGTTCGGATACACTCCATACACAAAAGTCATCCTGTTACTTATTCAGTTTCTAGTCCAGATACGCTCCAGACATGGTTTCCATTTTGTCACTTATTCTGATTTTCCCCAGCTTAGATACGCTCCAGACACGGATGCCATTTTGTCGCTTATTCAGATTTCAAATTCAGATACAATATAGATATACTCTAGACACGGAAGTCATTCTATTATTCATTAGGATTCAAGTATAGTTACAACTCGGATACTCTTCATACACGGCTGCTATTCCTTTGCTCATACAGATTCAATCTCCAGATACAGTTCAGATACGTTCCAGACACGGATACCATTCTGATGCTCATTCTTTTGCAATTTAACAAACATTCTTGTATGGAATCTACAAGCCCATCTCCAACAAGATTCTATCACCTCCCCAAATGGCATCTTTAAGCCCATTCCCTCAACTACACTTTGACGAGTGCAAATTTACGGGCACTCTAGTGTCCAATCCTCTTTTACCTTCGAGTCACGAACGACAAAACTAGCCAGTCTAACTCTTCAGGTTCAAAAAGATTGAACAAGGGAAACTGTTGTACCCCAAAATTTGCCCTCTCATTTATCAAGATTTTCCTCACAAGACTTCCTGGACTCAAGACCATATTAGGGTTTGCTCAGCTCAAGACATCTCCTTGCACTGATGACCTGAAATTAGGGTTTGAGTTTACACAAGGATTTTTGGACCATCAATGCTTCATGTGACTTTCATACACCATCTTGGACCCCTAATATTTCTCATACCAAGTTTCAAGCCTTGAATCACATGTTTGCCCAGTCAATTGGACAGTTGACCTAAAAATCAGCTGTATTGGGGAAAAAGTCAACCATGGCCAATTTATAGTCAAACTTCATAATTTTTGATCCACAACAACATTTTAGACTCATATGTACCATTTGATCAAGTTTGGATCACAACTCCTCAAGAAATTTGATCAGATCATCAAAAGGGCAAAATGGTCAAAATTAGGGTTTTGACTGAGAAAGGGCAATTTCTGATTTTTAACCTAGACAATGACCAATTGGGTTCAAACATGATTTCAAGGAATCATTGGCATCATATTTACCTAATTGCATGGTTCAAAAGATCTCAAGTTCATAGGATTGACAGATGAATTTTCCAGTCAATTGATCAAAAATCAACTGTACACTGAAAAGTCAAACTTCAACTTTTTGGTCAAAATCAAGTGCCAAGGGTCATAATTCATCAATACATGTCAAAATGTGAAACTTGTTGACCAAGAAACTAAAATTGCAAATTAGGGTTTTAATTTGAAATTTTTCATAACTTAGAATTCTTCTAAGTATGGAAAATTTCTTATTTTTTCCCAACTTTTCCCAACTTTTTCACCATGATGCAATTGGATTCAAAGAAAACTTCCAACATTAAAGTTGTAGTCATACATGAAATATACAACTTTTATTCACAAAGTTTTCCCAAAATATGCTTCGATATCAAGTTATGATTTTGTCAATAGGGGTCCATAAACTAATTAACTTAGTGAAATTTTGCCCTAGTTTAGGGAGGTTTTTGACCTAACTTCATGGAAACTTTTCACCTAGTTCCAAGAGGTATATCAATTTGAATTTCAAATATGGATTGTAGAGAATGTTGCAAGATTTCCAAAATTTCCAAGAACTCTCCAAGATCATTTGTGGTTACGGAGAATCGAAGAAGAGAAAATGGCATTTTGTCACTTTTGTGCAAGCCATCTTCACAATGCTTCAAGTTGCAAATCAGATCCTAGCATGCTTGTACCTTGCATTACAGGTCCTAAATAATTTCTAAACTCCATAATTTAGTGCTAACTCAGTGGTTAAAGCCTTTGTTTTCACCTTTGGAGCATTGCACAAGAGATTAATCCATAAATGGCATAAAGGGCACATTGCCATTTTCATAAAGTATGCTTTTTACAACTTTGCAATTCTTGAGCCATGGACCTGTTTCTTTTGTGCAAGCATTGCCCATATATATCAAGCTTTGTTCAACAACTCTCTGCAGACTACAAGAAAGCAAGTACAAGCCTTTGGCATAAGTCACTTCACTTTTCTTCAAAAGCAAGAAAAGTTGCAAAAGTGAAGAGAACTTGCACATCTGATAAAGGGTGAGCTTGGCTTCATTCTAAACAACTTTACAAACTTGTCTCAAGCAGAAATACAAATACACAACATTCAAAACTCTCCCAAACAGAAAAAACAAAAATTTCTGCCCAAACAGGGCAGCTTCTGCAAAACACTAGCCATCTCAATATTTACTCGTGTGTTTTGCTTTGTAACACATTAAACAACTTCCATACATCCTACCTAAACTATCCAAGTCCTTGTCCTGGTTCTGTAAACCCTATTTCAGACATCACCATTTTCATTTTGGAAGGTTACACGTTGACTCGTGCAGGAAGTTTCAAGCATCCACAAGGCCAGCTAAGCATTGGAAAAGCTTGAGGGAACTTCAAGGAAGCTCACACGATCCTCAGGCCTCACTTAAAGCCCCCACATTTCCATATCCAAACTCAGCTAAACAAGGTATTTTTAAAAACTCTATCTCTCTATTTAGGAATCCTCAAGCTTTGATTTGTGAATAAAAAATGTAGTCCTTAACTTGCTGAAGTTGTACATATGCATAGTTGTCATTTATATTAACTGAGTAGTGAGAATTTGAAGATTGAAGTTCATGAAAAAACTAGGTCAGAAATTAGGGCCACTGAAATTTTCCCTGGTCTTTTAGAGTTAGGTCATGAATTTTATATCACTGGAATCGTGAGATCATAAGCTACATTTTTTGTGTTTTGAGTTTTTGATTTTATGCAAGCTAGAGCAAGATACAAGTTTGAAGCAAAAACACGCGCGTTTGGGAGAGGCTGGAGGACAAGGATGAAGTCCTGGGCCTGAGCGCGCCTTGGGCCTTCTGTTCTACTTTTCACACACCCCTGGCTACTATCCACACCCCCCTTTGCATATTTTTATATTTTACATTTTTTGTATTTCTTTTAAGTTTTTTGACTTTAATATTTTTTTCTGAACATTAAAAAATCACAAAAATATTTTCTTAATTTTTTGCATTTTATTTTATTTTTTTATCTTATTTTTTTGCATTAAATATTGATTATTTAGAATAAATAGAATCTATTTTCTTAAAATAAATAGTAAACACATTTAAAAATATCATACATTTTTATTTTTATTATTCATACACATAAAATATTATTTCCACACATATTTTATTTTTTAATATTTGTTAATAATATTATTTATTTATTTCTAGTACAAAAATGGACAAATAAAAATTAGAAAACCTAATTTTCTTTTAAATCAAAAAACTAGTGTTTTTCACCCTTCCAAAAATAACAATGTAATTTTTCTTATTTTTAGGACTTAAATAATTTATTTTTCTCATACATAAAATAAATATAAAACATTTTGCATAAATACATTTTATTTGCATATTTAAATAATTGTTTATTTATTTATCTTGTACGATATTTCAATTGGGTTGTAATAGTATTTAGGGTTTTATTTTGTGCAAATATCCCCATTCAAAAACTTGTATCCCCCTCTCATAATAATTGTTGTAATAACTTAGATTTATTTTACGCAATTTATCGCATTATACCATGTTTAGTAAAACTAGGGTTTGCATGATAAGACGAAAATTAAACAAATAGAATGACCTAATTCAAGACAATCAAAATGCATGTAAAATGACACACATTGCACACAAGCACCCTTAGGGTTTCACCCACTTGGTTGCCTAAACAAAAATGGCCATGGTATGCATGCAAAGTATCTTGGCAAAACAAAACAAAACAAAAGATCATAGTCCCTCGACGACGCTATCAAAAGGTTTCCTAAAAACAAATGATCTCGTTCCCTCAAACAAGCTAAGATACTTGGAAACATTGCTATCATGGTCATACGATGACCCACGCCCGTCCCGTTTAACATCCAAAGATAGGGTTGTTTAACAATACAATGGTAAATCAACAATGTCAAAGGAATAAAAATGCATAGGAAAGACATTTAAGTAGGGTATATAGTTCCTAGTTACTTGCTCTCTTCAAAATAAATCCTTGCTATTTTCAAAAACAATCACCCACACATTTTCAAAAACAATCACACACACATTTCAAAACATTTCCAAACAACTTTCAAAACATTGAAACATTTTTCAAAAGACAAACATCTTTGTATACATTCTTACGAACGAGAATCATTACAAAGATTGCCTAAACGAAAGGCCTCTTTTCAAAATACTTTCAAAACCACACAAAGCACCATTTCAAACAATTGCAAAAGCAAAGCAAGTGATCTAAGCAAGTAACTAAGAGCCCATGGAAAACCATGGATGAAAAGGGTTCTAGCACCTTCCCTTTTTATAATCTACCCCCCGAACTCAAGAAAACATCTCAAAGGTCTTTCCTGTGCTTTTTTACCTTTCCGTTTGGATAAAATAAAAGTCGGTGGCGACTCTTGCTAAGCCGAAACATTTGCGACAAAACGCAAAACCTCAAGTCAGTTCTCCCACCGTATCACACTGCCTAATATAGTATTGAAGATTTATAGGCCTCCAAACCATATCCTACCATGGATGTGTTTTCTAACAGAACTGAAGTTCCATGTTCTCATAGACTTGATCAAGATAGCAAGTTAGACATCCTTCATCCTGCCTAAACCAATCTTCAAGAACAATTCTCCACTAGATTCTACTGCCTTTGAGAATACAATTCTTCAATATGTATGAGCAATAGTACTAGACATTTGATCTTAATCTCCATATCCTAATAGAGAAATCTTCAACACTTCTTCAACTGAATACCAAAAACTCCTTCATAGGTATAGGTCTGGATCTTGTGCTCCTGTAAATTAGATCAGAAATAAAATGGCCCAAGGATTTTTACCAGACTGATGATGTATACTCCTACCTCAGCCTCTTTATTCAAGACAAATTCTTGAGATTCTCAACTAATGATTTTGCTTCCTGGTGTAACATATAGACTTCAGATCTCTTGAATACCGAAGAAAGGATAAGCAACTAAATACTTATGGTATGTCACAAATAACAATTTATTTTAAATCCTTATTCATATGGCCATGCATACAATCTAGAGAAACACAATACTAAAGGAACACAAATCATGTATTTTCCCATGTCAAGGACAATGTTGAGACATCAAGTCTGACATTCTTGACTCAACTTGCCAGAAACTATTATGGCTTTCTCTTGCAGACTTTGTTGACAAAACCCTATCAAACTTTCTTGAGAAGGAGTGTATCCAAACATACTTGATCAATCATTAGGATTGGAGAGATACTCTTACAAGAACACAGATGGTGAGAATAAATCACCTACGATAGAAATTAAGCTCTCCAAGAACAAAAATAAATTGCTCTTGCCTTTGTGTAGAGGTATGTCATTCCCAAAAAATCTTCATTTCGATCATTTTATCTTCTGAGCTCTTTTCACAAATAAAAGTGCCGTTATGAAGGGAATTTGAGAGAAATATCATGTATCTTTGGCATCTTTATGATTGATAAGAGTATTTAAGAATCAACACACCCTCTTCTCTTTATCTTGCTCCCAGCTGGTCTTATAATTTTATAGACACTGACACCTTCTTGCTTCATTCATCTGAAGAGAGAATACCTCACATTATTCCAAAAGTAGATCTTCCTTGAACCATACCTCAGAGATATATGCAGCGGAATAAAACACATATTCAGCAGGCTCCAGGCAAGATGTCAAAAAAAAACTTTATAGGACATCTTATGGAAGAATTATCCTTAATATCAGCCAACAGTTAATGATTAGAGAATATAGACATAACTCCCTCTTTCATATCAAAAACATCCTTCTCCTTAAAGAAAGACCCAAATCAGAGTCACATGCAACAGAACAAAAGCACGCCTCACAAGTAATACCACTGTCATTGTTGTACCCCAAAATTTTCCCTCCCATATTCTTCAAAGTTTTGGCAAACATCCTCCTCAAATGGTTCAAAGTCTACTCAAGGGCTACACAGTCAACCATCCTCCTAAGCCAGTCAAATTAGGGTTTTGGTTCCTGCAAGGAAGTTGAGGTTTTCAAGGGCTCAATCAAGTCCCATATGCTCATAAACATTGTCAAGCACCTACATGTCAAGTTTCAAGGCTCACAAGGTCAAGTTGCACAGTCAAAAACCCTAATTGCTCTACAGTCAACTGCAGGGGCAAAATGGTCATTTGGCAGTCAAAAGTCAAAAATTTTGGTCAACATCTTATTTTGAAGCCACAAACATCATTTGATCAATTCTTGATCATGATTCTCAAGGCATGGCTCAAAAAGTCTCAAGATGCAAAAGTTTCTATTTTTGGACAACTGAAAAAGTAAACTGCAAATTGACCAGGGCATAACTTCCACATGGTTTATCAGAAAAACTCCATCCAAAGCTCATTTTGAAGAGAATGACATTTCCTACAACTCATCTTCACACTTCAAGTCCAAGAAATGCTATCACAAAAAGTTATCAATTCAACATTATAGGTCATTTTCAAAAGTCAACAAAAAGGCACTTTAAGTCAAAGACCATAACTTGAGATTAGTAAATCAAAATGACATGGGACCAAAGAAGTTGGTTAGAGGATTTAAAGGCCTTTCCAAAATGTCCAAGAACATGTTCATAACTTCAAAATTGAGCAAGATATGCATTGGAGAAGTTGGGAAATTTTTGTGAAATGGCCAAAATCAATTATCCTTGAAACTTCATTTTTGACAAAAGGGGCCCACTTTTTCCACTTGTTTCAGCTTGGCCATGCCTCCCACGTGTCCCACAAATTATTTCAAGATTTAAAGTTAATTTTTCCATTTTTATTTAATTTTATTGGATTTAATTCATTTTAAATCCTTTAAAATCAAATAAAAATCAAAAAGGTTAATTAAGGGACATATTTGGTTTTAAATTGCTTTGAATCACCATCAAACACATTCCAAATTCGTGCAAAGGGCTAAATGAAGCAAGAATTCAAATTTTGGCTCAAAAATGGAAGGTGTTTTAATGGAGTTCATAGCAAAATCCTAAGCATGAATGCATTGCATTATTGGACATAATTTGGATCAAGACACATTACATAACATGTATGCAAGCTAACACAATAGGATACACGACCTAAGAAGCTCCCAAACTGCAAAACACATTTCAAAAATTTCAAGCAAAAGAGCAAAACTGTAAACCTCCTTACAGCACGTTTTAAGTCCCCATTCCCATCCAAACACATTCATGGCTGTTGTACCCCAAAATTTGCCCTCCCATTTCCTCAACATTTTCTCATCAAAAGACCCTTGGAGCTCAAGATCCAGTTAGGGTTTCCTCTGCTCAAGACTTCTCCTTGCACTGTTGACCCAAATTAGGGTTTGTGTTTGCACAAAGATATTTTGACCTAAAATGCCTAAAATGACTTTCATGCTTCATGTTGGACTCCCAAGTTTATCCATACCAAGTTTCAAGTCTTGATTCCAAGTTTTGCCCAGTCAATTGGACAGTTGACCTAAAAATCAACTGTATTGGGGAAAAAGTCAACTGTGGCCAAGTGACAGTCAAATCTCATGAAAATTGACCCACATCAACATTATGAACTCATATGGACCATTTGATCAAGTTTGGATCACAATTCCACAAGAAACTTGATCAGATCATCAAAAGGGCAAAATGGTCATTTTTAGGGTTTTGACTGCACAAGGGTAATTTTTGACTGTTTGACCTAGCCAATGACAAACCAAGCTCACATATGGACTCAAGGACCCCATGGAATTATCTTGACATGCTCAATAAGTTCAAAAGATCCCAAGTACACAAGATTGACAATTGAATTTCCTAGTCAATTGATCAATTTTGACTGTATACTGAAAAGTCAAACTTTGACTTTTTGGTCAAAATCAAGAGTCAAGATTCATTTTTCATCAAAACATGCCAAATCATGAAACTTGTTCACCAAGAAACCAAGAAATGCAAATTAGGGTTTGAAATGGGAATTTTTCATAACTTAGAATTTTTCTAAGTTATGGAAAACCCTAATTTTTTCCCAACTTTACCCCACTTTCTCACCAAGATTCATTTGGATTCAAACAAAAGTCAAAACATGAAAGTTGTAGCTTATTGCATAATCTACAACTTTGATTCACAAAGTTTTCCCAAATGAAGCTTGTATCTCAAGTTACAATTTTTTGAATAGGGGTGCCAAACCATTCTTAACTTAGTGAAAATTTGACCTTTTTGACAAGGTTTTCTACCTAACTTCAAGGCCATTTTCCATACACTTCCACTTGGAATTTCAATTTGAATTTCAAAGATGGATTGTATTACACATTCCAATCTTTCCAAAATGTCCAAGAACTCATCAAACAACCTCATAACTTGAGAGAATCGAATTTCACAATATGGCAAAAACTCACTTTTGATTTGATCATGAACATGTTCATAACTTAGGCCATTTTCAAGTCAGCATAGTTTGTGCTAAATTACAGGTCCTAAAACCCTTTGACACTCAATAATTCAATGCAAAACCTTTGTGCCAAGACCATGTTTTGTGTGTTCAAGCATTGCCTAGAGGATTAATCCCAAAATAGATAAAGCATTTCTTCCATTTTTGCAAAAGGTAGCTTTATGTCCAATTGAAAATCCAAGCAGTACAAATGAGATCTAATTGGCACAAGATTATAAGCAAAACACTCTGATCAAGGAGAGATTATGCAGCTCATTAGGGGGCCTCTACTGACCTAGAACACAACTTGGGCATTTGTTGCTTAAAGTGTAAGTAACTTGGCATATTGTAACAGAACTCTTATATCAGCTTACAAACACTTAAGCAAACTTGTAAAACACATCCAGGACATTATACCCAAGCTAGTATACGACCCTAACATCTCTCATACACTCCCAATCTCAGAATCACCTTCAAACTGCAAAAACAGGGCCAGGCCTGCAGTTTGAGTGCCATCTTCCATTTCCCTCAAGCTCTCTTGCCCAAACCAGTTCACACACATTCCCTAGCATCTATGCAAGCTAACCATGACTTGAAACACGACCTGTAACTCCTCTAACAAGTTCCACCATTTTCACTTTTTCATTTTGCAGTTGAAGTTCTACAGCTCGATTCAAGGTGTCTCAGGGCAAAGTAAATATTGGAACAGCATCACCACACCTCAAGGAAGCTATACCAACCATTATCTTGCACTGAAAGCTTCCCCATTGCCAGATAAAACTTCAATTGAACAGGTATTTTGGTGAACTTCTATCTCTCTTATTAGGCATCATTAGCTCTAAGTTTGTGAATAAGCAACATTCTACTCATGCCACTGAACATGTACATGTTTTTACTTTTCATTTCTTTTGCTTGAGCTGTGAGAATTTAAGGTTTGAAAATGGCAGAAAATCTAGGTCAGGATTTGGGGGAGAAGAAATTCTCCCTCATCTTAGAGAGTTAGATCAAGTTCTGCATATGGTTGGATTCGTCTCTTGATGCTGAACATTTTTTATGTTATGAGTTTTCATTAATAAGCCAGGAATCAAGATGTGTGGATGGAAGAACAGGGCGCGCGTTTTTTTGAATAACATGGTTCAGAGGTTGAAGAAGGTGCCTCATGGGCCGGGCCAGCTTTTGTTTTGCTTCTTACACCATGTTTTTTGGTTCACACCCCCCTGAGCCCATTTGCTTTATTTTTAATGTTTTTGACTTTTTCTTTTTTTTAATTGACTCATTTATTTTTTCTCAGCATATTAAAAATACAAAAATATTTTTTCTCATCATTTTTGAATTTATTAGGTATTTATTTGATTGTTTCTTTTAGTTTGTACATAAATAAATAAATATATACTTTTTGTTTAGAATACTAAAATAATACAAATATATTTTTATACATTTTTATCTTATTTTTACTTCCTGAAAATATTTTATAAAAAAATACTTTTTTTATTATTAAATATTATTAATTAGTATATATAATACATATTTTATAAATAATATAAATGAATATGTATATATTAATACACTTAGGACAAAATACCAAAATATACATATTTTTATTTTATTAATATTTAATACTAAAAATACATTTTTTTTACAAATATACTTCCCTTTTATTTTATTTTGTATACAAATAATAAATATTGTATATATTGAATAAATAATATATTTATTTAATAGAATTAGGGTTTTGCCCTAAACATGGAAAAACTCCAAAAATAATACTTTCCTTTTTCTTTATTTTGACATGTAAAAATACCTTTTTCCATACATACAAAAAACCCATTTTTTGGCATCTTACACATTTGTTCTATTTTATTTAATTTATGCAAATTAATCACCTTGTAAATAATTCAATATTGATGTAATAGTTTTAGGTTTAAATTCCTTGTCAAAATCCCCATTCGAACATTTGTACCCCCTTCCCATATATGGTTTTGTAATAGCTTAGTAAATTTATTTTCGCACTTTATTGCTTTATAATTATACCATGTTATAATTAGGGTTTGTATGCGAAAAATAACGAAACATAGTTTTGACCTAATTTGAAGATAAACAAGCATGAAAATGAACACACAAATCAAACTTGCACCCCCTAGGGTATTCCACTTGTTGCCTTTCAAAATTGGGCCATATTGCATGTTAGGCCTCTTTGGGCAAAACAAACAAATCAAATGATCATAGTCCCTCAATAACACTTTAAAAATGTTGCCTAAACAAATGATCAAGTCCCTTAAAGAAAATGCCCAAAGATACTTGGCACCATTGCAATTATGGTCTAAACGATGACCCGCGCCCGTCCCTTTCACATCCTAACATGAGATTGTCCACCAAATGCAATGGTGGAACAAACTTATTAAAAGGGTTTAAAACATAGCAATAAACTTTGAGAAATTTAGGAGTAGATGACCTCTTAGTTACTTGAGTCAAAACTTGCAAAAATAAAACACTTGCCTATTTTCTAAACCACACATCACTACACTTTCAAAACAACTTTCAAAAACAAATGAAAACCTTTTTTCAAAAGACATACACCTTTGTATACATCCCCACATGGATCATTACAAAGGTTGCCACCACATTGGCTTGTTTTTCAAAACATTTTCAAACCCACACACACAAGCACCATTTCAAACAATTGAAAACAAAAGGCAAGTGATCTAAGCAAGTAACTAAGAGCCCATGGATAACCATGGATAGAAAGGGTGTTAATACCTTCCCTTTCTATAATCTACTCCCCGAACCCAAGAAAACATCTCAAAGGTTTTTGCTGTGCTTTTTAAACCTTTCCTTAGGATAAAATAAAAAGTCGGTGGCGACTCTTGCTCAACCGAAACATTTGCGAAAACAAACGCAAAACCTCAAGTCAGTTCTCCCACCGTATCACAGAACTGGCGACTCTGCTGGGGAGATAACTTAAAAGTGGAGTAACCTTAGGGTTTAGATCACCTTTATTTTCAATTGTTTGCTTTGTTTGCTTTTATATTTGTGGGCTTTGCATCGGAGTTTCATAGATCCTAACCCGGATCTGGGAAATACCCTTTTTAGGTAGCATAATCTGTGAGGGACCTGTCCGGCGTAGACCGACATGGGTGAAGCAGTGGCTACGTTGGTGTGGCATCTTGGTATGTACCTATATCCCTTGTGTTGCAACGGGGAGAATATAGGTCTTCTAAGGAGTCATTAAACACCAACCAACCTTAGAACCCTAAATTGACCAACTTGGCTATTAGGACAGTAGCAGTATGCTACACTCATTGAGGCTAAACTCTCGAGATGGTTCTGGCCGCGAGAAAAGATTGTGATGCTGGAGTTATGACCGATTGAGGGTAGCCAATGATTTGAGATCCTCTAGAACCCGGTTACTTTTTGATAGGACAGGTTTTAACCAACGAAACTAAAATAGGGTAATACCTAAACTTCATGCTGGCCTGAAACCTAAGTGTTGTCTTGTGTGATTTGTGTGCCTTGCCATGCTTGCCTGTGTGAATACTTGTGGTGTGTTTCATCATAGCATCATGCCATCATACCATTGCATGCATCCTGTACAAAGGACTAACCCATTTCAAAGACAAAAAAGGTTTCATCTTTGCTCTGTTTTGTAGGACATCATGATGCCCGTGCGTAGGAATACTGTCCGGCTCAACTTTGTTCAACCACCAACTTTGCTCAAGGATTTGGTTGGTAGGATTCCAAACACTTCTTCCTTCATCAACAGACATGGTTCTCTCCTTGGCTTGATCAATGCAAAGTGGGACCAACAACTGATAAGTGTTCTGACCCAGTTTTATGACCCTCTGTATCATTGTTTCACCTTTCAAGACTTCCAGCTGGTTCCTACCCTGGAAGAATTCTCCTATTTGCTTGGGATCCCTGTCTTGGATCAAACTCCATTCACTGGTTTAGAAAAGACTCCTAGGCCTGAAGAGGTTGCTACAGTCCTCCCCTTGACCAAAGAAGAGGTATTGGCTAACTGGGAAACTAGAAATGGAGTCAAGGGCTTTTTGGTCAAATTTCTGGTTGGCAAGGCTAATGATTTCTGGAATGACTTAGACTTCAAGGCGTACGAAGATATTCTGGCTCTTCTGATTTATGGTCTGGTACTGTTTCCCAATCCAGACACCTTTATCAGTATCCATGTCATAAGGATCTTCATGTCTCGGAATCCTGTACCCACTCTTTTGGGTGATATCCTGCAACAACTCTATGCTCGTACTGCTCGAAAACGGGGAACTCCGTGGTGTTGTGCTCCTTTGCTAGTAAGGTGGTTTATTTCGCACCTTCCTAAGTTCGTGCTGAAGAATGAAGAAGGAAAAGGTTGGGCTCGGAGGTTAATGTCTCTCACTGATAATGACATCACCTGGACTCTCAGAGGTTTGGATGAGGTAGCTGTTATTGATCGTTGCGGAGAATACCCTAATGTCCCTTTGATTGGCATCCAAGGAGGAATCTCTTATAATCCATGCTTAGCTCTCCGTCAGTTTGGAAGAGCCAGGGGAGATGGGCCTCATGAAATGTTGGTTCCTCACTTCCATTTTGAGTTCCAGACAGACAGTGACAAACTACGCCATGGATTCATTAAAGCTTGGGACATAATTCACAAAGCTGATCCACATGAGTTGGGACCAAAGACTTCTCTACCAATGGAACCCTATTGCAAATGGGTCCGCATCCGTGCTTAGAGGTTAGGTATGCCGTACGAAGCTGTCAGACCCATCATTCTTGAATCTCCTGATGAAGATGGGGTTCCTCCAACTGTCCTCCCTCCTCAGATACCTACTGATTTTGACACAATGAAGAGATCTTGGGCGCAGCTAAAGGAAGAACGGGATTTCTATCGGGAGAAGTTCAACGAGCAGGAACGGAAGATCTAGAGGCTGACTAAGCAATTGGAGGAAGAGCGGGTTCTGAACAACTACATCAGCACTGAGAAAAGGAGGCCATGGGAGCACTGATGGGCTTTGGATATTTCCTTTTATAACTTTCATTTCCTTTCCAGTATTTTTCATTCCTGTAATGCCTAAGGGCAAGTTGTTGAACAATTGAAGATTTTAATCTAATGAAGTGTGTTTCCCTTTTTGTCTACAAAGTTGAATCTTGTTTGTCTTTGAAAACATAAAACATACGCATTCCATTGCACCATATGCATAGCAGGTACCCTATTTCACAGGTTGCTTAATCTCCTTCACTGTTTATTTTGAACAGTCATCATGAATCCAGACTCATCCAGTGAGCAAGCAATCAAGGCCCTTCAGGCCCAAAGTGCCCAGTTTCAAGAAATGGTCCTGAGCCTGGCCCAAGGACAGCAAGAGTTGAAGACTCTACTCCTGAAGAAGAAGAAGAAAAAGAGGATTGCGTTGTTCAACACCAGACGCAGATTTGGGAACACACTCCACAATGAAGCTGATCCAACTACTTCTTCTGCTGAGAAAAACAGTCCCCAAGGGGGAAGAGCTCCTAGTCCCGCAGTCTCCGACAACGAGACAGACTACAATGACGAACAATACCCACCTGCTGCTGACAGATACAAGCAATTGGAGGACCGCTTGAGCGCCATGGAAATTCAGAATGTGCCGGGGCTGGATTTCGGAGATTTGGGGTTATCTTCTGGGGTAGTAATTCCACACAAGTTTAAGGCGCCTGCCTTCGCCAAGTATGATGGGGTCTCCTGCCCAAAGCTGCATCTAAGGTCGTACGTAAGGAAAATCCAACCTTATACGGCGGATAAGAACCTTTGGATTCACTTCTTCCAAGATAACCTTTCGGGATCACAACTTGAATGGTTCTACCAATTAGATGGAACTAGCATCCGACACTGGGAAGATTTGGCAACCGCATTCTACAGACAATATCAATACAATTCTGATCTCGCTCCAACGCGTACCCAACTTCAGGGTATGTCTCTAGGAACGGGTGAAGGGTTCAAAGAATACGCACAAAAATGGAGAGATTTGGCTGGTAGGGTGCAGCCTCCATTGACTGATCGTGAGCTGGTTGATATGTTCCTAGGGACTTTGTCTGGTCCGTTTTTCAATCATTTGGTTGGTAACTCCTCCGCTGGGTTTACGGATTTGATTCTGACGGGAGAAAGAATTGAAGCTGGCATCAGGTCAGGAAAGATACAAAAGGCTGCCTCCACAAGTACTGAGAAGAGGCCGTTTAAGAAAGAAGCAAGTGCCGTCTATGGTCCTAGAAGACAAGTCAAGCCCGAAAGTCGCCAAGCCGTCAATGCTTTGGTCATTTCAAAACCTGTTGCTGCTCCTCAGCAGTACAATCAACAAAGAGGTGAAAGGCCCAAGAGGCAGTATACTCCGCTAAGCATGACCTTATCTCAAATTTTACCCCAACTGTTATCAACCAACTTGGTGACCATCAAAGAAGCTCCTAAGGTCGTCAACACTGCGTCTCCTAAGTATAACCCAAATGCCCGGTGTGCTTATCATTCTGATAGTCCCGGGCACACTACTGATGATTGCTGGGCCTTGAGAAACAAAGTGCAAGATCTTATCGACGCGAAGGAAATTCAGTTTGAAGCGCCTGAGAGACCAAATGTTGTAACTGCTCCTATGCCCCAGCATAGAGTAAATGCCATTGAGGAAGAGTTGTATGCTGTTTCGGTGAATGAAGTTGTTACCCCTCTTTTGACTGTTAAGAGGAACCTGCTACTGGCCGGTTTATTTCCGGGTTGTAGCAAGGGTTGCCTCCTGTGTGCTGTTATCCCTAACGGTTGTCCGCTGCTGAAATCAGGCATTCAAAGCCTGATGGATAGCAAGGAAATTCTGTTCAAGAAAATTGTTGTTCCGTTTGTTTCCGTTGAAGAAATATCTGTTATCACAATTTACAATCCTGCCAAAGCTCCCGTGAAGAAACCCGTCCGAATTATGTCTGTTGCACCCATTACTATTACTGTTCCGGGGCCTCTCCCCTATGAGTCTGATAAAGCGGTCCCATGGCATTATGGAGCCGACGTGTATGTGCTTAGGGTGAAGCAGGAGTTCAACACCAATACCATTATCAGTAACATCACTGGTCCCGCCAATATTACCCGCAGTGGCAGGCTCTTCTCGCCTGACATTGCACCGCCAGTTATCCGAAAACCTCTCACCATCACACCCGCAAGTGTGCATGTTCCAGTTCAAGTTCTTGTGTCTACTATTGCCGCCGAGTCCTCTGATACTCGGGGCAAAGAAGTTGCTACCGATTTGCCTGCCAGGACGGAGGCACCAAAAAAGAAGACTGCTGTGGAAGCCTCCCAACAAGAAATGGAGGAAATCCTTAAAATTATCAAAAAGAGTGACTTTAATGTCGTTGAACAGTTGGGGCATACTCCCTCTAAAATCTCTATGTTATCATTACTGCTATGCTCAGAGGCCCATGCAAAAGCCCTGATTTCATTTCTGAAAACGGCCCATGTGCCGCAAGAGATCTCCGCGGATCAATTCACCGACTGTGTGGCTAATTTGACGGCTGACAATGGCTTAGGGTTCTCGGATGCTGACCTTACCGTTAAAGGGAAAAATCACAATGATGCCCTGCATGTTTCCATAGAATGCAGGGGCACTACTCTCGCACACGTGTTAGTGGATACCGGCTCTTCCCTGAATGTCTTGCCCAAGAAAGCATTGGATCGCTTGGATTGTGAGGGCCTGGAGTTGAAACCTAGTAACATTATTGTTAGAGCCTTCGACGGTTCTAAGAGGATGGTGCACGGTGAAGTAGACATCTTTATTCGTGTGGGTTCCCAAGTTTTCGACTCAACGTTCTATGTAATGGATATTCGTCCATCTTATTCCTGCTTGTTGGGTCGACCCTGGATTCACAAAGCTGGGGAAGTAACTTCCACTTTACACCAAAAGCTCAAATACCCTGTCAAAGGGAAGATTGTTACTGTGCAGGGTGAGGAGGAATACATGGTGAGTCACTTGAATTCATTCCGGTATATCGAGATGGACGGGGAGTTTATTGAAACCCACTTTCAGCATTTTGAGGAAGTACCTCCAGTGTTGGCATCGGTTGAGGCAGTAGTTGAAGAAGATTTTCCGTTGAAGATGGCGTCCTTGAAGGATGCCCGGGCTGTAATCGAGAAAGGCAATTGTGCAAACTGGGGTCAGCTTCCTGACTTCACTCAAAAGAACGACAAGTTTGGGCTGGGCTTTACTGCAGAGGCTCAGAGGGCTGTGCGCAAGGAAAAGATCAGAAAGTCTCTGGTGTTTATCTCCAACCCGAGGGTGAATGCTATTGAGGAGGATGTAGAGGAAGCAGAGTTTGACAGTTGGATCTACCCGACTACCAGCAACGGACCGAGCAACTGGACGACAAAGGATTTTACACCTATCACATTTGTCACGCAGTAATTATTTCTTTTGATTTTCAATTTGTAACAAACAATGTGTTAAAACTTTATTGGCTCGGTGTCCTACCCGGGGCATCGTAGCTCCATTTGTGAGGGCTTTTTGTATGACATTTCCATATATCATCAATCAAAACATTGGACGTTTGTTGCATTTCAAATCTTGTGCTCTTTTTCTCTCTGTGTTATATATTGCAAAACAACTATATTTACACACACTCACTTATACAGGTTTCAATCCACTCTGGATCCCACTGGTAACAGCTCTGCTACCGCCAGTTATGACTTCGAGAATCCGATCAACTTGGCCGAAGACGAAGGTGAAGATGATTTCAAAGTGCCTGGTGAACTCGCAAGACTGCTACTCCAGGAAGAGAGGGCTATTCAACCACATGAAGAGCCGGTAGAAACAGTTAACCTGGGTACTGAGACAGATAGGAAAGAGGTCAAGATTGGGGCTAATCTAGAGCTCAGCGTGAAACAACGATTGATCCAGATGTTACATGATTACATAGAGATCTTTGCCTGGTCATACGAAGATATGCCTGGTTTGGATGCCGACATTGTAGTTCATCACCTGCCAACCAAGGAAGACTGCCCTCCGGTAAAGCAAAAGGTCCGCCGTATGCGCCCAGAGATGTCTGAAAAGATCAAGGCTGAGGTTATGAAGCAATTCGACGCCGGGTTTCTAGCAGTAACTTCTTACCCTCATTGGGTTGCCAATGTGGTGCCAGTGCCGAAGAAGGACGGTAAAGTCAGAATGTGTGTCGACTACAGGGACTTGAACAGGGCAAGCCCCAAGGATGACTTCCCCTTACCTCACATCGACGTTCTTGTCGACAATACTTCTCAACACAAGGTGTTCTCATTCATGGATGGTTTTTCAGGATATAATCAGATCAAGATGGCTCTGGAGGATATGGAGAAGACTACCTTTGTGACTCAGTGGGGCACCTTCTGTTACAAGGTCATGCCATTCGGATTGAAAAATGCTGGGGCAACCTATCAACGTGCCATGGTTGCTTTATTTCATGATATGATCCATCATGAGATTGAGGTATACGTTGATGACATGATAGCAAGGTCTCAAACTGAGGAAGAACACCTTGATCATCTGAGGAAGCTGTTTGACCGACTCAAGTTATACAAGCTGAGGTTGAATCCCAACAAATGCACCTTTGGGGTGAGGTCCAGAAAATTGCTAGGTTTCATTGTAAGTGATAAAGGTATTCAGGTGGACCCTGCCAAGGTAAAAGCCATACAAGAGATGCCAACTCCAAAGACAGAGAAAGAAGTCAGAGGCTTCCTGGGACGAATGAATTACATTGCCCGATTCATCTCACATCTAACTGCTACTTGTGAGCCAATCTTCAAATTACTGAAGAAAGATCAAGTAGTACGCTGGAACGATGAATGTCAGGCTGCCTTTGAAAAGATAAAGGAATATCTCCAAGAGCCGCCCATTCTTATGCCACCAGTGGAAGGGAGACCTCTGATACTATACTTGACAGTACTTGACAATTCAATGGGGTGTGTGCTGGGGCAGCATGACGAGTCTGGCCGAAAAGAGCACGCTATTTATTACTTGAGCAAAAAGTTTACCGACTGTGAGTCTCGTTACTCACTGCTTGAGAAAACTTGCTGCGCTCTAGTATGGGCTGCTCGTCGGCTGAGACAGTATATGCTGACTCACACCACTTTGTTGATTTCAAAGATGGATCCCATCAAGTACATATTTGAAAAGCCCGCTCTGTCTGGGAGAATAGCGAGATGGCAAATGATCTTGACAGAATATGACATCCAGTATACAACTCAGAAAGAAATTAAAGGAAGTGTACTGGCAGATCATTTGGCACACCAACCTGTGGACGATTACCAATCATTGAACTTTGATTTTCCGGACGAAGACATCATGGTGGTAACTGACTGTGAAGTACCTGGACCGGATGAAGGACCTGAGGAAGGATCCCGATGGTCTATGCATTTTGACGGAGCCTCCAATGCTTTGGGTAACGGCGTTGGCGCTATAATCATATCTCCCAAAGGAACTCATACTCCACTCACCGCCCGATTGTGTTTCAACTGCACCAACAACATGGCAGAATATGAGGCATGTATCATGGGTCTACAAGCTACAATCGATTTAAGGATCAAATTTCTGAGTGTCTTCGGAGATTCCGCTCTCGTGATCAATCAGATCAAAGGCGAGTGGGATACGAAACACCCAAATCTTATTCCTTACAAGGAGTATGTGTCGACCTTGCTTCCCCACTTTGAAGAAATAACGTTTGAGCACTTCCCAAGAGAGGAGAATCAGCTAGCGGACGCACTAGCTACGATGTCCTCAATGTTCAAAGTTAAATGGGACAATGAGGCTCCCCGGATCATTATCTGGAAGTTGGATGAACCGGCATACTGCTGCGATCTCGAGGCCGAGAAGGTGACTGAAAAACCCTGGTACCATGAGGTGAAGAGGTATTTGGAAGCTCAGGAATACCCTGAAGGTGCATCTGTCAATGACAAGAAGTTCATGAGAAGGTTTGCGGCGAAATTCTTCCTCAGCAACGGCATTCTCTACAAACGGAATCATGATTCAACTCTACTACGTTGTGTGGATAAGACTGAAGCAGAGAAGATCATGATAGAACTGCATGAAGGCACATTCGGAACACATTCCAGTGGACACACCATGGCTAAGAAAATCCTTCGGGCAGGATATTTCTGGTCCATAATGGAAGCCGATTGTTACCAACACTCTCGAACTTGTCACAAATGCCAGATCTATGCTGACAAGGTGCATATTCCTCCGGTTCCTCTGAACGTCCTGACGACACCTTGGCCTTTTGCAATGTGGGGCATTGATATGATCGGTGAGATCCGACCGACGGCATCCAATGGGCATCGCTTCATCTTAGTGGCGATCGATTACTTCACGAAGTGGGTTGAGGCAGTTTCCTACGCAACGGTAACCAAGAGCGTCGTGGCACGTTTCATCCGGCATAATCTGATCTGTCGATACGGGGTCCCGGAAAGAATCATTACGGACAATGGTACCAACCTCAATAATAAGATGATCACTGAACTCTGCGAACAATTCAAGATACAGCACCACAACTCTTCTCCCTACCGGCCGAAGATGAACGGGGCTGTAGAGGCAGCTAATAAGAATATCAAGAAAATTGTGCAGAAGATGACAGTGACCTATAAAGATTGGCACGAGATGTTACCGTTCGCTCTTCATGGGTACCATACCTCAGCAAGGACGTCAACCGGAGCAACTCCTTTCTCCTTGGTCTATGGCATGGAGGCAGTCTTGCCAATTGAAGTTCAGATACCCTCTCTCCGGATAATGAAGGATGCAGACTTGAGTGAAGATGACTGGATCCAGACTCGACTTGATCAATTAAACCTGATTGACGAAAAGAGACTCACCGCTATCTGTCATGGTCAGACGTATCAAAAACGGATGATCAGGGCATTTAACAAGAAAGTCAGACCACAAGAGTATCAAGTTGGGGACCTAGTAATCAAACGCATCATCCTTCCTCAAAGTGATCCTCGGGGCAAGTGGACCCCTACATACGAGGGGCCATTTGTGGTTAAACATGTGTTCTCAGGAGGAGCCATGATCCTAACCACCATGGATGGTGACGACCTTCCTCACCCCGCCAATGCAGACATAGTGAAAAGATACTACGCATGAATAAAAGACCCGCTAGGTTGACATACCTAGGCAAAAATAAGGGCTTCCCGGCGAACCAAAAGGGTTCGGGCAAAAATAAGGGATGAAATAAAAAATCTGTACACCCGGCAAGTCGAAATCCTGAAAAGGCGGCTTGGGCAAAAATGGGTATCCCGGTGGACTGAAAACCTGAAAGGGCGGTCCAGGCAAAAGTTAGGGATAAAGCGTAACACTATGTCTCATTGGATCACTTCACATCCGGAATTCGACATCAACTATCTGGCTCAGATTTCGGCATCGACCAATCAGCTTCATCTTCAACCAGGCAGCAAAGTGATGAGACGCTTGGAGACATAAAGGCGATAGCAGAGTTGGAACCCAGTGGGATTGTTCACATAGCTGTTTTGTTTTCTTTTCAAAAATGTAAATTATGTGATTAGTCGGCGGCGTCCTCTTACTAGGATGTCAGCCTCTTGTACAAAAATGCCTATTCACAGGCAAAATTCAAATCAATACAAATTCACTTGTCCATACAAATTGCCATTGTTTTTTCCTTTTTCTGCTTTGTCTTGCGAAGAACGTCCAATATTCATTTTTGATATATGCATTTGATATTAAATTGCTGATTCATAAATATTTGCATATGAAACGAAAGATTAATTACAGGTGACATCAGAAACAGGGGCAATGTGGAGTTGTCTGATGCAATCTGGTTGCTTTGTCCGCCAAGATACCAAGGTAGATTCGACTGAAGAATGTGACCAAATCATCTCAACACCCCGCAGAGTAAGACAAGATTCAGCAATACTTTCTCCAAGCGGAGTTGATTCCCCGTCAATCCTGAAAAGGCACAACATTCCCCGGCAGGTCTTAAAGCTCATCGCCAGTAGATTCTGGAAGCTTGTCCCCTGCAGAATACAGACGTCTCTCCCGAGCTTTATTCAGAGTTATTCCTAACAAGGGCTTATAACTGGGTTATCCTCAGCTAATTGCCATGGAAGATCGCCCTCGGCAAGGTTCTTTCAATCCCCGGCAGGAGTCTGTCTTTGGTATTCCCCAGCGGAGTTTATCATCATTATCCCCAGCGGAATCCATCATTGAAGTCCTCAGCAGGCCTCTCATCAAAACTTCAGCAAAGTATCTCGGCCACAGAGCAACTCCCCGGCCGATCGTCAAGGATTTATTTTCCTAAGACGAAATTACATTCATAAACATTTCACATTTTCATACATCTTGCTTACCTACATGATAAAGTGCATACAACACTATCTCATGTTGAACATCATGACATCATGCATCATGACATTGCATACAACTTATGTTTTGCCTTTTTAGGAAAAAGACAATCCCAAAGATAACTACCTTCAACTGTCACAATTCCAGATTCGATACCTGAATCTAGCCAGGGCATATCTGAGAGTGATCAGTTTCCAGACTCGATTCCTGTATCTAGCCAGGGCACGTCTGAAGAGTTCGAAGATTCGATTCCTGTATCCAGCCAGGGCATATCTATCAACTACAACATTTCCAGATTCGATTCATGTATCCAGCCAGGGCATATCTGTTGACCACATTTCCAGACTCGATTCCTGTATCTAGCCAGGGCACGTCTGAAGAGTTCGAAGATTCGATTCCTGTATCCATCCAGGGCATATCTATTGACGACTATTTCCAGATTCGATTCCTGTATCCAGCCAGGGCACATCATGACATCAAGATGCAAAAGTTTCTATTTTTGGACAATTGAAAAAGTCAACTGCAAATTGACCAGGGCATAACTTCCACATGGTTTATCAGAAAAATTCCATCCAAAGCTCATTTTGAAGAGAATGACATTTCCTACAACTCATCTTCACACTTCAAGTCCAAGAAATGCTATCACAAAAAGTTATCAATCTCAACATTATAGGTCATTTTCAAAAGTCAACAAAAAGGCACTTTAAGTCAAAGACCATAACTTGAGATTGGTAAATCAAAATGACATGGGACCAAAGACGTTGGTTAGAGGACTTAAAGACCTTTCCAAAATATCCAAGAACATGTTCATAACTTCAAAATTGAGCAAGATATGCATTAGAGAAGTTGGGAAATTTTTGTGAAATGGCCAAAATCAATTATCCTTGAAACTTCATTTTTGACAAAAGGGTCCCACTTTTTCCACTTGTTTCAGCTTGGCCATGCCTCCCACGTGTCCCACAAATTATTTCAAGATTTAAAGTTAATTTTTCCATTTTTATTTAATTTTATTGGATTTAATTCATTTTAAATCCTTTAAAATCAAATAAAAATCAAAAAGGTTAATTAAGGGACATATTTGGTTTTGAATTGATTTGAATCACCATCAAACACATTCCAAATTCGTGCAAAGGGCTAAATGAAGCAAGAATTCAAATTTTGGCTCAAAAATGGAAGGTGTTTTAATGGAGTTCATAGCAAAATCCTAAGCATGAATGCATTGCATTATTGGCCATAATTTGGATCAAGACACATTACATAACATGTATGCAAGCTAACACAATAGGATACACGACCTAAGAAGCTCCCAAACTGCAAAACACATTTCAAAAATTTCAAGCAAAAGAGCAAAACTGTAAACCTCCTTACAGCACGTTTTAAGTCCCCATTCCCATCCAAACACATTCCTAGCTGTTGTACCCCAAAATTTGCCCTCCCATTTCCTCAACATTTTCTCATCACAAGACCCTTGGAGCTCAAGATCCAGTTAGGGTTTCCTCTGCTCAAGACTTCTCCTTGCACTGTTGACCCAAATTAGGGTTTGTGTTTGCACAAAGATATTTTGACCTAAAATTCCTAAAATGACTTTCATGCTTCATGTTGGACTCCCAAGTTTATCCATACCAAGTTTCAAGTCTTGATTCCAAGTTTTGCCCAGTCAATTGGACAGTTGACCTAAAAATCAACTGTATTGGGGAAAAAGTCAACTGTGGCCAAGTGACAGTCAAATCTCATGAAAATTGACCCACATCAACATTATGAACTCATATGGACCATTTGATCAAGTTTGGATCACAATTCCACAAGAAACTTGATCAGATCATCAAAAGGGCAAAATGGTCATTTTTAGGGTTTTGACTGCACAAGGGTAATTTTTGACTGTTTGACCTAGCCAATGACAAACCAAGCTCACATATGGACTCAAGGACCCCATGGAATTATCTTGACATGCTCAATAAGTTCAAAAGATCCCAAGTACACAAGATTGACAGTTGAATTTCCCAGTCAATTGATCAATTTTGACTGTATACTGAAAAGTCAAACTTTGACTTTTTGGTCAAAATCAAGAGTCAAGATTCATTTTTCATCAAAACATGCCAAATCATGAAACTTGTTCACCAAGAAACCAAGAAATGCAAATTAGTGTTTGAAATGGGAATTTTTCATAACTTAGAATTTTTCTAAGTTATGGAAAACCCTAATTTTTTCCCAACTTTGCCCCACTTTCTCACCAAGATTCATTTGGATTCAAACAAAAGTCAAAACATGAAAGTTGTCGCTTGTTGCATAATCTACAACTTTGATTCACAAAGTTTTCCCAAATGAAGCTTGTATCTCAAGTTACAATTTTTTGAATAGGGGTGCCAAACCATTCTTAACTTAGTGAAAATTTGACCTTTTTGACAAGGTTTTCTACCTAACTTCAAGGCCATTTTCCATACACTTCCACTTGGAATTTCAATTTGAATTTCAAATATGGATTGTATTACACATTCCAAGCTTTCCAAAATGTCCAAGAACTCATCAAACAACCTCATAACTTGAGAGAATCGAATTTCACAATATGGCAAAAACTCACTTTTGATTTGATCATGAACATGTTCATAACTTAGGCCATTTTCAAGTCAGCATAGTTTGTGCTAAATTACAGGTCCTAAAACCCTTTGACACTCAATAATTCAATGCAAAACCTTTGTGCCAAGACCATGTTTTGTGTGTTCAAGCATCGCCTAGAGGATTAATCCCAAAATAGATAAAGCATTTCTTCCATTTTTGCAAAAGGTAGCTTTATGTCCAATTGAAAATCCAAGCAGTACAAATGAGATCTAATCGGCACAAGATTATGAGCAAAACACTCTGATCAAGGAGAGATTATGCAGCTCATTATGGGGCCTCTACTGACCTAGAACACAACTTGGGCATTTGTTGCTTAAAGTGTAAGTAACTTGGCATATTGTAACAGAACTCTCATATCAGCTTACAAACACTTAAGCAAACTTGTAAAACACATCCAGGATATTATACCCAAGCTAGTATACGACCCTAACATCTCTCATACACTCCCAATCTCAGAATCACCTTCAAACTGCAAAAACAGGGCCAGACCTGCAGTTTGAGTGCCATCTTCCATTTCCCTCAAGCTCTCTTGCCCAAACCAGTCCACACACATTCCCTAGCATCTATGCAAGCTAACCATGACTTGAAACACGACCTGTAACTCCTCTAACAAGTTCCACCATTTTCACTTTTTCATTTTGCAGTTGAAGTTCTACAGCTCGATTCAAGGTGTCTCAGGGCAAAGTAAATATTGGAACAACATCACCACACCTCAAGGAAGCTATACCAACCATTATCTTGCACTGAAAGCTTCCCCATTGCCAGATAAAACTTCAACTGAACAGGTATTTTGGTGAACTTCTATCTCTCTTATTAGGCATCATTAGCTCTAAGTTTGTGAATAAGCAACATTCTACTCATGCCACTGAACATGTACATGTTTTTACTTTTCATTTCTTTTGCTTGAGCTGTGAGAATTTAAGGTTTGAAAATGGCAGAAAATCTAGGTCAGGATTTGGGGGAGAAGAAATTCTCCCTCATCTTAGAGAGTTAGATCAAGTTCTGCATATGGTTGGATTCGTCTCTTGATGCTGGACATTTTTTATGTTATGAGTTTTCATTAATAAGCCAGGAATCAAGATGTGTGGATGGAAGAACAGGGCGCGCGTTTTTTTGAATAACATGGTTCAGAGGTTGAAGAAGGTGCCTCATGGGCCGGGCCAGCTTTTGTTTTGCTTCTTACACAATGTTTTTTGGTTCACACCCCCCTGAGCCCATTTGCTTTATTTTTAATGTTTTTGACTTTTTCTTTTTTTTAATTGACTCATTTATTTTTTCTCAGCATATTAAAAATACAAAAATATTTTTTCTCATCATTTTTGAATTTATTAGGTATTTATTTGATTGTTTCTTTTAGTTTGTACATAAATAAATAAATATATACTTTTTGTTTAGAATACTAAAATAGTACAAATATATTTTTATACATTTTTATCTTATTTTTACTTCCTGAAAATATTTTATAAAAAAATACTTTTTTTATTATTAAATATTATTAATTAGTATATATAATACATATTTTATAAATAATATAAATGAATATGTATATATTAATACACTTAGGACAAAATACCAAAATATACATATTTTTATTTTATTAATATTTAATACTAAAAATACATTTTTTTTACAAATATACTTCCCTTTTATTTTATTTTGTATACAAATAATAAATATTGTATATATTGAATAAATAATATATTTATTTAATAGAATTAGGGTTTTGCCCTAAACATGGAAAAACTCCAAAAATAATACTTTCCTTTTTCTTTATTTTGACATGTAAAAATACCTTTTTCCATACATACAAAAAACCCATTTTTTGGCATCTTACACATTTGTTCTATTTTATTTAATTTATGCAAATTAATCACCTTGTAAATAATTCAATATTGATGTAATAGTTTTAGGTTTAAATTCCTTGTCAAAATCCCCATTCGAACATTTGTACCCCCCTTCCCATATATGGTTTTGTAATAGCTTAGTAAATTTATTTTCGCACTTTATTGCTTTATAATTATACCATGTTATAATTAGGGTTTGTATGCGAAAAATAACGAAACATAGTTTTGACCTAATTTGAAGATAAACAAGCATGAAAATGAACACACAAATCACACTTGCACCCCCTAGGGTATTCCACTTGTTGCCTTTCAAAATTGGGCCATATTGCATGTTAGGTCTCTTTGGGCAAAACAAACAAATCAAATGATCATAGTCCCTCAATAACACTTTCAAAATGTTGCCTAAACAAATGATCAAGTCCCTTAAAGAAAATGCCCAAAGATACTTGGCACCATTGCAATTATGGTCTAAACGATGACCCGCGCCCGTCCCTTTCACATCCTAACATGAGATTGTCCACCAAATGCAATGGTGGAACAAACTTATTAAAAGGGTTTAAAACATAGCAATAAACTTTGAGAAATTTAGGAGTAGATGACCTCTTAGTTACTTGAGTCAAAACTTGCAAAAATAAAACACTTGCCTATTTTCTAAACCACACATCACTACACTTTCAAAACAACTTTCAAAAACAAATGAAAACCTTTTTTCAAAAGACATACACCTTTGTATACATCCCCACATGGATCATTACAAAGGTTGCCACCACATTGGCTTCTTTTTCAAAACATTTTCAAACCCACACACACAAGCACCATTTCAAACAATTGAAAACAAAAGGCAAGTGATCTAAGCAAGTAACTAAGAGCCCATGGATAACCATGGATAGAAAGGGTGCTAATACCTTCCCTTTCTATAATCTACTCCCCGAACCCAAGAAAACATCTCAAAGGTTTTTGCTGTGCTTTTTAAACCTTTCCTTAGGATAAAATAAAAAGTCGGTGGCGACTCTTGCTCAACCGAAACATTTGCGAAAACAAACGCAAAACCTCAAGTCAGTTCTCCCACCGTATCACACTGGCATCTCAAGTAAGCTATTCCAATTAAAACCAACCCTCCAAACTCAGGGAATCGGTATAACAGAATCAAACTTTTCTTGAAATTTTCCTTAATCGTGTTCTGATTTCTAGGCATTATTCATGCATTTTTGTTGTTGATTTGTACTAACATGAGTGTTTTGAAGCTAATGGCATGCTTTGATTGAATTAATATTGCCTGTACAAGAATTCACCATGGATGTTTCTTAGGGTTTCAGAGCTCCACTTTTGGGGTTTTACGCATCTGGAAAAATTGGCCAACCAAAATAGTACCATTGGATTCAGGACATCCAGACGAAACTAATCCACTATTCGTGCCCTTTTTATGTTTGCATATGAGTTGTTCGCTATTTTTTGCAGGTGGTGTTTTGGGGGGTTTAAAACCCCTGCTATATGCTCATGTTACAGGTACACAAATGAAGAAGAAGACTGCATGGCGAGACATCACTGGGGGATTTGAATTCCAGCACGTTTTTTTTTATTTCATAGCATTGACTTTGGTTTTGTTTCATAATATTTGTTATCTATTACACTACAAACGCGCACAAATAGCTCACTTGGTCAAGGCATCCGCTGGTAAGCATTGGGACCTGGGTTCGATTCCCAAGTCCCCTTGTATATTTCATGATTTTTTCTATAACACGCTTCTGTGCAGCGCCTCTTCCAAGGTCTATCATGCAACCCTATATCCAAGCCTGCCAAGTGTCACAAGGCCTCAATCTGATGGCCATCACATGAATTCCACCATGCGCATTAGTCAACCACTCTGCACGCTAACGCTGAAAAGTCAAACAGGGCCTGATTCAATGGGCCTATTTGCTTCAACAAACCTCTCTTTGGGTTCAGACACCCCCAGGGTTTGCTCATTCTTTTAATCTTTTTTTCTTTCTTTATTTTTCCTTTTATTCTTTTATTTGTCTTTTTTAATTAATTGATTCCTTTAAATTACACAAAAATAATTTTCATAATACAAAAAAAATCAAAAATCATAAAAATAAAAAATATGTTTTATTTAATATTTAAAGTCATTAATATTTTGTAAATAAATCTTTTAATAATCAACTTAGTTAAATTAGGTTTTTATTTTAATGTTTTTCTTAAATAGCTAAAAAAATGTAGAAATTAGGTTTTTAGCTTTTTTTTTTAATCTTTTTCTTAATAAAATAATTTCTTCTTCTCATTATTATTATTAATTATTAATTATTTTGTAAATACTCATGTAATTAAATAATTAGTATAAATTAGGTTAAAACTTTAATTTTTTTTTCTTTTTTTTCTTTAATAATTAAAAAATATTTAGAATTAGGGTTTCTTTTAATTAATTCTCTTTATTTCCATTAAATACAAAAAAACATAAAAAATAACTTCTTTTCTTTATTGAATAATTAATTAATTTTTTTAATTTCATTTAGTTTCTTTAAAGGGTCCAACGCCCTCGCATATTCAATTCTAATTTCTTTTCGCACGCGTATTCTTATGTTTCTTTTAAATCTTATGTAATTGCCCAAAGCCTTGTAATAGTAATTAGGAAATTCATTTATTTTCCGCATTTTATTTAAAAACGGGTCTTTGTTAATTTGGCGATGTATAGACCCGCGCCTTGTAATAGCGTAGGACCTTTATTTTCCGCATTTTAATTTCTGCACCTTTTAACTGTTAATCACATGAAAGAATGAATGGCTAAATAAAATCAAAGCGTAGCTCACCAATGCCTGATCAAAGACAAACATAACTGAAAACAATACACGAATTCACACACCACTCTTAGGGTACGCCTCACTGTTTCCTTGCCCCCTCGAAACGTGGTCGTCGAGTACAGGACGTTTTAGTAAGTCCTTATGTCCATGAACATGGCATAAGGGTAGCTTCTAAGGTGTCCTACTGTTGCTCTGGTGACCACACTGTCCCTACAAGCTCGAATTGTGGTCGTCGAGTATAGGACGTTTTAGTAAGTCCTTATGTCCGTTGATCCATATGCCTCAAAACAAGTTACCTCGGAAAAGTTGCCTCGGAATAAAAAAGGATCAATGGCATAAGGGTAGCTTCTAAGGTGCCCTACTGTTGCTCTGGCAACTACACTGTCCCGATAAATGAATTGACCCGAACACTTCCAACGGTGGTGCTACCTACCTCTCAATGGTGGGATGGCATTACCTTAAGGACATTTACACAGCCTAATTCCTTAGGGTAGGTAGATGACTCATAGATACTTGCTCTAATTCAAAACAAATCAAAAACTTCTTTTCACACCGACACTTTTCAAAAAGCTTTCAAAAACAACTTTTCAAACACTCTTGAGGACTGATACAAGAGTTGATCTGAAACTTTAAACGAAACTTTTTTTCAAATCCACTCACACTTGAAAAGCAAACAAACCTTTTGAAAACACAAATGAGCAAGTATCTAAGAGCCCATGGATAACCATGGATAGAAAGGGTGCTAACACCTTCCCTTTCTATAAATCTACCTCCCGAACCGAGAAACATTCTCAATAAGGAATTTTGCTATGCTTTTGTCCTTTCCATGTTGGAGAAAATAAAAGACGGTGGCGACTCTTGCTTCCGCGACATTTTGCGAACCAGCGTTAAACAGTCAGTTACAGATCCACCGATCACAGAACTGGCGACTCTGCTGGGGATATTGTACTCTTATAAAGTGAGGTGTACCTTAGGATAGTTCATAACTGTGTTTTCAATTGTTGTGCTTTGTTTGCTTTATTATTGTGGGTTGCATCGAAGTTACATAGATCCTAACCCGGATCTGGGGATACCCTGTTAGGTAGCATAAGCTGTGAGGGACCTGTCCGGCGTAGACCGACATGGGTGAAGCAGTGGCTACGTTGGTGCGGCACCTTGGGCTGTACCGATATCCCTTGTGTTGCAACGAGGAGAATATGGGTCTTCTGAGGAGTCATTAAGCACCAACCGACCTTAGAACCTTAAATGACCCAACTTGGCCAATAGAACAATAGCAGTATACTACGCCCATTGAGGCTAAACTCTCGTGATGGTTCTGGCTGCAAGAAAAGGTTGCGATGCTGGAGTTATGACAGATTGAGGGTAGTCAGTGATATTGGGATCCTCTAGAACCCGGTTACTTCTGATAGGACAGGTCCTAACCAACAAACTGAAAGAGGGTAATACCTAGACCTCATGCTGGCCTAAACTCTAAGGGCTGTGGTGTGACTTGTGTGCCTTATCATGTTTTCCTATGTGAATATTTGTGGTGTGCTTTATCATAACATCATGCCATCATAACATTGCATGCATCCTGCATAAGGACTGACCATTTCAAAGACAAGAGGGTTCACCTTTGCTCTGTTTTGTAAGACATCATGATGCCTATGCGAAGGAACACTATTCGGTTCAACTTTGTTCACCCACCTGAGTTACTTGAAGAGTTGGTTAGCAGAATTCCAAATACTACTTCCTTCATCCAGAGGCATGGTTCTCTTCTCAGTTTAGTCACGACAAAGTGGGACCAACAACTGATGGGTGTCCTAACCCAGTTTTATGACCCTCTGTACCAGTGCTTCACCTTTCAAGACTTCCAGCTGGTCCCTGCCCTGGAAGAGTTCTCTGATTTGCTGGGTATCCCTATCTTGGATCAAACTCCCTTCACTGGTTGGGAAAAGACTCTTAGGTTTAAGGAGATTGCAGCAGCCCTTCCTTTGACCAACAAGGAAGTGATGGACAACTGGGAGACTAGAAGCGGAGTTAAGGGCTTCTTGGCTAAGTTTCTGATTGGAAAAGCTAACAGTTTCTGGAATGACCTGGACTTTAGGGCGTATGAAGACATTCTGGCTCTCTTAATCTATGGTCTAGTCTTGTTTCCTAATCCTGATAACTTCATTAACGTCACTGCCATAAGGATCTTCATGTCTCGGAACCCTATACCCACTCTCTTGGGTGATATCCTGCAACAACTCTATGCTCGTACTGCCCGAAGACGAGGAACTCTGTGGTGTTGTACTCCTTTGTTGGTGAGGTGGTTTATTTCGCACCTCACCAAGTTCGTGCTAAAGAACCAAGAAGGAAGAGGCTGGGCTCATAGGTTAATGTCTCTCACTGATAGTGACATCATTTGGACTCTCAGAGGTTTGGATGAGGTAGCTGTTATTGATCGTTGCGGAGAGTATCCTAATGTTCCATTGATTGGCACTCAGGGAGAAATCTCTTATAATCCATGTTTAGCTCTCCGTCAGTTTGGAAGAGCCAGAAGAGCAGGGCCTCATGAGGTGCGGGTGCCTCAGATCAGTTTTGAGTTTCAGAAAGATAGTGACGAACTGCGCCGTAGATTCATCAAAGCTTGGGACAGAATTCACAAAGCTGACCCACAAGAGTTGGGACCGAAGACTTCCCTACCAATGGATCCCTATTACAGATGGGTCTGCATCCGTGCTCAGAAGTTAGGTATGCCATATGAAGCTGCCAGGCCTATCATTCTTGAAAGTCCTGATGGAGATGGGGTTCCCCCAACTGTTCTCCCTCCTCAGATACCCACTGATGTTGATACACTAAAGAGGTCTTGGGCGCAACTACAGGAAGAGTGGGATTATTATCGGGAAAAGTTCAACGAACAGGAACAGAAGATCCAGAAGCTGACCAAGCAATTGGAGAACGAGCGAACCCTGAATGACTATATCTGTACCGAGAAGAGGAGGCCATGGGAGCACTGATGGGCTTTGGATGTTTCTTTTACAGCTTTATTTCCCTTTCAGTATTTTCATTCTTGTAACGCCTAAGGGCAGATTGTTGAACAATTTAAAGTTTGAATCTAATAAAGTGTGTTCCTTTTGTTTACAAAGTTGACTCCCGATTGTCTTTGAAAACATAATTCATACGCATTTCATTCATCATATGCATTACAGGTACCCTTTTCCTACAGGTTGCTTAATCTTCTTCGCTGTTTATTTCAGCACTCAAGCATCATGAATCCTGAACTCACTACCGAGCAGGCTATCAAGGCCCTCCAGGCCCAGAACGCCCAATTTCAGGAGATGGTCATGAACTTGGCCCAGGGACAACAAGAGCTGAAGGCTATGCTCCTGAAGAAGAATAAGAAGAAGAAAAGGACTGTGTTATTCAACACTGGGCGCAGACTCGGGAACACATTGCAGAATGAAGCTGAGCGGACTACTCCATCTGTGGGGGAAGGTAGTCACCAAGGGAGAGAGGTCCCTAGTCCTGTGGTCTCTGACACTGAGACAGACTTCAACGATGAACAGTACCCTCCTGCTGAGGACCGGTACAAACAACTGGAGGACAGGTTGAATGCCATGGAGATCCAGCGTGTGCCTGAATTGGATTTCGGAGACTTGGGGTTATCTTCTGGGGTGGTAATTCCACACAAGTTCAAGGAGCCTGCCTTTGTGAAGTATGACGGGGCTTCATGTCCTAAGATGCACCTCCGTTCTTATGTAAGGAAGATCCAGCCTTACACAGCAGACAAGAACTTATGGATCCACTTCTTCCAGGAGAGTCTTTCAGGGACTCATCTCGAATGGTTCTATCAGCAGGATGGAACCAACATTCGTAACTGGGAGGATCTGGGCACTGCTTTTTACAAGCAGTATCAATATAATTCCGACCTCGCTCCTACGCGTACCCAACTCCAGGGTATGTCGCTAGGATCGGGAGAAGGTTTTAAGGAGTACGCACAGAAATGGAGAGACCTGGCTGGCAGGGTGCAGCCACCATTGACGGACCGGGAGCTGGTGGATATGTTCTTGGGGACCCTATCTGGTCCATTCTTCAATCATCTCATTGGTAATTCCTCTGCTGGGTTTACTGACATGATCCTGACTGGTGAGAGGATCGAGGCTGGTATAAAATCGGGAAGATACAGAAGGTTGCCTCCTCAAATACTGAAAAGAAGCCCTTCAAGAAAGAGGCCAGTGCTGTGTATGGCCCAAGAAAGTAGAACAAACCTGAACGCCACCAAGCTGTCAACGCGGTGGTTATTTCTAAGCCTGCTGCTGCTCCACAACAGTACAACCAACCCAGAGCTGAGAGGCCCAAACGACAGTATACTCGGCTCAACATGACTCTCTCTCAGATCCTGCCGCAACTGCTGTCAACTAGCCTGGTAACTGTCAAAGAGGCTCTGAAGATGGTAAACACAGCATCTCCGAAATACAACCCCAACGCCCGCTGCGCTTATCACTCTGATAGCCCGGAACATTCTACTGATGACTGCTGGGCCCTGAGGAATAAGGTCCAGGACCTTATTGATGCCAAGGAGATATAGTTCGAGGCGCCCGAGAGGCCAAATGTTGTGACCGCTCCCATGCCCCAGCATGGAGTGAATGCTGTTGAGGAGGATTTGTATGTAGCTTCTGTGGATGATGTTGCTACTCCGCTGCTGACTGTCAAGAGGAACCTGTTGCTAGCCGGTTTATTTCCGGGATGTAGAAAAGGTTGCCCTTTATGTGTTGATTCCCCTACTGGTTGTTCTTTGCTGAAATCAGGCATCCAAAACCTGATGGATAGTAAAGAGATATTGTTCAAGAAGACTGTCGTTCCTGCTGCCCCTGTTGAAGAAATTTCAATTGTTACCATTTTCAATAACCCTTCCAAGGCTCCTTCAAAGAAGCCTGTCCAAATTTTGCCTGTTCACAAGATTGCTCCCATCACCATTACTATTCCAGGGCCCATCCCCTACAAGTCTGATAAAGCTGTCCCGTGGCACTATGGGGCAGATGTTTATGTTCTGGGAGTGAAGCAAGAGTTCAACGCTGGTACCAGTGTCACCAACATCACCGGGCCTGCTAAGGTCACTCGTAGTGGAAGACTGTTCTCACCAGACATTGCACCTCCAGCCATTCAAAGGCCTCTTGTCATCACACCTGCCAGTGTGCCTGCTTCCCCCCCTGATCAAGTTTCCACCCCTGCTGCCGAGTCATCTGACGCTCGGGGCAAGGGGATTGCTGCTGATATGCCTGCCCGGACGGAGGCACCGAAGACCATTGTTGAGGCTTCCAAGCAAGAGATGGAAGAGATCCTCAAGATTATAAAGAAAAGTGATTTCAACGTCGTTGAACAGTTGGGGCACACCCCCTCCAAAATCTCCATGCTATCACTTCTGCTGTGTTCAGAGGCCCATGCCAAGGCCCTGATTGCTTTCTTGAAGACGGCTCACATACCTCAAGAAACGTCTGCTGATCAATTCACCGACTGTGTGGCCAACTTAACCGCTGATAATGGCCTGGGTTTCTCTGATGCTGATCTAACGGCCAAGGGGAAGAACCATAATGATGCCCTGCATGTCTCCATTGAATGCAGGGGCACTACTCTTGCTCACGTGCTGGTTGACACGGGTTCTTCACTAAACGTGTTACCCAAGAAGGCTCTAGACAGGCTGGACTGTGAGGGTTTAGAGCTCAAACCGAGTAACATTGTTGTCCGAGCCTTTGACGGGTCTAAAAGAATGGTACATGGTGAGGTTGACATCCCAATCAGGGTTGGGTTACAGGTCTTTGATTCAAAATTCTATGTGATGGACATCCATCCATCCTATTCTTGTTTGCTGGGTCGCCCGTGGATCCACAAGGCTGGAGCTGTGACCTCCACGTTGCATCAGAAGCTCAAGTACCCGGTAAGGGGGAAAATTGTAACAGTGCAAGGGGAAGAGGAATACATGGTCAGCCACCTCAACTCCTTCAGGTACGTGGAAATGGATGGGGAGTTCATTGAGACCCCCTTTCAACATTTTGAAGAGGTGCCACAGACCTTGGCAGCAGTAGAAGCAGTGACTGAAGAGGGTTCTCCCTTGAAGATGGCCTCCTTAAAGGACGCCCGGGCTGTGATTGAAAAAGGTGAATGTGCAAACTGGGGCAGGCTCCCGGATTTTACTCCTAAGACTAACAAGTTTGGGCTGGGTTTCACTGCAGAGGCTAAGAAGGTTGTGCGCAAGGCAAGGATTGGAAGACCTCCTGTGCTCATCACCCATCCAGGAGTGAATGCTATTGGGGATGAAGACGAAGTGGAAGAATCCGAGTTTGACAGCTGGATCTACCCAACGACCAACGGTGGACCTAGCAACTGGACCGCAAAAGACTTTACACCCATTACTTTTGTCACCCAGTAATAAACTTCTTTGTTTTGGATTTGTAATAAACAATAATTTGAAACTTTATGGCCCGGTGTCTTACCCGGGGCACCGTGGTTTTATTTGTGAGGGCTTTTGTTTGTCACTTTCATATATCATGAATAAAAGCATTGGAAGTTTTTCACATTTCAAATCTTGCGCTCTCTTTCTTTCTTTATATATTGCAAAACAGCTGTATTTACACACACTCACTCATACAGGTTTCAATCCATTCTGGATCTCACTGGTAACGACTCTGCTACTGCCAATTATGACTTCGAAAATCCGATCAACTTAGCCGAAGACGAAGGTGAAGATGATTGCGAAGTGCCTGGCGAACTTGCAAGACTGTTACTCCAGGAAGAGAGGGCCATTCAACCACATGAAGAGCCAGTGGAAACAGTGAACCTGGGTACTGAGACAGATAGAAAAGAAGTTAAGATTGGTGCCAATCTAGAGCTCAGCGTAAAACAACGGTTGACTCAGATATTACATGATTATGTGGAGATCTTTGCCTGGTCCTACGAAGACATGCCTGGGTTGGATACTGATATTGTGGTCCATCATTTGCCTACCAAGGAAGACTGCCCTCCGGTTAAGCAAAAGGTCTGCCGTATGCGTCCAGAGATGTCCGAGAAGATCAAAGCTGAGGTTATGAAGCAATTCGATGCCGGGTTTCTTGCAGTGACTTCTTACCCTCAGTGGGTTGCTAATATGGTGCCGGTACCAAAGAAAGATGGTAAGGTCAGAACGTGTGTTGACTACAGGGATCTGAACAGGGCCAGCCCTAAGGATGACTTCCCCCTACCTCACATTGATGTTATGGTTGACAATACTGCTCAGCACAAGGTTTTCTCCTTCATGGATGGTTTTTCAGGTTATAATCAGATCAAGATGGCTCCTGAAGATATGGAAAATACTACCTTTGTTACTCAGTGGGGCACCTTCTGCTACAAGGTCATGCCATTCGGGTTGAAAAATGCTGGGGCAACCTACCAACGTGCCATGGTTGCTTTATTTCATGACATGATCCATCATGAGATTGAAGTGTATGTTGACGATATGATTGCAAGGTCCCAAACTGAGGAGGAACACCTTGACCATCTACAAAAGCTGTTTGACCGTCTGAAGTTGTACAAGCTGAGGTTGAACCCGAACAAGTGCACCTTCGGGGTAAGATCTGGAAAGTTGCTAGGCTTCGTTGTAAGTGATAAGGGTATTCAAGTGGACCCTGCCAAGGTTAAAGCCATTCAAGAGATGCCAGTTCCTAGGACAGAGAAAGAAGTCAGAGGCTTTCTAGGACGTCTGTATTACATTGCCCGATTCATCTCGCACCTAACTGCTACTTGTGAACCAATCTTCAAGCTACTGAAGAAAGATCAGGTAGTATGTTGGAACGATGAATGTCAGGCCGCTTTTGATAGAATCAAAGAGTATCTCCAAGAACCACCCATCCTTATGCCACCAGTTGAAGGGAGACCTCTGATACTATACCTGACAGTACTTGATAACTCAATGGGGTGTGTGCTGGGGCAGCATGATGAGTTTGGCCGAAAAGACCATGCCATTTATTACCTTAGCAAAAAGTTTACCGACTGTGAGACCCGATACTCACTGCTCGAGAAAACTTGCTGCGCTTTGGTATGGGCTGCTCACCGGCTGAGACAGTATATGCTGACTCACACCACCTTGTTGATTTCAAAGATGGATCCGATAAAGTACATATTCGAAAAGCCTGCTCTGTCTGGGAGAATAGCAAGATGGCAAATGATCTTGACAGAATATGACATCTAGTACACGACTCAGAAATCCATCAAAGGAAGTGTATTGGCAGACCACTTGGCACACCAGGCAGTAGACGACTATCAGTCAATGAACTTTGAGTTTCCGGACGAGAGCATCATGATAGTGACTGATTGTGAAGTACCTGGACCGGATGAAGGACCTGAGGAAGGATCTCGATGGTCCATGCACTTTGACGGAGCCTCCAACGTTTTGGGTAACGGTATTGGCGCTGTGATTATATCTCCTCAAGGCACTCATACTCCACTCACTGCCCGGCTATGTTTCAACTGCACCAACAACATGGCAGAGTATGAGGCATGTATCATGGGTCTTCAAGCTGCGATCGACTTAAGGATCAAGTTTCTGAGTGTCTTCGGAGATTCCGCTCTCGTGATCAATCAGATCAAAGGCGAGTGGGATACGAAACATCCGAATCTTATTCCTTACAAAGAATGTGTGTTGACATTGATCCCCCATTTCATAGAGATAACTTTTGAACACTTTCCAAGAGAGGAGAATCAGTTGGCGGACGCGCTAGCTACGATGTCTTCCATGTTCAAAGTCAAGTGGGACAATGAGGCTCCCCGGATCATTAATTGGAAACTGGACGAACCGGCATACTGTTGTGATATCGAAGCTGAGATAGTGACTGAGAAACCTTGGTACCATGAGGTAAAGAGATACTTGGAAGCTCAGGAATACCCTGAAGGTGCATCTGTCAACGATAAGGTTCCTGAGAAGGTTCACAGCGAAGTTCTTCCTTAGTAACGACATCCTGTACAAGCGAAACCATGATTCGACCTTACTGCGTTGTGTGGATAAGACTAAAGCAGAAAGGATCATGGTGGAGCTACATGAGGGTACCTTCGGAACACATTCCAGTGGACATACCATAGCAAAGAAGATCCTTCGGGCAGGATATTTCTGGTCCACAATGGAAGCCGACTGCTACCAACATTCTTGGACATGTCATAAGTGCCAGATATATGCGGATAAGGTGCACGTTCCTCCAGTTCCTCTGAATGTCTTGACAGCACCTTGGTCGTTTGCAATGTGGGGCATGGATATGATCGGCGAGATTAAACCTACGGCATCCAATGGGCATCGCTTCATCCTGGTAGCGATTGATTACTTTACAAAGTGGGTTGAAGCAGCTTCTTACGCCACTGTAACCAAGAATGTTGTGGCACGGTTCATTCGGCATAACCTGATCTGTCGATACGGCGTCCCCGAAAGGATCATTACGGACAACGGTACCAATCTTAATAACAAGATGATCACTGAGCTCTGCGAGCAATTCAAGATACATCACCACAACTCTTCTCCTTACCCGCCGAAGATGAACGGGGCTGTAGAAGCAGCGAATAAGAATATCAAGAAAATTGTCCAGAAGATGACAGTGACCTATAAAGATTGGCACGAGATGTTACCGTTCGCTCTTCACGGGTACCGTACCTCAGCAAGGACGTCAACCGAGGCAACTCCCTTTTCCTTGGTCTATGGCATGGAGGCAGTCTTACCGATTGAAGTGCAGATACCCTCTCTCCGGATAATGAAGGATGCAGATCTGAACGAAGATGATTGGATCCATACTCGACTTGATCAGTTAAATCTAATCGATGAAAAGAGACTCACTTCTATATGTCATGGTCAAACGTACCAAAAACGGATGATCAGGGCATTTAACAAGAAAGTCAGACCACAAGAATATCAAGTTGGGGATCTGGTAATCAAACGCATCATCCTTCCTCAGAGTGATCCAAGGGGCAAATGGACCCCTACATACGAAGGGCCATTTATGGTTAAACATGTGTTCTCAGGAGGAGCCATGATCCTAACCACCATGGATGGTGACGACCTTCCTCACCCCGCCAATGCAGACATAGTAAAAAGATACTACGCATGATAAAAGACCCGCTAGGTTGACATACCTAGGCAAAAATTAGGGCTTCCCGGCGAACCAAAAGGGTTCGGGCAACATGATGGATGAAATTTAAAAAAAAACCTGTACACCCGGCAAGTCGAAAACCTGAAAAGGCGGCTTGGGCAAAAATGGGTATCCCGGTGGACTGAAAACCCGAAAGGGCGGTCCAGGCAAAAGTTAGGGATTAAAGCATAATACTATGTCTCATTGGATCACCTTGCATCCAGAATCCGGTATCAACCATCAAGTCCAGACGACATCGATCAGTCAGCTTCATCTTCAACTAAGCAGCCAAGTGATGAGACGCTCGAAGATATAAAGGCGATAGCAGAGTTGGAACCCAGTGGGATTATTCTTTTCACATAGCTGTTTTGTTTTCCCTTTGTACAAAATTGTATAAACTCTGTTGTTCGGCGGCGTTCTCTTACTAGGACGTCAGCCTCTTGTACATAAACGCCTATTCACAGGCAAATTCAAAAATCAATACAAATTCACAGTTCAAACCAATTGCCAATTGTTTTTTTTCTTTTTCTGTTTTGTTTTGCGAAGAACGTCCAATGTTCAATTTTTGATATATGCATTTGACACTAATTGCTAACTCATAAATATTTGCATGCAAAACAAAGGATTAATTACTGGTAACATCAGAAACAGGGGCAATAATGAGTCGTCTAAGCGATCTAATTGCTCTGTCCACCAAAGTACCAAGGTAGGTTCAGCTGAAGAACACAACCAATATATCTTAACTCCCCAGAGAGTGAGCCAGCAAGTCAGTACACTCTCCCCAAGCAAAGTTATACTGTCAGCCTTAAGGAAATTGGGTATCCCCAGCAGATCTCAACATTCCTCAGCATAGTATTCAAGCATTCTTAACAAGCATCCCCGACAGTCTTGATCTAAGATTGTTCCCCGGCGGTATACCAGACATTCAGCGGAGCCACTTCCCCAATATATCTCAAAATTTCCCCAGGAAAGTCCAGTCTGAAGATTTCCCCAGGAAAGCTGAATCATCTCCCCAGCAGGAAGTTTATCCCCAGTAGATTCTGGAAGCTTTCTCCCCTGCAGAGCACGAACGCGTCTCCCGGCTTTATTCAAAGGTTATTTCCCTACCAGGATATAACTGGGTTATCCTCAGCCAAAAGCCACGGAAAGATTGTCCTCAGCGAAGTATTCTTATCCCCAGCGGAGTTCATCTTCCAACATGATGCATCAATGGTATTCCCAGCGGAGTTACCATCAACATCTCAACAGAGTACCTCTCTTCCCACAGAATATTGTTCCCCAGCAAGGTCGCTAGAGTGATTTTCTCCCTGCAGAGTAATCTCCAAGTTTATTCCCCAACAGAGTCATCTTCTCCTACCGGTATTCTTGCAACCATCATCCCCAGCGGAAACAAGAAGCTCTATTCTTCCACATCAGCCCAGGATTCAACTTCCCGGCAGCCGTCAAGGATTTATTTTCCTAGACAAAAACATACATAAACATCACATCTTCATACATTATAGCATGCATATACGCATCATGAACACACAATCTCATTTATTCTGAGAACATCACGCATGTCATACATCATGACATCACATACGACTGACATTTGGTCTTTTCAGGACAAAGGTTAATACAAAGATAATTACTATCAAAGGTCGCAACTAAAGATCTGATTCCTGTATCTCGCCAGGGTGTATCTGTTGACGACTGATACCAGACTCGATTCCTGTATCCTTCCAGGGCACGTCTGAAGAGTTTGAGGATCTGATTCCTGTATCTTGCCAGGGTGTATCTGTTGACGACTACAGTACCAGACTCGATTCATGTATCCTGCCAGGGCACGTCTGAAGAGTTCGAAGATCCGATTCCTGTATCTTGCCAGGGTGTATCTGTTGACGACTAACATTACCAGACTCGATTCCTGTATCCTGCCAGGGCACGTCTGAAGAGTTCGAAGATCCGATTCCTGTATCTTGCCAGGGTGTATCTGTTGACGACTACATTACCAGACTCGATTCCTGTATCCTGCTAGGGCACGTCTGAAGAGTTCGAAGATCCGAATCCTGTATCTTGCCAGGGTGTATCTGTTGACGACTACATTACCAGACTCGATTCCTGTATCCTGCCAGGGCACGTCTGAAGAGTTCGAAGATCCGATTCCTGTATCTTGCCAGGGTGTATCTGTTGACGACTACATTACCAGACTCGATTCCTGTATCCTGCCAGGGCACGTCTGAAGAGTTCGAAGATCCGATTCCTGTATCTTGCCAGGGTGTATCTGTTGACGACTACATTACCAGACTCAATTCCTGTATCCTGCCAGGGCACGTCTAAAGAGTTCGAAGATCCGATTCCTGTATCTTGCCAGGGTGTATCTGTTGACGACTATATTCTCCAGACTCGATTCATGTATCCTGCCAGGGAACGTTTGAAGAGTTTAAAGATTCGATTCCTGCACCCAGCCAGGGCACATCTACATAAAGAGTTTGAAGATCAACTCCTGTAACAGGCCAGGTAACCATTTTCTTTCTCAGGTACACAAGTTCTCGCTAAGGAATCTCTTACGCGATCGACACCTAGATGGCATCTATAAGCCCATCCACATACCAACAATCCCTAGATGGCATCTATAAGCCCATCCTCCTATCCATCACCTCTCAACATGGCATCTGTAAGCCCATTCCCTATATCGCACTGTTGACATTCTACTATGTGAGTGCAAATTTTTGGGCACTCTAGTGTTCAATCATCTTCTACCCTCGGATCACGAAAGGCACACAAGCCAATCTACATCCTCAGGTCTAAGAAGATTGAACAGGGGCAACTGTTGTACCCCAAAATTTACCCTCCCATATTCTTCAAAGTTTTGGCAAACATCCTCCTCAAATGGTTCAAAGTCTACTCAAGGGCTACACAGTCAACCATCCTCCTAAGCCAGTCAAATTAGGGTTTTGGTTCCTGCAAGGAAATTGAGGTTTTCAAGGGCTCAATCAAGTCCCATATGCTCATAAACATTGTCAAGCACCTACATGTCAAGTTTCAAGGCTCACAAGGTCAAGTTGCACAGTCAAAAACCCTAATTGCTCCACAGTCAACTGCAGGGGCAAAATGGTCATTTGGCAGTCAAAAGTCAAAAATTTTGGTCAACATCTTATTTTGAAGCCACAAACATCATTTGATCAATTCTTGATCATGATTCTCAAGGCATGGCTCAAAAAGTCTCAAGATGCAAAAGTTTCTATTTTTGGACAATTGAAAAAGTCAACTGCAAATTGACCAGGGCATAACTTCCACATGGTGTATCAGAAAAACTCCATCCAAAGCTCATTTTCAAGAGAATGACATTTCCTACAACTCATCTTCACACTTCAAGTCCAAGAAATGCTATCACAAAAAGTTATCAATCTCAACATTATAGGTCATTTTCAAAAGTCAACAAAAAGGCACTTTAAGTCAAAGACCATAACTTGAGATTGGTAAATCAAAATGACATGGTATCAAAGACATTGGTTAGAGGACTTCACGACCTTTCCAAAATGTCCAAGAACATGTTCATAACTTCAAAATTGAGCAAGATATGCATTGGAGAAGTTGGGAAATTTTTGTGAAATGGCCAAAATCAATTATCCTTGAAACTTCATTTTTGACAAAAGGGGCCCACTTTTTCCACTTGTTTCAGCTTGGCCATGCCTCCCACGTGTCCCACAAATTATTTCAAGATTTAAAGTTAATTTTTCCATTTTTATTTAATTTTATTGGATTTAATTCATTTTAAATCCTTTAAAATCAAATAAAAATCAAAAAGGTTAATTAAGGGACATATTTGGTTTTGAATTGCTTTGAATCACCATCAAACACATTCCAAATTCATGCAAAGGGCTAAATGAAGCAAGAATTCAAATTTTGGCTCAAAAATGGAAGGTGTTTTAATGGAGTTCATAGCAAAATCCTAAGCATGAATGCATTGCATTATTGGCCATAATTTGGATCAAGACACATTACATAACATGTATGCAAGCTAACACAATGGGATACACGACCTAAGAAGCTCTCAAACTGCAAAACACATTTCAAAAATTTCAAGCAAAAGAGCAAAACTGTAAACCTCCTTACAACACGTTTTAAGTACCCATTCCCATCCAAACACATTCCTGGCATCTCAAGGAAGCTATTCCAATCAAAACCAACCCTCTATACTCAGGGAATCGGTATAACAGAATCAAACTTTTCTTGAAATTTTCCTTAATCGTGTTCTGATTTCTAGGCATTATTCATGCATTTTTGTTGTTGATTTGTACTAACATGAGTGTTTTGAAGCTAATGGCATGCTTTGATTGAATTAATATTGCCTGTACAAGAATTCACCATGGATGTTTCTTAGGGTTTTAGAGCTCCACTTTTGGGGTTTTACGCATCTGGAAAAATTGGCCAACCAAAATAGTACCATTGGATTCAGGACATCCAGACGAAACTAATCCACTATTCGCGCCCTTTTTATGTTTGCATATGAGTTGTTCGCTATTTTTTGCAGGTGGTGTTTTGGGGGGATTTAAAACCCCCTCTATATGCTCATGTTACAGGTACACAAATGAAGAAGAAGACTGTGTGGCGAGACATCACTAGGGGATTTGAATTCTAGCGCGTTTTTTTTTATTTCGTAGCATTGACTTTGGTTTTGTTTCATAATATTTGTTATCTATTACACTACAAACGCGCACAAATAGCTCACTTGGTCAAGGCATCCGCTGGTAAGCATTGGGACCTGGGTTCGATTCCCAGGTCCCCTTGTATATTTCATGATTTTTTCTATAACACGCTTCTGTGCAGCGCCTCATCCAAGGTCTATCATGAAACCTTATATCCAAGCCTACCAAGTGTCACAGGGCCTCAATCTGATGGCCATCACATGAATTCCACCATGCGCATTAGTCAACCACTCTGCACGCCAACGCTGAAAAGTCAAACAGGGCCTGATTCAATGGGCCTATTTGCTTCAACAAACCTCTCTTTGGGTTCAGACACCCCCAGGGTTTGCTCATTCTTTTAATCTTTTTTTCTTTCTTTAGTTTTCCTTTTATTCTTTTATTTGTCTTTTTTAATTAATTGATTCCTTTAAATTACACAAAAATAATTTTCATAATACAAAAAAAAAATCAGAAATCATAAAAATAAAAAATATGTTTTATTTAATATTTAAAGTCATTAATATTTTGTAAATAAATCTTTTAATAATCAACTTAGTTAAATTAGGTTTTTATTTTAATGTTTTTCTTAAATAGCTAAAAAAATGTAGAAATTAGGTTTTTAGCTTTTTTTTAATCTTTTTCTTAATAAAATAATTTCTTCTTCTCATTATTATTATTAATTATTAATTATTTTGTAAATACTCATGTAATTAAATAATTAGTATAAATTAGGTTAAAACTTTAATTTTTTTTTCTTTTTTTTCTTTAATAATTAAAAAATATTTAGAATTAGGGTTTCTTTTAATTAATTCTCTTTATTTCCATTAAATACAAAAAAACATAAAAAATAACTTCTTTTCTTTATTGAATAATTAATTAATTTTTTTAATTTCATTTAGTTTCTTTAAAGGGTCCAACGCCCTCGCATATTTGATTCTAATTTCTTTTCGCACGCGTATTCTTATGTTTCTTTTAAATCTTATGTAATTGCCCAAAGCCTTGTAATAGTAATTAGGAAATTCATTTATTTTCCGCATTTTATTTAAAAACGGGTCTTTGTTAATTTGGCGATGTATAGACCCGCGCCTTGTAATAGCGTAGGACCTTTATTTTCCGCATTTTAATTTCTGCACCTTTTAACTGTTAATCACATGAAAGAATGAATGGCTAAATAAAATCAAAGCATAGCTCACCAATGCCTGATCAAAGACAAACATAACTGAAAACAATACACGAATTCACACACCACTCTTAGGGTACGCCTCACTGTTGCCTTGCCCCCTCGAAACGTGGTCGTCGAGTACAGGACGTTTTAGTAAGTCCTTATGTCCATGAACATGGCATAAGGGTAGCTTTTAAGGTGTCCTACTGTTGCTCTGGTGACCACACTGTCCCTACAAGCTCGAATTGTGGTCGTCGAGTATAGGACGTTTTAGTAAGTCCTTATGTCCGTTGATCCATATGCCTCAAAACAAGTTGACTCGGAAAAGTTGCCTCGGAATAAAAAAGGATCAATGGCATAAGGGTAGCTTCTAAGGTGCCCTACTGTTGCTCTGGCGACTACACTGTCCCGATAAATGAATTGACCCGAACACCTCCAACGGTGGTGCTACCTACCTCTCAATGGTGGGATGGCATTACCTTAAGGACATTTACACAGCCTAATTCCTTAGGGTAGGTAGATGACTCATAGATACTTGCTCTAATTCAAAACAAATCAAAAACTTCTTTTCACACCGACACTTTTCAAAAGGCTTTCAAAAACAACTTTTCAAACACTCTTGAGGACTGATACAAGAGTTGGTCTGAAACTTTAAACGAAACTTTTTTTCAAATCCACTCATACTTGAAAAGCAAACAAACCTTTTGAAAACACAAATGAGCAAGTATCTAAGAGCCCATGGATAACCATGGATAGAAAGGGTGCTAACACCTTCCCTTTCTATAAATCTACCTCCCGAACCGAGAAACATTCTCAATAAGGAATTTTGTTGTGCTTTTGTCCTTTCCATGTTGGAGAAAATAAAAGACGGTGGCGACTCTTGTTTCGGCGACATTTCGCGAACCAGCGTTAAACAATCAGTTCAAGATCCACCGATCACAGTCATAATAGCAGCTACATCCAACACTTTGTTACTTCAAGTCTAATGCACTGGGAAGTATCTTCCCTAGATCTCACCCAGAACAGAACAAGACGCATATTCTTAATCCAATTTAAATTCTGGTATACATATCACAAATGTCCTAAAAGATATAGAGACATTGATCTCTGCACAACATATGGAATGGATAAAGCTTACTGATACATATCAAAACAACATCATGACATATGTTCCAACATCTTATATGACATGTCAATCAATCAAGAAAAAAAAGTGAACAATGCAGAATGATAATAACACAAAGATATAATGACCCAGTTCGGTGTATAACAACACCTACTCTGGGGGATACCAAGCCAGGAAGGAAGTCCACTATCACTAGTATTAGTTCAAAAATAAATTCCCCTGTTTACAACTTCTCACATAAACCCTACCCAATGAAACTTCCTAAATCGCCTCATGATATCTAACAATCACAACCTCTGGTGACTGTATCAAACTACTTGAAAGACACCCCTTTCAAAAAACATTCAGCCAAGACTCTTGACTAACAAACACACTTGGATTTGCTTTAAATCTTCATCCAAGAACAATATACAATTCATTACCTAAAGGCTTCTGAATTTGTATAGAAACAAAGTCTACCATAATGTATCAAACTGATACAAAGGGTGACTTACAACACAAGAAAGTACACGACTCTCAAAACCCTAAACCCTTATATTTATTTTACAAAAGTGTTTCACAAGGCTTATTTACGTTTATCTAGTTCTAAGTCTTCCTTTTATAATCTTCAGTTGTCCATGGCTTCGAAACCGCGACATATTAGTTGCTGAAAATCTGCAGAATCTTATGCATAAAAATATGAATTCAATCATTTGTTTCCTAATTTGTCTTCACAAATCTAAACATATAAGTCTCCTTGAAATCAGCTTGAATCTCTTCAATCTTCAACCTGAGCGCCACATAGGATAGCATAATATTCAAGAATATTTTGTATCTGTAACAAACAGAACTAGTCCAACTGCTCAGCCAATCATAGTTACAATGTCGAATGATTCTGCATAGGACATATTTATTCGACATGTTTTTCTTCATATACTTTAACATCTTGTTCAGTAACTAGTTTGACCAAAATTAGTCAAACCTTTAGAGCTTTCAGTTTAACCATTGAAACAGTTTTCTTAAGGACAGCTTCATATTTCCTATCATGTGAAATTAGTTCTTTTCCTTTCACATTCCTAGGATCACCAATTAAAGCTTACCCTAGAAGACGATCAACATGGCATCCAATTCTTCTCAAATTTTGAAATTGTTTGGCTTCTTGGAAATGTAAAGTAGTTTCATTAGGGGTTTGTGTGACTCTTATAAACTTTGTATTGAATTCGATTCCTTTGTATTGTTTTTCTTTCTACAAATGTTTGAAAGTTGTCCTCCAAGAGATAGTTCAGATTCTGTGAATTTTTTTTGTGGAATGGAAAATACAAGAGAATAAAAGAGTTTTTTTGGTCTTCAATCTGCAAACCAAAGAGTGAAGGGGCTTAGGAGTCAATAATTGTGATTACTTGAATTCAACTTTATTGAGTAAATGGGACTGCTAATTCATCACGAACTATAATGTTGTTAGGTATCGTATCTTAACTTATAAATATGGTGATATCAAAGGTCTAACTCTAGACCCTTCTTGGGTAGTTAACAATGAAAGATCCTTAATTTGGTGGAGGGATCTAATGATTTATTTAGGTGTTTGGGGTGGGGGATGAATTGAACTAGTTTGGTAACAACATCTCTTGTAAATTAGGAAAGCGTATTGATATTGACTTCAAAGGCATAAATGGTTAAGGGTTGTTACTTTGAAGCTCCAATTCCCTAACTTATTTGATTTGGTGCATGCTTCAGGACCAACAGTTTGAGGATCGAGTCAATGGTTGAATGACGCTTGAAATTGAAATCTTACTCTCAATTCTGATTTATTGTAGGATTCATCTCAGAAAGGGTGGATTGATCTTCCAATCACTCTCCAAAATTTCCATATGATTTTTGATGTTGATGATTTATTTGACTAGTGGTGTGATGTTGTAGGTTTCTCAATCAAGGTGGCCTATGCAAGGTTGGATTCTATTTTGCCTGCAATTTACCAACCAGAGTTCGATCTTTCTTGTGGCATCAAGCTTGTTTGAAAATCCATTCTCCAAGTAATATCCAAATCTATGCTTGGAGACTCCTTCTAAATAAGCTCCAAACTAGGGACGAAATGGCCAAATGATGGGTCCTAAGTGGTGCACATATTTTGGTTTGCCCATCCTGTCTTGGTCCGAATGAATCGCACTTGCATTTTTTCCTTCATTGTCCGGTGGCATCTCAAGTTTGGGAGATTATTTTGGACTTGATTGGTTTAGGTCAGATAAATTCTTGTAATGGGGTCGTAACTGAGTTATAGGTATGCATTTTGATTTTTGGGTTCTTGGTAGGGCTTGATATATAATAGTAACACTTTGTTTTGGAATAAAAAAGATGATGATGGGTTTTTTTTTGTTATTTTAATTGGTTTCTGAATTGTTTATCATGTTTATATTCTCCATGAACTAGTATTTTTTTTACTAGTATTTTGAACTTATATATATATATATATATATATATATATATATATATATATATATATATATATATATATATACAACTTGTTTTTGATGATCCCTTTGTATTGGTGTAGTTAGTCGAAGACCATCACCAATTCGAAGAACATCAAAGTCGCATCATCCGCCGTCGACGCCAATAACCCTTTTTCTTTCTTTGGTAATTCAAGTTCAAATTCTATCTGTATCGATCAATTAAAAAACACATTTATTTTTAAATAGATATATTTATTTTTAGTCCATGTTATTAACTATAGAAATAAATTTCTAGAAATAATTCATTTAATTCAAACAAAAAGAGAATAATCCATTTATAGTGTTTTTGTTTACTTGAATTAGTAGAAAAAATGGATAAAAATGGATGTTTGCCGATTGATTGTCACAAGAGTACGAGAACGGGGTATTGAAATTCGTTAAGTTTGCATTTAAACACGCCAAAGAACCCAGTCGAATGAAGTGTCCTTGCTTGGGTTGTTTTTATGTGGGTCGGGTTGACGCAGATAGATTGAAATCACATTTATAATGCGTGGAATTGATAGAACTTATACGTGTTAGATATTTCACAGTGAAAAAAGTAACGACAACGTTGAATCAGGAGAGAAAAGTAGTACGACCTATACTTCAGACGACAAGGACACAGATACATACAATTTTGATCGAGTCGAAGAGATTGCAGATGCACTTGAAGAAGATCTTCAGGATTGTCCCAAAATGTTTGAGATATTGGTAAGCGATGCAGAGAAACCGTTATATAAAGGTTGCACTAAATTCACAAGACTGTCTGCGGTATTAAAGTTGTACAACTTAAAGGCGGGCAATGAATGGTCAGATAAAAGTTTCAGAGTTATTAGCCCTTATGAGAGATATGCTTCCAGAGGATAATGTTCTTCCTAATCGAACCTATGAGGCCAAAAAAATGTTGTGCTCTATTGGAATGAGCTATGATAAGATACATGCTTGTCCAAACGATTGCGTTTTGTTTTGAAACGAAAATGCATCGTTAAATGAGTGCCCGAAATGCGGTTTGTCTCGATATAAGAAAAAATTGTCTCCAACAAAAGTCTTATGGTATTTTCCTATAATTCCGAGATTTGGGCGCATGTTTTGTAGTGAAACCGATGCAAGACACCTGACTTGGCATGCAGATGAAAGAACTATTGATGGAAAGTATCGACATCGGCAGATTCACCATAGTGATCGAAAATTGATAATGATTATCCTGATTTTGGAGAAGAAACAAGAAACCTTCGCTTGGATTTATCTACTAATGGAATGAACCCGCATGGTCTTCAAAGTATCTCACATTCCACATGGCCTGTAATTTTTATGATTTATAACCTACCTCCATGGCTATGTATGAAGCGTAAGTACATGATGTTATATATGTTAATTTCTGGGCCTAAACAACCAGGGAATGACATAGACGTATACTTAACACCTTTGATCAAAGATTTAAATATTTTTTAGGAGAACGGGGTGGAGGTTTATGTGGATATAGGAAACAAAGTTTCAATTTGAGGGCGATGTTGTTTTGCACAATTAATAATTTTCCAGCATACGGGAATATATCTGGGTATAGCATTAAAGGTCAACGTGCGTGTCCTTTTTGTGAAGATGGAACTGATATGACACGTTTGGAACTTTGTCAGAAGAATGTGTTTCTCGGTCATCGTAGATTCTTATATTCTAAACATCACTACCGTGTGTGGAGAAAAGCATTCAATGGAGACACCGAACAACGTAAAGCTCCACCTGCATTGTCAGGTGACCAAATTTTTGAAAAGGTGAAAGTTGTGTGTACCCAGTTTGGCAAACCTTTTGCGCATACAGTTGTCAAAGGTGGGTGGAAGAAGAGATCGATTTTTTTTGAATTTCCATATTGGAAGTCTCTGTATGTGAGACATTTTCTCGATGTTATGCATATTGAAAAAATGTATTTGAAAGTGTTATTGGTACGTTACTCAATATTAAAGGAAAGTCTCAAGATGGCCTTAAATCAAGGGAGGACATGTTAAAGATGGGAATACGAACTGAACTAGGACCAGTGAAGAAAGGAAGCCGAATATATCTATCACCTGCTGCTTTTACTCTATCTAGAAAGGAGAAAAAGATATTAAGTAAGTTTCTAAGTGAAGTTAAAGTTCCAGAAGGATACTATTCAGATATTAGAAGACTTGTGTCTATGAAAGACCTCAAGTTAAAGAGTTTAGAGACACATGATTTCCATGTTATAATGGAGCATTTTCTACCAATAGGTATACGTTCTATTTTTCCAGATAAAGTAAGGAGCGCGATAACTAAGTTGTGTTTTTTCTTTAGGAGATAAAAACCAGGAGTTTGACTTGTTATAATTCGCGCATGACACAATCATCCTGGAAAACGCAAATTGGGAAAACCTCTGATCCATTAAATCAGTGTTGCAAGGTTTCAAATTGGTCGTTAGTCCAAGCGTTAACTTCCACAAGAGTAAAATCACGGGTTTTTGAAATTATGGTATATAGATCACATATGTCCTAAAAGATGTCGAGACATTGATCTCTGTGTAATAGCATCTGGACTGGATAAAGCATACTGATACATATCAAAACAACATCATGACATATGTTCCAACATCTTATATGACATGTCAATCAATCAAGAAAAAAAACTGAAAAATGCAGAATGATAATAATACAAAGATATGACGATCCAGTTTGGTGTACAACAATACCTACTTTGGGGGCTATCAAGCCAGGAAGGAAGTCCACTATCATCAGTATTAGTTCAAAGCTAAACTCTCCCGTTTACAATGTCTCGCTTAATCCCTACCCAATGCAACTTCTACTTAGATCCTCCCTAAATATGAGAAATCGTCATCTCACTTCCTAAATCACCTCAGTGATATCTAACAATCACAACCTCTGGTGACTACATCGAATTATCTGAAAGACACCCCTTTCAAATAATGTCAGCCAAGACTCTAAATTAACAAACACACTGGGATTTTCTTCAAGGCTTCATCCAAGAATAATATATAATTCATTACCTAAAGGCTTCTGAATCTGTATAGAAACAAAGTCTACCACAATGTATCAAATCGATACAAAAGGTGACTTACAACACAAGAAAGTACACGACTCTCAAAACCCTAAACCCTTATATTTATTTTATAAAAGTGTTTCATAAGGCTTAGTTACATTGCCCTAGGTATAAGTCTTCCTTTTATAATCTTCAGCTGCCCATGGGCTTTAAAACCGCAACATATTAGTTGCTGAAAATCTGCAGAATCTTCTGTATAAAAATAGGACTTCAGTCATTTGTTTTTCCAATTTGTCTCCACAAATAGGAACTAATAAGACTTATTGAAATCAGCTTGAATATATTCAATCTTCAACCTGAGCGCCACATAGGATAGCATAATATTCTAGAATATTTTGTATCTGTAACTAACAGAACTAATCCAACTGTCCAGATGATTGTAGTCACAATATCGAATGATTATGCATAAAACATCTTTATTCGATATGTTTTTCTTCACATACTTTTATATCTTGTTCAACAACTAGTTTTACCAAAATTAGTCAAATCTTTAGAGCTTTCAATCCCCCCTTTGGCAAATTTTGGCTAAAAATCCTTTTGTACAATAAATCCAGGAACAAGAGTCTCCACACTCCTTTTGCATAATAAATTCAGAAACACAGATCCTGAAGAGAAAAAGTCCTGAAGTCATTTCAGCCGAAAGCTTTTAATCTTTTTGCACATGAGGAAGAAGATAACCAGAACAAACATTTGATCATTTAGTTACTCCCCCTTAACCTAGGAGTCGATTCTTGTCGAGAATGGATAAATCTTCCTCTCTATAGGCATAAGAGAATCCTTACAAAGGAACGAAAATTTTATCCTAAGCAACCAAACACCAACTCAAATAACTCAGAACACAAGACACAAATGTGTTCATAACTCATATCACATTACATAAAATCAACAGAACCTGAGACATGACTCAAACATGATATTGGAACACCCTGTTAAACATTCTTGCAAAACAACTACAAGGGCAGACCCAACACCCAAATGGTGACCACCCTTCTCCCTCTTTTTATCCAGAACATGACAAAAGTACCTGAAATAGACCCATACCCATATTGTACTCACCCAAAAACGAACAAAGGCCATAAGATCATAACCCAGCAAGATACAACTTTATCATAAGGAAAGAGATAACCTACTTTTATACTCAAGAAGAAACCTAAGAAGTAACGCTTCTAGTTTGAAACAATGGTCTTAGTGAAATAGGATAATAAATTTGGAAGAAAGTTTTAGCACAAATAAATGTGCACCGTCTAAGTCGGTGTTGAATGTTTCTTCTTTAATGAACACTGTTCAAAAAGCATTCTTCATGCCTTTATTTATTCTGAACTATTTCACCTTGAAGTTAAAGTTCCAATAAAAGCACATGCATGGTCAACGGTATGTGTCAGAAATCCACCTGACGCATATTCGGATGCATCGTACACAGGCACCACTTGAAGATTTACACATAACCAAATTCTGAACAATGTCCTGACATATATCCAGACATTGTCCACCCTCTCTTGTATTCAAAAGCACCTTTTTCAGTATTCAGCCAAAGATTTTTCAGACTAGGGCTACAATGTGGTTGAAAGAACAATTTCTCTAGGAAATACTCATAGACATTCATGTTTTGAAGCGTAATCATAATGCCTTCCACTGAATTCAACATGTACTCCTTTCATCTAGAATTAGTGATATTTGACCATGAAAACTTCTATTTATCAATAGAGAACTTCCATTGATCTTGACTTTAATCAACAGATAAAAATAATATCTCAAAAACAAAGATTCTCAAATCACTCCTAAGAACCATGACCATGATTTGATTCAGCCCGTTGATTTCCCAATGACATGATCAAACTCTAACTACCAAGTCCTCCACGAACTGCACCAGTAACATAATGTCTGAACATCTTGCCTGACTTCACATCCTCACAAGAGGAACTTAAACTCAGTCAGCTTGACCCCCAAGAAATCTATATAAAGATTGTACTTTAGCAACATATTCTAGACAAGAGTTCAACTTCCCCTGTCATAGGTAACCAATCCTCCTTTGACAAGAACAACATAAATGGTGAACGACAACACAAGATTCATCTTTATGCTCACATAGAATTACACCCCTTATTTAACACACTTGCCAAACACATTCTCATGAGGTAATGCCAATCATGACACTTGTAACACCCCAATTCTACCCCCGGCAATTTATATAGATAAATCAGAGTTATAAAATTTCAATCATGCAAATGAATCGGGACGTCACAAATTCTTCTAACAAATTCATTGCTTTCATCATGGATATATAACACTTTTTAAAACATCGGATGAACCATCAACATAACATCTTTAATCAAATAATTCAACATCTACACAGCGGAATTCTTAATAACATCTCTAACAAAACAACAACTTCGAAATATCTCATATTTAATAATAATCAATTTAAAATTCAACAACTAAAAATCAACGATCAAAAATCAGCAAAACATTCATCCCTCCGAGTGTTACATATCAGAGAAATGACACCGACTCGAACTACTGAAGGTATACAACCTTCACTCTCGATTACCTCCACGTTACCAACATAGGGGCAACATTCAAACAGAAGGGGTGAGATATATAACAATATAATAAAGCGCATGATAATTAATATATTAAATTAGATCAATAACATCACCACTTCTCATCTCATAATAAAAAATACTACAAATATACACACATTCGTCAACATCAAAATACACTTCTTTATGAAATCATATAATGCGACTCAATACTATGCAAATGCATGTGGTACCATTGGAGTAGAACTCCCATCTCATAAATTTGCCAATTAATAGAGGCATTAACAAGGCATAGCCTTCATCTCAAAATTCACCAATACAGGCCATCTCAACGAGCATAAGCTCCATCTCAAAAATGCAATGTATGCAATACAACCATGAATGTAACAACAACACCCAAGTTAACAACATCTCAAATCATCTCAAAAACATCCTAATTTAACATCTTAAAAGCATCACAAAATAACAACATCTCAACCTCTCGTCATCAACATCTCATATCATCAAAATAATTCATAAAACATCATTAATAACTCAGTTGTACTTTAATTTCCACAGTAAATCAATACTGCCATTCTGTAACTCTAACGTCAAGACCGTCACTATCCTACTGTTATAGCTCAAACAACAGCTTCTAAGCATCTAACATTCATCGTTCTGTACGAAAATAACGTAAGGCCGACACAACTTCTGGCCAGCACAACCTCTGACCACGCAACCTCTAACCAACACAACTTCTAATAACACAGCTTCTAATAAAACAACTTTTGGCCGACACAATCTTCTGACTAATACAACTTCTGACCATCACAACTTCTGACTAACCTAACCTCTGACCAGATACAACTTCTGACCATCACAACTTCTGACTAACCCCATCTTCTGACCAGATACAACTTCTGACCATCATAACTTTTGACTAACCCCATCTTCTGACTAATACAAATTCTGAGTAATGCAACTTCTGATGACACAATCTTCTGACAGCATAACTTCTAACCAATACAACTTCTAACATCAGAACTTTTATTTTCAACGCAACTTCTAATATCAGAATTTCTAACATCAGAGCTGTTATTTTCTATTAATCCTACTATTCTAATTCTTTTCCTAATATCCACCTAACTAAGAACAATATGACAAATTCTATTCTCCAAATTAATTCATTAATTCTAATACAGTAGCGCCTGATATCAATTTGGCAAATTCTGCGTTCTTTCTGCAACATTATGCGTTTCTTCTTCCCTGCTTATCACTACAGATTCATACCTAAAGCCATAAAACTTAATCTAATCATGACAATTTATCACCCATAATTACCTTATAATTCTACAGCATTTTAACAGCATCAAGACATCAATATTCATCGAAATTCATCAATTCACATCATACATCAATCATATATTCTCAATTCAAGAACAAGACAACAATCACCACTAACCCCACATACCAATCATCATAAACCCAATTATAGAGTCAGAACCCCACCCTTACCTTGGATTGAAGGTCGCTCTACAATTTTTGGTTGAATTCTCATTCTTGCCGTTTTCCACTTTTTCCAACAGCTTCACGTTCTCTTCCAAATCCTTATTCTGTTAAGCCTCTTTCTTTCTATTCTATTCCAACAACAATAAAATAACCCTATTATTCTATTATTCCTTATTGGGATTAAAACTAATACACCCCCTTATTACTTCTATTCCTTTAAAAATAAGCCCACACCACATAATAATATTATATTTCTAATATTATTTCTCCACTTAATAAAATAAATCCAATTAATTATAACACATCTTCACAAATATCCCAAAAAATAATTTAATTAAATAATTAATTAAATTACGGGTGTTACAACTCTCCCCCACTTAGAATTTTTTCGTCCTCGAAAATTTACCTTAATCAAACAATTCAGGATAGGAGTCTCGCATCTTGCTCTCCAACTTCCAAGTCATGCTTTCACCAGCAGCTCCTAGCCAAAACACTTTAACCAAGGGAATCTCCTTGCCCCTCAGAGTCTTTATTTCACGATCCGCGATCCGTACAGGCATCGTCTCCACCGTAAGATTATACCGTACTTGCACATCGTCCATATGAATCACATGAGATGGATCTGAAATATAGTTCTGAAGTTGCGACACATGAAACACATCATGCAAATTCGAAAGATTAGGCGGTAAAGCCACTCTATAAGCAACATACCCCCACTCTCTTCGAAATCTGATACGGTCCAATAAAATGAGAAGTGAGCTTCTTAGACTTTAATGCTCGCCCAACACCAGTCACATGTGTAACTCTCAAAAACACATGATCACCAGCTTGAAATTCTAAATCCTTTCTTCGCTTGTCATGATAACTCTTCTGTCTACTTTGGGCAGCTTTCATCTTTTCTCGAATCAACTTCACCTTCTCAGTAGTCTCACGAACAAGTTCAGGTCCAAGTACTACACTTTCTCCAAATTCATGCCAACATAAAGGAGTTCTACATCTTCGACCATACAACGCTTCAAAAGGTGCCATCCCAATACTAGAATGGTAACTGTTATTATAAGTGAACTCTATCAACGAAATATAAGTATCCCACGAACCTCCCTATTCAAGAACACATGCCCCCAACAAGTCTTCCAACGATTGAATAGTCCGTTTAGTCTGACCATTTGTCTGAGGATGATATGCTGAAGTCAACCTTAATTTAGAACCCAGCGCTTCTTGCAAACTCTTCCAAAAATCAGAAGTAAATCTTGGATCTCTATCTGACACAATGCACAAAGGAACACCATGCAGCTTCACAATCACACTAATATAAATCTCATCCAACTTCGACACTAGAAAACTGGTGTTAATAGGAACAAAATAAGCCGACTTCATAAGCCTATCAACAATCACCCAAATCGAATCATGTCCTCTTAAAGTATTAGGCAACCCTGTCACAAAGTCCATTGAAATTCTATCCCATTTCCATTCTAGAACTTCCAATGGTTGCATCAATCCTGCAGGCTTCTGATGTTCAACTTTCGACTTCTGATAAGTCAAACATGCATACACAAACCGAGCCACGTCACTCTTCATCCCAGGCCACCAAAACAAACCTTTCAAATCTTGATACATCTTTGTAGTTCCTGGATGAATACTCGACTTACTTCTATGACTCTCTTCAAGTATCACTTTCTTCATCTCAGCATCATCAGGAATACAAATCCGGCTATGAAATATCAACACACCTTGCGCATCTAACTTAAAATCATTATTCTCAAATTGATCAGTCCCAACCATCAAATATACCAATTTCACATCCAACTTCTGAGCTTCTTTGATACTGTCTAAAAATTCATTATTAATCTTCAACATGCCTAACATAACACTTTGTGGCGTAACCTCGCAAACTAAGCTCATATCTCTGAACTGCTCAATCAATTCTAACTCTTTAATCATCATTGCCGACATATGTAAAGTCTTTCGACTCAATGCATCAGCTACCAGATTCTCCTTTCCCGGATGATAATTCAAACTGAAATCATAATCCTTTAACAATTCCAACCATCTTCGTTGCCTCATATTTAACTCCTTCTGATCAAATAAATACTTTAAACTCTTATGGTCACTAAACACTTCAAATCTAGAACCATAAAGATAATGCCTCCAAATCTTCAGCACAAAAACAACTGCAGCAAGTTCTAAATCATGTGTATGACAGTTCTTCTCATGAGTCCTCAACTGCCTTGACGCATAAGCAACTACCTTACCATTCTGCATAAGCACACATCCTAAACCCATCTTAGAAGCATCACAATACACTACAAAAGGCTCTCCTGGATTAGGCAACGTCAAAATTGGAGCCGATGTCAACCTCTTCTTCAATTCTGTAAAACTCTCTTTGCATTGAACATCCCATACAAACGCTCTACCTTTACAAGTCAACTTAGTCAACGGAAGTGACAACTTAGAAAACCCTTTGATAAACCTTCTATAATAAGCATCTAATCCCAAGAAGCTTCTAATCTCAGTAGTTGACTTTGGAGTTTCCCATTGCAACATAGCATCAACCTTCGATGGATCTACATCAATGCCACTACCTGAAATCACATGACCAAGAAAACTAAACTCTTTTAACCAAAATTCACACTTGGACAGCTTTGCATACAACTTCTTCACTTTTAAAACTTGCAATACTACTCTTAAATGTTCAGCATTCTCTTCTTCTGACTTAGAGTAAATCAAAATATCATCAATGAACACCACTATGAACCGATCCAAATAAGTATGACAGATACGATTCATATATTCCATGAATACTCCTGGTGCATTAGTAACACCGAAAGACATCACCAAATACTCGTAATGTCCATAACGCGTTCTGAAAAGCCGTCTTCTAAATATCTTCATCCTTCACTTTAATCTGATGGTAACCCGATCTCAAATCAATCTTACTAAACACGCGAGCATCCACCAATTGGTCCATCAAGTCATTTATTCTTGGAAGCGGATAGTTGTTCTTAATCGTCACTTTATTCAACTGTCTATAATCAACACAAAGCCTCATACTCTCATCTTTCTTATTTACTAACAACACTGGAGCACCCCATGGTGATACACTTGGTCTTACAAACTTCTTCTCAAGTAACTCTTCCAATTGCTTCTTTAACTCTGACAATTGAGATGCATACATCCTGTATGGTGCCATACACACGGGTCTGGTACCAGGTACAAGATCAATTGCAAATTCAACTTCCCTCTCTGGCGGTACATCTGGAATTTCATCAGGGAAAACTTCAGGAAATTCACACACCACCTGTAATTCCTCAATTATAGCTTGAGTCTCTACAAATAGAAACGCCATCAATGAGAACACTTGTATTTCTTCTTGCATCAACTTCCTCAACTGTCTAGCAGATAATAGACCATCTTCCTCTTCTTTAAGAGTAGAAAACCTCACAGACTTGTCATAACAATTAATATGAACACAGTTATGCTCTAACCAGTTCATACCCAAAATTACATCCAAACCTCTTAACAGTAAACAAACCAAATCAACAGCAAAGTCTCTGTCAAAGATCGACAAGGGACACTTCAAACATACAAAAGAAGTAGTCACCGACCCCTTGGCTGGAGTATCGACGACCATTTCTCCATTCAAAGAAGACAACATTAGACCCAATCTTTCAATACAATCAGCAGTAATAAAACAATGCGTAGCACCAGTATCAATAATAGTAATTAAAGGAGTACTATTAATGAAACATGTACCTCTGATAAGTCCGTCCTCAGCAGCTGTCTGATCCTCAGCCAAAGCAAACACTTTACCACTTGACTGAGCCCTCTTGGTTTCGGACACTGACTACCAATGTGCCCTTCTTCTCTAAAGTTGAAACAAATCACATCCTTGCGTTCACACTCAAATACAACATGTCTGTTCTTACCACAACGAAAACACCTCTTCACTTCAGTAGTGCACACATTACTCTTATGCCCATGTTTCCCACACTTAAAACAAACCACACCAGTAGGAGCATCTCCCCCACTAGTCCTCTGACTCTGAACAACTTTCTATTTACCTTTACCAGCTGGGGCATCATAAGGCTTACCACGATTCTGTTGGTGCTTACCCCTCTTCTCACTGATAATCTTGTAATGAGCATTATTATCCTCCTCATAAATCCTGCAGCTATCAACCAAATCAGCAAAGGCACGGATCTTATGGTATCCAGCTACCTTCTTAATCTCCGGGCGTAACCCGTTCTCAAACTTAATACACTTCGAAAATTCAGCATTTTCCTCAGTGTGATGCGGATAAAACTTAGCCAACTCAGCAAACATGGAAGCATACTCAACAACTGACATACTTCCTTGCTTCAGCTCAAGAAACTCAATTTCCTTCTTACCACGGACATCTTCAATAAAATACTTTCTCAAAAATTCCTTATGGAACACAACCCAAGTGACATTCTCACCTGCATCTTCCAACCTTTGACAAGTCTCTAGCCACCAGTCATCAGCCTTGACTGCTAGCATATGAGTCCCATAACGAACCTTATGCGCTGGAGTGTAGTCCATCACACGAAATATTCTCTCAATCTCTTTCAACCACTCCAATTCTCCGTTAGGATCATACTTTCCCTTGAACGTAGGTGGATTCTCTCTCTGGAAAGTCGCCAAGCTACGAGATCCAGCATTCTCGTCAGCATTCGGCTGATTTTCCATTGCATGAGCCATTGCTTCTAAAGCAGCAGCAAGTGCAGCATCATTCCTTCCAGCCATCTTAACTTCTCACTATAACATAAACAACTGTTAGAACTCAAAATAACAATACTCGATTGTTAGACAACTACGACTCGACGACAAGGTCAGACCAACCTTTTTGCTCTGATACCAACTTTGTAACACCCCAATTCTACCCTGGCAATTTATATAGATAAATCACAGTTATAAAATTTCAATCATGCAAACGAATCAGGATGTCACAAATTCTTCTAACAAATTCATTACATTCATCGTAGATATATAACACTTTTTAAAACATCGGATGAACCATCAATATAACATCTTTAATCAAATAATTCAACATCTACGCAGCGGAATTCTTAATAAAATCTCTGTGATCGGTGGGAAATAGAACTGACTATTTTAGAATGTTGGTTCGCGTTTTGCGTTTTTTTCCGCAAAATGTCGCGGTAAGCAAGAGTCGCCACCGTCTTTTATTTTATCCAACAAGGAAAGGAAAAAAGCACAGAAAAATTCCTTTTTCGAGATGTTTCTCGGGTTCGGGAGGTAGATTATAGAAAGGGAAGGTGTTAGCACCCTTTCTATCCGTGGTTATCCACGGGCTCTTAGGTACTTGCTCATTGTGTTTTCAAAATTTTGCTTTTCTTTGTGTTTGTGGGTTTGAAAAGTGTTTTGTTTGCAGAGAGTGTAAGTGCGAAAAGTTTTGTTTTGTTTTAGAATTAGCAAGTACTTAAGAACCATCTACCTACTCGAAAAAGGAATTAATCTGTTCAAATTTCCTTTAGACAATGCTAGCCCACTATTGATGAGTAGGTAGCACCGTCGTTGGAGTTTTCAAGTCAATTCGATTAAGGGACGTGTGGTCACTAAAGCAATGTTAGGACGCCTTAGCGGTAACCCTAATGTCTTAGATCATTTTTTCCGAGGCAACCGTTTCGAGGCAACTTATGATCTTTGGACAAGAGGGCGACCTCTAAAACTTCCTATACTCAATGACCACGTTCGAAGGCAACTAAGTGAGGTGTACCCTAAGAGTGGCATGTGCAAGTGTGTTAGTTCGGTTAATTTTATCTGTACATGTTATGGGTGAGCTATGTTGATTTTAAGTTCATACATTGGATCTTGTCATGCATTCCCTATTATCAAACATCTAACAGTTTATAGTTGCGGAAATTAAATTTGCAGAAATTAAATCTAAACTATTACAAGGCGTCGGGTATTTACATCGCCAAAAACAACCCTTTAATTTAAATTGCGGAAAATAAAAGAAAGCGATAAATAATATCCTAATTAAAAGCTATTACATACCGGAAGCAATTACAATATTGGAAATATGGATCGCGTGCGAGAAAATTAAAACGGCGCATTTTTTAGGGTTTTGACCCTTTTTTTGAAAGAAAGCATGTTTTTGTTATTTTTTTGAATTAAATGGAAATTAGATCTAAGTTAATAATTAAATTAATTAATTAATGAAAATATTTTTGGTTTTTTTATATTTAAGGAAATAAAATAAAATTGATTAAAATTATTAAAACCTAATATTCTACATTAATTTTAATTTATTGCAAAAAATATTAAATGTTACACCTATTTAAAACTAAGTTATATAATTAATATTTGTTTACAAAAATAAAATAATGAAATTAATAAAAATAATATTTTTGTGTTTTATGATTTTTTTATTAAGAAAAAGAATTTGATTGGTTAATTAAACAATAAAATAATAATCAAAATAAAATAAATAAAATGAAATATATAAAAAGGAGAAGAAATAACCCAATGGGGTATGGGCCCAAATTGATGGTGATAAGAGCAATTCCAAGCCCAATAGTTGCCAGCCTGCATGACTTTCCATGGTTACACGTGCATTGGTTGACTAGGTCTCACGATGGACCTCCAATATGGGCCATCAGATTTGGCCTGGAGGCCATCTGGCAGGCGTTTGATGAAGGTGCATGATACATAGCAAAGCATGAGACGCACTGGAGTGCCTGAAAGAAAATAGCAACAAATATATTGGGGACCTGGGATTCAAACCCAGGCCCCATAGGACTTTCCACTAACGCATCCACCAACTGAGCTATGATGTTCTATTGTTAATGAAATAAGAACTGATTATTATATGTGAAAAACAAGTAATATGCTGGAAAAATAAAAAAAATATGGCGCGCTATTCAAACAAACCAATCCGGCCACGCCACGCCATCGTCCCTGTCGTTGGGACCGTGGCTAAAGGTTTTTCCACCTATACCAACGGACACCCGTCCGTGGCTATATGCGGTGCCATCTCCAAAATCCACCATGAGTCACAAAAATGCAATATAGAGGCATAGTTTTACTCGCCTCTTCATCCCGGTTCTAATCATGATCCTTTTATTGGCCAATTCTTCCTGCAATAAAAACCCCTGAAAAAACCCTAGAAAAATCTACAATGGCATTTCGCGATATATAGCATAATAATGAAATTGGCTAATGCAGAAAGTTCACAAATGATGTGAGGAATCCAAATATGTTATCGTTTCTGAGAATGAATGCAAGAATAGAGCTTTAGGAATCCATGGACATGGCGGATTCGAGGGGCACTTACAACGCTTATGGAGACTGGAAAATGTGTGATCTTGATTGGTTCTGCTTCAGAGAAGTGCCAGGGGGCGATTGGAATCCTTATTTGGTCTTGAAAGTGCCTCTAAGAACATATTCGATCCCCCACTTTTTTGCAATTTTCTCAAGTTTTGTATTGTGATTTCTGCAGCCTTCTGGTCGTGTTCTTGTATCCCTTGCCTTGTATGAGTAATAAGGGTTGTATTAGGTTAAATCTTTGGGCTTGAATCCAAGTGAATTGATGATTTGAGATTTGATATGATTCTTCCATCAAAGGCCTTCAAATTCTTTCCAAATCCAAGATTTTGTGCATGATATGGCTTGGTACGAATTTGATTGTGTTCATGATGTTAATTGAAAGCTGTATCAATCAAAAGGATCACAAGTTATTAATATTACGATTTTATTTTGATTTAAATTGATTAAAAATGAATTAAATTAATTAAAATCAAATAAATAGAAAAATTAATAATTGGTCATGAAATTGAAGATAGGACACGTGTGTGGTGTGACAAGATCAAATCAAGTGGAAAAAAGTGGGCCCTTTTGTCAAAAATTGGAGTTTTGAGGATAGTTGACTTTTGGCAATTTTGAAAAAATGCCCAACTTCAACAATGCATAACTTCTTCAATTTTTAACTTTTGGAAGTGTTCTTGGACCTTTTAGAAACCTTGAGATGTCCTATAACGAACCCTTTTTGTATCATCTCATTTTGATATTCCATGCTCAAGTTATAAGCTTTGGCAAAAAAGGTGTTTTTGTTGACTTTCAAAAATGACCTATAATGTCCCAAATTGTAACTTTTTGTGAGAGCATTTCTTGATCTTGGGGTGTGAATATGGATTGTAGGAAATTGCATCCTCTTCAAAATGAGCTTTGGATGGGTCATTTATCATAAAGTATGAGATAGTTATGCTTGGTCAAAGTTGAGTTGACTTTTCCTAGAAAACCCTAATTTAGCAACTTTTGAATCTTGATGAATCTTGAGCAATCCTTGATGAATCATGATCAACCCTTAATCAAATGATGAATTATCCTTCAAAATGAGAATGTTGACAAAAAATCTTGAGTTTTGACTGTTTGTAAGTCACAGTTGACTTTTGACCTAGCACAGTCGATTTTTGGACCTCTTGAGCAATTGACTGACCAAACTTCCTCTGCAAGGCTTGAAATTTGACATGGATGAACTTAAGAACATATTAGGACATTGGGAAGGATTTGAGGTCGTTTGAATGTGAGGACCCTGATGCAACACAAAACCCTAATTTTGACTTGACTGCCTTAGGAGGTGATTTGACTGTCCAACTCTTAAGCTAACTTGAACCACTTGGAGATTATTCTTGAGAGGTCTTGAGAAATATGGGAGGGAAAATTTTGGGGTACAATAGTTGCCCCTGTTAAATTTTCTTAAACCTGAGGATATAGATTAGCTTTCGAGCCTTTCATGATCCGAAGGTGGAAGATAATTGAACACTAGAGTGCCCAAAAATTTGCACTCGCATGGTGTAGTATAAGAATCGTGATGTCGGGAATGGGCTTACAGATGCCATTTGGAGATTGTTGATAGGAGGATGGGCTTACAAATTCCATCTGCAGGAGTGTCGATCGCATAAGAGATTCCTTAGCGAGAATTTGCACACTTGTTGTTTGTAGAAGATTCCGCTGGGGAAGTCTAACTTTTATTGAGATTTAGGAACGTGCCTGTACTTCAACTGAGAGAATGCCTCAGCTGAGTCTTAAGAACCTGTCCATAATTCAACTGGGGGAAACATCTTCATCAAGATTTAGGAACTGTCTAGTCTTCAACGTAGTATACCGTTGAGATTGTAGAACTCATCCACACTATGACGGAAACATCAAGATCTAGGAACTGACTAGTGCTCAACGTAGTATATTGTTGAGGTTATAGCACTCGTCCATACTATGACATAGGGAAACATCTTCATCAAGATCTAGGAACTGTCTGGTCTTCAACGTAGTATACCGTTGAAATTACAGAACTCGTCCACACTATGACGGAGGAAAACATCAAGATCTAGGAACTGACTAGTGTTCAACGTAGTATACCGTTGAGGTTATAGCACTCGTCCACAATATGACATAGGGAAACATCTTCATCAAGATCTAGGAACTGTCTGGTCCTCAACATAGTATACCGTTGAAATTAGAGAACTCGTCCACACTATGACGGAGGAAAACATCAAGATCTAGGAACTGACTAGTGCTCAACGTAGTATACCGTTGAGGTTATAGAACTCGTCCATACTATGACGTAGGGAAACATCTTCATCAAGATCTAGGAACTGTCTGGTCTTCAACGTAGTATACCGTTGAAATTAGAGAACTCGTCCACACTATGACGGAGGAAAACATTAAGATCTAGGAACTGACTAGTGTTCAACGTAGTATACTGTTGAGGTTATAGCACTCGTCCACACTTTGACGTAGGGAAACATCTTCATCAAGATCTAGGAATTGTCTGGTCCTCAACGTAGTATACCGTTGAAATTAGAGAACTCGTCCACACTATGACGGAGCAAAACATCAAGATCTAGAAACTGACTAGTGCTCAACGCAGTATATCGTTGAGGTTATAGAACTCGTCCATACTATGACGTAGGGAAACATCTTCATCAAGATCTAAGAACTGTCTGGTCTTCAACGTAGTATACCGTTGAAATTAGAGAACTCGTCCACACTATGACGGAGGAAAACATCAAGATCTAGGAACTGGTGCTCAACGTAGTATACTGTTGAGGTTATAGCACTCGTCCACACTTTGACGTAGGGAAATTGTCGAGATTGAGAACCTTATCTTAAATTCAACCGAGGATAATTCAATTGAGATTTAAGAACCGGTCAGGTCTTCGACGTAACTGAGAACCTTAACTGTATCTTTCCTGAAAGGTAAAGGTCAGTCATATGCAATGCATGATATGGATCAGGCAATGATGTTCTCAAAATAAATGAGATTGTATTCGTATGATGCGTATATGCATGTATCATGATGTATGTGAATATAATGTTTTAGCTGGGGAAAAATAAATCCTGGAGCTGCTGGAGAATAGAGTTGAGTTCTTCATTTCCGCTGGGGATGATGAACGAAGATGATTGTGAGAATAAACCTGCAGGAGAAAATAACTCCGTTGGGGAATAAACTGATGAAGAGATTACTCCGATGGGAATTACTCTATGGGGAATTACTCTGCGGGGAGAGATATTTTGCTGAAGATTTTAACGATAAACTCCGTTGGGGATTCCGCTGATAAACTCCGCTGGGGATGGATTACCGTTGCTGGTGATATTGAATCTGTTGAGGATTGAACTCCTGTTTGGGGAAAGAAAGAACTTCGCTGGGGATGAACTTTCAGTTGCGACTTGTTAGGGATAACCCTGTTAGACTCTTGTGGGGATAATCCTTTGAGTTCTGGCTGGGGAGATTTATTTTGTACTCCGCTGGGGGTAAGCTTCCAAAGTATACTTGGGATGATGCCTCAACTCCGTTGGGGAAGATTTTTTAGACTGCGCTGGGGAAATGGCTCCACCGGGGGTATCTTGTATTCTGTCGGGGAACATTCTTATACTCCGTTGAGGGATATTAAGACTGTCGGGGATACTCGTATGCTTGCTGGGGAATATCTTTATACTCCGCTGAGGAATATTAAGACCTTTTGGGGATACCAAACCTTTTTAGGGCTGATGGTAGACCATCTCTGCTTGGGGAGAGTATTGCTGATTTGTTCATAGTTGCAAGTCTCAGTTGGGAGAGCTACCATTACTATCTTATTCTGTGGGGAGTGAAAGTATCTTAGCCATATTCTTCGGCTGAATCCACCTTTATACCTGGTGGATAGAGCAACCAGACAGTTCAGACAATTCTTATTGCCCCTGCTTCTGATATTACCCGTAATTCATCTTTTGTTTCGCATGTAAATATTTATGATCAGCAATTAATGTCAAATACATATACCAAAAAATAAACATTGGACGTTCTTTGCAAAACAAAATAGATAAAGGAAAAACAGTTTTTTTTTTAAATTTCTTTGGAAATGAATTTGTATTGATTTGAAGTTTGGCCTGTAAATAGGCGTTTTTGTACAAGAGGCTGACGTCCTAGTAAGAGAACGCCTCCGAACAAATAGAAATTTACACAATTTGTGAAAAGAAAACAAAACAGCTATGTGAATGATCCCACCGGGTTCCAACTCTGCTATTGCCCTTATGTCTTCGAGCATCTCATCACTTGGCTACTAGTTGAAGATGAATCTGATTGATTAGTGTCGTCCGAGCTTGATAGTCGATGTCGAAGTCTGGATGCAAGGTGATCCAATGAGACATAGTGTTACGCTTTAATCCCTAATTTTTGCCTGGACCGCCCTTTCGGGTTTTCAGGCCACCGGGATACCCATCTTTGCCCAAGCCGCCCTTTCAGGTTTTCGACTTGCCGGGTGTATAGATTTTTTTAATTTTCATCCCTTATTTTTGCCTGAACCCTTTTGGTTCGTTGGGAAGCCCTTATTTTTGCCTAGGCCAGTCAACCTAGCGGGTCTTTGATTATGCGTAGTATCTATTCACTATGTCTGTATTGACGGGGTGAGGAAGGTCGTCACCAATCATGGTGGTTAGAATCATAGCTCCTCATGAGAAAATGTTCTTAACCACAAATGGCCCTTCGTAAGTAGGGGTCCATTTTCCCCTGGGATCACCTTGAGGTAGGATAGTGCGCTTGATTATCAGGTCCCCAACTTCATACTCTTGTCGTCTGACTTTCTTGTTAAATGCCTTGATTATCCATTTTTGGTACGTCTGACCATGGCAAATAGCCGTAATTCTCTTTTCGTCGATTAGGTTTAGTTGATCAAGTCGAGTCTGGATCCAGTCATCTTCACTCAAACCTGCATCCTTCATGATCCGAAGAGAGGGTATATGAACTTCAATGGGCAAGACAGCCTCCATGCCATATACCAAGGAATAGGGTGTTGCCCCTGTTGACGCCCGTGCTGAGGTGCGGTACCCGTGAAGAGCAAACGGTAACATCTCGTTCCAGTCTTTGTATGTCACTGTCATCTTCTGCACAATCTTCTTAATGTTCTTATTAGCCGCTTCGACAGCCCCATTCATCTTCGGTCGGTAGGGAGAAGAGTTATGATGCTGTATCTTGAGTTGCTCGCAGAGCTCAGTGATCATATTGTTATTGAGATTGGTACCATTGTCCGTAATGATCCTCTCTGGTACACCGTATCGACAGATCAGATTGTTCTGAATGAACTGTGCCACGAACTTCTTGGTTACAGTAGCAAAGGAAGCTGCTTCAACCCACTTCGTAAAGTAATCAATAGCTACCAGGATGAAACGATGCCCGTTGGATGCCGTAGGTCTGATCTCTCCGATCATATCAATGCCCCACATTGCAAAAGGCCAAGGTGCCGTCAAGACATTCAGAGGAACTGGAGGTATGTGCACTTTATCAGTATAGACTTGGCACTTGTGACATGTCCGAGAATGCTGATAACAGTCGGCTTCCATTGTAGACCAATAATATCCTGCCCAAAGGATCTTCTTTGCCATGGTGTATCCACTGGAATGAGTTCCGAAAGTACCTTCATGTAACTCCGTCATGATCCTTTCTGCCTCATTTTTATCCATACAACGCAGTAAGGTCGAATCATGGTTATGCCTGTAAAGGATACCATTGCTGATGAAGAACTTTGCTGCGAACCTCCTCAGAAATTTCTTGTCATTAACAGATGCCCCCTTGGGAAGTGTTCAAATGTTATCTCCTTGAAATGGGGAAGCAACGTCAATTCATACTCCTTGTAAGGGATAAGATTTGGGTGTTTCGTATCCCACTCGCCTTTGATCTGACTGATCACGAGAGCGGAATCTCCGAAGACACTCAGAAAGTTAATCCTTAGGTCAATTGCTGCTCGAAGACCCATGATGCACGCTTCATACTCCGCCATATTGTTGGTGCAGTTGAAACATAGTCGGGCGGTAAATGGAGTATGAGAGCCTTTAGGAGATATGATTACAGCGCCAATGTCATTACCCAAAGTGTTTGAAGCTCCATCAAAGTACATAGACCATCAGGATCCTTCCTCAGGTCCTTCATCCGGTCCTTCATCCGGTCCAGGTGTCTGACAGTCAGTCACTAACATGACATTCTCGTCCGGAAATTCAAAGTTCATAGACTGGTAATCATCCACTGCCTGATGTGCCAAATGGTCTGCCAACACACTTCCCTTGATTGCCTTTTGGGTCGTATATTGGATGTCATACTCAGTCAAGATCATCTACCATCTTGCTATTCTTCCGGATAAAGCAGGCTTTTCGAAGATATACTTTATTGGATCCATCTTTCATATTAATAGAGTGGTGTGAGTCAACATATATTGTCTCAGCCGGCGAGCAGCCCATGCCAAAGCGCAGCAAGTTTTCTCGAGCAGTAAGTATCGGGTCTCACAGTCGGTAAACGTTTTGCTAAGGTAATAAATAGCATGCTCTTTTCGGCCAGACTCGTCATGTTGACCCAGCACACACCCCATTGAGTTGTGGAGTACTGTCAAGTATAAGATCAGAGGTCTCCCTTCAACTGGTGGCATCAGAATGGGTGGCTCTTAGAGATACTCTTTAATCCTTTTGAAAGCGGCCTGACATTCATCGTTCCAATGTACTACTTGATCTTTCTTCAGCAGCTTGGCGATTGGCTCACAAGTAGCAGTTAGGTGCGAGATGAATCGGGCAATGTAATTCAGACGTCCCAGAAAGCCTCTGACTTCTTTTTCTGTTCTGGGAGCTGGCATCTCTTGTATGGCTTTCACTTTTACAGGATCCACTTGAATACCTTTGTCGCTTACGACGAAACCCAGCAGCTTCCCAGATCTCACCCTGAAGGTGCATTTGTTCGAGTTCAACCTCAACTTGTACAACTTCAGTCTGTCAAATAGCTTCTGCAGATGGTCAAGGTGTTCTTCCTAAGTCTAGGACCTTGCAATCATATCATCGACATATACCTCAATCTCATGATGGATCATATCATGAAACAAAGCAACCATGGCCTGCTGATACGTTTCCCCATCATTCTTCAACCCAAAAGGCATGACCTTGTAGCAAAAGGTACCCCACTGAGTAACAAAGGTCGTCTTCTCCATGTCTTCGGGAGCCATCTTGATCTGATTATAATCGGAGAAACCATCCATGAAGGAGAATACCTTGTGCTGGGCAGTGTTATCAACCAGAACGTCGATATGAGGTAGAGGGAAGTCATCCTTGGGGCTCGCCCTGTTCAAATCCCTGTAGTCAACACACATTCGAACCTTACCATCTTTCTTCGGCACTGGAACCACATTGGCCACCCACTGAGGGTAAAAAGTAACTGCTAGAAAACCGGCGTCAAACTGTTTCATAACTTCAGCCTTGATTTTCTCAGACATCTCTGGGCGCATACGGAGAACCTTCTGTTTCACTGGAGGACAGTCTTCCTTGGTAGGCAGGCGATGAACCACAATATCAGTATCCAACCCAGGCATATCTTCGTAAGACCAGGCAAAAATCTCAACGTAGTCACGCATCATCTGAATTAACCATTGTTTCACACTAGCTTCCAGATTTGCATCGATCTTAACCTCTTTCTTATCTGTCTCAGTACCCAGATTCACTGTTTCCACTGGCTCTTCATGTGGCTAAATGGCCCTCTCTTCTTGAAGTAACCGTCTTACAAGTTCACCAGGCACTTCGCAATCATCTTCACCTTCGTCTTCGGCTAAGTTGATCGGATTTTCAAAGTCATAACTGGCAGTAGCAGAGCCGTTACCAGTGAGATCCAGAGTGGATGTGGACCTTGTGATCGGTGGATCTGGAACTGACTGTTTTAAAGCTGGTTCGCGAAATGTCGCGGTAAGCAAGAGTCGCCACCGTCTTTTATTTTCTCCAATAGGAAAGGACAAAAGTACAGAAAAATTCCTTTAAAGAGATTGCTCTCGGTTCGGGAGGTAGGTTATAGAAAGGGAAGGTGTTAGCACCCTTTCTATCCATGGTTATCCATGGGCTCTTAGGTACTTGCTCAATGTGTTTTCAAAATTGTTGTTTGCTTTTCAACTGTGGGTTTCAAAAATATTCTTTGAAAAGTTTCAGATCGACTCGTACGTCAGAGTGTTTGAAAAGTTTGTTTTGAAAGTTTTTTGAAAGTGTTTGGGTGTGAAAAGTATTTTGATTTGTTTTTGAAGAGAGCAAGTACCTACGAGAACCTACCTACCCTAAGGAATTCGTCTGTGTAAATGTCCTTTAAAGTAGTGCCATCCCACCATTGAGAGGTAGGTAGCACCACCGTTGGAGGTGTTCGGGTCAATTCGAGTTTTAGGGACGTGGTGGTCACCGGAGCAATAGGAAGACACCTCAGAAGCTACCCTCATGCCAGGTTCCCGGACCATGAGGACTTACTAGGACGTTTTCTACTCGACGACCACCTTTCGAAAGGCAACAGTGAGGCGTACCCTAGGAGTGGTGTGTGCGATCCGTGTGTCATGTTTCAATTATTTTGTCTTGTCATGCTTTGGTGATCTAACGGTTCAATTTTATTTTTCGGGCATTCATTCTTTCATGCATATTTATTAACAGTTATATTTGCGAGAAAATAAATCTAACTATTACAACGGGCGCGGGTCCACATCGCCAAAAAAACCGAACCCGATTTGACTGAAAGTAAAATAACGCGAATAAATAAAAAGTCCGAGAGTTTTTAATTACATGGCTTTGGGGCATATACAGAGGTATTTAAACAATATAAGATAAATGCGCGAAATAAAGACTAAACAAAATTAGGGCGTTGGACCCTTTAAAATTAATATTTAAAATTAGTCAAGGAAATTAAAAATTAAATGAAAAATAATGTTTTTGTGTTTTTTAGGTTTGAAAGAAAAAGGAAAAAATTAATTGAAATTAAAGTCCTAGTTCTATCATTTTTTTAAGTTTATTATGAAAAAGATTTAATCTCTAACCTAATTAAATTCTAAACTAATTATGTGCCATTTTTTGATTTATAGAAAATAAATAATAGATAATAATATTGTGAGGAAAAAATTAAAAACTAAAAAGGATATAAAAATTAATAATTACCCTAATTTTATATTTTTTGGATTTTTTATTATGAAAAAAGAATTAAAATTAACATTAAAACCTAATTAAACTAAATGAATTACATTTTAATTTATTAAAAAAAGAATCAAAATTAATTACATTTTTTTTGTCTTTTCTGTCCTTTTTAATGTTTTTTTGCATTTTTTGTAAAAATTAATTAAATCAGAAAGTAAGAAAAAGTAAATAATAGAATATGAAGAAAATTAAAAAAAGAAAAAAAAAGATAGAACCAGGGGGTGTGGATTTGAATTTGGAGGTGCAAGCCTGGCCCATTTACTGGCAATTGGTTGACTTTTCCACTCCTGTACACGCTTGTTGACTTGGTATATGGTGCACTCCTCATCTTAGCCATGGATCTGAGGCCCTGGGACACGTGGATGAACTGATGCTGAAGTGCATGGTGAGTCCTTATGTCAGCGCTGCATGGAACCTTAACATGAAAAATAATATTGAGAAATTGCAAGACCTGGGACTTGAACCCAGGTCTTTGAGGTTAACACGCCTATCACCTGCCACTGAGCCAGTTGTACTGCAATTAACATATAATAGTTAACAAATAATAAAAAGAAAAATCAATGCCTAGTGGTCAAACGCGCGCGAACTTTGAATGGACGAGTCACGGGTGGACACGTCTTCTTCTTCCTCATGTCCCCTGTAACACAAACACATAACGCAACGGTTTTGAAACGTGGGGTTAGGGAAGCTACAAAGAAATAGCGAATAGCTCGTTTCCTAATATAAATTAGGCGCGAGCATCTCATTTTCTTCGTCCAGATGCCAGGAATGCAATGGTCATGGTCTTGAGGGCCAATTTTGCAGTATGGTGAAAACCCCAAAATCAAAACTTGAAAACCCTAGAACGTGGGCATGGCAGATTCGCGTGGGATGGACAAAAATGCAATTAAATGTAATCAACAGCTTGGAAACTTCATCATGAGTATGAATATGTACTTAAAAATGCAAAAAGATGCTTAGAATGTAAATCACGATTGCCACATTTTTGTTGTACAGTTTGAGTTGTGTGTACCAATTCAGGGGGTTTTGGAAGATGCTATGAATTGAAATATGTTCAAAATCGTCTCAGGAAGCTATTGGTACAAAAATTATGGCTTGAGAAGATCTCTAGCTTTGATTTCAGATTTGCAATATATGTCCATTTTTTCAAAATTGCCAATGGCCTTTGAACGAGTTTTGTGCTATGTTCTTGGTAGGGTTTGACTCAATGATCCTTATGGAATTGAATAGGCTTGTTAACTCTCCTTAATCCATGCTTGAGAAAGAATTGGCATTAGGGTTTGTCCATTAACCATTTTTTCCTAACTTCTAGCCAAAACCTAGACTTAGTATGAAAATGAACCTTGGCCTGATTTTTGAGTTGGTTCATGATGTATAGAACTTGTCCAAATTCATTTGACACCATTTCATTGATTTTTAAATTTTATTTGAATTTTCAATGAATTAAAATGAATTAAATCATCAAAAATTAAATAAAATAAAAAAGTCAACATTTGGTCTTGAAATCAACCATGGGCCACGTGTGTGGCATGACAAGGATGGACAAAGTGAGAAAAATGGGGCCCTTTTGTCAAAATTGGATTTTCAATGATAGTTGACTTTTGCCATTTCACAAAATTTTCCCAACTTCTACAAGGCATAACTTGCTCAATTTTTAAGCTTTTCACATGTTCTTGGACATTTTGGAAAGGTCTTTGAGTCCTTTAACCAATGCCTTTGGTCCCATGTCATTTTGATTTACCAATCTCAAGTTATGGTCTTTGACTTAAAGTCCCTTTTTGTTGACTTTTGAAAATGACCTATAATGTTGAAATTGATAACCTTTTTTGAGAGCATTTCTTGGACTTGAAGTATGAAGATGAGTTGTAGGAAATGTCTTTCTCTTCAAAATGAGCTTTGGATGGAATTTTTCTGATAATCCATGTGAAAGTTATGCCCTGGTCAATTTCAGTTGACTTTTTCAGCTGTCCAGATATAGCAACTTTTGCATCTTTGATGATTTCTGAGCCAAATTTTGAGAATCATGATCAAGCATTGATCAAATTATGTTTGTGGCTTCAAAATGATATGTTGACCAAAAATTTGAACTTTTGACTGCCAAATGACCATTTTGCCCCTACAGTTGACTGTAGTGCAATTTAGGGTTTTGACTGGGCAATCTTGAGCTGAATGCCTTGAAACTTGATATGAGGATGCTTGACCATGTTTGTAAGCATATGAGACTTGATTGGGCCTTTGAAAAGTTCATTTGCTTGATCAGAATCCAAACCCTAATTTTGACTGTATGGGAAACTGTTGCACTGCACAACCCTTGGGGAATTTTCTAGCTTGGCTTGGCAATTTCTTGAGGAATATGGGAGGGCAAATTTTGGGGTATAACAGTTGCCCCTGTTCAATCTTCTTAGACCTGAGGATGTAGATTGGCTGACGTGCCTTTTGTAATCCGAGGGTAAAAGATGATTGGACACTAGAGTGCCCGGAAATTTGCGCTCACATGTTGGCAATGATGGGGATGGGCTTATAGATGCCATCTGGATGTTGCTGGATTGGACGATGGGCTTATAGATGCCATCTGGATGTTGATTGCATAGGAGATTCCTTAGCGAGAACCTGCATACCTGCAAAACAGAAAATGAGTACCTGACACGTTGCAGGGATGATTACTTCCTTAGCATGAATGGTAAGAGAGCCTTGGGCGACTTTAACTTCAACAACGCTCGTTGAGAAAAATCTGGGGTGTCTTCTGCTGGGATAAGAATCAGGGAGATCTTAAGGTCGATCTGACTGAACCAGAGAGGCCTTTGACTGGATAAGTCTAGGTCTTGAAATGTCTTCCACTGGATAAGCAATCAGGAAAATCTTGGGACGATTTAACTGAACCAGAGGAGGCCTTTGACTGAATAAGTCTAGGTCTTGAAATGTCTTCCACTGGATAAGCAATCAGGAAAATCTTGGGACGATTTAACTGAACCAGAGAAGGCCTTTGACTGAACCAGTCTAGGTCTTGAAATGTCTTCAAAGGGATAAGCATCAGGAAAATCTTGGGACGATTTAACTGAACCAGAGGAGGCCTTTGACTGAACCAGTCTAGGTCTTGAAATGTCTTCCACTGGATAAGCAATCAGGAAAATCTTGGGACGATTTCACTGAACCAGAGAAGGCCTTTGACTGAACCAGTCTAGGTCTTGAAATGTCTTCAATGGGATAAGCAATCAGGAAAATCTTGGGACGATTTAACTGAACCAGAGAAGGCCTTTGACTGAACCAGTCTAGGTCTTGAAATGTCTTCAATGGGATAAGCCATCAGGAAAATCTTGGGACGATTTAACTGAACCAGAGAAGGCCTTTGACTGAACCAGTCTAGGTCTTGAAATGTCTTCCACTGGATAAGCAATCAGGAAAATCTTGGGACGATTTAACTGAACCAGAGAAGGCCTTTGACTGAACCAGTCTAGGTCTTGAAATGTCTTCAATGGGATAAGCCATCAGGAAAATCTTGGGACGATTTAACTGAACCAGAGAAGGCCTTTGACTGAACCAGTCTAGGTCTTGAAATGTCTTCCACTGGATAAGCAATCAGGAAAATCTTGGGACGATTTAACTGAACCAGAGGAGGCCTTTGACTGGATAAGTCTAGGTCTTGAAATGTCTTCAATGGGATAAGCAATCAGGAAAATCTTGGGACGATTTAACTGAACCAGAGAAGGCCTTTGACTGAACCAGTCTAGGTCTTGAAATGTAGCTTGAGAACTTAACTGAGTTTTTCCTGAAAGATAAAAGTCAGTCATGTGCAATGCATGATATGAATCAAGCAATGATGTTCTCAACATAAATGAGATTTGTATGATGCAGTGCGTTATGCATGCTATAATGCTGTATGTGATGTTTTATGTATGTTTTCGTCTAGGAAAGTAAATCCTTGACGGGTGCCGGGAAGTCGTATCCTGGGCTGATGTCGAAGAATAGATTTTGCTTCCGCTGGGGATGATAGTAGTTGCAAGGATACCGGTAGGAGAAGATGACTCCGCTGCGGAATAAACTTGGCAAATGGAGGATTCTGCGGGGAGAAAAGATACTTTAATGATCATGCTGGGAAGCAATACTCTGTGGGGAGAGTGATGCCTTGCTGAATATTGATAGTAACTCTGTTGAGATACCGTTGTTGTATTGGAAGTGTGAATAGACTTCGCTGGGGATAGGAAAGAACTACGTTGACTATGACTCTCCCTTGGTTTTTTGGCTGAGGATAACCCAGTTATATCCTGTTAAGGAAATAACTCTTTGAATAAAGCCGGGACGACGTGTTCGTGTCCTGTGAAGGATAAGCTTCCAGAATTTACTGGGGATAAGCTTACTGCTTGGGGAGATGAATTCCATCTTTCCTAGGGAACTTGGATGGGACTCTCCTGGGGAATTTAAGATATGCTTTGATATGCTGGGGAAGAACGCACTGACTTGCTGTCTCGTTCTCTGGGGGATTTAAGATGTCTGGTTAGGTTCTTTAGCTGAACCTACCTTGGTACCTTGGAGGATAGAACAATTAGACTGCTCAGACCACTCTTTATTGCCCCTGTTTTTAGCGTCACCTGCAATTAATTCTTTGTTTCATATGCAAATATTTATGAGTTAGCAAATTATTGTCAATGCATATATCACAAATTGAACCTCGGACGTTCTTCGCAAAACAAAAACAGAAAACGAAAAACACTTGGCACGTTTAACTGAAAAGTATATTTGTATTGATTTTGAATAGCCTGTGAATAGGCGTTTTGTGTACAAGAGGCTGACGTCCTAGTAAGAGAACCGTCGCCGAGCAAAAGAGTTTATACAAGTTTTGTACAACAGAAAAAACAGCTGTGTGAAATATGAATGATCCACTGGGTTTCAACTCTGCTATCGCCTTTATAACTCTGAGCGTCTCATCACTTGGTGACCTTGATTGAAGGTGAAGCTGACTGATCGATGCCGTCTTGATGTAGATACCGGATTCTAGATGCAAAGTGATCCAATGAGACATAGTATTACGCTTTTATCCCTAATTTTCGCCTGGACTGCCCTTTCGGGTTTTCAGTCCACCGGGATACCCATTTTTGCCCAAGCCGCCTTTTCAGGTTTTCGACTTGCCGGGTGTACAGATTTTTTCATTTTCATCCCTTCATTTTGCCCGAACCCTTTTGGTTCGACGGGAAGCCCTAATTTTTGCCTAGGCATGTCAGCCTAGCGGGTCTTTTTTCATGCGTAGTATTTTTTAACTATGTCTGCATTGGCGGGGTGAGGAAGGTCGTCACCATCCATGTTGGTTAATATCATTGCTCCTCCTGAGAACACGTGCTTAACCACAAATGGCCCTTCGTACGTAGGGGTCCATTTGCCCCTTGGATCACTCTGAGGAAGGATGATTCGCTTGATCACCAGATCCCCGACTTGATATTCCTGTGGTCTGACCTTTTTGTTAAACGCCTTGATCATTCGTTTCTGATACGTCTGACCATGACAGATAGCAGCAAGTCTCTTTTCGTCAATAAGGTTGAGCTGATCAAGTCGTGTCTGGATCCAATCATCTTCATTCAGATTTGCATCCTTCATTATCCGGAGAGAAGGAATTTGTACCTCAATCGGCAAGACTGCTTCCATGCCATAAACCAGAGAGAAAGGAGTTGCCCCGGTTGACGTCCTAGCTGAGGTACGATACCCATGCAGAGCGAACGGTAACATCTCGTGCCAATCTTTATACGTTACTGTCATCTTCTGCACAATCTTCTTGATGTTTTTATTAGCTGCTTCTACAGCCCCATTCATCTTCGGTCTGTAAGGAGAAGAATTGTGGTGCTGTATCTTGAACTGTTCGCAAAGCTCAGCGATCATCTTATTGTTTAGATTGGTACCGTTGTCTGTAATGATCCGCTCAGGAACGCCGTACCGACAGATCAGGTTGTGCCGAATGAACCGTGCCACAACAGTCTTGGTTACCGTAGCATAGGATGCTGCCTCAACCCACTTCGTGAAATAATCAATTGCCACTAGGATGAAGCGATGTCCATTGGATGCCGTAGGTTTTATCTCACCGATCATGTCTATGCCCCACATTGCAAATGGCCAAGGCGCAGTCAGAACATTCAGGGGAACCGGAGGAACATGCACTTTATCTGCGTAAATCTGGCATTTGTGGCATGTCCTGGAATGTTGGTAACAATCAGCTTCCATGGTAGACCAGTAATACCCTGCCCGTAGGATCTTCTTTGCCATGGTGTGTCCACTGGAGTGTGTACCAAAGGTCCCATCATGTAGCTCTTCCATGATTCTTTCTGCTTCCGTCTTATCCACACAACGCAGTAGAGTTGAATCCTGGTTTCGCTTGTACAAGATGCCGTTGCTAAGAAAGAACTTGGCTGCAAACCTCCTCAGGAATTTCTTATCATTGACAGATGCTCCCTCAGGGTATTCCTGTGCTTCCAGATATCTCTTTACTTCGTGGTACCAAGGCTTCTCAGTTACCAATTCAGTTTCGAGATCACAACAGTATGCCGGTTCGTCCAGTTTCCAGATGGTGATCCGGGGAGCTTCATTATCCCATTTAACCTTGAACATTGAAGACATTGTAGCTAACGCGTCCGCCAGCTGATTCTCTTCTCTTGGAAAGTGCTCAAATGTTATTTCTGTGAAGTGGGGGATCAGAGCCAACACACATTCTCTGTAAGGAATCAAGTTTGGATGTTTCGTATCCCACTCTCCTTTGATCTGATTGATCACAAGAGCGGAATCTCCGAAGACACTTAGAAATTTGATCCTCAGGTCGATCGCAGCTTGAAGACCCATAATACACGCTTCATACTCCGCCATGTTGTTGGTACAGTTGAAACACAGCCGGGCGGTGAGTGGAGTATGAGTACCTTGTGGAGATACAATTATGGCGCCGATACCATTTCCCAAAGCATTGGAGGCTCCGTCAAAGTGCATAGACCATCGGGATCCTGGTTCAGGTCCTTCATCCGGTCCGGGTATTTCACAGTCAGTTACTATCATAATGCTTTCATCTGGAAACTCGAAGTTCATTGACTGGTAATCATCCACAGCTTGATGTGCTAGGTGGTCTGCCAATACACTTCCCTTGATGGCTTTTTGGGTCGTGTACTGAATGTCGTATTCCGTCAAGATCATCTGCCATCTCGCAATTCTCCCAGACAGAGCAGGCTTTTCGAATATGTACTTTATAGGGTCCATTTTTGAGATTAACAAGGTAGTGTGAGTCAGCATATACTGTCTCAGCCGGCGAGCAGCCCATACCAAAGCGCAGCAAGTTTTCTCAAGCAGTGAGTATCGGGTCTCACAGTCGGTAAACTTTTTGCTAAGGTAATAAATGGCATGCTCTTTTCGGCCAGACTCGTCATGCTGCCCCAGCACACACCCCATTGCATTATCAAGTACTGTCAGGTAAAGTATCAAAGGTCTCCCTTCAACTGGTGGCATAAGGATGGGTGGTTCTTGGAGATATTCTTTGATTCTGTCAAAAGCAGCCTGGCATTCATCATTCCAACGTACTACCTGATCTTTCTTCAGCAGCTTGAAGATTGGTTCACAGGTGGCAGTCAGATGAGAGATGAAGCGAGCAATGTAATTCAGGCGTCCTAGAAAGCCTCTGACTTCCTTCTCCGTTTTAGGAACTGGCATCTCTTGAATGGCTTTGACCTTAGCAGGGTCCACCTGAATTCCTTTATCACTGACCACAAAGCCTAGCAACTTCCCAGATCTTACCCCGAAGGTGCACTTGTTCGGGTTCAATCTCAGTTTGTACAGTTTCAACCGGTCGAACAACTTCTGCAGATGACCTAGGTGCTCTTCCTCAGTCTGGGACCTAGCGATCATGTCGTCCACATACACTTCTATCTCATGATGGATCATATCATGAAATAAGGTAACCATGGCACGTTGGTAGGTTGCCCCAGCATTCTTTAACCCGAACGGCATGACCTTGTAACAGAAGGTGCCCCACTGAGTAACAAAGGTAGTCTTTTCCATGTCTTCAGGTGCCATCTTGATCTGATTGTAGCCTGAAAAACCATCCATGAAAGAGAACACTTTATGCTGAGCTGTATTATCAACAAGGACATCAATGTGGGGTAGAGGGAAGTCATCCTTGGGGCTAGCCCTGTTCAGATCCCTGTAGTCGACACACATCCTGACCTTGCCATCCTTCTTAGGTACCGGCACCACATTAGCAACCCACTGAGGGTAAGAAGTCACTGCAAGAAACCCGGCATCAAACTGCTTCATAACTTCGGCTTTAATCTTCTCAGACATCTCTGGATGCATCCGACGAACCTTTTGCTTAACCGGAGGGAAATCTTCTTTAGTTGGTAAATGATGGACCACAATGTCGGTATCTAATCCGGGCATATCTTCGTAGGACCAGGCAAAGATTTCTTTATAGTCATGCAGCATCTGAGTCAACCGTTGCTTCACGCTGAGTTCTAGGTTGGCACCAATCTTCACCTCTTTCTTGTCTTCCTCCGTACCCAAGTTTATTATCTCCACTGGCTCTTCATGGGGTTGAATTGCCCTCTCTTCCTGTTGTAACAGTCTTGCAAGTTCACCAGGCACTTCACAATCATCTTCACCTTCGTCGGCGGCTAAGTTGATCGGATTTTCGAAGTCATAACTGACAGTAGCAGAGTCGTTACCAGTGAGATCCAGAGTGGATTGAAACCTGTATGAGTGAGTGTGTGTGTAAATACAGCTGTTTTGCAATATGTAAAGAAAGGAAAGAAAAGGAGCGCAAAATTTGAAATGTGAAAAACGTCCAATGCTTTTATTCATGATATATGATAGTGACAAACAAAAAGCCCTCATAAATAAAACCACGGTGCCCCGGGTAAGACACCGGGCCATATAGTCTCAAATTATTGTTTATTACAAATCAAAAACAAAGAAATTCATTACTGGGGAACAAAAGTTATGGGAGTAAAATCTTTAGCAGTCCAATTGGTCAATCCACCGTCGGCCGTTGGGTAGATCCAGCTATCGAACTCTGACTCTCCCACTTCATCTTCCTCTCCAATAGCATTCACTCCATGCTGAGTGATGAGCAACGGAGGTCTTCCAATTCTTGCCTTGCGCACCGCTTTCTGAGCTTCCGTGGTGAAACCCAGCCCAAACTTGTTAGTCTTAGGAGTAAGATCAGGGAGCTTGCCCCAGTTTGCACATTCGCCTTTTTCGATCACAGCCCGGGCGTCCTTTAAGGAGGCCATCTTCATAGGAGAAACCTCTTCATCTTCTGCTGTTGCCAAGGTTGGTGGTACCTCCTCAAAATGTTGAAAGGGGGTTTCAATGAACTCCCCATCCATTTCCACGTATCTGAAAGAGTTGAGGTGGCTGACCATGTATTCCTCCTCCCCTTGCACTGTTACGATCCTCCCCCTGACCGGGTATTTGAGCTTTTGATGCAATGTAGAAGTCACAGCTCCAGCTTTGTGGATCCATGGGCGACCCAGCAAACAAGAATAGGACGGATGGATATCCATCACATAGAACTTTGAATCGAATACCTGTGACCCAACCCTGATTGGGATGTCCACTTCACCATGCACCATTCTTTTGGACCCGTCAAAGGCCCGGACAACAATGCTACTTGGTTTGAGCTCTAGACCTTCACAATCCAGCCTATCCAGAGCCTTCTTGGGCAGCACATTTAATGAAGAACCTGTGTCAACCAGCACATGAGCAAGAGTAGTGCCCCTGCATTCAATGGAGACATGCAGGGCATCATTATGGTTTTTCCCCTTTGCTGTCAGATCGGCATCAGAGAAACCCAGGCCATTATCAGCAGTTAGGTTGGCCACACAATCGGTGAACTGGTCAGCAGTCGTATCTTGGGGTACGTGGGCAGTCTTTAAGAAAGCAATCAGAGCCTTTGCATGGGCCTCTGAACACAGCAGCAGTGACAACATGGAGATTTTAGAGGGGGTGTGCCCCAGCTGTTCCACAACATTGAAATCACTTTTCTTTATTATCTTGAGAATTTCTTCCATTTCCTGCTTGGAAGCCTCAACAATGGTCTTTGGTACCTCCGTCCTGGCAGGCGCATCAGCAGCAGTTCCCTTGCCCCGAGTATCAGATGACTCAGCAGCAGGGGTGGATACTTGGTCAGAAGGAGAAACAGGCACTCTGGCAGGTGTAAAGATCAAAGGCCTATGAATTGCTGGAGGGGCAATGTCTGGCGAGAACAGTCTTCCACTACGAGTGACCTTAGCAGGCCCGGTGATATTGGAGACACCAGTATCAATGTTGCACTCTTGTTTCACACCCAGAACATAAACATCCGCCCCATAGTGCCATGGGACAGCCTTATCAGATTTGTAGGGTATAGGCCCCGGAACAGTAATGGTGATGGGAACATTCTTGTGAACTGACAAAACTTGTATAGGCTTCTTTGAAGGAGCCTCGGAATAGTTGTTGAAAATGGTAACGATTGACACTTCTTCAACAGGAGCAGCAGGAACAACAGTCTTTTCAAACAAAATCTCCCTATTATCTATCAGGTTTTGGATGCCTGACTTCAATAGAGAACAACCAGCAGGGGAAGCAACACATAGAGGGCAATTTTCGCCACATCCCGGAAATAAACCGGCTAGCAACAGATTCCTCTTGACCATCAGCAACGGAGTAGCAACATCATCCACCGAAGCTACATACAAATTCTCCTCAACAGCATTCACTCCATGCTGGGGCATGGGAGCATTTACAACATTCGGCTTCTCGGGCGCCTCAAACTGTATCTCTTTGGCATCAATGAGGTCTTGAACTTTGTTCCTTAGGGCCCAACAGTCATCTGTGTTATGCCCCGGGCTATCAGAGTGATAAGCACAGCGAGCATTTGGATTGAACTTGGGAGATGCAGTGTTGGGAAACTTTGGAGCCTCCTTGACAGTCACTAAATTGGCGGATAGCAACTGTGGCAGGATTTGTGATAAGGTCATGCTTAACCGGGTGAACTCTCTTCGGGGTCTTTCAAACTTTTGAGGATTAGTGGGCCTAGGAGCGGCAGCAGGTTTGGCAATCATTACCGCACTGACAGATTGGCGGTGCTCAGGTCGCTCTGTTCTCCGGGAGTTATATACAGCACTAGCCTCCTTTTTGAAGGGCTTCTTCTCAGTACTGGAGGAGGCAACTTTCTGTATCTTCCCCGATTTTATACCGGCCTCAATCCTTTCACCAGTCAGGATTAGATCGGTAAACCCAGCAGAGGAATTACCGATGAGATGGTTGAAAAATGGACCAGATAGGGTCCCTAAGAACATATCTACCAGCTCCCGATCCGTCAATGGTGGCTGCACCCTGCCAGCCAAGTCTCTCCATTTCTGAGCATACTCCTTAAAACCTTCACCCGACCCTAGCGACATACCCTGGAGTTGGGTACGCGTAGGAGCGAGGTCGGCATTATACTGATACTGCTTGTAAAAAGCAGTGGCCAGATCCTCCCAGTTACGAATGCTGATTCCATCTAGCTGATAGAACCAATCGAGGTGAGTCCCTGAAAGACTCTCCTGGAAGAAGTGGATCCAAAGGTTCTTGTCTGCCGTGTAAGGCTGGATCTTCCTTACATAAGAACGGAGGTGCATCTTGGGACAGGAAGCCCCATCATACTTCACGAAGGCAGGTGTTTTGAACTTGTGCGGGATCACCACTCCAGTAGATAACCCCAAGTCTCCGAAATCCAATCCAGGTACCCGTTGAACTTCCACAGCCTTTAATCTGTCTTCCAGCTGTTTGTACCGGTCTTCAGCAGGAGGGTACTGGTCGTCATTGAAGTCTGTTTCAGTATCAGAGCCCACAGGAGTAGTGACCTCCCTTTCATGGTGACTACCTTCTGTCACAGATGGAGGAGTCCTTTCAGCTTCAATTTGCAAGGTGTTCCCGAGTCTGCGCCCAGTGCTAAATAGCACAGTCCTCCTCTTCTTCTTAGTCTTCTTCAACAGCATGGTCTTTAACTCTTGTTGACCCTGAGACAAGCCCTTGATCAGCTCCTGAAATTGGGCGTTTTGCGCCTGAAACTGGACGTTCTGCGCCTGAAGAGCCTTGATAGCCGCATCGGTTGATGATTCAGGAGGGTTCATGATGCTGAAATAAACAGCGAAGAACGGTAAACAACCTGAAAAGAAGAGTATTTATGATGCACATGATGAATGATATGTGTTTATGCAATGCATTCAAGGGTTCGAAAATTCAAATTTGTTGTAGACCAAAAGGAACACACGTTATTATTAAGAAAATCATTGTTTGATACATCAAAGCCTCATGGGCAAAAGTACAAAAAGATCAAATCACATCCAAAATATGTTGCGCATCTTCTTTGGAGCTATGTAAGTGTTGAGACTCCTTTCCTCGTGCAACAGGCGGGTGAGCTCCAAGACCTTCTTTTCACTGGCATGCAAACTAGTCTCAAGAGAATTCCGCTCTTCCTTAAGCTGGATCCAACTCTTCTGCATCTCTTCCCAGGATGTGGGCATATCAGGGTGCTGAATAACATGAGACACCTCTCCTTCCAAGGCAGGCTCTTTGATTACTGGAAGCATGTGAGGATAAGGCATCACTAACTTCTGAGAGCGGGCTCGTACCCACTTGAGGTAAGGCTCCAAAGGGATGGAGTTCCTGTGCCCCAGTGTCTTGCTGTCTATCCTACTGGGCATCCTCCAAGCTCTGATAAATCTCTGGCGAAGTCCTTGAGTATCGTTGTCGAAGTCAAAAACTATGTCAGGAATCAACATGTTATGAGGACCATCCCTCCGAGCATAACCAAACTGTCTCCAAGCCAGGCATGGATTATAAGTAATACCCCCTCTGATTCCAAGTAAAGGAACATTAGGATACTCTCCGCAACGATCAATGATAGTGACATCTTCTCTGGACCTAGGGCACCAATGTATATCTGCATGTGTAAGAGTCATCAACCGTTGTGACCATCTCAAACCCCGCTCGTTCTTCAGGACTGATTGTGGAAGGTGCGAAATAAACCACTTTCCCAGGAGAGGAGTGCAACACATAAGGACACCTCTTTTTCTCATGGTTCGAGCGTAACATGAGTGAAGGAGGTCCCCCAGCAACGTAGGTATAGGATTCCTGGACATAAAGATCTGGACAGCACTGATATCAATGAGATGATCTGGGTTAGGGAACAACACCAGACCATAAACAAGGAGGGCCACAACCTCTTCAAAAGCTTGCAAGTCAAGGGAGTTCCAACAATCATATGCCTTTTCAAACAGAAACCTGGCTAAGAACCCTTTGATACCACTTCTAACTTCCCAATGTCCTTTGAGGTCAGATGACTGTAGGTGCAAGGCTTTAGCAATCTCTTCAAGCTTAGGTTCTTTTTCTGTACCGTTGAAGGGTAGCTGGTCAAGGATAGGGATCTTCAGGAGTCGGGAGAACTCCTCCAATGTAGGTACTAACTGATAGTCCAAGAAAGTGAAACAGTGATGCAGGGGGTCAAAGAATTGGAACAGGACTTTTATCATATCTTCCTCAATGTTGGTGTTGACCAAGCTGATGAGGCTTCCATGCCTTTCACTGAATGAAGAGTTCTCGGGAATCCTGGATATAAGCTCCTTAAGCTGGGAAGGGATCCTTACAAGACTGATTGGAATTGTCTTTCTACGAACAGTTTCCATGTCCTACAAAACAGGAACAAAGATGAAAATTCGAACCCCTGAAATGGTTAGTTAATGCATATGATGCTGGATGATGTCATGATGCCATGATTAAACACAGATATTTACAAACATGTAAGGCACACAAGGCACACAAGACAGGCCCTTAAGGTTTAAGGCCAGCATGGGGTCTGGGTAGTACCCTCTTGAAGTTGGTGGGTTCATCCTGTCCTAATCAAAGTAACCGGGTTCTAAGGTTCCCAATATCACGGGATTGCTTTCATTGTTCATCGTTTCGATTTAGCCACTGAACTGGCGACCGAAATATTCCAGGAAAGCAACCCTCAATTGAGTGTAGTATCGAGTATCAACCAACCTCGGACTGCACCAAAGTCAGTTATCTCACTACCCTAAAGAGGCCAAGATGGTTCAATTAAGGTTCCTAAGGTTTGTTGATGCTTCATGACACCACATGGAGGCCCCGTACTCTCCTTGACTGACTCAAGGGTTACCGGTACACACCAAAGTGCCACATCAACGTAGCAGACTGTTTCAACCATGTCGGTATACCCCGCACAGTTCCCTCACAGCCTTGTTGCTACTTTCTAAAAAGGTATCCCCCAGATCCGGGTTAGGATCTATAGAACTCCCAAGACAGTCCCACAATTTTAAAGCATCCAAGGAAGGCAATTGAAAACACAATGATCTTAGTCCTAAGGTACACCTCACTTTAAGTTCATCCCCAGCAGAGTCGCCAGTTCTGTGATCGGTGGATCTGGAACTGACTGTTTTAAAGCTGGTTCGCGAAATGTCGCGGTAAGCAAGAGTCGCCACCGTCTTTTATTTTCTCCAATAGGAAAGGACAAAAGCACAGAAAAATTCCTTTAAAGAGATTGCTCTCGGTTCGGGAGGTAGGTTATAGAAAGGGAAGGTGTTAGCACCCTTTCTATCCATGGTTATCCATGGGCTCTTAGGTACTTGCTCAATGTGTTTTCAAAATTGTTGTTTGCTTTTCAACTGTGGGTTTCAAAAATATTCTTTGAAAAGTTTCAGATCGACTCGTACGTCAGAGTGTTTGAAAAGTTTGTTTTGAAAGTTTTTTGAAAGTGTTTGGGTGTGAAAAGTATTTTGATTTGTTTTTGAAGAGAGCAAGTACCTACGAGAACCTACCTACCCTAAGGAATTCGTCTGTGTAAATGTCCTTTAAAGTAGTGCCATCCCACCATTGAGAGGTAGGTAGCACCACCGTTGGAGGTGTTCGGGTCAATTCGAGTTTTAGGGACGTGGTGGTCACCGGAGCAATAGGAAGACACCTCAGAAGCTACCCTCATGCCAGGTTCCCGGACCATGAGGACTTACTAGGACGTTTTCTACTCGACGACCACCTTTCGAAAGGCAACAGTGAGGCGTACCCTAGGAGTGGTGTGTGCGATCCGTGTGTCATGTTTCAATTATTTTGTCTTGTCATGCTTTGGTGATCTAACGGTTCAATTTTATTTTTCGGGCATTCATTCTTTCATGCATATTTATTAACAGTTATATTTGCGAGAAAATAAATCTAACTATTACAACGGGCGCGGGTCCACATCGCCAAAAAAACCGAACCCGATTTGACTGAAAGTAAAATAACGCGAATAAATAAAAAGTCCGAGAGTTTTTAATTACATGGCTTTGGGGCATATACAGAGGTATTTAAACAATATAAGATAAATGCGCGAAATAAAGACTAAACAAAATTAGGGCGTTGGACCCTTTAAAATTAATATTTAAAATTAGTCAAGGAAATTAAAAATTAAATGAAAAATAATGTTTTTGTGTTTTTTAGGTTTGAAAGAAAAAGGAAAAAATTAATTGAAATTAAAGTCCTAGTTCTATCATTTTTTTAAGTTTATTATGAAAAAGATTTAATCTCTAACCTAATTAAATTCTAAACTAATTATGTGCCATTTTTTGATTTATAGAAAATAAATAATAGATAATAATATTGTGAGGAAAAAATTAAAAACTAAAAAGGATATAAAAATTAATAATTACCCTAATTTTATATTTTTTGGATTTTTTATTATGAAAAAAGAATTAAAATTAACATTAAAACCTAATTAAACTAAATGAATTACATTTTAATTTATTAAAAAAAGAATCAAAATTAATTACATTTTTTTTGTCTTTTCTGTCCTTTTTAATGTTTTTTTGCATTTTTTGTAAAAATTAATTAAATCAGAAAGTAAGAAAAAGTAAATAATAGAATATGAAGAAAATTAAAAAAAGAAAAAAAAAGATAGAACCAGGGGGTGTGGATTTGAATTTGGAGGTGCAAGCCTGGCCCATTTACTGGCAATTGGTTGACTTTTCCACTCCTGTACACGCTTGTTGACTTGGTATATGGTGCACTCCTCATCTTAGCCATGGATCTGAGGCCCTGGGACACGTGGATGAACTGATGCTGAAGTGCATGGTGAGTCCTTATGTCAGCGCTGCATGGAACCTTAACATGAAAAATAATATTGAGAAATTGCAAGACCTGGGACTTGAACCCAGGTCTTTGAGGTTAACACGCCTATCACCTGCCACTGAGCCAGTTGTACTGCAATTAACATATAATAGTTAACAAATAATAAAAAGAAAAATCAATGCCTAGTGGTCAAACGCGCGCGAACTTTGAATGGACGAGTCACGGGTGGACACGTCTTCTTCTTCCTCATGTCCCCTGTAACACAAACACATAACGCAACGGTTTTGAAACGTGGGGTTAGGGAAGCTACAAAGAAATAGCGAATAGCTCGTTTCCTAATATAAATTAGGCGCGAGCATCTCATTTTCTTCGTCCAGATGCCAGGAATGCAATGGTCATGGTCTTGAGGGCCAATTTTGCAGTATGGTGAAAACCCCAAAATCAAAACTTGAAAACCCTAGAACGTGGGCATGGCAGATTCGCGTGGGATGGACAAAAATGCAATTAAATGTAATCAACAGCTTGGAAACTTCATCATGAGTATGAATATGTACTTAAAAATGCAAAAAGATGCTTAGAATGTAAATCACGATTGCCACATTTTTGTTGTACAGTTTGAGTTGTGTGTACCAATTCAGGGGGTTTTGGAAGATGCTATGAATTGAAATATGTTCAAAATCGTCTCAGGAAGCTATTGGTATAAAATTATGGCTTGAGAAGATCTCTAGCTTTGATTTCAGATTTGCAATATATATCCATTTTTTCAAAATTGCCAATGGCCTTTGAACGAGTTTTGTGCTATGTTCTTGGTAGGGTTTGACTCAATGATCCTTATGGAATTGAATAGGCTTGTTAACTCTCCTTAATCCATGCTTGAGAAAGAATTGGCATTAGGGTTTGTCCATTAACCATTTTTTCCTAACTTCTAGCCAAAACCTAGACTTAGTATGAAAATGAACCTTGGCCTGATTTTTGAGTTGGTTCATGATGTATAGAACTTGTCCAAATTCATTTGACACCATTTCATTGATTTTTAAATTTTATTTGAATTTTCAATGAATTAAAATGAATTAAATCATCAAAAATTAAATAAAATAAAAAAGTCAACATTTGGTCTTGAAATCAACCATGGGCCACGTGTGTGGCATGACAAGGATGGACAAAGTGAGAAAAATGGGGCCCTTTTGTCAAAATTGGATTTTCAATGATAGTTGACTTTTGCCATTTCACAAAATTTTCCCAACTTCTACAAGGCATAACTTGCTCAATTTTTAAGCTTTTCACATGTTCTTGGACATTTTGGAAAGGTCTTTGAGTCCTTTAACCAATGCCTTTGGTCCCATGTCATTTTGATTTACCAATCTCAAGTTATGGTCTTTGACTTAAAGTCCCTTTTTGTTGACTTTTGAAAATGACCTATAATGTTGAAATTGATAACCTTTTTTGAGAGCATTTCTTGGACTTGAAGTATGAAGATGAGTTGTAGGAAATGTCTTTCTCTTCAAAATGAGCTTTGGATGGAATTTTTCTGATAATCCATGTGAAAGTTATGCCCTGGTCAATTTCAGTTGACTTTTTCAGCTGTCCAGATATAGCAACTTTTGCATCTTTGATGATTTCTGAGCCAAATTTTGAGAATCATGATCAAGCATTGATCAAATTATGTTTGTGGCTTCAAAATGATATGTTGACCAAAAATTTGAACTTTTGACTGCCAAATGACCATTTTGCCCCTACAGTTGACTGTAGTGCAATTTAGGGTTTTGACTGGGCAATCTTGAGCTGAATGCCTTGAAACTTGATATGAGGATGCTTGACCATGTTTGTAAGCATATGAGACTTGATTGGGCCTTTGAAAAGTTCATTTGCTTGATCAGAATCCAAACCCTAATTTTGACTGTATGGGAAACTGTTGCACTGCACAACCCTTGGGGAATTTTCTAGCTTGGCTTGGCAATTTCTTGAGGAATATGGGAGGGCAAATTTTGGGGTATAACAGACCTGTATATGTGAGTGTGTGTAAAATAGTTGTTTTAAAATATATAATAAAGAAAAACAAGGAGCGCAAAATTTGAAATGCAAGAGACGTCCAATGCTTTTATTAATGATATATGTAGATGACACACAAAAGCCCTCACAAATGAAGCCACGGTGCCCTGGGTAAGACACCGGGCCATAAAGTTTCAAACATTGTCTGTTACAAATTCAAAACAAAAGTTTCATTACTGGGTAACAAAAGTAATAAGGATGAAGTCCTTTGCTGTCCAGTTGCTTGGTCCACCGTCGGTCGTAGGGTAGATCCAGCTATCGAACTCAGATTCTTCAACGTCGTCTCCAATGGCATTCACTCCCGAGTTGCTGATGAACACGGGGGCTCTTCCGATCTTTGTATTCCGAACAGCCCTTTGAGCCTCTGCAGTGAAACCCAAACCAAACTTGTTAGTCTTCTGTGTAAAATCAGGAAGTCGGCCCCAATTTGCACACCCACCTTTCTCAACAACAGCCCGGGCATCCTTTAAGGAAGCCATTTTCATAGGAGAATCTTCAACCACAGTCTCAACTGATGCTAGTGTCTAGGGAACCTCTTCAAAGTGCTGAAATGGGGTCTCAATGAACTCCCCATCCATCTCTACGTATCGGAAAGAGTTGAGGTGGCTAACCATGTACTCCTCCTCTCCCTGTACTGTCACAATCTTCCCTTTGACAGGGTACTTCAGCTTCTGGTGGAGCGTTGAGGTTACGGCCCCGGCTTTGTGGATCCATGGACGACCCAACAAACAAGAATAAGATGGCCGAATGTCCATCATATAGAATGTAGAATTGAAGACCTGAGAACCAACCTTGATCGGGATATCAACTTCTCCGTGCACCATACTTTTAGATCCATTAAAGGCTCTGACAATAATGTTGCTTGGTTTCAACTCCAACCCTTCGCAATCCAACCAGTCTAGAGATTTCTTAGGCAAGACGTTCAAAGAAGAACCAGTATCCACCAATACATGAGCGAGAGTAGTGCCCCTGCATTCAATGGAGACATGCAGGGCATCATTGTGATTCTTCCCTTTAGCAGTCAAGTCGGTGTCAGAGAAACCTAACCCATTATCAGCCGTCAAATTGGCCACACAATTTGTAAACTGATCAGCTGATGTCTCCTGTGGCATGTGGGCAGTCTTCAAGAAGGTAATCAGGGCCTTGGCGTGGGCCTCTGAGCACAACAATAGTGAGAACATAGAAATCTTAGACGGGGTTTGCCCCAGCTGTTCAACTACATTGTAGTCACTCTTTTTAATGATCTTCAAGATCTCTTCCATCTCTTGCTTAGAAGCTTCAACAGTAATTGTCTTTGGTGCCTCCGTCTGGGCAAGCCCATCAGTGGTGATCCCTTTGCCCCGAGTGTTAGATGACTCGGCGACAGGGGTAAGAATAGGAACTTGATCAGGAATAGTGGTAGGTACACTGGCAGGTGTAATAACAACAGGTCTTCAGACAGTTGGTGGAGCAATATTAGGTGAGAAAAGTCTTCCGTTGCGGGTGACTTTAGCAGGTCCAGTAATGTTGTCGATGTCAGTACCAACATCCAACTCTTGCTTAACTCCATGAAAATAAACATCAGCCCTATAGTGCCAAGGGACAGCTTTATCAGAGGTGTAGGGGATGGGCCCCAGAACAGTGATGTTTACAGGTGCGGTTCTCGGAACATATGTAATTCTAACAGGCTTCCTCGAGGGAGCCTTGGAAGAATTGTCAAAAATGGTAATGATGGCAACTTCTTCAGAATGAACTACGGGAACAACAGTCTTCTCAAACATAATTTCTCTACTATCCATTAGGCGTTGGATACTTGATTTTAGAAGCGGACAACCGGTAGGTAGAGCAGAACACATACGGCAACCTTCATCACAGCCCGGAAATAAACCGGCTAACAAAAGGTTCTTCTTTACAGTCAACAGAGGGGTAACAATATCATCCACAGAAACCACGAACAAATCTCCTTCTATAGCATTTACTCCATGTTTAGGAATAGGAGCAGTCACAACATTAGGCCTCTCAGGCGCCTCAAACTCAATCTCCTTCACATCAATTAAGTCTTGTACCTTGTTCTTCAAAACCCAACAATCGTCTATATTATGCCCCAGGAAATCAGAGTGAAAAGCACAACAGGCATTAGGGTTATACCTCTGTGATGTGGTATTTGGATTCTTCGGGGCTTCCTTTGGAACCACCAGATTAGTCTTCAGCAACTGTGGTAGAATCTGAGATAAGGTCATGTTGAGACGGGTGAATTACCTTCGAGGTGTCTCATCCTTTTGTTGATTGTTGTGCTACGGAGCACCAACAGGTTTTGAAATAACAACCGCATTAACAGCTTGGCGGTGTTCAGGTCTATTCTGTCTTCTTGCACTGTAGACAGCACTGGACTCTTTCTTAAACGGATTCTTCTCGGTGCTTGATGAGGCACCCTTCTGAATCTTACCAGCCTTAATACCATCTTCTATCCTTTCACCGGTCAAAATAAGCTCTGTAAACCCAGACGAAGAGCTTCCAATTAGATGGTTGAAAAATGGGCCAGACAGGGTCCCCAAAAACATGTCAACAAGTTCCCGATCAACTAAGGGTGGTTGTACTCTTCCGGAGAGGTCTCTCCACTTTTGAGCATAATCTTTGAATCCTTCACCCGTTCCCATTGACATACCCTGGAGTTGGGTACGCGTAGGAGCGAGGTCGGAGTTGTACTAATACTGCCTGTAGAATGCAGTAGCCAAATCTTCCCAACTGCGGATACTGGCTCCGTCCAATTGATAGAACCACTCGAGCTGAGTCCCTGAGAGACTGTCTTGGAAGAAGTGGATCCATAGGTTCTTATCAGCTGTGTATGGCTGAATCTTCCTCACATATGACCGGAGGTGCAGATTCGGACAAGAAACTCCGTCATACTTAGCAAAGGCTGGTGCCTTGAATTTGTGGGGAATGACTACCCCAGATGATAGACCTAGATTACCGAAGTCCAGACCAGGCACCTTTTGAACCTCCATAGCACTCAACCGGTCTTCCAGTTGCTTGTATCTATCCTCGGCAGGAGGATACTGTTCTTCATCATAGTCCGTCTCGTTGTCGGAGACCACAGGGCTAGGAGCCCTCCTTTCTTGTGGACTATCTTTCCCTCCAGATGAGGTGGTCAGATCAACTTCATTCTGTATCCTGTTTCCAAACCTGTGCCCTGTGTTGAACAGGATGGTCCTCTTCTTCTTCTTCTTCTTCTTCTTCTTCTCTTTCAGAATCAGGGTCTTCAGGTCTTGCTGACCCTTAGCTAGACTCATGAACAACTCTTGAAATTGGGCATTCTGGGCCTGGAGGGCCTTGATAGCTTGCTCAGTTGAAGGTTCAGCAGACATGATGAGTGAGTGCTGAAATAAACAGCGAAGAAAATAAGAGACATGTAAAGGGTACCTGTTTATGAAGTGCATGGGATGAAATGCGTATGATTTATGATTTCAAAGACAATTGAGAGATTCAAATTTGTAAACAAGAAAGGAAACACACTTTATTAGATAAACTTTAGAATTCAAATTGTTCAACTGATACCATTAAGGCGTTACATGAAAAGAAATACTGAAAAGTAAAAATAAAACTGGAAAGGAAATCATCAAAGGCCCATCAATGCTCCCATGGTCTCTTCTTCTCAGTGCGAACATAGTCGTTGAGAATCCGCTCGTTCTCTAGTTGCCTAGTCAGCTTCTGGATCTTCTGTTCTTGCTCGTTGAACTTCTCTCGGTAAGAATCTCGTTCATCCCTCAGCTGCATCCAAGACCTTTTCAGTGCCCCAATGTAAGTGGGCATATAAGGATGGAGGATGGTTGGAAGAACCCCTTCCTCATTAGCAAATTCAAGAGTGACAGGCCGGACGACTTCATATGGCATACCCAGCTTTTGGGCACGGATACGGACCCATCTGAGATATGGCTCCATCGAGAGTGAAGTCTTTAGACCCAACTCATGTGGATCAGATTGGTGAACTCTGTCCCAAGCCCTTATGAATCTATGACATTGCTCGTCGCTATCCCCTTGGAAATCAAAGATGATATGAGGCATTAGCATCTCATGAGGTCCTTCTCTTCTGGCTCTTCCAAATTGACGGAGAGCTAAGCATGGGTTGTAAGAAATTCCTCCATGGGTTCCTATCAATGGAACATTAGGATACTCTCCACAGCGATTAATGATAGTCACCTCATCCATACCTTTGAGAGTCCAAATGATGTCATTATGAGAGAGAGACATCACCCTATAAGCCCAGCCCATTCCTTCTTTGTTCTTCAGCACTGACTTGGGGAGGTGCGAAATAAACCACCTCGACAATAAAGGAGAACAACACATCAAGGTTCCCCGCTTTCGGGCAGTACGAGCATAGAGCTGATGAAGAATGTCACCCAAGAGAGTGGGTACAGGGTTCTGAGAGATGAAGATCTCACATCAACAAAAGTGTCAGAATTCGGAAACAGTACCAAGCCATATATTAGGAGAGCCAGAATATTCTCGAACACCTTAAAGTCTAGGCTATCCCAGAAGTAGTTAGCCTTGCCAACCAAGAACTTAGTCAGAAAGCCTTTTGCTCCACTCCTAGTCTCCCAATTAGCCATTACCTCCTCTTTGGTCAAATGAAGGGCTGCAACAATCTCTTCGGGCTTAAGAGTCTTCTCCCAACCAGTAAACGGGGTCTGCTCTAGAACAAAGATACCGAGCAGCTCAGAGAACTCTTCTAGGGTAGGAACCAGCTGGTAGTCTTGGAAAGTAAAACAATGGTACAATGGATCATATAATTGGACCAGGACACTCATCATCTGCTCGTCCAATTTGGAGGTGACCAAACTGAAAAGAGAACCATGCCTCTTGATGAAGGAAGTAGTGTCAGGCATCTTGGCAACCAACTCTTTAAGAAAGGTGGGAACTTGGACAAAGTTGATCCGGATGGTATTCTTACGCATGGGCATCATGATGACCTACAAAACAGAACAAAGATGAATCCCTCCTGTCTTTGAAATAGGTTAGTCCAATGCAAAATGTATGCAATGTTATGATGTCATGATGTCATGATAAAGGCACGCCACAAGTATCCATAAATAGCAAACATGGTAAAGGCACACAAGTCACACAGAGAGCCCTTAGATTTCAGGCTGGCAAGGAGCTTAGGTACTACCCTCTTTCAGTTCAGTTGGTTTAAACCTGTCCTAAAAATAGTAACCGGGTTCTAGAGGATCTTAATATCACTGACTACCCTCAATCAGTCATAATTCCAGTTTAGCAACCTTTTCTTGCGGTCAGAATCATCGCGAGAGTTTAGTCGCAATGAGTGTAGCATAATGCTACTGTTCTATGGCCAAGTTGGTCAATTTAAGGTTCTAAGGTCAGTTGGTGCTTAATGACCCCTTAGAAGACCCATATTCTCCTCGTTCCAACACAAGGGATATCGGTACAGACTAAAGTGCCACACCAACGTAGCTACTGCTTCAACCGTTTCGGTCTACGCCGGACAGTTCCCTCACAGTTTATTGCTACTTACCTAAAGGGTATCCCCAGATCCAGGTTAGGATCTATAGAACTCCGATACAAGCCCACAAAGATAAATCATACAAAGCATACAATTGAAAACACAATGATTTAATCCTAAGGTACACCCTACTTATTAATAGTCCCCAGCAGAGTCGCCAGTTCTGTGATCGGTGGGAAAGAGAACTAACTATTTTGGAATGCTGGTTCGCATTTTGCGTTTGTTTTTGCAAAATGTTGCGGTAAGCAAGAGTCGCCACCGTCTTTTATTTTATCCAACAAGGAAAGGAAAAAAGCACAAAAAAATTCCTTTTTCGAGATGTTTCTCGGGTTCGGGAGGTAGATTATAGAAAGGGAAGGTGTTAGCACCCTTTCTATCTGTGGTTATCCATGGGCTCTTAGGTACTTGCTCATTGTATTTTCAAAATTTTGCTTTTCTTTGTGTTTGTGGGTTTGAAAAGAGTTTTGTTTGCAGAGAGTGTAAGTGCGAAAAGTTTTGTTTTGTTTTAGAATGAGCAAGTACTTAAGAACCATCTACCTACTCGAAAAAGGAATTAATCTGTACAAATGTCCTTTAGACAATTCTAGCCCACTATTGATGAGTAGGTAGCACCGTCGTTGGAGTTTTCAGGTCAATTCGATTAAGGGACGTGTGGTCACTAAAGCAATGTTAGGACGCCTTAGCGGTAACCCTAATGTCTTAGATCATTTTTTCTGAGGCAACCGTTTCGAGGCAACTTATGATCTTTGGACAAGAAGGCGACCCCTAAAACTTCCTATACTCAATGACCACGTTCGAAGGCAACCAAGTGAGGTGTACCCTAAAAGGGTCATGTGCAAGTGTGTTAGTTCAGTTAATTTTATCTGTACATGTTATGGGTGAGCTATGTTGATTTTAAGTTCATACATTGGATCTTGTCATGCATTCCCTATTATCAAACATCTAACAGTTTATAGTTGCGGAAATTAAATTTGCGGGAATTAAATCTAAACTATTACAAGGCGTCGGGTATTTACATCGCCAAAAACAACCCTTTAATTTAAATTGCGGAAAATAAAAGAAAGCGATAAATAATGTCCTAATTAAAATCTATTACATACCGGAAGCAATTACAATATTGGAAATATGGATCGCGTGCGAGAAAATTAAAACGGCGCAATTTTTAGAGTTTTGACCCTTTTTTTGAAAGAAAGCATGTTTTTGTTATTTTTTTGAATTAAATGGAAATTAGATCTAAGTTAATAATTAAATTAATTAATTAATGAAAATATTTTTGGTTTTTTTATATTTAAGGAAATAAAATAAAATTGATTAAAATTATTAAAACCTAATATTCTACATTAATTTTAATTTATTACAAAAAATATTAAATGTTACACCTATTTAAAACTAAGTTAATTAATTAATATTTGTTTACAAAAATAAAATAATGAAATTAATAAAAATAATATTTTTGTGTTTTCTGATTTTTTTATTAAGAAAAAGAATTTGATTGGTTAATTAAAGAATAAAATAATAATCAAAATAAAATAAATAAAATGAAAAATATAAAAAGGAGAAGAAATAACCCAATGGGGTATGGGCCCAAATTGGTGGTGAGAAGAGCAAATTCCAATCCCAATAGTTGCCAGCCTGCATGACTTTCCATGGTTACACGTGCATTGGTTGACTAGGTCTCACGATGGACCTCCAATATGGGCCATCAGATTTGACCTGGAGGCCATCTGGCAGGCGTTTGATGAAGGTGCATGATACATAGCAAAGCGTGAGACGCATTGGAGTGCCTGAAAGAAAATAGCAACAAATATATTGGGGACCTGGGATTCGAACCCAGGCCCCATAGGACTTTCCACTAACGCCTCCACCAACTGAGCTATGATGTTCTATTGTTAATGAAATAAGCACTGATTATTATATGTGAAAAACAAGTAATATGCTGGAAAAATAAAAAAATATGGCGCGCTATTCAAACAAACCAATCCGGCCACGCCACACCATCGTCCCTGTTGTTGGGATCGTGGCTAAAGGTATTTCCACTTATACCAACGGACACCCGTCCGTGGCTATATGCGGTGCCATCTCCAAAATCCACCATGAGTCACAAAAATGCAATCTAGAGGCATAGTTTTACTCGCCTCTTCATCCCGGTTCTAATCATGGTCCTTTTATTGGCCAATTCTTCCTGGAATGAAAACCCCTGAAAAAACCCTAGAAAAATCTACAATGGCATTTCGCGATATATAGCATAATAATGAAATTGGCTATTGGAGAAAGTTCACAAATGATGTGAGGAATCCAAATATGTTATCGTTTCTGAGAATGAATGCAAGAATAGAGCTTTAGGAATCCATGGACATGGCGGATTCGAGGGGCACTTACAGCGCTTATGGAGACTGGAAAATGTGTGATCTTGATTGGTTCTGCTTGAGAGAAGTGCCAGGAGGCGATTGGAATCCTTATTTGGTCCTGAAAGTGCCTCTAAGAACAAATTTGATCCCCCACTTTTTTGCAATTTTCTCAAGTTCTGTATTGTGATTTCTGCAGCCTTCTGGTCTTGTTCTTGTATCCCTTGCCTTGTATGAGTAATAAGGGTTGTATTAGGTTAAATCTTTGGGCTTGAATCCAAGTGAATTGATGATTTGAGATTTGATATGATTCTTCCATCAAAGGCCTTCAAATTCTTTCCAAATCTAAGATTTTGTGCATGAAATGGCTTGGCACGAATTTGATTGTGTTCATGATGTTAATTGAAAGTTGTATCAATAAAAAAGATCACAAGTTATTAATATTGCGATTTTATTTTGATTTAAATTGATTAAAAATGAATTAAATCAATAAAAATCAAATAAAATAGAAAAATTAATAATTGGTCATGAAATTGAAGATAGGACACGTGTGTGGTGTGACAAGATCTAATCAAGTGGAAAAAAGTGGGCCCTTTTGTCAAAAATTGGAGTTTTGAGGATAGTTGACTTTTGGCAATTTTGAAAAAATGCCCAACTTCAACAATGCATAACTTCTTCAATTTTGAACTTTTGGAAGTGTTCTTGGACTTTTTAGAAACCTTGATATGTCCTATAACCAACCCTTTTGTCTCATCGCATTTTGATATTCCATGCTCAAGTTATAAGCTTTGGAAAAAAAGGTGTTTTTGTTGACTTTCAAAAATGACCTATAATGTCCAAATTAGTAACTTTTTGTGAGAGCATTTATTGATCTTTGGGTGTGAAGATGGATTTTAGGAAATTGCATCCTATTAAAAAGGAGATTTGGATGGTTCATTTCTCATAAAGTATGAGAAAGTTATGCTTGGTCAAAGTTGAGTTGACTTTTCCTACAAAACCCTAATTTAGCAACTTTTGAATCTTGATGAATCTTGAGCAATCCTTGATGAATCATGATCAACCCTTGATAAAATGATGAATTATCCTTCAAAATGAGAATGTTGACAAAAAATCTTGAGTTTTGACTGTTTGTAGGTCACAGTTGACTTTTGACCTAGCACAGTCGATTTTTGGACCTCTTGAGCAATTGACTGACCAAACTTCCTCTGCAAGGCTTGAAATTTGACATGGATGAAATTAAGAACATATTAGGACATTGGGAAGCATTTGAGGTCGTTTGGATGTGAGGACCCTGATGCAACACAAAACCCTAATTTTGACTTGACTGCCTTAGGAGGTGATTTGACTGTCCAACTCTTAAGCTAACTTGAACCACTTGGAGATTATTCTTAAGAGGTCTTGAGAAATATGGGAGGGAAAATTTTGGGGTACAACAATATCTAACAAAATAGCAACTTCGAAACATCTCATATTTAATAATAATCCATTTAAAATTCAACAACTGAAAATCAATGATTAAAAATCAACAAAACGTTCATCCCCCCGAGTGTTGCATATCAGAGCAATGACACCGACTCGAACTACTGAAGGTATACATCCTTCACTCTCGATTACTTGCACGTTACCAACATAGGGGCAACATTCAAACAGAAGGGGGTGAGATATCTAACAATATAATAAAGCGCATGATAATTAATATATTAAATTATATCAATAATATCACCACTTCTCATCACATAATCAACAATATTACAACATATATACACATTCATCAACATCAAAATACACTTCTTTATGAAATCATACAATGTGACTCAATACTATGAAAATGCATGTGGTACCATTGGAGCAGAACTCCGATCTCAAAAATTTGCCAATTAATATAGGCATCAACAAGGCATAGCCTTCATCTCAAAATTCGCCAATACAGGCCATCTCAACGAGCATAAGCTCCATCTTAAAAATGCAATGTATGCGACACAACCATGAATGTAACAACAACACCCAAGTTAACAACATCTCAAATCATCTCAAAAACATCTCAATTTAACATCTCAAAAGCATCTCAAAATAACAACATTTCAACGTCTCGCCATCAACATCTCATATCATCAAAATAATTTATAAAATATCATTAATAACTCAGTTGTACTTTAATTTCCACAGTAAATCAATACTGCCATTCTGTAACTCTAACATCAAGACCGTTACTATCCTACTGTTATAGCTCAAACAACAGCTTCTAAGCATCTAACATTCATCGTTCTGTACGAAAACAACGTAAGGCCAACACAACTTCTGGCCAACACAACCTCTGACCACGCAACCTCTAACCAACATAACTTCTAATAACACAGCTTCTAATAATACAACTTCTGGCTGACACAATCTTCTGACTAATACAACTTCTGACCATCACAACTTTTGACTAACCCAACCTCTGATCAGATACAACTTCTGACCATCACAACTTCTGACTAACCCCATCTTCTGACCAGATACAACTTCTGACCATCACAAATTCTGACTAACCCCATCTTTTGACTAATACAAATTCTGACTAATGCAACTTCTGATGACATAATCTTCTGACAACATAACTTCTAACCAATACAACTTCTAACATCAGAACTTCTATTTTCAACACAACTTCTAATATCCGAATTTCTAACATCAGAACTGTTATTTTCTATTAATCCTACTATTCTAATTATTTGCCTGATATCCACCTAACTAAGAACAGTATGACAAATTCTATTCTCCAAATTAATTCATTAATTCTAATACAGTAGCGCCTGATATCAATTTGCCAAATTCTGCATTCTTTCTGCAACATTATGTGTTTCTTCTTCCCTGCTTATCACTACGGATTCATACCTAAAGCCCTAAAACTTAATCTAATCATGACAATTCATCACCCATAATTACCTTATAATTCTACAACATTTTAACAGCATCAAGACATCAATATTCATTGAAATTCATCAACCCTCATCATACATCAATCATATATTCTCAATTCAAGAACAAGACAACAATTACCACTAACCCCACATACCAATCATCATAAACCCAATTATAGAGTCAGAACCCCACACTTACCTTGGATTTAAGGTTGCTCTACAATTTCCGGTTGAATTCTCGTTCTTGCCGTTTTCCACTTTTTCTAGCAGCTTTACGTTCTCTTCCAAATCCTTATTCTGCTAATGCCTCTTTCTTTCTATTCTATTCCAACAACAATAAAATAACCCTATTATTCTATTATTCCTTATTGGGCTTAAAACTAATACACCCCCTTATTACTTCTATTCCTTTAAAAAAAAGCCCACACGACATAATAATATTATACTTCTAATATTATTTCTCCACCTAATAAAATAAATCCAATTAATTATAACACATCTTCACAAATATTCCAAAAATAATTTAATTAATTAATTAATTAAATTATGGGCGTTACAACACTTACATATGGTTACCCTTCTTGAGAGTACATCCAAACCCCCGAGACTACATCAACCAAGTATCTCAACTTTTGGTTAGGCAGAAAGTCATTCCCATCAAGCACATTCTCCATAATAATAGATCTTTGTTCACTTGATTTACAAGACTCAAAAGGAACCATTGTTTCTAAAGTAACTTGTAGCAGAAGAAACCACTTCCCCACAAGAAATTTGATCTCAGTGTGAGTCAGAGCACTGGGTCTGGTTTTCATCACAGACCCCTCATACATTATAACATCCTCAAGGATAATCTTCTCCACATCATTCTCCAACACACATCTGAATCAAATGGTGAGTACCAAACTTCACACCATAATTCCAAGTCATCTTCCAAATAGGTATGATGTTTCAACATCACATACGACATCATCATTTACATAGAAGTCCTTCACAAGGATATCACAGTTGTAGTAGGAAATAAATCACAACATATTATAATGTCACTGAGAGAAATAAACTTCCATACATCTCATGAGTCTTCCTCTAGAACCACAAGGTTAATTCAAAGACACATTCATCCTTGAGTACCTTAAGAGGAGATTCCATCTATAAGTATCAATGCAAGGAAGTAACTAGCTCCTTCTCAAGTCTTCTGTCTTCTAGTCTTCCAGTCTTCCATACCACAAGATGCATCAGTATATGAAGAGTAAATGATACATATTTTATGGTCACATGCTTAGACAAAACTTCCCTTGAGCATACAGACAACTATGGTTATCTGACACAACTTTCTACAAAGGTGATCAACGGTCTTCTGATCCACCAGTAAGATTGGATCTTTTTAGATCAAAATCCTCCTTACACCAACCAGAATTCTGGAACGCTCATACCAAACATCATAGATGAGAATCCAATGCAAGTATATCAAGTACTGAATAAGTCTAAAGATCATGAGCCAAATCATGTCCCAAATTCTCAACTTCAGCTCAACTTATCCTAAGATGATGCAGCTTCACTTCACACAACCCCATCAGAGGAAACATTCAGATGTTCAATCTGATGTAGGAACATTAAAGGCTTGACAAGATGTGTGATGAAGTCCATACTTCCTAATATAGTCTTGAAGATTTACAGGCCTCCAAACCAGATCCTACCTTGGATGTGTTTTCTAACAGAACTGAAGTTCCATGTTCTCATAGACTTGGTCAAGATAGCAAGTTAGACATCCTTCATCCTTCCTAAATCAATCTTCAAGAACAATTCTCCACTAGATTCTCCTGCCCTTGAGAAGACAATTCTTCAATATGTCTGAGCAATAATCCTAGACCTTTGATCTTAATCTCCATATCCTAATAGAGAAACCTTCAACACTTCTTCAGCGTAATACCAAAAACTCCAACATAGGTATAGGTCTAGATCTTGTGCTCCTGTAAATTAGATTAGAAATAAACCGACCCGAGGATTTTTACCAGACTGATGATGTATACTCCCAACTCAGCCTCTTTATTCAAGACAGATTCTTGAGATTCTCAACAAATTATTTTTCTTCCTGGTGTAACATCTAGACTTTAGATCTCTTGAATGCCGAATAAAGGATAAGAAACTAAATACTTATGGTATGTCACAAATAACAATTGATTTTAAATCCTTGTTTAGATGGCCATGCATACAATCTAGAGAAACACAATACTAAAGGAACACAAATCATGTATTTTCCCATGTCAAGAACAATGTTGAGACATCAAGTCTGACATTCTTGACTCAACTTTCCAGAAACTATTATGGCTTCTCTTGCAGACTTAGTTAACAAAACCCTATCAACCTTTCTTGAGAAGGTGTGTATCCTAACATACTTGAGCAATCATTAAGATTGGAGAGATACTTTTGCAAGAACACAGATGGTGAGAATAAATCACCTACGATAGAAATTAAGCTCTCCAAGAACAAAAATAAATTGCTCTTGCCTTTGTGTAGAGGTCTGTCATTGCCAAAAAATCTTCATTTCGATCATTTTATCTTCTGAGGTCTTTTCACAAATAAAAGTGTCGTTATGAAGGGAATATGAGATAAATCTCATGTATCTTTGACATCTTTATGAGTGATAAGATTATTTAAGAATCAACACATGTTATTCTCTTTATCTTGCTCCCAGTTGGTATTATAATTTTATAGACACTGACACCTTCTTGATTCATTCATCTGAACAGAGAATACCTCACATTATTCCAAGAGTAGATCTTCCTTGAACCATACCTCAGAGATATATGCAGCGGAACAAAACACATATTCACAAGCTCCAGGAAAGATGTCAAAAAAAAACATTATAGGACATCATGTGGAAGAATTATCCTCAATACCATCCAGCAGTTAGTCATTAGAGAATATAGACATAACTCCCTTTGTCATATCAAAAACATCCTTCTCCTTAAAGAAAGACCCAAATCTCTAGAAGACAGACCAACCTGATCATCACAGGTTAACAAATCAGAGTCACATGCAGCAGAAGAAAAGCATGCATGACAAGTAATACCACAGTCATAATAGTAGCTACAACCAACACTTTGTTACTTCAAGTCCAATGCACTGGAAAGTATCTTCCCTAGATCTCACTCAGAATAGAACAAGATGCCTGTTCTTAATCTAATTGAAATTATGGTATACATATCACATATGTCCTAAAAGATGTCGAGACATTGATCTCTGCATAATATCATTTGGATTGGATAAAGCATACACTGATACATATCAAAACAACATCATGACATATGTTCCAACATCTTATATGAAATGTCAATCAATCAAGAAACAGAAGTGAACTATGCAGAATGATAATAACACAAAGATATGATGACCCAGTTTGGTGTATAACAACACCTACTCTGGGGGATACCAAGCCAGGAAGGAATTCCACTATCACTAGTATTAGTTCAAAGATAATCTCCCCTGTTTACAACTTCTCGCATAAACCCTACCCAATGAAACTTCCTAAATCGCCTCACGATATCTACCAATCACAACCTCTGGTGACTGCATCAAACTACTTGAAAGACATCCCTTTAAAAAAATGTTCAGCCAAGACTCTTGAATAACAAACACACTTGGATTTGCTTTAAATCTTCATCCAAGAACAATATACAATTCATTACCTAAAGGCTTCTAAATCTGTATAGAAACAAAGTCTACCACAATGTATCAAATTGATACAAAGGGTGACTTACAACACAAGAAAGTACACGACTCTCAAAACCCTAAACCCTTATATTTATTTTACAAAAGTGTTTCACAAGGCTTATTTACATTTATCTTGTTCTAAGTCTTCCTTTTATAATCTTCAGTTGTCCATGGCTTCGAAACTATAGCATATTAGTTGCTGAAAATCTGCAAAATCTTCTGCATAAAAATATGACTTCAATCATTTGTTTCCTAATTTGTCTTCACAAATAGAAACTTATAAGACTCCTAGAAATCAGCTTGAATCTCTTCAATCTTCAACCTGAGCGCCACATAGGATAGCATAATATTCAAGAATATTTTGTATCTGTAACAAACAGAAGTAATCCAACTGTTCAGCCAATCGTAGTTATAATGTTGAATGATTATACATAGGACATCTTTATTCGACATGTTTTTATTCATATATTTTAACATCTTGTTCAACAACTAGTTTTACCAAAATTAGTCAAATATTTAGAGCTTTCAGTTTAACCATTGAAATAGTTTTCTTAACGGCAGCTTCATATTTCCTATCATGTGAAATTAGTTCTTTTCCTTTCACATTCCTAGGATCACCAATTAAAGCTTACCCTAGAAGACGATCAACATGGCATCCAATTATTCTCAAATTTTGAAATTGTTTGGCTTCTTGGAAATGTAAAGTAGTTTCATTAGGGGTCTGTGTGACTCTTATAAACTTTGTATTGAATTCAATTCCTTTGTATTGTATTTCTTTCTACAAATGTTTGAAAGTTGTCCTCCAAGAGATAGTTTAGATTCTGTGAGTTTTTTTTTATGGAATGGAAAATACAAGAGGAGAATAAATGGTTTTGTTTGGTCTTCAATCTGCAAACCAAAGAGTGAAGGGGATTAGGAGTTAATAATTGTGATTACTTGAATTCGACTTTATTCAGTAAATGGGACTGGTAATTCATCATGAAATATAATGTTGTTAGGTATCGTATCTTAACTTGTAAATATGGTGATATCAAAGGTCTAACTCTAGACCCTTCTTGGGTTTTTAACAATGAAATATGCTCAATTTGATGGAGGGATCTAATGATTTCTTTAGGTGTTTGGGGTGGGGGGATAATTGAACTAGTTCGATAACAACATCTCTTGCAAATTAGGAAAGCGTACTGATATTGACTTCAAAGGCATAAATGGTTATGGGTTGCTCCTTTGAAGCTCAAATTCCCCGACTTATTTAATTTGGTTCATGCTTCAGGACCAATAGTTGGAGGATCGATTCAATGGTTGAATGACGCTTGAAATTGGAATCTTAGCCTCAATTCTGATTTATTGTAGGACTCATCTCAGAAAGAGTGGATTGATCTTCAAATCACTCTCCAAATTTTCCATATGATTTACGATGTTGATGATTTATTTGACTAGTGGTGTGATGTTGTAGGTTTCTCAATCAAGATGGCCTATGCAAGGTTGGATTCTATTTTTCCCGCAATTCACCAACCAAAGTTCGATATTTCTTGTGGCATCAAGATTGTTTGAAAATACATTCTCCCAGTAATATCCAAATCTATGCTTGGAGACTCCTTCTAAGTAAGCTCCAAACTAGGGACGAAATAACCAAATGATGGGTCCTAAGTGGTGCACATATTTTGGTTTTCCCATCCTGTCTTGGTCCGAATGAATCACACCTGCATCTTTTCCTTCATTGTCCGGTGGCATCTCAAGTTTGGGACATTATTTTGGACTTGATTGGTTTAGGTCGGATAAATTATTGTAATGGGATTGTAGCTCATTTGGAAATCTCATGAAAGAATTCATAAAAACTTACCTCTCCTCTTCTGCCTCACAGTCACATGGTCCTTTCAGTTAGTTAAAAATTATAGCATTGGAAAAATCTTTTTCGTGGGATTGGTTCGGAGTAAGATCTAAAAGTCATATTGAGTTTAATAAAAGAACTTAGTTCTTGAATCCTTTGACTTTGTATTTCTTAATCGTTGTTGTGAAATTTAATTTGTAATTTTTTGTTGATTCATTTGTATTAGGGGTACTTACTCAATTTAGTAAATCCTTATTGGTTATAAGAAAAAATATGATTAATTCAAAGATCGTACCAAGAGGTATGGGGAATGGTCAAGGATGTTAGAACAAAGTTTGGTTCTAATCATATCTTAGAATTTTGATGATAACAATGAAATAAATTGTGATATATATTTTATACTCTGACTTGAGTGTTCTCTAAGTTCAGATGAAGTTCTGACTTATGCATCTTAGAAAGAAACAACATTCTACGCAAGTATAAAGAAAACTCATAAGGAAGCACTCCAAAGCAAACTCTGATGAAGAGCAATCCTAAGAAACCTCTGATAAAGCTAGCTGAAGCAAAGATCTGATAGAAGCACGATGAAAGCAACATCTGATAAATGCAAGATTAAAGAAAATTCTTATGGACACATATTAAAGAATACTCTGATAGAAGAAGAGATCAAGTAAACTCTGAAAATAGCAACACTGCAAGAAAACACTTCAACTTCCAAAGACAAGCTCTGACAGTACTGTTGGTTATTAAATGCTAAGACGGCTAACGCACTCAAGTGTAATACGCGCACGAGCATTGGAAATGTAAGGACCAAACCTACATGCTACACGCAACACGCATCATTACAAACACGCTTCATTAAATGCATGCACTATCATCAAGGCATTAACGGTCAAGAATTGGAAGCTATATATAGAAGACCTTTTGTTTCAAAGAAAGGTTACTGACTTACGTGAAACATACTTACGCTCATTGTTTTCATACTTGTAATCTAATATTGTATAGTGGGTAGATCTTAAGTATTAGGAAACAATCTTAGTGATAAATCACAGTTGTGATAAAGCTTTTTAGAAGCAAATCTGTCTCACTAATATTAAGAGAGAATTTTGTAAGTGTTCCTTGAGAGACCAGTTGGGTCAGATTTCTTAAGAGGGCTAGGACTAGTTTGAGTCTTAGAGGTGTTAGTCATTTGTAGTTGGCTTGTGCATTGTATTGTTAGTCACACCAGTTTGGTTGTGCATTTTTAATTAGGTTGATTATAATGGATTAAGTCCTCTTTGAGTGAGGAAAAATCACCTTGGCGGGTGGAATGGAGCAGTTTGAGTTTCAAACGAACTAGGATAAAAATACCATTGTCCTTCCATTAGTATTGCGCAAGAAAAAGGAAAAAATTATTCAACCCCCCCCCCCCTTCTAAGTGTTTTCTCACCCTTCAATTGGCATCAGAGCTCTGGTTCTGGGTGCAAACACCTAACAGTGTCAGAAAAAATCCAGAAGGAAAACACTATGGCATATGAACAAAACAACAACAATTGCACCAAGCCTCTTGTTTTTGATGGAGAAGATTTGAATACTGGAAGGATAGACTAGAAAGTTTCTTTCTAGGTCATGATGCTGATTGTGATATGGTGGGAGAACTCACTTAAGGTTTTGCGTTTGTGTTCGCAAATGTTTCAGTTTAGCAAGAGTCGTCACCGACTTTTTATTTTATCCTAAGGAAAGGTCAAAAAGCACAGGAAAGACCTTTGAGATGTTTTCTTGGGTTCGGGGAGTAGATTATGAAAAGGGAAGGTGCAAGCACCCTTTTCATCCATGGTTATCCATGGGCTCTTAGTTACTTTTCTAGATCACTTGCTTTTGCTTTTCAATTGTTTGAAATGGTGCTTTGTGTATGGTTTTGAAAGATATTTTGAAAAGAGGCCATCGTTGTGGGAACATTTGTAATGATTCTTGTTTGTATGTATACAAAGATGTTTTGTCTTTTTTGAAAAGATTTCAATGTTTTGAAAGTTTTGATTTGGGAAATGTTTTGAAATTGTGTTACGAAGTGTGTTTGAAAATAGCAAAGATATTTTTGCAAGTCTTGATCAAGTAACTAAGAGTTATCTACCCTATTTTACTCAAAGATCTTTCCTATGTGTTTTTAACCCTTTTGACAATGTTATTTCACCATTGCATTTGGTGAACAACCTTGTGTTAGGATGTTAAACGGGACAAGCGCGGGTCATCGTATAGACCATGATAGCAATTGTGTCACGTATCTTTGGCAAATTTTTGAAGGACTTGATCATTTTGTTTAGGCAACCAAGATAGCGCCATCGAGGGACTATGCTCTTTTGTTTTGTTTTTGTTTTGCCAAAGTACCCAACATGCATAACATGGCCCATTTTTGAGGCAACAAGTGGATTGTAACCCTAGGGATGCAAGTGTGCATTGTGTTTGATTTTCTTGCATTTTTGTCTTTGTATTAGGTCAAGCTACTTGTTGATTTTGGATTTTTGCATACAAACACTAATCTCTAATCATGGCATAATTGAAAGCATAAAGTGCGAGAATTGAAAGTCTAAGCTATTACAACATGACTATAGGGATGGGGGTACAATTTTTGAATGGGTATTATTTGACAAGAAATATAAACCCTAATTTACTATTACATCCAAATTGAATCCAATGCATAAATAATAAATGGGCAATATTTAAATAAGCGAAATAGATAAATATATCAAATAATATGAATTATGCAAAAAAGTTTTTGTTTATTTATGTATGTAAAGATATTTAATGTAAAAAATAAAGAAATAAATAAAAAGAATATTTTTATTTGGTTAAGGGTAAAACCCTAATTTTCTTTAAGAAAGTAAATATATTAAGTATTTTATTTATATACAATAAAATAAAATAATATATACAAAAATAAAATATATTTAGAAAAAAAAGTATTTTTTTAGTATATTTAATAATAAAATAAAAGTGTAATATTTTTATATTTTTATCCTAAATATATAATAAAATAAGAGTATATATATATATATATATATATATATATATATATATATATATATATATATATATATATATATATATATATATATATATATATATATATATATATATATATATATATATATATATATATATATATATATATATATATATATATATATATATATATATATATATATATATATATATATATATATATATATATATTAAATATGTACAATAAATAAAAGATATTCAAAAATAAAATATATTTGGAATAATATTTTCAGTGTGAATAAAAATAAAGAATAAAAATAAAAGTATAATTTATATATATTTTTTCAAGTTTTGAATAAATAAGATAAAAGTAATTAAATTGCTTTTTATGTTAGAAAAATAAAAATAAAATGCAAAATAAATGTGGAAAAATTATAAAAAATATTTTTGAGTATTTTTTATGTTTGGAAATAATAAAAATAATCAGAAATGAAAATAAAAATGCAAAAATATAAAATAACAAGAAATTGGGCCAGGGGTGCAAAAAGGAAAAGGGAGGTGTCAAAAGTAGCCAGGACCAAGCCCAGCCCAAGCCACTTCATCTTCAACCTCTGACTTTGAAAACGCGCGCGCCGTGTACAATTGTCAGAGTATACGAGCTCTATTGCAAAAACACATAACATCAAAGTTGTAGAGCATTTCAAGATGAATCCAACCTTATAAACAACTTGTCTTAACTCTCAAAGACCAAAGAGAATTTCTCTGGCCCTAAAATCTAACCTAATTTTTTCAGTATGTTCATGGATGAAATTCTCTTAGCATGCTTATTATAAATGAAAACTGAGCATATGTACAGCTTCATGGCAATGAATACTACATTTCTTATTCACAAACCTAAGACTAAATGTTCCTAAATAAAGAGATATGAAGTTGATAAAAACCTGTTTCAGCTGACTTCGTGTAGGGCAATGTGGAGCTTTTCAACAAGGCTTGAGATGTCTGGGAGCTTGCTTGGACTTCACTTGACCTTCTCCAATACCTAGCTTGCCTTGAATGTACTTGAATCAGCCTATAGAACTCAACCTACACAAGCTCAAAATGAAAATGGTAAACCCTGTAAAAGGAGTTACAGTTGGTGTTTGAGGTTTGGGATAGTTTGGATGAGTTCAATGGAAGGTGTTTGAACCAACTTGGGGCAAAACGCACGAGCCAATTGAGCTATGGAAGTCAAGTTGCAGGTCCTGCCCTGTTTTGCCAATGGAAGGTGATTTCTGACTATGGGAAGTTTGAGGGCTTCAGAGGTCGTGTTTCTAGCTCAAAGGGGTGTGAGAAAGATGTTCAAAATGTTTGCACAAGCTTATTTTGGCAGATGTTCAAGTTCTCATGTTTTGGACATGTTTCTTGTTTTTGAAGCAAAATGTGGGAAGTGATTGAAACAGGCCTGTACAGGCTATCCTTATGCTTGCACACTTTTCCTTTGGCCCCTCCAACTTGTAGATTTGATTTTCTGTTTTAGATATGGACCAATTCTCAAGGGATTTAGTTTTGACATAAAGCACATTTAAGCAAAAATGGAAATGTACCTTTTTCTACTTAGGGATTAATTTTGTGTACAATGTCCTAATGACCCAAACAATGCCTTAGACTAATGGATTTGCATTAAATTATTGAGTGTGAATTGGTTTATAGGCCTGTAAACTAGTACAAAGCATGCTGACTTAAAATTGCAACTTGTATGAACATGAACATGCCATGGATGAAAAGTGAGTTTTTTCCAACTTCAAGCCTTCGATTCTCCCTAACCACAAATGAGTTTGGAGAGTTCTTAGACATTTTGGAAAGCTTTCAACATTCCCTACATTCCATATTTGAAATGCAAATTGAGATTACAAGTGGAACTATGTGAAAAATGGCCAAGAAGATAGGTCAAAATCCTGCCTAAACTAGGGCAAAATTTCTCTAAGTTAAAAGTTTTAGGGACCCTTGTTCCAAAATTCATAACTTGAGATCTAAGCTTCTTTTTGGAAAACTTTGTGAATAAAAGTTGTAGACTTTATGGAGGAATACAACTTTCATGTTGGAAGTTTTGTTTGAATCCAATTGCATCATGGTGAAAATGTTGGGCAAAGTTAGGAAAAATTAAGAAAATTTCATAACTTAGAAAAATTCTAAGTTATGAAATTTTTCAACTTTAAAACCTAATTTGCAAAAATGGGTTTCTTGATGAACAAGTTTCATGATTTGACACATCTTGATAAAAAATGACCCTTGGCACTTGATTTTGACCAAAAAGTCAAAGTTTGACTTTTCAGTGTACAGTCAAATTTTGATCAGTTGACTGAAAAATTCATCTGTCAATCCAATGCAATTGAGATCTTTTGAACTTGTTGAATAGGTAAAGATGATTTCATTGAGTCCTTGAATCCATACTTGAACCCAATTTGTCATTGGCTAGGTGAAAAATCAGAAATTGCCCTTATATAGTCAAAACCCTAAAAATGACCATTTTGCCCTTTTGGTGATCTGATCAAATTTCTTGTAGAATTATGGTCCAAACTTGATCAAATGGTTCATATGAGTTCATAATGTTGATATGGATCAAAATCTATGAGGTTTGACTGTAAATTGGCCACAGTTGACTTTTTCCCCAATACAGCTGATTTCTACGTCAACTGTCCAATTGACTGGGCAAAAATTTGATTCAAGGCTTGAAACTTGGTATGGACAAACTTATGAGTCCAACATGAAGTATGAAAGTTACTTTGGGCATTGTAGGTAAAGAAATCCATGTGCAAACTCAAACCCTAATTTAGGTCATCAGTGCAAGGAGATGTCTCAAGCAGAGCAAACCCTAGCTTGATCTTGAGTTCAAAGAGCCTTAGGATGAGAAATGTTGATAAAAGGAGAGAGAAAATTTTGGGGTACAACAGTTTCCCCTGTTCAATCTTCTTGGACCTGAAGAGTTAGATTGGCGAGTTTGGCCTTTCGTGACTCGAAGGTAAAAGAGGATTGGACACTAGAGTGCCCGTAAATTTGCACTCGTCAAAATATAACTGAGGGAATGGGCTTAAAGTTTCCATTTGGAGATGGTAGAATCTTGCTGGAGATGGGCTTAAAATATGCCATCCAAGACTTGTTTGTTGAAAATCAGGAGAATGATTATCAGAATGGTATCCGTGTTTGGAACGTATCTGAGTTGTATCTGGAGATTGGATTCGTATGAGCAAAGGAATGGCGTCCGTGTCTGGAGCATATCTGAACTGTAACTGTATTTGATTCTAGAATGAATATCAGAATGACTGTCGTGTCTGGAGTGTATTTGTATTGTATCTGAGATCTGAATGGGCGACAGAGAAACATCTATGGATGGGGCATCTCTGGGCTGGGGATAAATTCCGAATGAGTGACAGAATGGAAACCGTGTCTGGAGCGTATCTGGACTGTATCTGGAGTTGAGATCTGTATGAGTAGCAGAATGACTTCCTTGTCTAGAGCGTATCCGTACTGTAACGGGGATCTGGATAAGTGGCAGAATGACTTTCGTGTCTGGAGTGTATCTGAACTTGAATTTGATAGTTGAATTTGAATGAGAAATAGAATGGCTTTCGTGTCTGGAGCGTATCTAGTCTGTATCCAATTGCTGAAGTCTGAATGAGTAGTAGAATGACCTCCGTGTCTGGGGTGTATTTGTACTGTATCTGAAATCCTTGAACATTTGTTAAAGGTAGCTTTTAATCTTATCCTGAAAAGGGTAAAATGTTAGCCAAAACACAACATTATGTTGCATGATATGTATGATGCGATAAGGTGGGCTTCATCAATGTTTATGATATATGAATGTAATGTATGTGCATGTAAGCTGATTAGCTGTCTTGCTGAGGAAAATATATCCTTGATAACTGGAGATAATGAAATCCTTGACTGCTGCCGGGGAAAGTAAATCCTTGACTGCTGTTGGAGATTCAAAATCTTTGATTGTTGAGAACGAGAAATCCTCGCACATTGTGGGGGATTGAAAATCCTTGGTGACTGTGATCGGTGGATCTGGAACTGACTGTTTAACGCTGGTTCGCGAAATGTCGCGGAAGCAAGAGTCGCCACCGTCTTTTATTTTCTCCAAATGGAAAGGACAAAAGCACAGAAAAATTCCTTAAAGAGATTTCTCTCGGTTCGGGAGGTAGATTATAGAAAGGGAAGGTGTTAGCACCCTTTCTATCCATGGTTATCCATGGGCTCTTAGATACTTGCTCACTTGTGTTTTCAAAAATGGTTTGTTTGCTTTTCAATTGTGGGTTTTAAAAAAAGGTTTCTTTGAAAATTCCAGTGCGACTCTTGTATCGGTCCTCAAGAGTGTTTGAAAAATGCTTTCGAAAGCTTTTTGAAAATGTGTTGGTGTGAAAAGTATTTTTGATTTGTTTTGTTTTGAATTAGAGCAAGTATCCACGAGTCGTCTACCTACCCTAAGGAATTCGTCTGTGTAAATGTCCTTTAAAGTAGTGCCATCCCACCATTGAGAGGTAGGTAGCACCACCGTTGGAGGTGTTCGGGTCAATTCGTTTGTAGGGACAGTGTGGTCACCAGAGCAACAGTAGGACACCTTAGAAGCTACCCTTATGCCATTGATCCTTTTTAATTCCGAGGCAACCATTTCGAGGCAACTGGATCATGTCATGGACATAAGGACTTACTAAAACGTCCTATACTCGACGACCACCTTTCGAGGCAAGGCAACAGTGAGGCGTACCCTAGGGGTGGTGTGTGATTTGTGTGTCAGATTCAGTTATTTTTGTCTTGTTCATGTCAAAGGTGATCTACGCGTTTGTTTTTATTTCGTCATTCATTCTTGCATGCATTTATTTAGCAGTTTAAGAAAGCGCGGAAAGATAAGATTCTAAACTATTACAAAAGGCGCGGGTCCACATCGCCAAAATTTCCAGGACCCGATTTGACAGAAAGTAAATGAATAAAGTAAAGTGCGAAAGATAAATATTTACATGGCTTTGGGAGAGGTACATAAAAATTATAAGAAACGAAATAAAACGCGCGAATTGAAATAAGATTGGAAACAAAGGCGTTGGACCCTTTTTAATGAAATTAAATTAAATTATTAAATTAATTAAAATTAAAATGAAAGGAAGTTATTTTTGGTACTTTTTGGATTTATGAATTTTTATGAGAAAGATTAATTAAGATGAAAAGAATATTAACCCTAATTCTAGTTTTTTTATTTATTAAGAAAAAATATTAAAGTTAAACCTAAATTAACCTAATTATTTACATGCAATTTTAATTTATAAAAATAATAGGAAATATTTAATTATTTATAGAAAAGAAAAGAAAAGGGATAAAAAATTAATACAAACCCTAATTCTACCAATTTTAAGTTTATTAGAAAAAATGTTAAGATTAATCCTAGATTTAAAAACTAAAATTAATTAATGAAATTTATTTACAAAAAATATATTAATTAAATAAAACACTTATTTTTTGTCTTTTTCCTGATTTTTATTGTTTTTATGTTTTTTATGAAAATAATTAAATTAATTAAAAAAACAATAATTGAAATAAATAAAAAGAATGAAAAAAATGTAAAAAGCTTGCAAACCTAGGGGGGGTCTGTCCCCAAATTGGGAGGTTAAATCCAATAATTCAGGCCCATTGATCTTTGGCCTTGTTGACCTTTTCAGGAAGCATGTGATATGTTTGACTAGAGTCCACCAGGTTCTTCAGATCATGGCCTTCTGATCGTTTCCATTGGCCAAGTGGCAAGCTAGATTTGAGAGATGCATGGTGGTCTACAATACTGAAACTGCACAGAAGTATTAGTGGAAAAATAATATGGAAAGGGTGAGGGACTTGGGGCACGAACCCAGGTCCTAGAGATTACCACTACCAAGCCTTGCCACTGGAGCACTCTACACGCGTTGTATAATAAATAACAATCAATTAATATAAAATAAAACAAAGCGTTAGTGACTTTTTCGCGCGAGAATTTGAATAACCCAATCACTGGTGGCCACCTAGTCATCTTCTCCGTTTTGTTCTTTTTTCCCTGAAACAAAAGATGGTTAGCGGGGGTTTTGAACCCCCCCAAAGCAAGCTTGTTTTCAAAATAGCGAATAGGCCATATGGCCTCAGAAATTAGGCGCGAGGGTTCCATTGTTTTCGTCCAAACACACTGAATCCATTCATGGCATTATGAGGTTCTAATTTTATAGCTTTTAGAAACGCCCAATTTGGACCTCCAAGAACCCTAACCTGTATCAATGGTGGAATCGCATATAGTACATAAAAACTCAATCAAAGTATGTGGTTAGCTTCAGAACACCTCAATTAGTATGAATCCATCAAAGAAATGCAATGAAAATGCCTAAATCTTAAAACACGATTATGAAAAAAATATGAAAAAGTGTGAATCCTATTCACCAATTCTGGGCGTTAGAGGTCGTGCTTTTGATCCAGGAAGTTTCCCTGATGTCTCAAGAAGGCAATGGACTGATTACTTTGCCTTGAAATGCTTTGGAATCACGATTTCAGTTTTGAATTTTTTGATCAAAATTGCAAAGTTCTCTTTTGTCTTTCTGCGCAGCTTGGACCTTTTTAGGAGTAGGGTTTGCATTAGTATGTATAGGTGAACGATTAGGTCAAAGAATTTGATCAGAAAATCCATAAATTGATGAAAAGGATATTTGATTTTCAAGCCATAATTTTTCCAATCTTTTTCAAACATATTTGGTCTCAATCATATCCAATCACCATAATTCCTTCCATATTTGATTGTACACGAAATCTTAAGCCTATTCTATGCACAAAAAGATTTAGAAAATTAGGTTTAGTATTTTTCACCTATTTATTTTAATTAAATGAATTATTGATAATTAAAAATCCAAATAAATAAAATAAAAATGATAAAAACTTCCCTTTGGGCCAAATGGTCGTGCACATGCCTTGGATGATGAATTGTGGAAGAAAAAGAGGCCCATTAGCATTTTTAGGTCATTTGAAGCAATGTTGACTTTTCAAAATATCCAAAAATTTCCCAACTTCCACAAGGCATAACTTGCTCAATTATTAAGCTTTGCTCATGTTCGTGGACATTTTGGAAAGGTCTTTGAGTCCTCTAACCAATGTCTTTGGTCCCATGTCATTTTGATTTACCAATCTCAAGTTATGGCCTTTGACTTAAAGTCCCTTTTTGTTGACTTTTGAAAATGACCTATAATGTTGAAATTGATAACTTTTTGTGAGAGAATTTATTGGACTTGAAGTGTGAAGAGGAGTTGTAGGAAATGTATTTATCTTCAAAATGAGCTTTGGATGAATTTTTTCTGATAATCCATGTGAAAGTTATGCCCTGGTCAATTTACAGTTGACTTTTCCAACTGTCCAAATATGGAAACTTTTGCATCTTGATGATTTTTGAGCCAAGCTTTGAGAATCATGATCAAGCATTGATCAAATGATGTTTGTGGCTTCAAAATGAGATGTTTACCAAAAATTTGGACTTTTGATTGTCAAATGACCATTTTGCCCCTACAGTTGACTGTAGTGCAATTAGGGTTTTTGACTGTGCAATTTTGTGCTGTAAGTCTTGAAACTTGGTATGAGGATGCTTGGCCATGTTTATAGGCATGTGGGACTTGATTGGACCCTTGGAAACTTCATTTACTTTGTCAGAACCAAAACCCTAATTTTGACTGTTAGGAGGCCCTTGAACTGTGCAACCCTTGGGGAGATTTTGAAGCTTTGATTTGGCAAATTTTTGAAGAATATGGGAGGGAAAATTTTGGGGTACAACAGTTGCCCCTGTTCAATCTTCTTAGACCTGAGGATGCAGATTGGCTGACGTGCCTTTCGTAATCCGAAGGTGGAAGATGATTGAACACTAGAGTGCCCAGAAATTTGCGCTCACATAGTAGCAGTGTGATGGGGAATGGGCTTACAGATGCCATTTGGAGATTGATTGATAGGATGATGGGCTTATAGATGCCATGCTAAGAGATGATGGAGAGTGGATGGGCTTATAGATGCCATCTGGATGTCAATCGCGTAAGAGATTCCTTAGTGAGAACCTGCGTACCTGCAAAAGAAAGATGAGTACCTGACATGTTGCGGGAACTGGTCTTCAGATGCTTTGTATAGATGTGTCCTGATTGGTTACAGGAGCTGGATCTGGAGCTTCCAACGGTGATGAATGAACCAGGGATGGTTACTACCTCCACAGTATCGGGGAGAGAACCACAGGCGACTACAACCTCAATAGCAATCATTGAGAGAATCTTGGGCGACTTCGACTTCAACAGTATCATTGAGCGAATCTTGGGATGATTACTACCTCCGCAGGATCGGGGAGAGAACCACAGGCGACTACAACCTTAACAGCAATCATTGAGAGAATCTTGGATAACTTCAACTTCAACAGCAATCGTTGAGCGAATCTTGGGATTACCACCTCCGCAGTATCGGGGAGAGAACCATAGGCGACTACAACCTCAACAGCAATCATTGAGAGAATCTTGGATAACTTCAACTTCAACAGCAATCGTTGAGCGAATCTTGGGATTACCACCTCCGCAGTATCGGGGAGAGAACCATAGGCGACTACAACCTCAACAGCAATCATTGAGAGAATCTTGGATAACTTCAACTTCAACAGCAATCGTTGAGCGAATCTTGGGATTACCACCTCCGCAGTATCGGGGAGAGAACCATAGGCGACTACAACCTCAACAGCAATCATTGAGAGAATCTTGGATAAATTCAACTTCAACAGCAATCGTTGAGCGAATCTTGGGATTACCACCTCTGCAGTATCGGGGAGAGAACCATAGGCGACTACAACCTCAACAGCAATCATTGAGAGAATCTTGGATAACTTCTACTGAGTCTTTATCAGGAAAATCTGTTTGGGGTTGATTTAACTGGACTAGAGAAGGCCTTGGACTGGATAAGAAACAGAGAATCTTAGGGTCGATTAACTGAACCGGTCTAGGTCTTGAAATGTCTTCAACTGGATAAGAGACAGGGAGATCTTAGGGTCGATCTGACTGAACCAGAGAAGGCCTTTGACTGGATAAGAAACAGAGAAATCTTTGGAGTCGATTTAACTGAACCGGTCTAGGTCTTGAAATGTCTTCAACTGGGTAAGAAACAGGGAGATCTTAGGGTCGATCTGACTGAACCAGAGAAGGCCTTTGACTGGATAAGAAACAGAGAAATCTTCGGAGTCGATTTAACTGAACTGGTCTAGGTCTTGAAATATGATTGAGAACTTAACTGAATATTTCCTGAAAGGTAAAGGTCAGTCATATGCAATGCGTGATATGGATCAAGCAATGATGTTCTCAACATAAATGAGATTTGTAAGATATGATGCGTATATGCATGCTATGATGTAGGGAAGTGCGATGTTTATATATGTATTTTTTCGTCTTAGGAAAATAAATCCTTGACGGGTGCCAGGAAGTCACTCCTGGGCTGATGTTGGCAAGTAGATCTTTGCTTCCGCTGGGGATGATAGTTGCAAGAATACCAGTAGGAGGAGATAACTCCGTTGGGGAATATACTTGGCAAATGGATTACTCTGCGTGGAGAAAAGTACTCTAACGATCTTGCTGGGAAGCAATACTCTGTGGGGAGAGAGGTACTTTGCTGGAATGTTGATAATAACTTGCTGGGGATACCCTTGTTGTGTTGGAAGTGCTGATAGACTTCGCTGGGGATAAGAAAGAACTGTGTTGACGATGACCTTTCCGTGGCTTTCGGCTGAGGATAACCCAGTTATATCCTGGTAAGGAAATAACTCTTTGAATAAAACCGGGAGACGCGTTCGTGCTCTGCGGGGGTAAACTTCCAGAATCTACTGGGGATAAGCTTACTGCTTGGGGAGATGAATTCCAACTTTCCTGGGGAACTGGATTGGACTCTCTTGGGGAAGTTTTGAACTATATTGGGAAGATGACTCCACTGAATGCTGGTATACTGCCGGGGAACAATCTTTAGACCAAGACTGTCGGGGATGCTTGTTAAGAATACATGTATATATGCTGCTGGGGAATGTTTGAGTTCTGCGGGAGGATACCCAACTTCCTTAAGGTTTGACAATAGCTTTGCCTGAGAGCGCTCTGACTGGCTGGCTCACTCTCTGGGGAATTAGGATATCTGGTTATGTTCTTTAGTTGGACCTACCTTGGTACCTTAGTGGATAGAACAATTAGATTGCGTAGACAACTCTTTATTGCCCCTGTTTCTAATGTTACCTGTAATTAATCCTTTGTTTCGTACGCAAATATTCATGAGTTAGCAAATTATTGTCAATGCATATATCACAATTTGAACCTTGGACGTTCTTCGCAAAATAAAACAGAAAAGGAAAAACAATTGGCAATTTTAACTGAAAAGTGTATTTGTATTGATTTTGAATTTGCCTGTAAAATAGGCGTTTTATGTACAAGAGACTGACGTCCTAGTAAGAGAACGCCGCCGAGCAAAAAAGTTTATACAAATTTGTACAAGAGAAAATAAACAACTGTGTGAAATGAATGATCCCACTGGGTCTCAACTCTGCTATTGCCTTTATAACTCCGAGCGTCTCATCACTTGATGACCTTGGTTGAAGATGAAGCTGACTGATCGATGCCGTCTGAACTTGATGTAGATACCGGATTCTGGATGCGAAGTGATCCAATGAGACATAGTATTACGCTTTATCCCTAACTTTTGCCTGGACCGCCCTTTCGGGTTTTCAGTCCACCGGGATACCCATTTTTGCCCAAGCCCCCTTTTCAGGTTTTCGACTTGCCGGGTGTACAGATTTTTTTCATTTCATCCCTTCATTTTGCCCGAACCCTTTTGGTTCGCCGGGAAGCCCTAATTTTTGCCTAGGCATGTCAGCCTAGCGGGTCTTTTTCATGCGTAGTATCTTTTTACTATGTCTGCATTGGCGGGGTGAGGAAGGTCGTCACCATCCACGGTGGTTAGAATCATGGCTCCTCCTGAGAACACATGTTTAACCACAAATGGCCCTTCGTAAGTAGGGGTCCATTTGCCCCTTGGATCACTCTGAGGGAGGATGATTCGCTTGATTACCAGATCCCCAACTTGATATTCCTGTGGTCTGACCTTTTTGTTAAATGCCCTGATCATTCGTTTCTGATACGTCCGACCGTGGCAAATAGCAGCAAGTCTCTTCTCATCAATAAGGTTTAACTGATCAAGTCGTGTCTGGATCCGATCATCTTCGTTCAGATTTGCATCCTTCATTATCCGGAGAGAGGGTATTTGCACTTCGATCGGTAAGACTGCTTCCATACCATAAACCAAAGAGAAAGGAGTTGCCCCGGTTGACGTCCTGGTTGAGGTACGGTACCCATGTAGAGCGAACGGTAACATCTCGTGCCAATCTTTATAAGTCACTGTCATCTTCTGCACGATTTTCTTAATGTTCTTATTTGCTGCTTCTACAGCCCCATTCATCTTTGGTCTGTAAGGGGAAGAGTTATGGTGCTGTATTTTGAACTGCTCGCAGAGCTCAGTGATCATCTTGTTATTCAGATTGGTACCGTTGTCTGTAATAATTCTTTCGGGGACGTCGTATCGACAGATCAGGTTATGCCGAATGAACCGTGCCACAACAGTCTTGGTTACCGTAGCGTAGGAGGCTGCCTCAACCCACTTTGTAAAATAATCAATCGCCACTAGGATGAAGCAATGCCCGTTAGATGCCGTAGGTTTAATCTCACCGATCATGTCTATGCCCCACATTGCAAACGGCCAAGGCGCAGTCAGAACATTCAGAGGAACAGGAGGAACATGCACCTTGTCTACATAAATCTGGCATTTATGGCATGTCCGAGAGTGCTGGTAACAGTCAGCTTCCATGGTGGACCAGAAATACCTTGCCCGTAGGATCTTCTTTGCCATAGTGTGCCCACTGGAATGTGTACCAAAGGTCCCTTCATGTAGCTCTTCCATAATCCTTTCTGCTTCAGTCTTATCCACACAACGCAGTAAGGTCGAATCATGGTTTCGCTTGTACAAGATGTCGTTGCTAAGGAAGAACTTTGCTGCGAACCTCCTCAGAAACTTCTTATCATTGACAGATGCACCTTCAGGGTATTCCTGAGCTTCCAAGTATCTCTTCACCTCATGGTACCAAGGCTTCTCAGTCACCAGCTCAGTCTCGAGATCACAACAGTATGCCGGTTCGTCCAGTTTCCAGATGATAATCCGAGGAGCCTCATTATCCCATTTGACCTTGAACATAGAAGACATTGTGGCTAACGCGTCCGCCAGCTGATTCTCCTCTCTTGGAAAGTGTTCAAAGGTTATCTTTGTGAAGTGGGGGATCAATGTCAACACACATTCTCTGTAAGGAATAAGATTCGGATGTTTCGTATCCCACTTTCCTTTGATCTGATTGATCACGAGAGCGGAATCTCTGAAGACACTCAGAAACTTGATCCTTAGGTCGATCGCAGCTTGAAGACCCATGATGCACGCCTCATACTCCGCCATGTTGTTGGTACAGTTGAAACATAGCCGGGCAGTGAGTGGAGTATGAGTGCCTTGAGGAGATATGATTACAGCGCCGATACCGTTACCCAAAGCGTTGGAGGCTCCGTCAAAGTGCATAGACCATCGGGATCCTTCCTCCGGTCCTTCATCCGGTCCAGGTACCTCACAATCAGTCACAATCATGATGCTCTCGTCTGGAAACTCGAAGTTCATTGACTGATAGTCGTCTACTGCCTGATGTGCCAAGTGGTCTGCCAATACACTTCCCTTGATGGCTTTCTGAGTTGTGTACTGGATGTCGTATTCCGTCAAGATCATTTGCCATCTTGCTATTCTCCCAGACAGAGCAGGCTTTTCGAATATGTACTTTATAGGATCCATCTTTGAGATCAACAAGGTAGTGTGAGTCAGCATATACTGTCTCAGCCGGCGAGCAGCCCATACCAAAGCGCAGCAAGTTTTCTCAAGCAGTGAGTATCGGGTCTCACAGTCGGTAAACTTTTTACTAAGGTAATAAATGGCATGCTCTTTTCGGCCAGACTCGTCATGCTGCCCCAGCACGCACCCCATTGAATTGTCAAGTACTGTCAGGTATAGTATCAGAGGTCTCCCCTCAACCGGTGGCATAAGAATGGGTGGTTCCTAGAGATACTCTTTGATTCTGTCGAAAGCAGCCTGACATTCATCATTCCAACGTACTACCTGATCTTTCTTTATCAGCTTGAAGATTGGCTCACAGGTAGCAGTCAGATGCGAGATGAATCGAGCAATGTAATTCAGGCGTCCTAAAAAGCCTCTGACTTCCTTCTCTGTCTTAGGAACTGGCATCTCTTGAATAGCTTTGACCTTGGCAGGGTCCACTTGAATGCCCTTGTCACTTACAACGAAGCCTAGCAACTTCCCAGATCTTACCCCGAAGGTGCATTTGTTCGGGTTCAACCTCAACTTGTACAGCTTCAGACGGTCGAACAATTTCTGCAGATGATCTAGGTGCTCTTCCTCAGTCTGGGACCTTGCGATCATGTCGTCAACATACACTTCTATCTCATGATGGATCATGTCATGAAATAAAGCAACCATGGCACGTTGGTAGGTTGCCCCAGCGTTCTTTAGTCCAAATGGCATGACCTTGTAGCAGAAGGTGCCCCACTGAGTAACGAATGTAGTCTTTTCCATGTCTTCAGGTGCCATCTTGATCTGATTGTAACCTGAAAATCCATCCATGAAAGAGAATACCTTGTGCTGAGCTGTATTGTCAACAAGGACATCAATGTGAGGTAAGGGGAAGTCATCCTTGGGGCTGGCCCTGTTCAGGTCCCTGTAATCAACACACATTCTGACCTTACCGTCCTTCTTAGGTACCGGCACCACATTAGCAACCCACTGAGGGTAAGAAGTCACTGCAAGAAACCCGACATCAAACTGCTTCATAACCTCGGCTTTGATCTTCTCAGACATCTCTGGACGCATCCGGCGGACCTTTTGCTTGACCGGAGGGCAGTCTTCCTTAGTAGGCAAGTGATGGACCACAATGTCGGTATCCAATCCGGGCATATCTTCGTAGGACCAGGCAAATATCTCCATATAATCATGTAGCATTTTAGTCAACCGTTGCTTCACGCTGAGCTCTAGGTTGGCACCAATCTTTACCTCTTTCCTGTCTGCCTCAGTACCCAAGTTTATTATCTCCACTGGCTCTTCATGTGGTTGAATTGCCCTCTCTTCCTGAAGTAACAGTCTTGCAAGCTCGCCAGGCACTTCGCAATCATCTTCACCTTCGTCTTCGGCTAAGTTGATCAGATTTTCGAAATCATAATTGGCAGTAGCAGAGTCGTTATCAGTGAGATCCAGAGTGGATTGAAACCTGTATGAGTGAGTGTGTGTAAATACAGCTGTTTTGAAATATATGTAAAGGAAAGAAAGACAGAAAAGGAGCATAAGATTTGAAATGCGAGAAAACGTCCAAGATTTTCATTTATGATATATGAAATGACAATTTATATGCCCTCACAAATAAAACCACGGTGCCTCGGGTAAGACACCGGGCCATAGAGTTCAATTAATTGTTTATTACAAATAACAAAACAAAGAAGTTTATTACTGCGTAACAAAAGTAACAGGAGTATGGTCTTTGACAATCCAATTGGTCAATCCGCCTTCAGTCGTCGGATAGATCCAGCTATTGAACTTAGCTTCATCCACTTCATTATCCTCCCCAACAGCATTCACTCCTGGATTTGTAATGAGCACAGGAGGTCTTCCGGTCTTTGCCTTCCGCATAGCTTTCTGTCCCTCTGCAGTAAAACCCAGTCCGAATTTGTCAGTTTTCTGTGTAAAGTCGGGAAGCCTGCCCCAGTTAGTACATTCACCTTTCTGAACCACAGCCCGGGCATCCTTCAGGGAAGCCATCTTCAAAGGAACATTCTCTTCGACTGCTGTTTCTGCTGCTGCTGAAATTGGAAGTACCTCTTCGAAATGCTGAAAGGGGGTCTCGATAAACTCCCCATCCATCTCAATGTACCTGAAGGAATTCAGATGGCTCACCATATACTCCTCCTCTCCTTGCACAGTGACGATCTTCCCTCTGACGGGGTATTTCAGCTTCTGGTGCAAGGTAGAGGTCACTGCCCCAGCTTTATGGATCCAAGGTCGACCCAGTAGACAGGAATACGATGGACGGATATCCATCACATAGAAAGTGGAGTCAAACACCTGAGAGCCCACACGAATAGGAATGTCAACCTCTCCATGAACCATCCTCTTGGAATCGTCAAAGGCTCTAACGATGATATTGCTGGGTTTCAGTTCCAGGCCTTCACAATCTAAACGGTCTAAAGCCTTCTTGGGTAGCACATTTAAGGAAGAACCAGTATCCACCAATACATGCGCCAGAGTAGTGCCCCTGCATTCAATAGAGACATGCAGGGCATCATTGTGGTCTCTTCCTTTTGCAGTTAGGTCAGCATCTGAGAAACCCAAGCCATTGTCTGCTGTCAGATTTGCTACGCAGTCAGTGAACTGAACTGCAGATGTTTCCTGTGGCACATGGGCCGTCTTGAGAAATGAGATTAAGGCCTTAGCATGGGCCTCGGAGCACAGCAATAAGGAGAGCATGGAGATTTTGGAGGGCGTATGCCCCAGTTGTTCCACAACATTAAAGTCACTCTTCTTTATTATTTTCAGGATTTCCTCCATTTCTTGTTGGGAGGCTTCAGCAGTTATAGGTATTGGTGCCTCCATCCGGGCAGGCTCAACTTTAATCCCTTTGCCCCGAGCATTAGACGACTCGGCGGCAGGGGAAACAACTTGATCAGTAACAGGAACAGGTACACTTGTAGGTGTTATAAGGAGGGGTCTTCGAGTAGCGGGCGGTGCAATGTCAGGCGAGAAGAGCCTACCACTGCGGGTAACCTTGGCTGGGCCAGTGATATCGCAGATACTGGCGCCAGTGTTGAATTCTTGTTTGATTCCATTCACATATACGTCTGCCCCATAATGCCAGGGGACAGCTTTATCAGATACGTAGGGAAGAGGCCCCGGAACAGTGATAACAACAGGTGCGACAGTCATGATTTGGACAGGCTTCTTCGGGAGAACCTTGATTGGATTATTGAAGATGGTAACCACGGAAACTTCTTCTACCGGAACCAACTGAACAGCAGACTTCTTGAACAGAATATCCTTACTGTCCATAAGGCTTTGGATGCCCAACTTCAGCAAGGGACAACCAGATAGGGAAACAGCACAGAACAGGCAACCCTCACTGCAACCCGGAAATAAACCGGCCAGCAGTAGGTTCTTCTTGACAGTTATTAAGGGAGTGGCTAGATCATCCACAGAAATAGCGTACACCTCTTCATCAACAGCATTTATCCCATGCTGAGGCATAGGAGCAGTAACCACATTCGGCCTCTCAGGCGCTTCAAACTGTATCTCCTTTGCGTCAATAAGGTCTTGCACCTTATTCCTTAATGCCCAACATTCATCAGTGGAATGCCCCGGGCTATCAGAATGATAAGCACAACGAGCATTTGGGTTGTATTTGGGGGAGGCAGTGTTCACAGCTTTTGGGGCCTCTCTGACAGTCACTAGATTGGTGGATAGCAACTGTGGCAAGATCTGCGATAAGGTCATGCTCAAATGGGTAAACTCTCTCCGGGGTCTTTCAGCCCTTTGAGGATTGGTTGGCCGAGGAGCGGCAGCAGGCTTGGCAATCATTACCGCACTGACAGATTGGCAGCGCTCAGGTTTCTCTTGTCTTCTAGAGCCATATACAGCACTAGCCTCCTTCTTGAAGGGTTTCTTCTCAGAACCAGACGATGCACCCTTCGGAATTTTACCAGACTTCAACCCAACCTCAATTCTCTCTCCGGTCAGAATAAGATCAGTGAACCCTGCAGACGAGTTACCGATAAGATGGTTGAAAAACGGCCCAGATAGGGTCCCCAAGAACATGTCTACCAACTCCCGATCAGTCAACGGAGGCTGCACCCTGCCAGCCAGATCCCTCCACTTCTGAGCGTACTCTTTAAAACCTTCACTTGAACCTAACGACATACCCTGAAGTTGGGTACGTGTAGGGGAAAGGTCGGCATTATATTGATACTGCTTATAGAAAGCAGTAGCCAACTCCTCCCAGTTACGAACCTTGGTCCCATCCAGCTGATAGAACCATTCGAGATGAGTCCCTGAAAGACTCTCCTGGAAGAAGTGGATCCACAAATTCTTATCCACTGAGTACGGTTGAATCTTCCGCACATAAGACCTGAGGTGTAGCTTGGGACAAGACGCCCCGTCGTACTTAGTGAAAGATGGTGCTTTGAACTTACGAGGAATAATCACACCGGTAGACAAACCCAAATCTCCGAAATCCAGCCCAGGTACCTGTTGTATCTCCATAGCATTCAGCCTGTCTTCCAACTGCTTGTATCTGTCTTCTGCAGGAGGATATTGCTCTTCATCAAAATCAGTCTCGTTGTCAGAGACTACCGGACTAGGACCTTTTTCCGCTTGAGGAGTACCCTTGCCAATGGAAGAACCAGCCTCTTCATTTTGCAGAGTATTGCCAAACCTTCGGCCCGAGTTAAAAAGGACAGTTCTCCTCTTCTTCTTCTTTTCCTTCTTCAGGAGCAGAGCCTTCAGCTCTTCTTGGCCCTGAGCCAAACCCATGATTAGTTCCTGAAATTGCGCGTTCTACGCCTGAAGAGCCTTGATGGACATCTCGGTTGATGATGAGTCAGGATTCATGATGCTGAAATAAACAGCGAAGAACTGTAAGCAACCTGAAAAGAGGAAAACCTGCTATGCACATGATGAATGATATGTGTTTATGCAATGCATTCAAGGGTTCGAAAGTTCAAATTTGTTGTAGACAAAAAGGAACACACGTTATCATTAAGGAAATAATTGTTCAGTACATCAAAGCCTCATGGGCAAATCAATCCCAAAATACACTACGCATCCTCTTTGGAGCTATGTAGGTATTGAGATTCCTCTCCTCATGCAATAGGCGGGTGAGCTCCAAGACCTTCTTTTCACTAGCATGTAGACTGGTCTCAAGAGAATTCTGTTCTTCCTTAAGCTGGATCCAACTCTTCTGCATCTCTTCCCAGGATATGGGCATATCAGGGTGCTGAATAGTGTGGGACACCTCTCCTTCCGAGACTGGCTCTTTGATCACAGGGAGCATATGGGGATAAGGCATCACTAATTTCTGGGAGCGGGCTCGTACCCACTTGAGATAAGGTTCCAACGGGATGGAATTCCTGTGCCCCAGTGTCTTGCTGTCTATCCTACTGGGCATCCTCCAGGCTCTGATAAATCTCTGGAGAAGTCCTTGAGTATCGTTGTCGAAGTCAAAAACTATGTCAGGAATTAACATGTCATGAGGACCATCCCTCCGAGCATAACCAAACTGTCTCCAGGCCAGGCACGGGCCGTAAGTAATACCTCCTCTGATTCCAAGTAAAGGAACATTAGGGTACTCCCCGCAACGATCAATGATAGTTACATCCTCTCTGGTCCGAGGGCACCAATGTATATCTGCATGTGTAAGAGTCATCAACCGTTGTGACCATCTCAAACCCCGCTCGTTCTTCAAGACTGATTGTGGAAGGTGCGAAATAAACCACCTTCCCAGGAGAGGAGTGCAACACATAAGGACACCTCTTTTTCTCATGGTTCGAGTGTAACATGAGTGGAGGATGTCCCCCCAGCAACGTAGGTATAGGATTCCTGGACATGAAGATCTGGACAGCACTGATATCTATAAGCTGATCTGGGTTAGGAAACAACACCAAACCATAGACAAGGAGGGCCACAACTTCTTCAAAAGCTTGTAAGTCAAGGGAGTTCCAACATTCATGGGCCTTTTCAAACAGAAACCTGGCTAAGAACCCTTTGATACCACTTCTAACTTCCCAATGTCCCTTGAGGTCAGATGACTGTAGGTGCAAGGCCTTAACAATCTCTTCAAGCTTGGGTTCCTTTTCCGTACCGTTGTAGGGTAGTTGATCAAGGATAGGGATCTTCAGGAGCCGGGAGAACTCCTCCAATGTAGGTACCAGCTGATAGTCCAAGAAGGTGAAACAGTGATGCAGAGGGTCAAAGAACTGGAACATGACCTTTATCATATCTTCCTCAATGTTGGTGTTGACCAAGCTGATGAGTCTTCCATGTCTTTCACTGAATGAAGAGCTCTCGGGAATCCTGGATATAAGTTCCTTAAGCTGAGGAGAGATCCTTACAAGACTGATTTGAATTGTCTTTCTACGAACAGTTTCCATGTCCTACAAAACAAGAACAAAGATGAAGATTCGAACCCCTAAAATGGTTAGTCAATGCATATGATGCTGGATGATGTCATGATGCTATGATTAAACACACCACAGATATTTACAAAGACAAACATGTAAGGCACACAAGGCACACAAGACTAGCCCTTAGGGTTTAAGGCCAGCATGGGGTCTGGGTAGTACCCTCTTGAAGTTGGTGGGCTCAACCTGTCCTAGTAGAAGTAACCGGGTTCTAAGGATCCCAACATCACGGGATTGCTTTCATTGTTCATCGTTTCGATTTAGCCACTGAACTGGCGACCGAAATATTCCAGGAAAGCAACCCTCAATTGAGTGTAGTATCGAGTATCAACCAACCTCGGACTGCACCAAAGTCAGTTATCTCACTACCCTAAAGAGGCCAAGATAGTTCAATTAAGGTTCCTAAGGTATGTTGATGCTTCACGACACCACGCGGAGGCCCCGTACTCTCCTTGACTGAACTCAAGGGTTACCGGTACACACCAAAGTGCCACATCAACGTAGCAGACTGTTTCAACCATGTCGGTATACCCCGCACAGTTCCCTCACAGCCTTGTTGCTACTTTCTAAGAAGGTATCCCCAGATCCGGGTTAGGATCTATAGAACTCCCAAGACAGCCCCACAATTTAAAGCAAGCAAGTCAATACAATTGAAAACACAGTTATGAACTAACCCTAAGGTACACCTCACTTAAAAAAGATATCCCCAGCAGAGTCGCCAGTTCTGTGATCGGTGGATCTGGAACTGACTGTTTAACGCTGGTTTGCGAAATGTCGCGGAAGCAAGAGTCGCCACCGTCTTTTATTTTCTCCAAATGGAAAGGACAAAAGCACAGAAAAATTCCTTAAAGAGATTGCTCTCGGTTCGGGAGGTAGATTATAGAAAGGGAAGGTGTTAGCACCCTTTCTATCCATGGTTATCCATGGGCTCTTAGATACTTGTTCACTTGTGTTTTCAAAAATGGTTTGTTTGCTTTTCAATTGTGGGTTTTAAAAAAAGGTTTCTTTGAAAATTCCAGTGCGACTCTTGTATCGGTCCTCAAGAGTGTTTGAAAAATGCTTTCGAAAGCTTTTTGAAAATGTGTTGGTGTGAAAAGTATTTTTGATTTGTTTTGTTTTGAATTAGAGCAAGTATCCACGAGTCGTCTACCTACCCTAAGGAATTCGTCTGTGTAAATGTCCTTTAAAGTAGTGCCATCCCACCATTGAGAGGTAGGTAGCACCACCGTTGGAGGTGTTCGGGTCAATTCGTTTGTAGGGACAGTGTGGTCACCAGAGCAACAGTAGGACACCTTAGAAGCTACCCTTATGCCATTGATCCTTTTTAATTCCGAGGCAACCGTTTCGAGGCAACTGGATCATGTCATGGACATAAGGACTTACTAAAACGTCCTATACTCAACGACCACCTTTCGAGGCAAGGCAACAGTGAGGCGTACCCTAGGGGTGGTGTGTGATTTGTGTGTCAGATTCAGTTATTTTTGTCTTGTTCATGTCAAAGGTGATCTACGCGTTTGTTTTTATTTCGTCATTCATTCTTGCATGCATTTATTTAGCAGTTTAAGAAAGCGCGGAAAGATAAGATTCTAAACTATTACAAAAGGCGCGGGTCCACATCGCCAAAATTTCCAGGACCCGATTTGACAGAAAGTAAATGAATAAAGTAAAGTGCGAAAGATAAATATTTACATGGCTTTGGGAGAGGTACATAAATATTATAAGAAACGAAATAAAACGCGCGAATTGAAATAAGATTGGAAACAAAGGCGTTGGACCCTTTTTAATGAAATTAAATTAAATTATTAAATTAATTAAAATTAAAATGAAAGGAAGTTATTTTTGGTACTTTTTGGATTTATGAATTTTTATGAGAAAGATTAATTAAGATGAAAAGAATATTAACCCTAATTCTAGTTTTTTTATTTATTAAGAAAAAATATTAAAGTTAAACCTAAATTAACCTAATTATTTACATGCAATTTTAATTTATAAAAATAATAGGAAATATTTAATTATTTAGAGAAAAGAAAAGAAAAGGGATAAAAAATTAATACAAACCCTAATTCTACAAATTTTAAGTTTATTAGAAAAAATGTTAAGATTAATCCTAGATTTAAAAACTAAAATTAATTAATGAAATTTATTTATAAAAAATATATTAATTAAATAAAACACTTATTTTTTGTCTTTTTCCTGATTTTTATTGTTTTTATGTTTTTTATGAAAATAATTAAATTAATTAAAAAAACAATAATTGAAATAAATAAAAAGAATGAAAAAAATGTAAAAAGCTTGCAAACCTAGGGGGGGGTCTGTCCCCAAATTGGGAGGTTAAATCCAATAATTCAGGCCAATTGATCTTTGGCCTTGTTGACCTTTTCAGGAAGCATGTGATATGTTTGACTAGAGTCCACCAGGTTCTTCAGATCATGGCCTTCTGATCGTTTCCATTGGCCAAGTGGCAAGCTAGATTTGAGAGATGCATGGTGGTCTACAATACTGAAACTGCACAGAAGTATTAGTGGAAAAATAATATGGAAAGGGTGAGGGACCTGGGGCTCGAACCCAGGTCCTAGAGATTACCACTACCAAGCCTTGCCACTGGAGCACTCTACACGCGTTGTATAATGAATAACAATCAATTAATATAAAATAAAACAAAGTGTTAGTGACTTTTTCGCGCGAGAATTTGAATAACCCAATCACTGGTGGCCACCTAGTCATCTTCTCCGTTTTGTTCTTTTTTCCCTGAAACAAAAGATGGTTAACGGGGGTTTTGAACCCCCCCAAAGCAAGCTTGTTTTCAAAATAGCGAATAGGCCATATGGCCTCAGAAATTAGGCGCGAGGGTTCCATTGTTTTCGTCCAAACACACTGAATCCATTCATGGCATTATGAGGTTCTAATTTTATAGCTTTTAGAAACGCCCAATTTGGACCTCCAAGAACCCTAACCTGTATCAATGGTGGAATCGCATATAGTACATAAAAACTCAATCAAAGTATGTGGTTAGCTTCAGAACACCTCAATTAGTATGAATCCATCAAAGAAATGCAATGAAAATGCCTAAATCTTAAAACACGATTATGAAAAAAATATGAAAAAGTGTGAATCCTATTCACCAATTCTGGGCGTTAGAGGTCGTGCTTTTGATCCAGGAAGTTTCCCTGATGTCTCAGGAAGGCAATGGACTGATTACTTTGCCTTGAAATGCTTTGGAATCACGATTTCAGTTTTGAATTTTTTGATCAAAATTGCAAAGTTCTCTTTTGTCTTTCTGCGCAGCTTGGACCTTTTTAGGAGTAGGGTTTGCATTAGTATGTATAGGTGAACGATTTGGTCAAAGAATTTGATCAGAAAATCCATGAATTGATGAAAAGGATATTTGATTTTCAAGCCATAATTTTTCCAATCTTTTTCAAACATATTTGGTCTCAATCATATCCAATCACCATAATTCCTTCCATATTTGATTGTACACGAAATCTTAAGCCTATTCTATGCACAAAAAGATTTAGAAAAATTAGGTTTAGTATTTTTCACCTATTTATTTTAATTAAATGAATTATTGATAATTAAAAATCCAAATAAATAAAATAAAAATGATAAAAACTTCCCTTTGGGCCAAATGGTCGTGCACATGCCTTGGATGATGAATTGTGGAAGAAAAAGAGGCCCATTAGCATTTTTAGGTCATTTGAAGCAATGTTGACTTTTCAAAATATCCAAAAATTTCCCAACTTCCACAAGGCATAACTTGCTCAATTTTTAAGCTTTGCTCATGTTCTTGGACATTTTGGAAAGGTATTTGAGTCCTCTAACCAATGTCTTTGGTCCCATGTCATTTTGATTTACCAATCTCAAGTTATGGCCTTTGACTTAAAGTCCCTTTTTGTTGACTTTTGAAAATGACCTATAATGTTGAAATTGATAACTTTTGTGAGAGCATTTCTTGGACTTGAAGTGTGAAGAGGAGTTGTAGGAAATGTCTTTATCTTCAAAATGAGCTTTGGATGAATTTTTTCTGATAATCCATGTGAAAGTTATGCCCTGGTCAATTTACAGTTGACTTTTCCAACTGTCCAAATATGGAAACTTTTGCATCTTGATGATTTTTGAGCCAAGCTTTGAGAATCATGATCAAGAATTGATCAAATGATGTTTGTGGCTTAAAAATGAGATGTTTACCAAAAATTTGGACTTTTGACTGTCAAATGACCATTTTGCCCCTACAGTTGACTGTAGTGCAATTAGGGTTTTTGACTGTGCAATTTTGTGCTGTAAGTCTTGAAACTTGGTATGAGGATGCTTGACCATGTTTATAGGAATGTGGGACTTGATTGGACCCTTGGAAACTTCATTTACTTTGTCAGAACCAAAACCCTAATTTTGACTGTTAGGAGGCCCTTGAACTGTGCAACCCTTGGGGAGATTTTGAAGCTTTGATTTGGCAAATTTTTGAAGAATATGGGAGGACAAATTTTGGGGTACAACAGTGACTTGCGGGGATTAACAAGAATTTTGACAACTTCTACGAGGAATTGAGAATCCTTCATGACTTTCCTGGGAAATAAGGAAAACTCTGATGATCTTTACTGGGGAATTAAATTTTGGGAGGCTCCAACTGGAGAAATGAGAACAAGAAATCTTTGTTCTGCTGGGAAATAACTCCGAGGGGAGAATGCTTATCCTACCGGGGAAATTTTGGAGTTTGGGTTGTATGCCAATATATTGGGGATTCCTGTTTTGTGGAGAACTCCGCTGGGGATATTTATTTCAAGTTTTTAGCTTTATTGAGGATCTGTATGACATATTGCAGGGGATTTCCTCCAGGATAGGCTAAAGACATTTTCATGTACTTTCAACCTATCAGTAATTATCCTTTCTCATTCCGTTTTATTTGTAAGCAGTGATTATATTCAAATGCATATGCTCATTTTAATAAATCATTGGACGTTTTCAAATAAAACAAAAGTGTAAAAAGAAAGAAAAGGCAAACAAATTTCTGCACTTTGAAGTATCTTTGTATTAACCTTGTATAAGTATTTTGTACAAAGGAGACAGACATCCTAGTAAGAGAATGTTGTCATAAAAAATGAGAAAAATTTATACAAAGAAAGATGGCTATGTGTAACAATTCCATAGAGTTCCCATTCTGTTATAGCCTTCGTAACTCTGAGTATCTTGTCCATTCGTTGTTTCGTTCGCAGATGATTGGATTGATCATAAGCTTGGAGCTTGTCCGTGAAGAGATTGTCCTTAAAGTGATCCAACGAGACATAGTCATACGCTTTAATTCCCTAACTTTTTCCTGGACCTCCCTTTCGGGTTTTCGATCCATCGGGAAACCCTTTTTTGCCCAAGTCGCCCTTTCGGGTTTTCAACTTGCCGGGTGTACAGATTTTTTTATTTATCCCTAATTTTTGCCTGAATCGCCTTTTCGGGTTTTCGATTCACCGGGATGCCCATTTTTTCCCAAGTCGCCCTTTCAGGTTTTCAACTTGTCGGGTCATTTGTGCGTAGTATCTTTTGACTATGTCTGCGTTCGTAGCGTGCGGCAGGTCGTCGCCGTCCATGGTGGTCATAATCATTGCCCTACCAGAAAAGATGTTTTTGATCATAAATGGTCCTTCGTAAGTAGGAGTCCACTTGCCCCTGGGATCACTTTGCGGAAATATGATCCATTTGATTACAAGATCTCTGACTCGATACACTTGACGCCTGACTTTCTTGTTGAAAGCCCTGATCATCCGTTTTTGATACCTCTGACCATGACAAACAACAGTAATTCGTTTCTCGTCGATCAAGTTAAGTTGATCAAGCCGGGTTTGAATCTAATCGTCTTCACTTAAACCAACATCCTTCATAATCCTCAAAGAAGGAATCTGAACTTCCATAGGTAAAACAACCTCCATGCCATATACCAAAGAAAAGGGGTTGCCCCTGTTGAAGTCTGTGATGTGGTACGATATCCGTGCAGAGCAAATGGTAACATCTCATGCCAGTATTTGTAGGTGACTGTCATCTTTTGAATGATCTTTTTGATATTTTTGTTCGTAGCTTCAACAGCACCGTTCATCTTTGTCCGATAGGGAGATGAATTTTGATGTTGAATCTTGAACTGCTTGCACAGAGCGGTGATCACAGTGTTATTCAGGTTTGTACCGTTGTCCGTGATGATCATGTTGGGGATACCATACTGGAATATGAGGTCCTGCTTGATGAAGCAGGTAACCACATTTTTCGTAACGGAGGCGAAGGAAGATGCTTCGACCCATTGGTAAAGTAATCGATAGCCACCAGAATGAAGCGATGTCCATTGGATGTCGTCGGATTGATCTCTCCAATCATGTTGATTCCCCATATTGCGAATGGCCAAGGAGCTGTTAGGACATTGAGAGGGACTGCAGGAATATGTACCTTGTCAGCATAGACTTGGCATTTGTGACAAGTACGAGCGTATTGATGACAGTCATCTTCCATGGTAGACCAGTAGTAGCCTGCCCTTAGAATCTTCTTAGACATTGTATGTCCGCTCAAGTGGGTGCCAAATGTGCCACTATGTATTTCAGTCATGATCAACTCAACTTCAACTTTGTCTACACAACGAAGCAGAACACAATCATGGTTGCGCTTGTATAGAATACCATTGCTTAGGAAGAACTTGGCCGCAAATCTCCTTAAGAACTTTTTGTCATTGACTGATGCTCCTTCAGGGTACTCTCGAGTCTTGAGATACCTTTTGATTTCATGAAACCAGGGTTGTTCCACTACTTCTTCGGTATTAATCTCATGACAGTGCGTGGGTTCGTCCATTCGCTCGATGGTGATTTGGGGAGCCTCATTATCCCAGTTGAGTTTAAACATGGAAGACATTGTAGCTAGAGCATCTGCTAGCTGATTTTCTTCTCGCGGAAAGTGCTCGAAGGTAATCTGCTCGAAATGAGGTAACAATGTCAGGACATGTTCTTTGTATGGGATAAGATTAGGATGTTTAGTGTCCCACTCTCCTTTGATTTGACTGATAACCAAAACTTAGTCCCCAAATACAACTAAAGATTTGATTCCTAGGTCGATTGCAGCCTTGAGACCAAAAATACAAGCTTCATATTCGGCCATGTTGTTGGTGCAACTGAAGCAGAGTCTAGTAGTGAAAGGTGTATGGCAACCTTCTGGAAAAATAAGTACTGCACCGATACCGTTTCCAAGTGCATTTAAAGCACCATCAAAGTACAGGGTCCATCAGGATCCTTGTTCAGCTCCGTCATACGGTCCGTTACCTTCAATGTTGTCCAATGTCATAATGTCCTCGTCAGGGAAGTCGAATCTCATAGATTGGTAATCTTCGACGGCTTGATGAGCTAGATGGTCAGCTAGTACACTCCCCTTTATAGCTTTTTGGGTTGTGTACTGGATATCATACTCAGTCAAGATCATCTTCCATCTAGCGATTCTTCCGGATAAAGCAGGCTTCTCGAAGATGTACTTAATCGGATCCATTTTAGAAATCAGCAAAGTGGTATGTGTCAACATATACTGCCTTAGCCGGCGAGCAGCCCATACCAAAGCGCAGCAAGTTTTCTTGAGCAGTGAGTAGCGAGTCTCACAGTCGGTAAACTTTTTGCTAAGGTAATAAATGGCATGCTCTTTTCGGCCAGACTCGTCATGTTGGCCCAGTATGCACCCCATTGAATTATCCAAAACGGTCAAATACATGATTAAAGGCCATCCTTCGACGGGTGGCATCAAGATAGGAGGTTCCAGTAAATACTCTTTAATTTTATCGAAAGCAACTTGACAATCATCATCCCATTCAACCACTTGATCTTTCTTCAACAGCTTGAAGATTGGATCACAAGTAGATGTTAGGTGAGAGATGAACCTTGCGATATAGTTTAGGCGTCCCAAGAAACCTCTAACCTCCTTCTCAGTGCAGGGGGCAGGCATTTCTTGTATAGCTTTGACTTTAGCAGGATCAACCTCAATTCCTTTGTTGCTGACGATGAATCCTAAAAGTTTACCAGACCTGACACCGAAAGTGCACTTGCTAGGGTTCAGTCTGAGCTTGTACTCCTTCAATCTGATGAACAGCTTTTGCAGATGGTCGAGGTGTTCTTCTTCTGTTTCTGAACGGGCTATCATGTCATCTACGTAGACTTCGATCTCATGATGTATCGTGTCATGAAACAAAGCTACCATGGCTCGCTGATAGGTTGCCCCGACATTCTTCAGTCCGAATGGCATCACTTTATAGCAGAAGGTACCCCACTGCGTAACAAAAGTAGTATTCTCCATGTCTTCGGGGGGCATTTTGATCTGGTTGTATCCCAAGAATCCATCCATGAAGGAAAATACCTTGTGTTGAGCTGTGTTGTCGACCAAGATGTCAATGTGTGGTAGTGCAAAATCATCTTTAGGGCTAGCCCTGTTTAAGTCTCTGTAGTCCACACACATTCTGACTTTTCCGTCCTTCTTAGGCACGGCACAATGTTAGCAACCCATTGTGGATAGGAAGTAACATCCAGAAAACCAGCATTGAACTGCTTCATTACCTTAGCTTTGATCTTTTTGGACATGTCGGGCCTCATTCGGCAGACTTTCTGTTTGATTAGTGGTCAGTCTTCTCTTGTAGGGATACGGTGAACCACAATATCTGTATCTAGTCCCGGCATATCTTCATAGGACCAGGCGAAGATCTCAACAAACTCATTCAACAGCTGAACTAAGCACTCTTTGACACTTGGCTCCAGGTTGGCACCCATTTTAACCTCTATTCTATCTTCCTCTGTTCCCAAATTGATAGTCTCTAACAACTCTTCATGGGGCATAATAGCCCTTTCTTCTTGTTGCAAAAGTCTAGCTAACTCTCCAGGCACTTCACAGTCTTCATCACCTTCGTACTCGGCATGATTGACCAAATCTTCAGAGTCACTGAAGGCCAAAGCAGAATAGTCACTCATGGAATCCGGGGTGGATAGGTACCTGCATTTTATGAGTGTGGGTGTGTGTAAGGGATAGCCATCCTTAAAATAAAATGTAAAAGGAAAGAAAATGAACACAAAAGTTTATAGATGAAAAACGTCCATGATTCATTAAAAATGGCATATGAAAATGAAGAATCAAAGCCCTTACAAATGGACCTATATGCCCCGGGTAAGGCACAAGGCAAAAGAGTGTACGAATTGTTTAAAAGTTATTACAGACCAACATAGGAAATGTTCAAAAGATAAATTACTGATTGATGAATGTAATAGGAACGAAGTCTTTCGCCTCCCAGTTGTCCAGTCCCACTTTAATGGTTGGAAAGATCCAATCTTCAAACTTGCCTTCTTCATCATCATCTTATAAAGCATGAACCCCATGGTGAGTGATCTTTAAAGGTGGTCTTCCGGCCCGGGAGTGACGCACAACCTTCTGACTAGCAGCAGTAAAACCCAATCCGAACTTGTCTGTCTTGTGAGGAAAATATGGCAGCTGACCCCACATTGTACTTCCTCCCTCCTTGATTATAACCTCCGCATATTTAAGGGATGACATCCGGGACACAGGCTTGGTAATGATGGACGCATCAGTCATTGTCTTGGCTACCGCAACCTCAGGAGAAACCTTTTCAAAGTGTTGGAAAGGTGTTTCTATGAATTCACCATCTAACTCCACGTAGCGAAAAGAGTTAAGGTGGCTTATCATATACTCCTCCTCACCATGAACTGTTATAATCTTACCCTGGACTGGGTATTTGAGCATTTGGTGTAGAGAAGAAGTGACTTCCCCAGCGTTGTGGATCCATGGCCTTCCCAACAAGCATGAATATGAAGGACGGATGTCCATCACATAAAAATTAGAGTTGAAAATTTTTGTTCCCACCTTAATTGGAATGTCCACTTCTCCGTGAACCATCCTCTTATAACCGTCGAAGGCTCTAACAATGATATTACTGGGTTTTAAAGTCAAACCTTCACAATCTAGCCTGTCCAGTGCTTTCTTTGGTAGGACATATAGGGATGAGCCGGTATCGACCAGAACATGAGCAAGTGTTGTCCCCCTACATTCTACGAAACATGCAGCGCATCATTATGCTTTCTTCCCTTAGCGGTTAGATCGGCGTCAGAGAAGCCAAGACCATTATTGGCTGTAAGGCTGGCTACACACTCTTAAAACTGATCCGCAGAAGTTTCTTGAGGCACGTGTGCCGTCTTCAGAAATTTGATAAAGGCTTTGGCATGAGCCTCAGAGCAGAGCAATAGAGCCAGCATATATATTTTTGAAGGGGTTTGCCCCAGCTGCTCTATGACATTATAGTCGCTCTTCTTAATTATCTTTAAGATTTCCTCCATTTCCTTTTGGGTGGTCTCGGGGATAACCAAAGCCTGAGCCCTCGTCCCTACGGGAGCTTCTTCGATTCTCTTACCTTTATCAGCAATAACAGCAGAGGGTACAACTTCGGGAGTAACAATTTCTTCAATCACTGGACTTCGCACAGATATCTTGACAGGCACAGAAGCACTTGAGGGTCTGAAGACTGCCCGTGGAGGAGCAATCTCCGGATATAAGATTCTTCCACTACGAGTTATCTTACTCGTCCCCGCAATATTTCCCACATCAAGAGTTTCTTCATCGGAATTCTCTTCGGCTGATTCGATCTGCTTGACACCATGGTAGAATATCTCTCCTCCATAATTCCATGGTATAGTCTTGTTGGACTTATACGGGATATGCCCCGGCATGGTAATCTTCAGCGGTACAAACTTAGGATCAAGCGTAATCTTAATAGGCCTTTTGCAGGTCTTGGAAAGATTGTCGAAAATGGTGATTATAGCAATGTCATTGATTGGAGTAACAGGGGTAACATGAGTGATAGTAGCAACATGAGTTTTCTAAAAGAGGATCTCTTGAGTATCCATCAGGCGTTGGATACCTGATTTCAACAGTGGGCAGTCAGATTGTAAGGTTGAACAGAAGTAACAGTCTTTTTCATATCTCGGGAAAATCCCGACTTTCAACAGATTCATTTTAATCATTGGTAACAGAGTCATTAATTCATCAACAGTGGTAACATGAAGATCTTCCACAATTGCATGGACATTATGACCATGTTTTGGCATAGGAGCAGATATCACATTAGGTTTTTCGGAAGCATCGAACTCTACCTCCTTGGCATCTATCAAATCTTGGATCTTGTTTTTAAGGGCCCAACAGTTGTTGGTGTCATGCCCTACACTGTCCGAATGGTATGCACATTTTGCATTTGAATGATAATAGGGAGAAGAGGTATTTGGGGTTTTCGGCGCTTCTTTCAAGTTGGTAAGGTTTAACTTTAACAGATGAGGGAGGACCTGAGCCGGTGTCATATTGATCCGAGTGAATTGCCGTTGTGGCCTTTCCACCCTATTTTGGTTAACCCTAGGTTGACTACTTCGTGGTTGATTGGTTGAAGAGTTCTAAATCATCACATCCCCCACCGTTGGTCGGCGCTCCATCCTTCCTTGATTTCTCTAAGAGTAAACAGCAGAAGCTTCTTTCTTAGCCGGGAAGGTCTTCTTGACAGCAGTGGAAGCAGCTGCATCCTTCTGAATTTTACCACTTTTAATGCCAGCTGCGACCCTTTCACCTGTTAGTATTAATTCAGTGAACCCTGCAGATGAGCTCCCGATTAAATGATTAAAGAATGGACCTGACAGGGTCCCCAAAAACATGTCAACCAGTTCTCTATCCGACAATGGTGGATGCACCCTTCCAGCCAAATCTCGCCACTTCTGAGCGTACTCCTTAAAGCCCTCATTAAAAACCATACCCATACTCTGTAGTTGAGTACGAGTAGGAGCTAAATCTGCATTGTATTGGTATTGTTAGTAGAAAGAAGCAGTTAAGTCCTCCCAGTTATGAACATCAGATCTCTCAAGTTGATAGAACCAGTCCAATTGCGTACCCGACAAGCTATCTTGAAAAAAGAGGACCCATAGATCCTTATCAGAAGAGTGAGGTTGGATCTTTCTGACGTAGGACCGCAGATGCATCTTCGGACATAACAAACCGTCATATTTAGAAAATGTAGGTACCTTGAACTTGGGAGGAATGACGATCCTAGCAACTAACCCTAGTTCTTCGAAATCCAACCCGGGAACCCTTTGCACTTCCATGGCCGCCAACTGTTCTTCCAGATTTTTATACTTATCGTCCGTAGGAGGATATTGCTGCTCAGAGTAATCTTTCTCTTCTTATTCTTCTTCCTCTTCAGCTTCAGATTCGGAGGGCATTGCAACTCCCTTACCTTTATCAACCCCTTCATCAGACGTCGAGGGGAACTCGAGGACCCTTCTAGCCTGGTTCTCAAACCTTCTTCCCATAGTGGCTATACCAGTCCTTTTCTTCTTTTTCTCTTTGTCTTTATCTTTCTCCAATAGTGCTTTAAGGTCCTCTTGACCCTTTGCTAAGGTCATGAGGAGTTGTTGGAATTGTGAATTCTGTGCTTGCAGATCTTTAACCGTCTGCTCTATATCCATCTTGCTGAAATAAACAACAGAAAGATAAGTAAACCTGGCGTGAAGACCTGTTTATGAATATGATGAATGATATGTTATTCATGTAATGCATTCAAGGATTCAGAAATTCAAATTTGTTGCAAACAAAACGAACACACGTCATATTAATAAGAAGAAATTTGTTAGTACATAAATGCCCCATGGGAGAAATATTACAAAATTCTTAATGTAAAAAGACATTGCGCATCCTCTTTGGTGCGATGTAAGTGTTGAGAGTCTCCTCTTCATGAAGTCGGCGGGTAAGTTCCAAAACCTTCTTCTCACTGGCATAGAAGCTGGCTTCAAAAGTGTTTCGTTCTTCCTTGAGCTGTATCCAACTCTTTTGTAATTCTTCCAATGATGTTGGCATGTCAGGGTGTAGGAGGGTGTATGGAACCTCTCCTTCCATAACAGGCTCTTTGATCACGGGGAGAATGTGAGGGTAAGGCATCATAAGACTCTGGGCGCGGGTTCGTACCCACTTGAGAAAAGGCTCAAGGGGGATGGAATTCTTGTGTCCCATTGTCTTATTATCCACTTGGTTGGGCATCCTCCAAACTCGGATAAACCTTTGTCGAAGTCCTTGAGCGTCATTGTCAAAGTCAAAAACCAAGTCAGGAATCAGCATATCATGAGGGCCATCCCTCCGGGCATACCCAAATTGTCTCAAAGATAAACAGGGGTTGTAGGTAATACCTCCCCTAATGCCAAGTAATGGGACATTAGGGAATTCCCCACAATGATCAATGATGATGACATTTTCTCTGGACTGAGAACACCAATGAACATCAGAATATGTTAGGGTCATCAACCGTTGTGACCACCTTAAACCTTCCTCATTCTTCAAAACTGATTGGAGAAGGTGAGAAATAAACCACCTTTCTAGAAGAGGAGTACAACACATGACAACACCTTTTTTCCTCATTGTTCGTGTGTAAAATGAGTGTAGGATGTCCCCAAGCAATTTAGGCACAGGATTCCGCGATATGAAAATATTGACAGCATTCACATCTATAAGCTGATATGGTTTTGGGAGCAAGACCAACCCATAGATGAGGAGTGCTACAATCTCTTCAAAAGCTTGTAGATCTAGAGAATTCCAACAGTCTTGTGCCTTCTCAAACAGAAACTTTGCCAAGAAACCCTTGACACCAGTTCTGGTTTCCCAATGACCCTTGATATCAGATGGTTGCAAGTGTAATGCTTGAGCAACATCTTCAGGCTTTGGTTCTCTTTCCGTACCGTTGTAGGGTAGTTGACGAAGAATAGGAATCCTCGGGAGTTGAGAAAATTCCTCCAAAGTAGGTACTAGTTGGTAATCAGGAAATGTAAAGCAATGGTGTAGGGGGTCAAAGAACTGGAAGAGAACTTTCACCATGTCTTCTTCAATGTTGCAGTTGACCAAGTTGAGAAGTCTACCATGTCTTTCACTTAAAGTAGAATTCACTGGAATCTTGTAAGTAAGCTCCTTGAGTTGAGGAGGGATTCTCACAAGGTTGACTTCAATTGTTTTCCTGCGAAGAGGTTCCATGACCTACAAAACAAGAACAAAGATGAAGATACAAACCCTTGAAATGGTTAGTGAATGCATATGATGCTTCATGATGTTCATGATGTATGCACGAGTATATGTACAAGCACATCACACAAGATCCTAGTTTTAGGCTTGCATGAGGTTTCATAGGTAAGTACCCTCTTGAAGTTAGTTGGCTCAACCTGTCCTATAAATAGTAACCGGGTTCTAAGGAGCTCAAAATCACTGGATTATTTTCTGTGTTCATTGTTTTGATTTAGCCACTTAACTGGCGACCAAAATATTCCAAGAAAATAACCCTCAATGAGTGCAGTATCGAGTATCTACCAACTTCGGACTGCACCAAAGTCGATCATCTCACTACCCCTAAAAAGGCCAAGATGGTTAAGTAAGGTTCTAAGAGTTCATTAGTGCTTCATGACATCACTCAGCGGCCCCGTATTCTCTTTGATTGACTCAAAGGCTACTGGTACCCACAAATATGCCGCACTAATATAGTTATTGCTTCAACCATGTCAGTATACCCCGCACAGTTTCCATAACGTATTGCTATTTACCTATGAATGTTTCCCAAAAATCCGGGTGGAGGATTCAAACCCAAACAAGAGAACCAAATGTAAAGCAATCAAAGCAAACAAGATAAGCATGCAAAGGTGATCTAAACCCTAAGGTTACTCCACTTTTAGAATTTTCCCCAACTGAGTCGCCAGTTCTGTGATACGGTGGGAGAACTAACTTGAGGTTTTGCGTTTGTGTTCGCAAATGTTTCGGTTTAGCAAGAGTCGCCACCGACTTTTTATTTTATCCTAAGGAAAGGTCAAAAAGCACAGGAAAGACCTTTGAGATGTTTTCTTGGGTTTGGGGAGTAGATTATGAAAATGGAAGGTGCAAGCACCCTTTTCATCCATGGTTATCCATGGGCTCTTAGTTACTTGTCTAGATCACTTGCTTTTGCTTTTCAATTGTTTGAAATGGTGCTTTGTGTGTGGTTTTGAAAGATATTTTGAAAAGAGGCCATCATTGTGGGAACCTTTGTAATGATTCTTGTTTGAATGTATGCAAAGATGTTTTGTCTTTTTTGAAAAGATTTCAATGTTTTGAAAGTTTTGATTTGGGAAATGTTTTGAAATTGTGTTACGAAGGGTGTTTGAAAATAGCAAAGATATTTTTGCAAGTCTTGATCAAGTAACTAAGAGTTATCTACCCTATTTTACTCAAAGATCTTTCTTATGTGTTTTTAACCCTTTTGACAGTGTTATTTCACAATTGCATTTGGTGAACAACCTTGTGTTAGGATGTTAAACGGGACAGGCACGGGTCATCGTATAGACCATGATAGCAATTGTGTCAAGTATCTTTGGCAAATTTTTGAGGGACTTGATCATTTTGTTTAGGCAACCAAGATAGCACCATCGAGGGACTATGATCTTTTGTTTTGTTTTTGTTTTGCCAAAGTACCCAACATGTATAACATGGCCCATTTTTTAGGCAACAAGTGGATTGAAACCCTAGGGATGCAAGTGTGCATTGTGTTTGATTTTCATGTATTTTTGTCTTTGTATTAGGTCAAGCTACTTGTTGATTTTAGATTTTTGAATACAAACCCTAATCTCTAATCATGGTATAATTGAAAGCATAAAGTGCGAGAATTGAAAGTCTAAACTATTACAACATGATTATAGGGATGGGGGTACAATTTTTGAATGGAGATTATTTGACAAGAAATATAAACCCTAATTTACTATTACATCCAAATTGAATCCAATGCATAAATAATAAATGGGCAATATTTAAATAAGCAAAATAGATAAATATATCAAATAATATGAATTATGCAAAAAAGGTTTTTGTTTATTTATGTATGTAAAGATATTTAATGTAAAAAATAAAGAAATAAATAAAAAGATTTATTTTATTTGGTTAAGGGTAAAACCCAAATTTTCTTTAAGAAAGTAAATATATTAAGTATTTTATTTATATACAATAAAATAAAATAATATATACAAAAATAAAATATATTTAGAAAAAAAAGTATTTTTTTAGTATATTTAATAATAAAATAAAAGTGTATTATTTTTATATTTTTATCCTAAATATATAATAAAATAACAGTGTGTATATATATATATATATATATATATATATATATATATATATATATATATATATATATATATATATATATATATATATATATATATATATATTCAAAAATAAAATATATTTGGAATAATATTTTCAGTGTGAATAAAAATAAAGAATAAAAATAAAAGTATAATTTATATATATTTTTTCAAGTTTTGAATAAATAAGATAAAAGTAATTAAATTGCTTTTTATGTTTGAAAAATAAAAATAAAATGCAAAATAAATGTGGAAAAATTATAAAAAATATTTTTGAGTAACTTTTATGTTTGGAAATAATAAAATATAATCAGAAATGAAAATAAAAATGCAAAAATATAAAATAACAAGAAATTGGGCCAAGGGGTGCAAAAAGGAAAAGGGAGGTGTCAAAAGTAGCCAGGACCAAGCCCAGCCCAAGCCACTTCATCTTCAACCTCTGACTTTGAAAACACGCACGCCTTGTACAATTTCCAGATCCTATATACGAGCTCTATTGCAAAAACACATAACATCAAAGTTGTAGAGCATTTTAAGACGAATCCAACCATATAAACAACTTGTCTTAACTCTCAAAGACCAGAGAGAATTTCTCTGGCCCTAAAATCTAACCTAATTTTTCAGTATGTTCATGGATGAAATTCTCTTAGCATGCTTAATATAAATGAAAACTGAGCATATGTACAACTTCATGGCAATGAATACTACATTTCTTATTCACAAACCTAAGGCTAAATGTTCCTAAATAAAGAGATAGGAAGTTGACAAAAACCTGTTTCAGCTGACTTCGTGTAGGGCAATGTGGAGCTTTTCAACAAGGCTTGAGATGTCTGGGAGCTTGCTTGGACTTCACTTGACCTTCTCCAATACCTAGCTTGCCTTGAATGTACTTGAATCAGCCTACAGAACTCAACCTGCACAAGCTCAAAATGAAAATGGCAAACTCTGTAAAAGGAGTTACAGTTGGTGTTTGAGGTTTGGGATAGTTTGGATGAGTTGAATGGAAGGTGTTTGAACCAACTTGGGGAAAAGCGCACGAGCCAATTGAGCTATGGAAGTCAAGTTGCAGGTCCTGTCCTATTTTGCCAATGGAAGGTGATTTCTGGCTATGGGATGTTTGAGGGCTTCATAGGTCGTATTTTTGGCTCAAAGGTGTGTGAGAAAGATGTTCAAAATGTTTGCACAAGCTTATTTTGGCTGATGTTCAAGTTCTCATGTTTTGGACATGTTTCTTGTTTTTGAAGCAAAATGTGGGAAGTGATTGAAACAGGCCTGTACAGGCTATCCTTATGCTTGCACACTTTTCCTTTGGCCCCTCAAACTTGTAGATTTGATTTTCTATTTTAGATATGGACCAATGCTCAAGGGATTTAGTTTTGACATAAAGCACATTTAAGCAAAAATGGAAATGTACCTTTTTCTACTTAGGGATTAATTGTGTGTACAATGTCCTAATGACCAAAACAATGCCTTAGACCAATGGATTTGCATTAAATTAATGAGTGTGAAGTGGTTTAGAGGCCTGTAAACTAGTGCAAAGCATGTTGACTTAAAATTGCAACTTGTATGAACATGAACATGCCATGGATGAAAAGTGAGTTTTTGCCAACTTCAAGCCTTCGATTCTCCCTAACCACAAATGAGTTTGGAGAGTTCTTAGACATTTTGGAAAGCTTGTAACATGCCCTACATTCCATCTTTGAAATGGAAATTGAGATTACAAGTGGAACTATGTTAAAAATGGCCAAGAAGATAGATCAAAATCCTGCCTAAACTAGGGCAAAATTTTTCTAAGTTAAAAGTTTTAGGGACCCTTGTTCCAAAAATAATAACTTGAGATCCAATATTTTTTTGGGAAAACTTTGTGAATAAAATTTGTAGAATTTGCAGAGGACTACAACTTTCATGTTGGGAGTTTTGTTTGAATCCAATTTCATCATGGTGAAAATGTTGGGCAAAGTTAGGAAAAATTAAGAAAATTTCATAACTTAGAAAAATTCTAAGTTATGAAATTTTTCAACTTTAAACCCTAATTTGCAAAAATGGGTTTCTTGATGAACAAGTTTCATGTTTTGACACATCTTGATAAAAAATGACCCTTGGCACTTGATTTTGACCAAAAAGTCAAAGTTAGACTTTCAGTGTACAGTCAAATTTTAATCAGTTGATTGAAAAATTCATCTGTCAATCCAATGCAATTGAGATCTTTTGAACTTGTTGAATAGGTCAAGATGATTTCATTGAGTCCTTGAATCCATACTTGAACACAATTTGTCATTGGCTAGGTGAAAAATCAGAAATTTCCCTTATACAGTCAAAACCCTAAAAATGACCATTTTGCCCTTTTGGTGATCTGATCAAATTTCTTGTGGAATTATGGTCCAAACTTGATCAAATGGTTCATATGAGTTCATAATTTTGATATGGATCAAAATCTACGAGGTTTGACTGTAAATTGGCCACAATTGACTTTTTCCCCAATATAGCTGATTTCTAGGTCAACTGTCCAATTGATTGGGCAAAAATTTGATTCAAGGCTTGAAACTTGGTATGGACAAACTTATGAGTCCAACATGAAGAATGAAAGTTACTTTGGGAATTGTAGGTCAAAAAATCCCTGTGCAAACTCAAACCCTAATTTAGGTCATCAGTGCAAGGAGATGTCTTGAGCAGAGCAAACCCTAGCTTGATCTTGAGTTCAAAGAGCCTTGGGATGAGAAATGTTGATAAAAGGAGAGGGGAAATTTTGGGGTACAACACTGATCTATGAGATTTGGTCCTAGATGGGTACACTCATCCAGAAGACAAAGATGGAAACAAAATTGACAAAAAGAACATGGATAAACAATAGAAGCTAGATTTCAAGAATCACCACAGAGCCAGAAACATCTTTCTGAGCGCTATCTCTAAAAATGAATATGAGAAAATCAGTAGCAAAGATACAACACATGACATGTTTGAATCCCTCAAGATGACTCGTGAAGGAAATGCTCAAGTAAAAGAGAGAAAAGCTTCGGCTCTCGTCCATAAGTATGAAGCATTCGAAATGGAAGAAAATGAGTCTATTGAAGTTATGTTCTCGAGATTCCAAACTCTGATTGTTAGCCTGAGAGTTCTGAACAAAGGATACGCCAAGGCAGACCATGTTAAGAAAATTAACAAAAGTTTACCCAGAAGATGGGCACTTATGGTCACTGCATTCAAAGTGTCAAAAGATCTGAATGATGTATCCCTTGAAGAACTTATCAGGGCTTTAAGGAGTCACGAGATAGAAATTGATGAACATGAGTCTCAGAAGAAAGGTAAGTCTGTCGCCCTTAAATCTATTAAAAAATTTGAAACTAATGCTTTTCAGGCAGAAGAAGGAAACTCTGAAGATTCTTCATTAGAAGAAGATGAGTTATCTCTGCTCTCCAGAAGGATCAATCATATGTGGAAGCATATAAAAAAGAAGTTCAGGAACAACAAGAGGTCAGAATATATACCAAAATCTTCTGGACATAAGTAGTCAAGCAGAAGAGATATAGTTTGCTATGAATGTAAAGAACCTGGACACTACAGAAGCGATTGTCCTAAGTTACAAAGAGAAAGACCAAAGAAAAAGTTTGGAAGAAAGAAAGGCATGATGGTCACCTGGGATGATTCTGAATCTTCTGAAGCTGAATCTGACTCAGAAGATGAACACGCTAACCTAGCGTTTATAGCTACTACAGCAGATGACGATGACTCAGACTCTGATTCAGAACCAAAAGAGATGTCCTTAACAGCTCAGTTGAAACACCAGTCATGGTATCTGGACTCTAGATGCTCGCGACATATGACGGGAAGAAATTTTATGTTCCAAAGTCTGGAACTTAAATCTGGAGGTGATGTGAAATTTGGAGGAAATCAAAAAGGAAAGATTATTGGTTCTGGAACCATTGGAAACGATAACCTTCCCTCTATAAATAATGTTCTGTTAGTAGAAGGATTAGCGCATAACTTATTGTTCATAAGTCAATAAATGACAACGATTATGACATTATCTTTAATCAAAAATCCTGTAGAGTTGTTAGTCAAAAATATGGAATAATCCTTTTTACTGGCAAGAGAAAGAATAACATCTATAAAATTAATCTTTCTGATCTTAAATCTCAAAATGTAAAATGCCTTATGTCTATTAGTGATGAGCAATGGGTCTGGCACAACAGATTGGAACATGTTAGCATGAGAAGAATATCTCAAATTAACAAACTCAATCTTGTCAGAGGACTTCCAAATCTGAAGTTCAACTCAGAAGCTCTGTGCAAAGCTTGTCAGAAAGGAAAATTTTCAAAACCTTCTTTTAAGTCAAAAAATGTTGTTTCTTCCTCTAGGTCGTTGGAACTTCTTCATATTGATCTGTTTGGACCAGTTAAAACTGCATCCATCAGAGGCAAGAAGTATGGATTGGTCATTGTTGATGACTACAACAGATGGACATGGGTAAGTTTTTAAATCACAAGGATGAGTCACATTCACTGTTCTTCGACTTCTGCATCTAAGTGCAAAATGAAAAAGATTTTAGAATCATAAAAGTTAGAAGTGATCATGGAGGAGAATTTGAAAATCATTATTTTGAAAAGTTTTTTAAAGAAAATGGCATTTCTCATGTCCTAGAACTCCCCAACAAAATGGAGTTGTAGAATGAAACAATAGAACCTTGCAAGAAATGGCCAGAACCATGATCAATGAAACTAATATGGCTAAACACTTTTGGGCAGAAGTAGTGAACACAATATGTTATATTCAAAATATAGTCTCTATAAGACCTATTCTTGAAAAGACTCCTTATGAATTATGGAAAAACATAAAACCCTGCATTTCATATTTCCATCCTTTTGGATGCACTTGCTATATTCTAAATACTAAAGATAATCTGAACAAGTTTGATTCCAAGGCACAAAAGTGTTTTTTGCTTGGATATTTTGAATGCATAAAAGGCTATAGGGTATACAACACAGAAACTATGATTGTTGAAGAATCTACCAAGTCAGATTTTATGATAAGCTTGGCCAGCAAAAGCCAAAGCAAAATGAAAATTCTACAGGTACAGAAGATCATCTCACAAACTCTGAAGAGTCAGAAGCAAAAGGCATCTCAGAAGATCCTCCTATTGAAAATGCTCTGGAAAATCTAAGAATTTCTGAACAAAGCTCACAAAATAAATTCCCCAAAATCACATCAGCACATCCAGAAAATGTGATTATAGGAAAGAAAGAAGATCCCATCAGAACAAGATCCTCCTTCAGAAACAATGAAGAATCTCTGTTTGGATTGGTCTCTCTGATTGAGCCAAGTTCAAGAGAGGAAGATCTGCAAGATAATGATTGGATCCTAGCTATGTAAGAAGAATTAAATCAATTTTTCAGAAATGATGTGTCGGACATAGTTCCAAAACCTAAAGGATTTAATATCATAGGAACTAAATGGGTCTTCAGAAACAAGTTAAATGAGCAAGGAGAGGTTATCAAAAACAAGGCACGACTGGTTGCTCAGGGTTATAGTCTACAAGAAGGAATTGATTATAATGAAACCTTTGCCCCAGTCGCCAGGTTAGAATCAATTAGATTGTTAATTTATTTTGATGTTCAACACAACATCTCATTATATCAAATGGATGTTAAAAGTGCTTTTTTAAATGGTTACATAGAAGAAGAAGTTAATGTCCACCAACCTCTAGGTTTTGATCACTCAAAATTTCCAGAACATGTTTTTAAACTGAAAAAGTCTCTGTACGGTCTAAAACAAGCTCCCAGAGCTTGGTATGAACGTCTGAGTAATTTTCTTTTAGAAAAGAATTTTACCAGAGGCAAAGTGGACACAACTTTATTCAGAAAAACATTTAAAAATGACATTTTAATCTGTCAAATATATGTTGATGATATTATTTTTGGAACTTCTAATGTCTCTCTTGGAAGAGAATTTACTGAGTCTATGCAGGTTGAATTTGAGATGAGCATGATGGGAGAACTAAAATTCTTTCTAGGAATTCAAATAAATCATACTCCAGAAGGTACTTACATACATCAGACAAAGTATGTTAAATAACTTCTGAAGAAATTCCAGCTATCAGAAAGTAAAGAAGCAAAGACCCCAATGCATCCTACATGCATTCTGGGAAAAGATGAGGTAAGTAAGAAGGTAGATCAGAAACTCTACAAAGGTATGATTGGATGTCTTCTCTATTTGACTGCATCTAGACCAGATATATTGTTCAGTGTATGCTTATGTGCTAGATTCCAATAATATCCTAGAGAATCTCACTTAACTGTTGTTAAGCGAATTCTGAGGTATCTGAAAGGTACTACTAACCTTGGACTGTGTTATAGAAGATCCAAAGATTTTAAACTAGTAGGTTATTGTGATGCTGACTTTGCTGGAGATAGAATATAACGCAAAAGCACCTCTGGAAGTTGTCAATTTCTGGGTGATAACGCTATCTCATGGTACAACAAGAAGCAAGCCACTATTACACTATCAACCACTGGAGCTGAATATATATTTGTTGTTGGATGTAGCACTCGGATGATCTGGATGAAGAGCCAGTTAGAAGATTATCATCTATATAAAAGTAATATTTCTATCTCCTGTGATAATACCTCTGCTATTTGTCTTTCAAAAAATTCCATCTTACATTCTAAGGCAAAACATATAGAAATTAAACATCATTTCATAAGGGACTACATTCAGAAGGGTATTTTAAACTTAAATTTTGTAGACACAGACCATCAATGGGCTGACATTTTTACAAAACCCCTTTCTGAAGATAGATTCAAATTCATTCTGAAAAACATCAGCATGGAATTTTGTCCTGAATGAAAATAATTTTTCCTTCTATATGTGTTTCCAGAATGTTCTGAAATGAATGTTCTGATTGACTCCTCTTCAGAAGTTAGAAGAGGAGTTACATCAGAAGCCATTCATCATGTTCTGAAATGTGTCTGACGTTTCATTACTAGAATGGTTAGAAGTTCATTATATTAAACCATTTGTCTCAGGCTATCCTCAGAAGTTGAACGCATGTTTCAATTCTGAAAGGTCACGTAGGTGTGCACTGCTATTGAGACACCGTTCCTAGGTAACTGTTCAAATTTGATCAAAATCACGCATCCCCTTAATGTCAAATCTCATTAATTATTTGTAATTATTATGTTTTAAATCGTTCTAAATTCTTTAACTGCTCATCAATTTAAAAACTTTTTTAAAGCTATAAATACCTTTGCAAAATCCCTTTTATGTTTTTTACTCTCTCTCAAACTTCAATCGCTTCTGCATTTTATGCAAACTCTCTCAACCTTTTTCAAAATCCTAAACCTAAACGTTCCAAATGGCTTCATCTTCATCCCCTTCCTCAAGCATTCTTGTATCCTCAAGCAGCGCTCATCAAGCAGAAAAGTATTTCACTTCTGAGAGAACAACGGTGATACCTGTTGATAGCTTGGAAGTGGTGACTGAACTTATGGTAGATTTTGATAATCTGAAGGCAAATGGGTTTGACTTGTTCCTAGCTATGGAGTTCCAAGGGTGGAAAAACTTCTTTGATCATCTTGTTGGACCAATATTCCCTCATCTAGTTAAGGAATTATGGATTCATGCCATTGCTTCCCCAAAGGTCATCCTTTCGTTTGTCATGGGAAAAGAAATTTCCATTACTGAGAATCTCATTAGGAAGCTTCTAGGCTTTGAAAGAAATGGCGTTACTAGAATCTCGAGTGGACGAATGGATATGTCCAAGGTTTATGCTGAAATCTTTACTACTGGGCAAGCTTCAAACAAGGTCAGAGACTTGAAGAACTATTATAAAATATGGGCAAGAATCATTCATGGTTGCATTCATCACAGGAAGGAAACTAGTTCTCCTGACTACATCAATGCTGACCAACAATATCTTCTGTTCTGTTTTGGAACAAATGTGAAGATTGATCTGCCATACCTTTTGTTCAACCATCTCTGGACGCATGTAAAGGAAACTAGGGAAGCTGAAAGGGTCAGAGACCCTAAATCAAAGAGAAACTGGATCCCTCTAGGAAGACTAATCTCAAACATTCTGACGGAGAATGGTCTGATAGCTCACTTAGAAGATGCAAACTTGCTTGGAGAGTTGGAGCCTACTTGTGGAAAAGCTCTGACTGGGAAGAACCTGCTGAAAAGGAAGTTGATTGACAAACTTCTGGTGGAACCTACACCATACGTATCAGCAACAGTCACTTGAAGGAAAATCCCCATTGCAGATTTTCCTTTGTTCAACTCTGGTGATCATCCTGAGATCATTATGCACTTCATTGAAGTGTGCAAAGAAAGTGGCATCCCCATTGACCCCGCTTGGCTTCAAGGAAGAAATATACCTGCACTAGATGTTTTCCTCTAGAAGAAGAAAAGGCAAGCTGGAGAAGGCCCCTCTGCTCGACCTCAGAAGAAGAAGAAGAAGAAATCTACAGGTACATCCTCTGAAACAATTTCTGTTAATGATTATGTGCGCATGGAAACATCTGTTGAACCTCAAGATATAGAAGTTGACATAGACCTAACACAATCCTCTGAGCCCCTAGATAACAATCCTGAAATTGATCAAGTATTATCTGACATAGGAAATTTTGCTACTAAAGTAACTCAACAAACTCAACCTCAACCTGACATACCCTCTTCTGCTCCCCACCATCAGAATCCAAATAACCCTGCTGAAAACCCTCTTCCAACATCCCCATCAGACCTTTATCACCAAGGCCCTCTGAGTGGTATGATGGTTCTTGGAGACTACCTGCATAAATGTTCGTCTGTCTACACAACCTCCATCCTTCATCCTACCCTCTGAAAACATTTTTGCCTTAAATGTACCACCAGCACCTTCTCCTCCTTCCTCACCTCAAACCACAATCATCATCTCTCCTGACGTCACACCACCTTCTTCACCAGCAATTCCCTCACGTTCATCACCAGAACCCTCTTCACCTCTCTCTCTAGAATGAACCCTTAGTCCATCCTCATCAGAACCTGCTGAACCCTCTGTCCCTTCTGACTTTCTCAAGACTGTAGTGGATCTTGAATCACTATGTTATCTACAAATAAAATCCACCAAAAAATCCATTCCCAAACTAACCCCAAAACCTGATCAATCAGATGTTCCTGTATGTTGTCAAAATTTTGTAATAGAAATGCAGACGTGGATTGACCTGCTGAAGGCAGACAGTGCCAGCAACCTGAATCCAGCAACATGTGATTTTATGTGGGAAGCATTCAGAAGGAAACACAATGATGAAACCTTCAATTTGCAACATCTGTGCTATTCTCAGGTTCTTGAGAATTTCACCTAGTATCTGAATGCCTTCTTAACAGAAGTGGTAAATATCTGGGATCAAAAGTCTCCACTGCAGATTACCGGTGCTCCATTACCACTTGTTGACCCCATGGAGATATCAGAGGATGAATCTGAAGATGGCACTGAGTCAGAACCAAATCCTTTGGCCATAACTCTGTATCACCAACTTTCTACTGAAGCTGCCTCTGAGAAAGTGCCTACTCTTCTGACCGATCCTAGCATCTTTCTCTCCAATGTTGTCAACTCAGGCTCTGCTACTTCTGCTCCAAAGGTTGTCTCCTCTGAAGCTGCGTTAACTTCTGCTCCAACTTCTCTAGTGCTGGACACTCTGAATGAACTGAAGAAGGACAATGAGGCCATCCATGAACGTTTGGATAAATAGGATGAAACCAACAAGGAAATCATACCTTGGATGATGAAACAAGAGGATTCCTCAAATGAAATCAAGAATCTTATGCTTTCTCTTGTTTCTCGTCGCTCTTAGATTTTATCTCTCAATTTTTTTCTTGTTGTTTTTTGTTTTGTAACTCTGTTTTCTTTTGAATCTTCATTATATGACAATTTTGAATTTCTTTATTTTTTATTTTTTTTATTATGACAAAAAGGGGGAGAAAATAAGATTTTGATCTGATCCATGAAAACAGTTATAGAACTATGTCTCAAACATTCCTAACGAAATACAAAGTTCTTTTCTGTTTAAGAGATATGCAGGAACTCAAGAAACTCTGAAAGACTAAGCTCTGAACATCATCAGAAAAAGAATTGCTAAAGAAACTGTGAAAGAAAAAGTATAAAAGCTCTGAAGAACAAATCTCAGGAAGTTTCCCTTATGCTTTTAAACTCTTTAATTATTCTTTATCTCAGAAGAAGAAATATGAATCTCAGGGGGAGATCCTCATACTTGCACAAAATTTTTTTAATTAAAATCTGAATTATTTTTTCATCATCAAAAAGGGGGAGATTGTTAGAACAAAGTTTGGTTCTAATCATATCTTAGAGTTTTGATGATAACAATGAAATAAATTTTGTGATATATATTTTATACTCTGACTTGTATGTTCTCTAAGTTCAGATGAAGTTCTGAGTTACGCATCTTAGAAAGAAACAGCATTCTACACAAGTATAAAGCAAACTTAGAAGGAAGCACTCCAAAGCAAACTCTGATGAAGAGCAATCCTAAGAAACCTCTGATAAAGCTAGCTGAAGCAAAGATCTGATAGAAGCACGCTGAAAGCACCATCTGATAAATGCAAGATTAAAGCAAACTTTGATGGACACATATTGAAGAATACTCTGATAGAAGAAAAGATCAAGTAAACTCTTAAAATAGCAACGCTGCAAGCAAACACTTCAACTTCCAGAGACAAGCTCTGATAGTACCATTGGTTATTAAATGCTAAGACGGCTAACACACTCAAGTGTACTACGCCCACGAGCATTGGAAACGTAAAGACCAAGCCTACACGCTACACGCAACACGCATCATTGTAAACACGCTTCATTAAATGAATGCACTATCATCAAGGCATTAACGGTCAAGAATTGGAAGCTATATATAGAATACCTTTTGTTTCAAAGAAAGGTTACTGACTTACGTGAAACATACTTACGCTCACTGTTTTCATACTTGTAATCTAATATTGTATAGTGGGTAGATCTTAAGTATTGGGCAACAATCTTAGTGATAAATCACAATTGTGATAAAGCTTTTTAGAAGCAAATCTGTCTCACTACTATTAAGAGAGAATTTTGTAAGTGTTCCTTGAGAGACCAGTTGGGTCAGATTTCTCAAGAGGGTTAGGACTAGTTTGAGTCTTAGAGGTGTTAGTCACTTGCAGTTGACTTGTGCATTGTATTGTTAGTCACACCAGTTTGGTTGTGCATTTGTGATCAGGTTGATTATAGTTGATTAATTCCTCGTTGAGAGAGGCGAAATCACTTTGGCGGATGAACTAGAGTAGTTTGAGTTTCAAACGAACCAGGATAAAAATATCAGTGTCCTTGCATTAATATTGCGTAAGAAAAAGGAAAAACAAGTATTTTCTCACCCTTCAAAAGACACTTGACGAATATTGTTCTCATTTAAAAATTGAATATGATATTCTCAGGATTACATCTTTAACAGGAACTCCTTTATTACAGAAACTCAAATCACTTAGTTATTTTTATCTATTTTTTTTTTAATCTTATCTATTTTATTTTATCTTTCTTATTTTTACCCTTAAAAAAAACCTTTAAGTTCAACATCAATAAATTCAATCATCAACTTTATTCGATACATGAATTTATCATTACTTTTATTTTATTATAATTAATGCTAATCTATGCACGTTTAGTTTATGTGCTTTTAGCCTCCAACTTGTCTACCATTCATAACTTTTTTTTAACTATCTGAAGATATCATAAATTAATTAAAAACAAGAATGTTGAAATTGCAAATATTTTCCATTTGTTAGGTGGGCATCGCCATCATGTGTCAAAGTCTCTTTAGATTAATGATTAGACTCACACGGTGGTGTTTAGCCTGATCAAGAAGTTTTTTTTCTTCCACCATGGATAAAGATAAATTGTCTATTTTACTTATAATAGCATGTAAATCATGTCATTTTAATATTATATAAATATTATATACTTATTATATTTATTTTTAAATTTTATTTTTAGAACTATTTTTTTCTCATTCCACCATTACCATAAGTTGTTTTTGTCTTTTTCTCTTCTCAATTAAAAAAAGTAATTTAAACACTAAGAATGCGTTTGATTTATTAAAAAATAAGAAATCGGACAAGACAAAAATATCTCCTTCATTAGACTTTTTTTTTTATGGTTTGCTTTTATTTATCTAATATTTCTTTACGGATACTTTTTTGCTTTATTCATTTTTTCTTTCATTCACGTTTATGTGCACAAGACATGTCTCCATAATATATATATATATATATATATATATATATATATATATATATATATATATATATATATATATATATATATATATATATATATATATATATATATATATATATATATATATATATATATATATATATATATATATATATATATATATATATATTATATATATATATATATATATATATATATATATATATATATATATATATATATATATATATATATATATATATATATATATATATATATATATATATATATATATATATATATTATTTTTATAATATTCAATAAAATCATATGGATTCTATCCACAATATACATCATTAATATATTTATTTGATATATACATTAAATATTCTTTTTATATTTTAAATATTAAAATTAATTTTATGAATAAATTAACAATATAATTTTTTTATATAATATACAATTTATTATTTATTAACAAATGATGAAATTGTAAATTTTATGTTATTTTGTTAGGTGTATAAGCATATTAAAACTAAAAATAATATAAAATATTTTGTTCTGTTCATTAATCATCAAACACAATAGGATATAAAAAGTTGTATTGTAATTTAATCATATCTTCGATATTGTTCTTTTCAATACTCGTCATTTTATAAATTAAATGCACCATAATCAAACAAAAACAAAATATAATGTTTTTCTCACTCACTAATTCTGACTGACAACTCTATCACTTCGTCATCTGTTACCATTAGTATCATCTTTGAAGATATGTAAGACAGATTAATGCACATAGCCTCAAGTTTCTCTAAGTTAAATTATAACAAATAAAGTCTCATAAAATATTTGTCGAGTTAAATCATGATTAAATAGAATTTTTTTTTTCATGATTAAATTGTTGTTAACTTGCATCTCATCTTCAAAAACTTAAGACACTCTTGTCACCACTTCTAATTAAAATGTGTGACATAGAAAATCAACACTGCCATGTTTCAAGTTTGACCAACACGTCTTTCTAATGATTCAAAGGACGGAAACTATGAACAAGAAAAAGAAAAATGTGGACATCTTCAATAATTGATCTATATTTGTCATCATGTTTGTAATGGTTTTCAAATTTCATTTATCTTTTTTGTTGTTGAAAAAATGTTTATAGAGATAAAAATTGAGAATAATATATTATCTCTCAAATAATTTCTCAAATATGTGATTTTGGTGTATTGTGATAGCATCAAATGATGAAAGATTTAAGAATAAAAAATGAAATATAACAATATATCTCAGATGATGACGTGGAGACGACTCTTAAAAGGAATGTTTAAAATAAAATGGGTTTGCATTTGGAGAGTTATACATATTCATTTACGTTTTTTGAAAAGAAAATAAAAAATAATACTTATTTTAATGTTAACGAAAAATGAAAAACACACTGCTGCATCAAAAAATTTTGAAGAATCAAAAATCAAAAACCGCGCTGAATTGAAAATCAAAATGGATTTGAATTGAAAATCAAAAACCTTGTTGAATTGAAAATCAAAAACTTGTTAAATTGAATATCAACATTTAAACAAATTAAAATTATTTTAAAATAAATTAAAATTTTATATTTATTTATACTTAAAGTATCATTATCCAACCAAAACTCATGAGTGTTAAAAAGTTACCTTTAAATTAAACTATGATACATTAAAAAAGCAATGTGTCACAAATTTAAACACTACAATGACTGTTTATATTTTTTAATTATAGTGAGTTATTTTTTCTTTTTTAATTTTCTCTATAGCATAATTTAAAAAAATTGTTGGCTGGCCATCACCACCGTATGTCCATATGAAACTCCGCTTGTGCATATATGGATACTCAACAATTAAAACAATAAATTGCTCCAAATCAACTTTTTTTTTAGCGTTTAGTATGTTTATATGTATTATATAAAAAAATATATGTATTATATAAAAAAATTATGACTAGAGATAAGAATGATCTTTCCTAGGATTAAGTAACATTTTGTTTTTTATAAGCCCAATAATAAACGTTTAACATAAGTTTGATAATATATTACTATACAGTAATATGATAGATATGACATCGAATTTATGAAAAAGTTTATATATGATGAGGAATCAAATTTTATATATATATATATATATAAAAGGAGAAATTAAAATTACATCTGAAAGTTACACTATGAGTTACACTCGCTCAATAATTTCACATCGAATAATATTTTTTTTAAATTAATTGTTGGATTGAAACATATCATCATATAGATCATATCTATAAAGTTTGAGATTAATCTATAATAAGATTCAGATGGATATCATATGTTTCACGATTTTAGAACTAAAAGGACCAGATTTTATTACCCATAAAGTAAGTGAAAAAAAAGATTTATTTGTGAAATTTATTCATTGAGATTGAAAGATTAATGATTTTATTGATTTGTTGTTGTTGTTGTGTTAGTAAGAGGTTTAATGTTGTAATTATAGTAAGAAAAGTAATGTTGTTGTTGTTAGTAAAATGGTTTGTTGAGTATTGTTGATTTTGAGATTGAAGGTTTAATGTTGTTGTTGTTGTTGTTGAGATCGATGTTTTCAAGGTTTAATGTTGTTGTTATTGAAAATTTAATGTTGTTTGTGTTATACCCTCAATTTTTGCCCCTAAGATCTTTCATCATCTCATGTCATCACAATACATCAAAATCACACATGGGGATTGGTTATCTCTCTCTCTCTCTCTCTCTCTCTCTCTCTCTCTCTCTCTCTCTCTCTCTCTCTCTCTCTCTCTCTCTCTCTCTCTCTCTCTCTCTCTCTCTCTCTCTCTCTCTCTTTCTCTCTCTCTCTCTCTCTCTCTCTCTCTCTCTCTCTCTCTCTCTCTCTTATATTTAAGTTTGCCCTTGAGGGATCACCAAGCACCTTGAATTATGTATCTTGTATATATGTATCTTTATGTTTACTAACCTTCTAACTAAAATTAAAAAAAAAAAATGTGAGTGTTCTCTCTTCATATTATGTACATTGTAGATATTAAGCCAGGTTCATCCTCTCTCACCTCATAAGCTAGGGTTTTGAAGATTGATCCTCGGTAAAATGGCTATTCATGGATTTTAAAGACTTGAAGTTCAAGGTTATTGTTACGACATCAAAGTTATATGGTTTGAGAACTCTCTCAACTTCATTTGGTTAAGTTTGTCTCAAAGTTAGTGGTTGAATTCACTAAGAAGCTTCATAGATTCATGTGTTTATTTCTATGTCTTCTTAAACAAGTTTCATCAAGCAATGAGGTTCTCATCAAGTGTGCCTCAACATAATATCATTTCAAGGAATAATGTGACTCATCATGCATTAATTTGCAAGAAAAGTTTAAAAGATTCAAAGTTGATTCAAAATTATTGACCTAATTTGGGCAAGTCCTTGATTGTATGGTCACAAGTGCATAACTCTCTCAGTTTTCAATATTTAAAAGTGATTATTTTTTCCATTGACTCTTCTCATCATTTAAAACAACTTCTCTTTACATGACAAGAGCCAATTGTGCTTGGAGAATCATCAAAAGTTTGAAAAGATTACAAGTCCCTCTGAGGAGCCATTGCAATGTTTGGCTTGACTTCTCAAGACCATAACTTGTTAAATTTTTGATATTTTGACGTTATTCCAAAGCCATAGTTCTCTTCAAGGATTCCTTTGCAACTTCTCTTCAAGTACCTAAGGCCAATTTTGGATGGAAGGTCATTAAATTTTGAAAATATTGTAAGACCTTTAAGAAAGCTCTTGAAACCCATGATTTGACTTCAAAAGATCACAACTTGGTCAATTTTCATCTCCTTGAGCTTATTCTTTTTTCATAATAATCTTTAATATGTCTACTACAACTTTGATTCAAAGAGAAAGATCTAAAAGTGCTTGGAAAATTATGGAATTCAATGAAACATTATAGGTCTTTTGTGGATTCTTTAAGAAATTTTCATCAGCTTCCAAGGACCATAACTCATTCAGTTTTTATGATTTTTGAGTGATTAAAATTCCATAATTTCATTTGGAGAGTCTAATTCATTTCATATTCAAGGATCAAGAGCTACTTTTGAGTGGAAGACCATGTAAATTTGAAGAACATTATAGGTCATTATGAAGCTCTACACTTAGAAATTTTTCTACGTGTCAAAAGCAGTTAGTTTTTCCTGATTTCAAAGAGACACAACTTTCATCTCAATTGTCCAAATAAATTATTTCTTGGCATATTGTAAAATTTTTGATGATGTCTTCCAAATGTGACAAGAATGAAACCACAAAGCCTCTTAAGCAAGTTGTCCCATGGATTTGAAGATGGCACCTTGAAACTGTAAATTCTCACCAAGTCAGATTGCAAATTGATTATTGTGGTTTCTAATGACCAAATTGGTGCGTCTTTTCCACTTAAACATGTTTAACAAATTTGCTAATTGTGATACAGTGGGAGAACTGACTTGAGGTTTTGTGTTTGTGTTCGCAAATATTTCGGTTTAGTAAGAGTCGCCACTGACTTTTTATTTATCCAAAGGAAAGGTCAAAAAGCACAGGAAAGACCTTTGAGATATTTTCTTGGGTTCGGGGAGTAGATTATGAAAAGGGAAGGTGAAATCACCCTTTTCAGCCATGGTTATCCATGGGCTCTTAGTTACTTGTTTAGATCACTTGCTTTGCTTTTCCAATTGTTTGAAATGGTACTTTGTGTGTGATTTTAAAAATGCTTTGAAAAAGAGGCATTGTCTAGGCAACCTTTGTAATGATTCTTGTTTGAATATATACAACGGTGTTTGTATTTTGAAAAGATATTTCAATGTTTGAAAATTTGATTTGGGAAATGTTTTGAAATTGTGTTGTGAGGTGTGTTTGAAAATAGCAAGGATGTTTTGCAAGTTTTGATCAAGTAACTAAGAGTTGTCTACCCTATTTTACTCAAAGATCTTTCCTATACGTTTTTAACCCTTTTGACAGTGTTGTTTTACCATTGCATTTGGTAAACAACCTTGTATTTGGATGTTAAATGGGACAGGCGCGGGTCATCGTATGGACCATGATAGCAATTGTGTTAAGTATTTTTAGCAAATTTTCCGAGGGACTAGATCATTTTATGTAGGCAACCAAGATAGCGTCATCGAAGGACTATGATCTTTTGTTTTGTTTTTGTTTTGCCAAAGTAATCAACATGCATAACATGTCCCATTTTCAAGGCAACAAGTGGATGAAACCTTAGGGGTGCATGTGTGTATTGTGTTGTCAATTTACATGCTTTTTGTCTTTGCATTAGCCAAGCTATTTGTTTGATTTTGGATTTTTACATACAAACCCTAATCTCTAACATGGCATATTTGAAACCATAAATGCATAAAATAAATCTATACTATTACAACATTTGATATGGGAAGGGGGGATACAATTTTGAATGGGGATTATTTTGCAAGAAATTAAAACCCTAATATTTACTATTACATCCAAATTGAATAAATGGTACAAATAAATAAATGGACAAGTATTTAAATGATCAATTAAATAAATATGCAAAATATTATGAATATGCAAAAAAAAATGTTTTTTTATTTTTATGTATGTAAAAATATAATATTTAATGTAAAAAAATGAATAAAAAGATTATTTTTTTATTAAGGGCAAAAACCTTAATTTTCTTTTAAGAAAGTAATTATATATTATATATATTTTTTATGTACAATAAAATAAAATAATATATATACAAAAATAAAATATATTTAGAAAAAATATTATTTAAGTATAAATAATAAAAAAAAGTAAAAGTATAATATTTAATGTATTATTTTCAAGTTTTCATTAAAATAAAAATAGAGGTATATACTTACTAAATCATTTTTATGTTAGAAAAATAAAATAAAATACAAAAATAAATGTGAAAATTTATAAAAATATTTTTGGTATTTTTTATGTTTGGAAAATAATAAAATAAAATCAAAAATGAAAAATAAATACAAAAATATAAAAATATGAAGAAATGGGCCAGGGGGTGTAGTCAGCAAAGCAGGGGGTGCCAAAAACAAAAAGCCAAAAGCCCAGCCCAATTCCAAGCTTCGTCTTCAACCTTGGCTCAAAAATGCGCGCGCCTGTACCAAATGCCCAGATCCTGCATATGTGCTCTAATGCAAAAACTCATAACATCAAAGTTGTAGCATTTTTCAAGACGAATTCAACCATATAAGAAACTTGATCTAACTCTCAAAGACCAGAGATAATTTATCTGGCCCTAAATTCTAACCTAATTTTTCAGGAAGTTTATGGATCAAATTCTCTTAACACGTTTAACTTAAATGAAAACTGAGCATATGTATAGCTTTGTGGCTATGAATACTACATTTTTTATTCACAAACCTAAGCCTAATGATTCCTAAATAGAGAGATAGGAAGTTGACAAAAACCTGTTTCAGTTGACTTCGTGTATGGTAATGTGGAGCTTTTCAGTGAGGCCTGAGATGTTTGGGAGCTTGCTTGAACTTCCTCTGACCTTCCCCAATGCCTAGTTTGCCTTGAGTGTGTTTGAACAAGCCTGTAGAACTCAACCTGCATAAGCTGAAATAAAAAATGGTAAACCTTGCAAATGGAGTTACAGTCAGTGTTTAAGGGTTGGGATAGTTTGGATAGGTTATATGGAAGGTGTTTGAACAAGTTTGAGGCAAAACGCACGAGCAACTTGTGAGATAGAACTCCAGATGCATAAGCTGCCCTGTTTTGCCAATGGAAGGTGATTTTGTGCTATGGAAGGTTTGAGGGCTCAATGGCTCGTGTTTCTGCTTCAATGGGATGTGTGAAACTTGTTTCAAAAGCTTGCAATGGTTGGTTTTTACATATATGCAAGTTGTAGTATATTTGACATGTTTCTTGTCTTTTAAGCAAAAGTGAGCAATGATGTAAGACAAGCCTGTATAGGCTATCTATCGGCCTGAACCTTGTGATCTTGGCCCCTCAAGTTGGTGGATATTGTGCGTTGTACCAGATCTTTGTTCAAGGCTCAAGGATTCTATTTGACATAAAGTAAAAATGACAAAAATGGCAATGTTGCCTTTTTGCTTTTTAAGGATTAATCTTGTGTGCAATCCTCCCATGAACAAAACAAAGTCTTAGACCAATGGATTTGCATTTAATTATTGAGTATGGAAGGGTTTTGAGACCTTTAATCAAGTACAAACAAGGCTGATTAGAGTTTGCAACTTGTATAAATATGAACATGCCATGGATCAAAATTGAATTTTTGCCAACTTCAAGCTTTCGATTCTCCCTAACCACAAATTATTTTGGAGAGTTCTTGGACATTTTGGAAAGCTTGTAACATGATCTACAATCTATCTTTGAAATGCATTTTTATATTCCAAGTGGAACTAGGTGAAAAATTTCCAAGAAGATAGGTCAAAATCCTGCCTAAACTAGGGCAAAATTTCACTAAGTTAAAAGATTCATGGACCCTTGTTCCAAAATTCATAACTTGAGATCCAAGCTTCTTTTTGGAAAACTTTGTGAATCAGAGTTGTATATTTTTTGGAGGACTACAACTTTCATGTTGGAAGTTTTATTTGAATCCAATTGCATCATGATGAAAATGTTGGGCAAAGTTGGGAAAAATAAAGAAAATTTCATAACTTAGAAAAATTCCAAGTTATGAAATTTTTCAATCTTAAACCCTAATTTGCAAAATTGGGTTTCTTGATGAAAAAGTTTCATGTTTTGACACATATTGATGAAAAATGACCCTTGGCACTTGATTTTGATCAAAAAGTCAAAGTTTGACTTTTCAGTGTATAGTCAAATTTTGATCAGTTGACTGAAAAACTCATTTGTCAATCCAATGCAATTGAGATATTTTCAACCTTGTGAATAGGTCAAGATGATTCCATTGAGTCCTTGTATCCATGCTTGAACCCAATTTGCCATTGGCTAGGTCAAAAGTCAGAAATTGCCCTTCTGCAGTCAAAATCCTAAAAATAACCATTTTGCCCTTTTGATGATCTGATCAAATTTCTTGAGGAGTTGTGGTCCAAACTTGATCAAATGATTCATATGAGCTTATAATGTTGATGTGGGTCAAAATTTATGAGGTTTGACTGTAAATTGGCCATAGTTGACTTTTTCCCCAATACATCTGATTTCTGGATCAACTGTCCAATTGACTGGGCAAATATTTGATTCAAGGCTTAAAACTTGGTATGGGAAATCTTATAAATCCAACATGAAGTATGAAAGTCACTTTGAGCATTGAAAATCCAAAAATACCTGTGCAAACTCAAACCCTAATTTAGGTCAACAGTGCAAGGAGATGTCTTGAGCAAAGTAAACCCTAGCTTGATCTTGAGTTCAAAGAGTCTTGTGATGAGAAATATTGATAAAATGAGAGGGCAAATTTTGGGGTACAACAGCTGCCCCTGTTCAATCTTCTTGAACCTGAAGATTTAGATTGGCGAGTTTGCCTTTCTTGACTCGAAGGTAAAAGAGGATTGGACACTAGAGTTCCCGTAAATTTGCATTCGTCGAAGTAGTTAAGGGAATGGGCTTAAAGATGCCATTTGGAAAGGTGTGACAGAATCTTTGTCGGAGATGGGCTTAAAGATGCCATCCAAGAAGATTGATCGCACAAGATATTCCTTTGCGTGAGTACCTGTTGTTGAGGAGGACTACACCGGGGAATGCTGGTTTCTGTTGTGGTAGAAATATAACTTCAGCCGTCTGTTATTCTACTGGGGAGTCATCTCTTGGTTGAAGAGGTGACAGTGAACTGCTATCTGGTCAACATCCAGCCTTCACAGTCTTACATTGCTATTTGTTCAACGTCCAGGCTTCACGATACTTTTCTTCCTATCTGGTCAACGTCCAGTCTTCAGAAGGAAATCAAATGGTTAGCCGGTCCCCTCCAGGTTTCCCTTTGACTTCGGGGCCTACCAATATCCAGTTGAATCCGAGTTTCAAGGTAATCGGCTAAGTAAACTGTTATTTGGTCAACGTCCAAGTTTCACAGTATACCTTACTGTAATCTGGTCAATATCCAGGTTTCACAGCGTTGTATTGCTATCTGGTCAACATCCAGGTTTCACAATACCTTTCTTCCTATCTGGTCAACATCCAGTCTTCAGAAGAATATCAAATAGTTATCCGGTCAACATCCGGGTTTCCCTTTTGATTTTGGGGCCTACTAATATTCGGTTGAATCTGGGCTTCAAAGTAATTGGTCGAGTAAACTGTTATTTGGTCAACGTCCAAGTTTCACAGTATACCTTACTGTTATCTGGTCAACGTCCAGGCTTCACAGTCTTGTATTACTATTTGGTCAACGTCCAGGCTTCGCAATACTTTACTTCCTATCTGCTCAACGTCCAGTCTTCAGAAGAAATTGCAGGGGGTTCAACTATTTTCCGGTCAATCTTCGGGCTTCAGTATAATCAAGGTATTATCTGGTCGAGTCCAGGCTTCATAACTAAAGCAGGAATCTGCCCCTTGATTTGAATAAACAAATAGAGAAGCGTCTGTGTCTGGAGCATCTCTAAGCCGTTTTCCGAGCTTTGAATATCTGTTTTAGGTAGCTATTAATTTCATCCTGAAAAGGGTAGAATGTTAGCTGAAACACAAAGTTATGTTGCATGAAATTTATGATGCAATACATGTGTTTTGTCAATGCTCATGATTTATGAATGTAATGTATGCGCATGTAAGCTGATTAGCTGTCTTGCTGAGGAAAATAAATCCTAGATAGTTGGAGATAGTAAAATCTTCGACTGCTGTCAGGGAAAATAAATCCATGACCGCTGTTGGAGACTCAAGATCTTTGACAACCTCTGTGGGAAGAAGCTATACCGCTGGGGAGATCAGGAGTTTGGGTTGTATGCCAATCTACTGGGGACTTCAAGAGTGAGGATCTCCGTTCTGTTGGGGATATCAGGGGAAAACTGAATGGTTCCCACTGGGGATTAGTAGATCAAAGTTTCATCTCTGTTGGGGATCTTCATGACGTGCTGATTTGATCGTGGAGACTTCACTGGGGAAGAATAACTCTTTGGGGAATTATCTGGTTTTAAAGTGACTCTTCAGGGATAATGGAGGAAACTGGATGGTCTCCACTGGTGTTAAAAGGCTGAAGTTTTGGCTCCGCTTGGGGAAGAAAGTTTCATCCTTACTGAGGGTTTGCAGTTCAAAGTTTTGCTCCGCTGGGGATTGGGGATTTGAAAACTCAGCTCTAATGGGGATTCTTGAAACTAAACTCCGCTGGGGATATGCATTTTAAGGCTTTAGTTCTGCCAAGGATCTGGATGATGTATGGCAGGGGATTTCTCCTGGAATAGCCTAAAGACACTTTCCTATACTTTCGTCCCATCAATAATTATTCTTTCTCATTTCGTTTTATTTGTAAACAGTGATTATATTCAAATGCATATACTCATTTTAATAAATCATTGGACGTTTTCAAATAAAACACAAGTGTAAAGAGAAATAAAAGGCAAACAATTTTCTGCACTTTGAAGTATCTTTGTATTAACTTTGTGTAAGTATTTTGTACAAAGGAGACAGACATCCTAGTAAGATAATGTTGTCATAAAATTGAGAAAAATCTACACAAAGAAAGATGGCTATGTGTAACAATTCCATGGGGTTCCCATTCTGCTATAGCCTTCATAACTCTGAGTATCTTGTCCATTCGTCGCTTCGTCCGTAGATGATTGGATTGATCAGAAGTCTGGAGCTTTTCTGTGAAGAGATTGTCCTTAAAGTGATTCGACGATACATAGTCACATGCTTTAATTCCCTAACTTTTGCCTGGACCTCCCTTTTGGGTTTTCGATCCACCGGGAAACCCTTTTTTGCCCAAGTCGCCCTTTCGGGTTTTCAACTTGCCGGGTGTACAGTTTTTTTGTTTATCCCTAATTTTTTCCTGAATCGCCCCTTCGGGTTTTCGATTCACCGGGATGCCCATTTTTTCCCAAGTCGCCCTCTCGGGTTTTCAACTTGTCGGGTCGCTTATGCGTAGTATCTTTTGATTATGTCTGCATTCGCAGGGTGCGGCAGGTCGTCGTCGTCCATGGTTGTTAGAATTATAGCCCCACCAGAAAAGATGTTTTTGATCACAAATGGTTCTTCGTAAGTAGGAGTCCATTTGCCCCTGGGATCACTTTGCAGCAAGATGATCCGCTTGATTATAAGATCTCTGACTTGATACACCTGACGTCTGACTTTCTTGTTCAAAGCCTTGATCATTCGTTTTTGATACGTTTGACCATGACAAACAGCAGTAAGTCGTTTCTCGTCGATTAAGTTAAGTTGATCAAGCCTGGTCTGAATCCAATCGTCTTCACTTAAACCAACATCCATCATAATTCTCAAGGAAGGGATCTGAACTTCCATAGGTAAAACAACCTCCATGCCATATACCAAAGAAAAGGGGGTTTCCTCGGTTGAAGTACGCGCTGTGGTACGATATCCGTGGAGAGCAAACGGTAACATCTCATACCAGTCCTTATAGGTGATTGTCATCTTTTGAATGATCTTCTTGATATTTTTGTTCACAGCTTCAACATCACCGTTCATTTTTGGCCGATAGGGAGATGAATTATGATGTTGAATCTTGAACTGCTCGCACAGAGCGGTGATCATAGTGTTATTCAGGTTTGTACCGTTGTCTATGATGATCCTATCGGGGATACCATACCGGCATATGAGGTTCTGCTTGATGAAGCGGGCAACCACATTCTTTTTAACAGAGGCGAAGGAAGCTGCTTTAACCCACTTGGTAAAGTAATCAATAGCCACCAGGATGAAGCGGTGTCCATTGGATGTTGTAGGCTTGATCTCTCCAATCATGTTGATACCCCACATTACGAATGGCCAAGGAGCTATTAGAACATTGAGAGGAACTGGAGTAATATGTATGTTGTCAGCATAGATTTAGCATTTATGACAAGTACGGGAATACTGATGACAATCAGCTTCCATGGTAGACCAATAATAGCTTGCCTTTAGAATCTTCTTAGCCATCATATGTCAGCTCAAGTGGGTGCCAAATGTACCACTATGCAGTTCAGTCATGATCTGCTCAGCTTCAACCTTGTCCACACAACGAAGAAGAACACAATCATGGTTGCGCTTGTATAAGATACCATTGCTCAGGAAGAATTTGGCAGCAAATCTCCTTAAGAACTTTTTGTCATTGACTGAAGCTCCTTCAGGGTATTCTCGAGTCTTGAGATACCTTTTAATTTCGTGAAACCAGGGTTGTTCCACTACTTCTTCGGTATTAATCTCGTGACAATGTGCAGGTTCGTCCATCCGCTCAATGGTGATTTGGGGAGCCTCATTATCCCAGTTAAGTTTAAACATGGAAGACATTATAGCTAGAGCATCCGCTAGCTGATTTTCTTCTCGCGGGAAGTGTTCGAAGTTAATCTGCTCAAAATGAGGCAACAATGTCAGGACATGTTCTTTGTATGGGATGAGGTTAGGATGTTTAGTGTCCCACTCTCCTTTGATTTGACTGATAACCAAAGTGAAGTCTCCAAACACAACCAAAGATTTTATTCCTAAGTCAATCGCAGCCTTGAGACCAAAGATACACGCTTCATACTCGGCCATGTTGTTGGTGCAGCTGAAGCAGAGTCTAGCGGTGAAAGGTGTATGGCAACCTTATGGAGAGATAAGTACCGTGCTGATACCTTTTCCGAGTGAATTTGAAGAACCATCAAAGTACGTGGTCCATCGGGATCCTTGTTCAGGTCTGTCATACGGTCTGTTACCTTCAATGTTGTCCAATGTCATAATGTCTTCGTCGGGAAAGTCGAATTTCATGGATTGGTAATCTTCGACAGCTTGATGAGCTAGATGGTCAGCTAGTACACTCCCCTTTATAGCTTTTTGGGTTGTGTATTGGATGTTGTTGTACCCCAAAATTTGCCCTCCCGTATTCTTCAAGAAATTGCCAAGTCAAGCCTCAAGATTCCCCAAGGGTTGCACAGTGTAAGAGCCTCCTGAACAGTCAAAATTAGGGTTTTGATTATGATCAAGAAAATAAAGTTTCCAAAGGTCCAATCAAGTCTCACATGTCTACAAATATGGTCAAGCATCCTCATACCAAGTTTCAAGACTTTCAGCACAAAATTGCACAGTCAAAAACCCTAATTGCACTACAGTCAACTGTAGGGGCAAAATGGTCATTTGGTAGTCAAAAGTTCAAATTTTTGGTCAACATATCATTTTGAATCCACAAACATCATTTGATCAATGCTTGATCATGATTCTCAAAGCTTGGCTCAAAAATCATCAGGATGCAAAAGTTTCCTTATTTGGACAGCTGAAAAAGTCAACTGTAAATTGACCAGGGCATAACTTTCACATGGATTATCAGAAAAATTCCATCCAAAGCTCATTTGGAAGAGAAAGACATTTCCTACAACTCCTCTTCACACTTCAAGTCCAAGAAATGCTCTCACAAAAAGTTATCAATTTCAACATTATAGGTCATTTTCAAAAGTCAACAAAAAGGGACTTTAAGTCAAAGGCCATAACTTGATATTGGTAAATCAAAATGACATGGAAACAAAGGCATTGGTTAGAGGACTCAAAGACCTTTCCAAAATGTCCAAGAACATGAGCAAAGCTTAAACATTGAGCAAGTTATGCCTTGTGGAAGTTGGGAAATTTTTGGATATTTTGAAAAGTCAACATTGATCCAAATGACCTAAAATTGCTAATGGGCCTATTTTTCTTCCACAATTCATCATCCAAGGCATGTGCACGACCACTTGGCCCAAAGGGAAGTTTTTATTCATTTTTTATTTATTTATTTGGATTTTTATTATTAAATATTCATTTAAATTAATTAAATACATGAAAAATACTTAACCTACTATTTCAAATCTTTTTGTGCATATAATAGGTTCAAAATTCGTGCATAATCAAATATGGAAAGATTTGAAGAGAATTGGTCATGATTGGTACAAAATAGCATGGAAAATATTGAAAAAAAGATCTTTGAAAATCAAATCTCTCAAACCATGAATGCCAAGGATTTGGATTGGTTTCTTTGACCTAATTCACTCATACATAAGTATAGAACACAACCCTAATGCATTTGACCACTAAGCTGCGCAGAAAACACCATTGGCAAACTTGAAAATTAGCAAAAAAACTCAAATCTGAAAACACTTTTGGAGGACGATTCAAAGCAAAAGGTCAATTCCATTAGCTTGCTAAGGCTTCATAGAAGGAATTTGGATCAAAAACCACAAGCTATCGTGCCCAGAAACGTGAGAACGATCTCACCTGTACCAAGAAAATTTCTCATTCGTGCATCTCAATTCATGCATTTTTTGTGAATTTTAACGCTTGATTCATGTTTATCGTTTGATTCTAATGCTAACCCAATGGTTTAATTTTGTTTTCGTGCCCCATATGAAGATTCACCATTAGTGACATCTAGGGTTCTCAGGTTTTCAATTTGGGCATTTTCCATCCCTGTAAAATTGAGACACATCAATGCCATGAACAAAACCAGCTCGCTTAGACGAAAAGAATGGCATGCTCGCGCTTAATTTATATGCCAAGGGGGCCTAATCGCTATTATCCAAATACGCATGTTTTGAGGGGGTTCAAAACCCCTGTTAAATGTTTGTTATATTTTTTCAGGAAATCACCAACGAGGAAGATGATTATGTGGAAGGCTCTGATTGGAACATTCAAAATCTTCGTGCGTTTTTGAGCCCCTGACTATTTTTCTTTTATAATGTTTGTTAGTTATTATATGTTAAACGCGCTTGGAATGGCTCAGTGGCATACGTATAGGCTGGTAACGTTCATGACCTGGGTTTGAGCCCCAGGTCTTCACCCTTTCAATATTGTTTTTCAACTCATATTCCTATGCAGATTCAATATCAAAGCACACCGTATGCCTCCAAAATCAAATGTCTACGCGTCCCACTGGATTCCATCAAGGGCTAGGATATGAAGAGCATGGTGTACGTGGGTCAACGCTGATGCACGCTAGTAGGGAAAGTCCATCAGGCCTGAAGCGTTGGGCCCAGATTTACTAAGAGAAAACCTCCTATTTGGGGTCTGAACCCCCCAGGTTTGCAAACCCTTTTTATTATTCTTTATTTTTCTTTATTTTTTTACTTTCAATTATTATTTTTAATTAATTCTGTTAATTTAATTATATTTTCCTAAAAACACAAAATACCATAAAAAAATCAGAAAAGATAAAAATTAAATATATTTATTTAATAGTATTTTTTGTAAATAAATTCATAAATTAACTAGTTTTAAATTAGGTTTTAATTTTAACTCTTTTAATAAAAATCAAAAAAATATAGAATTAGGGTTTATGATAATTTTATTCCTTTTTATTTTTCTTCCATAATAATTAAAATATTAAATATTTATTTTTGTAATTAAATTGCATGTAAATTAATTAGGGTTAATTTTAGGGTAAAACTTTAACATCTTTTCTTAATAAATTAAAAACAAATAGAATTAGGGTTAGCATTTAATTTCAATTAATTTTTCTTCATAAAAGTCATTAAAACCAAAAACACCAAAAAAACAATTTCCTTTCTTTTCTTTTAATTAATTAATTCCATCCTTTAATTTATTTTTGCAAAAAAGGGTCCAACGCCCTCGGTTTAATTCTTATTAATTCGCATGTTTATTTTTATTCTTTATAATTTTGATGTATCTCTCCCAAAGCCGTGTAACTAATTGCTCGCACTTTATATTCATTAATTCTTCATCTTTTCTGTCAAATCGGGTTCGAGAAATTTTGGCGATGTGGACCCGCGCCTTTTGTAATAGTTTAGAATTTTTACTTCTCGTATTTTTTAACTGTTAATCAAGGCATGAAAGAATGTATGGACAAAAATAAAAACAAACGACAGATCACCAATAACATGACAAAAGACAAAAATATCTGAAAACGACACACAAATCACACACCACCCCTAGGGTACGCCTCACTGTTGCCTTGCCTCGAAAGGTGATCGTCGAGTAGAGGATGTCTTAGTAAGTCCTCATGATCCGGGAACCTGGCATGAGGGTAGCTTCTAAGGTGTCTTCCCATTGCTCTGGTGATCACCATGTCCCGAACCTCGAATTGACCCGAACACCTCCAACGGTGGTGCTACCTACCTCTCAATGGTGGGATGGCACTACTTTAAAGGACATTTACACAGACGAATTCCTTAGGGTAGGTAGACGATTCTAGATAATTGCTCTAAATTTCAAAACAAATCAAAAATACTTTTCACACTGACACCTTTTCAAAAAGCTTTCGAAAGCAATTTTTCAAACACTCTTGAGGACCGATACAAGAGTCGAACTGGAATTTTCAAAGAAACTTTTTAAAACCCACAGTTGAAAAGCAAACAAACCATTTTTGAAAACACAAATGAGCAAGTATCTAAGAGCCCATGGATAACCATGGATAGAAAGGGTGCTAACACCTTCCCTTTCTATAACCTACCTCCCGAACCGAGAGCAATCTCTATAAGGAATTTTTCTGTGCTTTTGTCCTTTACATTTGGAGAAAATAAAAGACGGTGGCGACTCTTGCTTCCGCGACATTTCGCGAACCAGCGTTAAACAGTCAGTTCCAGATCCACCGATCACAGAACTGGCGACTCTGCTGGGGATATCTTAACTTAAAGTGAGGTGTACCTTAGGGTTAGTTCATAACTGTGTTTTCAATTGCTTTCCTTGTTTGCTTTAAATTGTGGGACTATCTTGGGAGTTCTATAGATCCTAACCCGGATCTGGGGATACCTTCTTAGAAAGTAGCAACAAGGCTGTGAGGGAACTGTGCGGGGTATACCGACATGGTTGAAACAGTCTGCTACGTTGATGTGGCACTTTGGTGTGTACCGGTAACCCTTGAGTTCAGTCAAGGAGAGTACGGGGCCTCCGCGTGGTGTCGTGAAGCATCAACAGACCTTAGGAACCTTAATTGAACTATCCTGGCCTCTTTAGGGTAGTGAGATAACTGACTTTGGTGCAGTCCGAGGTTGGTTGATACTCGATACTACACTCAATTGAGGGTTGCTTTCCTGGAATATTTCGGTCGCCAGTTCAGTGGCTAAATCGAAACGATGAACAATGAAAGCAATCCAGTGATATTGGGACCCGTAGAACCCGGTTACTTCTGATAGGACAGGTTGAACCCACCAACTTCAAGAGGGTAATACCTAGACCTCATGCTGGCCTAAACTCTAAGGGCTCTTTTGCGTGACTTGTGTGCCTTCAAACTTGGATTACTTGCATGCTTGTTATCTGACATCTGAACTTCTTGCAGGTTTTGTTTATAGTCCTTAACTAGGACTCATAATAAGGTTTACGGAACTTCCTGCAGGTTTTGTTCATAGTCCTTAACTAGGACTCATCACAAGGCTTACTAAGTTTCTTGCAGGTTTTTTTTTTAGTCCTTAACTAGGACTCATAACCGGGTTTATCGAGTTTCTTGCAGGGTTTGTTTTAGTCCTTAAGTGGGACTCATGACAAGTATATTGAATCTCTTGCAGGGTTTGTTTATAGTCCTTAATGGGGACTCATAACAGGGCTTACCTACATCACCCCATGCATAGCATGACATCATACCATCGCATACATCCTAACCCATTTCAAGGATCTCAAGGGCTTGAGATGCAGGTCATGGTGAATCAACTATCCCAGTAAGGGGCAAAGAGGATTTATTTTCCTCTAGCCAAGGTTGTCAGGGGCTATGACCCACTTGATATGGTGAGCTTTGACTCCTGAAGAAGGTTCCCCTAACCAAGGTTGTTTGGAAACCAAAACTAGACATGATGACTAAAGTCAGGGGCTATGACCCACTGGATATGGTGAGCCTTTGACCCTTGGAAGAAAGACTCTCAACAAATATGGAGTTCTTTCAATCAAGCTACCGGATCCAAATGCTGACAAATTTTCTTGTTTACCCCGCGAGGTCCTTGAAAACATTACATGCATGTCATACTCATCATTGCATAACAGGTATCCTTGTTGCAGGTCACTTACCTTTCTCGCTGTTTATTTCAGCAATGGCTTCCCAACAAGACAACCAGGACTTTCTTGCTCAAGAGACCCGGTTCGGGAAAATCCTCCTGAATCTGTCCGAGGGGCAGGAAGAGCTAAAGACACTTCTCATGGAGACCTTTGTCAGGAACAGTGCTGAGGATGAAAGGCTGAAATACCTACAAGCTGAGGTGGATGCATTGAAGGTACAGATGCTGGGGCAGGTGACTGCCATTCAAGAGTTAGCTCAAAGACAAGATGAGCTCTGGTTTCTCGTCAACCAACTGCTTCAGGGTAACCAACCGGGGCAAAAGTCTAAGGGTAAAAAGCCAGTCATCGTTCAACCACCTTTGAGACAAGGAGGTAAGAGGAGAGCTCCTCAAATGGCTCCAGTGTCACAAATTCAACATCACAACCAACAAAAGAGCGAGAGAAGGCAGTTCACTCGGCTCAGCATGACCTTATCCCAGATATTGCCACAGTTGCTGGAGACCAAGCTGGTAACTCTAAAAGAAGCTCCGAAGAACCAAAATACAACGTCACCGAAGTATGACCCCAACGCCCGCTGCGCTTATCACTCTGACAGCCCGGGGCATACTACAGATGATTGTTGGAGCTTGAAAAATAAGATCCAAGATCTAATTGATGAAGGAGTAGTGGATTTCACTCAAGTGGGTCAGGCTGAATGCTCCTTCCATCCCTACAGGATGCACCATTTGAAGTGACAAGTCCTGAGACTAGAAAACTTTTGTTCATTCGAATGTTCAAGTTAAAATTTTCTGTTGTTCAAACATTTATTCATGTTAAACATTGTTATTCCATTAATGCATCGCTTATGTCTGTTTTAAAGCAATATATTCGCATTCACTATATGCAAACTATTTTCATATTTTTTCTGATGTCAACTCTGGGTCTAAAATTCTAAAGCCTCTTGAGGGAGGATGACGAAAACGATACCATGATCTTTACAGTATGCTTTTGAACAGACCCCGCTGATGAGGTGCAGGCATTGTTTCAATTCCTAAACACTGGAGTTATAAGGAAGATAATCCCTCGTCAACCCCTCTGAGCCAAAGAAGTAGGAGTCTTTCTTTTTAAAAATTAAAACCCTTAATCATAACCTGGGGCAGGGTAGTTCTCTCAGTTGATCCAAGTGCATAACGAACGGCACTAAAGAGGTCCTTACAAAACAAAGAAAGACAGTGATGGTTCCGAATAATCAATAAAGAAAGGCAATCATTACTTCTCAAAATAAAAACCCATTAAGTCAAAACCTATGAAGGAGACTTACAAAACTGGGACATCCCGCTGACTGTAATCACAAAAGAACAGTTCAGGCAAAAAAAAAAGGGATAATCAAAAGAGGTCATACAAACCCTCAACAAAAGGAATGACTGCCTATTCAAAATAAATCATCCATATCCGAATCATCACCGGAAAATCAAAGCAAAGACTCAAACAAGGTCTAACGTATGATCAACTGAGTTTAGGTTTGGAGAACATCACGAAGAGCGGGTGGGTACAAACAAAATTTGAGCCTTTATCCTTTGTTTCTTAAACCGTGAACCATGCCACGTTATAACCCTCAAAAGTCCTAGCTGAAGCATGGGTTAGTTCGAAAGCATACTGTTGCGAAAGGTATCCTGACTCCTTAAGGCCTACGTTAAATACGGAGTTGACATCACGTTTTACAAACATTCACTTGTTTTATGAAAAAGAATGCATTTCCAAAAAAAAAAAAACTTCGAAACAGACATAAGCTTTGCATTTTTAACATAACTTTGTCTGCATATGAATATTTGTTTGAACAGCAGGGAAATTCGCACGATGAATACCTAGTGAACAAAAGCATTTCCAATCAAGGGGCATAGCATGATCAGTGTCCATCATCTTAGGGCATTCCAAAAACGAGTCTTGCCTGATCAAATACCTTCTGGTGGCATGACAAAACACTTCTAACAGGGGCAACTCCCTACTTTCTGAGAACGGACATAGTCGAAAAAAATGCTACACAAAATCAAAGACCCGCTAGGTTGACATACCTAGGCAAAAATCAGGGCTTCCCGGCGAACCAAAAGGGTCCGGGAAAAAATAAGGGATGAAAATGAAAGATCTGTACACCCGACAAGTCGAAAACCTGAAAAGGCGGCTTGGGCAAAAATGGGTATCCCGGTGGACTGAAAACCTGAAAGGGCGGTCCAGGCAGAAATTAGGGATCAAAGCGTACGACTATGTCCTAGCATTTCGGCACCTGCCTACCAGAAGGATTGTCAAGTACTCCCACAGGTGCCTTCTCCCACTGAAACTGGGGCAATATTGAGTTGTCTAAAGGATCCGGTTGCTCTATCCATCGAGGTACTAAGATAGGTTCGGCTGAAGAATGCGACCCAGATACCTTCACTCCCTGCAGGGCGAACGCGTCCCCCGGATTTATTCAAAGAGTTATGCCCTTACCAGGATATAACTGGGTTATCCTCAGCTAAAAGCCACGGAAAGATCGTCCTCGACGAAGCCTTCTTATCCCTAGCGAAATCTATCAACGCTTCCAATATAACAAGGTCATCCCCAACAAGTTATTATCAACCTCAGCAAAGTACCTCTCTTTCCCCACAGAGTTACCTCCCCGCAGAGTAATCTATTCGCCAATTTTATTCCCCAACGGAGTCATCTTCTCCCAACCGGTATCCTTGCAATTATCATCCCCAACGGAAACGAAGAATCTCACTCTTCAACATCAGCCCAGGATTTGACTTCCCGGCATCCGTCAAGGATCTATTTTCCTAGACGAAGATACATTCATAAACATCACATTGTTATACATCATGATACATGCATCATACAATCTCATGTGTTGAAAAATATTATTGCTTGATCCATATCATGCATTGCATATGACTGACCTTTACCTTTCAGGAAGGATACAGTTAAATGATCAGCTATGTCAAAGTAGACAATACAGTCGAAAGAGACCAACCCAGTCAAAAAAGACAAATACAGTTAAATCCCAAAGGTTTTTCTGATGCAAATCCCATCAAAGAAGAAAAGTCCAGTTAAAATTACTTCCACTCGTCGTTATAGACACTCGTCGTTATAGACACTCGTCGTTATAGACACTCGTCGTTATAGACACTCGTCGTTATAGACACTCGTCGTTATAGACACTCGTCGTTATAGACACTCGTCGTTATAGACACTCGTCGTTATAGACACTCGTCGTTATAGACACTCGTCGTTATAGACACTCGTCGTTATAGACACTCGTCGTTATAGACACTCGTCGTTATAGACACTCGTCGTTATAGACACTCGTCGTTATAGACACTCGTCGTTATAGACACTCGTCGTTATAGACACTCGTCGTTATAGACACTCGTCGTTATAGACACTTGTCGTTATAGACACTCGCCGTTATAGACACCCATCGACAAAGACCACCCGCCCATGGAAATAACCTGTCAGTAGAGACAACTCACCAACCTTTCTGAATTCCAGATCCAGCTCCTGTAACCAGTCAGGACACATTTATACCAAGCATCTGAAAACTAGCTCCTGCAACATGTCAGGTACTCATTTTTTCTTTTGCAGGTACGCAAGTTCTCGCTAAGGAATCTCTTATGCGATCAACATCCAGATGGCATCTATAAGCCCATCACCCTATCCATCAATCTCCAAATGGAATCTATAAGCCCATTCCCATCATCACACTGCTACTATGTGAGCGCAAATTTCTGGGCACTCTAGTGTTCAATCATCTTCCACCTTCGGATTACGAAAGGCACGTCAGCCAATCTGCATCCTCAGGTCTAAGAAGATTAAACAGGGGCAACTGTTGTACCCCAAAATTTGCCCTCCCATATTCTTCAAGAAATTGCCAAGTCAAGCCTCAAGATTCCCCAAGGGTTGCACAGTGTAAGAGCCTCCTGAACAGTCAAAATTAGGGTTTTGATTATGATCAAGAAAATAAAGTTTCCAAAGGTCCAATCAAGTCTCACATGTCTACAAATATGGTCAAGCATCCTCATACCAAGTTTCAAGACTTTCAGCACAAAATTGCACAATCAAAAACCCTAATTGCACTACAGTCAACTGTAGGGGCAAAATGGTCATTTGGCAGTCAAAAGTTCAAATTTTTGGTCAACATCTCATTTTGAAGCCACAAACATCATTTGATAAATTCTTGATCATGATTCTCAAAATTTGGCTCAAAAATCATCAGGATGCAAAAGTTTCCTTATTTGGACAGTTGAAAAAGTCAACTGTAAATTGACCAGGGCATAACTTTCACATGGATTATCAGAAAAATTCCATCCAAAGCTCATTTTGAAGAGAAAGACATTTCCTACAACTCCTCTTCACACTTCAAGTCCAAGAAATGCTCTCACAAAAAGTTATCAATTTCAACATTATAGGTCATTTTCAAAAGTCAACAAAAAGGGACTTTAAGTCAAAGGCCATAACTTGAGATTGGTAAATCAAAATGACATGGGACCAAAGGCATTGGTTAGAGGACTCAAAGACCTTTCCAAAATGTCCAAGAACATGAGCAAAGCTTAAAAATTGAGCAAGTTATGCCTTGTGGAAGTTGGGAAATTTTTGGATATTTTGAAAAGTCAACATTGATCCAAATGACCTAAAATTGCTAATGGGCCTATTTTTCTTCCACAATTCATCATCCAAGGCATGTGCACGACCACTTGGCCCAAAGGGAAGTTTTTATTCATTTTTTATTTATTTATTTGGATTTTTATTATTAAATATTCATTTACATTAATTAAATACATGAAAAATACTTAACCTACTATTTCAAATCTTTTTGTGCATATAATAGGTTCAAAATTCGTGCATAATCAAATATGGAAAGATTTGAAGAGAATTGGTCATGATTGGTACAAAATAGCATGGAAAATATTGAAAAAAAGATCTTTGAAAATCAAATCTCTCAAACCATGAATGCCAAGGATTTGGATTGGTTTCTTTGACCTAATTCACTCATACATAAGTATAGAACACAACCCTAATGCATTTGACCACTAAGCTGCGCAGAAAACACCATTGGCAAACTTGAAAATTAGCAAAAAAACTCAAATCTGAAAACACTTTTGGAGGGCGATTCAAAGCAAAAGGTCAATTCCATTAGCTTGCTAAGGCTTCATAGAAGGAATTTGGATCAAAAACCACAAGCTCTCGTGCCCAGAAACGTGAGAACGATCTCACCTGTACCAAGAAAATTTCTCATTCGTGCATCTCAATTCATGCATTTTTTGTGAATTTTAACGCTTGATTCATGTTTATCGTTTGATTCTAATGCTAACCCAATGGTTTAATTTTGTTTTCGTGCCCCATATGAAGATTCACCATTAGTGACATCTAGGGTTCTCAGGTTTTCAATTTGGGCATTTTCCATCCCTGTAAAATTGAGACACATCAATGCCATGAACAAAACCAGCTCGCTTAGACGAAAAGAATGGCATGCTCGCGCTTAATTTATATGCCAAGGGGGGCTAATCGCTATTATCCAAATACGCATGTTTTGAGGGGGTTCAAAACCCCCATTAAATGTTTGTTATATTTTTTCAGGAAATCACCAACGAGGAAGATGATTATGTGGAAGGCTCTGATTGGAACATTCAAAATCTTCGCGCATTTTTGAGCCCCTGACTATTTTTCTTTTATAATGTTTGTTAGTTATTATATGTTAAACGCGCTTGGAATGGCTCAGTGGCATACGTATAGGCTGGTAACGTTCATGACCTGGGTTCGAGCCCCAGGTCTTCACCCTTTCAATATTGTTTTTCAACTCATATTCCTATGCAGATTCAATATCAAAGCACACCGTATGCCTCCAAAATCAAATGTCCACGCGTCCCACTGGATTCCATCAAGGGCTAGGATATGAAGAGCATGGTGTACGTGGGTCAACGCTGATGCACGCTAGTGGGGAAAGTCCATCAGGCCTGAAGCGTTGGGCCCAGATTTACTAAGAGAAAACCTCCTATTTGGGGTCTGAACCCCCCAGGTTTGCAAACCCTTTTTATTATTCTTTATTTTTCTTTATTTTTTTACTTTCAATTATTATTTTTAATTAATTCTGTTAATTTAATTATATTTTCCTAAAAACACAAAATACCATAAAAAAATCAGAAAAGATAAAAATTAAATATATTTATTTAATAGTATTTTTTGTAAATAAATTCATAAATTAACTAGTTTTAAATTAGGTTTTAATTTTAACTCTTTTAATAAAAATCAAAAAAATATAGAATTAGGGTTTATGATAATTTTATTCCTTTTTATTTTTCTTCCATAATAATTAAAATATTAAATATTTATTTTTGTAATTAAATTGCATGTAAATTAATTAGGGTTAATTTTAGGGTAAAACTTTAACATCTTTTCTTAATAAATTAAAAACAAATAGAATTAGGGTTAGCATTTAATTTCAATTAATTTTTCTTCATAAAAGTCATTAAAACCAAAAACACCAAAAAAACAATTTCCTTTCTTTTCTTTTAATTAATTAATTCCATCATTTAATTTATTTTTGCAAAAAAGGGTCCAACGCCCTTGGTTTAATTCTTATTAATTCGCATGTTTATTTTTATTCTTTATAATTTTGATGTATCTCTCCCAAAGCCGTGTAACTAATTGCTCGCACTTTATTTTCATTAATTCTTTATCTTTTCTGTCAAATTGGGTTCGAGAAATTTTGGCGATGTGGACCCGCGCCTTTTGTAATAGTTTAGAATTTTTACTTCTCGTATTTTTTAACTGTTAATCAAGGCATGAAAGAATGTATGGACAAAAATAAAAACAAATGACAGATCACCAATAACATGACAAAAGACAAAAATATCTGAAAACGACACACAAATCACACACCACCCCTAGGGTACGCCTCACTGTTGCCTTGCCTCGAAAGGTGATCGTCGAGTAGAGGATGTCTTAGTAAGTCCTCATGATCCGGGAACCTGGCATGAGGGTAGCTTCTAAGGTGTCTTCCCATTTCTCTGGTGATCACCATGTCCCGAACCTCGAATTGACCCGAACACCTCCAACGGTGGTGCTACCTACCTCTCAATGGTGGGATGGCACTACTTTAAAGGACATTTACACAGACGAATTCCTTAGGGTAGGTAGACGACTCTAGATACTTGCTCTAAATTTCAAAACAAATCAAAAATACTTTTCACACTGACACCTTTTCAAAAAGCTTTCGAAAGCAATTTTTCAAACACTCTTGAGGACCGATACAAGAGTCGAACTGGAATTTTCAAAGAAACTTTTTAAAACCCACAGTTGAAAAGCAAAAAAACCATTTTTGAAAACACAAATGAGCAAGTATCTAAGAGCCCATGGATAACCATGGATAGAAAGGGTGCTAACACCTTCCCTTTCTATAACCTACCTCCCGAACCGAGAGCAATCTCTATAAGGAATTTTTCTGTGCTTTTGTCCTTTCCATTTGGAGAAAATAAAAGACGGTGGCGACTCTTGCTTCCGCGACATTTCGCGAACCAGCGTTAAACAGTCAGTTCCAGATCCACCGATCACAGATGTCATACTCAGTCAGGATCATTTTCCATCTAGCGATTCTTCCAGATAAAGCAGGCTTTTCGAAGATGTACTTGATCGGATCCATTTTAGAAATCAACAGAGTGGTATGTGTCAACATATACTGCCTTAGCCGGCGAGAAGCCCATACCAAAGTGCAACAAGTTTTCTCGAGCAGTGAGTAGAGAGTCTCACAGTCGGTAAACTTTTTCCTAAGGTAATAAATGGCATGCTCTTTTCGACCAGACTCGTCATGTTGGCCCAGTACGCACCCCATTGAGTTATCCAAAACAGTCAGATACATGATTAATGGCCTTCCTTCGATGAGTGGCATCAAGATAGGAGGTTCTAGCAAATACTCCTTGATTTTATCGAAAGCAACTTGACATTCATCATTCCATTCAACCACCTGATCTTTCTTCAACAGCTTGAAGATTGGTTCACAGGTAGATGTTAGGTGAGAAATGAATCTTACAATGTAGTTTAGGCGTCCCAAGAAACCTCTGACCTCCTTTTCAGTGCGAGGGGCAGGCATTTCTTGTATGGCTTTGACTTTGGCAGGATCAACCTCGATGCCTTTGTTGCTGACGATGAATCCCAAGAGTTTACTAGACCTAACTCTGAAAGTGCACTTTCTAGGGTTCAGTCTGAGCTTATACTCCTTCAACCTGACAAACAGCTTTTGCAGATGGTCGAGGTGTTCTTCTTCTGTCTGTGAACGGGCTATCATGTCGCCTACGTAGACTTCAATCTCATGATGTATCATGTCATGAAACAAAGCTACCATGACTCGCTGATAGGTTGCCCCGACATTCTTCAGTTCGAATGGAATCACTTTATAGCAGAAGGTACTCCATTGCATAACAAAAGTAGTTTTCTCCATGTCTTCGGGGGCCATTTTGATCTGGTTGTACCCCGAGAATCCATCCATGAAAGAAAATATCTTATGTTGAGTTGTATTGTCAACCAAGATGTCAATGTGTGGTAGTGGAAAGTCATCTTTAGGGCTAGCCCTGTTTAAGTCTCTGTAGTCCACACACATTCTCACTTTGGCACGGGCACAATGTTAGCAACCCATTTTGGATAGGAAGTAACAGCAAGAAACACGGCATTGAACTGCTTCATCACTTCGGCTTTGATCTTTTCGGACATATCGGGCCTCATTCGGTGGACTTTATGTTTAATTGGTGGACAATCTTATCTTGTAGGGAGACGGTGAACCATAATATCTGTATCGAGTCCCGGCATGTCTTCATAGGACCAGGCGAAGATCTCAACGTATTCATTCAACAGCTGAACTAAGCGCTCTTTGACATTTGGCTTTAGGTTGGTACCTACTTTAACCTCTCTTCTATCTTCGGCAGTACCCAAGTTGATAGTCTCTAACAGCTCCTCATGGGGCAGAATAGCCCTTTCTTCCTATTGTAGAAGTCTAGCCAACTCTCCAGGTACTTCACAGTCTTCATCACCTTCGTATTCGGCATGATTGACCAGATCTTCAGAGTCACTGAAGGCCATAACAGAATTGTTACCCATGGAATCCGGAGTGGATGGGTACCTGCATTTTGTGAGTGTGGGTGTGTGTAAGGGATAGCCATCCTTAAACAAAATAAAATGTAAAAGGAAAGAAAATGAACACAAAAGTTTATAGATGAAAACGTCCATGATTCATTAAAAATGGCATATGAAAATGAAGAATCAAAACCCTTACAAATGGACCTATATGCCCCGGGTAAGGCACAAGGCAAAAGAGTGTACGAATTGTTTAAAAATTATTACAGACCAACAGAAAATGTTCAAAAGATAAATTATTGATTGATGAAAGTAATGGGAACGAAGTCTTTCGCCTCCCAGTTGTTCAGTCCTCCTTCAACGGTCGGGAAAATCCAATCTTTAAAATTGCTCTCATCTTCAACATCTTCTAAAGCATGAACTCCGTGATGAGTAATCTTTAATGGTTGTCCTCTAGCCCGGGAGCGACGCACAACCTTCTGACTAGCAGCAGTGAAACCCAAACCGAACTTATCTGTCTTGAAAGGAAAATCTGGTAGCTGACCCCACACTGTATTTCCTCCTTCCTCGATCACCGCTTTCGCATCTTTAAGGGGTGACATCAGGGACACTGGCTTGGTAACTGCAGGCACATAAGTCATTTTCTTGGCCGTCGCAACTTCAGGAGAAACCTCTTCAAAGTGTTGGAAAGGTGTTTCTATGAATTCACCATCTAACTCCACATAGCGGAAAGAGTTAAAGTGGCTTATCATATACTCTTCCTCACCATGAACCATTATGATTTTACCCTGAACTGGATATTTCAGTATTTGGTGTAGAGAAGAAGTGACTGCCCCACCGTTGTGGATCCATGGCCTTCCCAACAAGCATGAATATGAAGGACGGATGTCCATCACATAAAATGTAGAGTTGAAATTTTTTGTTCCCACCTTAATTGGGATGTCCGCTTCTCCGTGAACCATCCGCTTTGAACCGTCAAAGGCTCTAAAAATGATATTACTGGGCTTTAAAGTCAAACCTTCACAGTCTAGTTTGTCCAATGCTTTCTTTCGTAGGACATTTAAAGATGACCCGATATCAACCAGAACATGAGCAAGTGTGGTCCCTCTACACTCTACCGAAACATGCAGTGCATCATTATGCTTTCTTCCCTTAGATGTTAGGTCGGCATCAGAGAAGACAAGACCATTGTCGGCGGTTAGGCTGGCTACACACTCTTGAAACTGATCCGCAGAAGTTTCTTGAGGCACGTGCGCCGTCTTCAGGAATTTGATCAAGGCTTTGGCATGAGCCTCAGAATAGAGCAATAGGGCCAGCATGGAGAATTTTGAAGGGGTTTGCCCCAATTGTTCTACGACATCATAGTCGCTCTTCTTAATTATCTTTAAAATTTCCTCCATTTCCTTTTGGGTGGTCTCGAGGATAACCAAAGGCTGATCCCTCGTCCTGACGGGCGCTTCTTGGACCCCCTTACCTTTATCAGTAATAACAGCAGAGGGTACAACTTCAGGAGTAACAATTTCTTCAATTACTGGACTTCACACAGATATCTTGACTGGTACAGGAGCACTTGAGGGTCCGAAGATTTCCCTTGGAGGAGCAATCTCCGGAGAGAAGATTCTTCCGCTACGAGTGATCTTACTTGTCCCCGCAATATTTCCTACGTCAGGAGTTTCTTCATCGAAATTCTCTCTGACTGATTCGATCTGCTTAACACCATGGTAGAAGATCTCTCCTTCATAATTCCATGGTATCGTCTTGTTGGACTTATATGGGATAGGCCCTGGCATGGTAATCTTTAGCAGTACAAACTTTGGATCGGGTGTAATCTTAACAGGTCTTTTGGAGACCTTGGAAAGATTGTTGGAAATGGTGATTATAGAAACATTATTGATTGGAGTAATAGGAGTAATAGTAGTAACATGAGTTTTCTGAAAGAGGATCTCTTGATTATCCATCAGGCGTTAGACGCCTAACTTCAATAACAGACAGTCAGATCGTAGGGACGAACAAAAGTAACAATCCTTTTCACAGCCTGGGAAGATCCCGGCTTTCAACAGATTCATCTTGATCATTGGAAAAGGGGTCATTAAGTCATCAACAGCAGCAACATATAGATCCTCTTCAATAGCATGGGTACTGTGACCATGCTTCGGCATTGGGGCAGAAATCACATTCAGCTTTTCGGGCGCATCGAATTCTACCTCCTTGGCATCTATTAAATCTTGGATCTTGTTTTTGAGGGCCCGACAGTTGTTGGTGTCATGCCCTATGTCGTCGGAATGGTAGGCACATTTAGCATTGGCATGATAAAAAGGAGAAGTTGTATTCAGATTTTGTGGTGGATCTCTCAAGGTTGTAAGGTTCAGCTTCAAGAGATGGGGGAGAACCTGGGCAGGCGTCATGTTTATTTTGGTGAACTGCCTAGCAGACCTTCCCCCTCTTTGTTGGTTGGTTATTGGTTGATCATTTCTAGGTTGATCAGCTGCAGTCTTTTGGATCATTACAGCCCTCACCGTTGGTCGGCGCTCCTCTCTTCCTCGACCCTTTTGAGTGTAAAAGCTGACACCTCTTTCTTGGTTGGAAAAGGTTTTTTGACAGCGGCAGAAGCAGATGTATCTTTTTTAATCTTACCACTCTTGATGCTAGCTTCGACTCATTCACCAGTCAAAATTAATTCAGTGAACCCCGCCGATGAACTCCCTATCAGGTGATTAAAGAATGGACCAGACAGCGTCCCTAAAAACATATCAACCAGCTCTCTTTCAGACAATGGTGGTTGTACTCTTCCAGCCAGGTCCCTCCACTTCTGGGCATACTCCTTAAATCCCTCATTAGAAACCATACCCATACTCTGTAGTTGAGTACGAGTAGGTGCTAAATCTGTGTTATATTGATATTGTCGGTAGAAGGTAGCAGCCAGATCCTCCCAATTATGTACGTCCGCCCTCTTAAGCTGGTAGAACCAGTCTAATTGCGTACCCGAAAGACTATCTTGAAAAAAGTGGACCCACAAATCCTTATCAGAAGAATGAGGTTGGATCTTTCTGACGTAAGACCATAGGTGCATCTTTGGGCAAGACAAACCATCATATTTAGCGAACAGAGGAACTTTAAACTTGGGGGGAATGACAATCCCAGAAACCAAGCCTAATTCTTTGAAATCCAACCCAGGCACTCTTTGTACCTCCATAGCCGCCAACCGCTCTTCCAGATTCTTATACTTGTCGTCTGCAGGAGGGTATTGCTGCTCAGAATAATCTTCATCCTCTTCTTCTTCTTCTTCTTCAGCCTCAGAGGGCACTATAACTCCCTTTCCTTTACCTACCCCTTCATCAGATGTTGAGGGGAAATCCAGGACTCTTCTAGCTTGATTCTCAAATCTTTTTCCCATAGTGGCCACACCAGCTCTTTTTTTCTTTTTCTCCTTTTCTTTTTACTTCTCTTTCTCTAACAGTGCTTTAAGGTCCTCCTGACCCTTTGCCAAGGTCATGAGGAGTTATTGGAACTGCGAATTATGTGCTTGCAGATCTTTAATCGTCTGCTCTATATCCATCTCGCTGAAATAAACAGCAGAAAGATAAGGAAACCTGGTGTGAAGACCTGTTTATGCATATGATGAATGATATGTATTCATGTAATGCATTCAAGGATTTAGAAATTCAAAGTTGTTGCAAACAAAAAGAACACACGTCATATTAATAAGAAGAAATTTGTTAGTACATAAATGCCCCATGGGCAAAATATTACCAAATTCTTAATGTAAAAAGACGTTGCGCATCCTCTTTGGTGCGATGTAGGTGTTGAGAGTCTTCTCTTCGTGGAGTCGACGAGTAAGTTCCAAAACCTTCTTCTTACTGACGTAGAAGTTGGCTTCAAAAGTATTCCGTTCTTCCTTGAGCTGTATTCAACTCTTTTGCAAATATTCCAATGATGTTGGCATGTCAGGGTGTAGGAGGGTATATGGAACCTCTCCTTCCATAATAGGATCTTTGATCACGAGGAGAATGTAGGGGTAAGGCATCATAAGACTCTGGGCGCGGGTTCGTACCCACTTGAGGTAAGGCTCAAGGGGGATGGAATTCTTGTGTCCCAGTGTCTTACTGTCCACTTTGTTGGGCATCCTCCAAGCTCGGATAAACCTTTGTCGAAGTCCTTGAGCGTCATTATCGAAGTCAAAAACCAAGTCTGGAATCAGCATGTCATGAGGGCCATCCCTTCGGGCATATCCAAATTGTCTTAGAGCTAAACAGGGGTTGTAGGTAATGCCTCCCCTAATGCCAAGTAATGGGACATTAGGGAATTCCCCACAATGATCAATGATGATGACATTTTCTCTAGACCGAGAACACCAATGAACATCAGAATGTGTGAGAGTCATCAACCGTTGTGACCACCTCAAGCCTTGCTCATTCTTCAAGACTGATTGGGGAAGGTGAGAAATAAACCACCTTGCTAGAAGAGGAGTACATAACATGAGAACACCTCTTTTCCTCATTGTTCGTGTGTAAAATGAGTGTAGGATGTCCCCAAGCAATGTAGGCACAGGATTCCGAGATATGAAAATCTTGACAGCATTCACATCTATAAGTTGATCAGGGTTTGGGAATAAGACCAACCCATAGATGAGAAGTGCTACAATCTCCTCAAAAGCTTGCAGATCTAGAGAATTCCAGCATTCTTGTGCCTTCTCAAACAGAAACTTTGCCAAGAAACCCTTGACACCACTTCTGGTTTCCCAATGACCTTTGATATCAGATGGTTGCAAGTGTAAGGCTAGAGCAACATCTTCAGGATTTGGCTCTCTTTCCGTACCGTTGTAGGGTAGTTGATGGAGAATAGGAATCCTCAGGAGTTGAGAAAATTCCTCCAAAGTAGATACTAGTTGGTAATCAGGAAATGTAAAGCAATGGTGTAGGGGGTCAAAGAACTGAAAGAGAACTTTCACCATGTATTCTTCAATGTTGGAGTTTACCAAGTTGAGAAGTCTACCATGTCTTTCACTGAAAGGAGAATTATATGGAATCTTGGAAGTAAGCTCCTTCAGTAGAGGAGGGATTCTCACAAAGTTGACCTGAATAGTTTTTCTGCGGAGTGATTCCATGACCTACAAAACAGGAACACGGATGAAGATCCAAACCCTTGATATGGTTAGTGGATGCAAATGATGCTTCATGATGTTCATGATGTATGCACAAGTATATGTACAAGCAAATCACACAAGATCCTAGTTTCAGGCTTGCATGGGGTTTCATAGGTAAGTACCCTCTTGAAGTTAGTTGGCTCAAACTATCCTATAAATAGTAACCGGGTTCTAAGGAGCTCAATATCAATGGATTATTTTTTATGTTCATTATTTCAGTTTAGCCACTTTACAGGCGACCGAAATATTCCAAGAAAACAACCCTCAATGAGTGTAGTATCGAGTATCTACCAACTTTGGACTGCACCAAAGCCGGTCATCTCACTACCCCTAAAAAGGCCAAGATGGTCAAGTAAAGGTTCTAAAAGTCCATTAGTGCTTCATGACATCACTCAGCGGCCCCGTATTCTCTTTGATTAACTCAAAGGCTACCGGTACCCACAAATATGTCGCACTAATATAGTTGTTGCTTCAACCATGTTGGTATACCCCGCACAGTTTACACAACGTATTGCTATTTTCCTATGAATGTTTCCCAAAAATCCAGGTGGAGGATTCAAACCCAAACAAGAGACCCAAATGTAAAGCAATCAAAGAAAACAAGATAAGCATGTAAAGGTGATCTAAACCCTAAGGTTACTCCACTTTCAAATAGTCCCCAGCAGAGTCTCCAGTTCTGTGATACGGTGGGAGAACTGACTTGAGGTTTTGTGTTCGTGTTCACAAATGTTTCGGTTTAGCAAGAGTCGCCACCGACTTTTTATTTTATCCAAAGGAAAGGTCAAAAAGCACAGGAAATACCTTTGAGATGTTTTCTTGGGTTCGGGGAGTAGATTATGAAAAGGGAAGGTGCAAGCACCCTTTTCATCCATGGTTATCCATGGGCTCTTAGTTACTTGTTTAGATCACTTGCTTTGCTTTTCCAATTGTTTCAAATGGTGCTTTGTGTGTGGTTTTGAAAATTCTTTGAAAAAGAGGCCTTGTCTAGGCAACCTTTGTAATGATTCTTGTTTGAATATACACAAAGGTGTTAGTCTTTTGGAAAGATATTTCAATGTTTGAAAGTTTGATTTGGGAAATGTTTTGAAATTGTGTTGTGAGGTGTGTTTGAAAATAGCAAGGATGTTTTGCAAGTTTTGATCAAGTAACTAAGAGTTGTCTACCCTATTTTACTCAAAGATCTTTCCTATACGTTTTTAACCCTTTTGACAGTGTTGTTTTACCATTGCATTTGGTAAACAACCTTGTATTTGGATGTTAAACGGGACAGGCGTGGGTCATCGTATGGACCATGATAGCAATTGTGTTAATTATTTTTAGCAAATTTTCCGAGGGACTAGATCATTTTCTGTAGGCAACCAAGATAGCGTCATCGAGGGACTATGATCTTTTGTTTTGTTTTTGTTTTGCCAAAGTAATCAACATGCATAACATGGCCCATTTTCAAGGCAACAAGTGGATGAAACTCTAGGGGTGCATGTGTGTATTGTGTTGTCAATTTACATGCTTTTTGTCTTTGCATTAGCCAAGCTATTTGTTTAATTTTGGATTTTTGCATACAAACCCTAATCTCTAACATGGCATATTTGAAAGCATAAATGCGTAAAATAAATCTACACTATTACAACATTTGATATGGGAAGGGGGGATACAATTTTGAATGGGGATTATTTTGCAAGAAATTAAAACCCTAATATTTACTATTACATCCAAATTGAATAAATGGTACAAATAAATAAATGGACAAGTATTTAAATGATCAATTAAATAAATATGCAAAATATTATGAATATGCAAAAAAAATGTTTTGTTTATTTTTATGTATGTAAAAATATAATATTTAATGTAAAAAAAGGAATAAAAAGATTATTTTTTTTATTAAGGGCAAAAACCCTAATTTTCTTTTAAGAAAGTAAATATATATTATATATATTTTTTATGTACAATAAAATAAAATAATATATATACAAAAATAAAATGTATTTAGAAAAAAATATTATTTAAGTATAAATAATAATAAAAAGTAAAAGTATAATATTTAATGTATTATTTTCAAGTTTTCATTAAAATAAAAATAGAGGTATATACTTACTAAATTATTTTTATGTTAGAAAAATAAAATAAAATACAAAAATAAATGTAAAAATTTATAAAAAGCAGGGGGTGCCAAAAACAAAAAGCCAAAAGCCCAGCCCAATTCCAAGCTTCATCTTCAACCTTGGCTCAAAAATGCGCGCGCCTGTACCAAATGCCCATATCCTGCATACGTGCTCTAATGCAAAAACTCATAACATCAAAGTTGTAGCATTTTTCAAGACGAATACAACCATATAAGAAACTTGATCTAACTCTCAAAGACCAGATAGAATTTCTCTGGCCCTAAATTCTAACCTAATTTTTTCAAGAAGTTCATGGATCAAATTCTCTTAACACGTTTAACTTAAATGAAAACTGAGCATATGTACATCTTCATGGCTATGAATACTACATTTTTTATTCACAAACCTAAGCCTAATGATTCCTAAATAAAGAGATAGGAAGTTGACAAAAACCTGTTTCAGTTGACTTCGTGTATGGCAATGTGGAGCTTTTCAGTGAGGCCTGAGATGTTTGGGAGCTTGCTTGAACATCCTCTGACCTTTCCCAATGCCTAGTTTTCCTTGAGTGTGTTTGAACAAGCCTGTAGAACTCAACCTGCACAAGCTGAAATCAAAAATGGTAAACCTTTCAAATGGAGTTACAGCCAGTGTTTAAGGGTTGAGATAGTTTGGATAGGTTATATGGAAGTTGTTTGAACAAGTTTGAGGCAAAACGCACGAGCAACTTGTGAGATAGAACTCAAGATGCAGAAGCTGCTCTGTTTTTCCAATGGAAGGTGATTTTGTGCTATGGAAGGTTTTAGGGCGCAATGGCTCGTGTTTCTGGCTCAAGGGGATGTGTGAAACTTGTTTCAAAAGCTTGCAAGGGTTGGTTTTTACAGATATGCAAGTTGTGGTATATTTGACATGTTTCTTGTCTTTTAATCAAAAGTGAGCAATGATGTAAGACAAGCCTGTATAGGCTATCTATCAGCCTGCACCTTGTGATCTTGGCCCATCAAGTTGGTGGATATTGTATGTTGTACCAGATCTTTGTTCAAGGCTCAAGGATTCTATTTGACATAAAGTAAAAATGACAAAAATGACAATGTTGCCTTTTTGCTTTTTAAGGATTAATCTTGTGTGCAATCCTCCCATGACCAAAACAAAGCCTTATACCAATGGATTTGCATTTAATTATTGAGTATGGAAGGTTTTCGATACCTGTAATCAAGTACAAACAAGGCTGATTAGAGTTTGCAACTTGTATCAATATGAACATGCCATGGATCAAAAGTGAGTTTTTGCCAACTTCAAGCTTTCGATTCTCCCTAACCAAAAATTATTTTGGAGAGTTCTTGGACATTTTGGAAAGCTTGTAACATGCTCTAAAATCAATATTTGAAATGCATTTTGATATTACAAGTGGAACTAGGTGAAAAATTTCCAAGAAGATAGGTCAAAATCCTGCCTAAACTAGGGCAAAATTTCACTAAGTTAAAAGTTTCATGGACCCTTGTTCCAAAAATCATAACTTGATATCCATGCTTCTTTTGGGAAAACTTTGTGAATAAAAGTTGTATATTTTGTGGAGGACTACAACTTTCATGTTGGAAGTTTTGTTTGAACCCAACTGCACCATGATGAAAATGTAGGGGAAAGTTGGGGAAAATTAAGAAAATTTCATAACTTAGAAAAATTCTAAGTTATGAAATTTTTCAATCTTAAACCCTAATTTGCAAAATTGGGTTTCTTGATGAACAAGTTTCATGTTTTGACACATCTTGATGAAAAATGACCCTTGGCACTTGATTTTGATCTAAAAGTCAAAGTTTGACTTTTCAGTGTATAGTCAAATTTTGATCAGTTGACTGAAAAATTCATCTATCAATCCAATGCAATTGAGATCTTTTGAACCTTGTGAATAGGTCAAGATGATGCCATTGAGTCCTTGTATCCATGCTTGAACCCAATTTTCCATTGGCTAGGTCAAAAGTCAGAAATTGCCCTTCTGCAGTCAAAACCCTAAAAATGACCATTTTGCCCTTTTGATGATCTGATCAAATTTCTTGAGGAGTTGTGGTACAAACTTGATCAAATGATTCATAGGAGCTTAAAATGATGATGTGGGTCAAAATTTATGAGGTTTGACTGTAAATTGGCCACAATTGACTTTTTCCCCAATACAGTTGATTTCTGGATCAACTGTCCAATTGACTGGGCAAAAATTTTATTCAAGGCTTAAAACTTGGTATGGGAAATCTTATAAATCCAACATGAAGTATGAAAGTCACTTTGAGCATTGAAAATCTAAAAATCCCTGTACAAACTCAAACCCTAATTTAGGTCAACAGTGCAAGGAGATGTCTCGAGCAGAGTAAACCCTAGCTTGATCTTGAGTTCAAAGAATCTTGTGATGAGAAATATTGATAAAATGAGAGGGAAAATCTTAGGGTACAACACTAATACTTGTTTAAGCATTGAAACATAAGTTTTGGCTGAGTTTTGATGAATTGGAGATCACACTTCTCATGCCTTCGAGCTTCACACAATTTCACTCCAATCCTCATCATTTCACACGCTCAATCTCTTCATTCATTCTCCTATAAATATAGAAACATATTCCATTCATTTCCTCAAGCTTAGACAAGTAGAATCACCCTGCCAAAGTCACACTCGAAGCTTGAAATTTGAAAATTAATTTCACTATTTCAAGCCTTCTTTCTCAAAACTCTTTGATATTTCAGTATCCTTGATCATCATAAAGACTTTCCACAACAAAATCCAAGCAATTCGAGCACAAAATCAAGCTATTCAAGTTCAGTTTCAGAGGCTTATAAAGTGAATTTGTTCAGGTAGATACATACCCAAATCGTTTTAAATAAATTTTTAGGATATAGTCTCTTCTTCTCTGAAGCTTATGCTTCTTCTGGTTTTCATTTTCGTGTTGATTTGAGCTTGTAATTTCAATTTTCGTTTTACATTTTTCCTATGGTATTTTACAAATCGAGTGAGTTGTAGTTTATAAAAATTTGGCACGAGGATATGGTTAGGATGCGTCTTGAAGAGATGCGTCCAATGATACCACTATGAGTGTCAAACTTTTCCATTTGGGATTTTTGTCTCGTCCTATTTGCAAGCGTCTGGAGGTTAAAGATGACTTACATGTCATCTTCAACCTATGAAGGTGCGCCCTTTGAAATAATTTCATTGGCTTGACCTTTTTATGTTGCATACACTCGTTTTGACTCAGCCTCACCATACATCATCATCTCTGGTCCGTTTAATGTGCCACGTTGTTTAAATGAACCAGATCTAACGCTCCATGTTATTTCTGATTTATTTTATTTTACAAAACTTTGTTTTGATTGATTTTATTTTAAAAAATTCATAACTCCTTTATTTTTATCCAAAAATTATAAAAAATTACACAAAAATACTTTGAATTATTTCTGACTTTATGATTATTTTTTCATATTTTTATTTTTATGTTTGCTATTTTTTATAATTTTTAGATTGTTTGCTTTATTTTAATTGGTTTAAAAATACTTTTAACACTTTTTAAATTTTGGAAAAATTATGGAATGATCCAATGATAGTTTGACAACTTATGGTGACCTTGTTTGATTTTTATTTCTGACTTTTGATCGCTGGTTTTAAGAGTCTATCGAAATTACTGAATGCAAGTGCATAGTCTAATTGGATAGTTTTAAAAGATATCGAACCCACATGGACTGTGAAAAATGAAGAGTTTAAAAAACGAAGTCTCCATAATAATGAAACCCTTAGGCAGCTTAACAATGCGGTTGAGTTCCTCGCGACTCATACCATGGCAATGGAGACTCAAATCTCCCTGCTTGCACAAAATCCTCTAGGACCCTTATTTGAAGAGCATATGGATGTTGTAATAACCAGTAGTGAAAAACAAATCAAAAATACTAAGGAAAGTAATAATGAGGTTGAAGAGAGTAATAATGAGGTTGAGAAGAGTTCTTATGAGAAAAGAGTAGAGATTGAGAAAAATACACCGACATCGTCCGAAAGAGAGGTTGATGAGGAGGTAGAGAAGGAAACACCTATTATTGTTCCTCCTCCCTATACCCCACGGATTCATTTCCTGCAAAGGTTTGTGAAAGTCAAGATATATTCCCAATCCAAAACATATGTGGAGGTATTGAAAAATATCCACATCAATGCACCTTTGCCTGAAGTTTTGCATAAAAAGAGAAAATTTAAGGACCATGAAACTAGGGAAATCAACAATTTTAAGAGGGGAGGGTTAACCTTTGAGGTGGTGGATGAAATAACTAAACCCAAACTTGAAAAGCTGATACTCAGGATAGATCCTGAACCACCACCACAAGTTCAAAATAATGAACCACCCCACAGAAGAAATAAAAGAAAAGGTGAGGGATATGTGAGATGGCTTTATAAGTGGTTGTGGAAACCAATGATGATTAAAAATTAGATCGAGGAGTCATTCTCGAGAGAATCACCACCATGAGTGTTGACACTCTTGAGTCGCCAAGCTACCAACATTAAAAGAAGAATTGTGTGGGAGGCAACCCATGGGTTTCAATTTAATGTTTTTGCTTTTGTTTGAGTTTACAAAAAATAAAGATATTTATCACTTGGCCCCTATCAGTTGCATGTGGGAAACTATCGAGGTGGGCATTGATCAGTTTCTTATTCCTTTTCCCACTTTTTACTGAAACATTGAGGATAATGTTTGGTTTAAGTGTGGGGGAGGAACTTTACCGCTTTTCATTTATCGCCTCTTATTCTCGGTGTTTGGTCGAGTCATTACATGTGATGTCGAGTATGTATGCCTGTTTTTCAGTTGTTATTGAATTTCCCCAAAATTTTAAAATTTTAACCTTCAACAAAAAAATTTCTTGGATGCATGGCACACACACTCTGAAAGTATATAGGTTATCACACTTTAGGCTGTGTTAGAGAGAATTGGGAAAGTTTTAATAAAATCGATACTATTATGACACCCAACCCCATCAGTATGTGATATCAATTTGGATACCCATTATGTCAAGACCTTAGGCTCAAGTTTTCAAAGTAGCTCTTAAGTAGTTTATATTAGCAGTCAGCAACATCTTAAGCACAAACTACGTAGGGGGCCGATGAATATAAGTGAACGATCCCTTTTTTAATAAATAAATGATTTAATTAAAAAAAATAACCTTCTACGTTAGGTGACCCTCACCCAATTATTTAGCCCAATGGTTGTTAAGCCTGTAAGGATTTAATAATAAGCATCCATTGTAGATTGGTCTAGAAGTCACTGGTATTGGACTTTGTAGGGCGGGCTACGGTCTGATCCCCCGCAACCACAGTTGGGAAAAAGGGGGCTGCACCGTTTAAATACCAGAACCCCGTGCTAAAGACAAGAAAAGGATTATAGTCGCTAACCGATTTTCTCTACTATGTGTGTGTACAGATAACATGCTTAATGTGATTGCACTTGAATGAATAGAGTGAAAGGAAAAAATGAGAGATATAGGTTGAGTTATAATGCCATGATTCGAATTGGTTTGCATAATGAGGAAGTCTCTGAACATTGTGTCGTTACGGTGTCCTTGGTATTGAATGTTTAGTACCTATCGATCTAACATTATCCTAGCAGCCACGTATGATTAGGGTTCATGTTGTTCCCTTGTTTTAAATCACGCTTAATAATTTATTTTACCATGTTGGTTGATTGTTTAAGGACAAGCAATAGTTTAAGTATGGGGGAATTTGATAACGCGAAATTATATCGTTTATTCGACTTGACTCAGATGCATTTTTAGTACCATTTTTCATTTATTTATGCCATTTTATGCGGAATTTCTATTCCATTTCAGGTATTTTAGTTACATTATAAGAAAGAGCTCTCATGCGAAAAAGAGTAAGAAACGTGCGAGAAACTAAGAAGACAAAGCAAAATAATTAGAAAAAAATCTAAACTTGGACCTGTGGCCCTCGCCACAGCTTGCCAAGAAGCGTGGCCCTCACCACAGCATGTGTGGCCCTCACCATAGCTCTAATATTGCAGTCACATATTTATTTTCTTGCAGCCTTCTCCATGCCCACCATCTCACCCACTCACCACATGATTTACTCAACTTCTCCAACCATTATCTCAACTACCTCTCACATGATAACTTCCAACATTTCTCACTATATAAAGGACCTATAATTCATTGTTTGAGGCATCCAAGTTTGTGCCCGGAAGCGCTATTCAAAGTTTTAGACAGGAATCACTTTTTAAAAGTGGTAGTTTATCACATCAGGAAACTACCACATCATTAGTATTAGGCCTACAATATGTGTAATGCTTGGATCAAATCTTGTTGGTTTAATAGAAGTTATTTCAGTTTTATCTTTATTTCAAGTCTCGCAATTTATTCCCAACTTTTACAGGTTTCCTATTATTGTTTTATTATTATTATTATTATTATTATTATTATTATTTTAGTTTATCACTGTTAATATGATTATCATGTTGTTCTTAATTGCAATTGTTATGTTTAATTCACTTTCATTTAACAATATGTCTATCTAAATAGTTTTGAGTGTGGTATGTGAGGACCGTCGTTTCCGACGGGACTCGGTAACGAAGTTGGATTAATTATTTGTTTCAAAAATTCAGTTTCAGTTTTTAGTTTTTATATTTAATTTAATTTTCTTTGTCACGAGAGTGAGAGGCTTCTTAACACGGTTTTGTCACGAGAGTGAGAAATTAACTAAGGTTTGAGTCGACACTGCAAGAGCGTTGGGGTCAAACCGGATAATAAAAACATGACATCAATCTTAAAGAGGGTGAGAGTACTTTAAGTATCGATTATGACTTGTTCAATTTTCAAAACACACTCCTTAATTAAAATGGGCGAGCGAGAGAAAGTCTCATGGTTAAGGAATGTGGCTTTATTCAAAACCACGAAAGTGTGAGGTTCATTCTTTAAATTGATATTTTCTACTAAACACATTTTTAACATTAGTATAAGCCAACGAGTTACAGAGTCCCTGAGGTACGCGAAATACACATCCTGACCTCTCTTTTCTTATATATTTCCTTAATATTATTTTATTTCAGTTTTAGTTCTTAGTTTCCCCTAAATAAATTATTCATTAGCCTTAGCTTTACAAAGCAACGAAAGATTACAATAGGTTGATATTGGTCTCTGTGGGTTCAATAATATTTTATATTACTTCGACATTTCAGTGCACTTGTAGATGCATCAAACATCCCTTTTGTCACTTGAGTTTTCTCATTGCTATTGAAAAACCCTATCCTCCTTAGGCTTCCAATCATCTTTCCAATAGAAGAAACCTCTCCAACTGTTCTGAACTATCCTTACAGACTTGATTAAGATATCAAGTTTTAGGATTAATAGAGTCACTTCACCCTGTAAGTTATAGATGGTTGACAATCCTTCATTCTTTTAAGACATAAGATCATAAATAAACCACCTCCTATTTCTTCATGGTTGACAACCCTTTTATTCTAGATACACAAATCTTTGAATAAAACAACCAGCACATCACGAGATAATTCTTCAAACCAGAAATCTTCATTAGAAGTCCATCTTCCAGTCTAACCAGTAACATCCTTGGAAAATTTATAATTAGGAACACTTTCCTAATTCAGCCAAGAAATAGAAAACCCATACATTTATTCTTGAGATAAGTAGGGCATTCTGCTCCAAAAAGATCTAAGGTCATCACACCCATATGGATGCTTTGACATTGATTTATCTACTCCAATTCTAGCCTTTTCTTTAGCATCATAGACTTGTTGAAGTCATTATAGATTTTCTGGAGACATTTTGTCCAATCTCTTCAACGCCTAATTGGATTGCCTTCCAAGTAACACAATAGTAATAAGAAACCCTTCATTAGAGACCAGGGCATAATTTTCTGAAAGTTGGAAACAAAAAGAATGATCTTGCTATTCTTCAATGGCTTGTCACTTTCATGTCAAACCTCTTGATTAGAAACCTGAGAAAACTTCTTCTTGATCATCCTCACATCTGAATTTTTTTTTCCAAACACACTTAGATGTGCCTTTATGAGTGGACTTGAGAAATTACCAAGTATCTTTGGCTATAATTAAATGATTCAGAGAGCTTAATAATTCCATAAATCATGAAGTTTATAATTTCATAGTGACAAAGAGCCAACTAAAACTCTTCCCTTCTATCTCTTCAGCACTAGGAACCTCCTATCTTGATAATTCTTCAATATCTGCTATCCATTGACAACCAGAATACTATCATTCCAGTCTTCCAAAAAGAATAGTAATACCACAAAAATAATCCCGGAAGCTCACCCAATAAACCAGGGTGCCTTCTCTGATACCAATTGAAATTTTGGTACAGGAAGCACATGTTAAAACTAATATCCCAATATCAGAACAATGTCAAGACAGATGTTACAACATCTGTTGACAAACTGAACATATTTATCAAGATGTAAGTGATACTGAAATAAAATTACAGAGTGATAAATAACATAGCTAATTATTAATTCAGTTCGGTGAAACATCACCTACATCTGAGGGCTACCAAGCTAGGAAGGAAATTCACTATTAAAAGTATTAATTCAAAGCCTAAACAATTCTAGTTTACAACTTCTCACTTAATCACTATCGAGTGTAACTTCTACCTAGAAATAATCATCTAGATATGAGAAATCCCATATCACTCCCTAAATCACATCAATGATATATAATAGTCTTGATCCCAGTAACTGTATCAAAAAACAACTCAACAAGAAGTTTACACTTACAATACAAAGATACTTAGCTAAGACTCTTAACTAAGAACAATACTTGGTTTTTCTTAAAAGCTTAAACCAAGAACAATACTCAACTCATTACCTAAAGGCTTCTCAGTGAGAACATTATGTCTACCACAAGTATTAAAATATACAAGGATGACTTACACCCACACAAGAGACTCTCAAAACCTAAGACTCTAAGCTTCCCCTGATTTAAAAATTATTGAAAGTTATTAATTGAAAGAAGTGATACATTAGGTTTAGGTCTTCTATTTGAATACACCTCTGTAGTCCATGGACTTTGAAATCTGCATCAAGATATATCTTGATCCATAAGCTGAGTGATGCACCAATTGTGCAGTAAAATCTCCTTAAATCTTGGAACAAACAATACAAAGTTTTATAAATTTTCTAAAGGCCAAATTTAGTAACTTAGGTTCAAATGGAGATATAAAATTGTTCCAGATAAAATCTTCTTGACCTGTGAAATTTACTGAGATATATCCAAAAGGAATATCATAGAGTCAAATTAAATCTGTCAAGATTTAACCAACAGCAGCACATGTTGTACACATACTAGGATGTCAAAACATCTTTCTTTGACATCTGGTTGAAAATACATAACAGTTGAACTGTCATGACAGTTGATGAAGATGTTATAACATCTTGCTCAACATCAGTAGAACGATGTTTTACCAAAATTTATCCAATCATAAAACCATGGAACTAACAATATATTCATGAAATGTTTAAATTTGTAGACTAGGAAACAACCTGAGGGATACGAGTGTGGGTACTACGTAATGAAATACATGTATAACATTGTCTCTGTCGGCATTGTTTATTCGTGGGATCAGGTATATATAATTTCATGAAATATGTTTACAATAACATATTAATATTAAATTAATTTTCTATTATAATTCAAATCACGTGATATTCAAAATTTTCACTTGTTTATGTAGAAGTTCAAAGACAGGACACCTTTCTCTCCAGATGACTTAGACGACGTCCGTAGACGTTGGTAGTTTATTTTCAATTTTTTGGTTGAAAAAGGGGGGGGTGGTATTGTATGACTTTGTATTTGATAGTTGTAAATATATTTTTGTTGCTTAATTTGATATTTTATGAATATTTAGCTAATATATGTATAATATATAGGTTATATATTTTGTATGCATGTTATAATATACACGATATTTTGTATACATGTTAATTATGAAAAAAATACAGGTTTTTAATATATGGAAAAACAAAATAAATTTAAAAAACAAAATACTTAATCACGATTATTTATGCCAACCGTTGTTAAAGATAGAGCACAAAAATATTATAAACCATACAATCACTGGGTTTCGAACTTATGACCTTTCACTTTATATCGCAACAGTTGTATAATTTGACTGTTGTGATATATAGCGTGTTACCTAGTTTATCACAATGGCCATACGCCTGTGATGGTAAACATCATACATACAATAACACCTTACCTCACAATGATTGGTTGGACGTGGTTGTATCCCTTTTCCAACCGTTATGATATGTGTTTTCCGTAGTATTGGCTTCAAGAAAAAAGATTTGAATCAGGAAATAAGACTTGGATAGGGAAGGTTTTTGTCAAAAGAACCACAAAGGAATGAATGAGTCCATATCTCAACACTGTCAGGAATCTGAATTGTTGAATGATCAACCTCCTAAGAAAAGGAAAGGTAAGATTATCTCTATTTGAGTGTTGTATTTTGTATCCTGATATAAATTATCTTGTTTCCATTAGAAAAATGGTTAGATCTCACACTAAACACCCCATGTTAAACTTTATATCATATTCAAATTTGTCTTCATCTCTGTCTGCCTTCACCTTAAAATTATCTAATGTAGAAATTCAAAAAAATATACAGGTTGCTCTAGAAATTCCAATGTGGAAGGAAGTCGTACTTGAGGAGATGAAAGCTCTTGAAAAGAACAAAACTTGGAGTGTTACTACACTACAAGATGACAAGAAGATAGTTGGATGAAAATGGTTGTTTACTGTGAAGTATAATTCACATGGTTCAATTGAAAGTTACAAGGATCGCTTGGTGGCTAAAGGATTTACTCATACCTATGGAATAGGCTACTTAGAGACATTTGCTCATGTTGAAAAATTGAACATTGTCATAATTCTTTTGTCTCTTGCTGCTAACATGGATTGTCCCCTACATCAGTTAGATGTAAAAAATGTCTTTCTCAATGGTGATCTAGAAGAAGAAGTATATATGGACATTCCTCCTAGCTTTGAAAAAAAATTTGGATCAAATGTATGCAAACTAAATACATTTTTGTATTGATTAAAGCGATTCCCTAGAGCTTGGTTTGAAAAATTCACTCAGTCCATGAAGAAACAAGGGTACATTACATTGACCACACCTTGTTCACAAAGTTCTCTCACGATGGGGATTTTTTTTGCCCTGATTGTCTATGTTGATGATATTTTCCTTACTGGAGATGATACAGTTGAAATGAAAAAAGTAAAAGAGAAATTAGCAGTAGATTTTGAAATCAAGGACTTGGGATTCATGAGATATTTTCTTGGTATGGAGGTTGCCCATTCAAAGAATGTTATTATGGTTTCATAGCAGAAATACATTCTATAATTATTGAAAGAAACATGAATGAGTGGATGTCGTCCTGCGGATACCCCTATGGATCCTAATGTTAAACGTTGAGGAGAATGTAATATTTCCTGTTAATATTGGAAGATATCAGATATTAGTTGGGAAACTGATTTATTTGTCACACACCTGACCTGATATTGCTTTCTTATAGTTAGTGTAGTAAGTCAGTTTATGAATTCTCCTTCTGAGGAACATCTTGAGGAACTCTATAGTTATTGAGATATTTGAAGGGAAATTTCGGAAAAGGCTTATTTTTTAAGAAGACTAGTGAAGTAAATGTGTATATCTTGATTGATATGGATTGAGTCATAAATAGAAGATCAACCTCTAGATATTGTACCTATTTTTGAGGTAATCTTTTGACATGGAGGAGTAAGAAACAAGGAGTTGTAGCAAGAAGTAGTATAGAAGCCGAGTTTAGAGATATGTCTCAAGGTATTTTTGAAGGATTATGGATCCTTATATCTCTAGAATAACGTAAGATGAAAATTGAGCTTATATTGAAATTATACTCTCAAAGTATAGATGTTATTAGCATAGCTCATAACCTATTTCAACATGACATAACCAAGCATATTGTGATTGATCTATGTTTCATAAAGAAGAAGTTAGATGCTGTAATTATATGTCTACCTTTTGTAACTTCAATTCAACAAACTGCAGATATCCTGACCAAAAGTTTGGCAAAACCTACCTTTGAGCATTTGATAGACAAATTGGGCATGATATACATTTACGCACCAACTTGAGGGGGTGTTGGAAAATACATTAGTCTTTTATTTCCTTTTTTTATTGTTTTCTAGACAATTTCATTAACCCCGTTTATTTTCTTTTAATTTCCATTAAGATAATTTATTGTATTCCCTATTTATAAACCAGCTTTGGGTCGAGGAATAAAACATAACATCATTTTACCTATTATGATGTTAAAACAAAAAATTTATAAAATTTATAAAATTAAGAAGAAAAAAAGAGTTTTACTCTCGGTTGTTTCACTAAACCAAGGCAAAAAGACTACATACATATATTACCTCGGTTAGCGGTTCACTTTATGGGAAAAGAGGAAAGCACTTTCTAGTTTTGAAAATACAAAAAATATTGTTGTTAGGGGTTGAATTTGTGACCATTCACTTTTCCCCTCGGTTGACAGTTTACCCTAGAGAAAAAGTGGCGCACTTTCCATGACAACCTTTGTTACCTTACCCACGAAACCAAGGTAAACCCCCTTTTCCAATCGAGGTAAAAGCACTTATTCATAATAGTGTGTGTACAAGTCAAAAAGGATTCAAATTTAAGATCTTTATTTTCAACTTTCGAATGTAACTAAATTGTTGATATTTATAAATCAACAACTTAAAAAAATGATAGAGACATTTTGATAGTGAGTTAAAATAAACTATTATGTGGTATGGACTATTTGAATGTTTACAAAGTAAATTTATTTTTTATCTAACAAAGATGGTTGGTCAACGGGACCGACCCAATCAAATTAGAGATCTCATTCTAACTTTAAAAATAGGCCTAAATTTATTTTTTAAAAAAATACAATTATAATAATTAAAAATAATACATAAAAATATATAATTATATATTAATAAAAAATTATAATTATAATTATTTAACTCTACTCAATCTCATTTTTTTAATGTATTAAATTTTTTATCGTATCATTTTATAATTTATTGAATTTTTTTATAACATCTTTTTGTTTATTAATTTTAATATAAAAAAAATGAACGGTTTACAAATTAGGGGCCCTCTAACATTTGGGGCCTTGTACTGTGGAGCTTGTTGCTCCTGCATAGGACCGGGCCTGTTGGTGAATCATTGAATGAACTTGATTAGTTGTCTATTTTGAAAGTGGGTTCGTTCGCTTGTATCGAACATTGATTTTTTGTTGTTGGATTGAGAGCAAGACTCACTAAGATGCTTAAGTAAATAAGAGTGTGTTGGGGGGGCCAACTACTCCCTTTTTACTTGTTGATAACCTTTTTCACTTTTCTTCATCCGACTCTTTTGAGAGATTTCTTGCTTAAGTCTTGGCGCCACCAATCTGTCTCAAATTCCTCTATTTTTCTATAATTGTGTTTGACAATGTTTTTGCGGTTTCTTTTTCTTTAGAGTACTTGTGGCGATCTTTATTAGTATTTGCATTGTGGAAAATGAGCGTACAAAATTATATGCTTTTTGGATGGATTATGCACGACATTAAATTGGAATAAAAAATAGAAAATAGGTGAAATGAATATCCAAAACAATCAATATGTTGATTGTATCACAATCGAGTTACATGAGTTGTGTAAAATGAACAACATCAATATAGTAAGAAATCTAATATTACAATGTACATGTTTAATCAACACAAAGAGCGTTTCGAAGTCTTAATCTAACAAAACCTAAAATTCTCAACAAAATCGTTATAAATATGATAAGCACTAACCACATGCGATTCTAAGAAGGAAATAAACCTAAACATGCAATTCTAAACAAAATTAAAATAGAGAGAAAAAAAGAAGATAAAACGCCGAATGTATAGTGGTTTGAGAATTCGTCTTCGTTATACGTACTTCACTCTCTAATAGTTTCCCATTAAAACTTTGTTGTTCTTCCACTATGATTTTGACAAATTTACAAGAGTCATTTTATACAATCATAATTTAAATAAATGTTAAACCTGGACGAGCAACTTACACCTATTTAATTCAATTAGCAATTATCAGCTGAGCTACTTCGCTCATTCAAAATAACTCTATTTTATTTTATTTTGATTTTATTTTATTTTATTTATATTAATTAACACTGATTTCTTAATCTATATATACATGCATACACATAGACTAAAAGCATAAGTTCTCCTCTCAAACACACACCTAGCCTAAAAGCATCAAGTTCTCCATCTCCATATTCATCCACACACCAAAGATACACATAGACTAAAAGCATAAGTTCTCCTCTCAAACACACACCTAGCCTAAAAGCATCAAGTTCTCCATCTCCATATTCATCCACACACCACTTTGATTGTATCAATGGAACAGGTTAAGCCTGTGAATTTGATTACCGTTCTTAGCATTGATGGCGGAGGAGTCAGAGGAATCATTCCTGGTGTTATTCTTGCCTATCTTGAATCTCAACTTCAGGAGATAGATGGTGCTAATGCAAGACTTGCAGATTATTTTGATGTAATTGCTGGAACAAGTACTGGTGGTCTCATTACAGCCATGTTAACTGCTCCTAATCCAAACAACCGTCCTTTATTTGCTGCCAGAGAAATCGTTCCATTTTACCTTAAAAACTTGCCACTTATATTTCCACAGAATATATATATATATATATATATATATATATATATATATATATATATATATATATATATATATATATATATATATATATATATATATATATATTGTTTTGTTTTGATGATCATAAAATAATTATGAATTATTTATATTTACATATAATTTTAATGTTATTTAATTCGTATGTTTGTCTAATAGTATGTTTTACTTATAAATATTTTTTAATTAATTTCTATATTAGTAACATAAATAATTATATAAAAAATATACATATTTCCCGTGCTATATTTATGTAAATTTATTTTTAAAAACTCTTTGATAGTTGTAATAATGATTGTTTATAATTTAATTAACATTTATTTATTTTTTGTTTGAAAAATTTTCATAAAAATTTTCAAATTGAAATTCCTTTAAATAAATATTACTTTGTCTTTTTGTGATTATTTTTAAGACACAATTATCATTATAACAATTAATAATAATAAAATCAATCATCAAATTTTATATTTTATTATAGTTTAATATCTTTTAATACTTATTAAATTTTATTTATTGTCACTTATTAATATCATATAAATTCATATACCTAACAATACTGAGAGAAACATTCTAAATAGAGTTGCATTTAGTTTTAATAAAATTTTACTATTAACTTTCTGCATTATTATCCATTTTTTCATTTTAAAAAACACAATCTTACATCTCATTGTATTCTCTCTCTAAATATTTCTCCTCTCAATCTCAATGTTTAGAAAAATAAAATAAATAAAAAAAGTAGTTACACTTCTTCATAATAATAAAACATAAAAATTATATACAATAAATTGTGAAACATCTCAATCTAAATATTCAGTAATATTAAAAAGATAGTTACACTTCTTCGGAATTATAAAACTTAAAAATATATGAAACATAAGAGAGAAGTTAATAAAAAACAAAAGAAGTGGAAAAAAAAATTAAAAAATTATCGATATTGTTTAATTTTTTTATCTTCTTCATAGATCTACAACCTAAAAGAAATAAAATAATATTAAAAAGATGGAGTAAATATAAATTTTGTCGTGAAGTACAAAAATGATAAAAGAAGATCTATATAAATGATAACATATCCGTATATATCTATCACCTAAAAAAAATAAAATAAAAATATTAAAACTTACACTTTTTGTATTAAATATTGTTTAACTTTTTTCATCTTCTTATCTATAGAAGTGAAAAAGATAGAAAAAAATATGGGTTATGTCATGAACTTTAAAAATGGAAAAAATAAATCTATATTATTCAAAAGAAAAGACATATGGATATATACAAGTATATATCTTCAACCTAAAAAACAAAAAAAACATTAAAACTTACCATTTTCATATTGTTTCAAGTTAAAAAAAAAAGGTTAGTTTACGCCTTCGTATAGATCTATATCCTGGAAAACAAAAAAGAAAAATAAAAATTAATTTTAACGGTGTAAAAGAGTAATCAAGATAAAGTGATGATAATAAATGAATGAGAGAATAAAGAAGAAATAAATAGTAGGAAAGAGAAAGAAGAGAGAAAGAAAAATGGTTACGGAAGAGAGAGTGAGAAAAAAAGAAAGCCTTGGAGTTAAGATGAAAAAAATGGTTGGAGTTTAATGGAGGATTAAACGGTTGCATAATAATGGAAAATTAAGATTAGACATGGCAACGAGGCGGGACGGGGACGGTTTTTGTATTCTCCAAACCCGAATTTAAGATAAATCTCCGTTACCCGCTCCAATCCCCGTCGGGGATGAATAATTGAATCCCAAACCCGTCCCAAATGGGTTCGGGGATTCCCGCCCCACCCCCAAACCCAATATATGTCTCAAACCCAAAATTCACCCCGAACCTAAAACCTTCCCCAATCTTAACATATATTAACTTATATTACAAATATAAAGTACAATTCGAAGAATTTTAAACATATATTTCAAATAATAAAATACTAACAAAAGTATTAATTTATCAATCGTACAATTAATATTTCAAATTAACAAACCAAATAATCTAAAATATAAAAACTAAAAATATTGAACATCATTGTCTATGGAAATTGCTAACAAAAATAGATAAGTGGCCAACACCAATATTGTATTCTTTCTTTCTCTAAATATTGTTCTCCATCTTCAAAGAGGGAAATAATACCACTAGTTAATATTTCACTTACATTTAAAAAAACTATAACAATAGATAACTTACATTTTTTTAAAACCAAGAAACTATAACAATAGATAGATTTAACAAATTGGGATATTATAGCGGCATATAATTTACTGTAGCGGCATATATTGCTAAATAATATATATTACAATATATTAATAATAATAATAATAATAATAATAATAATAATAAACGGGGCGTGTTCGGGGTGGGTACTACACTCCATATTACCCGCCCCGTCCCCGTATCTTGAAATCCGGGAAAACCCAAACCCAGTCAAAATGGGTTTTCCTCGTCAAATTCGGGGCGGGTTCGGGAGGGTACCCACGGGTATGGATTATATTGCCATGTCTAATTAAGATGCAGGCAATTTTAATTCAAGAGAATTTTATCGACGCTTTGAAGAATGAAACATTGATGCATGCAAGACTTACACAGGTACGAAAGACCGAGATGGTGGATAAGGACAGGAGTACCATTATCTTGTTTCTCGTGGATAAAGTTCTAAGAGAAGTCGCCAAGGAGAAAACTGTGGTTGCTATGTGGGAAAAACTTGAATCATTGTATATGACCAAGTTTTTGGCTCATAGGTTGTGTCTGAAACAACAACTCTATTCATTCTGAATGGTGGAGAACGAATTCATACTTGAGCAGCTTATAGAATTTCAAAAGATTATTGATGATCTTGAGAATATTGAAGTGAAGATTGGAGATGAGAACATGTTTTTTCTCTTGTTAAGTTCATTACCCATATCCTTTAACCACTTTAAGGATACCCTTCTTTATGGTAAGGAAGGTACTATTACTTTGGATGAAGTTCAGACGGCGATGAAATCCAAAGAATTTTCAAAAACAAAAGATTTGAAGATTGAAGATAATGGTGAAGGCTTAAGTGTGTCAAGAGGGGGAGGTGAGCGTAAAGGGATGTCCAAATCAAAGAGGTTTGATAATTCAAAGTAAAACTGTTTTAATTGTTAGAAAACTGGTCACTTTAAAAGGGATTATTCTGAGAAAAAGATAAATGGAGATTATGTTCAAGTTGCAGTTGCCTTGGATGAGGATGGTTATGAGGATGTTGGTGCACTAGTAGTATGAAGTTTCGAAATTGAAGATAGTTGGATCATTGACTCAGGTTGCTCTTATCACATGTGTCCAAGAATAGATTACTTTGAAACTTTGAAGATGGTGCAAGGTGGAGTAATTTTCCTTGGTGATAATAAGGCATATAAGGTTCATGATATTGATACAGTCAGACTTAAAATGTTTGATGATCATGAACTTCTTATTCACAACGTGAGGTATGTTCCAGAACTCGCGCGGAATTTTTTATTTATAAGTATATTTGATGATCTAGGCTATTGCACTAGAGTTGAATATGGAGTGTTGAAAATTTCACGTGATGAATTGATTATTGCTAAATGATCTAAAATATGTGGTTTATATATTTTAGAAGGTTCAAATGTTGTTAGTTATTCAGCAGTAACTAGTGGAGGCTTTCATGACAATGAAGAGTTATGTGATTTGAGGTCAAGGCGTTATGAATGTCTTAAGGCTGTTTCAAAAGTGTATAATGAATTTTGCAGAAATCAAGGGATAAAAATGTATGTTAGTATTGAGTTGTTACTGAATTTTTGGGGAAGAGTTGAGGTTAAAACAACTTACTTGGTTGGTAGATAATTTCTTCAGAGAAGAATAGTGAAAACCAAGGGAGAAACCTGTTAGAAACTATAACCGAAAAAGCTCAGTTTGAGGTGCAGTTTTCAATTATGGATGCTAGAAGTTAATAGAGAATGGTTACAGAGATATCTGATTATCATTTGAGTCATGATAATGTAAGGAGGGTTATTGTAGCATCTCAAAGGGACGATTATGCTAGCCTTGGATGTTATATTTTAAACTGAAGAATTGCAAACACTACTAAAAATATGACATTCTAGAAAAGGTCTTTACATCAGGTATAAAAATATAAGATGTGAAAAATATTTGTCAAAATATTTTACATCAAACCTTTATTTCCCATGATATGAAAAACATGTGATTTAGAGAAAAATATAACAATGTGGCAGTTTGGTAAATAAAAAGAAATTTTTTATAAAAGATTTTACATCGGGCCTTTATTTACCCCCGATGTAAAAAGTCCGGTGATAAAAAAATAAATATATGGTGGCAGTTTTGTAAATAAGATGAGTTTTTGTTATAAAAAAAATTGGACTTTACATCAGTTTAAGGCCCAACCGATGTAACATACAGACCGTTACATCGGGCCCATTGCCTAACCGATGTAAAAGCATCCTCTTATTTCACAAAACCCTAATATCCTTATAAAACGTTTATTTCGTTGATGTGTGCCTCCGAACCTTCATCTCTCTCGACCGGACCGACTGTGTCTCCGCCGCGAACCGGTTGCTTCCGTCTCCGCCTCTGAACCTGTTTGGCTCCGTCTCCACATCCACCATCATCGTACTTGCGAGCGGCTCATACGACCTTCGTCTCCCTCTGTCTCCCTCCGTCTTTGTCGTCGTCTGCTTTTCATTTCCGTAAGATAGTGACTGTTATGTTAACAAAACCCTAATATCCTTTTTTTTAACTACACCCCTCAAATTATTTTTAATTTTAGTTTTGTATTGATTAATCTTGCTTGTTATCTGTGTGTTTTAACTAGGAAATCCTTGATGCTTTTAAGGTTTTCTTCCTCCCGCTGTGTTCTTCGTTTGTAAAAAAAATCAATTTTGAAATTTTCGTTTTTATCCCTTTGTGGGATTACTGCTGTTAATATTATATACTTTGGTTTGGATTTCGTAATTATGAATATTTTATATTTTTGAAGTTATTTGGAATTATGGGGACAAATATGCCGAATATATGGTTAAAACCCAAATTTATCTTTTGTCAATTGGAATTGTACATGATATCTCATGTTGGTGTTTGTGTTTGTGTGTGTTGTGCAACATTTGTTATTTAGTGTAACATACCCACAGTTTAGGGCGAAACCTGCTGGTGCTTCGAATGTAAGTTTGTATTATTTTTTCCCACTGAACAACACCCTAGTTGGTTGTTAGTTTCGTTATCTTTTGTCATGCCAGTGGTTAATTGTGGGGAGTAGTTTATCTTGCTAGATCATGTGGGCGGAAGCTATGGGGAAGCTTGAGGGTATGGAAAGTGCCGATAGAGAACGTCTGTGGCCACAACAAGTTCAAGGTTTTAAGGATCTTTCCCAACGCCTTAAGGTAAACTTTATCTGCTTTACTATGTTTAGTTTGATTAGAAGAGGTGAATAGAAAGGACTGAATTGGAATGGTAGTAGTTACCGAGTATTTAAAATAGGGTGGAATGTGATGGACCTTGATGGAATCCATTCCATCTGATGCGTTTTATTTTCTTTACTGGTTTGGGGGGCATGAGGCCACTTATTGTTTCCCTATCTTATGTTACTGTCAAACATTGAAATTGAACTTTTCTTCATTCCATCATTCCAAATATTAGGATGATGATTTTGTTCCATTCTATTTCTCCCATCATTAGATATCCAAATAAATCATTGTCATCGTTCATTATAGCAATGAATTTATAGTTCAACTACTAGACTAATACTAGCATCTTGATTATATGATATTTTGAAGTAATGTATGTTCATATGGTACTGGCTACAGAGCATTTTAACTCTCCGCAGTTTAGTTTTTAGAAAAAATAGAGGTAATCCAACGCAACTGAGCTCTTGTGATAGTGTGATCCTCGATGCAAGTAATGTGCACATATTGATCCTTCAACTCTAGCTTTATTTTTTACTGATCGCTTTGAATCACCCATGAACCTTTCAAACGGATACATCCACCTATATTGAACAGGTCCTCCTAGATAAGCCTCATATGCAAGATGCACAGGTAGATGTTCCATGGAGTCAAAAAAACCAGGAGGAAATACTTGTTCCAACTTACAGAGAATGACTGGAATATTTTGGTCCAACTTAATGATGTCATCCACTCTTAAAGCTGAAGCACAAATATCTCTAAAAAATTGACTAATTTCAGTGAGTGGATTAAGCATATGTTTGGGTAGAGAACCGAACGCAATTGGTAGCAATTGTTCCATAAAAACATGGTAATCATGACTTTTCATACCATGCAACTTCCCAGTGTTAGCATCAGCACACCTTGCTAAATTTGAAGAATACCCGTCGGGCATTCTCAAACCTTTTAGCCATCCACAAACCGCTTTAGCTTCTTGAGGGGTCAGACTGAAACAAGCTTTGGGTTTAAATAATTTTCCATTTGGTTGAGGCTTCAATTCCAACTCTTTACGATTACACCAAATTTCCATGTCTTGTCTAGCCTTCACATTATCTTTTGTTCTGTCTTTAACATCCATCACTGTGTTAAATACGTTATCAAAAAAATTCTTCTCAATATGCATAACATCAAGATTATGGCGCAACAAATTATCTTTCCAATACGGGAGGTCCCAAAATATACTTCTTTTTGTCCAATTATGTGTGACCCCATATCCTTCAATTCTACATGCTTTGCCGATATCTGTAAACTTTGGAAGTTCACAAACTTGGTTCCATATAGCAGCTGGTGCCAGTCGAGGCAGAGGCAGATCTGTTACCCGTTCGTCCTTTTTGAAATTTGTCTTGTTTTTTCTAAAGGGATGATTTGATGGTAGGAATCTGCGGTGACAGTCAAACCACGAGCTTTTCCCCCCTTTTTCCAATGTAAACGCCTTAGTGCATTCCATGCAATCCGGACAACCCATTCTGCCATGCGTACCCCAACCAGACAACATGCCATATGCTGGAAAGTCGTTAATGGTCCACATCAAGGCAGCTCGCATAGAAAAATTTTGTTTACGGGATATATCATAAGTCCATTCTCCATTATTCCACAACCTCTTCAAATCATCAATTAAAGGTTGTAAGTACACATCAATTCCGGTCTTTGGACTCGACGGTTCGGGAATGATGCACGTCAAAAACATGTATGGTTTTGTCATGCACATCTCAGGAGGGAGATTGTAAGGGGTTACAATAACTGGCCAACAAGAATACGCACTTCCGTACGCTTGGACATATGGAGCAAAACCATCAGAGCATAATCCAAGCCTGACATTTCTAGGTTTGGCGGCAAAATCAGGATGTACCTCATCAAAGTGCTTCCATGCATGGCCATCAGATGGGTGTCGCATATTGCCTGGGCTTGTTTTGTTTGTATGATGCCATGTCATTTGATTTGCACTGTGCATTGAAGAAAACATTCTTTTTAACCTTGGTATTATCGGAAGATAAAACATGGACTTTACTGCTACCCGTTTTTGGTTACTGTTAATGGCTCTATTGCGAACTTTATATCTTGGACTATGACAAAACTTACATTCCTCTAACGATCCATCTTGAGTACCAAACTCGTTGTCATAAAAAAACATACAACCATTAATGCAACAATCAATCTTTCTTACTCTTAAACCCAACTTCGACACCAATTTCTTTGCATCATAGAAACTCGCAGGCAAGTTGTCTTTCGTTGCAGTTGAGTCCAACATCATTTTTGCGAAGTGCTCCAAACACTGATCAGGAACATTCCAATTTGACTTGGCGGCCAATAATCTAACACACATTGATAGCTTTGAGTCTGACGACCCCTCAAACAACGGCGTATTCATCTCATTCAACAACTGATAAAATCTCTGCGCTTCCTCATTCGGCAACTCTTCCCCATCAAAGTCTTCAGGTTGATCATAGGTCACGTTAACACCGAAAGCATCACCAACCATGTCACCTATCAGATTAAAGTTTTATTCAAATTCCATAGGTGGTTGCATAACCGGTTGACTACTTGAAGCATCTGTGTTGCTAGTCTCTGGTACATTACTCAGCAGTGTTTCACCATGATGCGTCCAAACCCAATAATTTTCGAAACCTTTCCTATGCAAATGACGTGTTATTTCCTCTGGGTCACTAATTATATATCTACATCCACATTTAAGACAAGGACATCTAACTCCTCCTTCACTTCGACAACGTTCCTGGGCAAACGTCCACGCGATAAAACCATTAACTCCGTCTATAAAATTGAGTTTAAGTGCACGTCTTCCTGGATATAGTCTATCGTACATCCAACTACGATAATACATATAATATTCCATTTACTGCAAATTTATATAATCAAAACCTATTTAATTAGAAATATTAATTAATCAACTTAACAATAATCCTAAACATATACAATTAAAGATAAATATATGCTTTCAATAATATTTATAAACTCCTAAAAATATTTTTAAACACTTAAAATTTAATTTAAACACCTAAATTTTATAAACTCCTAAAAATTTAAAAACTTATTAAACTCCTAAAAATTTAATTTAAACACTAAAAATTTATAAACTCCTAAAAATAAAAAAACTTAAACTCCTAAAATAATTAAACTCATTCATCACAAAATAATAATTAACAATTATTTTAAACTAAATAATTAAACCTAACATTTAACTCAAATACAGAAAAAATATATATATAACCCAAATTCAATAATTTTAACCCAATGCAATTTAATCAAATTCAGAAGAAAAAAATTCAAGACAAACCTTTTATCTTGTAACTCCTTCAATCTTTTTGTCCCTTTTTGCAATCTACACTTCTATATTCTCCTTCTCTATTCAAAGAAAAATTGAAAAAAAATTATACTCAAATAACACATCAAAAGCTATTAACAAAGTATATAAAACATGAAATTGAAATTACCTTACAAAATGTATGAAGATGGTAGGAATTTTAGTGTGGAGAAGAGAATTTTTTGGTGAAGAAAAAATGGGTATGGAGAGGAAGTGAAGGTTGAAGATGAAGAAATGGCAAACAGGAAACGTTGTGGAACGTTTTGATAATTTACATAAACCAAGTAGCGACGTGAAAATCACGCCGCAACGTTGCCACATGATTTTCACGTCGCAACAATATTACAACTGATTTCTCTTCCTTCAAAACCTGAACACGCCAGTGTTGGAAGTTGTGATTTAATTAATTTTTGTGACATTTTAATTAGCGACGTGAATCCCACGTCGCTACTTTTTTTAAAACGAAAAAGTAACTGACACACTTAATGCTTCTGTTTTATATTATTAAAACACGTTGCCACGTGATTTTTACGTCGCAACTGATTTTATTTAGCCACATGAAAATCACGTGGCAACTTCACGTGGCAACTTCACGTGGCTGGGTATTCATTTTCTTGTAGTATGTATATATATATATATATATATATATATATATATATATATATATATATATATATATATATATATATATATATATATATATATATATATATATATATATATATATATATATATATATATATATATATATATATATATATATATATATATATATATATATATATATATATATATATATATATATATATATATATATATATATATATATATATATATATATATATATATATATATATATATATATATATATATATATAGTCTTGCTAACTTCTTCTCTAAGGGCTTAAGTTAAGGATATGGAAAGTAGAAAAAAATTGACTTGAATAAAGCAATGTTTATAGTTTTAAAGAATTGAATGTGTTTCAAATGAATATTTCTGTTATTAGATTATTTACGCCCTTAAGGCACATGCTAGCATTAGCCTTATAAATGTTTAACAGTTTCGAAATTTAGGCACATATCACCATCGATGGTGCTGGCCATTTGAACTTGATTTTATGTGAAAAAGGTGTTTTCAAAATTTATTATGCTCAGCAATTGCCCATGGTTACTACTAAAGCAGAGAACTTTGATGTTGATGTCAAAATTTTGTAGAATTCTTGAAGTATCATTATATTTGTGATTGATAAAAATTAATTAAATTAGTTGTGGTTGTTTCATTATGTAGGATTCTCTAGTTGAAGAAGCTGAAAAAGGTACCTTTGTTCCGGAAGGACGTAACGATATCTACTGAAGCTACAACTCACCTTCTTGTGGATTGCATGTTGGTATTTCAACTGTGGATATTTTTGTATAATTTCATTGGTTTTGTTGTTGTTGTAATCTACCGTGTGTAAATTTCCTTATTATTTTGTACACTTGTGTGTAATCTAGATTAATACTTTTATAAATCAATTGTTCATTTTGAAGAATATATATATGTGCATCCTAGCTATTTAGTGCAATGAAATTACTCTTCACTGGTTAGAAAAATATGAAATTAATGACCTGACCTAAATATGGTCTGTGTGATGTGGTAAAAATATGGAAAAAAAAGTGACATAAATGTGGTCTTGTGATGTTGGTAAAATATAAAAAATTAGGTAAAAAATTAAATTCCAGAAATCCACATGATTAACTTAAATAAGGCAAATATATTACATCGGGCCTATTGATAAAAATCGATGTTAAAAACCATTTATTACGTCGGGTCAGCTAAGTAACCGATGTAAATTCTTGAATTTATTTTTATTTTTTAAAATTGTATTTCTTTTCACATCAGACCTAATATCCAACCGATGTAGTAGGTGGATTTTTCACATCGGGTTGTTTCCCGATGTAAAATATCTTTAATTTACTACATCGCTTGAATTTGCATCGAACCCAGACCCGATGTAAAAGGTACTTTTAGCCCGATGTAAAAAATATTTCCTGCACTAGTGAAAATACTAAAAGAAGAACCTTCAGGGAAGCATTTGAAAACCTGTGTAAAAGGTGCTTTTAGCCAGATGTAAAAAGTATTTCCTGCACTAGTGAAAATACTAAAAGAATAACCTTCAGGAAAGCATTTGAAAACCTGTGTAGTCAAGTTTAGTTGAAAAATCATATTTGTGGACTTGTTAAATTACCTGGGCAGAAAAGGGTAATTGGAAACAAGTGAATGCAAGTGGCGAAATCAAGATTCAAGGGCGACTTGAATTTGATCAAGGTTATTGATTAGAGTTTCAACATGGAAGAGAGCAACAAGGTTGTTGATGGTTAAATTAACATCAATACAATTTCAAGTCAAGGAGAAGATTGTTGAAGTGTGCCTTAAAAACTTTGTTGATGAAGATAAAGAAAACATGTTTTGAGATTGCTAAAAAATCAAAAAGCTGAAAAACAGCAAGACTGTCTGATTTGGATGGTTCACAGATTTCGGGTTTGACCGGTTCGTGTTATTTAATATTAGAATATATATATATATATATATATATATATATATATATATATATATATATATATATATATATATATATATATATATATATATATATATATATATATATATATATATATATATATATATATATATATATATATATATATATATATATATATATATATATATATATATATATATATATATATATAGTTTAAATTAATATAAAATATATTACAAGATATTTATAATATTTTATTCTAATAATTAATGAGTCGTGTTTTTGGGTTTTGTTTGTTGGGTATTCGCTATTATAAATATGTATCTCTTTGTTGTGTTTAAAGGAGACAATCATAGAGTTTACAAAAACAAGGTAGAGCATGGATTCAAGGCCTAGTGAAGAAAAATCTTAGAAGAGCAAAAGTTTAGTGACCTTAAATTTGGAGTTGTTTAAGGTCATTGTGAAACTCTGATTATACCTTGGTTTTGAGTTATTCATATAATGAGTGTTAGAGAGGTTTAGAAACACTTGGGTAAAAAATATGGTTGTTCTTGGGCGCCTTCAGGATTGTTCTTAGGAATCTGAAGGTGAATGTCATTTCTTGTAACTCATTTGTAATCTCTTGTAATAATTTCTGAGTATAGTGAATTGGAGAGTTACTATCTCTTCCCTGTAGTAGATCGTTTGATCAAACTGAATAAACAATTTATGTACTGATTAGTATTGCTATAAGCCATTTATTTCTGTTGCTATTGTTTTTTGCTTCAGAAATTGATATTAAACATTGTCGTAATTTACAACATTTCCTTTCTTCATTCACCTATAACCCGCCAAAGTTCAATACTTTCTTTTATCTCACATCTAATTGTAATAGATGTTTTTGAATCTTTTTATTTTATTTTTTATTCTTCTATCATTTTCATTAATTGTTATTATTTTTTGTTGACTTATGATGTATATGTGTATTATTATTTAATCTTTCTCAAATTTTTATTGTATTTAAAATTATATTATAATATTTTTAAAAAAAATAATATAATACTTAAAATATATTATATTTAAATTAACTTATTATTATATTTTATTTATAATAAATATTATAGATTTTATATTAATTTTCTTATAAAAATAATAATGAAGTGTCTCGTTTAAAACTAAATAAACAAAAACAAGAAATGGTTATTAATTTCATATAGCATATTTTAAAGAAAATTGCTCAATTCACCTATTAATAATTATCGTATCTTATTTTTATTCAAATATTTATTCTATCTAATATACATTTTATTATATTTTAATTTCATATAGGATATTTTATGCGAATTTCAGAATGTGGTATCAATAAATTAATGAGATGTTCATGTCCAATTTCAATGAAAATTTTAAAATGAGATATTGGAAATGTACAAATTGGGATGAGGGTGTAAGGGGTGGGGGTAAGTTTGACTGCAACTCGTTTCATCTGATCATGGTTAATCTAATTATGTCAATGTTTATTGTTCATATTAGTTGATAATCTTTATTTTTTTCTCTAAATTTGTAGGCAATAAAAAATTGTAAAGTGTTCATATAGGATGATAAAGTTGATAGTCATCCTCCATATATTTCTACCATATCCAGTGAACCTAGAATACCATACTTTTGCAATTTCTCAGAGATTGTGAAAGACTTAACTAGCATTATTAAAGACTTTGAGTCTAAGAAAAAAAAGGATTAAATCCTTATTTAAGATCTTGTTGATTGTATCTTGAATTATGTTCTTTACATACTTAAAAATGTTACTTATAGAATGTAAAGTATTATAGAAATAGAAATTTCTAATGGTATCAGAATTGCAATATTTCTAAAAATAGAAACTTCAAGTACCTCATGTTCAACAGGTGCAGACAAAATGTAACCATGTACAGAAAGACTTATATCATAATCATGTGCAGTAGAAGCAGTAGGAACAGGTGCAAGTGGAGCAGTAGGAATATCATTCATATTTGATTGTGGTATGTTGTCTTAAATACTACAACAAATTCTATAACAAGCATTTCAAACTCATGATCAATATCAAATGTAGTTGGCGGTTGGGTTGAAGAACCATATGCAATTAGTACTTGTGTTGAATTACCATAAGTAGTCGGTGCTTGTGTTGAATTACTAGAAGCAATTGGTGTGAGCATCAAACCATCTCTTTATTATATACGTGTGCTTATACTCAACTTTACTTATAAGTGCTAAAAATCCACACTTGCCCTTACAAATTACCCTTACTTTAACTTTGTTATATTTCACTAATATTATCTCTCTCCCAATCAAGACAGACCACTCAATTATTGCTTCTTTAAATTCACCAAGTGATGCTAACTCCATCCACTTTGAACTCGTAATTTTTCTAGCTCTTTCATCCTAAACTTATCATACTTTAGTTCCTTCTCATGATCTGAAGCATTAGAGTCACTGCTACCAAGCTCTTCACTAGCATACACTACTAAAAAAAAGACATTTGAGAAAAGGTTTTTACACTGGGTATCAAAATATATGATGTAAAAAATACAATTAACAAACTTTTTACATCAGGTATTTATTTGCAATGATATAAAAAATAAGAAAAAATATATATTTTGCTACCTATTACATTGGGCAAACGCATCCACCGATGTAAAAAGTTTTCAGAAAAAAATACGGTGGCATTTTTGTAAATAAGAAACAAGGTAGTAGAAATATTAATAAAAAACAAGCAACATATTACATCGGTTAACTAAAAACCGATGTAATATCTTCACAGCAGATATTAATATAAAAAATAAATTAAAGAATAAATTAAAACAATTACATCGGGGGAAGTTTAAACCGATGTAAAAAAGTCAGAAAAAGAAGCTTGCATCGGGTATTAGTATCCACCGATGTAATAGGTTCAAAACCCTTACATCGGTTATTAGGATCCACCGATGTAATAGCTTCTCCACTATGCAAACCCTTACATCGGGTATTCATTTCCACCGATGTAAAATGTTCCAAACCCTTATTTCCCAAATTCACAATATTTCAATATTTCCACTGTACAAACTCTCCTTGCCGCCGTTTCACTCCTTTCCACTGTACGCATACGCTATTTCCGTTACAACCCTTACGACCGCCGTTTCCCAGCCACCATCATCGACGTTTCCGTTCACGATTATTAGGTTCTTCGACCGCCGTTTCTGGTCATCGTCTTCGACCACGGTGGTTCTGTTCGTTGGTCAACGTCTTCGACCGTTCGTTTTCGTTCGTGTTTCATCGTTTTCGACCGCCATTGATGATAATGTTTGTTGTGAATTTGCAGATTTGTTTGATGAACACAGATGATGCGGTTTGTTGAAATTTGATTACGTCTCCTTGCCGCTGTTTCATATCTCCTTGCCGCCGTTTCACGTCGTTCACTCCGTTCACGCCGTTCACGACTTTTCACCGGCCGATTCACGCCCTTCCTCGCTCGCTGTTTCAACTGTAAGTCACATTCTTCACTTATTTGATCCATAATGTTATTGATTCAATGTTTGTTCTCTTGATTTAAGTTAACACTAGGTAGAAATTCATTTCAAACGCTTTAACTTGAACAATTTTCTTTGAGAAACTTTATTTGTTGAGTTAAAAAAGCAACAATATCTTTAAGAGAAGATAAGGTGTTATGCATTGTGAAACCATAATCGAAAATATTGGAAAACATACCTAGAGAATAGAGAAATCTTGTTCTTAGGGATGATTAACATGCTAGAGGAGATAATGCTACAGTACATTATGTACAAATTTTTTGTTTGAATTCATTTTAACTTATAATATTTTTAACGAGATAAGTTTTGTCACGTGACATTTAAATTGATTTTATCAAAAAAATTTATAATATTTTTTGAAATTCTTCAAAATTATTTATAAAAACAATTTATAATCTATAACAATATATATAATACATGATTCATTGACATCACGTGTTAGAATAGATATCTCAGAAAAAGTTTTCGCAATTGGTTTTATATATATATATATATATATATATATATATATATATATATATATATATATATATATATATATATATATATATATATATTTTGTTGATAATGTAGATATAATACTGTATAGATAGAGATAGATAAGGAACAGCTTGAAGAATTTGTGGCTACTAGCTAGCCACCATTATTGTCACGTTCTTTTTTACTCCCTCCGGTCTCATTTATAAGAAAAAATTAACTTTTTATATACATTGAATAAGTAATGTATTTGGACAATATATTGTCCAAATACATTACTTATTTAATGTATCTAAAAAGTTAACTTTTTCTTATAAATGAGACCAGAGGGAGTATGTCTCTTAAAAATGAAATTAATATAGTGTCAATAACACCAACCAACAACCAACCATAGCAAATTAGCAACTGAATCTTGAAATCTTAATAGAGTTATCACCTTGCCAATGAAATTTGATTCTATTTTTCTTTCTCTGCGAAGCAGCGCAACTTGCAATCTCGAAATCTCCGTGAAGTAGCGCAGCCGCGGGCACACCGTTCGTCAGACCTTCCTCCGTGTGAACATAGTTATGGATCGTAGTTGGATGAGAGCTAATCGATTAAGTGACGAGTACGAACATGGAGTGATGGAATTTCTACAGTTTGCTGAAAGTAATGCTGACAAAAGTCTTCCTACGCTTTCTCTCTGTCCATGTGTTCGTTGTGCAAATAAAGAACCAAAACGTAAGAAAGAAATCATGGATCATCTAATTTGTGTAGGGATTTGTCAAAGTTATACAAAATGGATATGGCACGGTGAAGTAGTAGCAAAGTCAAACGCGTCTCAAAGAGATGATGTTAGTGTAGAAATGGATGATCGTCTAGAAGACATGATGCGTGATATTGGACAAGATTCGTTTAAGAGGGCACATGCGTATGATACTATATGCAATGACAAAGATAAACCATTGTACACGGGATGCAAAAAATTTACACGTCTGGCAGCCGTGTTAAAATTATTTAATCTGAAGGCAAAGAATGGGTGGACTGACAAAAGTTTTACCGAGTTGCTTGAATTGTTGACCGAAATGCTTCCAGAAGGTAATGTAATGCCAAGTCGTTATTACGAGGCGAAGAAAATATTGTGTCCGATGGGTTTGGAGTATGAAAAGATACATGCATGCCCTAATGATTGCATATTATACAGAAAAGAGTATGAAAAGTATAATCATTGTCCAAAGTGCAAGGCTTCACGCTACAAAAAGAAAGATGGCGAATCAATTGATGATGAGGTGGTAAAAAAGGGTCCTCCTGCGAAAGTGGTATGGTACCTACCATTAATTTCAAGGTTCAAGAGATTATTCGCCAATGCAGATGACGCAAAGAATCTTAGATGGCATGCAGAAGAAAGAAAATATGATGGACAAATTCGTCATGTAGCCGATTCTTTGCAATGGAAGAAAATAGATTCTTTGTTTCCAAATTTTGGCAAAGAGTCGAGAAACCTTAGACTTGGACTTGCTACTGATGGAATGAATCCGTTTGGTAATCTGAGTACTAACCATAGTTCTTGGCCTGTTCTCTTGATGATTTACAACCTATCTCCTAGGCTGTGCATGAAGCGTAAATATATTATGTTATCAATGATGATATCGGGCCCAAAACAACCAGGAAATGACATAGACATTTATCTAAGTCCACTGATTGATGATTTAAAAGTGCTGTGGGAGGAAGGGGTGGATGTTTTTGATGCGTATTTTGGCGAACAGTTCAATATGCGTGCCATGTTGTTTTGCACCATCAACAATTTTCTGGCATATGGTAATTTGTCTGGGTATAAAGTTAAATGGCATAATGTGTGTCCTATATGTGAAAAAGATACTTGTTACCATCAGCTTGAAAAAGGAAAGAAGACCGTTTATCTCGGGCATCGAAAATTTCTAAAACGTTATCATCCATATCGTAGATTGCGGAAAGCTTTCAATGGGGAACAAGAGCATGGTGTTGCTCCAAAGCCCTTGTCTGGAGAGGAAGTTTATCAGCGACAACAGGGACTTGATGTTGTCTTTGGAAAGTACCAAAAACGATCTACTATGAAAAATGTATGGAAAAAGAGATCGATTTTCTTCGATCTTCCATATTGGTCTAGTCTTGATGTAAGACGTTGTATTGATGTGATGCACGTGGAGAAAAATGTATGCGATAGTGTAATCGGAACACTTCTCAACATTCAAGGCAAGACAAAAGATGGTATTAATGCTCGTCTGGATTTGGGTTTGATGGGTATACGAGAAGAGTTAACTCCACAATATATAGGTAACAAGACATATTTGCCTCCTGCCTGCTACACTTTGTCTAAAAAAGAGAAAACAAGTTTTTGTGAGTGTTTACAAAGTATCAAAGTGCCGCATGGTTACTCATCAAATGTCAAGAGGCTTGTATCAGTTAAAGATTTTAAATTAGTTGGCTTAAAATCTCACGACTGTCATGTCTTAATACAACAACTACTACCATTGGCTATTCGTGGGATATTGCCTAACAACGTAAGGAAGACTATAACTAGGTTGTGCTTATTTTTCAATGCAATTTGTTGTAAAACCATTGATCCACTAAAGTTAGACGATTTGGAAAATGAGGCTGCAGTTATCTTGTGCCAACTAGAGATGTATTTTCCTCTTTCATTTTTTGACATTATGGTTCACTTGATTGTTCATCTAGTTAGGGAGATTAAATTATGTAGTCCAGTTTTTTTACGGTGGATGTATCCAATAGAGTGATACATGAAGATTCTAAAAGGGTATAAAAAAACCCACACCGTCCGGAAGCATCGATTATTGAGAGGTACATTGCAGAAGAAGCAATTGAGTTTTGTTCTAACTATTTGTCAGGAGTGGATGTTGTAGGGGTTCCCAAGTCTCGTCATGATGGAAGATATGAGGGTGTGGGTACACAAGGTTTAAAAGTCAAGAGCTTAAGTATTGATGTGGTTGTTCAAGCACATTTGTATATATTGAATAACATAGATGAAGTTCAACCTTACTTATCTGCTCACAAAAGCATCATAAGTTTGCAATACAATTGTTCAATTTGTAAGTTTGTTGTGAAAAATATGAAAATATCGACCTAGATGTGATATATGTGATGTTGGAAAGCTATGAAATCTATATAGCGACATAAATATAGTCTGTGTGATATTGGAAAAATATGAAAAAATGGGTACAAATTATATTTGTACAGGGAAACATCCAGAAAATAAATAATCTATTCCAAAAAAATTTCATACATTTTACATCGGTTATTACTAAAAACTGATGTAAAAACTTTCAAAAAGGGACTTTTTACATCGGTTGGGAATAATAACCGATGTAAAAAGTTGCGTCACTGGGGACTTTTTACATCGGGTATTACTTCCAACCAATGTAAAAAACTGGATCAATTATTTTAAAAAATGTGCATAATAACTGTTTCTTACATCGGTTCTTATATTATAACCGATGTAAAAAATGGACTTTTTACATCGGGTATTACTTCCAACCGATGTAAAAAACTGGATCAATTTTTTAAAAAATGTGCATAATAACTGTTTCTTACATCGGTTCTTATATTATAACCGATGTAAAAAAGGGATTTTTTACATCGGTCCCAGAACCGATGTAAAAAGTACCTGATTTACTATATCGCCTGACTTTACATCGGACCCAGAACCGATGTAAAAAGTCAGTTTCACCCGATGTAAAAAGTCATTTCTGCACTAGTGATAGTTAATCGCCATCTCATGATATCAAATCCATTCACAATTTCTCTAGAGAGTTCTTATGCCTCTTTGCGACAAATTTTAACATTCCTTTTTTGTCGTTGACGTCACCTTTTTTACCAATTATATTAAAGTCATCATTCAACCCAAAATGCCTTTTATCCTCGTCATCATCAAATGTTATATATACCAACAACTTCATCCTCACTATCATCAAATGTTCTACCAACAACTTAATCCTCACTATCATTATAATCTAATTCAACATCACTTCCATCACTTTGTTCATCTTCTTCCACATTATTTCCATGACCTTGTTCATCTTCTTCAACAACATTTCCATGACTTTGTTCATCTTTTTCAACATTATTTCCATCACCTTGATCATCTTCTTCAACAATATTTCCATTACCTAGTCATTTTCTTCATCATTCCCATCACTATGTTCATTTTCTTCGACATTATTTTCATGACCATGTTCATCTTCCTCAAGGTTAGGGGTCAGGGGAAACTATGTCTTTAACAAAATGTTTAATATATAAGTGAACTACACATTTTATTTGAATAGCATATTTATGAACCTCATCAGTGTCATTATCATTGACCATTCTCTTGTATTTGTCCTAATCCTTTTATACCACAATAATCTATATTTTGAATGATCAAGATCACTAATCTCTTTCAATATACCAGTAGCTTCAAAGAAGTCTCAATTATCAGAAACTATATCATCTACTACATGCTCATGTCCCCTTTTTGTTATAGAAAACACACTCCCTAATAAATCTATCCCCATAATAAAAATCCACATTAAACTCATCCTTGTAAATTTCACTGTGAATTTCATGAAGACCGAAGACAGAGGAAAGGAACCAATTTTATCTCACCATAGTGATAAATGTCGAACGTGAATAAACATCTCAGTCGTACTCCTTTCGAGTACCTCAATTGTCTACTTCAATTTCCCTAAACTCTTGGGGATTTTAATTTGTCACAATAAATTACAAGGATATATGAGAAATTTTTTGTGGAGAGGAACAATTAAGCCACGTCACATAATAATTATCGTATCTTATTCAAATATTTATTCTATCTAGTATATATTTTATCCTAGATACTAAATCAACTCCTAATAATTATCGTATCCAATTTCTTTATCTATATATACAAGCCTACACATAAACTAAAAACATAAGTTCTCCTCTCACACACACACTTAGCCTAAAGCATCAATTCTCCATACTACACAGCAATGGAAGAAGTTAAGCCTGTGAATTTGATTACCGTTCTTAGCATTGATGGCGGAGGAGTCAGAGGAATCATTCCTGGTGTTATTCTTGCCTATCTTGAATCTCAACTTCAGGAGATAGATGGTGCTAATGCAAGACTTGCAGATTATTTTGATGTAATTGCTGGAACAAGTACGGGTGGTCTCATTACAGCCATGTTAACTGCTCCTAATCCAAATAACCGTCCTTTATTTGCTGCCAGAGAAATCGTTCCATTTTACCTTAAAAACTTGCCACTTATATTTCCACAGAATAGGTATACTTATAATTAAGTGTGATATTAGAACTTTAGAACTTCAGAACAAATTAATTACTGTTGAATTACTATTCAATTTGCAGTGGAATATTTGCACCGCTGGTGAACATAGCGAAAACTTTAACAGGACCTAAGTACAACGGAGAGTATCTCCAGAAGACAATAAAAGAGATAACAGGAAATACACTTTTGAGCCAAACTGTCACAAACATTGTTATTCCATCTTTCGATGTTGAAAAACTTCAGCCTACCATTTTTTCTTCCTATCAGGTATTGGCGTTGATTCTTGTTTTTTAATACAAATAAAAATTTAACGCGAGCACATGCATGCATGTGTTTAAATTACCAATATTAATTTATGCAGATTGATGCTGAGCCAGCTTTAGATGTAAAACTGTCTGATATTTGCATAGCTACATCAGCTGCTCCAACTTATTTGCCTGCTCACTATTTTGAGAAGAAAGATGAACAAGGAAGAGTGATTAAAGAATATAACCTCATTGACGGCGGCGTTTGTGCTAACAATCCGGTAATATTGCAGCTCGAGAAGAAATCATATTGAAAAAAAGTCATGTCTTATTAAGTTTTACAAAATGATATTATAACTTATAAGGATGTAATAATTCGGCTGAATCTAAAATTAATTAAACAAATGAAGATATTATTGATTTGATTTTTGATAATGAATTTTGCAGACTATGGTTGCAATAAGAGAAGTGACAAAGGATTTGATAAGGCAGCCAAAAGGGAGAAATGTGAATAATGTTGGTATAGGATATGATCGTTTTCTTGTGATATCAATAGGGACAGGATCAAACAAGAGTGAGAGAAAGTACAATGCTAAGATGGTAGCTAAATGGGGTGCTTTGACATGGTTATTCAACACTGGTGCAACTCCCGTTCTTGACTGTTTCAACGAAGCAAGCACTGATATGGTTGATTATCATAATTGCGTGCTTTTTACGGCCCTTCAATCTCAAGACAACTACCTTAGAATTCAAGTAAGTAAATATGTTTTTCTCATTACTATATTTATATATATATAGTAAAATTCTTACAAACTTAACACGGTTTCATAAAACAGGATGATACATTAGAGGGAGAGTTAGCTTCTGTGGATATATCTACTAAAGATAATCTGAATAATCTGGTGAAAGCTGGTGAGAATTTATTGAAGAAAAAATTTACTAGAGTGAATCTAGATTCAGGTATATATGAAACAGTTCCTGATAAAGGTACCATTCAGGATGAACTCAAAAGGTACTGATTCATTTTATTTTAACTCATTTATTTTCTAATGGTCCTAACTAAGATGGAAAAAATACTAACAAATATTGATATTTATATGTTTGCAGGTTTGCAAGTTTACTGTCGAAGATAAGAAAAGAGAAAAAGTCTAAGCATCAAAATGGCAAGTGAATGAATGATCACTAGATTGAATTTGTCAATCCATTGCAGAAGCTATATATTTTAATTATTTGCTTAATTTATAATTCCTGTAAGATTATGATGCAAGTTTGTAACATTTTCAACTTCTTTAACTATGAATAAAATAAGTGTGGTTGATAATGTTTTATTGATTGCACCACGAGTATAGGTATTGTTGCAATTTGCTCTAGCTCACGAATTGAATTATTTGGTTAAGTTGAACTGAAAAATATAATTCATAGATTATGGGTCTCAGGTAAGATTGTTGATTGGAAAAATATAAATCTAAGAAACCTGTATAATAAAATAAGGAAGCTTAATGGAAAGACTATGTTTGTTCTATTAGCTCCACTTGTTACCTCGGATTGTAATAATACGCATGTCAACCCACCAACCTCGTAATGAATGCTCTCCACTTTTATTCAAAAGATAGCTTTATTTAATGGTAGATAATTATTCCCTCTTTTTTGTCATTATATAAACTATGAAATGTAATTTATATGAAAAGTAAAATATTATGAATAAGTTTGCAAATTTAACTTCTATTAATGAATATGATAAAGAAAAACTAAAGGTCTATTTGATGTGCAGAATAAGATGGAGACAATTTATAATAAAGGTCAATTACATAGAGAGTGAGTGAATATTAAAAAAAATCCAAATATTTGAAATAAAGAACCTGAGTTTCTTATAAACAACAAACTCAATCCTAACCACCTAACAAAATTTAATACCGCATATCAGCCGCCACTTATCACCTATAAGATTCTAACTAGACATGTAGTACCAAATAACAAGAATTAAAGCTAATTAACATATCACGCTATTTATGTTATATTAAAATAAGAGTTTTTTTTAAAAAATCAAAAATAGGATTTATAAGATTGTGTAAACAAATTCTTTACTAATTCTCACCTTCCAAAGGCCATACCTGTCTCTTTCATTGCTTTAATCTCGAAAAATCAAAATCCTCAAGGTCTCAATGATTACCGTCTAATATATTTAATTAAATGTGTTTATAGAATCATTTCAAAATTGCTAGCTGGGAAACTGAAAACAATGATCGACAAATTTATCTTAAAATTATAATATGTTTTCATTCCAAACGGACATATGCTAGATGGAGTGGTTATGTTGAATGAATCAGTGGATTTCACGCAAAGAAATAAAAATTACGTGTTTGTGTTCAAAGTTGATTTTGAAAAAACCTTTGACTTTGTGTCTTGGGATTTTCTACTTTACATCCTAAGATGTATCAATTGGATTCACACTTGCGTGTGTTCTAGTTTCTTTTCTCTTATGATAAATGGTAGTCCCACGTTGGATTTTCAAGAATCAGAAGGTCTTTTCCAAAGTAATCTGCTTTCTTCGTTTCTCTTCATTATTGTTGCTGAAGGTTTGACAGGGCTTATGAGAAATGCATCCTCTAAATCTAGCTTCCATCCTTTCAAAGAAGCTAAAAACCAGGAGTTTGACTTGTTACAATTCGCGCATGACACAATCATTCTGGAAAACGCAAATCTGGAAAACCTCTGATCCATTAAATCAATGCTGCAAGGTTTCAAATTGGTCTTTAGTCCAAGCGTTAACTTTCACAAGAGTAAAATCATGGGGTTTTGAAATTCTGGTATATAAATCAGGTATGTCCTAAAAGATGTCGAGACATTCACTACGTCAAAAATGATTTTTAACAGTGCATATTAGACAGCGATTTTATACAAAAGTGCTGCTATAAGTGAATTTTAAAAAAAAACACGGAAATTGTATAAAATAAAAAGTAAAAACGCTGTTAAAAATGTGACCTTAGACAGCGCTTATCAAAAGCGCTGGTAAAGGACCACTTTAGACAGCGCTTTAAGAAAGTGTTGTCTAAAATCATAAAAAATTATTAAAAAAATCAGAAAAGCGCTGCTAAAGGACCCTATTAGCCAGCGCTTTTCAAAAGCGCTGCTAAAGGTCCATATTAGCCAGCGCTTTTAGAAAGCGCTGTCTAAAGCCATATAAATGAAAATTAAAAAATAGAATCAGTGTATATTGTTTCTCTTTATAGATTCACGAACGATAGCAAAAACTCTTTCCCTCTCCGAACAGAAAGCGTTTTTCCCTCGTCGTCGTACCAGCCCCCCATTCGTCCTCCACCGTCTCTCTCGGTTGTCCTCCACCCACACCGATCGGTTCTCAAGGTAGGCTCTTTCTTGAAAATGTCTTTATCTCCATTAATGTCCAAACTGAGTTATCCCCCTATTGATAATGTATTATGCTAACATCTAAGACATTATCCTCCTATTGATGTCCAAGCTGAGTTATAGATATGCATAACTGAGTTATAGGTATGCATTTTGATTTTTGGGTTCTTGGTAGGGCTTTATATATAACATTAACACTTTGTTTTGGAATAAAAAAGATGATGATGGGTTTTTTTGTTATTTTAATTGGTTTCTGAATTGTTTATCATGTTTATATTCTCCATGAACTAGTATTTTTTACTAGTATTTTGAAAATATATATATATATATATATATATATATATATATATATATATATATATATATATATATATATATATATATATATATATATATATATATATATATATATATATATATATATATATATATATATATATATATATATATAACTTATTTTTGATGATCCCTTTGTATTGGTGTAGTTAGTTGAAGACCATCACCGATTCGAAGAACATCAAAGTCGAATCATCCACCGTCGATACCAATAACCCCTTTTCTTTCTTTGGTAAGTCAAGTTCAAATTCTATATCTATCGATCAATTAAAAAACACAATTATTTTTATATAGATATATTTATTTTTATATAGATATATTTATTTTATATAGATATATTTATTTTTAGTCCATGCTATTAACTCAAGAAATAAATTTCTAGAAATAATTCGTTTAATTCAAACAAAAAGAGAATAATTCGTTTATAGTGTTTTTGTTTACTTGAATTAGTAGAAAAAAATGGATAAAAAATGGATGTTTGCCGATTGATTGTCACAAGAGTACGAGAATGGGGTATTGGAATTCGTTAAGTTTGTTGTTGAACATGCTAAAGACCCCAGTCGAATGAAGTGTCCTTGCTTGGGTTGTTGTTATGTGGGTCGGGTTGACGCAAATGGATTGAAATCACATTTACTAATGCGTAGAATTGATAGAAGTTATACGTGTTAGATATTTCACGGTGAAAAAAGTAACGACAACGTTGAACTGGGGGAGAAAAGTAGTACGGCCTATGCTTCAGACGACAAGGACACAAATACATACGATTTTGATTGAGTCGAAGAGATTGCAGATGCACTTGAAGAAGATCTTCAGGATTGTCCCAAAATGTTTGAGAGATTGGTAAGCAATGCAGAGAAACCGTTGTATAAAGGTTGCACTAAATTCACAAGTCTGTCTGCGGTATTAAAGTTGTACAACTTAAAGGCGGACAATGGATGGTCAGATAAAAGTTTCACAGAGTTATTAGCCCTTATGAGAGATATGCTTCTGGAGGATAATGTTCTTCCTAATCGAACCTATGAGGTCAAAAAAATATTGTGCTCTATTGGCATGAGCTATGATAAGATACATGCTTGTCCAAATAATTGCTTTTTGTTTCGAAACGAATATGCATCGTTAAATGAGTGCTCTAAATACGGTTTGTCTCGGTATAAGAAAAATTGTCTCCAGCAAAAGTCTTATGGTATTTTTCTATAATTCCGAGATTTAGGCGCATGTTTCATAGTGAAACCGATGCAAGACACCTGACTTGGCATGCAGATGAAAGAATTATTGATGGAAAGTATCGACATCCGGCAGATTCACCATAGTTGTCTAAAATTGATAATGATTATCCTGATTTTGGAGAAGAAGCAAGAAACCTTCGCTTGGCTTTATCTACTGATGGAATGAACCCGCATGGTCTTCAAAGTATCTCACATACCACATGGCTTGTGATTCTTATGATTTATAACCTACCTCCATGGCTATGTATGAAGCGTAAGTACATGATGTTATCTATGTTAATTTCTGGGCCTAAACAACCAGGGAATGACATAGACGTATACTTAACACCTTTGATCAAAGATTTACAGATTTTGTGGGAGAACGGGGTGGAGGTTTATGATGGATATAGGAAACAAAGTTTCAATTTAAGGGTGATGTTGTTTGGCACAATTAATGATTTTCCAGCATACGAGAATCTATCTGGGTATAGCATTAAAGGTCAACGTGTGTGTCCTGTTTGTGAAGATGGAACCGATACGACATGTTTGGAACTTTGTCAGAAGAATGTGTTTCTCGGTCATCGTAGATTCTTACATTCTAAACATCACTACCGTGCATGGAGAAAAGCATTCAATGGAGACACCAAACAACGTAAAGCTCCACCTGCATTGCCAGGTGACCAAATTTTTGAAAAGGTAAAAGTTGTGTGTACTCAGTTTGGCAAGCCTTTTGCGCATACAGTTTTCAAAGGTGGGTGGAAGAAGAGATCGATTTTTTTTAATTGCCATATTGGAAGTCTCTGTATGTGAGACATTTTCTCGATGTTATGCATATTGACAAAAATTTATTTGAAAGAGTTATTGGTACGTTACTCAATATTAAAGGAATGTCTAAGGATGACCTTAAAGCAAGGGAGGACATGTTAAAGATGGGAATACAAACTGAACTAGGACCCGTGAAGAAAGGAAGCCGAACATATTTATCACCTAATGTTTTTACTCTATCTAGAAAGGAGAAAAATATATTGTGTAAGTTTCTAAGTGAAATTAAAGTTCCAGAAGGATACTCTTCAGATATTAGAAGACTTGTGTCTATGAAAGACCTCAAGTTAAAGAGTTTAAAGACATATGATTTCCATGTTATAATGGAGCATTTTCTACCAATAGGTATACGTTCTATTTTGCCAGATAAAGTAAGGAGCGCGATAACTAAGTTGTGTTTTTTCTTTAGGTCAATTTGTAGTAAGGTGATTGATCCTGAGATCTTACCAACATTGCAAAAAGAAATTGTTATTACTTTGTGTGAACTTGAAATGTATTTTCCTCCCTCATTTTTTGACATAATGGTACATCTAGTTGTTCATCTTGTGAAAGAGACACAGTTGTGTGGACCAGCTTATATGAGATGGATGTACCCTTCTGAACATTATATGAAAGTATTAAAATGGTACGTGAAAACCGAAGTCGCCCAGAGGGTTGTATTGTTAAGCGATACATTGTTGAAGAAGAGGTTGAGTTTTGTACTAAATATTTGTCCAAAGTTCAATCCATTGGACTCCCCAAAAGTCATATTTTTGAAAGAAAGGAAGGTAAAAGATTAATTGGAAATAAAATTGTGACAGTATCAAAAGATGAACGGGATTCAAGTGCATTTGTATGTTCTACACAATGACAGTGAGGTTGAGCCATATGTTGAAATGCACAAGGATGTACTCCGAGGGTTAAATCGGAATAGAAATAAAAATTGGATAGTACGGGAGCACAATCAAAGTTTTATACCATGGTTTAAGGATCATATTTTTTCAAAGCTTCATTCAGATCCCGCTTCAATAACAGAAAGTATCTATTGTAAGTATCTATTGTAAGTATCTATTGTAAGTATCTATTGTAAGTATCTATAAATTGCACGCTTACAACAATCTATTGTAAGTATCTATAAATTGCAAAGTATCTATAATATATGCACGCTTATATTTGATCATGTTATTTGGCTTAATGTGTAGCTAACAAAGAAGAATAGTTCTGAAACATCTCTTCTGGAACACATTTTGTGGAAGGAAGCCCGTGCGTGTAAGGATGGAGCTGTTGAAGAAAAAGTTTAACAAATTTTCGAGAGATGTGTAAGTATAACATTATTTATTTAATTACATCATACTTTTATTTATTTAATTACATCATTCTTTTATTAACATATCATTCTTTAATTACAATATTTATATGAATTTCAGTAGACTCTTTCTCAGTCTATACCTCCAGATGAAGATAATGATTGCAGGAGAATACTCTCACGAGCATTAGATATTCATGAGTATTCTGGTTGGGTGAGGGGTAAGGGATTTGGGATCACTCCAACATCCTTGAAGAAAAAATCAAAGACAAAAGTTCCTAGCAATAAAGAACTTCAGGAAAAGTTGGAAAAGTTACAACAAGAAGTTTATGAGCTGAGAAAGGAAAAGGAAATAGATCAAGCTACAAGTTTTAAAGATACTAGTGACAAAGGTAGTATCAATGGTAACTTTGGACAGAATATACCCGAGGTAATTATATACCATATTTATAAATTATATAACCATATTTATTAATTATATAACCATATTTATTAATGGTTATAGGGCATTTCCCGGTGTCAATTGTATTTGTCGGCACTGACTTATCAGATGGTTAGCAAGAGAAAAGTGTATAATACTTCAGGAGAAATGTTTCACCATAAACCGCTCTCAGATAGATTTTTGAAAGTATCGGTTGATGTTGTTTTAGATGGGGGTGCATTGTTACCACTACCTGACAATGTGACAGATGCAACATTGGTGGCAGATGCAATATGATCGTTTGTTGCATGGCCGTCAAGCCACGTTTGCATAGATAATGAGGCATGCTTAAAATCGTTTACTATTCAAATTTTTTAAGGCAATTTTACTTATATTTTGTTTACATGGTAATGTTAGACTCCAGCAAAATCTATTCTAAAAGATAAGGGGATTAGACGGGAGACCGAGTCAATTGCATCAATTGAGGTATAACACAATTATATGACATTTATGCTATGAGAAATGCTAACTTGTGATTTTATACTTCCCCAAACTAATTATATGATAACTAGATTCATGCTAAAGAGATTTCACAAGTCAGTAGGGGTAAGGCGCCTGAAATTAGCAATATTTTAACACAAAAAAAATGTTGCTAAGAAGACTGTGGCTAGCAAAAAAACTACTGCTCAGTTCAGGTCGTGCCTTCGGACATATTTAGGAATTACAGATATTCTGGATGGTGGTACCCACCTTATACCTATGAGTGCAGACATCTTTGGTTTTGAATACTTGGAAGCAATTGGTAGAGAGGATATGGAGCAAGTTTCTAGACATTTGGAATTAGGCCTCGGTGTTATCGGTACATACATCAGGTATACTCCGATCAACTTTGTTTAATTAGATGAACAATTTATTTCCTCATTTCAATGAATTTAGTATAATGTTAATGATGTTTTAATTTAAGGTTTTTGTATGACAACATTGTGCGCCCGCGTGGATTAGAAGCAATATTTGGCTTCTTAGCTCCCAACACTATCTATTATGAGTTAATTGTAATGAGACCAGATGATGTCATAACATATGTACTCGGTTTATTCGTGGCTAGCAAAGATACTGAGAAGTTGTTCTTTTTTCCATATAATACTGGAAACGAGTTAGATTTTCATCCTAACTTGATCTATTATAATTTTCCATTTTTGGCCATTGTTTAATCTTTGTTTAATCTTACAGTGGATACTGGTTATTGGTTGCGATTAATCCTATGAGAGAAACTGTGTATTATCTGGATTCATTATACAATGATTGGTCAACATATCCAGATTTGAAGCAGATGATTGACACGTAAGTTTTTTGCTCCCAAAGAGATATTCAAGTTTATGTTTATGTTTATGTTTATGGTCAACATATCTGGATTTGTGTTTATGTTTATGTTTCTATGTGAGATTGTTCTAAATAGTCGTTTATATTTTATTATAGAGTTCTACTAGCTTTTCGCTCCCAAAGAGATATTCAAGTGCCAAAAAGTAGAGCCAACAACGTTACATGGATCAGAGTGGAGGTATATTTTTACAAAGAGATATTCAGTTTTGATTACATTAGTGATGATACTTGATAAAACAATTTAAGTGGTATATCCTGATATATATTCGTATTTCCTTTCCATGTGTAGTGTCCTCGCCAGCATAACGGTATATATTGCGGCTATTTTATGTTGAGGTTTATGAAAGAAACTATTCTTTTGGATCGATTAGAGATTCCATCCACGGTATAGATTTCTAACTTAAGAATTACATACTATTTTCATATTTTGTGTTTCTCATAAAATGACATATTGCTTTAACTAAATCACATACTATGTTATATTATTATATATGTAGTACTTTGAGGAATTCAATTGTGCATATTACTCAAAAGATCAATTGGATGAACTTATGGAGGAATGGTGTCAATTCATTGTCGGGTTGAGAATTTTATAAGCTAAGGTATATTGTCTTATTTCCTTTGATGAGAACTTTCGAGTTTTGAGTATAAATTAAATTCGAATAAATTGCAACGCTAATATTATCATGTTATAAATTTCGATCATTTGGTTTTTTTCCCAGGTTTATAGGTGCATGTGTAGAAGATAGAGCTAAGATATTCATGTTGTTGTTGTTTCACAAGAATTCTCGAAGATAGTAAGATGTACACATGTAACATCAATTTTGAATTTTAGGATTTTTAACTTGTAGAATTTTAACTTGTATCATAAATTTTGTAGTTGTTGTTGTATATATCATCAATTTATATATATATATATGTGTAATTTTTATATATGCATATTTTATTGGAATGAAGCTACCAAATATGGTACATAATATGGTGAAAACCTAGTTCAAATATGGTTAAAATTCTGATTAAAATGCATTAAATATATTGGACAGCGCTTTTGTAAGTCAAAATAGGTATTTTATTTTTAAAAAATTGTGACCAATAGACAGCGCTTTCATAGAAAAGCGCTGTAAAAAATAAAAAATAATCGCTGCCTAAAGTAGGAAAGTGCTGTATAAAGTGGGGGAATAGACAACACTTTTAAAGGAAAGCGTTGTCTAAAGCCCAACTTAAAAAATAACAAAGCGCTACTAAAGGGGTATATAAAAAAGCGCTGTCTATTCTAAAAGTGTTGTCTAAAGTGGGCATAAGAAAGCACTTTTACATTGAAAAAAAGCTCCGTCTTTTCTTTTAGCAGTGCTGCTTTAGGCAGCGCTTTAAAGCGTTGTTAAAAGCCTAAAGAAGCGCTATCTTTTCCCTTATTTGTAGTAGTGATTGATCTCTGTGTAACAACATCTGGACTGGATAAAGCATACTGATACATATCAAAACAACATCATGACATATGTTCCAACATCTTATATGACATGTCAATTAATCAAGAAACAAAATTGAACAATGCAGAATGATAATAACACAAAGATATGATGACCCAATTTGGTGTACAACAACACCTACTTTGGAGGCTACCAAGTCAGGAAGGAAGTCCACTATCAGCAATATTAGTTCAAAGCTAAACTCTCTCGTTTACAATTTCTTGCCTAATCCCTACCCAATGCAAATTCTACTAAGATCCTCCCTAAATATGAGAAATCGCCATCTCACTTCCTTAATCACCTAAGTGATATCTAACAATCACAAACTCTGGTGACTGCATCGAACTACTTGAAAGACACCCCTTTCAAATAATGTCAGCCAAGACTTTTGATTAACAAACACACTGTGATTTTCTTCAAAGCTTCATCCAAGAATAATATATAATTCATCACCTAAAGGCTTCTGAATCTCTATAGAAACAAAGTCTACCACAATTTATCAAATCGACACAAAGGGTGACTTACAACACAAGAAAGTACACGACTCTCTAAACCCTAAACCCTTATATTTATTTTATAAAAGTGTTTCACAAGGCTTAGTTACACTGCCCTAGGTCTAAGTCTTCCTTTTATAATCTTCAGCTGCCCATGGGCTTCAAAACCGCAACATATTAGTTGCTAAAAATCTGTAGAATCTTCTGCATAAAAATAGGACTTCAGTCATTTGTTTTCTAATTTGTCTCCACAAATAGAAACTGATAAGACTCATTGAAACCAGCTTGAATATTTTCAATCTTAAACCTGAGCGCCACATAGGATAGCATAATATTCTAGAATATTATGTATTTGTAACTACCAGAACTAATCCAACTGTCCAGATGATCGTAGTCACAATATCAAATGATTCTGCATATGACATCTTTATTCAATATGTTTTTCTTCATATACTTTTACATCTTGTTCAATAACTAGTTTTTACCAAAATTAGTCAAATCTTTAGAGCTTTTAATCCCCCCTTTGGCAAATTTTGGCTAAATATCCTTTTGTACAATAAATCTAGGAACAAGAGTCTCCACGCTCCTTTTGCACAATAAATCCAGAAACAAAGATCCTGAAGAGCAAAAGTCCTAAAGTCATTACAGCCGAAAGCTTTTAATCTTTTTGCACATGAGGAAGAAGATAACCAGAACACACATCTGATCATTTAGTTACTCCCCCTTAACCCAGGAATCGATTCTTGTCAAGAATGGATAAATCTTCCTCTTTGTAGGCATAAGAGAATCCTTAAGAAGGAACACAAATTTTATCCTAAGCAACCAAACACCAACTCAAATAACTCAGAACACAAGACACAAATGTGTTCATAACTCAGATCACATGACACAAAATCAACAGAAACTGAGACATGACTCAGGCATAATATTGGAACATCCTGTTAAATATTCTTGCAAAACAAATACAAGGGCAGACACAACACCCAAATGGTGACCACCCTTCTCCCTCTTTTTAGCCAGAACATGACAAAAGTACCTGAAATAGACACATGCACATATTGTACTCACCCAAAAACGAACAAAGGCCATAAGATCATAACCCAGCAAGAAACAACTTTATCAGAAGGAAAGAGATAACCTACTTTTATACTCAAGAAGAAACCTAAGAAGTAATGCTTTTAGTTTGAAACAATGGTCTTAGTCAAATAGGACAATAAATTTGGAAGAAAGTTTCAGCATAAATAAATGTGCACCATCCAAGTTGGTATTGAATGTTTCTTCTTTAATGAACATAGCTCAAAAAGTGTTCTTCATGCATTTATTTATTCTGAAATGTTTCACCTTGAAGTTAAAGTTCCAATAAAAGCACATGCATGGTCAAAGGTATGTGTCAGAAATCTACCTGGCACATATTCGGATGCACCATCCACAAGCACCACTTGAAGATGTACACAGAACCAAATTATGAACAATGTCCTGACATCTATCCAGACATTGTCTACCCTCTCTTGTATTCAAAATCACCTTTTTCAGTATCCATCCAAAGATTTTTCAGACTAGGGCTACAATGTGGTTGAAAGAACAATTCCTCTAGGAAATACTCATAGACATTCATGTTTTAAAGCATAATCATAATGCCTTCCACTGAATTCAACATGTACTCCTTTCATCTATACTTAGTGATATTTGAGCATGAAAACTTCTATTTATCAATAGAGAACTTCCATTGATCTTGACTTTAATCAAGAGATAAAAATAATATCTCAAAAACAAAGATTCTCATATCACTCCTAAGAAGCATGACCATGATTTGATTCAGCCCACTGATTTCCCAATGACATAATCAAACTCTAACTACCAAGTCCTCCACAAACTGTACCAGTAACATAATGTCTGAACATCTTGCCTGACTTCACATCCTCACAAGAGGAACTTAAACTCAGTCAACTTGACCCCCAAGAAATCTATATAAATATTGTACTTTAGCAACATATTATAGACAAGAGTTCAACTTCCCCTGTCATAGGTAACCAATCCTCCTTTGACAAGAACAACATAAATGGTGAACAACAACAGAAGATTCATCTTTATGATCACATAGAATTACACCCCTTATTTAACACACCTGCCGAACACATTCTCATGATGTAATGCCAATCATGACACTTACATACGGTTATCCTTCTTGAGAGTACATCCAAACCCCCTAGACTACCTCAACCAAGTATCTCATCTTTTGGTTAGGCAGGAAGTCACTCCTATCAAGCACATTCTCCATAACAATAGATCTTCATTCACTTGATTTACAAGACTCAAAAGGACCCATTATTTCTAAAGTAACTTGTAGCAGAAGAAACCACTTCCCCACAAGCAATTTGATCTTAGTATGAGTCAGAGCACTAGGTATGGTTTTCAACACAGACCCCTCATACATTATAACATCCTCAAGGATAATCTTCTCCACATCATTCTCCAGCACACTTCTGAATCATATGGTGAGTACCAAACTTCACACCATAATTCCAAGTCATCTTCCAAACAGGTATGATGTTTCAACATCACATACGACATCATCATTTGCATAGAAGTCCTTCACAAGGATCTCACAGTTGTAGTAGCAAATAAATCACAACATATTATAATGTCACTGAGAGAAATAAACTCTCATACATTTCATGAGTCTTCCTCTAGAACCACAAGGTTAATTCATAGACACATTCATCCTTGAGTACCTTAAGAGGAGATTCCCTCTATAAGTATCAATGCAAGGAAGGAACTAGCTCCTTCTCAAGTCTTCTGTCTTCTAGTCTTCCAGTCTTCCATACCACAAGATGCATCAGTATATGAAGAGCAAATGATACACATTTTATGGTCACATGCTTAGACAGAACCTCCCTTGAGCATACAAGCAACTATGGTTATCTTGCACAACTTTCTACAGAGGTGATCAACGGTCTTCTGATCCACCAGTAAGACTGGATCTTTTTAGATCAAAATCCTCCTTACACCAACCAGAATTCCGGAATGCTCATACCAAACATCATATATGAGACTCCAATGTAAGTATATCAACTACTGAATAAGTCTAAAGATCATGAGCCAAATCATGTCCTAAATTCTCAACTACAGCTCAACTTATCCTAAGATGATGCAGCTTCACTTCACACAACCCCATCAGAGGAAACACTCAGATGTTCAATCTGATGTAGGAACATTAAAGGCTTGACAAGATGTCTGATGAAGTCCATACTGCCTAATATAGTCTTGAAGATTTATAGGTCTCCAAACCATATCCTACCTTGGATGTGTTTTCTAACAGAACTGAAGTTCCATGTTCTCATAGACTCGATCAAGATAGCAAGTTAGACATCCTTCATCCTACCTAAACTAATCTTCAAGAACAATTCTCCACTAGATTCTTCTGCCCTTGAGAAGACAATTCTTCAATATGTCTGAGCAATAGTCCTAGACCTTTGATCTTAATCTCCATATCCTAATAGAGAAATCTCCAACACTTCTTCAGCTGAATACCAAAAACTCCTTCATAGGTATAGGTTTGTATCTTGTGCTCCTGTAAATTAGATCAGAAATAAACCGACCCAAGGATTTTTACCAGACTGATGATGTATACTCCTACCTCAGCCTCTTTATTCAAGACAAATTCTTGAGATTCTCAACTAATGATTTTGCTTCCTGGTGTAACATCTAGACTTCAGATCTCTTGAATGTCGAATAAAGGATAAGAAACTAAACACTTATGGTATGTCACAAATAACAATTGATTTTAAATCCTTATTCAGATGGCCATGCATACAATCTAGAGAAACACAATACTAAAGGAACACAAATCGTGTATTTTGCCATGTCAAGGAAAATGTTGAGACATCAAGTCTGACATTCTTGACTCAACTTGCCAGAAACTATTATGGCTTTCTCTTGCAGACTTAGTTGATAAAACCCTATCAACCTTTCTTGAGAAGGTGTGTATCCTAACATACTTGATCAATCATTAGGATTAGAGAGATACTCTTACAAGAACACAGATGGTGAGAATAAATCACCTATGATAGAAATGAAGCTCTCCAAGAACAAAAATAAATTTCCCTTGCCTTTGTGTAGAGGTCTGTCATTCCCAAAAAATCTTCATTTCGATCATTTTATCTTCTGAGCTCTTTTCAAAATAAAAGTGTCGTTATGAGGGGAATTTGAGAGAAATCTCATGTATCTTTGGCATCTTTATGATTGATAAGAGTATTTAAGAATCAGCACACTCTCTTCTCTTTACCTTGCTCCCAACTGGTCTTATAATTTTATAGACACCGACACCTTCTTGCTTCATTCATCTGAACAGAGAATACCTCACATTATTCCAAGAGTCGATCTTCCTTAAACCACACCTCAGAGATATATGCAGCGGAACAAAACACATATTCAGCAGGCTCCAGGCAAGATGTCAAATTTTTTTTATAGGACATCATATGGAAGAATTATCCTCAATATCAGCCAGCAGTTAATGATTACAGAATATAGACATAACTCCCTCTTTCATATCAAAAACATCCTTCTCCTTAAAGAAAGACCAAAATCTCCAAAAGACAGACCAACCTGGTCATCACAGGTTAACAAATCAGAGTCACATGCAACAGAAGAAAAGCACGCCACACAAGTAATACCACTGTCATAATAGCAGCTACATCCAACACTTTGTTACTTCAAGTTTAATGCACTGGGAAGTATCTTCCCTAGATCTCACCCAGAACAGAACAAGACACCCTTTCTTAATCCAATTGAAATTCTCGTATACATATCACAAATGTCCTAAAAGATGTCGAGACATTGATCTCTGCATAACAACATCTGGACTGGATAAAGCATATTGATACATATCAAAACAACATCATGACATATGTTCCAACATCTTATATGACATGTCAATCAATCAAGAAACAAAAGTGAACAATGCATAATGATAATAACACAAAGATATAATGACCCAGTTCGGTGTATAACAACACCTACTCTGGGGGCTACCAAGCCAGGAAGGAAGTCCACTATCAATAGTATTAGTTCAAATATAAACTCCCCGTTTACAACTTCCCACATAAACCCTACCCAATGAAACTTCATAAATCACCTCATGATATCTAACAATCACAACCTCTGGTGACTGCATCAAACTACTTGAAAGACACCCCTTTCAAAAAATGTTCAGCCAAGACTCTTGACTAACAAACACACTTGGATTTGCTTTAAATATTCATCCAAGAACAATATAAAATTCATTACCTAAAGGCTTCTGAATCTATATACAAACAAAGTCTACCATAATGTATCAAACTGATACAAAGGGTGACTTACAACACAAGAAAGTACACGACTCTCAAAATCCTAAACCCTTATATTTCTTTTACAAAAGTGTTTCACAAGGCTTATTTACATTTATCTAGTTCTAAGTCTTCCTTTTATAATCTTCAGTTGTCCATGGCTTCGAAAATGCGGCATATTAGTTGCTGAAAATCCGCAGAATCTTCTGCATAAAAATATGACTTCAATCATTTGTTTCCTAATTTGTCTTCACAAATAGAAACTTATAAGACTCCTTGAAATCAGCTTGAATCTCTTCAATCTTCAACCTGAGCGCCACATAGGATAGCATAATATTCAAGAATATTTTGTACCTGTAACAAACAGAACTAATCCAACTGTTGAGCCAATCGTAGTTACAATGTCGAATGATTCTGCATAGGACATCTTTATTCGACATGTTTTTCTTCATATATTTTAACATCTTGTTCAGCAACTAGTTTGACCAAAATTAGTCAAACCTTTAGAGCTTTTAGTTTAACCATTGAAACAGTTTTCTTAAGGGCGGCTTCATATTTCCTATCATGTGAAATTAGTCCTTTTCCTTTCACATTCCTAGGATCACCAATTAAAGCTTACCCTAGAAGATGATCAACATGGCATCCAATTCTTCTCAAATTTTGAAATTGTTTGGCTTCTTGGAAATGTAAAGTAGTTTCATTAGGGGTTTGTGTGACTCTTATAAACTCTGTATTGAATTTAATTCCTTTGTATTGTTTTTCTTTCTACAAATGTTTGAAAGTTGTCCTCCAAGAGATAGTTCAGATTCTGTGAGTTTTTTTTTGTGGAATGGAAAATACAAGAGGAGAATAAACGGGTTTGTTTGGTCTTCAATCTGCAAACCAAAGAGTGAAGGGGCTTAGGAGTCAATAATTATGATTACTTGAATTCAGCTTTATTGAGTAAATGGGACTGGTAATTCATCACGAACTATAATGTTGTTAGATGTCGTATCTTAACTTATAAATATGGTGATATCAAAGGTCTAACTCTAGACCCTTCTTGGGTAGTTAACAATGAAAGATCCTCAATTTGGTGGAGGGATCTAATGATTTCTTTAGGTGTTTGGGGTGGGGGATGAATTGAACTAGTTCGGTAACAACATCTCTTGTAAATTAGGAAAGCGTATTGATATTGACTTCAAAGGCATAAATGGTTAAGGGTTGTTCCTTTGAAGCTCCAATTCCCCGACTTATTTGATTTGGTGCATGCTTCAGGACCAATAGTTGGAGGATCGAGTCAATGGTTGAATGGCGCTTGAAATTGAAATCTTAGTCTCAATTCTGATTTATTGTAGGATTCATCTCAGAAAGAGTGGATTGATCTTCCAATCACTCTCCAAAATTTCCATATGATTTCAGATGTTGATGATTTATTTGACTACTGCTGTGATGTTGTAGGTTTCTCAATCAAGGTGGCCTATGCAAGGTTGGATTCTATTTTGCCTGCAATTTACCAACCAGGGTTCGATCTTTCTTGTGGCATCAAGCTTGTTTGAAAATCCATTCTCCAAGTAATATCCAAATCTATGCTTGGAGACTCCTTCTGAATAAGCTCCAAACTAGGGACGAAATAGCCAAATGATGGGTCCTAAGTGGTGTGCATATTTTGGTTTGCCCACCCTGTCTTGGTCCGAATGAATCACACTTCCATCTTTTCCTTCATTGTCTGGTGGCATCTCAAGTTTGGGAGATTATTTTGGACTTGATTGGTTTAGGTCAGATAAATTCTTGTAATGGGATCGTAGCTCATTTGGCAATCTCATGAAAGAATTCATAAAAACTTACCTCTCCTCTTTTGCCTGACAGTCACATGGTCCTTTTAGTTAGTTAAAAATTCTAACATTGGCAAAATCTTTTCCGTGGGATTCTTTCGGAGTAAAATCTAAAAGTAATCTTGAGTTGGATAAAAGAACTTAGTTCTTGAATCCTTTGACTTGTATTTCTTAATCGTTGTTGTGAAATTTAATTTGTAATTTTTGTTGATTCCTCTATATTAGGGGTACTTACTCAAATTAGTACATCCTTCTTGGTTATAAGAAAAAAAATATGATTAATTCAAAACTCGTACCAAGAGATATGGACACTGGTCAAGGGCACTTGACGAACATTATTCCCACTTACAAATCGAATCTGATATTCTCAAGATTACATCTTTAGCAAGAGTTTCTTTATTACAAGAACTCAAATTACTCAGTTATTTTTATCTGTTTTTTCTATTATCTTATCTATCTTATTTTATCTCTCTTATTTTTACCCTAAAAAAAAACCTTCAAGTTCAACATCAATAAATTCAATCATAACTTTATTCGATACATGAATTTATCATTACTTTTATTTTATTATAATTAATGCTAATCTATGCACGTTTAGTTTATGTGCTTTTAACCTCCAACTTGTTTACCATTCATAACTTTTTTTTAACTATCTAAAGATATTATAAATTAATTAAAAACAAGAATGTTGAAATTGCAAATATTTTCCATTTGTTAGGTGGGCATCGCCATCATGTGTCCTTATGAAGGTCCCCTAGTAACAAACGAGTCAGACAACAACTTGCTGCAAATCTCATTTACCGCATGTATAACGTGTAGTAATATAGATATTTGTCATCTATGTAAACAAACTATGGCATGGTGTAGCTAGAGTTAATTAGGGATAAGAATGTTCTTTCCTAAAATTAACGTTTTTGTTTAATAATAATACGTTTATGTAACAAAGAAAAATAGAGGATCTAATATTCTTGTGTTTATGTTCAAAGTCTCTTTAGCCTGATCAAGAATTTTTTTTTCCACCATGAATAAATTGTCTATTTTACTTATAATAGCATGTAAATCATGCCATTTTAATATTATATAAATATTATATACTTATTATATTTATTTTTAAAATTTATTTTTAGAACAACTATTTTTTTCTCATTCCACCATTACCATAAGTTGTTTTTGTCTTTCTCTCTTTCCAATTAAAAAAGTAATTTAAACACTAAGAATGCAAGTAATTTAAACGCTAAGAATGCGTTTGATTTAATAAGAAATCGGAGAGGACAAAAATATCTCCTTCATCAGACTTTTTCTTTCATGGTTTGTTTTTATTTATCTAATATTTCTTTATGGGTACTTTTTTATTTTACTCATTTTTTCTTTCATTTACGTTTTTGTGCATAAGACATGTCTCCACAATATATATATATATATATATATATATATATATATATATATATATATATATATATATATATATATATATATATATATATATATATATATATATATATATATATATATATATATATATATATATATATATATATATATATATATATATATATATATATATATATATATATATATATATATATATATATATATATATATATATATATATATATATATATATATATATATATATATATATATATATATATATATATATATATATATATATATAAATTTTTCTCTGTTTTTTAATTTTATTTATTTTTAACTCATTTGAAGAATAAATGAAACAAGTTATTCATATTCAATTATTTTTATAATATTCAATAAAATCATATGGATTCTATCCACAATATACTTCATTAATATATTTATTTGATATATACATTAGATATTGTTTTTATATTTTAAATATTAAAATTGATTTTATGAATAAATTAACAATATAATTTTTTTATATAATATACAATTTATTATTTATTAACAAAGGATGAAATCGTAAATTTGTGTTATTTTGTTCGGTGTATAAGCATATTAAAACTAAAAATAATATAAAAATATTTTGTTCTGTTCATTAATCATCAAACACAATAGGATACAAAAAGTTGTATTGTAATTTAATCATATGTTCAATATTGTTCTATATTGTTCTATTCAATACTCGTCATTTTATAAATTAAATGCACCATAATCAAACAAAAACAAAATATAGTATCTTTCTCAGTCACTAGTTCTCGCTGACAACTCTACCACTTCGTCAACTGTTACCATTAGCATCATCTTTGAGTACGTGTAAGACAGACTAGTGCACATGGTCTCAAGTTTCTCTAAGTTAAATTATAATAAATAAAATCTCATAAAATATTTATCAGATTAAATCATAATTAAATATAATTTCCATTTTTTTTTTCATGATTAAATTGTTGCTAACTTACCTCTCATCTCCAAAAACTTAAGACACTCTTGTCACCACTTCTAATTAAAATGTGTGTACATCTTCAATAATTGATCTATATTTGTCCAACACGTCTTTGTAATGATTCAAAGGACAAGAAAAAGAAATATGTGTACATCTTCAATAATTGATCTATATTTGTCATCATGTTTGTAATAGTTTCCAAATTCCATTTATCTTTATTGTTGTTGAAAAAATGTTTATAGAGATAAAAATTGAGGTATAATAGTATCTCTCAAATGATTTCTCAAATTGTGATTTTGGTGTATTGTGATAACATCAAATGATGAAAGATCTAGAAATAAAAAATGAAATATAACCATATATCTCAGAGGATGACGCAGAGACGGCTCTTAAAAAAAATGGTTAAAATAAGATGAGTTTTCATTTGGAGAGTTATACAAATTCATTTACGTTTTTTTGAAAGAAAATAAAAAATAATACTTTGTTTAATGATAACGGAAAAATGAAAAACGCACTGCTGCATCGAATATTTTTGAAGAATCAAAAATCAAAAACCGCATTGAATTGAAAATCAAAATGGATTTGAATTGAAAATCAAAAACCTTGTTGAATTGAAAATCAAAAACCTTGTTAAATTGAATATCAACATTTAAACAAATTAAAATTATTTTAAAATAAATTAAAATTTTATATTTATTTATACTTAAAGTATCATTATCCAACCAAAACTCATGAGTGTTAAAAAGTTACCTTTAAATTAAACTATGATACATTAAAAAAGCAATGTCTCACAAATTTAAACACTACAATGACTGTTTATATTTTTTAATTATAGTGGGTTATTTTTCTTTTTTAATTTTCTCTATAGCATAGTTTAAAAAAATTGTTGGCTGGCCATCACCACCGTATGTCCATATGAAACTCCGCTTGTGCATATATGGATACTCAACAATTAAAACAATAAATTGCTCCAAATCAACTTTTTTTTATCGTGTAGTATGTTTATATGTATTATATAAAAAAATTATGACTAGATTTAGCTGGAGTTAATTAGAGATAAGAATGATCTTTCCTAGGATTAAGTAACATTTTGTTTTTTATAAGCCCAATAATAAACGTTTAACATAAGTTTGATAATATATTACTATACGGTAATATGATAGATATGACGTCGAATTTATGAAAAGATTTATATATGAGGAGGAATCAAATTATATATATATAAGGAGAAATCAAATTACATTTGAAAGTTACAAGTTACACTCGCTCAATAACTTCACATTGAATAATATTTTTTAAAATCAATCGTTGAATTGAAATATACCATCATATAGATCATATCTATAAAGTTTGAGATTAATCTATAATGAGATTTAGATGAATATCATATGTTTCACGAGATTGAATATCTATAAAGGACGAGATTTATTACCCATAAAGTAAGTGAAAAAAAGGTTTATTTGTGAAATTTATTCATTGAGATTGAAAGATTAATGATTTTATTGATTTGTTGTTGTTGTTGTGTTAGTAAGAGGTTTAATATTGTAATTATAGTAAGAAAAGTTAATGTTGTTGTTGTTAGTAAAAAGTTTTTGTTATTGTTGTTTTTGAGATTGAAGGTTTAATGTTGCTGTTGTCGTTGAGATCGATGTTTTCAAGGTTTAATGTTGTTGTTATTGAAATTTAATGTTGTTTGTTATACCCTCAATTTTTGCCCCTAAGATCTTTCATCATCTCATGTCATCACAATACATCAAAATCACACATGGGGATTGGTTCTCTCTCTCTCTCTCTCTCTCTCTCTCTCTCTCTCTCTCTCTCTCTCTCTCTCTCTCTCTCTCTCTCTCTCCTCTCTCTCTCTCTCTCTCTCTCTCTCTCTCTCTCTCTCTCTCTCTCTCTCTCTCTCTCTCTCTCTCTCTCTCTCTTATCTTTAAGTTTGCCCTTGAGGAATCACCAAGCACTTTGAATTATGTATCTCGTATATATGTATCTTATGTTTACTAACCCTTAATTAAAATTCAAAAAAAAAAAAAAATATGTGAGTGTCTCTCTTCATATTTTGTACATTGTAGATATTAAGCCAAGTTCATCTCTCTCACCTCCTAAGCTAGGATTTTGAAGATTGGTCCTCGGTAAAATGGCTATTCATGAATTTTAAAGACTTGAAGTTCAAGGTTATGGTTACGACATCAAAGTTATATGGTTTGAGAACTCTCTCAACTTCATTTGGTTAAGTTTGTCTCAAAGTTAGTGGTTGAATTCACCAAGAAGCTTCATAGGTTCATGTGTTTATTTTTATGTCTTCTTAAACAAGTTTCATCAAGCAATGAGGTTCTCATCAAATGTGCCTCAACATAATATCATTTCAAGGAATAATGTGATTCATCATGCCTTAATTTGCAAGAAAAGTTTAAAAGATTCAAAGTTGATTCAAAATTATTGACCTAATTTGGGCAAGTCCTTGATTGTATGGTCACAAGTGCATAACTCTCTCAGTTTTCAATATTTAAAAGTGATTCTTTTTTCCATTGACTCTTCTCATCATTTAAAACAACTTCTCTTTACATGACAAGAGCCAATTGTGCTTGGAGAATCATCAAAAGTTTAAAAAGATTATAAGTCCCTCTAAGGAGCCATTACAATGTTTGGCTTGACTTCTCAAGACCATAACTTGTTAAAATTTTGATATTTTGACGTTATTCCAAAACCATAGTTTTCTTCAAGGATTCCTTTGCAACTTCTCTTTAAGGACCTAAGGCCAATTTGGGATGGAAGGTCATTAAATTTTGAAAATATTGCAAGACCTTTAAGAAAGCTCTTGAAACCCTTGATTTGACTTCAAAAGATCATAACTTGGTCAATTTTCATCTCCTTGAGCTTATTCTTTTTTCATAATAATCTTTAATATGTATACTACAACTTTGATTCAAAGAGAAAGATCTAAAAGTGCTTGGAAAGTTATGGAATTCAATGAAACATTATAGGTCTTTTGTGGATTCTTCAAGAAATTTTCATCTGCTTCCAAGGACCATAACTCATTCAATTTTTATGATTTTTGAGTGATTCAAATTCCATAATTTCATTTGGAGAGTCTAATTCATTTCATATTCAAGGATCAAGAGCTAATTTTGAGTGGAAGACCATGTAAATTTGAAGAATATTATAGGTCATTATGAAGCTCTACACTTAGAAATTTTTCTACGTGTCAAAAGCAGTTAGTTTTTCCTGATTTCAAAGAGACACAACTTTCATCTCAATTGTCCAAATAAATTCTTTCTTGGCATATTGTAAATTTTTTGATGATGTCTTCCAAATGTGACAAGAATGAAACCACAAAGCCTCTTAAGCAAGTTGTCCCATGGATTTGAAGATGGCATCTTGAAACTGTAAATTCTCACCAAGTCAGATTGCAAATTGATTATTGTGGTTTCTAATGACCAAATTGGTGCGTCTTTTCCACTTAAACATGTTTAACAAAGTTGCTAATACTTGTTTAAGCATTGAAACATAAGTTTTGGCTGAGTTTTAATGAATTGGAGATCACACTTCTCATGCCTTCGAGCTTCACACAATTTCATTCCAATCCTCATCATTTCACACGCTTAATCTCTTCATTCATTCTCCTATAAATATAGAAACATATTCCATTCATTTCCTCAAGCTTAGACAAGTAGAATCACCCTGCCAAAGTCACACTCGAAGCTTGAAATTTGAAAATCAATTTCACTATTTCAAGCCATCTTTCTCAAAAGTCTTTGCTATTTCAGTATCCTTGATCATCATAAAAACTTTCCACAACAAAATCCAAACAATTCGAGCACAAAATCAAGCTATTCAAGTTCAGTTTCAGAGGCTTATAAAGTGAATTTGTTCAGGTAGATTACATAACCAAATCGTTTCAAATAAATTGTTAGGATATAGTCTCTTCTTCTCTGAAGCTTATGCTTCTTCTGGTTTTCATTTTCGTGTTGATTTGAGCTTGTAATTTCAATTTTCGTTTTACATTTTTCCTATGGTATTTTACAAATCTAGTGAGTTGTAGTTTATAAAAATTTGGCACGAGGATATGGTTAGGATACGTCTTGAAGAGATGCGTCCAATGATACCACTATGAGCGTCAAACTTTTCCATTTGAAGGATTTTTGTCTCGTCCTATTTGCAGGCGTCTGGAGGTTAAAGATGACTTACATGTCATCTTCAACCAATGAAGGTGCGCCATTTGAAATAATTTCATTGGCTTGACCTTTTTATGTTGCATACGCTCGTTTTGACTCAGCCTCACCATACATCATCATCTCTGGTCCGTTTGATGTGCCACATTGTTTAAATGAACCAAATCTAACGCTCCATGTTATTTATGATTTATTTTATTTTACAAAACTTTGTTTTGATTGATTTTATTTTAAAAAATTCATAACTCCTTTATTTTTATCCAAAAATTATAAAAAATTACACAAAAATACTTTGAATTATTTCTGACTTTGTGATTATTTTTTCATATTTTTATTTTTATGTTTGCTATTTTTTATAATTTTTGGATCGTTTGCTTTATTTTAATTGGTTTAAAAATACTTTTAACACTTTTTAAATTTTGGAAAAATTATGGAATGATCCAATGATAGTTTGACAACTTATGGTGACCTTGTTTGATTTTTATTTCTGACTTTTGATCGCTGGTTTTAAGAGTCTATCACAATTACTGACTGCAAGTGCATAGTCTAACTGAATAGTTTTAAAAGATATCGAACCCACATGGACTGTGAAAAATGAAGAGTTTAAAAAACGGAGTCTCCATAATAATGAAACCCTTAGGCAGCTTAACAATGCGGTTGAGTTCCTCGCGACTCATACCATGGCAATGGAGACTCAAATCTCCCTGCTTGCACAAAATCCTCTAGGATCCTTATTTGAAGAGCATATGGATGTTGTAATAACCAGTAGTGAAAAACAAATCAAAAATCCTAAGGAAAGTGATAATGAGGTTGAAGAGAGTAATAATGGGGTTGAGAAGAGTTCTGGTGAGAAAAGAGTAGAGATTGAGAAAAATACACTGACATCGTCCGAAAGGGAGGTTGTTGAGGAGGTAGAGAAGGAAACACCTATTATTGTTCCTCCTCCCTATACCCCATCGATTCATTTCCTGAAAAGGTTTGTGAAAGTCAAGATAGATTCCCAATCCAAAATATATGTGGAGGTATTAAAAAATATCCACATCAATGCACCTTTGCCTGAAGTTTTGCTTAAAAAGAGAAAATTTAAGGACCATGAAACTAGGGAAATCAACAGTTTTAAGAGGGGAGGGTTAACCTTTGAGGTGGTAGATGAAATAACTAAACCCAAACTTGAAAAGCTGATACTCAGGATAGATCCTGAACCACCACCACAACTTCAAAAGAATGAACCACCCCACAGAAGAAAGAAAAGAAAAGGTGAGGGATATGTGAGATGGCTTGATAAGTGGCTGTGGAAACCAATGATGATTAAAAATTCGATCGAGGAGTCATTCTTGAGAGAATCACCACCATGAGTGCTGACACTCTTGAGTCGCCAAGCTACCAACGTTAAAAGAAGCATTGCGTGGGAGGCAACCCATGAGTTTCAATTTAATGTTTTTGCTTTTGTTTGAGTTTACAAAAAAAAAGATATTGATCGCTTGACACCTATCAGTTGCATGTGGGAAACTATCGAGGTGAGCATTAATCAGTTTCTTATTCCTTTTCCCACTTTTTACTGAAACATTGAGGATAATGTTTGGTTTAAGTGTGGGAGAGGAACTTTACCGCTTTTCATTTATCGCCTCTTATTTTGCTTTATTGTTTTCTAGTTTATTGCATTTTTTTAGGATTTTATTCATTCTCGGTATTTGGTCGAGTCATTACATGTGATGTCAAGTATGTATGCATGTTTTTTAGTTGTTATTGAATTTCCCAAAAATTTTAAAATTTTAACCTTCAACAAAAAAATTTCTTGGATGCATGGCACACACACTCTGAAAGTATATAGGTCATCACACTTTAGGCTGTGTTAGAGAGACTTGGGAAAGTTTTAATAAAATCGATGCTATCATGACACCTAACCCCATCATTATGTGATATCAATTTGGATACCCATTATGTCAAGACCTTAGGCTCAAGTTTTCAAAGTAGCTCTTAAGTAGTTTATATTAGCAGTTAGCAACATCTTAAGCACAAACTACGTAGGGGGTCGATGAATATAAGTGAACGATCCCGTTTTTAATAAATAAATGATTTAATTATTAAAAAAACCTTCTAAGTTAGGTGACCCTCACCCAATTATTTAGCCCAACGATTGTTAAGCCTGTAAGGATTTAATAATAAGCATCCATTGTAGATTGGTCTAGAGGTCACTGGTATTGGACTTTATAGGGCGGGCTACGGTCCGATCCCCCGCAACCGCAGTTGGGAAAAAGGGGGATGCATTGTTTAAATACCAGAACCCCGTGCTAAAGACAAGAAAAGGATTATAGTCGCTAACCGATTTTCCCTACTATGTGTGTGTAGAGATATAGGTTGAGTTATAATGCCATGATTCGAATTGGTTTGCATAATGAGGAAGTCTCTGAACATTGTGTCGTTACAGTGTCCTTGGTATTGAATGTTTAGTACCTATCGATCTAACATTATCCTAGCAGCCACGTATGATTAGGATTCGTGTTTTTCCTTTGTTTTAAATCGCGCTTAATAATTTCTTTTACCATGTTGGTTGATTATTTGAGGACAAGCAATGGTTTAAGTATGGGGGAATTTGATAACGCGAAATTATATTTTTTATTCGACTTGACTCGGATGCATTTTTATTACCATTTTTCGTTTATTTATGCCGGAATATCTATTCCATTTCAGGTATTTCAGTTACATGCTAAGAAAGAGCTCTCATGCGAAAAAGAGTAAGAAACGTGCGAGAAACTAAGAAGACGGAGCAAAAGAACAGAAAAATATATAAACTTGGACCTGTGGCCCTCGCCATACAACTTGTGGCCCTCGCCACAGCTTGCCAAGAAGCGTGGCCCTCACCACAGCATGTGTGGCCCTCGCCACAACTCTAATATTGTAGCCACATATTTATTTTCTTGCAGCCTTCTCCATGCCCACAATCTCACCCACTCACCCCATGATTTTCTCAACTTCTCCAACCATTATCTCAACTACCTCTCACATGATAACTTCCAACATTTCTCACTATATAAAGGACCTATAATTCATTGTTTGAGGCATCCAAGTTTGTGCACGGAAGCGCTATTCATAGTTTTAGACAGAAATCACTTTCTAAAAGTGCTAGTTTATCACATCAGGAAACTACCACATCATTAGTGTTAGGCCTACAATATGTGTAATGCTTGGATCAAATCTTGCTGGTTTAATAGAAATTATTTCAGTTTCATCTATATTTCAAGTCTCGCAATTTATTCCCAACTTTTACAGGTTTCCTATTATTGCTTTATTATTATTATTTTAGTTTATCATTGTTAATTTGGTTATCATGTTGTTCTTAATTGCAATTGTTATGTTTAATTCACTTTCATTTAACAATATGTCTAGATAAATAGTTTTGAGTGTGGTATGTGAGGACCGTCGTTTCCGACGGGGCTCGGTAACAAAGTTGGCTTAATTATTTGTTTAAAAAATTCAGTTTCAGTTTTTAGTTTTTATATTTAATTTAATTTTCTTTGTCACGAGAGTGAGAGGCTTTTTAACACGGTTTTGTCACGAGAGTGAGAAATTAACTAAGGTTCGAGTCGACACTGCGAGAGCGTTGGGGTCAAACCGGATAATAAAAACAGGACATTTATCTTAAAGATGGTGACAGTGCTTTAAGTATCGATTAGGACTTGTTCAATTTTCAAAACACACTCCTTAATTAAAATGGGCGAGCAAGAGAAAGTCTCATGGTTAAGGAATGTGGCTTTATTCAAAACCACGAGAGTGTGAGGTTCATTCTTTAAATTTATATTTTCTACTAAACACATTTTTAACATTAGTATAAGCCAACGAGTTACAGAGTCCCTGAGGTACGCAGAATACACATCCCGACCACTTTTTTCTTATATTTCCTTAATCTTATTTTATTTCAGTTTTAGTTCTTAGTTTCCCCTAAATAAATTATTCATTAGCCTTAGCTTTACAAAGCAACAAAATATTACAATAGGTTGATATTGGTCTCTGTGGGTTCGACAATCTTTTATATTACTTCGACATTTCAGTGCACTTGTAGATGCATCAAACATCCCTTTTGTCACTTGAGTTTTCTCATTGCTAATGAAAAACCCTATCCTCCTTAGACTTCCAATCATCTTTCCAATAGAAGAAACCTCTCCAACTGTTCTGAACTATCCTTACAAACTTGATTAAGATATCAAGTTTTAGGATTAATAGAGTCACTTCACCCTGTAAGTCATAAATGGTTGACAATCCTTCATTCTTTTAAGACATAAGATTAGAAATAAACCACCTCATATTTCTTCATGGTTGACAACCCTTTTATTCTAGATACACAGATCTTTGAATAAAACAGCCAGCACATCACGAGATAATTCTTCAAACCAGAAATCTTCATTAGAAGTCCATCTTCCAGTCTAACCAGTAACATCCTTGGAAAATTTATAATCAGGAACACTTTCCTAATTAAGCCAAGAAATAGAAAACTCATACAATTATTCTTGAGATAAGTTGGGCATTCTTCTCCAAAAAGATCTAAGTTCATCACACCCATATGAATGCTTTGACATTGATTTATCTACTCCAATTCTAGCCTTTTCTTTAGCATCATATACTTGTTGAAGTCATTATAGATTTTCTGGACATTTGGTCTAGACATTATGTCCAATATCTTCAACGCCTAATTGTATTTCCTTCCAAGTAACACAATAGTAATAAGAAACCCTTCATTAGAGACCATGGCACAATTTTCTGAAAGTTGGAAACAAAAAGAATGCTCTTGTTATTCTTTAATGGCTTATCACTTTCATGTCAAACCTCTTGATTAGAAACCTGAGAAAACTTCTTCTTGATCATCCTCACATCTGAATTATTTTTTTTTCCAAACACACTTAGATGTGCCTTTATGAGTGGACTTGAGAAATTACCAAGTATCTTTGGCTATAATATAAGTGATTCAGAGAGCTTAATAATTCCATAGATCATGAAGTTGATAATTTCATAGTGACAAAGAGCCAACTCAAACTCTTCCCTTCTATCTCTTCAGCACCAGGAACCTCTTATCTTGATAATTCTTCAATATCTGCTATCCATTGACAACCAGAATGCTATCATTCCAGTCTTCCAAAAAGAACAGTAATACCACAAAAATAATCCCTGAAGCTCACCCAATAAACCAGGGTGCCTGCTCTGATACCAATTGAAATTTTGGTACAGGAAGCACATGTTAAAACTAATATCCTAATATCAGAACAATGTCAAGACAGATGATACAACATTTGTTGACAAACTGAACATATTTATCAAGATGTAAGTGATACTGAAATAAAATTACAGAGTGATAAATAACATAGCTAATTATTAATTCAGTTCGGCGAAACATGACCTACATCTGAGGGCTACCAAGCCAGGAAGGAAATTCACTATTAGAAGTATTAATTCAAAGCCTAAATAATTCTAGTTTACAACTTCTCACTTAATCACTGTCCAGTGTAACTTCTACCTAGAAATGATCATCTAGATATGAGAAATCCCATCTCACTCCCTAAATCACATCAATGATATATAATAGTCTCGATCCCAGTAACTGTATCAAAAAACAACTCAACAAGAAGTTTACACTTACAATACAAAGATACTTAGCTAAGACTCTTAACTAAGAACAATACTTGGTTTTTCTTAAAAGCTTCAACCAAGAATAATACTCAACTCATTACCTAAAGTCTTCTCAGTGAGAACATTATGTCTACCACAAGTATTAAAAGATACAAGGATGACTTACACCCACACAAGAGACTCTCAAGACCTAAGACTCTAAGCTTCCCCTAATTTAAAAGTTATTGAAAGTTATTAATTGAAAGAATTGATACATTAGGTTTAGGTCTTCTATTTGAATACACCTCTATAGTCCATGGGCTTTAAAGTCTGCATCCAGATATTTCTTGATTCGTAAGCTGAGTGATGCACCAATTGTGCAGCAAAATCTCCTTAAATCTTGGAACAAACAATACAAAGTTTTATAAATTTTCTAAAGGCCAAATTTAGTAATTAGGTTCAACTGGAGATATAAAATTGTTCCAGATAAAATCTTCTTGACATGGAGGAGTAAGAAACAAGGAGTTGTAGCAATAAGTAGTGTAGAAGCCGAGTTTAGAGATATGTCTCAAGGTATTTTTGAAGGATTATGGATCCTTATATCTCTAGAATAACGTAAGATGAAAATTGAGCTTATATTGAAATTATACTCTCAAAGTATAGATGTTATTAGCATAGCTCATAACCTATTTCAACATGACATAACCAAGCATATTGTGATTGATCCATGCTTCATAAAGAATAAGTTAGATGCTGCAATTATATGTCTACCTTTTGTAACTTCAAGTTAACAAACTGCAGATATCCTGACCAAAAGTTTGACAAGACCTACCTTTGAGCATTTGATAGACAAATTGGGCATGATAGACATTTACGCACCAACTTGAGGGTGTGTTGGAAAATACATTAGTCTTTTATTTCCTTTTTTATTGTTTTCTAGAAAATTTCATTAACCCCGTTTATTTTCCTTTAATTTTCATTAAGATAATTTATTGTAATTTATTGTATTCCCTATTTATAAACCAGCTTTGGGTCGAGGAATAAAACATAACATCGTTTTACTTATTATGATGTTAAAACAAATTTTTTATAAAATTAAGAAGAAAAAAAGAGTTTTACTCTCAGTTGTTTCACTAAACCAAAGCACTTTCTAGTTTTGAAAATACAAAAATATTGTTGTTAGGGGTCGAATTTGTGACCATTCACTTTTCCCCTCGATTGACAGTTTACCCTAGAGAAAAAGTGGCGCACTTTCCATGACAAAATTTGTTACCTTACCCACAAAACCAAGGTAAAACCCCTTTTCCAATCGAGGTAAAATCACTTATTCATAATAGTGTGTGTACAAGTCAAAAAGGATTCGAATTTAAGATCTTTATTTTCAACTTTTGAATGTAACTAAATTGTTGATATTTATAAATCAACAACTTAAAAAAATGATAGAGACATTTTGATAGTGAGTTAAAATAAACTATTATGTGGTATGGACTATTTGAATGTTTACAAAGTAAATTTATTTTTATCTAACAAAGATGGTTGGTAAACGGGACCGACCCAATCAAATTAGAGATCTCATTCTAACTTTAAAAATAGGCCTAAATTTATTTAAAAAAATACAATTATAATAATTAAAAATAACACATAAAAATATATAATTATATATTAATAAAAAAATTATAATTATAATTATTTTAACTCTACTCAATCTCATTTTTTTAATGTATTAAATTTTTTATCGTATCATTTTATAATTTATTGATTTTTTTATAACATTTTTATGTTTATTAATTTTAATATAAAAAAAATTGAACAATTTACAAATTAGGGGCCCTCTAAAATTTGAGGCCTTGTACTGTGGAGCTTGTTTCTCCTGCATAGGGCAGGGCCTGTTGGTGAATCATTGGTTGAACTTGATTAGTTGTCTGTTTTGAAAGTGGGTTCGTCTATCGAACATTGATTTTTTGTTGTTGGATTGAGAGCAAGACTCACTAAGATGCTTAAGTAAATAAGGGTGTGTTGGGGGGCCAACTACTCCCTTTTTACTTGTTGATAAAATTTTTCACTTTCCTTCATCCGACTCTTTTGAGAGATTTCTTGCTGAAGTCTTGGCGCCGCCAATCTGTCTCAAATTCCTCTATTTTTCTATAATTGTGTTTGACAATGTTTTTGCAGTTTCTTTTTCTTTAGAGTACTTGTGGTGATCTTTATTGGTATTTGCATTGTGGAAAATGAGCGTACAAAATTATATGCTTTTTGGATGGATTATGCACGATGCTAAATTGGAATAAAAAATAGAAAGTAGGTGAAATGAATATCCAAAACAATCAATATGTTGATTGTATCATAATCGAGTTACATGAGTTGTGTAAAATGAACAACATCAATATAGTAAGAAATCTAATATTACAATGTGCATGTTTAATCAACACGAAGAGCGTTTTGAAGTCTTAATCTAACAAAACCTAAAATTCTCAACAAAATCGTTATAAATATGATAAGCACTAACCACATGTGATTCTAAGAAGGAAATAAACCTAAACATGCAATTCTAAACAAAATTAAAATAGAGAGAGAAAAAGAAGATAAAATGTCGAATGTATACTGGCTTGAGAATTCGTCTTTGTTATACGTACTCCACTCTCCAATGGTTTCCCATTAAAACTTTGTTGTTCTTTCACTATGATTTTGAGAAATTTACACAAAGTCATTTTGTACAATCATAATTTAAATAAATGTTAAACCTGAGAAATGCTCTCTCCTCGGAAGTTGTTGCCACATCAGCATATATTCTGAACAAGTGTCCAACGAAGAAACTGAAGGAAGATGTTCCTTTAGAGAAATGGACTGGAGATAAGCAGAGTGTCAGTCATCTGAAGGTGTTTGGCTCTGTCTGTTACAAACACGTTCCAGAAGCTAGAAGACAAAAACTGGATGATAGAAGCAAAATAATGTTGCTGGTGGGGTACCACAGTACATGTGCGTATAAGCTTTATTGTCCAGAAACTAATAAAGTTGAAGTCAGCAGAGACGTTGTGGTGAAAGAGTCTGAAGCATGGGATTGGAACAAATCTCAATCTGATTCTGGTGTAATGCCAACACCTGAGTTTTCCTCTGAAGATGTCTTAGAAAGATCAGAAGATGAATCTGACTCTGAAGATCCTGAAGATTCTGAAGATGAGTTAGAAGAAGATGATCCAGATACTGATGATGATCCAGAATCTGATGGTAATCATAGTTCTGGAAGGGAAAACTCTGAAGGTGGCAACTCTGAAAGTAGTAGTTCTAGTGTAGCTTCAGAACAAGCTCAAAGACCACAGAGAATCAAACAAAAACCCAGAAGGTTTGCAGATTTTGACATGCTGCAGGATAATGACGTTGACTCTGAAGAAGAAGTCGTTCAATGTGCCATGTTAGTAGATTCTGAACCAGTGGGCATTGAAGAAGCTCTCAAGAAGAAAGAATGGCTTAATGCCATGAAAGAAGAACTTGAGGCAATAGAAAGGAACAAAACTTGGAAATTGACTAAACTTCCAGATAAGAAAAAAGCCATCAGCGTCAGATGGGTTTTTAAGTTGAAACTTAAGTCAGATGGTTCCATTGGCAAGCACAAATATAGACTAGTAGCTAGAGGTTTTCTTTAGAAACCTGGGCTAGATTATTTTGAGGTGTTTGCACCTGTAGCTAGGAATGAAACAATCAGACTGGTGATTGCTTTAGCTGCAAACAGAAACTGGCCTTTAATGCACCTGGATGTGAAGTCAGCATTTCTGAACGGTCCATTACAGGAGGAAGTTTACGTGTCACAACCTCCTGGATTTGTGAAAAAGAATCAGGAAGGGATGGTATACAGGTTAAATAAAGCTCTGTATGGACTGAAGCAAGCGCTTAGAGCTTGGAATCTGAAAATTGATTCATTTTTCAAGAAGCAGAGGTTTCAGAAGTGTGAGATGGAATATGGAGTTTATGTACAACACTCTGATAGCAATATGATTCTGGTGTGTCTCTATGTTGATGACATCTTGCTAACAGGTAGCTGCCCAGAAGATATAAAGAAGTTCAAGGAAGTTCTGATGAATGAGTTCGAAATGACAGATCTAGGAAAAATGACATATTTCCTAGGAATGGAGATTATGTACTCGAAGAAGGGTATCATTCTGCACCAGTTAAAATATGAACAAGAACTTCTGAAGAGATTTAAACTGCAGAACTGCAAAGTTGCTGTGACACCATCAGAAACCAATCAAAAATTGGATTCTGACTCTGATGGTGATTCTGTTGATTCTACAACCTTCAAACAGCTGGTTGGCTCTCTAAGGTATTTATGTAATACTAGACCTAAAATTTGTTATGCAGTTGGGTTGGTCAGCAGATTCATGAGTAATCCCAAGTGGTCTCATTTCCAAGCTGCTGTCAGAATTCTGAGATATATTAAGGGAACTCTGAGATATGGAATGTTGTTTCCTTCTGAAAGAAAGACAAAGTCAGAGTTAGTAAGTTATTCTGATTCTGACTGGTGCGGAGACAGAGTGGACAGGAGAAGTACCTCTGGATACTTGTTTAAATTTCTGGGAGGTCCCATTTCCCGTAGTTCCAAGAAACAGCCTGTTGTATCTCTGTTAACATGTGAAGTTGAGTATATCGCATGTGATGTAGCTGCTTGTCAAGCAGTTTGGCTTCTGAATCTCCTGCATGATTTAAAGGTTGAGGTTGAGGAACCTCTGAAGCTGATGATTGATAATAAGTCTGCAATTGATCTTACCAAGAATCCAGTGCTACATGGAAGAAGCAAGCACATTGAGACGAAGTATCACTTTCTCAGAAATCAAGTTCAGAAAGGAGTGTTAGAAGTTCTACACTGTAGCACTCAGAAACAGCTTGCAGATCTTCTGACGAAGGCAGTTAAAACAGATCAATTTCTTTGCTTAAGAGATGAAATTGGTGTTGTTAGCTTCTGATAGATTATCTAAATTAAGGGATGGTATTGGAAATGTAATTTATTTAATGTCCACAATTCCCAATACTTACTCTTTATTAGGGCCTTTTGGCATTTTCAATTTCTAGTATAAATATGCTACCTAAACTATCAATATTGTATCCCAAATTCATTCCTCTATTTGAATATTAAGAAGTAATTCTCTTTGTTATCATTCATTGTTCATTCTTTATCTCTCCTTCCATTACCTTGCAACATGTAAGTTAACACCTAATAGTGTTAAAGTATGTCAACCCACCAACTTCAGAATGAATGTTTCTTCATTCTTATTCTCAAGATCTTTTCCGTCACTATAATATTGAAAGGGTGACCTTGACAAGAGCTCGAAAGATATCTTTATATAATGTTAGATAATTACTCCCTATATTATAAATTAAATGATAAAATGTTGGTTAACTTGACTTTCAAGTTATTTCAAAAATAGAAGAATTAAAGAGAGATCAAAACGGATTTGAAAGAGATGTATATTTATTGAATTGATAAGATAAAGGTACATGGTAGTGAGGGATTTATGTGATTGGGAAAGCAATAATGATCTAACTAATCATAACAGCTAAGTTGCGAAAGTTTGTTTGTGTGCAAGTCATGCCTGTAACACTTATAAGTTGTCACTAATAACAATGTACAAAAATTTAGTTATACTTCTAATATTCTTCCAAATTCTTATTTTTAAGTTTTTTTATTCACGTTAATCTATTAGGCTTTCGAACTTTAGTTGTTTTAAAGGTTTGTTATAACTGCAAGTTGTAATTACGTCTTACAATATTCGATCTTCAATTTTTCTTTATTAATTTGATCTCTTAAATAATATTTCATTTTTATGTGATTGCTTCTACCTTAACTCATTGCATGATTTGCTAGATTAATTATTGATTTATTATCAACTAGAAACTTGATCTTTGCAATCTCACTTACATTCAATTCATCAATTGACATTTCAAACATCTATGCTTGAGAGACTACATAAGAGACTACAACATATTGTGTCTCACATAAAGATAAAACCATAATCTCTTACCTCTTTGAACTCTCTAAAATTAGTCATGCTCCAATCATGAACAAATAGCCGGATGTGCTCTTCATATCATCTTGATCATCACTCTAATCTGAGTTAGAGTAACCATAAAATCTTGGCTTTAAACCTTGTATTTTGCTTAAGTGGCATGAAAATTTCATGATCTGTTATACCTATATTATATCTTGGGATTCTCTTGACTGCAAGCAAATGACATAATCACTACTACAAATAACGCTACTAACGTTGGACACGAAATGTGTTTTATCTCGACAATAGATACGACGTGAATAAGGTCGTCATAAAAAATAAAGACTTATCACTTTGGTGTTTAGAACACCGAGGTAAAATTTTATTAACGCATGGGTTTAAACCTCAGCAGCAACAACTTTTATTATTTTCAAAACTAGCATATTTTTTATATCGGTTTATCAAAATAAGTGAGGGGTTATTAGTTTTTTTAAAAAAATACAACTCGTTACATTGTTTACTCAAAATATTAATAAAATAATTTGTTTACAAACTACTATGTTTACCCAGAATATTACACTTTTTACACATAAAAAAATTAATTGTCCATGAATATCATATGTTGGATCTTCAATTTCTTGATATTCTCGGAAAGATCAAATGCATAGGAAAATCTTTTCTCCCAAAAAAAATGGGTATTTTCTATGGCTTTTACTTGCATTTGTTTCGGATATGAACAAAAGAAGGGTTAGATAAATAAATAATATTCTGCTCAAATAAATACTTAAGAACACAAACCTTAAACCCAAATAATTTTCTGCTCTTGCAATCCATTGGAGAACTATTTATGGAAAACACTCTTGCAAACCTTAAACTCTTCATGATGTTGGATATTATGGGGAAGATCAAATGATGGGTTAGATAAATAAATGATTTTCTACTCAAATAAATATTTAACAACACAGACCTTAAATCATAGAGAACTCTTTCTAACAAAGACTCTTGCAAATCTTAAAGTTGAGAATAGTTTCAGAATGTTTTTATAATGGAAGTTATTTATGTTTCATGTAGACCATTAATGATAATGTCTGAAGCGTTGATAGTCATGAAATGGACGACAAGAATTTGATTAATGATTTGATAAATATCTCAATTTTAACGCTAAATGTTACCTCGATTTTTAGGAAAATCTACATATTAGAACATTTAATTTACAAATAAAAACTACAATTAAATTAGGGGTTTTAATTTTAATGCTCAATTTTAACGCTAAATGTTTCCTCAATTTTTAAGAAAAACCGACGGGTTAGAACATTTTAATTACAAATAAAAAATATAATTAAAACAGAGGTTAGAACACCGACGTGGTGTGCATGTATTGGAATTATATTACTTAGATAGAATAACAATGATCAACAATATTCAAGTCGTAACGTCTCTTTTGGATTATTAAGGAGGTTTTTTTGAGCTATTTAAACGTCTAACTACCAACTCGTTATGTCTTCAAACATTGTTTCTAAGTCTTTTCCTATTTTCAACGTCTCATTACCAACTCTCTGTGTCTTGTTTCCTTGTTTCAAAGTCCTTATTTTCTTATCAAAAATAGATGTAAATCTGTTGTTTGTTATCAATGCAAAGTATGTTGATTTCAATGTTTTCGATCGTTTTGAACTCAGGAAAATTGTTAACAGACAAAGGTTAAACAGTTACTTTCACATTTTTCATGGTCTCATATACACTAATCTCGTTAAAGAATTCTGGATGAATGTCTCCGTTGTGCCAGCTGGTCATGATAAAGTCATTCAGTCCTATATCAATGACTCTCATTTCTTCATTACTCCATTAATAATTGCTATAACAATCAACTATCAAGAGACAGGTAGTTGTGTTGAACATTATAAATTCAATAATGTCTACTCAACCCAACTTCATCGAATTTATGCCAACCAAAATAAGCTCTTCAGTCCTGCTTCTCTACTTCCAATTGCAAAATTTTGGTTTCAACTTCTAGTGGCAAATCTCTACCCAAGAGAGAAAGACCTGAAAACACTTGGTATGACAAACATCCCTTGCTATTCCTCACCTACAACATCAGAGTTAATCTTTCTCTCACCATTTTCGACTTCTTGAAGAAAATTATAAAAGAATTCTCGGGAGGAAATGAATTTCCTCATACCTTATGGAAGAGTTCTTTTTGAACTTTTCTATAAGTTAAGGATAGTTAGAGGTAATGTTGAAGTTGAGTGGACTGAGAAATTTGAATTTTTTGAGTAATTTTCTTTGTTGTGTTGTATTATTATTATTATCAATAAAATATTTTTTTCTATTATTGCCTATTCTTGTTTATTGATAACAAAGTTTTTGAGTATTACTAATTAACAAAAAACTATAGCATCTGGAAAAGGCGCCAAGTGATAAATCGTTGAAAAAAGTTTTAAATGCACCAACGAGGATTCGAATTGTGCCTTATAGCTATATTACCCCGGTTCTCAAGAAAACTGAGATAACAGGTTTATTAATATTTTTATGAATAAAAAAAGGAGCTAACTTATAGTTGTGTTACCTCAATTTTTTATAACACTGACGTAACATGTTGTTTATCTTATTAAAAAATAAAACATTTCGCTCACAAGACATATCTTCTCAGTTTTTAGTATGTTGGACATGAAAGCTTCGTCATAAAAAGTGTTATTCATTGTAGTGAATTTAGATTCCTCTATATGAATATGTTTACCAATCTCACACTATGATGAATATATGTTCTTGTGTTGCAAAGGTATCTTAATGAGCCAATGATTTGTTTGTACATAGTTCCTACTGTAACACCCTTCTAAATCCACATACTTTTTGCATATATTTTACAAAATTAAATCAAATAAAATCACCAACAAGGGTGTCACGTCTTCATAAAGACATCATATAAAACATACTGCTCCGTAACACGGATTTTCAAAACATCTAAAACAAATAATTCTTTAATATCATCGAATATCAAAAATTCAGATTATTACAGTGGACTCATAGTTTCAAAATATCTTTATTGAAAATACTTCAGAGTCTTCCTCACACTTTATCGTCCATGATTCATAAATCAAACAACTAAATACCATGAAAGGTAACTCACCATCTCAAAATAAACAAAAAAACATAACAGTTTCACAATAAACGTTCCCAACCCAGATGTTACATATCAGAGCAAGATCCTCTTATTCAACAGAAATAAATGACGTACTCTAAAGCTAATCCTCTAAGCTTTAATGCACTAATCCTGATCACCTGCAAGTTACCCGCGTATAGAGGCAACATTTCCAAGAAGAAATAGTGAGTAATCATAATCATTATAAAAGTCATAAGGAATAGATATAGTAGTTACAACATAAATAGCAAAACATCACACGCCATCAAAACTTCATGTTATACTCACACATCCAGTTCATCATTTATTCATATCCTCATCATATCATCAGTAAACAATCATCACCAAGACATCATTAGTTCACATATTCACAAAGCATCACTTAATCAAACATTATGAAATGCCACAAAGAATGTAATGCAAATTCATTAGACTCATGCATGTGGTACCAAAACTTCATTGATGGCTCAGCCACCATTTCTCCAAAGATCCCACCAATAAAATCGATTCCTGCTTAGAACCAGAGCACATCATAATATTACACTAAACCCACACTATAGAATTGAGGTCATCATTATACTATCATCCTATCATCATCACTGGACCAATTGTCCTAACAACATCACTGGGCCGAAGTCCTAAAATATACCATGAATGCATGATGCGCAACAACACAATAAATACGATCACGACTAGTCAAAATGCATCATTCATTCATGTAATCATAATAAGGTCATCACATACACCATATATGGCATCATCACGACATCATCAGATCATCATACCAACAACATAGTATCATCCTAGTGTGAACAACTCATCAAACAACGCACGTCACTATAGTCTATCACAGAGAAGTCTAATTTTATCATAGCATAGTGTTGTACCCCAAAATTTTCCCTCATTTCTCAAGAATTTTTCTCACAAGGATTTATTAAAGTTCGAGATTGCACAAGTATAATTGAATTTTTAATGCCTCACATAGTTTCTATGAATCATATTGAATTTTCAAGCATCAAGTCAAAGAAGAAACTGTTGAAAGAGCAAAGCAGAAAAATTTGATTTTTTTGAAAAAATTGAAGAAAAGCAAGCTTGCTTCGATTGATACATCCTTCAATTGAGCACTTAACCTCCTTCAAGAAAGCTTGATTCAGGGGCTTTGTTTGAGAACTTAACTTCCTTCGATGCAAGCTTTGGTTCAGAGGCTTCACTTGAACATTTGACTTCTTTGGAGCAAGCTTGATTCAGAGGCTTCGATTGAGCATTTGGGCCTCCTTCGATGCAAGCTGGATTCACGAGCTTTCGATTGGGCATCTGGCCTCCTTCAATGCAAGCATTCCCAGGCTTTGATTGGACTCTGGCCTCCTTTAAACTTGCTTCAAATTCCCAAGTTTCGTTTGAGGCAATTGCCACTTGCATGCTTGCTTCATACAAGCTTCGATTGAACAAATGGTTATCTTCATACAAGCTTCGATTGAGCATTGGCTGCTTCATGCCAGCAGGCACAAGGCAATGGCCTCCTGCAACTTTCCTTCGATTCAGAAGGCAATGGCCTCCTGATATTTTTCTTCGATTCAGAAGGCAGTGGCTTCCTACTAGTGTCCTTCGATTTAGAAGGCAATGGCCTCCTGAAGGCTTCCTTCGATTCCTAAAGCAAAGACTCGCCTCATGCTAGCATGCATAAGGAAATGGCCTCGCGCTGGTTTACTTTGATCCATAAAGCAGGGGCCTTATGTATGCAAGTTTCGATTGGACAAAGATTACCTTCGCACAAAGCTTTGATTGAAGTATGGGTTTCCTTCGAAGCAACATACTTTGAATCCAACTCTGAACCCTTCGAGCGAGCTTAGTTGAAGAACATTGATCAAATCTCATAGCCTTATCCTCCAAATCTCACTTGTCGAACTATGTTGCTTTCAAATCTTTACATAATCAGAGGCTTACACAAATTTGTGATACATTATACAAAAGTTCGAACTCTTTTTGTAACAGAAAGTTGACGCTATGGATGAAAACCAAAAAAATCTCAACAATCAAAAATTATCTTTCTTTTCTTTTTTTTAAATGAGAAAGAAAAATCAAAATCTAGCAAATGAAATATTTAAACCTAAATTTTATAATGTGCAATATATCAACTCATAATGATTATCCTATTTTTTTTTATTCATATCTATTCTATCTAATATATATTTTATCATGTAAACTAAATCAACTCCTAATAATTATCGTATCTTATTCAAATATTTATTCTATCTAGTATATATTTTATCCTAGATACTAAATCAACTCCTAATAATTATCGTATCCAATTTCTTTATCTATATATACAAGCCTACACATAAACTAAAAACATAAGTTCTCCTCTCACACACACACTTAGCCTAAAGCATCAATTCTCCATACTACACAGCAATGGAAGAAGTTAAGCCTGTGAATTTGATTACCGTTCTTAGCATTGATGGCGGAGGAGTCAGAGGAATCATTCCTGGTGTTATTCTTGCCTATCTTGAATCTCAACTTCAGGAGATAGATGGTGCTAATGCAAGACTTGCAGATTATTTTGATGTAATTGCTGGAACAAGTACGGGTGGTCTCATTACAGCCATGTTAACTGCTCCTAATCCAAATAACCGTCCTTTATTTGCTGCCAGAGAAATCGTTCCATTTTACCTTAAAAACTTGCCACTTATATTTCCACAGAATAGGTATACTTATAATTAAGTGTGATATTAGAACTTTAGAACTTCAGAACAAATTAATTACTGTTGAATTACTATTCAATTTGCAGTGGAATATTTGCACCGCTGGTGAACATAGCGAAAACTTTAACAGGACCTAAGTACAACGGAGAGTATCTCCAGAAGACAATAAAAGAGATAACAGGAAATACACTTTTGAGCCAAACTGTCACAAACATTGTTATTCCATCTTTCGATGTTGAAAAACTTCAGCCTACCATTTTTTCTTCCTATCAGGTATTGGCGTTGATTCTTGTTTTTTAATACAAATAAAAATTTAACGCGAGCACATGCATGCATGTGTTTAAATTACCAATATTAATTTATGCAGATTGATGCTGAGCCAGCTTTAGATGTAAAACTGTCTGATATTTGCATAGCTACATCAGCTGCTCCAACTTATTTGCCTGCTCACTATTTTGAGAAGAAAGATGAACAAGGAAGAGTGATTAAAGAATATAACCTCATTGACGGCGGCGTTTGTGCTAACAATCCGGTAATATTGCAGCTCGAGAAGAAATCATATTGAAAAAAAGTCATGTCTTATTAAGTTTTACAAAATGATATTATAACTTATAAGGATGTAATAATTCGGCTGAATCTAAAATTAATTAAACAAATGAAGATATTATTGATTTGATTTTTGATAATGAATTTTGCAGACTATGGTTGCAATAAGAGAAGTGACAAAGGATTTGATAAGGCAGCCAAAAGGGAGAAATGTGAATAATGTTGGTATAGGATATGATCGTTTTCTTGTGATATCAATAGGGACAGGATCAAACAAGAGTGAGAGAAAGTACAATGCTAAGATGGTAGCTAAATGGGGTGCTTTGACATGGTTATTCAACACTGGTGCAACTCCCGTTCTTGACTGTTTCAACGAAGCAAGCACTGATATGGTTGATTATCATAATTGCGTGCTTTTTACGGCCCTTCAATCTCAAGACAACTACCTTAGAATTCAAGTAAGTAAATATGTTTTTCTCATTACTATATTTATATATATATAGTAAAATTCTTACAAACTTAACACGGTTTCATAAAACAGGATGATACATTAGAGGGAGAGTTAGCTTCTGTGGATATATCTACTAAAGATAATCTGAATAATCTGGTGAAAGCTGGTGAGAATTTATTGAAGAAAAAATTTACTAGAGTGAATCTAGATTCAGGTATATATGAAACAGTTCCTGATAAAGGTACCATTCAGGATGAACTCAAAAGGTACTGATTCATTTTATTTTAACTCATTTATTTTCTAATGGTCCTAACTAAGATGGAAAAAATACTAACAAATATTGATATTTATATGTTTGCAGGTTTGCAAGTTTACTGTCGAAGATAAGAAAAGAGAAAAAGTCTAAGCATCAAAATGGCAAGTGAATGAATGATCACTAGATTGAATTTGTCAATCCATTGCAGAAGCTATATATTTTAATTATTTGCTTAATTTATAATTCCTGTAAGATTATGATGCAAGTTTGTAACATTTTCAACTTCTTTAACTATGAATAAAATAAGTGTGGTTGATAATGTTTTATTGATTGCACCACGAGTATAGGTATTGTTGCAATTTGCTCTAGCTCACGAATTGAATTATTTGGTTAAGTTGAACTGAAAAATATAATTCATAGATTATGGGTCTCAGGTAAGATTGTTGATTGGAAAAATATAAATCTAAGAAACCTGTATAATAAAATAAGGAAGCTTAATGGAAAGACTATGTTTGTTCTATTAGCTCCACTTGTTACCTCGGATTGTAATAATACGCATGTCAACCCACCAACCTCGTAATGAATGCTCTCCACTTTTATTCAAAAGATAGCTTTATTTAATGGTAGATAATTATTCCCTCTTTTTTGTCATTATATAAACTATGAAATGTAATTTATATGAAAAGTAAAATATTATGAATAAGTTTGCAAATTTAACTTCTATTAATGAATATGATAAAGAAAAACTAAAGGTCTATTTGATGTGCAGAATAAGATGGAGACAATTTATAATAAAGGTCAATTACATAGAGAGTGAGTGAATATTAAAAAAAATCCAAATATTTGAAATAAAGAACCTGAGTTTCTTATAAACAACAAACTCAATCCTAACCACCTAACAAAATTTAATACCGCATATCAGCCGCCACTTATCACCTATAAGATTCTAACTAGACATGTAGTACCAAATAACAAGAATTAAAGCTAATTAACATATCACGCTATTTATGTTATATTAAAATAAGAGTTTTTTTTAAAAAATCAAAAATAGGATTTATAAGATTGTGTAAACAAATTCTTTACTAATTCTCACCTTCCAAAGGCCATACCTGTCTCTTTCATTGCTTTAATCTCGAAAAATCAAAATCCTCAAGGTCTCAATGATTACCGTCTAATATATTTAATTAAATGTGTTTATAGAATCATTTCAAAATTGCTAGCTGGGAAACTGAAAACAATGATCGACAAATTTATCTTAAAATTATAATATGTTTTCATTCCAAACGGACATATGCTAGATGGAGTGGTTATGTTGAATGAATCAGTGGATTTCACGCAAAGAAATAAAAATTACGTGTTTGTGTTCAAAGTTGATTTTGAAAAAACCTTTGACTTTGTGTCTTGGGATTTTCTACTTTACATCCTAAGATGTATCAATTGGATTCACACTTGCGTGTGTTCTAGTTTCTTTTCTCTTATGATAAATGGTAGTCCCACGTTGGATTTTCAAGAATTAGAAGGTCTTTTCCAAAGTAACCTGCTATCTTGAATCTCAAAGAAGCTAAAAACCAGGAGTTTGACTTGTTACAATTTGCGCATGACACAATCATTCTGGAAAACGCAAATTTGGAAAACCTCTGATCCATTAAATCAATGCTGCAAGGTTTCAAATTGGTCTTTAGTCCAAGCGTTAACTTTCACAAGAGTAAAATCATGGGGTTTTGAAATTCTGGTATATAAATCACGTATGTCCTAAAAGATGTCGAGACATTCACTACGTCAAAAATGATTTTTAACAGCGCATACTAGACAGCGATTTTATACAAAAGCGCTGGTAAAGGACCTTAGAAAAAAAACACGGAAACTGTATAAAATAAAAAGTAAAAGCGCTGTTAAAAATGTGACCTTAGACAGCGCTTATCAAAAGCGCTGGTAAAGGACCACTTTAGACAGCGCTTTAAGAAAGTGCTGTCTAAAATCATAAAAAATTATTTAAAAAATCAGAAAAACGCTGCTAAAGGACCCTATTAGCCAGCGCTTTTCAAAAGCGCTGCTAAAGGTCCATATTAGCCAGCGCTTTTAGAAAGCGCTGTCTAAAGCCATATAAATGAAAATTAAAAAATAGAATCAGTGATATTGTTTCTCTTTATAGATTCACGAACGATAGCAAAAACTCTTTCCCTCTCCGAACAGAAAGCGCTTTTCCCTCGTCGTCGTACCAGCCCCCCATTCCTCCTCCACCGTCTCTCTCGGTTGTCCTCCACCCACACCGATCGGTTCTCAAGGTAGGTTCTTTCTTGAAAATGTCTTTATCTCCATTAATGTCCAAACTGAGTTATCCCCCTATTGATAATGTACTATGCTAACATCTAAGACATTATCCTCCTATTGATGTCCAAACTGAGTTATAGATATGCATAACTGAGTTATAGGTATGCATTTTGATTTTTGGGTTCTTGGTAGGGCTTTATATATAACAGTAACACTTTGTTTTGGAATAAAAAAAGATGATGATGGGTTTTTTTGTTATTTTAATTGGTTTCTGAATTGTTTATCATGTTTATATTCTCCATGAACTAGTATTTTTTACTAGTATTTTGAACATATATATATATATATATATATATATATATATATATATATATATATATATATATATATATATATATATATATATATATATATATATATATATATATATATATATATATATATATATATATATATATATATATATATATATATATATATATATACAACTTATTTTTGATGATCCCTTTGTATTGGTGTAGTTAGTTGAAGACCATCACCGATTCGAAGAACATCAAAGCCGAATCATCCACCGTCGATACCAATAATCCCTTTTCTTTCTTTGGTAAGTCAAGTTCAAATTCTATATGTATCGATCAATTAAAAAACACAATTATTTTTATATAGATATATTTATTTTTATATAGATATATTTATTTTATATAGATATATTTATTTTTAGTCCATGCTATTAACTCTAGAAATAAATTTCTAGAAATAATTCGTTTAATTCAAACAAAAAGAGAATAATTCGTTTATAGTGTTTTTGTTTACTTGAATTAGTAGAAAAAAATGGATAAAAAATGGATGTTTGCCGATTAATTGTCACAAGAGTACGAGAATGGGGTATTGGAATTCGTTAAGTTTGTTGTTGAACATGCTAAAGACCCCAGTCGAATGAAGTGTCCTTGCTTGGGTTGTTGTTATGTGGGTCGGGTTGACGCAAATGGATTGAAATCACATTTACTAATGCGTAGAATTGATAGAAGTTATACGTGTTAGATATTTCATGGTGAAAAAAGTAACGACAACGTTGAACTGGGGGAGAAAAGTAGTACGGCCTATGCTTCAGACGACAAGGACACATATACATACAATTTTGATTGAGTCGAAGAGATTGCAGATGCACTTGAAGAAGATCTTCAGGATTGTCCCAAAATGTTTGAGAGATTGGTAAGCAATGCAGAGAAACTGTTGTATAAAGGTTGCACTAAATTCACAAGTCTGTCTGCGGTATTAAAGTTGTACAACTTAAAGGCGGGCAATGGATGGTCAGATAAAAGTTTCACAGAGTTATTAGCCCTTATGAGAGATATGCTTCTGGAGGATAATATTCTTCCTAATCGAACCTATGAGGCCAAAAAAATATTGTGCTCTATTGGCATGAGCTATGATAAGATACATGCTTGTCCAAATGATTGCTTTTTGTTTCGAAACGAATATGCATTGTTAAATGAGTGCTCTAAATACGGTTTGTCTCGATATAAGAAAAATTGTCTCCACCAAAATTCTTATGGTATTTTTCTATAATTCTGAGATTTAGGCGCATGTTTCATAGTGAAACCGATGCAAGACACCTGACTTGGCATGCAGATGAAAGAATTATTGATGGAAAGTATCGACATCCGACAGATTCACCACAGTTGTCTAAAATTGATAATATTATCCTGATTTTGGAGAAGAAGCAAGAAACCTTCGCTTGGCTTTATCTACTGATGGAATGAACCCGCATGGTCTTCAAAGTATCTCACATACCACATGGCCTGTGATTCTTATGATTTAGAACCTACCTCCATGGCTATGTATGAAGCGTAAGTACATGATGTTATCTATGTTAATTTCTGGGCCTAAACAACCAGGGAATGACATAGACGTATACTTAACACCTTTGATCAAAGATTTAAAGATTTTATGGGAGAACGGGGTGGAGGTTTATGATGGATATAGGAAACAAAGTTTCAATTTAAGGGCGATGTTGTTTGGCACAATTAATGATTTTCCAGCATACGAGAATCTATCTGGGTATAGCATTAAAGGTCAACGTGTGTGTCCTGTTTGTGAAGATGGAATCGATACGACACGTTTGGAACTTTGTCAGAAGAATGTGTTTCTCGGTCATCATAGATTCTTACATTCTAAACATCACTACCGCGCATGGAGAAAAGCATTCAATGGAGACACCAAACAACGTAAAGCTCCACCTGCATTTCCAGGTGACCAAATTTTTGAAAAGGTGAAAGTTGTGTGTACTCAGTTTGGCAAGCCTTTTGCGCATACAGTTTTCAAAGGTGGGTGGAAGAAGAGATCGATTTTTTTTAATTGCCATATTGGAAGTCTCTGTACGTGAGACATTTTCTCTATGTTATGCATATTGACAAAAATTTATTTGAAAGAGTTATTGGTACGTTACTCAATATTAAAGGAATGTCTAAGGATGACCTTAAAGCAAGGGAGGACATGTTAAAGATGGGAATACAAACTGAACTAGGACCCGTGAAGAAAGGAAGCCGAACATATTTATCACCTACTGTTTTTACTCTATCTAGAAAGGAGAAAAAGATATTGTGTAAGTTTCTAAGTGAAATTAAAGTTCCAGAAGGATACTCTTCAGATATTAGAAGACTTATGTCTATGAAAGACCTCAAGTTAAAGAGTTTAAAGACATAAGATTTCCATGTTATAATGGAGCATTTTCTACCAATAGGTGTACGTTCTATTTTTCCAGATAAAGTAAGGAGCGCGATAACTAAGTTGTGTTTTTTCTTTAGGTCAATTTGTAGTAAGGTGATTGATCCTGAGATCTTACCAACATTGCAAAAAGAAATTGTTATTACTTTGTGTGAACTTGAAATGTATTTTCCTCCCTCATTTTTTGACATAATGGTACATCTAGTTGTTCATCTTGTGAAAGAGACACAGTTGTGTGGACCAGCTTATATGAGATGGATGTACCCTTCTGAACATTATATGAAAGTATTAAAAGGGTACGTGAAAACCGAAGTCGCCCAGAGGGTTGTATTGTTAAGCGATACATTGTTGAAGAAGAGGTTGAGTTTTGTACTGAATATTTGTCCAAAGTTCAATCCATTAGACTCCCCAAAAGTCATATTTTTGAAAAAAAGGAAGGTAAAAGATTAATTGGAAATAAAATTGTGACAGTATCAAAAGATGAACGGGATCAAGTGCATCTGTATGTTCTGCACAATGACAGTGAGGTTAAGCCATATGTTAAAATGCACAAGGATGTACTCCGAGGGTTAAATCGGAATAGAAATAAAAATTGGATAGTACGGGAGCACAATCAAAGTTTTATACCATGGTTTAAGGATCATATTTTTTCAAAGCTTCATTCAGATCCCGCTTCAATAACAGAAAGTATCTATTGTAAGTATCTATAAATTGCACGCTTACAACAATCTATTGTAAGTATCTATAAATTGCAAAGTATCTATAATATATGCACGCTTATATTTGATCATGTTATTTGGCTTAATGTGTAGCTAACAAAGGAGAATAGTTCTGAAACATCTCTTCTGGAACACATTTTGTGGAAGGAAGCCCGTGTGTGTAAGGATGGAGTTGTTGAAGAAAAAGTTCAACAAATTTTCGAGAGATGTGTAAGTATAACATTATTTATTTAATTACATCATACTTTATTTATTTAATTACATCATTCTTTTATTAACATATCATTCTTTAATTACAATATTTATATGAATTTCAGGAGAATCTTTCTCAGTCTATACCTCCAGATGAAGATAATGATTGCAGGAGAATACTCTCACGAGCATTAGATATTCATGAGTATTCTGGTCGGGTGAGGGGTAAGGGATTTGGGATCACTCCAACATCCTTGAAGAAAAAATCAAAGACAAAAGTTCCTAGCAATAAAGAACTTCAGGAAAAGTTGGAAAAGTTACAACAAGAAGTTTATGAGCTGAGAAAGGAAAAGGAAATAGATCTAGCTACAAGTTTTAAAGATACTAGTGACAAAGGTAGTATCAATGGTAACTTTTGACAGAATATACCCGAGGTAATTATATACCATATTTATAAATTATATAACCATATTTGTTAATTATATAACCATATTTATTAATGGTTATAGGGCATTTCCCGGTGTCAATTGTATTTGTCGGCACCGACTTATCGGATGGTTAGCAAGAGAAAAGTGTATAATACTTCAGGAGAAATGTTTCACCATAAACCGCTCTCAGATGGATTTTTGAAAGTATCAGTTGATGTTGTTTTAGATGGGGGTGCATTGTTACCACTACCTGACAATGTGACAGATGCAACGTTGGTGGCAGATGCAATATGATCGTTTGTTGCATGGCCGTCAAGCCTCGTTTGCATAGATAATGATGCATGCTTAAAATCGTTTACTATTCAAATTTTTTAAGGCAATTTTACTTATATTTTGTTTACATGGTAATGTTAGACTCCAGCAAAATCCATTCTAAAAGATAAGGGGATTAGACGGGAGACCGAGTCAATTGCATCAATTGAGGTATAACACAATTATATGACATTTATGCTATGAGAAATGCTAATTTGTGATTTTATACTTCCCCAAACTAATTATATGATAACTAGATTCATGCTAAAGAGATTGCACAAGTCAGTAGGGGTAAGGCGCCTGAAATTAGCAATATTTTAACACAAAAAAAGAATGTTGCTAAGAAGACCGTGGCTAGCAAAAAAACTACTGCTCAGTTCAGGTCGTGCCTTCGGACATATTTAGGAATTACAGATATTCTGGATGGTGGTACCCACCTTATACCTATGAGTGCAGACATCTTTGGTTTTGAATACTTGGAAGCAATTGGTAGAGAGGATATGGAGCAAGTTTTTAGACATTTGGAATTAGGCCTTGGTGTTATCGGTACATACATCAGGTATACTCCGATCAACTTTGTTTAATTAGATGAACAATTTATTTCCTCATTTCAATGAATATAGTATAATGTTAATGATGTTTTAATTTAAGGTTTATGTATGACAACATTGTGCGCCCGCGTGGATTAGAAGCAAGATTTGGCTTATTAGCTCCCAACACTATCTATTATGAGTTAATTGTAATGAGACCAGATGATGTCATAGCATATGTGCTCGGTTTATTCGTGGCTAGCAAAGATACTGAGAAGTTGTTCTTTTTACCATATAATACTGGCAACGAGTTAGATTTTCATCCTAACTTGATCTATTATAATTTTCCATTTTTGGCCATTGTTTAATCTTTGTTTAATCTTACAGTGGACACTGGTTACTGGTTGCGATTAATCCTATGAGAGAAAATGTCTATTATCTGGATTCATTATACAATGATTGGTCAACATATCCAGATTTGAAGCAGATGATTGACACGTAATTTTTTTGCTCCCAAAGAGATATTCAAGTTTATGTTTATGTTTATGTTTATGTTTATGGTCAACATATCTGGATTTGTGTTTATGTTTATGTTTCTATGTGAGATTGTTCTAAATAGTCGTTTATATTTTATTATAGAGTTCTACTAGCTTTTCGCTCCCAAAGAGATATTCAAGTGCCAAAAAGTAGAGCCAAAAACGTTACATGGATCAGAGTGGAGGTATATTTTCACACAGAGATATTCAGTTTTGATTACATTAGTGATGATACTTGATAAAATAATTTAAGTGGTATATCCTGATATATATTCGTATTTCCTTTCCATGTGTAGTGTCCTCGCCAGCATAACGGTATATATTGCGGCTATTTTATGTTGAGGTTTATGAAAGAAACTATTCTTTTGGATCGATTAGAGATTCCATCCACGGTATAGATTTCTAACTTAAGAATTACATACTATTTTCATATTTTTTGTTTCTCATAAAATGACATATTGTTTTAACTAAATCACATACTATATTATATTATTATATATGTAGTACTTTGAGGAATTCAATTGTGCATATTACTCAAAAGATCAATTGGATGAACTTATGGAGGAATGGTGTCAATTCATTGTCGGGTTGAGAATTTTATAAGCTAAGGTATATTGTCTGATTTCCTTTGATGAGAACTTTCGAGTTTTGAGTATAAATAAAATTCGAATAAATTGAAACGTTAATATTATCATGTTATGAATTTTGATCATTTGGTTTTTTTCCCAGGTTTATAGGTGCATGTGTAGAAGATAGAGCTAAGATATTCATGTTGTTGTTGTTTCACGAGAATTCTCGAAGATAGTAAGATGTACAGATGTAACATCAATTTTGAATTTTAGGATTTTTAACTTGTAGAATTTTAACTTGTATCATAAATTTTGTAGTTGTTGTTGTATATATCATCAATTTATATATATGTGTAATTTTTATATATGCATAGTTTATTGGAATGAAGCTACCAAATATGATACATAATATGGTGAAAACCTGGTTCAAATATGGTTAAAATTCTGATTAAAATGCATTAAATATATTGGACAACGCTTTTGTAAGTCAAAATAGGTATTTTATTTTTAAAAAATTGTGACCAATAGACAGCGCTTTCAAAGAAAAGCGCTGTAAAAAATAAAAAATAATCGCTGCCTAAAGTAGGAAAGTGTTGTATAAAGTGGGGGAATAGACAACACTTTTAAAGGAAAGCGTTGTCTAAAGCCCAACTTAAAAAATAACAAAGCGCTACTAAAGGGGTATATAAAAAAGTGTTGTCTATTCTAAAAGCGTTGTCTAAAGTGGGCATAAGAAAGCGCTTTTACATTGAAAAAAAGCCCCGTCTTTTCTTTTAGCAGCGCTGCTTTAGGCAGCGCTTTAAAGCGTTGTTAAAAGCCTAAAGAAGCGTTTTCTTTTCCCTTATTTGTAGTAGTGATTGATCTCTGTGTAACAGCATCTGGACTGGATAAAGCATACTGATACATATCAAAACAACATCATGACATATGTTCCAACATCTTATATGACATTTCAATTAATCAAGAAACAAAACTGAACAATGCAGAATGATAATAACACAAAGATATGATGACCCAATTTGGTGTACAACAACACCTACTTTGGAGGCTACCAAGTCAGGAAGGAAGTCCACTATCAGCAATATTAGTTCAAAGCTAAACTCTCTCGTTTACAATTTCTTGCCTAATCCCTACCCAATGCAAATTCTACTAAGATCCTCCCTAAATATGAGAAATCGCCATCTCACTTCCTAAATCACCTCAGTGATATCTAACAATCACAAACTCTGGTGACTGCATCGAACTACTTGAAAGACACCCCTTTTAAATAATGTCATCCAAGACTTTTGATTAACAAACACACTGTGATTTTCTTCAAAGCTTCATCCAAGAATAATATATAATTCATCACCTAAAGGCTTCTGAATCTCTATAGAAACAAAGTCTACCACAATTTATCAAATCCACACAAAGGGTGACTTACAACACAAGAAAGTACACGACTCTCTAAACCCTAAACCCTTATATTTATTTTATAAAAGTGTTTCACAAGGCTTAGTTACACTGCCCTAGGTCTAAGTCTTCCTTTTATAATCTTCAGCTGCCCATGGGCTTCAAAACCGCAACATATTAGTTGCTGAAAATCTGTAGAATCTTCTGCATAAAAATAAGACTTCAGTCATTTGTTTTCTAATTTGTCTCCACAAATAGAAACTGATAAGACTCATTGAAACCAGCTTGAATATTTTCAATCTTCAACCTGAGCGCCACATAGGATAGCATAATATTCTAGAATATTATGTATTTGTAACTACCAGAACTAATCCAACTGTCCAGATGATCGTAGTCACAATATCAAATGATTATGCATATGACATCTTTATTCAATATGTTTTTCTTCATATACTTTTACATCTTGTCCAATAACTAGTTTTACCAAAATTAGTCAAATCTTTAGAGCTTTTAATCCCCCCTTTGGCAAATTTTGGCTAAATATCCTTTTGTACAATAAATCTAGGAACAAGAGTCTCCACGCTCCTTTTGCACAATAAATCCAGAAACAAAGATCCTGAAGAGCAAAAGTCCTAAAGTCATTTCAGCCGAAAGCTTTTAATCTTTTTGCACATGAGGAAGAAGATAACCAGAACACACATCTGATCATTTAGTTACTCCCCCTTAACCCAAGAATCGATTCTTGTCAAGAATGGATAAATCTTCCTCTTTGTAGGCATAAGAGAATCCTTAAGAAGGAACAAAATTTTTATCCTAAGCAACCAAACACCAACTCAAATAACTCAGAACACTAGACACAAATGTGTTCATAACTCAGATCACATGACACAAAATCAACAGAAACTGAGACATGACTCAGGCATAATATTGGAACATCCTGTTAAATATTCTTGCAAAACAAATACAAGGGCAGACACAACACCCAAATGGTGACCACCCTTCTCCCTCTTTTTAGCCAGAACATGACAAAAGTACCTGAAATAGACCCATGCACATATTGTACTCACCCAAAAACGAACAAAGGCCATGAGATCATAACCCAGCAAGAAACAACTTTATCAGAAGGAAAGAGATAACCTACTTTTATACTCAAGAAGAAACCTAAGAAGTAATGCTTTTAGTTTGAAACAATGGTCTTAGTCAAATAGGACAATAAATTTGGAAGAAGGTTTCAGCATAAATAAATGTGCACCACCCAAGTCGGTGTTGAATGTTTCTTCTTTAATGAACATAGCTCAAAAAGTGTTCTTCATGCATTTATTTATTCTGAAATGTTTCACCTTGAAGTTAAAGTTCCAATAAAAGCACATGCATGGTCAAAGGTATGTGTCAGAAATCTACCTGGCACATATTCGGATGCACCATCCACAAGCACCACTTGAAGATTTACACAGAACCAAATTCTGAACAATGTCCTGACATCTATCAGGACACTTTCTACCCTCTCTTGTATTCAAAAGAACCTTTTTCAGTATTCATCCAAAGATTTTTCAGACTAGGGCTACAATGTGGTTGAAAGAACAATTCCTCTAGGAAATACTCATAGACATTCATGTTTTAAAGCATAATCATAATGCCTTCCACTGAATTCAACATGTACTCCTTTCATCTATACTTAGTGATATTTGAGCATGAAAACTTCTATTTATCAATAGAGAACTTCCATTGATCTTGACTTTAATCAAGAGATAAAAATAATATCTCAAAAACAAAGATTCTCAGATCACTCCTAAGAAGCATGACCATGATTTGATTCAGCCCACTGATTTCCCAATGACATAATCAAACTCTAACTACCAAGTCCTCCACAAACTGTACCAGTAACATAATGTCTAAACATCTTGCCTGACTTCACATCCTCACAAGAGGAACTTAAACTCAGTCAACTTGACCCCCAAGAAATCTATATAAATATTGTACTTTAGCAACATATTATAGACAAGAGTTCAACTTCCCCTGTCATAGGTAACCAATCCTCCTTTGACAAGAACAATATAAATGGTGAACAACAACACAAGATTCATCTTTAGGATCACATAGAATTACACCCCTTATTTAACACACCTGCCGAACACATTCTCATGATGTAATGCCAATCATGACACTTACATACGGTTATCCTTCTTGAGAGTACATCCAAACCCCCTAGACTACCTCAACCAAGTATCTCATCTTTTGGTTAGGCAGGAAGTCACTCCCATCAAGCACATTCTCCATAATAGTAGATCTTCATTCACTTGATTTACAAGACTCAAAAGGACCCATTATTTCTAAAGTAACTTGTAGCAGAAGAAACCACTTCCCCACAAGCAATTTGATCTTAGTATGAGTCAGAGCACTAGGTATGGTTTTCAACACAGACCCCTCATACATTATAACATCCTCAAGGATAATCTTCTCCACATCATTCTCCAGCACACTTCTGAATCATATGGTGAGTACCAAACTTCACACCATAATTCCAAGTCATCTTCCAAACAGGTATGATGTTTCAACATCACATACGACATCATCATTTGCATAGAAGTCCTTCACAAGGATCTCACAGTTGTAGTAGCAAATAAATCACAACATATTATAATGTCACTGAGAGAAATAAACTCTCATACATTTCATGAGTCTTCCTCTAGAACCACAAGGTTAATTCATAGACACATTCATCCTTGAGTACCTTAAGAGGAGATTCCCTCTATAAGTATCAATGCAAGGAAGGAACCAGCTCCTTCTCAAGTCTTCTGTCTTCTAGTCTTCCAGTCTTCCATACCACAAGATGCATCAGTATATGAAGAGCAAATGATACACATTTTATGGTCACATGCTTAGACAGAACCTCCCTTGAGCATACAAACAACTATGGTTATCTTGCATAACTTTCTACAGAGGTGATCAACGGTCTTCTGATCCACCAGTAAGACTGGATCTTTTTAGATCAAAAATTCTCCTTACACCAACCAGAATTCTGGAGTGCTCATACCAAACATCATAGATGAGACTCCAACGTAAGTATATCAACTACTGAATAAGTCTAAAGATCATGAGCCAAATCATGTCCTAAATTCTCAACTACAGCTCAACTTATCCTAAGATGATGCAGCTTCACTTCACACAACCCCATCAGAGGAAACACTCAGATGTTCAATCTGATGTAGGAACATTAAAGGCTTGACAAGATGTCTGATGAAGTCCATACTGCCTAATATAGTCTTGAAGATTTATAGGTCTCCAAACCATATCCTACCTTGGATGTGTTCTCTAACAGAACTGAAGTTCCATGTTCTCATAGACTCGATAAAGATAGCAAGTTAGACATCCTTCATCCTACCTAAACTAATCTTCAAGAACAATTCTCCACTAGATTCTTCTGCCCTTGAGAAGACAATTCTTCAATATGTCTGAGCAATAGTCTTAGACCTTTGATCTTAATCTACATATCCTAATAGAGAAATCTTCAACACTTCTTCAGCTGAATACCAAAAACTCCTTCATAGGTATAGGTCTGTATCTTGTGCTCCTGTAAATTAGATCAGAAATAAACCGACCCAAGGATTTTTACCAGACTGATGATGTATACTCCTACCTCAGCCTCTTTATTCAAGACAAATTCTTGAGATTCTCAACTAATGATTTTCCTTCCTGGTGTAACATCTAGACTTCAGATCTCTTGAATGTCGAATAAAGGATAAGAAACTAAACACTTATGGTATGTCACAAATAATAATTGATTTTAAATCCTTATTCAGATGGCCATGCTTACAATCTAGAGAAACACAATACTAAAGGAACACAAATCATGTATTTTCCCATGTCAAGGACAATGTTGAGACATCAAGTCTGACATTCTTGACTCAACTTGCCAGAAACTATTATGGCTTTCTCTTGCAGACTTAGTTGATAAAACCCTATCAACCTTTCTTGAGAAGGTGTGTATCCTAACATACTTGATCAATCATTAGGATTAGAGAGATACTCTTACAAGAACACAGATGGTGAGAATAAATCACCTACGATAGAAATTAAGCTCTCCAAGAACAAAAATAAATTGCTCTTGCCTTTGTGTAGAGGTCTGTCATTCCCAAAAAATCTTCATTTCAATCATTTTATCTTCTGAGCTCTTTTCAAAATAAAAGTGTCGTTATGAGGGGAATTTGAGAGAAATCTCATGTATCTTTGGCATCTTTATGATTGATAAGAGTATTTAAGAATCAACACACTCTCTTCTCTTTACCTTGCTCCCAACTGGTCTTATAATTTTATAGACACCGACACCTTCTTGCTTCATTCATATGAACAGAGAATACCTCAAATTATTCCAAGAGTCGATCTTCCTTAAACCATACCTCAGAGATATATGCAGCGGAACAAAACACATATTCAGCAGGCTCCAGGCAAGATGTCAAAATTTTTTTTATAGGACATCATATGGAAGAATTATCCTCAATATCAGCCAACAGTTAATGATTAGAGAATATAGACATAACTCCCTCTTTCATATCAAAAATAAACTTCTCCTTAAAGAAAGACCCAAATCTCCAAAAGACAGACCAACCTGGTCATCACAGGTTAACAAATCAGAGTCACATGCAACAGAAGAAAAGCACGCCTCACAAGTAATACCACTGTCATAATAGAAGCTACATCCAACACTTTGTTAATTCAAGTTTAATGCACTGGGAAGTATCTTCCCTAGATCTCACCCAGAACAGAACAAGACACCCTTTCTTAATCCAATTGAAATTTTGGTATACATATCACAAATGTCCTAAAAGATGTCGAGACATTGATCTCTGCATAACAAAATCTGGAATGGATAAAGCATACTGATACATATCAAAACAACATCATGACATATGTTCCAACATCTTATATGACATGTCAATCAATCAAGAAACAAAAGTGAACAATGCATAATGATAATAACACAAAGATATGATGACCCAGTTCGGTGTATAACAACACCTACTTTGGGGGCTACCAAGCCAGGAAGGAAGTCCACTATCAATAGTATTAGTTCAAATATAAACTCCCGTTTACAACTTCTCACATAAACCCTACCCAATGAAACTTCCTAAATCGCCTCATGATATCTAACAATCACAACCTCTGGTGACTGCATCAAACTACTTGAAAGACACCCCTTTCAAAAAATGTTCAGCCAAGACTCTTGACTAACAAACACAATTGGATTTGCTTTAAATCTTCATCCAAGAACAATATAAAATTCATTACCTAAAGGCTTCTGAATCTATATACAAACAAAGTCTACCATAATGTATCAAACTGATACAAAGGGTGACTTACAACACAAGAAAGTACACGACTCTCAAAATCCTAAACCCTTATATTTCTTTTACAAAAGTGTTTCACAAGGCCTATTTACATTTATCTAGTTCTAAGTCTTCCTTTTATAATCTTCAGTTGTCCATGGCTTCGAAACTGCGGCATATTAGTTGTTGAAAATCCGCAGAATCTTTTGCATAAAAATATGACTTCAATCATTTGTTTCCTAATTTGTCTTCACAAATAGAAACTTATAAGACTCCTTGAAATCAGCTTGAATCTCTTCAATCTTCAACCTGAGCGCCACATAGGATAGCATAATATTCAAGAATATTTTGTACCTGTAACAAACAGAACTAATCCAACTGTTGAGCCAATCGTAGTTACAATGTCGAATCATTCTGCATAAGACATCTTTATTCGACATGTTTTTCTTCATATATTTTAACATCTTATTCAGCAACTAGTTTGACCAAAATTAGTCAAACCTTTAGAGCTTTCAGTTTAACCATTGAAACAGTTTTCTTAAGGGCAGCTTCATATTTCCTATCATGTGAAATTAGTCCATTTCCTTTCACATTCCTAGGATCACCAATTAAAGCTTACCCTAGAAGATGATCAACATGGCATCCAATTCTTCTCAAATTTTGAAATTGTTTGGCTTCTTGGAAATGTAAAGTAGTTTCATTAGGGGTTTGTGTGACTCTTATAAACTCTATTGAATTCAATTCCTTTGTATTGTTTTTCTTTCTACAAATGTTAGAAAGTTGTCCTCCAAGAGATAGTTCAGATTCTGTGAGTTTTTTTTTGTGGAATGGAAAATACAAGAGGAGAATAAACGGGTTTGTTTGGTCTTCAATCTGCAAACCAAAGAGTCAATGGGGCTTAGGAGTCAATAATTATGATTACTTGAATTCAGCTTTATTGAGTAAATGGGACTGGTAATTCATCACGAACTATAATGTTGTTAGGTATCGTATCTTAACTTATAAATATGGTGATATCAAAGGTCTAACTCTAGACCCTTCTTGGGTAGTTAACAATGAAAGATCCTCAATTTGGTGGATGGATCTAATGATTTCTTTAGGTGTTTGGGGTGGGGGATAAATTGAACTAGTTCGGTAACAACATCTCTTGTAAATTAGGAAAGCGTATTGATATTGACTTCAAAGGCATAAATGGTTAAGGGTTGTTCCTTTGAAGCTCCAATTCCCCGACTTATTTGATTTGGTGCATGCTTCAGGACCAATAGTTGGAGGATCGAGTTAATGTTTGAATGGCGCTTGAAATTGAAATCTTAGTCTCAATTCTGATTTATTGTAGGATTCATCTCAGAAAGAGTGGATTGATCTTCCAACCACTCTCCAAAATTTCCATATGATTTCAGATGTTGATGATTTATTTGACTACTGTTGTGATGTTGTAGGTTTCTCAATCAAGGTGGCCTATGCAAGGTTGGATTCTATTTTGCCTACAATTTACCAACCAGAGTTCGATCTTTCTTGTGGCATCAAGCTTGTTTGAAAATCCATTCTCCAAGTAATATCCAAATCTATGCTTGGAGACTCCTTCTAAATAAGCTCCAAACTAGGGACGAAATAGCCAAATGATGGGTCCTAAGTGGTGTGCATATTTTGGTTTGCCCACCCTGTCTTGGTCCGAATGAATCACACTTGCATCTTTTCCTTCATTGTCTGGTGGCATCTCAAGTTTGGGATATTATTTTGGACTTGATTGGTTTAGGTCAGATAAATTCTTGTAATGGGATCGTAGCTCATTTGGCAATCTCATGAAAGAATTCATAAAAACTTACCTCTCCTCTTTTGCCTGACAGTCACATGGTCCTTTTAGTTAGTTAAAAATTCTAACATTGGCAAAATCTTTTCCGTGGGATTCGTTCGGAGTAAAATCTAAAAGTAATCTTGAGTTGGATAAAAGAACTTAGTTCTTGAATCCTTTGACTTGTATTTCTTAATCGTTGTTGTGAAATTTAATTTGTAATTTTTTGTTGATTCCTCTATATTAGGGGTACTTACTCAAATTAGTACATCCTTCTTGGTTATAAGAAAAAAAATATGATTAATTCAAAACTCGTACCAAGAGGTATGGACACTGGTCAAGGGCACTTGACGAACATTATTCCCACTTACAAATCGAATCTGATATTCTCAAGATTACATCTTTAGCAGGAGTTCCTTTATTACAAGAACTCAAATTACTCAATTATTTTTATCTGTTTTTTCTATTATCTTATCTATCTTATTTTATCTCTCTTATTTTTATCCTAAAAAAAAACCTTTAAGTTCAACATCAATAAATTCAATCATCAACTTTATTCGATACATGAATTTATCATTACTTTTATTTTATTATAATTAATGCTAATCTATGCACGTTTAGTTTATGTGCTTTTAACCTCCAACTTGTTTACCATTCATAACTTTTTTTTAACTATCTAAAGATATTATAAATTAATTAAAAACAAGAATGTTGAAATTGTAAATATTTTCCATTTGTTAGGTGGGCATCGCCATCATGTGTCCTTATGAAGGTCCCCTAGTGCACATGGATATTTAACTAAATAAATATATCATCCAAAACCGAACCGAACTTTAAGTGAATTAATCTTTGGATCTCTGATTTTTAATTTTATTTATTTTTAACTCATTTGAAGAATAAATGAAACAAGTTATTCATATTCAATTATTTTTATAATATTCAATAAAATCATATGGATTCTATCCACAATATACTTCATTAATATATTTATTTGATATATACGTTAAATATTGTTTTTATATTTTAAATATTAAAATTAATTTTATGAATAAATTAACAATATAATTTTTTTATATAATATACAATTTATTATTTATTAACAAAGGATGAAATCGTAAATTTTGTGTTATTTTGTTCGGTGTATAAGCATATTAAAACTAAAAATAATATAAAATATTTTGTTCTGTTCATTAATCATCAAACACAATAGGATACAAAAAGTTGTATTGTAATTTAAGCATATGTTCAATATTGTTCTATATTGTTCCGTTCAATACTCGTCATTTTATAAATTAAATGTACCATAATCAAACAAAAACAAAATATAGTATCTTTCTCAGTCACTAGTTCTCGCTGACAACTCTACCACTTCGTCAATTGTTACCATTAGCATCATCTTTGAGAACGTGTAAGACAGACTAGTGCACATAGCCTCAAGTTTCTCTAAGTTAAATTATAATAAATAAAATCTCGTAAAATATTTGTCGGATTAAATCATAATTAAATATAATTTCTATTTTTTTTCATGATTAAATTGTTGCTAACCTACCTCTCATCTCCAAAAACTTAAGACACTCTTGTCACCACTTCTAATTAAAATGTGTGTACATCTTCAATAATTGATCTATATTTGTCCAACACGTCTTTGTAATAATTCAAAGGACAAGAAAAAGAAATATGTGTACATCTTCAATAATTGATCTATATTTGTCATCATGTTAGTTTCCAAATTCCATTTATCTTTATTGTTGTTGAAAAAATGTTTATAGAGATAAAAATTGAGGTATAATAGTATCTTTCAAATGATTTTTCAAATTGTGATTTTGGTGTATTGTGATAACATATGATGAAAGATCTAGAAATAAAAAATGAAATATAACCATATATCTCAGATGATGACGCGGAGGCGACTCTTAAAAGGAATGGTTAAAATAAGATGGGTTTTCATTTGGAAAGTTATACAAATTCATTTATGTTTTTTTGAAAGAAAATAAAAAATAATACTTTGTTTAATGTTAACGGAAAATGAAAAACGCACTGCTGCATCAAATATTTTTAAAGAATCAAAAATCAAAAACCACATCTATTATAAATCTATAAAAATGATAGTCCCTGGAAATTACCACAACACCACAGCTGAAAAAATCCATTGTTGGTCTATTGTATTGGGGTAAAATTGGAAACTCCAAAATATCATGCACCACATTGATTTGAATCTGATGTGGCACTCCCACAATTTTTCACCACATTTTCAATTTTTTTTTTCAAATAAATCCCACATATTATACTGTTTTTTAAAATAAAGAACCAATTCAATTTATTGTGCAGGCAGCGTGAGAAACCCAACCATGGGGAATACCAATTCATTATTCCTTGCCATTCATTGTGCCTCTCTTCCTCTTCCCCATGCCAAACCATTATGCCTCTCTTAATCAGAATTCAAATTCAAATGGAACACCAAAAGTTTTTCACTCTTCCTTCAATCCTTCCCCAATGTGTACTTATGTATAACCTCCATTGCTTAACACCTTCCAGTCGTTTTCATTCACGCAAGCCATTGCTACAGACGTCCCTTTCGTTTTCATTCACGCAAGGCTCTCTGCGCTGTTACGAATCGCTGCGTGACGATGGCGCGCCCAATCGAGTATATCAGTAGCATTGACGATTCGAAGGATTTGTGGAAGGTTGCTGTTAGATGTAAGCATTTGTGGTCTGTTACCAGTTCTCAGAATAGAGAGCACTTAGAGCTTATTCTGTTTGATTCAAAGGTATAATACAATCTAAACGTTTCTGCTTTGCCATTCTGATTTTGTTGTAACAGTACTGGTATATGATACTGATTTCAAGATGTTTGTATTTTCACAGTTGGATTTGATTCAAGCCATTGTGCTATCTTATTTGGTATCAAAATTCAAAACACATCTTGAACTTGGTTGTTCCTACATAATGCAGAATTTCAAAGTTTCCAGCAATGATTTCTCCTTCAAATCCACTGATCATAAGTTCAAATTGATTTTCTGTGGTTCAACTTCCGTCAAAAAGGTCCAACTTGCTGACATACCTCTGAACCACCTCAAGTTAATTGGAATAAATGCTATTATTGAGGGTAAATACAGAACGAATTTGTTATATGGTGAGTTACATTTTTACTGTTATAATAGAACGCATTGTATTGTGACTTCTCCGTTATACATAACTGTCTGTGGTGAACTTTTGTGCAGATATAATTGGTGGGGTTACTGAAATATCCCAAGCCCAGATAATTCCTGATAACAACAAAAGCAAGGTTGTGTTTTCATTAACTGATATGAGGTAGGTGTTTCATTTTGTTTGTTAACATTGATGCTGATAAATATAAAAGTCTAACATGTTCATGTTGTTTGTTTTGTAATTCCTGTCAATCAGCAAACATCATGTGCAATGTACTCTTTGGGGTAAATTAGCTATGCAACTGAATGAGTAGTATACGACTCATAAGGCTGATGGTAGTATTGTTCTCCTACTTATGAATGCAAGGATCAAGGAACCTCAAGGTATGCTATGTGACTATTTCTTATTATATCCAATTATTATATCCAACTTTAAGTGTTGTCATTTATAAATATCTCAATTTTCAGGAAATTATCCTTTAAATGTATCAAATGCTTGGAACGGCACAAAACTGCTCATCAATGATTTGTCTATTGAGGAGGTTAAAAACCTTAAAGAGAAGTAAGTGATTTTATTATGAAGTTATGAATTAGCAACCTATGATTACTAACAGCCTGTTTTCATTCTGATCTATGTACATCAGACTTAAAGATGATCTGCCGACGCTCTCATCCTCGAGCATGCAAATGGAAACCATAAATACCTCTGTTTTTTCTGATTTGGACAAATTTGTATGGAAAGCTGAAGTGTTGAGTCTGTCTGATATTGCATATCTGCAGACTGTAAGTTGCTCTTTAATACATGACTGTCTTAGATTGAGGAATTACACAGACTGGGTTCTAATCCATTTTTTGAGACATCATCCCATCTTTCTGTTTCAGGAAACTACATGTGTGACTGTTGCGACTCTGGAGAAGTTTGAATGTGGGCAGTCAGGATGGTATTATGATGGATGTAGTGAATGTACCAAAAGTGTGACTTTGAAGGATGGAAAATTCATGTGTTATTCCAAACACATCAGTTCTGAGCCAGTCCCAAGGTAACTTCTAAGTATTGCATATCAATGATTATCATCATATAACCAAACACTTCATTACTGACAATTTCTTATTTTGATCACGCATGGTACATATTTAAGCTTGAAGTGCTTGCCTCCGATGGAAAGTTAAAATACAAGTTCGTATTTTGGGATGTAGATTGTGTAAAGTTGATTGGGAAGTCCGCCCTTCAGATGAAGTTGGATTTGATGGAGGTATTTTCCATTTGGCTAATATGTAAGTTAGATAATTACCACATAAATAACATATATTGTTTTAATCATTTAGAATGGAGGTTTTGATCCCCTTGAATTCCCTTATGAACTTGATGTGATGCTAAAGAAGGAGTTGGCTATAAGAGCAGTGTTTCAACCAAACAAGGCCAGTCTTTCTGTAATCGGATTTAAGGCAGATGAAGTGCTACGTACCAAAATAAAGGAGAGGTTTAAATGTGAAGAGGTACTGCTGTACTCATGTTTTACTGTTGTTAAAATCAGTATCATGTGCATTGGATTTTTTTAACAATTGTTTAAAACTTGCAGCACACTTCAAAGATTGTCGTCTCAACAGATGACACTCGGGATGATATGCATACAACATCGGTATGTTTTAAATAGGAACGACCTATTGCTCTTGACATCACATTTTGAACAATTGTCTAACGTTTATTTCTTGTGTTTTTTAACTTGCAGTGTACTCCGACCATCACCACCTCGAAAAAACAGTCTCATGATGATCCACAAACAGTTTCAGTGCGTCTTTTTTTAGCTTTCAACATTAACAAATTAGCCTATTAAACAATGTCTTACTTCCTTTTTTATGCTACTGATTTTGTAATGACTCTTTAATGGCAGGATCCGTTATCAATCACTGCAGATTATGACCCTTCAGTTGCCAACTCTGCACTTACACCGTCAAAAAGATCTATTCCTGAGACAGTTGAAGAACTCGACAGTGCCCGACTATCGTCCACCAAGATAATAAGGGACATCAAGCTGGATAAATGATGCAGTCAATTATCGTCGACGATTTATTTTTACTTTAAGCTGTTTTGGACAACATTGCACACCTTATTTTGATTGATGTAATGAAATATTTCTGGTTTACATTTTGTTTATTTTGGTTTATGAGGATTTGATTTGTCATTCTTGCTTTTTGTTTGATCCTTTTGACATTGTATATGAAATAATGATATGATTTTAGTCATTTAAGCTGCAAAAAACTATGTATAATTTACACTGCAAAAAGCAATATGATGTTGGTAATTTCTTATTTTGTTTAATATAATAAATTTATTCTGTTTTCTTTTGGAAAATCAGTGGCCAACTGTGTATGCAACGGAGTGTTTTTGGTTACCCCACACAACATCCTTTTCTTTTTTCATTTACATATTTGGAAACCTTTGAAAAACATTATCTCACCTAATGACGGAGTATTTGGAGTTATCTTATCACCACATCCTTTTCTTTTTTCATTTACATGTTTGGAAAACTTTGAAAAACATTATCACACCTAATGATTTGTTTTACCTTACACAATTGTTACATATTTTTTCTCCGTAATTCTAAACCATTAAAATATAATCCCACAATTTGCCATTTCAAAGTTATTTTTGATGACGGATGTATATTTGTTATGAATTGAACTTTGATATAACTTTAATGTTGTATTTAGTGGCGCTTTAAATTACACTGTCATCTAATCTGTTGAGTTGTTAACTTAGTGTCTTTGAAAGGAAAAAAATGTTTCTCTTTATGTCTTGATGCTGGACAATCCATATTGTTTTGCATACTTTATGCATAATACACGGTAGTATATCAGCATACTGTACATTAATCTAAAAAACTAATACATGAATAACAGATTATGCATAGCAGAAATCCATGACACTTGATTAATATAAATTGTTATCGGATAATACCGGAAATGATATGCAATTATCTCATCAACGCAAGATATGGAACTAATTTCGTATCATCCCATTTAACAAATCATAAGCAGATTGTACATTGAGCCGTAGCCCAACAATATCAAATAACAAAACTAATAACAAAGACAAATGGGCATCAAATAGATTTTCAAAACAAATAGTTATGCATTTCCGCCCATACAAAAATAATCCCTCCTTTTTGCCATGATGCTTCCCATGTAATCCAATCAACAACTCCTTTCAATGTTGCCCTCTCTCAACTTTGACCAATATACGTTCCACAGGAGGATGCTCTACACAGAATAAGAGAACGTCACCTTTCGACAGCTCTTTGTCCTTTGCAAATTTAAACCAGCCCCTTGACAGAAACTTCTCGGTCATGTTCTCCCTGGATTTGAAAACACATTGGTACGTAATACCCGAGTCTGTGTCATGAAGATCAATATATGATCTTGGTTCCATGAAGATTTCCTTGATGACTGCTGCTGGAAAGTGCTGCAACATTAAAACTTTATTAGCTATGTCTATTCATTCAATGTTATGCATCCTTACAAACTGTAACAGCAAACAGATCAAGAGCTTACAAGAACTTGATTTTTTATCTGGCTGCTGCTCTTAACAACTTTCTGCCATCTGCAAACAAGTTTCTCTTGCATGGCAGGAGGTTGTACAACATCAGCAGCATCAGTAGTGTTGTTCTCCTCGCTGCATTAACAAACACGATTATTTAAACTACTAATTTGCAAAGTCAAATATTCAAATGTATATATGTAACCTAAAAGCTCTTGCCTGTCCAACACATCGCCCGCTGATTCCATTGCTTCATCAGTGGAATTCTGTTCAGGCTCATCGTCTGATATGTCAACAAGCCATCCCTCCTCTCTGGCTATTTCAAAGTACTTTTCCACTGATAGACAGCTTCTCACCTTTCTTGTTCTCAGTTCGTACGATTCCTCTCTTTCGACATACTCATAGTATTTGTCCATAAGTTCAGCACGTGTAAAATTTATGCAACTCCTGCTGCTTAATAAAAAAAACAACAAACATCATGCATTCAGTTTTTTGTTTTTTTCACTATCAATATGAAAATACACTCATTCCAGAATACTGTTTTACCTTGAAGAACTTTCAGCTTCCTCTTTCCTCCTCTTAGCCTCTACATGCAACTTTCTCCATTCTTCTGCTCTGTCCCGCTTATCCTCTGATTGCTTCCAAACCTTTTGGATAGCCATATTTTTCCATTTAGGATTAGGAGTCGTGGTTATGTGACTTCTACCAACGAATCCCCTGCATATAAATTCATTCATGCCCATCATGCACACAGACATCTTTGTATAAACCCTAAATAATCTCATTGCAAGTTTAGAAACATGTGTGTCAAAACGGAAGAACTTACCCGCGGGAACACCAATGTAGATACTCTTTATTCATCGTATTGGTTGGCCGGCGCTGTCTGGAGCAAAACGCTGTTTCAAAGGTGTACCGTCTTCTTGGAATGTTGTTTCTGATGGAAAACCGAAGAGACAGGGAGATGGAGTAAAACTGACGTTAGACAATAAATTTTGTTGGCCCAACAAGCAAGCATTAGTTACATAAGACACTATACATGACATGTAGAATACAAACAGTTTCTGATCATTCCATTTTATATCCCTTGGAAAATGTATATTTTTGGAAGTACTTTTAATTTTACACATTTACATCAAACCATGGTTACATGTTACAAACAAAAATAAAATGATGATAGTATAGAATACAATAGGAATAACCTTTGGTTTCCAATGGCAATTTTGTGTTTCCAACATAACAGTATTTAATGTCATATTATAATATTTGGTGTTCTAATAATTGTTTAAAGTTTGGCCAACATATGGTATTGATGTGACATTAACTTTTTTAACCTCTACCCATAATTGTTAAGCTTTGGTAGCATATACTGTAATGATGAAACACAATTAATGTTATATAGCAACTTCACTGATGCAATGCACTGTACCTTATCTCATATCCAATGTACAAATAGAGTATCTGAGTACACTTAAAAATTAGAATACAAATGTTATGAACTGCAAAACCAAACAATTCCATATAGGTTTGTTACTCTTACATTCATTATGTTATACTTATGAAGAGTTGTAAGTTATCAACCATATTCTCTTTCAACTATGAACAACCATTTTGTAGATAGGAAATACTCTGCATCACTTGCAAGACAAAAGAGGAAGCATGTTCTTGATGAAAGAAGATTTAAGAAGAATAGAGTTAATGAAAATTCAACTGAGCATGACCATGACCTAAATAATTCAAGTTATGTAAGCAGACATCATACAAGACAGCCACTGTCTGATATCAGTTCTGTTTTTGTCAATGGCCATGGAGATGTTTCTGCACGAACAAAGTGCATAATGCTTAATTCCCAACAAAGGAGAAGGAGTGTTGGTTTTAACCAGTGCACAACCCCAACACCTGCATCTTCCCCCAGCTTCTCATGCATTTCTACTGATTCAATTTCTCCCAAACAAATTTCTGCTTCAGCACGTCAAAGAAGGAGGTCAATAATGAAGCGTAAGAGTCCCCAAAACAACAGCCATCATGGTCATCTGCAGATCAAACTCGCTGATAGAATGCCCTTTTGTTCCCCTTTACCGTTTGATGCTAACACACCTCTGAGTGGCGTTACCTCCTCATCAAGTATTAAATGCAAAAATAATTCATATGGACTACCGACTTCCTATGCATCTTCATCCAACAAACATCTTGATCCAAATCTAATTCGTTCAACGACTGCGAATCTATTAAAAACCTTTTCAAGTGTTACAGAAATGACGTCAACTTCCCTTAATACCAATTTGTTCAGAAGTGTTGACTCAGTGAACCCAGTTCAACAATCAGTTGCAGACTATTCATCCGATGAATCTTTAACCGATAGTTCGTGTGAATTCATAAATGAAGATCCGGATTATGATACAAGTTCAAGTCTGGACAACGACGAAGATCATTCTGCAAATGTCCCAACAATTGATTGCACAAATGTTGGTATGTATTGCTGGAATTATTATTAATAGCAAACCATAACTTAAATTCACTGTCATGTAGTTTGGTGTCTATGAATATACTGATGTGTATAAGATATATGATGTTTCGTTCTATCTGATAAATACAGGATATTCAGATATTGGTGATCCTTCCATTGAATGCACTCAGTGTGGAGCACAAATGTGGTATCAGGAGAAGGTTGTCAAGAGAAAACATAGTGCAGTGTCTAAGTTCCAATTATGTTGTGGAAAGGGTAAAGTTGTGTTGCCACTTCTGAGAACACCACCACCGTTTCTTAAACATCTTCTGTCGAATGAAAACGATGTACTATGTAGAAATTATCAGCAGAATTGCAGACTGTACAACATAATGTTTGCATTTACGTCTCCTGGAATGAAAATTGACAATAGATTCAATAATGGAAATGAACCACCTAACATGAGAATTCAAGGGCAGGCTTGCCATAGAATTGGTAGCATGATGCTTGTGCATGGCGAAAAAACGAAATTCGCTCAGCTTTATATATACGACACTGACAATGAGATTCATCATAGGATGCAAGGAATAGGGTTATGTTTCTTAAGCCAACTGAGATGCCTACTTTATATTACCTTTGTTATTATCGTGCATGACATGTGTCTAATTTTTTAATGCAGCAACAACCAGAATATTATTGAAGAAACTGTTAGCCGAATACAGAACATGCTTGACGAATTCAACACACATGCTAAATCTTTTAGAATGGCATCAGCTAGACTAAAGGATTCTCCTGTACCTGACCTCAAGTTGAAGTTAATATCTGATAGATTAAAGGACTGACGAATTTACAACCAACCCACCGTGTCTGGGGTTGCAGCCCTCATTGTTGGTGATATTGATACAGGCTCAAAAAGGGATATTATCCTTGAAAGACAAAGCGGTAGACTAAAACGAATAAGTGAGTTTCATCCGAGCTATCTTGCATTACAATATCCACTTCTGTTTCCGTATGGGGAAGATGGATTTAGACTTGGTGTTCTACACAGAGAGACAGTTCCCAAAAAAAAAGGAAAGATGAACAAACTTACTATTAGAGAATGGTTGGCCTTTCGCATTCAGACCAGACAACGTGAAGCTCACACACTGCTCAGGTCAAGGAGATTGTTTCAGCAATTTTTGGTTGATGGATTCACTATGATGGAGTCACAGCGACTCAATTACATACGTAAGCATCAAAAAAAATTACGAGTATCCAAATACTCCAATTTGTCAGGAGTACACCAACAATCTTCAAATGAAGGAGCCCACAAAGGAAAAAGAGTGGTGTTACCGTCAACATACGTTGGAAGTCGCAGATACATGGGACAATTATACTTTGATGGAATGGCAATTTGTAGTCAAATTGGATTTCCCGATCTATTCATTACCTTTACTTGCAATCCATGTTGGCCAGAGATTCAGAGGTTACTTAACAACATGAATTTACAACCTCAAGATCGTCCTGATATAATCTCAAGGGTTTTTAAAATGAAGTTTGACGAATTACTGTATGATATAACAAAGAAGCATGTCTTGGGCAGAGTTGTTGCATGTGAGCCACATGAAATTAAATATGTAATACTTAATTCTTCCCTATTCTATACCAATGATTTTAAATTAATGTTTTACTGTATTTTAATTTCTTCCAGATATATACACCATTGAGTTCCAAAAGAGAGGTTTGCCCCATGCACACATTTTACTTTTCATGCATCACCAGAACAAGTTTCCCACTCCGGATGACATCAACAACATTATTTCAGCAGAAATACCGGCAGAAACGGATGATAAACAATTAAATCATTTGGTAAAGACACATATGATTCATGGTCCATGTGGGTTGGCTAACAGATCTTCCCCTTGCATGAAAAATGGTAAATGCTCTAAATTCTTTCCCAAAAATTGGCAGCCTCAAACCATTGTCGATCAAGATGGCTATCCCGTCTATAGGAGAAGGGATACTGGCATTACTGTTCTGAAAAAAAGTATTATTCTTGATAATAGGTATGTAGTTCCTAATAATACATATCTTCTAAAGAAATATCAGGCGCACATTAATATGGAATGGTGTAACCAAGGTACTTCTGTCAAGTACTTATTCAAGTATATTAACAAAGGTTACGATAGAATAACTGCAGCGGTTGTTCGGACCGAATCAGACGGAAGTTCATTTGGTACAGATGTTGATGAAATCAAACAGTACCTTGATTGCAGGTACGTTTCCCCGAGTGAGGTGTGTTGGAGGATTTTTTCATATCCTATCCATGGTAGATCTCTTTCTGTCGAAAGGTTGTATTTTCATCTGGAAGGCAAAAATCCGGTTTACTACACTGACTATGATTTCATAGACAATGTTCTTGAAAAACCAACTGTAAAGGAATCAATGTTTACAGCTTGGATGGAGTCAAAAAAAAAATACGAAGATGCAAAGACTTTAACATACACTGCGTTTCTTTCCAAGTTCGTTTACGATAAAGGGTACCATTTATGGAGACCTCGAAAAAGAGGTCGTACGATTGGTCGGTTAATTTGGGTTCCTCCAAGCACTGGTGAGCTCTATTACCTTAGAATGATGTTGACGGTTGTCAAGGGACCGACTTGCTATGACGATATAAAAAAGGTTGGTGGAGTAGTCCGCGACAGTTTTAGAGATGCATGCTTTGAGATGGGATTTCTTAACGACGACAAAGAATATGTTGCAGCCATAAATGAGGCCAAAGATTGGGGTTCCGGTAATTTTTTGAGGAAGCTATTTGTCACGATGCTGTTGTCTGGTACTGTTAATCGACCGCGACATGTTTGGCAACAGACTTGGAAGTTGCTATCTGACGGTATTCTTCATCAACAGAGAATTGTCACTGGAATAAGAGGTACACTTAACAAATACCTAAATACTTCTGTTAAATTTCATACAATTACAAACCGTACGAAACTATTATAATGAGTTTTTCTTCTTATAATACCTTTTAAACTACTTTGGATGCAATAATTTCAATCCTTTTATACTTCCATATATCTGTTACATATCATACAATTCAAACCATACTTAAGTCTTTTGACAGGTTCTCATTGTCGTAATGTAATTTCAACTCATGTAGATAGGGTCTTAACTTAAGAATTTCAATTGTTACCAAACTGGTTCTGCCATAAAATTTTTCGACAGTTCTGCCCATACACAGACTTTCCTGTTCTTATGCCATAATGCTTCACATCATTTCCATTCAACAACACCTTTCTTATCTCATTAAACTACTGTTGTATTGATTCTTTTCATTTGAACGTCAAGATGAGCAACGTGCAATCTTTAAAACCATAATGGACGCCGTCAAGAAACAAAACGGAGGGGTGTTTTTTTTACATGGATACGGCGGAACCGGTAAAACGTTTATGTGGAGGACATTATCAAGTGCACTTCGTTCAGATAAAAAAATTGTTCTGGCTGTTGCTTCAAGTGGCATAGCTTCCTTATTATTGCCAGGTGGTAGAACAGCCCATTCGAAGTTCAAAATTCCCATTCCAACGCTTGACAACTCTACTTGCAATGTTGACAAAGACTCTAAGCATTCACAATTATTCGAAGCTACTGATGTCATAATATGGGACGAAGCACCCATGGCTCATAAGAATTGTTTTGAGGCCTTGGATAAGACCCTTAAGGATGTCATGAGCGATAAGGGTTTTGCAAATACAATTTTTGGTGGCAAGGTAGTTATATTTGGAGGAGATTTTCGACAGATACTTCCAGTTGTTCCAAGAGCAGGCCGTTCTGATATTGTTCATGCTTCCATTTGTTCTTCTTATGTGTGGGACTATTGCCAAGTCTTAACACTAACCAAAAACATGAGACTAAAGAATGGGAGGGACGGTACAACTTCTGATGAACTTGCAGAATTCTCTAAATGGATATTAAATGTTGGCGACGGTAAAATATGTGAACCTAACGATGGATTAGCTGATATAGAAATTCATCCGGATTTGTTAATTTCCAATTTTGAGGATCCAATAAGAGCTATAGTTGAAAGCACATACCCAAATTTGCTTGCCGACTTTCAAAATGTAGAATTTCTACAAGGAAAAGCAATACTTGCTTCAACCATTGAAGTTGTTGATAAAATTAATCATTACGTGTTAGACATGATACCGGGTAAACTATTTTTTCTTTTGATGTTTATTTTCGTGTAGATGTTTCGTTATTAAATTATTCTTGAAAAAACATTATGGATTGATTCGCGTTTTCCCATTTCTTAGGTGAGGACAAAGAGTATTTGAGTTTTGATTCGATTGATAGAACTGATTCAAGTTACACCGAAGCCTATGAATGTCTTACTCCAGAATTTCTTAGCAAGCTTAGGACTTCAGGTGTCCCAAATCACAAACTCAGATTAAAGGTTGGTACACCAATAATGCTTATGAGGAATTTGGACCAAAACGATAGTTTGTGTAACGGAACTAGACTAATTGTTACAAGGTTGGCAAATCACGTTATTGAGGCAAAGATCATGTCTGGTAAGAATGTTGGTAACATCTTTTACATCCCTCGAATGTCTATGTCACCTTCCGAGTCACCGTGGCCATTTAAGTTGATTAGGAGACAGTTCCCAATTATTGTGTCGTACGCAATGACAATTAATAAGTCTCAAGGCCAATCACTTGATACAGTTGGATTGTATTTGCCTACTCCTGTATTCAGTCATGGCCAGTTGTATGTAGCCATTTCAAGAGTTACAAGCAAAAGTGGTCTAAAGATCTTAATACATGATAGTATGAATGTATCAACATCTATCACTACAAATGTTGTATACAAAGAAGTTTTCCAATCTCTTTGTTGATCGGTAAGTACATAATAACAAATATTTTCTTTAATATAAATTGTTTCCGTAAATGCTGTCTAATTTTTGCATAATTTATTGTGCAGGTCAAAAAGTTGAAAACATCGTTTCCAAGCTGGTTGCGTTGTATCTGAAGACTCGTGATAGTTTCTTATTTTGAAGAGTCATCACAGTTTCTTATTTTGTTACACAATCATGATTTCAGTTTACATTTTTTAATGTTGTCAAATAAGTTTGATACACTAAATTTGGCCGAATTAGATGAACTTTTATTGAATTACATAAAAACGAATTTACTGTTACATGACAACATTAGTTTCACGTTTTATGAATTCTCGACCGACCCCGTGCGACAGCACGGGTTATCGACTAGTTGAATTGAAAATCAAAATGGATTTGAATTGAAAATCAAAAACCTTGTTAAATTGAATATCAACATTTAAACAAATTAAAATTATTTTAAAATAAATTAAAATTTTATATTTATTTATACTAAAAGTATCATTATCCAACCAAAACTCATGAGTGTTAAAAAGTTACCTTTAAATTAAACTACGATACATTAAAAAAGCAATGTCTCACAAATTTAAACACTACAATGACTGTTTATATTTTTTAATTATAGTGGGTTATTTTTCTTTTTTAATTTTCTCTATAGCATAGTTTAAAAAAATTGTTGGCTGGCCATCACCACCGTATGTCCATATGAAACTCCGCTTGTGCATATATGGATACTCAACAATTAAAACAATAAATTGCTCCAAATCAACTTTTTTTTAGCGTGTAGTATGTTTATATGTATTATATAAAAAAATTATGACTAGATTTAGCTGGAGTTAATTAGAGATAAGAATGATCTTTCCTAGGATTAAGTAACATTTTGTTTTTTATAAGCCCAATAATAAACGTTTAACATAAGTTTGATAATATATTACTATAAGGTAATATGATAGATATGACGTCGAATTTATGAAAAGGTTTATATATGAGGAGGAATCAAATTATATATATATATATATATATATATATATATATATATATATATATATATATATATATATATATATATATATATATATATATATATATATATATATATATATATATAAAAGGAGAAATCAAATTACATCTGAAAGTTATACTATGAGTTACACTCGCTCAATAACTTCACATCAAATAATATTTTTTAAAATCAATCGTTGGATTGAAATATACCATCATATAGATCATATCTATAAAGTTTGAGATTAATCTATAATGAGATTTAGATGAATATCATATGTTTCACGATTTTAAAACTAAAAGGACGAGATTTATTACCCATAAAGTAAGTGAAAAAAAGGTTTATTTGTGAAATTTATTCATTGAGATTGAAAGATTAATGATTTTATTGATTTGTTGTTGTTGTTGTGTTAGTAAGAGGTTTAATGTTGTAATTATAGTAAGAAAAGTTAATGTTATTGTTGTTAGTAAAAAGTTTTTGTTATTGTTGTTTTTGAGATTGAAGGTTTAATGTTGTTGTTGTCGTTGAGATCGATGTTTTCAAGGTTTAATGTTGTTGTTATTGAAAGTTTAATGTTGTTTGTTACACCCTCAATTTTTGCCCCTAGATCTTTCATCATCTCATGTCATCACAATACATCAAAATCACACATGGAGATTGGTTATCTCTCTCTCTCTCTCTCTCTCTCTCTCTCTCTCTCTCTCTCTCTCTCTCTCTCTCTCTCTCTCTCTCTCTCTCTCTCTCTCTTCTCTCTCTCTCTCTCTCTCTCCTCTCTCTCTCTCTCTCTCTCTCTCTCTCTCTCTCTCTCTCTCTCTCTCTCTCTCTCTCTCTCTCTTAAGTTTATCCTTAAGCTAGGTTTTTTAAGATTGATCCTCGGTAAAATGGCTATTCATGGATTTTAAAGACTTGAAATTCAAGGTTATGGTTACGACATCAAAGTTATATGGTTTGAGAACTCTCTGTTTACCGTGGAAATTGGTAAACAACCGCTGATCTTCCAAAAGTTTACTTATTTGGTGACTCGCAGGATCGATCAGATTGATCCTAAGACATGGTTGATTTTCTGGAGTTTGACTAATCCTAATGGTGATTAATGCCGGTAAAGTAAAGACACTTTAAGTAAATTGCATGAAGAAAAGCTTGATAGAATAAATAAAAGCGTTAAATAAAAGGCTTCGACGGAGATGAGTAAATGAAAAGCAATAAAGTGCTTGAATATAAAAGACTTTGATTAATTTAAATGGTGTTTCACACATACATTCTCAATGATTCTTTCGCTCACACTGGGTACTTGAATCTAGATGAGTGACTTGTATAAAATAATGAACACACTTGAAAACTACGTGAACAACTAGTATTTATACTAAAACAAATCCTAAGTAACCGTTGGGCAGTTACGTCGCTTCGAGATGACGCCACATGGCACGCTCACAGCATTCGACGCTCCTGATCTCGGCACGTTGCACTTGGTAACTGCTGGGAACCGTTTTCCCTCCAAGCATTCAAATCTCAAACCGTTCGACCCTGGGCATCAGGTACCTTTATCGAGAGGTTCCTTCGACGTCGAAGACGACAAGATTCCCACTTAAAGGAAATTCTCTAAGTACCTTGTCATTCTCTGATGAGCCTTCGACAGGATCAGCTGGTCGAAGCCTTCTTATGTAGGAAATTCTTCTGACTCATAATTAATGCTCTATATTGATAACAAACAAGGGTGTCAAATTTAGGAGCCAACAAATTTCCCCCCAAGAATGTCTTATTTCGACGCTGAAAAGAAAAAGGCATTCTTTGAGATTCCACTCGACACCTGTCCTTCACTCTTAGCCACAGATTAGTTTGTGAGCTTTTCGCATCCTACCAACCAACTGACAATCTCAAAAAGCCATTATTCCACCTGTTCCTAAGACGTCACTTCAGTAAGGCGTTTGGCACGCCCAATGTCCTTTCACAGATTGTCATCATGACGATTCCCCGAAATCGAGGACGCACGCTGCACCGCTTCCGTTCTGCAGAACGGCTACATCACCAAATGAGCGCCACGTGCCCGACTCTTGTCTGAGACATTAAATGACCTCGAGTCTTGTGATTTTCCAATCACTATAAATAGCACTAAGTGCCCCTCGTGGGACTCTTTACGCTTTCCTTCATCCAAGCCATAGGTCGAACAAAAATTTCTGCAAGAACCTTTGTTCTTCATCCATCTTCATCTCAAACCAAAAAATGGCTTCAGGTTCTCGTTCTTCCAATGTCCCCAGTTCTAACACTCCCTCTAAAACTGCTCAACCGACAATCTTTTCAACCGCTCCAACAGTTAACTCCATGGGAATGCGAAGGGTTCCCGAACCCATGGGAAATGCTGAGCGTGAGACTTACTCTTCTCAACTGCTGATTCCTGTTGGATATTCCAACCAGGTTTTCGCCATGTCTGGTCCTCTATCTGCATGCATCGCTGACCCAACGAAGATCAAGGGTTTCTTCCACGTGCATGAGGCACTCAAGCCCATTGGGTGCTCCAAAAAGGCGACAGACGATAACGAAGATCCTGCAAAAGAAAAGATAGATCTTCGTTTCTTCAACAGAGGGGTTAGGGCTTTTAGGTCTAGCCCTAGCCTTACACCAGAATACAATGCTTGGCTCGACAAGATGGAGAAAAGCCAGGCTTCGATTTGGAAGAACATAGGGATTTATGACCTAGTCATGCTATCAAAGACTGGTCTCAACTATTCTCCTGAAATGCTGGTAGCTTCTTTGCTATTTTGGGACTATACTCACTTCACCTTCCACCTGCCTTGTGGAATGGTAACACCCACTCTCTTCGATGTGGCTGCCATTACTGGTCTTCGACCAACTGGGGATTACTTTGACCCAGAGGAAATGTCTGAAGACCAGATTGGGTTTTCAGCCACCAAACCCACTTACACCACCTACACCAACCACTATCATGACAAATCGACGGTTGTGGTGACGGACGTGGAGCACATTGCGTTTCTAGCCCTTTGGCTGTCATGCTTCGTGTTCTGCACGAAATCTCTACAGGTGACGAAGAAAATGGTCACCCTTGCTACTCAGCTTCATCACTGTCAAAACATCTGTTTGGCCGAATTAATACTGGCGAACCTATATGAGTCGATAGGCAGTGGGCGACTCTATTAAAGGTAATAGAAAATAGAGCCAGCTTGCTTCTCGCTGGACCCTTCTGGCTACTACAACTATGGCTAAACGCCACTTTTGAGTCTTTTCTACCCCAGAAGGCTCAAATAAACGAACAGGCTCCTGAGATAGCTAGAAGGCGTATCGAAGGTACCAGGCTGGCTTTACTGACTCCCACTGAGGATGGGCTGGAACTCCAAAAGACCTTTGCAAACTTTGTTCAGATGTTTGCAGGGAGGAAGGAATTTACCTCGACCATGGCTCCTTTCGCCCGTCGAAAGTTTGGTCCATGGTGGTTCACCAAGCCCCATCCCAAGTCATCAGAGGATCCTCACCTCGAAGAGCACACAACACTGTGGGAAGCATTTCTCACTCTCAGGATAATGCCATTGCGCTTCAAGAGTTCAAAGAATCATCTGAGCCTGATTGCTTATCAGCCAAATCTTGTCTCTCGACAGTTTGGCATTATCCAATCGCTTCCTTCTCCCATTTACCCTAGGGAGAAATCAATGTTGTACTTTTGTAATGATTACACTGAGGATGCTGCTACCAAGCACATTGGTAGGTACGCTGGTCGGACTGTACTTTCATTGTTCGACTACCGACTCAACTTCCTCTGTTCACCATCTTTTGAAGACTGGTGGAAGAGTTATTATGTCGAAGAATTCTTCGATGAAAAGGATTTTGCGGACGAACTCCAGAAGTCCTTCGTTTTGGTTCTCGACAAAATAAAGAAATGTACATTCACTCTTCGAATTATATTTGTCTTTACATTTCGACTTATAACTTGTCAATTCTAACTTGTGAACGTGTCTTCTTTCAGTTGTTCGAAAACCTGTGGCAAAGAAAGCCACAGACAACCATCAGGGTGGAGGTACCTCTACAAAACCTCCAGCACAGGTAACCAAATTTTTCTTGTTTCCTGCTGGTTTTAACATCCTGGTTTTCAATGTTGCGCTCTAAATCAACTCCATTTGGGGGTTTCAGGAACCTGCGCCTAAGAAACGATCTGCATTAACGGTCGAATCTGCGAGTGGCGACGAGGATGAATCTCCCCCTGTTCCTCTCAAACGGAGAAAGGTGGAGAAAGCTTCCCCTGCTCCTGAGCCTCGACCTACGATCAAAATCAAGGTCGTAGGGAAAAAATCCAGGCCACCTCCTGTGATCATCGAAGAGCCCACGGAGGAGGAGCTGAACGTCTTGCTCAGCAAACCCGTTGAGAGTGATAACTCTAGCCCTGGGGCTGAAGTTCCTCTACAAGTAGTGCCTCCGACCACTTTTAACTTAGGTGTCGACGATCACGTTCGATTGTGTATCTCTCTAAACCAGAATATTTTTCCTCTTCTATTTTCAGGAGACCGCTGGAACTTCAGCACCAACTGGGCATCCTGGAGAGGGTTCCGGTTCCTTTGTAAACAGCGCGGGGGAACCCATTCACCATCCTTCCTCCTTCGTCAGTTCTGCTAACGAAACAAATCAAACTTCAGAGCCATAAGACTCTACTGACCATAGTAGACAACGAGAGGAGGAACTGGTGGATGATGAAGTCCTTGCTGAAACAGAGGAACACCAGTAAGAGGAAGCTCAAGTGGTCAATGAGACAGAGGAGCAACATGATGAAGAGGGTCATGTTGATGCTGACGCTACTGAACAAACTCAGCCCCAAGCCACCACTGCTGTAGGAACGACCACCTCGACAAAGCCCAGGTCTAAAGAAGACTTGGCCCTTTTGAAGCAAACTGATCCAATTGGCTACCTGAATGCCATCATTGAGAGTAGGGAGAATTCATCTGACCCTAGTCATGATGCTTCTACTGCATCAGGGAAGTCCACTTCGACTTCTCCTCTTGATGAGGTTTTGAAGAAGGTCAAGGCTCAGTTCTTCAAAAAGGATCTAATGAAGGCTTTGGAGGGGGATCCTACTGCCCCGTCTTGTCTGGGAACTGTTCTGGGTGCAGTTGATTTGCTTGCTGTTTCTCCAGAAGTTTCCAGCTTCATCTTGGAGTTATACTCCATCATTGACCAAGTCTCTGCGGACTATAGACGTCGAAGGGGGTTCAACAGCCAACTCGAAACACTACATGGCAAGAGTTCTTCTGCTTGGACCGAAGTAGCTGAATCAACTTCTCGAATTGCAGAATTTTCGAAACTGAAGACATCCAAGCAGCAGGAAATCGACGCCATAGATCAAGATAACGCCTCTATAAGGGCGCAGGTCGAGGAGTTGGAGGCCAAGTTAAACGCTAACACCAAGCGCAAAGAGGAACTCCTTTCGACTGTTTCGGACGCAGAGAGCCAAGATGAAGTTACCCGAGGCTTAGAGATCGCTGAAAGGGCCCAAGCCCTTGATGACCAGATTGCCAAACTTTCTCAGGCGACTGCCTTGTGTAACAAACGGCTGTAGTTGCAGCAAGCCAAATATCTTCGACTTAAAGCTTCTATCCCTTTCTAATTTGCTCAGCACCTCATTGACCATGTACTGTAATATTTGTAATACAATGTGTTGTACCCCAAAATTTGCCCTCCCATATTCTTCAAGATTTGCCAAGATCAAGGTTCAAAATCTCTCAAGGGTTGCACAGTCCAATTGCCTCCTAACAGTCAAAAATTAGGGTTTTGTTTTTGGCAAAGAAATTGAAGTTTTCAAGGGTCCAATCAAGTCCCACATGCCTATAAACATTGTCAAGCATCCATATGTCAAGTTTCAAGACTCACAGCACCAGATTGCACAGTCAAAAACCCTAATTGCTTCACAGTCAACTGCAGGGGAAAAATGGTCATTTGACAGTCAAAAGTCCAAATATTTGGTCAACATCTTATTTTGAAGCCACAAACATCATTTGATCAATTCTTGATCATGATTCTCAAAGTAGGGCTCAAAAAGACTCAAGATGCAAAAGTTTCTATTTTTGGACAATCGAAAAAGTCAACTGCAAATTGACCAGGGCATAACTTCCACATGGTTTATCAGACAAATTCCATCCAAAGCTCATTTTGAAGAGAATGCCATTTCATACAACTCATCTTCACACTTCAAGTCCAAGAAATGCTCTCACAAAAAGTTATCAATCTCAACATTATAGGTCATTTTCAAAAGTCAACAAAAAGGCACTTTAAGTCAAAGACCATAACTTGAGATTGGTAAATTAAAATGACATGGGACCAAAGGAATTGGTTATAGGACTTCAAGACCTTTCCAAAATGTCCAAGAACATGATCAAAGCTTAAAAATTGAGCAAGATATGCCTTGTGGAAGTTGGGGAATTTTTGGGAATTTTGAAAAGTCAACTTTGCTTCAAAAACCTCAAAATTGCTAATGGGCCTCAATTTCTTCCATGAATCATCATCCAAAGGCTATGCACGACCCATTAAGCTAAAAGGGAGTTATTTTATTATTTTTAATTAATTAATTGAGTTTTTTATCCTATTAATTCATTTAATTAAAATTAATTATGAAAAAAATACTCAAATAAAGGTTTTGAATCTTTTGGTGTAGCATATTCACTCATCATGACCTAGATATTTCGTGTACCATATCAAGAGGAAAGATCTTCCAAAAAAGGCAAGTTTCCATGGCAAAAAAGATTGAAAAAGATCATGAAAATCAAATATTCAAAATCATTGAATACAAGGCTTTGGGCTTGATCTTTCTGACCTAATTCCTTCCACATATATGCACAATCATAAACCTAATGAAAGGAACACAGAAGCTGCGCTGCAAACACAAGAACACATTGCAACTTTTTTGACAAAAATTTGAAAACTGAAAACCTAATTGCAAGGTGTTTCAAGGTCCAAAAAGCATTCCAATCCACTCCTGGCATTACCAGGAAGCTATTCCAGTTGAAATCAACTCTCCACGCACAAAGAATTGGTAGAATGAAGCCTCCCTGTTCATAAATATTTTCACATTCGTGTTTCACTTTTCATGAATGATTACTGTGTTTTAATGATTGGTTTATATTAATATGAATATGCTGAAGCTATTGGTGCCCTCTAATTGAACTAACAATGCTTGTATTCAAAGTTGCCATGAAAGCTTTCTAGGGTTTCTGAAGCTCAAATTTGGGGCTTTGCATATATGGAAAAATCAGGCCATGAAACTAGCACCATTAAAATCGTGACATCCAGACGATTCGATCTCATACCTCGCGCCCTTTTTCTTTTTCACCATGCTCTCATTGCTATTTTGCAGGTTTGAGTTTAGTGGGGGTTTAAAACCCCCGCTATCTATTCTTATTTTTCCAGGAAAAATGAATAAACCATGAAGAAGATGCTGAGTTGTTGGCACATGATTGGACGGTTTGAATTTAGCGCGTTTTTATTTGGATTCAGTATAGCGCTTTCTTTTCACATGTATTGCTTATGCTCCACTAAACTAACAAAGAAACGCACTAGCTCCATTGGCAAACGCGCTGGCATGCAGGTATTGGGACCTGGGTTCGATTCCCAGGTCCCCCACTTCCTCTATAATTTTTCTTTAATGCGCTTCTGTGCAGTATGCTCATAAGGGACCATTGTACAACCTCATCTCCTGGCCTACCAAGTGTCCATAGGCTCTGATCTGAAGGCCACAAAAGTTGCTCACCATGCGCGTTAGTCAACTGAGTCCCATGTGATCATTGAAAGTCAAAGAGGCCTGGAATCTGTTGGGCCAAAATGCTTCCCAAACATCTCCAAAAGGGTCAGAACACCCCCCAGGGTTTGCTCAATCTTTTTATTCTTTTTCTTTTGTTATTTTTTCCCTTTTATTCTTTTTAATTTGTTTTTCTTTTGTTTTATTTAATTCACAAAATAATTTTTATAACACAAAAAAATCAGAAAAGTCAAAAATAAAATATGTTTATTTAATTTTTAATTCATTAATAGTTTTTGTAAATAAATCTTAATAATCAAATTAGTTTAATTTTAGGTTTTCAACTTTAATGTTTTTTTTCTTAAATAAACTAAAAATGTAGAAATTAGGGTTTTAGTATTTTTATTCTTTTTCTTAATAAATAACTTTTTATTCTTATCATTTATTAATTATTAATTATCTTGTGAAATAAACTTGTAATTAATTAATTAGGGTTAAATTAGGTTAAACTTAAACATTTTTTAATAATTAAAAACAAACTTAGAATTAGGGTTTTATTTAACTTTTAATTTTAATTAATTTTCTTTATTTTCATTAAATACCAAAAAACCAAAAAAATAACTTCTTTTCTTATTAAATAATTAATTCACTTCCAATTTCAATTTAATTTCTTTAAAGGGTCCAACGCCCTCGCATACTCGATTCTAAATTCTTTTCGCGCATTTATTTTTATTTCTTTTGTGAATATAATGTATTTGCCCCAAAGCTTTGTAATAATAATTAGGTAATTTACTTTCCACACTTTTATTCAAAAACGGGTCTTTGTTTAATTTGGCGATGTATAGACCCGCGCCTTGTAATAGCGTAGGACCTTTATTTTTCCGCATTTTAATTTCCGCACCCTTTAAACTGCTAATCACATGAAAGAATGAATGGCCCAAATAAAATCAAGCGTAGCTCACCCAATGCATGACAAGATAAAATATAACTGAAAATGACACACAATTCACACACCACTCTTAGGGTACGCCTCACTGTTGCCTTGCCCCTCGAAACGTGGTCGTCGAGTATAGGACGTCTTAGTGAGTCCTTATGTCCGTTGATCCATATGCCTCAAAACAAGTTGCCTCGAAACGGTTGCCTCGGAATTAAAAAGGATCAATGGCATAAGGGTAGCTTCTAAGGTGTCTTACTGTTGCTCGGTGACCACACTGTTCCTAACCCTCGAATTGACCCGAACACCTCCAACGGTGGTGCTACCTACCTCTCAATGGTGGGATGGCACTACCTTAAGGACATTTACACAGCCTAATTCCTTAGGGTAGGTGGATGATTCGTAGATACTTGCTCTATTTCAAAAAAAACAAACAAAAACTCTTTTCACACCGACACTTTCAAAAAAGCTTTCAAAACAATTTTTCAAACACTCTTGAGGACTGATACAAGAGTCGATCTGAAACTTTCAAAGAAACTTTTTCAAACCCACTCACCTTGAAAAGCAAACAAACATTTTGAAAACACAAATGAGCAAGTATCTAAGAGCCCATGGATAACCATGGATAGAAAGGGTGCTAACACCTTCCCTTTCTATAAATCTACCTCCCGAACCGAGAACATATCTCAATAAGGAATTTTTCTGTGCTTTTGTCCTTTCCATATTGGAGAAAATAAAAGACGGTGGCGACTCTTGCTTCCGCGACATTTCGCGAACCAGCGTTAAACAGTCAGTTCCAGATCCACCGATCACAAAACTGGCGACTCTGCTGGGGACTCTTATAAAGTGAGGTGTACCTTAGGATAGTTCATAACTGTGTTTTCAATTGCTTTGACTTGTTTGCTTTATTATTGTGGGATTGTCTTGGGAGTTCTATAGATCCTAACCCGGATCTGGGGATACCTTCTTAGAAAGTAGCAACAAGGCTGTGAGGGAACTGTGCGGGGTATACCGACATGGTTGAAACAGTCTGCTACGTTGATGTGGCACTTTGGTGTGTACCGGTAACCCTTGAGTTCAGTCAAGGAGAGTACGGGGCCTCCGCGTGGTGTCGTGAAGCATCAACTGACCTTAGGAACCTTAATTGAACCATCTTGGCCTCTTTAGGGTAGTGAGATAACTGACTTTGGTGCAGTCCGAGGTTGGTTGATACTCGATACTACACTCAATTGAGGGTTGTTTTCTTGGAATATTTCGGTTGCCAGTTCAGTGGCTAAATCGAAACGATGAACAATGAAAGCAATCCAATGATATTGGGACCCTTAGAACCCGGTTACTTCTGATAGGACAGGTTGAGCCCACCAACTTCAAGAAGGTAATACCTAGACCCCATGCTGGCCTAAAATCTAAGGGCTCTTTTGTGTGACTTGTGTGCCTTCGTACTTGACTACTTACATGCTTGTTATCTGACACTTGAGTTTCTTGCAGGTTTTGTTTACAGTCCTTAATCTGGACCCATAACAGGGTTTACCTATGTTACGCCACGCATAGCATAACATCATAACATCATACCATTGCATGCATCCTACATAAGGACTAACCCATTTCAAGGATCTCAAGGGTCTGTGGTGCAGGTCACGATGAACCAAACTGTCTAGCAAGGGGCAAAGGGGATTTATTTTCCTCTAGCCAGGTTGATGACTAAAGTCAGGGGCTATGACCCACTCGATATGGTGAGCCTTGACTCTTGAAGAAGGACTCTCAACAATATGCAGTTCCTTCAATCAAGCTATCGGATCCCAATTCTAACAATTTTTCTTGTCTACCCTGCGAGATCCTTGAAAACATTGCATGCATATATATACATCATTGCATTACAGGTACCTTTCTTTACAGGTCACTTACCATCTGTGTTGTTTATTTCAGCAATGGCTTCTCAACAATACAACCAGGACTTCCATGCTCAAGAGACTCGGTTCGTGGAAATCCTCCTGAATCTATCCAAGGGGCAGGAGGAGCTGAGAACACTTCTCATGGGGACTTTGGTCAGGAACAGTGCTGAGGATGAACGGCTGAAACATCTGCAAGCTGAAGTGGATGCAATGAAAGCCCAGGTGCTGGGGCAGGTGACTGCCATTCAAGGTTTAGCTCAAAGACAAGAAGAGCTCGGGGTTCTCGTCAACCAACTGCTTCGGGGTAACCAACTGGGGCAAACATCTCAGGGTGAAAAGCCAGTCATCATTCAACCACCTTTGAGACAAGAAGATAAGGGGAGAGCTCCTCAAATGGCTCCAGTGTCACAAATTTAGCATCAGCCTCACCAGCTTCAGGCAGACAAGCCCAAAAGGCAATTCACCAAGCTCAACGTGTCACTGCCTCAAGCTTTACAACAACTGTTGAGGTTGAATTTGGTAACCCTAAGGGACCCTCCTAAGAATCCCAACAGGACACCTTCAAGGTATAACCCCAACGCCCGCTGCGCTTATCATTCTGACAGCCCGGGGCATGCTACAGATGATTGTTAGACCTTGAAGAACAAGATCCAGAATCTGATTGATGAAGGAGCTGTGGAGTTCACCCAAGATGGCCAGGCTGAGTGCTTCTACCATCCCTACAGGAGGCACCATTTGAAGTAACAAGCCCTGAGATGAGAAGACTTTTGTTTACTAGAGTTTTCAAGTTGTAACTTTCTTTTGACTGTCCAAAATATCTATTCATAATTAAACGTTGTTATTAATGCATCGCATATGTCTGTTTTGAAGCAATATATTCGCATTCACTATATGCAAACTGTTTTCATATTTTTTGTGATGGTCAACTCTCAATAATTCTAAGCCTCTTGAGGGAGGATGACGAAAACGATACCATAATCTACAATATGCTTTGGAACAGACCCCGCTGATGAGGTACAGGCATTGTTTCAATCCCTAAACACTGGAGTTATAAGGAAGATAATCCCTCGTCAACCCCTCTGAGCCAAAGAAGTAGGAGTTTTTCTTTTCGAAAATTAAAACCCTTAATCATAACCTGGGGCAGGGTAGTTCTCTCAGTTGATCCAAGTGCATAACAAATGGCACCAAAAAGGTCCTTACAAAAAAAAAGAAGACAGTGATGATTCCGAATAATCATAAGGATAGGCAGTCATTATATCTCAAAAAAATAAAAACCCATTAAGTCAAAACCTATGAAGGAGACTTACAAAACTGGGGCATCCCGCTGACTGTAATCACAAAAGAAACAGTTCAGGCAAAAAAAATAGGGATAATAAAATAAAAAAAAAGAGGTCACACAAACCTTCAACAAAAAGAAATGACTGCCTATTCAGAATAAATCATCATTATCTGAACCATCACGGGAATATCAGGACAAAAACTCAAATAAAGTCTAACGCACGATCAGCTGAGTTTAGGATTGAAGAACATCACGAAGAGCGGGTGGGTACAAATAATTTGAGCCTTTATCCTTTGTTTCTTAAACCATGAACCAGGCCACGTTATAACCCTTAAAAGTCCTAGCTGAAGCACGGGTTAGTTCGAAAGCATACTGTTACGAAAGGTATCCTGACTCCTTAAGGCTTGCGGTAAAATAACGAGTTGACATTGCAGTTTACAAAACTCACTTGTTTTATTAAAAAAAAACTGCATTTTCAAAAACTTCGAAACAGACACAAGCTTTGCATTTTTAACATAACTTTGTTTGCATACGACTATTTGTTTGAACAGCATAGAAGCTCGCACGACGAATATCGGATGAACAAAAGCACTCCCAAACAAGGGGCATGACATGATTATTGTCCGTCATCTGGGGCAAATCTCCATCCGGATCATTCGGGGCACTGAACGATCAAACGAAGATCTTCTGGTAACATGGCAACACGAGCAGCCAGGGGCACCTCCCTGCATTCTAAGAGCGTGGACATAGTCGAAAAAATACTATGCACGATAAAAGACCCGCTAGGTTGACATACCTAGGCAAAAATTAGGGCTTCCCAGCGAACCAAAAGGGTTCGGGCAAAATAAGGGATGAAAATGAAAAAATTTGTACACCCGGCAAGTCGAAAACCTGAAAAGGTGGCTTGGGAAAAAATGGGTATCCCGGTGGGCTGAAAACCCGAAAGGGCGGTCCAGGCAAAAGTTAGGGATCAAAGCGTACGACTATGTCCCGGCATCTCGTCACTTGCCTACCAGAAGAAGATTTGTCAATCGGCAGTCATCAAACACCTTCACAGGTACCTTCTTCTCCAACAGAAACTGAGGCAATAATGAGTTGTCTAAATGATCTGGTTGCTCTGTCCACCGAAGTGCCAAGGTAAGTTCAGCTGAAGAATGCGACCAAGATAGCTTCACTCCCTACAGAGCGAACGCGTCTCCCCAGGTTTTATTCAAAGGTTATTTCTCCACCAGAGCTTATAACTGGGTTATCCTCAGCTAAAAGCCACGGAAAGATCGTCCTCGGCGAAGTCTTTCTATCCCCAGCGGAGCTCATCAAAACTTCCATCATAACATATCAATGGTATCCCCAGCGGAGTTATCATCAACCTCAGCGAAGTACCTCTCTTTCCCCACAGAGTTACCTCCCCGCAGAGTAATCTCTTCATCAAGTTTATTCCCCAACGGAGTTATCTTCTCCTACCGGTTCATTCTTGTAATCTTCATCCCCAGCAGAAACGGAGAACTCTCTTCAACCATCAGCCCAGGATTTAACTCTCGGCATTCGTCAAGGATATACTTTCCTAGACGAAAATACATTCAAAAACATCACATACATCATGATACATGCATAAACGCATCATATCTTACAATCTCATTTATGTTGAGAACATCATTACTTGATCCATATCATGCATCGCATCTGACTGACCTTTACCTTTCAGGAAAGATCCAGTTAAGTTCTCAGTTATGTTCAAGGCCTTCTCTGGTTCAGTTAAATCGATTCCTAAAGATTTTTCTGATGCCGATCCAGTTGAAGTTATTTCAAGACCTTGCCTGGTTCAGTTAAATCGATTCCTAAAGATTTTTCTGATGCCGATCCAGTCAAAGGCCTTCTCTGGTCCAGTTAAATCGATTCCTAAAGATTTTCCTGATGAAGACCCAGTTGAAGATTCCAAGACCTTGCCTGGTTCAGTTAAATCAACTCCTAAAGATTTTTCTGATGCCGATCCAGTCAAAGGCCTTCTCTGGTCCAGTTAAATCGATTCCTAAAGATTTTCCTGATGAAGACCCAGTTGAAGATTCCAAGACCTTGCCTGGTTCAGTTAAATCTATTCCTAAAGATTTTTCTGATGCCGATCCAGTCAAAGGCCTTCTCTGGTCCAGTTAAATCGATTCCTAAAGATTTTCCTGATGAAGACTCAGTAGAAGACATCCAAGATTCCCTCATCGTTACTGTTGAGGTAGTAATCGCCCAAGGTTCTCTCATCGTTACTGTTGAGGTAGTAATCGCCCAAGGTTCTCTCATCGTTACTTTTGAGGTAGTAATCGCCCAAGGTTCTCTCATCGTTACTGTTGAGGTAGTAATCGCCCAAGATTCTCTCATCGTTACTGTTGAGGTAGTAATCACCCAAGGTTCTCTCATCGTTACTGTTGAGGTAGTAATCGCCCAAGGTTCTCTCATCGTTACTGTTGAGGTAGTAATCGACCAAGGTTCTCCCATCGTTACTGTTGAGATAGTAATCGCCCAAGGTGCTCCCATCGTCCCGTTGAGGTAGTAACCATCCCTGATTAATTCATCACCTTTTGAAGCTCCAGACTCGATTCCTGTATCTCGCCAGGGCACATCTGAAGAGTTTAAAGATTCGATACCTGTATCCAGCCAGGGCACATCTACATAAAGAGCTTGAAGATCAACTCCTGTAACGGGCCAGGTAATTATCTTTATTTTTCAGGTACGCAAGTTCTCGCTAAGGAAACTCTTACGCGGTCGACACCCAGATGGCATCTATAAGCCCATCCACCTATCCATCACCTCTCAACATGGAATATGTAAGCCCATATTCCTATCCATCAATCTCCAAATGGCATCTGTAAGCCCATTCCCACCATCATACTGCTGACATTCTACTATGTGAGTGCAAATTTCTGGGCACTCTAGTGTTCAATCATCTTCCACCTTCGGATTACGAAAGGCACGCTAGCCAATCTACACCCTCAGGTTTAAGAAGATTGAACAGGGGCAACTGTTGTACCCCAAAATTTGCCCTCCCATATTCTTCAAGATTTGCCAAGATCAAGGTTCAAAATCTCTCAAGGGTTGCACAGTCCAATTGCCTCCTAACAGTCAAAAATTAGGGTTTTGTTTCTGGCAAAGAAATTGAAGTTTTCAAGGGTCCAATTAAGTCCCACATTCCTATAAACATTGTCAAGCATCCATATGTCAAGTTTCAAGACTCACAACACCAGATTGCACAGTCAAAAACCCTAATTGCTTCATAGTCAACTACAGGGGCAAAATGGTCATTTGATAGTAAAAAGTCCAAATTTTTGGTCAACATCTTATTTTGAAGCCACAAAAATCATTTGATCAATTCTTGATCATGATTCTCAAAGTAGGGCTCAAAAAGACTCAAGATGCAAAAGTTTCTATTTTTGGACAATTGAAAAAGTCAACTGCAAATTGACCAGGGCATAACTTCCACATGGTTTATCAGAAAAATTCCATCCAAAGCTCATTCTGAAGAGAATGACATTTCCTACAACTCATCTTCACACTTCAAGTCCAATAAATTCTCTCACAAAAAGTTATCAATCTCAACATTATAGGTCATTTTCAAAAGTCAACAAAAAGGCACTTTAAGTCAAAGACCATAACTTGAGATTGGTAAATCAAAATGACATGGGACCAAAGGAATTGGTTAGAGGACTTCAAGACCTTTCCAAAATGTCCAAGAACATGATCAAAGCTTAAAAATTGAGCAAGATATGCCTTGTGGAAGTTGGGAAATGTTTGGGAATTTTGAAAAGTCAACTTTGCTTCAAAAACCTCAAAATTGCTAATGGGCCTCAATTTCTTCCATGAATCATCATCCAAAGGCTATGCACGACCCATTAAACTAAAAGGGAGTTATTTTCTTATTTTTAATTATTTAATTGAGTTTTTTATCCTATTAATTCATTTAATTAAAATTAATTATGAAAAAAATACTCAAATAAAGGTTTTGAATCTTTTGGTGCAGCATATTCACTCATCATGACCTAGATATTTCGTGTACCATATCAAGAGGCAAGATCTTCCAAAAAAGGCAAGTTTCCATGGCAAAAAAGATTGAAAAAGATCATGAAAATCAAATATTCAAAATCATTGAATACAAGGCTTTGGGCTTGATCTTTCTGACCTAATTCCTTCCACATATATGCACAATCATAAACCTAATGAAAGGAACACAGAAGCTGCGCTGCAAACACAAGAACACATTGCAACTTTTTTGACAAAAATTTGAAAACTGAAAACCTAATTGCAAGGTGTTTCAAGGTCCAAAAAGCATTCCAATCCACTCCTGGCATTACCAGGAAGCTATTCCAGTTGAAATCAACTCTCCACGCGCAAAGAATTGGTAGAATGAAGCCTCCCTGTTCATAAATATTTTCACATTCGTGATTCACTTTTCATGCATGATTACCGTGTTTTAATGATTGGTTTATATTAATATGAATATGCTGAAGCTATTGGTGCCCTCTAATTGAACTAACAGTGCTTGTATTCAAAGTTGCCATGAAAGCTTTCTAGGGTTTCTGAAGCTCAAATTTGGGGCTTTGCATATATGGAAAAATCAGGCCATGAAACTAGCACCATTAAAATCGTGACATCTAGACGATTCGATCTCATACCTCGCGCCCTTTTTCTTTTTCACCATGCTCTAATCGCTATTTTGCAGGTTTGAGTTTAGTGGGGGTTTAAAACCCCCGCTATCTATTCTTATTTTTCCAGGCAAAACGAATAAACCATGAAGAAGATGCTGAGTTGTTGGCACATGACTGGATGGTTTGAATTTAGCGCGTTTTTATTTGGATTCAGTATAGCGCTTTCTTTTCACATGTATTGCTTATGCTCCACTAAACTAACAAAGAAACGCACTAGCTCCATTGGCAAACACGCTGGCATGCAGGTATTGGGACCTGGGTTCGATTCCCAGGTCCCTCACTTCCTCTATAATTTTTTCTTTAACGCGCTTCTGTGCAGTATGCTCATAAGGGACCATTGTACAACCTCATCTCCTGGCCTGCCAAGTGTCCACAGGCTCTGATTTGAAGGCCACAAAAGTAGCTCACCATGCGCGTTAGTCAACTGAGTCCCATGTGATCATTGAAAGTCAAAGAGGCCTGGAATCTGTTGGGCCAAAATGCTTCCCAAACACCTCCAAAAGGGTCAGAACACCCCCAGGGTTTGCTCAATCTTTTTATTCTTTTTCTTTTGTTATTTTTTCCCTTTTATTCTTTTTAATTTGTTTTTCTTTTGTTTTATTTAATTCACAAAATAATTTTTATAACACAAAAAAATCAGAAAAGTCAAAAATAAAATATGTTTATTTAATTTTTAATTCATTAATAGTTTTTGTAAATAAATCTTAATAATCAAATTAGTTTAATTTTAGGTTTTCAACTTTAATGTTTTTTTTCTTAAATAAACTAAAAATGTAGAAATTAGGGTTTTAGTATTTTTATTCTTTTTCTTAATAAATAACTTTTTATTCTTATCATTTATTAATTATTAATTATCTTGTGAAATAAACTTGTAATTAATTAATTAGGGTTAAATTAGGTTAAACTTAAACATTTTTTAATAATTAAAAACAAACTTAGAATTAGGGTTTTATTTAACTTTTAATTTTAATTAATTTTCTTTATTTTCATTAAATACCAAAAAACCAAAAAAATAACTTCTTTTCTTATTAAATAATTAATTCACTTCCAATTTCAATTTAATTTCTTTAAAGGGTCCAACTCCCTCGCATACTCGATTCTAAATTCTTTTCGCGCATTTATTTTTATTTCTTTTGTGAATATAATGTATTTGCCCCAAAGCTTTGTAATAATAATTAGGTAATTTACTTTCCACACTTTTATTCAAAAACGGGTCTTTGTTTAATTTGGCGATGTATAGACCCGCGCCTTGTAATAGCGTAGGACCTTTATTTTTCCGCATTTTAATTTCCGCACCCTTTAAACTGCTAATCACATGAAAGAATGAATGGCCCAAATAAAATCAAGCGTAGCTCACCCAATGCATGACAAGATAAAATATAACTGAAAATGACACACAATTCACACACCACTCTTAGGGTACGCCTCACTGTTGCCTTGCCCCTCGAAACGTGGTCGTCGAGTATAGGACGTCTTAGTGAGTCCTTATGTCCGTTGATCCATATGCCTCAAAACAAGTTTCCTCGAAACGGTTGCCTCGGAATTAAAAAGGATCAATGGCATAAGGGTAGCTTCTAAGGTGTCTTACTGTTGCTCGGTGACCACACTGTCCCTAACCCTCGAATTGACCCGAACACCTCCAACGGTGGTGCTACCTACCTCTCAATGGTGGGATGGCACTACCTTAAGGACATTTACACAACCTAATTCCTTAGGGTAGGTGGATGATTCGTAGATACTTGCTCTATTTAAAAAAAAAACAAACAAAAACTCTTTTCACACTGACACTTTCAAAAAAGCTTTCAAAACAATTTTTCAAACACTCTTGAGGACTGATACAAGAGTCGATCTGAAACTTTCAAAGAAACTTTTTCAAACCCACTCACCTTGAAAAGCAAACAAACATTTTGAAAACACAAATGAGCAAGTATCTAAGAGCCCATGGATAACCATGGATAGAAAGTGTGTTAACACCTTCCCTTTCTATAAATCTACCTCCCGAACCGAGAACATATCTCAATAAGGAATTTTTCTGTGCTTTTGTCCTTTCCATATTGGAGAAAATAAAAGACGGTGGCGACTCTTGCTTCCGCGACATTTCGCGAACCAGCGTTAAACAGTCAGTTCCAGATCCACCGATCACACAAGGCAACCATTTTGGTTAATCAATATATAATTTTCCATTTTGGCTCTTTATGGTTAACTTGGTCATTAACTGTTATTTGTTTTGATCTCTTGGAGCATAGGTTTATATTTTTTCAAATATTTGCCGTTTACTCTCAAGAGTCTTTTATCTTCGCCTAACTCTTCAACCTCATAAGCTCCACCAGAAAAAATTTGGATAATTTTTAACGGTCCTTCCCACTTGGGTGACCATTTTCCCATGCTTCGATCTCTTCGATCCATGGGGAGAATCACCTTCCAAACTAATTCTCCAGGCGAGAATGCCTTAGGTTTTAATTTTTTATTGTAAGAGTCTTCCACTCTTTTCTTATGAATTCTCAGTAGGTCGAGAGCGCGTAGTCTTTCCTCGTCTAAATCTACTAGTTCGTCTAACATCATATCCCAATAAACCTCAGAGGGAATATCTTGATGTCTCTGAACCCTTGCTGATTGAAGACAAATTTCTGCTGGCAGTAGTGCGCCATGACCGAAAGTTAGCCGATATGGTGTTGTACCTGTGGCTTCTTTTGGGGACGTTGGACAGGCCTACAAGATCTGGTCTAACGTCTTATGCCAATTTTTTGGCTTCTTCCCTACATGTTTTTTTATCAGGCCGATCACTATTTTATTCGCTGCTTCGACTTGACCATTTGCCTGTGCATAATAAGGTGTTGATGTTAGGAGTCTAAAGCCTGTTTCTTGAGCGAATTCCTGCATCTTTGGACCAGTAAACACTGATCCTTGATCAGTTGTTACAGTCTCAGGGATTCCAAATCTGTAGATAATGTTCTTTTGAATAAATTCAATGACATTTTCTTGGTCTGCATTGACTAAAGGGATAGCTTCGATCCATTTAGTGAAATAATCAATGCCTACCAGTATATACTTCTGGCTCTTTGATGATGCTGGTCGAATCTCTCCAATAAGATCCAACGCCCATCCTCTAAAAGGCCAAGGTTTCACTATTGAGTGAAGTTCGCTTGCTGGTACATGTTGGATGCCCGTATGGGCTTGACATTCCTGGCAACCCTTCGCGAACTCAACACAATCTTTCAAGATAGTGGGCCAGTATAGTCCTTGTCGAAACAACAACCATTTCATCTTATGGCCTACTTGGTGAGCCCCACATGCTCCAGCGTGCATATTCGAAAGGGCTATGTATGCTTCAGTTTCGCTTAAGCACTTTAGCAATACCCCTTCAGGCGTCTTTTTAAATAACTCATTACCCATGAGTACGTAACTCAACGCCCTATATTTTATTTTTCGTTCTGTCAAAGTTGCTGGATTTTGTAGATAATCTACAATGGGTTTCCTCCATCTTGCTCTGACAAATTGTCTATGAACGATATTTCAAAGTTCCTTTGATCAGCATACCCTAGTCTTGTCGATTTCAAATATGTTGGAGACAGGCTGGTTGCTTTTATTTTTTCTCGAACTTTGATTGCTCTTTGTAATCTCGTTTTTGAAATTTTGTGCCCAGATGCAATCTGTGCCAAATCATTGGCTACTTGATTTTCCAATCTAGGTATGTGTCGAATGTTAACCACTTTGAATTTTTTCAATAAACGATTTGCTATCACAAAGTACATAATAAGATTTTCTCTTATGCATTTATACTCTTTTGTGACTTGCTTAATGACTAACTCTGAGTCTCCCATTATTTCGACTCGAGTTGCCCCCAATTCCAACAATATCTCAAGGCCAGTAATTAGAGCTTCGTACTCAGCCTCATTGTTCGAACAAGTACCTGCTATCTTGTACTTGAATGTTGTTGGAATTTTTTCTGGAGAAATAATCAAGACCCCTACTCCTGTTCCATCTTTATGGCTGGAACCATCGAAGTAGAATTTCCAAGGCTCTATCTCCACGTAATTTATATTTTCAACCTGAATTGAGTGGTCGACTATAAAGTCTTCTACCACTTGCCCTTTTACTGCCCTAAGAGGCATAAAGGTCAATGAATACTCAGTTAATGCTAGCGCCCACTTGCCAATTCGGCTGTGCAAGATGGGTTTCGACAACATGTATTTGAAAACATCAAAATGAGACGAAATATACACATCAACTGGTTTTATATATTGTTTGAGCTTTGTACAAGAGAAATAAAGACATAGACATAATTTTTCAACTTCGCTATATCTAGTTTCTGCATCGTTCAAAACTCTTCTAAGATAGTAAATGGGTCTTTCGACTCCATTTTCATCTTCTTGGGCTAACATGCTTCCCAAAGTTCTGTCGGATGCAGCTATGTACAATCTCATACTCCTGTTGCTGCAAGGAGGCACCAAAATAGGTGGCTTGGTGAGATACCCTTTGATCTTGTTAAAGGCTTCTTGTTGCTCTTGCCCCTACTCGAATATTTCCTTATTTAATCGAAGTAAGGGTGAGAAGGCTTGAGCTTTTCCACTTAGGTTAGATATGAATCTCCTTAAGAAATTTATCTTGCCCAACAGAGATTGCAGTTCCTTCTTGTTCGTTGGCACTTTCGCTTCCAAGATTGCCTTCGTCTTGTTCTGGTTGATTTCGATTCCTTTCTTGTGGACGACGAAGCCCAAGAAATCTCCAGCTTTTACACAGAACGCACACTTCAAAGGGTTCATTTTCAGACCATGTTCTCTCATTCTTTCAAATGATTGTCAAAGGTGGTCTATATGGTTCTTCCTGGAAACAGATTTTACAATAATATCATCAATATACACTTGCATAAAAGTGTTAATAAAATCATGGAATATAGAATCCATCGCTCGCTGATATGTTGCCCCAGCGTTTTTAGGCCAAAAGGCATCACTACCCATTCGTAAGTGCCTAAAGCCCCGGAGCATCGAAAAGCTGTTTTCGACACATCTTCTTCAGCAATGAAAATTTGATTATATCCTGAGTAACCATCGAGCATGCTCAGGTACTCATGGCCAGCGGCAGAATCGACTAGCATTTCCGCCACAGGCATAGGATATTCATCTTTGGGTGTGGAAGCATTCAAATCTCTGAAATCTATGCATACCCTCAACGTACCATTTTTCTTAATTACTGGCACAATGTTTGCAATCCATTCGACATACCTCGGAGCTCATATGAATTTGCACTTCAGCAGTCTTTCGACTTCTATTTTGATCTTCGACAGTATTTCTGGAGCGAAGCGTCTTGGACTTTGCTTGACTGGCTTCTTCCCGGGTTTGATTGGAAACTGAAGTTCTACCAATCCTCTGTCGAGACCAGGCATCTCGTCGTAATCCCATGCAAAGCAGTCCTTGAACTCCTTTAACAATTGGATCACTTCAAACCTGAGCTCTGGGTCTATTTTGGCGCTGATGTAAGTTGGCTTTTTCTCTAACCCTTCGCCCAAGTAGATTTCTTATAAAGGATCCTGTGCTAACATTTTGATGTTGTTCGCCAGGGGGTCCTTTTCGAATCCCAAAGGCTCATCGTCATAGATGGCGTCGAGCCTTTTCTCCTGCATTCCTTCTGTCATGATATCAGGAGGTTCTGGGTCAAAATGCTTTCCAGGACCTGCAGAAGATAGCTCTTGATCGTTGGCCTGAGTGGCCATATATTTTACTTCGGCTTTGAGAGCCGCTATCATCCTTGTTTCGGCTACATAAGCCGAAATTCGCTGCAGTGATTGTGACTCAGACATTATCACTGAATTCACTTCCCCAACCAGTTGGCTGGATGTCAGTTAGCCCACTGAAATCAATATGGGACAAGTCTTCTCTGTCCCATTGAAAACCATGCTCAGGGTGCAGGTACAAGGAACAAAAAGCATTTGGCGCTGGCGCCATGTCGAAGTCAGGTGCTGGGCATGGCCCAATGTGAGCCAAATTTTTGTCGAAGTCAGCTCTCCCCAGGTGATTTACTTCGCCCAAGTAATAGCTCTGATCCGCTTCTATATTTTCGACCATTCCATCAGGACGCTATAGTAGTAACCTTTGGTGCATTGATGATGGTACTGCTCCAACACCATGTATCCATTCTCGGCCCAACAAAAGATTATAATTTGGTTTGGCCGATATGACCATAAACATAGTTGGTCGAAGGATGGATCCTACTTTGAGGTCTAGTTGGATCACACCCATAGTGGTCCCTATTCCGCCTTCATAATTCGACAGGACCATGTTATGAGGCTTGATGTTTTCATCACTCTTGCCTATTTTTCTCAGCATGAAGTGAGGGATGATGTTGATGGTTGCCCCACAGTCCACCAAGATCTTATTTACGGTGGCTTCTTCGAGTTTTGCCCTTATGAATAAAGGCTTGAGGTGATTTTTCATCGCCTCAGTCGGTGGTTCGAAGAAACCATTTTGCTCTTCGGTACGGCCATTATCCATAACGAAGTAGCATACTGGCCTATGCTTGGCCATTTCTTGTTCGACTTCCCAGTCGTTCGATTCGACCTCCATCTGGCGGTTGAACTCTCTTGGCAAAACTGAGACTATGTTCACCATGATATCTAGGGTGTCATCAGACTCAGAGCCATCTTCGTCATCAACTTCGCCCTGGTTAGGCCATACCAGTCTATTGGTCACTGGTTTCCTCTCCAGAGGCTTTCTCTGCTTTCACTGAGGGACATTTGAACTTGATTCTGGCTTTGGTTCGTTGATAGCTTCCCTCTCAGCCTTTCGCCGCCTCTGGTATCTTCTCCATTGGGATCGAGACATGGGATTCTTTCCCTTGTAGTTACTTGATACCTAGGTCACTTTGGAGGCAACAACCTGAGGTTCTTTCTTGTGTGTCAAAGATGAACCTCTTGGAACTTTGAAGGAGTGCCACCTTTCTTCGCTCGGTCTCTTTCGACCCGATGTTTTATGCCACGTATCAACTGGCACATTGGTTGGAGGCCTGAAAGTCAGTGGCCTCTTTTCTTGATTTGAACCCTTTTGGTCGGTTCTTCTGGGGTCATGTCGAACATCAAAACCTTCCCTTCTTCTGTTTGCTGCTCTTACACCTTGGATGTGTTCAGCAGATTTCTTGTCGAAAATCGAGCTGCATCGAGGACACAACATCACTTATGACTTCTTCTTCTGGCATCTTTGTAGGAAATCTGCCAGATTTTCGTTTTCCCGAGGGAAATCCGTTTTGTTTGCTTGCTCTTGCCTAATGGCCTCCTCTGAAGCTTTCGATTCAGAGATTTCGACCATGTTGACATTCATGGTGTCTTTGGTAGCAAGAGTCATCTGCTTCATCTGGGCCTCCAGGTCTTCTGTCTGGCCTTGGACTGCAACCAAGTAGGAACTGGGTTTAGCTCCAGATTTTGAGGCTCCACCTGTCTCCAGTCTTGGGCCTTCAGCAGCTTTTTGGACTGCTTCGATTGTTTTTCTAGAAAGATTCCCAGAAAAACTGCCAAAGATTGGCATGTTGATATGATCCTTGGTGACTTCGACCATAGTTATTCCTGGCCTTTTCACCTGACTTCTGGACGCCTCGATCACATTCACCTCTGAAGGTTCAGCATAATGGGCTTCAGCCTGCAAAGGGTTAGAGTCCACAGTCATGGGGGTCTTATCGGCGAATTTCAACCTCCCTTCTTCGATTGCATTTTGTACGAGATCCCTGAAAAGAAAACATTGAGATGTTTTATGGCCCAGAAAATTATGATATTTACAAAAGCCTCTTTTCCTTCTTTGATCAAGAGGAGGCACTTTTACCCCTGGGGGTATTATCATTTGGCCATCTTTTACAAGTAAGTCAAAAATTTCATCACATTTTGTAATATCAAAATTGTAAGTCTTTTTAGGGAACCTATCGTTGGCCCTTTCAGGACCAGTGGGGTTTTTTCCACTTGAGGGGACTAGTAGTTTGCAAGAGTATGGTGGCCCTTGTTTTAACTCCGCTAAATCGACCTCACTTTCTTCGACGGTTATAGGTTCGTTGAATGTTTATGGATCTTCATTGTCCATTTCGACATATGCTATCCTTTCTCTTTTATGAGTTTTTGTCGCCCTGGCTTTTTCAGCTTTAAGGCGTTCTACCTGTCGAACCCTATCGGCCAATTGGGCCATGTCTCTCAGGTATTGAGTGTCTAATTTCTTCCTAATGGAATAATCTAGACCTCCTACGGCTATTTCGACTAACTCATGTTCTGGCACTTGCGTAAAGCATCTTGCTTTGAGCAACCTAAACCTATTTAGATATTCGTCTATAGGTTCAGTGAATCGCCTCTTTACACTGACCAATTCTTTCAGGCTTATCTTGGTTTGTCCCATGTAGAATTGCTCATGGAATAATCTCTCCAACTGGGTCCAATGGTGGATCGAATTGGGGGGAAGAGTTGTGAACCAAGTGAACGCGTTCTTTGTTAGGGAACTTGGGAAATACTTAATCCTCAGGTTTTCATTGTTTGAAATCTCTCCTGCTTCGATCAAGTATCTCGCCACATGTTCGATAGTGGATTCTGTCGTGTCCCCTGAAAATTTAGTGAACTTAGGGACTTTGCATCTAGGAGGTAAGTCCGTTTGTAACACATATTCTGACAGTGGGGATGTAAAGTTGGGCCTACGGAAGCCCGTATTCATCCTATTTTGAATCATGATTCTTTCAATCATGGCTGTCAAGTTATTTTCCAAACCAATATTATGGTATTGGATCTGCTGAACTACTTCGTCAGCATTTTGGTTTCTATTGACTATCCTTACTTCCGGGGCTATGACTCTAGGTTCTTCGACCCCGGGTTGTTCCATTCGCATCCTAAGGTTTTCTTCGACAGGCTGTTGGACTTGGTTAATAGTGGTTTCTTCCTCTAGAAGTATACCTTGGTTTCCCCTCATTTGTGCCCTTTGGGGCTGTCGAATAGGTTGGGGTACCCCAAAAAAGTCGGCCAGACGCGCCATTTGCGCTGTCATTTGCTGATTCGACTGGGTGGTATTTTGTATTAGAGGATTTAGCACTGTGCTTAAAGTTTGTGCCAACATTTGAACCATGTCGTGGTTGCTTTCGTCCATTTGCTGCCTCAAGACTGCTGTCGAGGCATTCGTAAGGCCATGCATTACTTGGGACGTTCCTCCTAAGAGTTGGGTCCTACCCCTGTTCGCAATACCAACTCCAGAACCTTGGAGTGGCGAAGAGGCGCTCACTAAAGGGTCTGAAAAAGTGGACGCAGCATTCGTCAGGCTAGCCAATTCAGAAGTTGGCATGCCATAGAGTGGTTCTCGATTTAGACCGACTGTCGAAAAACCTGGGGGAACATAAGGCCTAGTTCCTTGGTTTCCCCTTGGTGGGGGAGTTCCCAAAGGCATTCTGGGGCCAGTAAATGGAGGTAATGGCCCCGTTTGTGTGACCGTTACTGCTGGTGTTAAACCAGCGGTTACCATTTCACTTACGGTTGGGATGACCGTTGTTCCCACGTTTGTTTGTGGGATTTCTCCATTGTTTGGAGGATTCGCCATCGCTTCACTTCTTCTCCTAGTATTGGTATCGTTGGTGTATATTCTACCACTTCTCAATAACATGCAATACTCTCGAAAAAGGAGGATATTTTGTATAAAACGGTTAAACTTAAAAATCAACACAAGGTCCCACCAGGTGTGCCAATTTGTTTACCGTGGAAATTGGTAAACAACCGCTGATCTTCCAAAAGGTTACTTATTTGGTGACTCGCAGGATCGATCAGATTGATCCTAAGACATGGTTGATTTTCTGGAGTTTGACTAATCCTAATGGTGATTAATGCCGGTAAAGTAAAGACACTTTAAGTAAATTGCATGAAGAAAAGCTTGATAGAATAAATAAAAGCGTTAAATAAAAGGCTTAGACGGAGATGAGTAAATGAAAAGCAATAAAGTGCTTGAATATAAAAGACTTTGATTAATTTAAATGGTGTTTCACACATACATTCTCAACGATTCTTTCGCTCACACTGGGTACTTGAATCTAGATGAGTGACTTGTATAAAATGATGAACACACTTGAAAACTATGTGAACAACTAGTATTTATACTAAAACAAATCCTAAGTAACCGTTGGGCAGTTACGTCGCTTCGAGATGACGCCACATGGCACACTCACAGCATTCGACGCTCCTGATCTCGACACGTTGCACTTGGTAACTGCTGGGAACCGTTTTCCCTCCAAGCATTCAAATCTCAAACCGTTCGACCCTGGGCATCAGGTACCTTTGTCGAGAGGTTCCTTCGACGTCGAAGACGACAAGATTCCCACTTAAAGGAAATTCTCTAAGTACCTTGTCATTCTCTGATGAGCCTTCGACAGGATCAGCTGGTCGAAGCCTTCTTATGTAGGAAATTCTTCTGACTCATAATTAATGGTCTATATTGATAACAAACAAGGGTGTCGAATTTAGGAGCCAACACTCTCTCAACTTTATTTGGTTAAGTTTGTCTCAAAGTTAGTGGTTGAATTCACCAAGAAGCTTCATAGGTTCATGTGTTTATTTCTATGTCTTCTTAAACAAGTTTCATCAAGCAATGAGGTTCTCATCAAGTGTGCCTCAACATAATATCATTTCAAGGAATAATGTGATGCGTCATGCCTTAATTTGCAAGAAAAGTTTAAAAGATTCAAAGTTGATTCAAAATTATTGACCTAATTTAGGCAAGTCCTTGATTGTATGGTCACAAGTGCATAACTCTCTCAGTTTTCAATATTTAAAAGTGATTCATTTTTTCCATCGACTCTTCTCATCATTTAAAACAACTTCTCTTTACATGACAAGAGCCAATTATGCTTGGAGAATCATCAAAAGTTTGAAAAGATTACAAGTCCCTCTGAGAAGCCATTGCAATGTTTGGCTTGACTTCTCAAGACCACAACTTGTTAAAATTTTGATATTTTGACGTTATTCCAAAGCCATAGTTCTCTTCAAGGATTCCTTTGCAACTTCTCTTCAAGGACTAAGGCCAATTTTGGATAGAAGGTCATTAAATTTTGAAAATACTGCAAGACCTTTAAGAAAGCTCTTGAAACCCTTGATTTAACTTCAAGAGATCACAACTTGGTCAATTTTCATCTCCTTGAGCTTATTCTTTTTTCATAATAATCTTTAATATGTCTACTACAACTTTGATTCAAAGAGAAAGATCTAAAAGTGCTTGGAAAGTTATGGAGTTCAATGAAACATTATAGGTCTTTTGTGGATTCTTCAAGACATTTTCATCAGCTTCCAAGGACCATAACTCATTCAGTTTTTATGATTTTTGAGTGATTCAAATTCCATAATTTCATTTGGAGAGTCTAATTCATTTCATATTCAAGGATCAAGAGCTAATTTTGAGTGGAAGACCATGTAAATTTGAAGAACATCATAAGTCATTATGAAGCTCCACACTTAGGAATTTTTCTAAGTGTCAAAAGCAGTTAGTTTTTCCTGATTTCAAAGAGACACAACTTTCATCTCAATTGTCCAAATAAATTCTTTCTTGGCATATTGTAAACTTTTTGATGATGTCTTCCAAATGTGACAAGAATGAAACCACAAAGCCTCTTAAGCAAGTTGTCCCATGGATTTGAAGATGGCACCTTGAAACTGTAAATTCTCACCAAGTCAGATTGCAAATTGATTATTGTGGTTTCTAATGACCAAATTGGTGTGTCTTTTCCACTTAAACATGTTTAACAAAGTTGCTAATACTTGTTTAAGTATTGAAACATAAGTTTTGGCTGAGTTTTGATGAATTGGAGATCACACTTCTCATGCCTTCGAGATTCACACAATTTCACTCCAATCCTCATCATTTCACACGCTTAATCTCTTCATTCATTCTTGTTGTATCCCAAAATTTTCCCTCGTATTTTTTCCACAAGAAATCACAGCTTCGGGCTTTTCCTGATTTTTTCAGATTGGCGTAAGAATTAGTCAAACAGACTTTTCTTATCAGTCAGACAAAATTAGGGTTTTCATTGATTTTAAAGCAGTTCAGGAAGATTGCTAAGGTTTGGTTGAGTTGGCTCAGGTTTTGATCAGGTGGACGTTTCTTTGACATTTAATCAAGAACTAGGGTTTGTGCGCGCAGAAAGAATTAATCCTACAGTTCTTTCAGTTTACTCTGAGATTTGGATTGAGGCATTTGAATCAAGAACTTGCAGTATTTTGTTTAATCAGTAAAGGCTAAGGCAGTTGATTTGAGATGAGATAAAAGCTGAGGTACTTAAATTGAGAATCTGCAGTGTTTGAATTTAATCAAATAAAAAAAGGGACATGTGGACGTGTGTTGTTTAGCTGTGCAGTGCTCTGATTATTCAAGATTCCGGACGTTTATTGATTATTTATTATTCTGAGTTAAAATGATTGGGATTTATTTCCAGTTATTATAATTTTAAGAATTATAAATAATTAAATGGACAGTGAGTTGGAAGAAGAATTAACTGATAAAAAGAGGGATGTTTATTTATTTTGAATTGTTTGTTACAAATATTATTTAAATACTGTAAATTTATTTACAGTTATTTACATTTATACTATTACAAATAATTAAAATACAAACAAAGCTATGTCCTAAAAGTCTTCAAATCTTCAGCTTCTACTGCTACTCCTCTCCATTTGATTTTTATCTGCAAAAAGAAAAGAAGAAGTCAAACACAGGTAAAATAAATAAAAGAGCATACACAGTTAAAATTCATCATTAAAAGCAACTGTCCGGAATCAGTTTGCCCTCTCTGCAAATCACGAGATTTCTCCCGGTTCACAAAGAGGGATGAAAAATGCTTGCAAAAGAAAAAGACATGAAATGCACAAAAGTTGTAATTGCACAAATTCAAAATGGTCAAACAAATTGCATAGTTCATGATTCAAATTTGTCAACCAACTGCATAGTTTCCAAACAAACAGCATGTGCAAGTACAAAATCCAAAGGCAAACTGAACTGAACTAGAACTACAAAGTCACAATGTCAAACTAAGCCAAAAGTTGTCAAAACAACTGTCCAAAACATCAACAAGTACAAAAGGCTACTCAAAGCTGTCCAAGAGATATAAAAAGATGTCAAAGAAGTACATAAAGTATGCAGGAAAGCAGGAAGTATGCAGAGTAAACCAACAATGCAAGCAAAGTTTCAATTTCATCATTTTCAAGGCCATTTGCTTTTTCAGAATAGGACAAACATAAGCAATATAAAATATGCTTTTAATCTGTCAAAAAGGGAGAGAGAGAAGCGAAAAAAGAAGATGGGCTTACAGGGCTTAGGCTTGAAGAAAGAAATATAAAAAACAAACTGTTATCAACACAGTAGAAGCAGAAAAAATACAGAACCAAAAAGATAACATCAAACTGATATAGCAGAAGCAGGAGCCAGCCTCCAAAACAAAATACCACAAGTTGTGTCAACAACAAGAACTGCCTCCATAAGCTTGAAGCCAAACCTGCATTAACCCTGAAGCTTGTTCACCTAGCCTAAACCTCATACATCCTACATAAACCTCACCAAAAGCCCTGCACCTCAAACTGTCAAACTCACAAACAGGTCCATACAAGCCTAACCTGCATAAGCCTTAGACTGCATCAAAGCTATACCAAACAACCTAAAAAGCCATCAACCTGAAACAAATAGCCAAACTTCCAGGCCTTAAACTTGCTCCAAGCAAGCCTAAAAGCCAAAGAGGCCAAACCTGTTTCAACCCAACTTTAAACAATCAAAACAAACTACAAGCTGGTAAACACCCAAACTTGTAAACAAAAACATCAAAACTGGCCTGAACTCTCAAGCCTATACGAGCCATAACCATGCCTGCATAAAAGTCAAAAGACCACCAACCTGTCAAAAACATAAGCCAGCCTGTTGAACAACATAACCATGCCAACCTGTGTCAAACCTTGAACCAGAAATGCCCAACCTGTCAAAAGCCTAACCATCCTCTAAACATCAAGCCCTTTCCAAAACCAGCTTCCAAACCAACACAAGCCCTCAGAAAGATTTCATCATTGGGCAAGCACACAAATCAAACACAATAGCATTCAATACTCAATACCAACAAGCATATTCAGGGCAAACATATCATCATCAAATAATCTCAGAGCATACAAGGCAATAACAAGCCCTCAGAGTTTCCTCATCATTGGGATACCAATATCACAACTCAGAATAAGCATACAAGAAAGCTATTCCAAAGGCATATCATCAGCAAATATACTCGGAAGCAACATTCAACAGCATATCAAAGGCATCAAGCCATCATACACCAGCAGAAGCCAACAAGAAGAAGAAGATAAAGAAGCATCTCAGGGTACACAGGCAACTCAGAAGCCAACAAGAAGAAGAAGATAAAGAAGCATCTCAGGGTACACAGGCAACTCAGAAGCCAACAAGAAGAACAAGATAAAGAAGCATCTCAGATGAAAGCATATCAGCAATAAATAAATATTCAGAGGCAACTCAGAATAAGCATAAGCGAAGCCAACATAAGAAGAAGAAAAGAAGTGATATCAAACTAAGGTTCTCAAACATAATCATTGAACCAACAATCTAAAAGGCAAATACGAGTACCAGAGTTTCCAAGCCAGCTCCACCGCTTCCTCAGCCCTCAGTCGTCCTAGGCGCCTCCAGATCCACCGTCCTCCTCCAACAAAGGTAGTATAACTTCTTTTCTTTCCTTTCATACACCTCAACAGAAACAACAATAACAACATAAAATCAGAACGCGAAATCAGAACATGCAAAGAGAATTAATGAAAACCCTAACGCATTACAACGAAGAGATCAAACCTTGTAGCCATCACTGAGCGACCATGGAGGGAAGAGGACGAACAGTGGCGCCTGGTGGCCTTGGACGGAGGATTGCATCAGTGGCTATGGCTCGAGAGATGAAGAGGACGAAAGTAAACGGCGCCGCGTCTCTGTGTGGCAAACCCTAGAATCTCTAATGAACAAGCTTGGAAGAAACCCTAAACAAAAAAACACTGTGAGACCACTTGGGCCTTGCCCTTTCCTAATCAACCTAAGCCCAATGAATTGCACGCCTCAACTCCTCTTTTTTCTCCTTCTGCTTGTTTTTGTTTGGGCCCAAAACTCCTTTAGCCCATTCAATCTATTCTTTTACTTTTTTTTAACACTCATAAACTAAATACTTTTACTTATCATTTTTTTTAGTTTAAACTAATATATAATCCTTTTTTTGTTTTGTTAAATAAAATAATACCTTTTTTCAAAATATTATTAATTGTTACATTTTAGAAAATATACAAACATTAATTTTTTTTCTTAAATTTGAAACATTTTTCTTTTCTTTCTTATACATAAAAATACTAATTAAAATACATTAATTTTAATACATAAAAAATATTACTTAAAACATTCTTTTCTTTTCTTAAAATATTTTATTTTGTACATAATTAACAAAAAAAATACAAAAGAACAAATCAATACTTAATAAATACCCTTTTTCCACTTGTAAATCACATACACATTTACACTTACACAAATACCTTGATACGTACACATTTGCTTTATTCTTATACATTGCTGTACATTTGATACATATTTACATTTGCGATCGATTCGATTTGGTTGTAATTTATTTGGACACTACTCTCTCATTTAAGTCTCATCCCCATTTGTAAATATCTGTACCCCCACTCCCGAATACTTATTTGTAATAGCGTAGACTTTAAATTCCCGCAATTTATCGCTTTCAAATATACCATGGTTAGACCTAGGGTTTGTATGTACATAAAATCAAACGCTAGATAACCTAATACAAAAACAAATACATGAAATCAATACACAATCACACTTGCACCCCTAGGGTAATCCCGCTTGTTGCCTTCCAAAATGGGCCATGCTTGCACGTCGAGTTTCTTTGGCAAAACAATTCAAATGATCATAGTCCCTCGATGACGCTTTCGAAAGTTGCCTATCAAAATGATCATAGTCCCTTCAAGCAAATTGCCAAAGACACTTGGCACCATTGCATTCATGGTCCATTCGATGACCCGCGCCTGTCCCGTTAAACATCCTAAACGCAAGATTGTCCACCAAATACAATGGTGGAACAAAATTGTTAAAAGGGTTAAAACATGAGAAAAACCTTTGAGTAAATTTAGGGGTAGACAAAACTCTTAGTTACTTGACAAACTTGCAAAACACACTTGCCTACTTTTCAAAACCACACTCCACAAACACTTTCAAAACAAACTCTCAAAAACATTTGAAACATCTTTTCGAAAAGATGCACACCTTTGTAAAACACTCAAACACGAGTCATTACAATGGTTGCCTAAGACAAGGCATCTTCTTCAAAAACATTTTCAAAAACACACACACACATACACCATTTCAAGCAATTGAAAATCAAAGGCAAGTGATCTAAGCAAGTAACTGAGAGCCCATGGATAACCATGGATAGAAAGGGTGCTAATACCTTCCCTTTCTATAATCTACTACCCGAACCCAAGAAAACATCTCAAAGGTTTTCGCTGTGCTTTTTAACCTTTCCTTAGGATAAAATAAAAAGTCGGTGGCGACTCTTGCTCAACCGAAACATTTGCGAAAACAAACGCAAAACCTCAAGTCAGTTCTCCCACCGTATCACAATTCTACTATAAATATAGAAACATATTCCATTCATTTCCTCAAGCTTAGACAAGTAGAATCATCCTGCCAAAGTCACACTCGAAGCTTGAAATTTGAAAATCAATTTCACTATTTCAAGCCTTCTTTCTCAAAACTCTTTGCTATTTCAGTATCCTTAATCATCATAAAAACTTTCCACAAAAAAATCCAAGCAATTCGAGCCCAAAATCAAGCTATTCAAGTTCAGTTTCAGAGGCTTATAAAGTGAATTTGTTCAGGTAGATTACACAACCAAATCGTTTCAAATAAATTGTTAGGATATAGTCTCTTCTTCTCTGAAGCTTATGCTTCTTCTGGTTTTCATTTTCGTGTTGATTTGAGCTTGTAATTTCAATTTTCGTTTTACATTTCCTATGGTATTTTACAAATCGAGTGAGTTGTAGTTTATAAAAATTTGGCACGAGGATATGGTTAGGATACGTCTTGAAGAGATGTGTCCAATGATACCACTATGAGCGTCAAACTTTTCCATTTGAAGGATTTTTATCTTGTCCTATTTGCACACGTCTGGAGGTTAAAGATGACTTACATGTCATCTTCAACCAATGAAGGTACGCCATTTGAAATAATTTCATTGGCTTGACCTTTTTATGTTGCATACGCTCGTTTTGACTCAGCCTCACCATACATCATCATCTCTGGTCCGTTTGATGTGCCACGTTGTTTAAATGAACCAGATCTAATGCTCCATGTTATTTCTGATTTATTTTATTTTGCAAAACTTTATTTTGATTTATTTTATTTTAAAAAATTCATAACTCCTTTATGTTTATCCAAAAATTATAAAAAAATTACACAAAAATACTTTGAATTATTTCTGACTTTGTGATTATTTTTTCATATTTTTATTTTTATGTTTGCTATTTTTTTTAATAATTTTTGGATTGTTTGCTTTATTTTAATTGGTTTAAAAATAATTTTAACACTTTTTAAATTTTGGAAAAATTATGGAATGATCCAATGATAGTTTGACAACTTACGGTGACCTTGTTTGATTTTTATTTCTGACTTTTGATCGCTGGTTTTAAGAGTCTATCGGAATTACTGATTGCAAGTGTATAGTCTAATCGGATAGTTTTAAAAGATACCAAACCCACATGGACTGTGAAAAATGAAGAGTTTAAAAAATGAAGTCTCCATAATAATGAAATCCTTAGGCAGCTTAACAATGCAGTTGAGTTCCTCGCGACTCATACCATGGCATTGGAGACTCAAATATCCATGCTTGCACAAAATCCTCTAGGACCCTTATTTTAAGAGCATATGGATGTTGTAATAACCAGTAGTGAAAAACAAATCAAAAATCCTAAGGAAAGTGATAATGAGGTTGTGATACAGTGGGAGAACTGACTTGAGGTTTTATGTTTGTGTTCGCAAATGTTTCGATTTAGCAAGAGTCACCATCGACTTTTATTTTATCCAAAAGGAAATGTAAAAAAGCACAGGAAAGACCTTTGGGATTATTTTTGGGTTCGGGGGGTAGATTATGAAAAGGGAAGGTGCTAGCACCCTTTTCATCCATGGTTTTCCATGGGCTCTTAGTTACTTGTTTTAGATCACTTGCTTTTGCTTTTCAATTGTTTGAAATGGTGCTTTTGTGTGTGGTTTTGAAAGTATTTTGAAAATAGGCCTTTGTTTAGGCAACCTTTGTAATGATTCTTGTTTGAATGTATACAAAGGTGTTTGTCTTTTGAAAAATGTTTCAATGTTTGAAAAAGTTTGTTTTGGGAAATGTTTTGAAATTGTGTGATAGTTTGAAAATAGCAAGGATGGTTTGCAAGTTTGATCAAGTAACTAGGAGATGTCTACCCTACTCAAATATCTTTCCTACACATTTTTAACCCTTTGACATTATTGTTTTACCATTGTATTTGGTAAACAACCTTGTATTTGGATGTTAAACGGGACGGGCGTGGGTCATCGTATGACCATGATAGAAATTGTGCCAAGTATCTTAGCAAGTTTTTGAGGGACTAGATCATTTTTGCATAGGCAACCAAGATAGCATCATCGAGGGACTATGATATTTTGTTTTGTTTTGTTTTGCCAAGATACCTAGCATGCATACCATGGCCATTTGTTTAGGCAACCAAGTGGAGATACCTTAAGGGTGTTTGTGTGCAAGTGTGTTTTATTGCATGCATTTGTCTTTGATTTTTAGTGGTCTACTTGTTGGTTTTATCTTGCCATACACGCCTAATTACTATACAGTATATGAAAGCAATAAAAGTGCGGAAATGTAAAGTCCTACGTTATTACAATATTTTAGGGGATGGGGGTACATATGTACGAATGGGGATTTCAAGTAAAATAAGTCCTAAGTTATTATTACAACCATATTGAAATGCATAACATAAGAAAGAAATAGACTTGTTTTAAAAGAATGTTTTTGTCTTAAGGAAATAAATTAAAAGGAAAAATATTTCTATGTTTTTTATGTTAATATATAAAAAAAGAGATGAAAACGAAAAATAAATGCAAGATAGAAACAGCGTGTTGCTGCAAACAAAGAAACAAGGATCCGAAGTTCTGAAGCCAAGCGCGTGACTCATCAGGAAACGTCAGTGGGATCAGAAGTTCTGGATTCGTACACTCTGAGGTCCTGCAAAATTCGTCAGAGGGAAAGGGAACAGAGGTTCTGGATTGATATGCTCTGAAGTCCTGCAAAATTCGTCAGAGGGAAAGGGAACAGAGGTTCTGGATTAATATGCTCTGAAGTCCTGGAGCGTGCTTGGAGTTTTGAGTGGCTGCCTTTGGATGTTTCTGGAATCAGCAAGAGTAATGGAAGAGGAAACGTCAATTTCTTTGATTCAAAAGGAAGAACAAAGGTTTGTTTCTGTGTATGAGAAATCTGGATTTTTCATGAAGGTTTTACAGCTTTGTTTTCTCTCCTTTTTCCTAACCTCTCTCCAAAAGCTAGCCCCTTGAACGTGTTATGGAGCCAAGTATTTATAGATGAATTTTGCTGTGACTTTTGGGCGGGGGGGGGGGGGAATAAATAGGATTTGAACCTCTTTTGGCATCTTGTTCCTTTGCTTTTTCATCACAATTTTCGTATGCTAGTTTGGTGTAATCATGAGATGCAGGCGTAGGCTGAACCAGCTGTTGGTCAGAGGTCTGCAGTAAGTTGTATAAGCAAGGTTTTGGGATTTAGTCAAGTTCTGACCAAAGCGTGGAAAATAGCCTTCATGTGCTGAAGTGCTGCCTTGTCTTTGAAGCAAGCATGGTGGCTGTCAGCAGGATTTAAGGAAAAGCAAAAGCAAAGTTGCTATCCCAAGTCAGTAGAGGTACACGTGGTGAAGATCCTTTGGATAAAGACTCAGAAGGTGGCTGTGAGCATTAAATGAGCATTAAATGATGATGAGACTTATCACAACCAGAAATCCTGCAACGTGAAACTCTATACCGAGGATTTGTTCTGGATTAGAAATTTTGCTTCAGCATAGCATCTCATCTTCTGATCCTCTTATCTTCTGGCTCCAGCATATTCTGAAGGAGAACATTGCTTCCACATGTTCTGATTAAAGCGCCATGTTCTGAATCATGTTTGCAACCTCTGACTGAAGCTTTATGTGAAAACTTGTCCAGAAGTTCGGACCAAACTATGTCTTGAGAATATCCATAACTTGCTGGGCGTTATGGTTATAACCTGGTCAGAAGTTCTGAAATGGTCATTTTTTCTTAAATACTTAGAAAAAAATTCTAAGTACTTAGAATTTTGCCCTTTTGGATTTTGATGAAACAAAACTTCATATTTCAACGTGTCTTGATGAAATATAATTCTTGAAGCTTGATTTTGATCAAAAGTCAAAGTTTGACTTTTCAGCGTGTAAATGACCATTTTGCCCTTATGAGTAATTTTCTTGGAAAATTTGTAGTTCAAGGCTTGGAAACTTGATAGAAGCAAACCTGGGATCTAGGGTGATCCCTTGTGAAATGAGAGGGCAATTTTTAGGGTACAACAGCTGCCCCTGTTCAATCTTGAACCTAAAGAGTTAGATTGGCGAGTTTGCCTTTCGTGACTCGAAGGTAAAAGATGATTGGACACTAGAGTGCCCGTAAATTTGCACTAGTCAAAATGTGTTGAGGAAATGGGCTTAAGGATTCCATTTGGAGATGATTGAATCTTGATGGAGATGGGCTTAAAGATGCCATCCAAGAATGTTGGTTGAATTGTAACTTATGGATGAGCGTCAGAATGGTATCCGTGTCTGGAGCATCTCTGAGCTGGGGATCCGAATAAGAAATAGAATAGGATCCGTGTCTGGAGCATCTATAAACTGTTTTCTGAGCTATAATTTTGAGTAAGCGATAGATTAACATCTGTGTCTGGAGCATCCCTAGGTTGTTTTCTGAGATGAATCTGAACAAGCGATAGATTAGCATCCATGTCTGGAGCATCCGTAAACTGTTTTCATGATCCTTGAATTTGAATAAGCAATAGATTAGCATCCGTGTCTGGAGCATCCCTAGGATGTTTTCTGAGCTTAATCTGAACAAGCGATAGATTAGCATCCATGTCTGGAGCATCCGTAAACTGTTTTCACGATCCTTGAATTTGAATAAGCAATAGATTAACATCCGTGTCTGGAGCATCCCTAGGTTATTTTCTGAGCTGAATCTGAACAAGCGATAGATTAACATCCATGTCTGGAGCATCCGTAAACTGTTTTCATGATCCTTAAATTTGAATAAGCAATTGATTAACATCCGTGTCTAGAGCATCCCTAGGCTGTTTTCTGAGCTGAATCTGAACAAGCGATAGATTAGCATCCATGTCTGGAGCATCCGTAAACTGTTTTCATGATCCTTGAATTTGAATAAGTAATAGATTAGCATTCGTGTATGGAGCATCCCTAGGCTGTTTTCTGAGTTGAATTTGAACAAGCGATAGATTAGCATCCATGTCTGGAGCATCCGTAAACTGTTTTCATGATCCTTGAATTTGAATAAGTAATAGATTAGCATCCGTGTCTGGAGCATCCCTAGGTTGTTTTATGAGTTGAATCTGAACAAGCGATAGATTAACATCCATGTCTGGAGCATCCGTAAACTGTTTTCATGATCCTTAAATTTGAATAAGCAATAGATTAACATTCGTGTCTGGAGCATCCCTAGGCTGTTTTCTGAGCCGAATATGAACAAGCGATAGATTAGCATCCATGTCTGGAGCATATCTAAACTGTTTTCATGATCCTTGAATTTGAATAAGCAATAGATTAGCATCCATGTCTGGAGCATCCCTAGGTTGTTTTCTGATTGTATACTGGTAGCTTATTAATCTTATCCTGAAAAGGGTAAAATATTATCTGAAACACAAAGTTATGTTGCATGAATATGTGTTTTATCAATGTTTATGATATATGGTTGTAATGTATGCGCATGTAAGCTGATTAGCTGTCTTGCTGAGGAAAATGAATCCTTGATAGCTGGAGATTAAGGAAGACTCTGATGGCTTCTGCGGAGAAATGAGAATCTTCAATCTGCTAGGGGAGTTGAAAAATTCCGATGAATTCATGTTGGGTAGCAATGAATACTCTGGCAATTTCACTGGGGAATTAAGAATGAGAATCTTCATTCTGCTAGGGGAATTTGTGCTGAGGAGTCAAGAACGAGAATCTTCGATCTGCAATGGATTAAAAATTCTAACAAATTCATGTTGAGAGTAAAGAAGGCTCTGGCAACTTCACTGGAGAACCGAGAATGAGAATCTTCATTCGGTTGGGGAATAAAAACTCTGTGGGGAACAACTATACTGTTTGGGAGAAGTTCAGGAGTTTAGGTTGTATGCCACTTTAAGAATGAGAATCTTCCTTCTGTCGGGAATATTAGGAACTCGGGTTGTATGCTACTTTGAGAATGAGAATCTTCACTCTGTTAAGGATATCAGGAGTTTGGGTGTATGCCAATCTTCCGGGGAAGCAAGAATGATAATCTTCATTCAGGCGTTTGGGTCAGGAGGTTGGGTGTATGCCAATCTACTGGGGAAGCAAGAATGAGAATCTTCATTCAGGCGTTTGGGTCAAGAGGTTAGGTGTATGCCAATCTAGTGGGGAAGCAAGAATGAGAATCTTCATTCAGGCGTTTGGGTCAGGAGGTTGGGTGTATGCCAATCTTTCGGGGTTTCAAGAATGAGAATCTTCATTATGTTAAGGGTATTAGGAGCTTGGGTGTATGCCAATCTTCTGAGGTTTCAAGAATGAGAATCTTCATTCTGTTAAGGGTATCAGGAGCTTGGGAGTATTCCAGTCTTCTGAGCTTTCAATAATAAGAATCTTCATTCTGTTAAGGGTATCAGGAGCTTGGGAGTATGCCAATCTTATGAGGTTTCAAGAATGAGAATCTTCATTCTGTTAAGGGTATCAGGAGCTTGGGAGTATGCCAATCTTCTGAGGTTTCAAGAATGAGAATCTTCATTCTGTTAAGGGTATCAGGAGCTTGAGAGTATGCCAATCTTCTGAGGTTTCAAGAATGAGAATCTTCATTCTGTTAAGGGTATCAGGAGCTTGGGAGTATACCAATCTTCTGAGGTTTCAAGAATAAGAATCTTCATTCTGTTAAGGGTATCAGGAGCTTGGGAGTATACCAATCTTCTGAGGTTTCAAGAATGATAATCTTCATTCTGTTAAGGGTATCAGGAGCTTGGGAGTATACCAATCTTCTAAGGTTTCAAGAATGAGAATCTTCATTCTGTTAAGGGTATCAGGAGCTTGGGAGTATGCCAATCTTCTAAGGTTTCAAGAATAAGAATCTTCATTCTGTTAAGGGTATCAGGAGCTTGGGAGTATGCCAATCTTCTGAGGTTTCAAGAATGAGAATCTTCATTCTGTTAAGGGTATCAGGAGCTTAGGAGTATGCCAATCTTCTGAGGTTTCAAGAATGAGAATCTTCATTCTGTTAAGGGTATCAGGAGCTTGGGAGTATGCCAATCTTCTGAGGTTTCAAGAATGAGAATCTTCATTCTATTAAGGGTATCAGGAGCTTAGATGTATGCCAATCTTCTGAGAAATTATCCTTGGTTGGGGATAAAACAAAAGTTAACTGTTATCTGGTTGATTTCCAGGCTTTAAGATAACTTGCTGGGGAATTGAAGAAACCAGATGATTTCTATTATGGTTTGATAGTTTCAGCTCCGATGGGGATTGGTAGTTGGTAGTCTCATCTCCTCTAGGGATATTAATGACATTTTGATTTGATGGCATTATGGAAATGGGTTTAAAGATACCATTCAAAGGTGATTGTTGATGGAAAGTTTGAACTGGATCTATGACATAAAAACCGAAAGTGAATCAGAATAAACCGTTGAGAGATTTATCTTGAAACAACAAAAATCTGGAAGTGAATCAGAGTAAACCGTTGAGAGATTTATCTGAAACAGCAAAATCTGGAATATCTTCATTTGGAATAAGAATCAGGGAGATCTTAGTGTCGATCTGACTGAGCCAGAGAAGGTCTTGAATTACTTTGACTGGATAAGAATCGGAAAAATCTTTTAATCGATTTAACTGAGCCAGACGAAAGTCTTGGAATATCTTCGACAGATGTCGGGCAACATAAATCCTGGACTGCTATTGAAGGGGAAAGTTGAATGAACTACTATCTGGTCGTGGTCCAGGCTTCATAGCTTGAATTTTGTGAGAATTTGATTGCATCTTTCCTGACAGGTAAAGGTTAGTTGCATGACATATATCAAACAAAGATGTTCTCAAAATAAATGAGATTGTGTTGTATGATGTCCTGATGTATGGATGTGTAACGTTTCTCTCGCTGAGGAAAATAAATCCCGAATTGGTGCTGGAGAAAAGAGTTGAATTCTTCGTTTCCGATAATGAAAAATCTGGCGACTTCAATGGGAAAAATTCTCAGGGATTCTTGAGGTCTACTTAGCTGGGAAGAGTTTACCAAAGATCGAAACTCTGGCTGGGAGTCCTTTTATGAGAAGGATTTTGGAGAGATTTATCACTGCCCTAAGTAGCGAGTGTTTATGGCTTCGCCAGGAAATGTTCAACTGTATGTAACCCTTTGTTGGGATTGACGCTCAATGCCCCATGTGATGGTGACAGAGACTTGCCCCTGGTTACTCTGCACTTTGAGAGATTTCTTGAAATCTTGACTGGACTGCCCCAGGTTTATTGGACAATACAATGTTTTGTCCCCTGTGTTGATAGGAGATTTTTGCAATAGAAGTGTCATCCCACTTGAAGTGATTTTGTTCACTGAGAGAGCTTTCGTTCATCGGATATTCACTGTGTGAATTTCTTTGTTGTCAAACAAATAGCCATATGCAAACAACGATATTCAAATAATCCAAAGTTTATGCTTGTCTTGAAATTTTTTTAAAAAATGCGTTCTTTAGCAGAAAACTTTTTATAAGAAAAATTCAACTCAAGATTTAGAGCAAAGCCTTACAGGAGTCAGGATACCTTTTGTAACAGTATGCTTTCGAACTAATCCATGCTTCAATTAGGACTTTTGAAGGGTTGTAACGTGGCTTGGTTCACGATTTAAGAAACAAAGGATAAAGGCTCAAAGTATATTTTTACCCACCCGCTCTTCGTGATGTTCTTCAGTCCTAAACTCAGTTAGTCGTGCGTTTCAACTCCAAATGAGTCTGGAACGATGTTCCGGTGATGGTTCACACAAGTTAAATTTGTTGGAAGGCAGTCAATTTTGCAACATTTTTCATATTGTTGAGGATTTGTAGTGACCTCTTTCTTTTATTTGTTATCCCTAATTTTTGCCTGGTTGTTCCTGTTTTTGGGATTATAGTCAGCGGGATGCCCCAGTTTTTTTTTAAGTCTTCTTGGATAGGCTTCAACTCAGTGGGCTTTCTTTTTGCGAGATAATGATTGCCTAGGTAATGGGGAACCATCACCGTCTCTTGATTCCAAAGGAATATTTTTGATGTCATTCGTTGTATTATAAGATGAGAGTTTGTGACTTTATCACGCACTTGAATTAACTGAGAGACTACCCTGCCCCAGGTTTTGATTAAAGGTTTCAATTTGTGTTAAAACAGAAAACTTCTATTTCTTTGGCTCGAAGGGGTTGACTAGGGATTATCTTCCTTATAACTCCAGTGTTTAGGATTTAAAAGAAACGCATGTACATCGTCAGCAAGGTCTGTCCAAAAGTATACTGTATGAGATTATGGCATTGTTTTCGTCATCCTCCCTCTAAAGGTTTGCAACTTTTTAGCAAGAGTTAAATGTCATAAAGAAGGTAAAAAGCATAGTTTAAGTATAGTGAAAACGAATGGATGAATTCAAGACAAACATATGCAATGCATTAATGAAACAAAGTTTGACATTAATAGATAATTGTTTGAATAACAAAAGAAATTACAACTTGAAAATTCAAATGAAACAAAAGCCTCTTTGTCTGAACTTGTCATTTTAGGTGGAGAGCCTTCAGCGGAATATTTTCATCTGGCCATCTTGTGTGAACTCCATCACTCTTATGTCAATCAAGTCTTGGGTCTTATTTTTCAAATCCCAACAGTCATTTGTATCATGCCCCAGACTATTGGAGTGGTATGCACATAGTGCATTGGGATGATAGTTAGGAGCAGAGGTATTGAGATTCTGAAGAGGATCCCTTAATACAGTCAGCTTGACCTCCAACAAGTGTTGTAGTACTTGAGATAATGGCATGTTAATCTCAGTGAAGCGCCTTCCAGATGTATTTTGCTTACGCCGATTACCCTGTTGATGCTAGTGAGGTTGTTGTTGGGCTTGTGACCCTGAAGCAAACTGGGGAGACTTTCCCTTGGCTTCTTGTCTCAAAGGAGGCTGAATGATGACTTGGTCTTCAACCTTAGTTGTTTTCCCCATTTGGTTATATCCATCCTGATGCAGTTTGTTGATGAGGACCTTTAGCTCCTCTTGTCCTTGAGCTAGGTTTTGGATAAGAGCCATCTGGCCCACCAGTTGTCCCATCATCTGGATTTTCATTGTTGCCATCTCAATCTGTAGCCCTTCCAACTGATCATTCATGATGCCCCCTGGATTCCCTATGACCATGCCCCTTGTGAGGAGAGCTTTCACTTCTTCCCGCCCCTTGGCTAGGTTCAAGAACATCTCTTGAAGTTGAGCATTTTGAGCCTCGATATCTTTGATAGTCTTCTCTAGAGCCATCTCTACTGAAATAAACAGTAGGAAGGTAAGGAGACCTGAAAGGGGGAAACCTGTCATGATACGATGCATGATATGTGGATGCATGTTTTCAAGGATCTCGCGGGGTAAACACGAGAAAATGTTAGAAATTAAACATCCTTGATTGGAGAACTTTGTATCGGTGGATGTCTTTCCACGAGAATCAAGCTCACCATGTCAAGTGGGTCATAGCCCTTGACTCAACTTGTTGTACTTGATCTTTGACGGCGTTTGTTTAGAGGAAAATGAATCCTCTTGCCTTTGGTAGACGTCTGGTTCAACGTGCCCCTGCATCAAAGACCCTCGAGATCCTTGAAATGGTTATTGAAAATGCCATGGTATGATGTTATAATGTTATGTACAAATATGCGAAGTAAGCAAGTTATATACAAATAATCATATTCACACAAAGCAGACAAGTCCTTAAGTTTAGGCTTGCATGGAGTTTCTAGGTAAGTACCCTCTTGAAGTCTAGTTGGCTCAACCTGTCCTAGAAATAGTAACCGGGTTCTAAGGAGCTCAATATCACTGGATTGTTTTCTGTGTTCATTGTTTCAGTTTAGCCACTTTACTGGCGACCGAAATATTTCAAGAAAATAACCCTCAATGAGTGTAGTATCGAGTATTTACCAACTTCGGACTGCACCAAAGTCGGTCATCTCACTACATCCTAAAAGGCCAAGTTGGTCAAGTAAGGTTCTAAAGTCAGTTGATGCTTCACGACACCACGCGGCGGCCCTGTACTCTCCTTGATTCAACTCAAGGGTTACCGGTACCAACCAAAGTGCCACATCAACGTAGCTACTGCTTCAACCATGTCGGCATACCCCACACAGTTCCCTCACAGTTTATTGCTACTTACCTAAAAGGTGCTCCCAAATCCGGGTGTAGGATTTAAAACAAACCCAAACAAGGAACCAAAAATGTAAAGCATACAAGTCAAATAAGATAAGCATGTAAAGGTGATCTAAACCCTAAGGTAACCCCACGTTTAGATTGTCCCCTGCAGAGTCACCAGTTCTGTGATACGATGGAAGAACTGACTTGAGGTTTTGTGTTTGTGTTTGCAAATGTTTCGGTTTAGCAAGAGTCGCCACCGACTTTTATTTTATCCAAAAGGAAAGGTAAAAAAGCACAGGAAAGACCTTTGAGATTATTTTTGGGTTCGGGGGGTAGATTATGAAAAGGGAAGGTGCTAGCACCCTTTTCATCCATGGTTTTCCATGGGCTCTTAGTTATTTGTTTTAGATCACTTGCTTTTTCTTTTCAATTGTTTGAAATGGTGCTTTTGTGTGTGGTTTTGAAAGTATTTTGAAAAGAGGAATTTGTTTAGGAAACCTTTGTAATGATTCTTGTTTGAATGTATACAAAGGTGTTTTTCTTTTGAAAAATATTTCAATGTTTGAAAGTTTGTTTTGGGAAATGTTTTGAAATTGTGTGATAGTTTGAAAATAGCAAGGATGGTTTGCAAGTTTGATCAAGTAACTAGGAGTTGTCTACCCTACTCAAAGATCTTTCCTACACATTTTTAACCCGTTGACATTATTGTTTTACCATTTTATTTGGTAAACAACCTTGTATTTGGATGTTAAACGGGACGGGCGTGGGTCATCGTATGAACATGATAGCAATTGTGCCAAGTATCTTAGCAAGTTTTTGAGGAACTAGATCATTTTTGCATAGGCAACCAAGATAGCATCATCGAGGGACTATGATCTTTTGTTTTGTTTTGTTTTGCCAAGATACCTAGCATTACCATGGCCATTTTTTTAGGCAAGCAAGTGGAGATACCTTAAGGGTGTTTGTGTGAAAGTGTGTTTTATTGCATGCATTTGTCTTTGATTTTTAGTGGTCTACTTGTTGGTTTTATCTTGCCATACACGCCTAATTACTATACAGTATATGAAAGCAATAAAAGTGCAAAAATGTAAAATCCTACGTTATTACAATATTTTAGGGGATGGGGGTACATATGTACGAATGGGGATTGCAAGTAAAATAAGTCCTAAGTTATTATTACAACCATATTGAAATGCATAACATAAGAAAGAAATGGACTTGTTTTAAAAGAATGTTTTTGTCTTAAGAAAATAAATTAAAAGGAAAATATTTCTATGTTTTTTATGTTAATATATAAAAAAAAGATGAAAAGGAAAAATAAATGCAAGATAGAAACATCGTGTTGCTGTAAACAAAGAAACAAGGATCAGAAGTTCTGAAGCCAGGCGCGTGACTCAGCCGGAAACGTCAGTGGGATCAGAAGTTCTGGATTCGTACACTCTGAGGTCCTGCAAAATTCGTCAGAGGGAAAGGGAACAGAGGTTCTGGATTGATATGCTCTGAAGTCCTGCAAAATTCGTCAGAGGGAAAGAGAACAGAGGTTCTGGATTGATATGCTCTGAAGTCCTGGAGCATGCTTGGAGTTTTGAGTGGCTGCCTTTGGATGTTTCTAGAATCAGCAAGAGTAATGGAAGAGGAAACGTCAAGTTCTTTGATTCAAAAGGAAGAACAAAGGTTTGTTTCTGTGTATGAGAAATCTGGATTTTTCATGAAGGTTTTACAGCTTTGTTTTCTCTCCTTTTTCCTAACCTCTCTCCAAAAGCCAGCCCCTTGAACGTGTGATGGAGCCAAGTATTTATAGATGAATTTTGCTGTGACTTTTTGGGGGGAAAATAAATAGGATTTGAACCTCTTTTGGAATCCTGTTCCTTTGCTTTTTCATCATAGTTTTTGTATGCTAGTTTGTTGTAATCATGAGATGCAGGCGTAGGCTGAACCAGCTGTTGGTCATAGGTATGCAGTAAGTTGTATAAGCAAGGTTTTGGGATTTGGTCAAGTTCTGACCAAAGCGTGGAAAATAGCCTTCATGTTCTAAAGTGCTGCCTTGTCTTTGAAGCAAGCATGGTGGTTGTCAGCGGGATTTAAGGAAAAGCAAAAGCAAAGTTGTTATCCCAAGTCAGTAGAGGTGCACATGGTGAAGATCCTTTGGATAAAGACTCAGAAGGTGGTTGTGAGCATCAAATGAGCATTAAATGATGATGAGACTTATCACAACCAGAAATCCTGCAACGTGAAACTCTATACCAAGGATTTGTTCTGGATCAGAAATTCTGCTTCAGCATAGCATCCCATCTTCTGATCCTCTTATCTTCTGGCTCCAGCATATTCTGAAGGAGAACATTGCTTCCACATGTTCTGATTAAAGCGTCATGTTCTGAATCATGTTTGCAACCTCTGACTGAAGCTTTATGTGAAAACTTGTCCAGAAGTTCAGACCAAACTCTGTCTTGAGAATATCCAGAAATTGTTGGGCGTTATGGTGATAACCTGGTCAGAAGTTCTGAAATGGTCATTTTTTCTTAAATACTTAGAAAAAAATTCTAAGTACTTAGAATTTTTCCCTTTTGGATTTTGATGAAACAAAACTTCATATTTCAACGTGTCTTGATGAAATATAATTCTTGAAGCTTGATTTTGATCAAAAGTCAAAGTTTGACTTTTCAGCGTGTAAATGACCATTTTGCCCTTATGAGTGATTTTCTTGGAAAATTTGTAGTTCAAGGCTTGGAAACTTGATAGAAGCAAACTTGGGATCCAGGGTGATCCCTTGTGAAATGAGAGGGCAAATTTTGGGGTACAACAGAGGTTGAAGAGAGTAATAATGAGGTTGAGAAGAGTTCTGGTGAGAAAAGAGTAGAGATTGAGAAAAATACGCCGACATCGTCCGAAAGGGAGGTTGTCGAGGAGGTAGAGAAGGAAACACCTATTATTGTTCCTCCTCCTTATACCCCACCGATTCATTTCCTGCAAAGGTTTATGAAAGTCAAGATAGATTCCCAATCCAAAACATATGTGGAGGTATTGAAAAATATCCACATCAATGCACCTTTACCTGAAGTTTTGTATAAAAAGAGAAAATTTAAGGACCATGAAACTAGGGAAATCAACAGTTTTAAGAGGGGAGGGTTAACCTTTGAGGTGGAGGATGAAATAACAAAACCCAAACTTGAAAAGCTGATACTCAGAATAGATCCTGAACCACCACCACAAGTTCAAAAGAATGAACCACCCCACAGAAGAAAGAAAAGAAAAGGCGAGGGATATGTGAGATGGCTTGATAAGTGGCTGTGGAAACCAATGATAATTAAAAATTTGATCGAGGAGTCATTCTCGAGAGAATAACCACCATGAGTGCTGACCCTCTTGAGTCGCCAAGCTACCAACGTTAAAAGAAGCATTGCATGGGAGGCAACCCATGAGTTTCAATTTAATGTTTTTGCTTTTGTTTGAGTTTAAAAAAAATAAAGATATTGATCGCTTGGCACCTATCAGTTGCATGTGGGAAACTATCAAGGTGAACATTGATCAGTTTCTTATTCCTTTTCCCACTTTTTACTGAAACATTGAAGATAATGTTTGGTTTAAGTGTGGGGGAGGAACTTTACCGCTTTTCATTTATCGCCTCTTATTTTGATTTATTGTTTTCTAGTTTATTGCATGTTTTTAGGATTTTATTTATTCTCAGTATTTAGTCGAGTCATTACATGTGATGTCGAGTATGTATGCCTGTTTTTCAGTTGTTATTGAATTTCCCCAAAATTTTAAAATTTTAAAATTCAACAAAAAAATTTCTTAGATGCATGGAACACACACACTCTGAAAGTATATAGGTTATCACACTTTGAGAATCGATACTATTATGACACCCAACCCCATCATTATGTGATATCAATTTGCGTACCCATTATGTCAAGACCTTAGGCTCAAGTTTTCAAAGTAGCTCTTAAGTAGTTTATATTAGTAGTCAACAACATCTTAAGCACAAACTACGTAGGGGGGTGATAAATATAAGTGAACGATCCCGTTTTTAATAAATAAATGATTTAATTAAAAAAAACAACCTTCTAAGTTAGGTGACCTTCACCCAATTATTTAGTCCAACGGTTGTTAAGCCTGTAAGGATTTAATAATAAGCATCCATAGTAGATTGGTCTAGAACTCACTGGTATTGGACTTTGTAGGGCGGGCTACGGTCTGATCCCCCGCAACCGTAGTTGGGAAAAAGGGGGCTGCACCGTTTAAATACCAGAACCCCCATGCTAAAGACAAGAAAAGGATTATAGTCGCTAACCAATTTTCCATACTATGTGTGTGTATAGATAACATGCTTAATGTGATTGCACTTGAATGAATAAAGTGGAAGGAAAAAAAAGAGAGATATAAGTTGAGTTATAATGCCATGATTTGAATTGGTTTGCGTAATGCGGAAGTCTCTGAACATTGTTACGTTACGGTGTCCTTGGTATTGAATGTTTAGGACCTATCGATCTAACATTATCCTAGCAGCCACGTATGATTAGGATTCCTGTTGTTCCCTTGTTTTAAATCGCGCTTAATAATTTATTTTACCATGTTTGTTGATTGTTTGAGGACAAGCAATGGTTTAAGTATGGGGGAATTTGATAACGCCAAATTATATCGTTTATTCGACTTGACTCGGATGCATTATTAGTACCATTTTTCGTTTATTTATGCCGGAATTTCTATTCCATTTCAGGTATTTCAGTTACATGCTAAGAAAGAGCACTCATGCGAAAAAGAGTAAGAAACATGCGAGAAACTAAGAAGACAGAGAAAAAGAACAGAAAAAAAATCTAAACTTGGACCTGTGGCCCTTGCCATACAACTTGTGGCCCTCGCCACAGCTTGCCAAGAAGCGTGGCCCTCACCACAGCATGTGTGGCCCTCGCCACAACTCTAATATTGTAGCCACATATTTATTTTCTTACAGCCTTCTCCATGCCCACCATCTCACCCACTCACCCCATGATTTTCTCAACTTCTCCAACCATTATCTCAACTACCTCTCACATGATAACTTCCAACATTTCTCACTATATAAAGGACCTATAATTCATTGTTTGAGGCATCCAAGTTTGTGCGCAGAAGCGCTATTCATAGTTTTAGATAGAAATCACTTTCTAAAAGTGGTAGTTTATCACATCAGGAAACTACCACATCATTAGTATGAGGCCTACAATATGTGTAATGCTTGGATCAAATCTTGTTGGTTTAATAGAAGTTATTTCAGTTTCATCTTTATTTCAAGTCTCCTAATTTATTCCCAACTTTTACAGGTTTCCTATTATTGCTTTATTATTATTATTTTAGTTTATCATTGTTAATTTGATTATCATATTGTTCTTAATTGCAATTGTTATGTTTAATTCACTTTCATTTAACAATATGTCTAGCTAAATAGTTTTGAGTGTGGTATGTGAGGACCGTTGTTTCCAAAGGGACTCGGTAACAAAGTTGGCTTAATTATTTGTTTCAAAAATGCAGTTTCATTTTTTAGTTTTTATATTTAATTTAATTTTCTTTGTCACGAGAGTGGGAGGCTTCTTAACACGGTTTTGTCACGAGAGTGAGAAATTAACTAAGGTTCGAGTCGACACTGCGAGAGCGTTGGGGTCAAACTGGACAATAAAAATAGGACATCAATCTTAAAGAGGGTGAGAGTGATTTAAGTATCGATTAGGACTTGTTCAATTTTCAAAACACACTCCTTAATTAAAATGGGCGAGTGAGAGAAAGTCTCATGGTTAAGGAATGTGGCTTTATTCAAAACCACGAGAGTGTGAGCTTCATTCTTTAAATTGATATTTTCTACTAAACACATTTTTAACATTAGTATAAGCCAACGAGTTACAGAGTCCCTGAGGTACGCGGAATACACATCCCGACCTCTCTTTTCTTATATATTTCCTTAATCTTATTTTATTTCAGTTTTAGTTCTTAGTTTCCCCTTAATAAATTATTCATTAGCCTTAGCTTTACAAAGCAACGAAATATTACAATAGTTTGATATTGGTCTCTGTGGGTTCGACAATCTTTTATATTACTTCGACATTTCAGTGCACTTGTAGATGCATCAAACATCCCTTTTGTCACTTGAGTTTTCTCATTGCTAATGAAAAACCCTATCCTCCTTAGGCTTCCAATCATCTTTCCAATAGAAGAAACCTCTCCAACTGTTCTGAACTATCCTTACAGACTTGATTAAGATATCAAGTTTTAGGATTAATAGAGTAACTTCACCCTGTAAGTCATATATGGTTGACAATCCTTCATTCTTTTAAGACATAAGATCAGAAATAAACCACCTCCTATTTCATCATGGTTGACAATCCTTTTATTCTAGATACACAGATCTTTGAATAAAATAGCCAGCACATCACAAGATGATTCTTCAAACCAGAAATCTTCATTAGAAGTCCATCTTCCAGTCTAACCAGTAACATCTTTGGAAAATTTATAATCAGGAACACTTTCCTAATTAAGCCAAGAAACAGAAAACCCATACAATTATTCTTGAGATAAGTAGGGCATTCTGCTCCAAAAAGATCTAAGGTCATCACACCCATATGAATGCTTTGACATTGATTTATCTACTCCAATTCTAGCTTTTTCTTTAGCACCATAGACTTGTTGAAGTCATTATAGATTTTCTGGACATTTGGTCTAGACATTCTGTCCAATCTCTTCAATGCCTAATTGGATTGCCTTCCAAGTAACACAATAGTAATAAGAAACCCTTCATTAGATACCAGGGCACAATTTTATGAAAGTTGGAAACAAAAAGAATGCTCTTGCTATTCTTCAATGGCTTATCACTTTCATGTCAAACCTATTGATTAGAAACCTGAGAAAACTTCTTCTTGATCATCCTCACATCTGAATTATTTTTTTCCAAACACACTTAAATGTGACTTTATGAGTGGACTTGAGAAATTACCAAGTATCTTTGGCTATAATATAAGTGATTCAGAGAGCTTAATAATTCCATAGATCATGAAGTTGATAATTTCATAGTGATAAAGACCCAACTCAAACTCTTCCCTTATATCTCTTCAGCACCAGGAACCTCCTATCTTGATAATTCTTCAATATCTGCTATCCATTGACAACCAGAATGCTATCATTCCAGTCTTCCAAAAAGAACAGTAATACCACAAATATAATCCCTGAAGCTCACCCAATAAACCAGGGTGCCAGCTTTGATACCAATTGAAATTTTGGTACAGGAAGCACATGTTAAAACTAATATCCCAATATCAGAACAATGTCAAGACAAATGTTACAACATCTGTTGACAAACTGAACATATTTATCAAGATATAAGTGATACTGAAATAAAATTACAAAGTGATAAATAACATAGCTAATTATTAAATCAGTTTAGTGAAACATCACCTACATCTGAGGGCTACCAAGCCATGAAGGAAATTCACTATTAGAAGTATTAATTCAAAGCCTAAACAATTCTAGTTTACAACTACTCACTTAATCACTATCCAGTGTAACTTCTACCTAGAAATAATCATCTAGATATGAGAAATCCCATCTCACTCCCTAAATCACATCAATGATATATAATAATCTCGATCCCAGAAACTGTTGAAGCTACCGGCAGAAAACACAGAGCCGCCACCGAACTTTATTTATCCTGAAGGAAGGGGAAATATTGATAAAACCACAAGGGAATGGATAAGATAGTCTTGCGACCAAGAGAAAGGGAAAGGGAGTCGTTTATACAAGGGGAAGGTATTAGAACCCCTCACATCTGTTGTACTCAACGGGATCCATTTTGTTTGCTTGTCTTAAAGGGTGTATTTATCTACAACTATACTTGCTTAAGGGGAAATGAATGGTTTTTTATTATTGTGTTTGTGAGGGTTTCACGATCCTTTGCCTATGTATCCGATGAAAGAATCAGAACATCGTAGTTCCTCTAGAAAAGGGTTTGTTTGTTTGTATTTTTTAGTGGGCGATGTTAACGCACACATTCTAGCAATAGGTACGGCCGGTATCGCGGTATAACGGAGATAGCATGCCCTTTGGGGGAGTTTTGATTTGTTGAGTGTTTTTTTACAAGTTTTAAAATAAATTCAAGTAATGATTAAAGGTGTTTTTGGATTTTTGATTTGTGACAGTTGAGTTTTAATTGCAAAAGAAAAAGGTTAAGAGGGAAACTAAAAATCTAATTGTATGTTATGTACAAGTGGACTAAAAGTCTATTTCGACATAAGGCGATTGGAACGGGGTTTAATCGCCTCATGGAGCTACCTAAGGCATGGTTTCAAGGTTTGAAAAAATAAGGAAACTTAAATTATAAATAATTTTATGGCTTTTTATGTTAATATTAAAAAAAATGAATAAAAGGAAAATAAATGAAAGATAGAAAAAGCGCGCTACTGCAAGCACAACAAACAAGGATCATAAGTTCTGAAGCCAGGCGCGTGATGATTCCGAAGGGAGCATCAGAAGTTCTAGATTGATACACTCTGAGGTCCTACAAGAAATGTTAGAGGGAAAAGGGAACAAAGGTTATGGATTGGTACCTTCTGAAGTCCTGGAAAAAAATGTTAGAGGGAAAACATAGAGGTTCTGGGTTGCTATGTGCTGAACTTCTGAATGTTAGAACAATGAGAAAAATTCTGAAGTTTTGTGCGTGTTAACAGTGAGGAAATTTCAGAAGTTCTCTGTGTGTGTTAAAACAGTGAGGAAATTTCAGAAGTTCTGTATGTGTTAAAAAAGTGAGTAGAACTCAGAAGTTCTGTATGTGTTAAAAAAAGTGAGTAGAACTCAGAAGTTCTGTATGTGTTAAAACAATGAGGAAATTTCAAAAGTTCTGTATGTGTTAAAAAAAGTGAGTAGAACTCAGAAGTTCTGTATGCGTTAAAAAAAGTGAGTAGAACTCAGAAGTTCTGTGTGTGCTGAAATAGTGAGAAAAAAATCTAGAAGTTCTGATGATGTGCTAAATCAGTGAAAAAAAATCCAGAAGTTCTAATGTTGTGTCAAAACAGTGGGGAAGAAAACTCAGAAGTTCTATGTGTTTGACATGTAGGGAGAACTCTGAAGTTTTGTGTTGTGTTAGGACAGTGAGTGAAAAACAGAAGTTCTATGTGTTGGAATAGTGAATGAAAAACAGAAGTTTTGCATTACATTTTAAATCTTTCCTTATATCAATCAGCACAACAATATCTTAACCAGTTTTCAACAAACAGAAAATCAGAAGGATAAAAGCACAACAGTTTATAGAAGTTCTAATCCTAAATCTGAGCCTAACATTCTTCTAGAAGTTCTGATCCACAATTTTTTCTACTTATGCAATGATATGAACAACATCAATACTATGATATTTACATGTTAAATGATGTTCTGAATGAAAAAAAATGCAAAGTCAGAAAGACTTACCTTGAACCTAGAGCGTTCTTGGAGCTTTGAGTTGCTGCCTTTGAATGCTCTAGGGGTTTGCACGAATAGGAAATAACAATGTTAAGTTCTTTGTTTCAAAGGGAAAAACAAAGTTTTTTTTATTTGGAAAATTCTAAGTTTATGAGTGTTTAAGTGTTTCTTTTTTTCATGTATTTGATGATCCTCTCTTCAAAAGCCAGCCTCTCTCTAAAAACCCAGCCTCTCTCTAAAAACCCCGCCCTTTGAACGTGTGATGGAACAAGATATTTATAGATGGATTTGTTGTGGTTTTGGGGGGAAAACAAATGAGTTTTAAACACTTTTGGCATACTGTTCCTTTGCATTTTAATCACAGTTTTGGTATGCTAATTTGATGCAAATATGGGGTCTGAGAAAGTGCAGGCGTGGACTGGGTCAGCAACAATTTGGAGCATTGTGGCAGCTGGTTGCAGGACTATGCCATAGAAGGGCAGCAGGTTGGGTGGGACGAGGTTTTGTGGGGCTTGATGATGTTCTGAATGGAGAGCAGAACATAGCCTTTATATGCTGAAGAATGAAACTCTGAGGAGTCATGTTCTGATCAAAGAACAAAGCCTCCATATGTTCTGACTGAAGCGTGGAACTTAACCTTCATATGCTGAGGAGTTATGTTCTGACCAAAGAACACACCCCTATATGTTTTGACTGAAGCGTGGAACGTAACCTCCATATGCTGAGGAGTTATGTTCTAATTAAAGTCTATGTTCTGAACCAAATTTGCAACTTCTGACTGCACTTGCATGGAGGCTGGAGAGCCATGTTCTGATTGAAGGCTATGTTCTGAACCAAATTTGCAACTTCTGACTGCACTTGCATGGAGGCTGAAGAGCCATGTTCTAATTGAAGGCTATGTTTTGAACCAAATTTGCAACTTCTGACTACACTTGTGTGGAATTTGGCCCAGAAGTTCTGAAATCTCTTACCACTTAGAAAATTTTCCAAGTATTTAAAAAAATTGATTTCTTTCTTTTCTCAAAGTAGTTTCTGATTTTTGACTTCTTGATGAACCAATTTCTTGTCTTGATGAAATATAATGGTTGAAACTTGATTTTTACCAGAAGTCAAAGTTTGACTTTCCATAGTGCATTTGACCATTTTGCCCTTGTGAATGACTTTCTTGGAAAATTGTGATTCAAGACTTGAAACTTGATGACAAAAACTTCATGATATCCCAAAAATCCATCCCACGATCCACTAATCGAGAACCAGATGTGTTTCCCTTTTACCTGATAAGAGAACTTCAAAACAAAATTAGACATAAAGTGGGCACAACCCTAATACCTCAAACCAAGGCGCTTGATTCTATGAGATGTGGGATATGCAAATGACTGAGTAAAAAGATGGTGCAAATGGGATGCAAAGTTCAAAGCCAGACAAAAGTAAAAGAGATAGGGCAAATTTAGGGTACGACAACTGCCCCTGTTTAATCGTCTTGAACCTGAAGGTGAGATTGGCGTCAGCCTTTCAAAAGTTCAAGGTGGAAGATGATTAAATACCAGGACCCGAAATTTGCCCTGAAGAGATGGTGTGAGTGTCATTCATTGGTGTGAATGTCTGCTGGGGAAGGACAAATTGGTTTCCTGGTGGACTGGTTATGAGAGATAAACATGGTTGAACAATGGTAGCTCGTATTGGGGTAACGGCGCCCATACAAGGTTCTTGAGGGAGTGGGCGGCAGAGTGACTGAAAGGATATGGTTGACGATGTCGTGATGACTGAAAGTAGAATTACTTGACAAAATGATAACTTAAATACAATGAGTAGAACTTGATGACTACATAGAATCTATCAAGCGGTATTTCATGACCCATAGAGAAAGGTAAAGATAATGGGTAAAGATCAGCGTATAATCTATGACCCAAGAGAAAGGTAAAGACAACGGGTAAAGATAGACGTATGATCTATGACCCAAGAGAAAGGTAAAGTGAGGGTAAGACCTACGGGAGACCTACGACCCTAAAAAAGATAACGTGAGGGTAAGACCTACGAGCGACCTACGACCCTAAGAAAGATAACGTGAGGATAAGACCTACGAATGACCTACGACCCTATGAAAGATAACATGAGGGTAAGACCTACGAGTGACCTACGATTCTATGAAAGATAACGTAAGGGTAAGACCTATGAGCGACCTACGACCCTAGCAAAGATAACATGAGGGTAAGATCTACGAGCGACCTACGACCCTATGAAAGATAACATGAGGGTAAGACCTACGAGCGACTTACGACCCTATGAAAGATAACGTGAGGGTAAGACCTACGAGCGACCTACGATCCTAGCAAAGATAATGTGAGGGTAAGACCTACGAGCGACCTACAACCCTATGAAAGATAATGTGAGGGTAAGACCTACGAGCGACCTACGACCCTATGAAAGATAACATGAGGGTAAGACCTACGAGCGACCTACGACCCTAGCAAAGATAATGTGAGGGTAAGACCTACAAGTGACCTACGACCCTATGAAAGATAACATGAGGGTAAGACCTATAAGCGACCTACGACCCTATGAAAGATAACGTGAGGGTAAGACCTATGAGCGACCTACGACCCTATGAAAGATAACGTGAATATTGAGAGTTAGGGAGTACGAAGTACTGGCACCATGGTTTATTTTAGTTGGTAGCATAATTATAGATGTTAACTTGGAATTATGAGGATGACATTCTTTGCGGGGATGTTTTGTTGATTTGGGACTGATATGGCTCATGCTTCATATGCATTTGAAGTGTGACATGATGATCCATGGATATGCTATGCGTTTGAGGATGCAATGGAATATGTCGTGATGATTATTATATGTAAAGTGCCAAAAGCTGATTGGGATCTATTGCTCGTCATCTTGAGGTACTAATATAGAGTGGTGCTTGAAATTTGAGAGAAAAGGGTTAGCCTTGTCAAGTTCACTGGGGGATTAAATCTTGCTGAGGAGAAATGACTGGATCTGACTACCTTCATGTGTTGGACTTCTTGTGAATAACTGAACAGAGACGTGGATCTTATCAAATGCCCCAAGTTTCTCAGTGTTGGAGAATCGGGTGCTCATTCGACTGTAAGGAGGCGACAAAGATGAAAGCCTGGTCAAGGTGACCGTTATAACTTGCTACCTTCACTGAAGAGCAAACACTTGAACGCCACGACATTCCCTTGGGTGCCTTCCTATCCACGTAATGTAGTGTTTCTCATCTTAGCTTGTGAGTATTATTGACTTATTGTTTTCAATGCAATGCTTAACAAAGAATTTAAATCACGACTCACATACGAAAAATAAAGTAAAAGGGCATAACAAAGATTTTTTTAATGGAAGGGCAAATTTTTATTTTTATTAATGAGTTTGGCCCGTGAATGGGCGTTCACACATAGAAACAACTCCTAAATGAGGAAGTTGCGGAGAAGAAAAGAAATACAACGAGTAAAATGGAAATAAGAAAATCTCAAACTTTCGTTAAAACTGATATTGCTATAGTTCCCATATCCTGGGTCATCATAGTGCCGTGCTTCCAAAGGATAATAGATAGATTAATCCATCCCGCATAAGGAGGGTGTACGTGAAGAGTTTTCAGACTGCAGTCTCTCGCTTTTTGTCCCTAATTTTTTCCTGGGTCGCCCTTTCGGTTTTTCAATCCACCGGGACACCCATTTTTGCCTAAGCAGCCCTTTCGAGTTTTCAACTTAGCGGGTTATTATTTTTTATTTTATTTTTAGCCCTAACTTTTTCCTAAGCCTCCCTTTCGGGTTTTCAACTTAGTGGGTCCTTTTATGCGTAGTATTTTTTGACTGAGTCTGAATTGTGTGGAAGCGAAACGTCTTCCCCATCCATGTTTGTCAGGATTAGAGCACCTCCTGAGAAAGCTTTCTTCACGATGTACGGTCCCTCATAATTGGGAGTCCACTTGCCTCTTGGATCAGTGTGGATTGGGAGAATCTTCCTTAAGACCAGGTCACCTGTGTGAAACTCTCGAGGCCGAATCTTCTTATCAAATGCTCTCTTGAGACGCTGTTGATATAACTAACCGTGACAAATGGCTGCCAGGCGCTTTTCTTCGATGAGATTGAGTTGGTCGAGTCTCATTTGAATCCATTCAGCTTCATCAAGCTTAGTATCCATCAGAACCCTTAAGGAAGGAATCTCCACTTCGATTGGGAGTACCGCATCCATACCATAAACTAGTGAAAATGGAGTTGCCCCAGTGGAAGTACACACCGAAGTTCGATAGCCATGCAGGGCAAAAGGCAACATCTCATGCCAATCTTTGTACATTCTCACCATTTTCTGAACGATCTTCTTTATGTTCTTGTTAGCGGCTTCAACTGCCCCATTCATCTTCGACCGATAAGGTGATGAATTACGGTGCTCGGTCTTGAATTCTTCGCACATTTCCTTCATCATCTTGTTGTTGAGATTTGACCCATTATCAGTGATGATCTTGTTAGGAGTTCCATACCGACATATGATCTCTCTTTTAATGAAACGAGTGACAACTTGCTTGGTCACATTATTGTACGAAGCCGCTTCCACCCACTTGGTGAAGTAGTCAATAGCAACGAGGATAAACATGTGTCCGTTTGAAGTGCTCGGCTCAATTCTACCAATTATATCGATGCCCCAAATTGCAAAGGGCCATGGTGAAGTCATCACATTCAAAGGAGTTGGAGGAACATGTATCCGGTCTGCGTAAACTTGACATTTGTGGCACATTTTGGCATATACACAATAGTCGCTTTCCATCGTCATCCAGAAATAACCTGCTCGTAGGATTTTCTTGGCCATGGAATGCCCACTAGCATGAGTCCCAAAAGAGCCCTCGTGTATTTCTCATATAATGGATTCTGCTTCGTGTCTATCCACACATCTGAGCAGAACCGAATCATAGTTTCTCTTGTACAGAACGTCTCCTGACAATAAAAACTTAGACGCCAACCTTCTAAGAGTCCGCTTATCACAAATTGTAGCACCTTCGGGGTACTCTTGCTTCTCAATATATCTTTTGATGTCGAAGTACCACGACATTTCACCTGATACATCTTCAGTTGTGAGACAATGAGCAGGAAAAATGTGTGATGGCTCCTTGTAACGACAAATCCTTATATTGGGTGCATGATTTGGGTAACTGACTTTGAACATTGCTGCTAAAGTGGCCAGAGCGTCTGCCAGTTGATTTGCTTCTCTAGGAACGTGCTCAAAGGTGACCTCATCGAAAGCGGGAAACAACTCTAATATGTAATCCCGGTATGGAACTAAATTAGGGTGCCATGTATCCCAATCACCCCGTACTTGATGTATCACTAAGGCAGAGCCCCCATAAACTTCAAGAATCTTGATCTTCAAATCAATGGCTGCTTCAAAGCCCATCACACAAGCTTTGTATTCAGCGACGTTATTCGTGCAATCAAAACATAATCTGGCAGTGAAAGGTATGTGAGTTTTGTGCGAAGAGGTCAGAACTGCCCTGTGATACGGTGGGAAGAACTGACTGTTTTTTGGAATGTTGGTTTGCGTTTTGCATTTTTTGTTCGCAAAATGTCGCGGTAAGCAAGAGTCGCCACCGACTTTTATTTTATCCAACAAGGAAAGGAAAAAAGTACAGAAAAATTCCTTTTTGAGATATATCTCGGGTTCGGGGGGAAGATTATAGAAAGGGAAGGTGTTAGCACCCTTTCTATCCGTGGTTATCCACAGGCTCTTAGGTACTTGCTCAATAGTTTTCAAAATATTGCTTTCCTTGTGCTTGTGGGTTTGAAAAAGTTTTTTTTTATTTTAACTTCGATTTAACTCTTGCTTCTGTCCTCAAGAGTGTAATGAAGTGTTTTTGAAAACTTTGTTTGAAAAAGAGTGTAAGTGTGAAAAAGATTTTGTTTTTTGAAAGAGCAAGTATCTAAGAACCATCTACCTACTCGAAAAAGGAATCTTTCTATGCTAATGTCCTTTAGACAATGCTATCCCACTATTGATGAGTAGGTAGCATCGTCGTTGGAGTTTGAGGGTCAATTCGAATGAGGGACGTGCGATCACTTAAAGCAATGTTAGGACGCCTTAGCGGTAACCCTAATGTCTTATATCATTTGTTTCGAGGCAACAATATCCGAGGCAACCATTTCGAGGCAACTATGATCTTTTAGACAAGAGGGCAACCTCTAAAGTGACCTATACTCAATGACCGCGTACGAAGGCAACCAAGTGGGGTGTACCCTAAGAGTGCGCATGTGCGAGTGTGTTGTTTTCAGTTAATTTTATCTTTGTACATGTTAAAGGTGATCTAAGTTGATTTTAGGTTAAAACATTCAGTCTTGTCATGCCATCCTATTATCAAACATCTAACAATTATAATTGCGGAAATAAAATGCGGAATTTAAATTACAAGGCGTCAGGTATTTACATCGCCAAAGACAAACCCTTTAAAAATAAATAAAGCGATAAAAAATAAATAAAGGTCCTATTAACTATTACAATCTGGGAGCAAATATACTAATATGATAAAAATAAACGACGCACGTGGAAAATTAAATCGAGCGCAAGATTAGGGTTTTGACCCCTCTTTTTGAAGAAAATATCTTTGTTGTTTTTTATTTTAAGAAAGGAACTAACCTAAATTAATTGCTAAATTAACAAACTAATTAATTAATAAAAATAAATTATTTTTGGTTTTTTTTTGTTATTTTAAGAAAGAAAAATAAAATAAATTGAATTAGTAAAACCCTAATTAAATCTAATTTAATTTTAATTATTTACAAAGATATGTTAAAGTTATTCTAATTAAAACCTAAATTAATTTATTAGTATTTATTAATAAAAATAAAAGTTAAAATTTGATTAAATATAAAAATATTTTTGTGATTTTATTTTATAAAGAAAACAATTTTTTGATTGGTTAGAATTTAAACAAAAATAATAAAACAATTACAATAAACAAAATAAATAAAATAGAAAGAGAGAAGGGTCTGGGCCTGAAAAGGGGGCATGAATAGCAATGCTGAGGCCCAAAACACGCTGGCCTTGTTTGACTTTTTTGATTTGGTGTGCCTGCGCTGACTGGGCTCCATGGTAGACCTTCAGATCTTGGCCACCAGATTTGGCCTTTGGCCATCTGGCCATTGGATGCTTGATGGACTATGGTAGGATGCGCGCTTGGACTACGCATGTGATTACCTGAAGAAGAAAAATATCAAAGAAAGTGGGGGACCTGGGATTCGAACCCAGGTCCGGAAAGTGATTTTTTGCTTTCCTTGCCACTACGCTGCTTTGTTTCATTTGTAAGTAATATACAAAATAATAATAATAAAACAAAACAACGCTTATTGATCAGAAAAACAAAACGCGCGAAAAACATTTGAATGGGCCAATGGGTGAACGCCAGTACTTCATCCCTGTCCTTCCACTACTGTAATTTTACATGCGGATTTGAATCCGCAACTAAAAACGCAGCTCGATCCAAAAATCAATTCCAGGCAATAAGAATGACCTTCAAGGGAATGGTTGTGTTCGTCTCCTTCTCCTGAGTGCAACCATGCCCATTATATGGACCAATTTCACCTGAGATAAGAATCCCTAACAACAAAAACGCAACCCTAGCTATGGTGTTTTGTAATACAAGTCATGTAAACAAAAGTAAATAAAGCCAAAAGCTTGGAAATGTTGAGAGGATCACAAATATGTAGTTAGTTTGTTCAAATGATGCAAGAATGAGCTAAATCGAATCCAAGAACAGAGCTAGGTAACGAGGGACTTACAACGCGTTTGGGCGTATGAGCAAGCTTGCTTTTGATCCAGGAAGATTGAGTGAACACCCAGGAAACGATTGGGATAGGTTTTGGCTTCTGAAAACGCCTCTAGCTATGATTTCGAATTCAAGGTTTTGGTGACTTTTTTCAAACTTTGTTCTGCCTATGCCTGTACTTTCCAACCCTTGTTTCGATTGCTTTGGACTCCTTATCTATTGCATAGTGTGTTAGGGTAAGAATTATGGCTTGAATCTTCTCCCATCAATGCTTTGGGATTTGATTTGATTCACTCTTTACAAACTTGCCAAATCTGCCAAATCTCAATCTTTTTGCACATGGTTTTGCTTGATACGAATTTGATGATGTTAATGATGATAATTACAACAGCACATTTGGGCGTATGAGCAAGCTTGCTTTTGATCCAGGAAGATTGAGTGAACACCCAGGAAACGATTGGGATAGGTTTTGGCTTCTGAAAACGCCTCTAGCTATGATTTCGAATTCAAGCTTTTGGTGACTTTTTTCAAACTTTGTTCTGCTTATGCCTGTACTTTCCAACCCTTGTTTCGATTGCTTTGGCCTCCTTATGTATTGCATAGTGTGTTAGGGTAAGAATTATGGCTTGAATCTTCTCCCATCAATGCTTTGGGATTTGATTTGATTCACTCTTTACAAACTTGCCAAATCTGCCAAATCTCAATCTTTTTGCACATGGTTTTGCTTGATACGAATTTGATGATGTTAATGATGATAATTACAACCTGAAACAGCCAAAAAATCTCATGTAATCAAAGCTTTGGATTTTATATGCTTTAATTTGATTAAAAATGAAATAAATCAATAAAAAATAAAATAAAATTATAAAAATGAAATATGGGTTCATGGCTGAAGCTAGGACACGTGGACAATGATGAAAGCTCAAATCAAGTGGAAAAGAATGGGCCCATTTGACAAAATTTGAAGTTTTGGGGATAGTTGACTTTTGGCAATTTTGTAAAAATGTCCAACTTCAACAATGCATAACTTCTTCAATTTTGAACTTTTGGAAGTGTTCTAGGACTTTTTAGAAAGCTTGAGATGTCCTATAACCAACCCGTTTGGTATCATAGCATTTTGATATTTCATTCTCAAGTTATAAGCTTTGGAAGAAAAGGTGTTTTGGTTGACTTTCAAAAATAACCTATAATGTCCAAATTTATAACTTCTTGTGAGTGCATGTTTTGATCTTGGGGTGTGAAGATGGATTGTAGTAAATTTCATCCTCTTCAAAATGAGCTTTGGATGGGTCATTTCTCATAAAGTATGAAAACGTTATGCTTGGTCAAAGTTGAGTTGACTTTTCCTACAAAACCCTAATTTAGCAACTTTTGAGTCTTGATGAATTTTGAGCAATCCTTGATGAATCGTGATCAACCCTTGATCAAATGATGAAATATCATTCAAAATGAGAATGTTGACAAAAAATATTGAAGTTTGACTGTATTTGGGTCACAGTTGACTTTTGCCCTAACACAGTCGATTTTTGGACCCTTTGGGCAATTGACCGGGAAAACTTCCTCTTCAAGGCTTGAAATTTGGCATGGATGATATTGAGAGAATATTAGGACATTGGGGAGAACTTTAGGTCATTGGGACTCAAGGATCTTAATGCAACACAAAACCCTAATTTGGGGTTGACTGCCTTAGGAGGTGACTTGTCTGACCAACTCTTGAGCAACCTTGAGCCTACTTGGAGACTTTTCTTGCAATGTCTTTAGAAATATGAGAGGGAAAATTTTGGGGTACAACAGCTACCCCTGTTCAATCTTCTTAAACCTGAGGATGTAGATTGGCTTTCATGCCTTTCGTGATCCGAAGGTGGAAGATAATTGAAAACTAGAGTGCCCAGAAATTTGCACTCGCATGAAGTGGTATCAGCCTTGTGATGTCGGGAATGGGCTTACAGATGCCATTTGGAGATTGATGGCGTGAGGATGGGCTTAAAGATGCCATCTGCATGAGTGTCAATCGCATAAGAGATTCCTTAGCGAGAACTTGCGTACCTTTTATTGTGGAAGATTCCGCTGGGGAAGTCTGATCTTTGTTGAGATTTAGGAACTTGCCTGTACCTTAGCTGAGAGAACATCTCTGCTGAGTTTTAAGAACGTGTCCATAATTCTACCGGGGGGAATTCGTCGAGATTTAGAACCTTATCTGTAATTCAACCGAGAATAATTCAGTTGAGATTTAAGAACCGGTCAGTACTTCGACTGAGGAAAATTGTCGAGAGTTAGAACCTTATCTGTAATTCAACCGAGACTAATTCAGTTGAGATTTAAGAACCGGTCAGTACTTCGACTGAGGGAAACATCTTCATCAAGATCAAGGACTGTCTGTACTTCAATGGAGGATAATTCTGTTGCGATTTAAGAACTCGTCCACACTTCGACGGAGGAACATTGTCGAGATTCAGAACCTTATCTGTAATTCAATCGAGACTAATTCAGTTGAGATTTAAGAACTGGTTAGTACTTCGACTGAGGGAAACATCTTCATCAAGATTTAGGACTGTCTGTACTTCAATGGAGGATAATTCTGTTGAGATTTAAGAACTCGTCCACACTTCGACGGAGGAACATTGTCGAGATTTAGAACCTTATCTGTAATTCAACCGAGACTAATTCAGTTGAGATTTAAGAACCAGTCAGTACTTCGACTGAGGGAAACATCTTCATCGAGATCTAGGAACTGTCTGTACTTCAACGGAGGATAATTCTGTTGAGATTTAAGAACTCGTCCACACTACGACGGAGGAAAATTGTCAATATTTAGAACCTTATCTGTAATTCAACCGAGACTAATTCAGTTGAGATTTAAGAACCGGCCAGTACTTCGACTGAGGGAAACATCTTCATCAATATTTAGGACTGTCTGTACTTCAACGGAGAATAATTCTGTTGAGATTTAAGAACTCGTCCACACTACGACGGAGGAAAATTGTCGAGATTTAGAACTTTATCTGTAATTCAACCGAGACTAATTCAGTTGAGATTTAAGAATCGGTCAGTACTTCGGCTGAGGGAAACATCTTCATCGAGATCTAGGAACTGTCTGTACTTCAACGGAGAATAATTCTGTTGAGATTTAAGAACTCGTCCACACTTCGACGGAGGAAAATTGTCGAGATTTAGAACCTTATCTGTAATTCAACTGAGACTAATTCAGTTGAGATTTAAGAACCAGTCAGTACTTTGATTGAGGGAAACATCTTCATCGAGATCTAGGAGTTGTCTGTACTTCAACGAAGTATAATTCTGTTAAGATTTAAGAACTCGTCCACACTTCGACGGAGGAACATTGTCGAGATTTAGAACCTTATATGTAATTCAACCGAGACTAATTCAATTGAGATTTAAGAACCGGTCAATACTTCAACTGAGGGAAACATCTTCATCAAGATCTAGGACTGTTTGTACTTCAACGGAGAATAATTCTGTTGAGATTTAAGAACTCGTCCACACTACGACGGAGGAAAATTGTCGAGATTTAGAACCTTATCTGTAATTCAACCGAGACTAATTCAGTTGAGATTTAAGAATCGGTCAGTACTTCGACTGAGCTGAGAATTTAACTGCATCCTTCCTGAAAGGTAAAGGTCAGTCGTATGCAATGCATGATATATATCAAGCAATGATGTTCTCAAAATAAATGAGATTGTGTTGTATGATGCGTATATGCATGTGTCATGATGTATGGAAGTGTAATGCTTTTAGCTGGGGGAAATAAATCTCGGATAGCTGTTGGAGAAAAGAGTTGAATTCTTCATTTCTGCTGGAGATGGAGAACGAAGATGATTGCGAGAATAGACCTGCCGGAGAGGATGACTCCGTTGGGGAATAAACTGATGAGGAGATTACTCTGTGGGGAAGAGATGCTCTGCTGAGGGTTCCACTAATAAATTCCACTGGGGATGAGTTACCATTGCTGGTGATACTGAATCCTGTTGGGGATTGACTTCTTGTTTGTGAAAGGAAAGAACTCCGCTGAGGATGACCTTTCAGTTGTGACTTCACTGGGAATAACCTTTTAGACTCTTATGGGGGTAATCCTTTGAACTTGCTGGGGACAATCTTCCAAAGTTTGCCGGGGATGATTCTCCAAACTCTACTGGGGAAGCTTTTCAGACTGCGCTAGAAAAATTTCAGACTCCACTGGGGATATGTTGTATTCTGCTGGGGAATATTCTTATACTCTGTTGGGGAATTTTAAGACTGTTAGGGATATTAAGCCTTTTCAGTGTCGATGGTAGATAAACTCTGCTTGGGAGAATATTACCGATTCATTCACAGTTGTAAGTCTCAGCTGGGGAGAGCTATCATTACTGTCTTACTCTGCGGGCAGCGAATGCATCTCAACCATATTCTTCAGCGGACTTTACCTTGTACCTAGTGGACATAGCAACTGTACAGCTTGGACAATTCTTTTTTGCCCCTTGTTTCTGATGTTACAAGTAATCGTCCTTTGTTTCGTATGAAAATATTTATGAGCAGCAATTAATGTCAAGTGCATATATCAAAAATGAACATTGGACGTTCTTTGCAAAACAAAACAGATAAAGGAAAAACAGTTTGAAATTTCTTTGAAAATGAATTGTATTGATTTTGAAGTTTGGCCTGTAAGTAGGCATTTTTGTACAAGAGGCTGACGTCCTAGTAAGAGAACGCCGCTGAATAATAGAATTCACACAATTTGTGAAAAACTAAACAAAACAGCTATGTGAATAATCCCACTAGGTTCCAACTCTGCTATTGCCTTTATGTCTTCAAGCATCTCATCACTTTGCTACTTGGTTGAAGGTAGATCAGATTGATTAGTGTCGTCTGAGCTTGACAGTTGATACTGAAGTCTAGTTGCAAGGTGATCCAATGAGACATAGTGTTACGCTTTGATCCCTAATTTTTTCCTGGACCGCCCTTTCGGGTTTTCAGTCCACCGGGATACCCTTTTTTGCCCAAGCCACCTTTTCAGGTTTTCGACTTGTCGGGTGTACAGATTTTTTCATTTTCATCCCTTATTTTTGCCCGAACCCTTTTGGTTCGCCGGGAAGCCCTTATTTTTGCCTAGGTCGGTCGACCTAGCGGGTCTTTGATTATGCGTAGTATCTTTTCACTATGTCTGCATTGACGGGGTGAGGAAGGTCGTCACCATCCATGGTGGTTAGAATCATGGCTCCTCCTGAGAAAATGTTCTTAACCACAAATGGCCCTTCGTAGGTAGGGGTCCATTTGCCCCTGGGATCTCCTTGAGGTAAGATAATGCGCTTGATTACCAGGTCCCCAACTTGATACTCTTGTCGTCTGACTTTCTTGTTAAATGCCTTGATCATCCGTTTTTGATACGTCTGGCCATGACAAATAGCAGTAAGTCTCTTCTTGTCGATTAGGTTCAGCTGATCAAGCCGGGTCTGAATCCAGTCATCTTCGCTCAAACCTGCATCCTTCATAATCCAAAGAGAGGGTATCTGAACTTCAATGGGCAAGACGACCTCCATGCCATAAACCAAGGAATAGGGTGTTGCCCCTGTTGACGTCCGTGCTGAGGTACGGTACCCATGAAGAGCAAATGGTAACATCTCGTGCCAATCTTTTTATGTCACCGTCATCTTCTGCAGAATCTTCTTAATGTAATAATTAGCCGCTTCTACAACCCCATTCATCTTCGAACGGTAAGGAGAAGAGTTGTGATGTTGTATCTTGAACTGCTTGCAGAGCTCAGTGATCATCTTGTTGTTGAGATTGGTACCATTATATGTAATGATCCTCTCTAGTACACCATATCGACAAATCAGATTGTGCCGAATGAAACGTGCCACGATGTTCTTGGTTACAGTAGCAAAGGAAGCTACTTCAACCCACTTCGTAAAGTAATCAATAGCTACCAGGATGAAACGATGTTCGTTAGATGATGTAGGTCTGATCTCGCCGATCATGTTAATGCCCCACATTGCAAAAGGCCAAGGAGCTGTCAAGACGTTCAGAGGAACTGGAGGTATATGCACTTTATCAGCATAGACTTGGCACTTGTGACATGTCCGAGAATGCTGATAACAGTCGGCTTCCATTGTGGACCAATAATATCCTGCCCGAAGGATTTTCTTTACCATGGTGTGTCCACTGGAATGAGTTCCGAAAGTACGTTCATGTAACTCTATCATGATTCTTTCTGCTTCATTCTTATCCACACATCACAGTAAGGTTGAATCATGGTTACGCTTGTAAAGAATGCCATTGCTGATGAAGAACTTTGCCGCGAACCTCCTCAGAAACTTCTTGTCTTTAACAGATGCACCCTCGGGGTACTCCTGAGCCTCAAGGTATCTCTTCACCTCATGAAACCAGGGTTTATCCGCTACTTCTTCAGTCTCAAGATCACAACAATATGCAGGTTCGTCCAATCTTTCAATGATAATCCGAGGAGCTTCGTTGTCCCAATTGACTTTGAACATAGAAGACATCGTAGCTAGCGCGTCCGCTAACTGATTCTCCTCTCTTGGGAAGTGTTCAAAGGTTATATCCTCGAAATGGGGAAGCAATGTCAACACATACTCCTTGTAAGGAATAAGATTTGGGTGTTTCGTTCCCCACTCGCCTTTGATCTGGATGATCACGACAGCGAAATCTCCAAAAACACTTAAGAACTTAATCCTTAGGTCAATTGCTGTTCGAAGACCCATAATGCACGCTTCATACTCCGCCATATTGTTGGTGCAGTTGAAACATAGTCGGGCGGTGAACGGAGTATGAGAGCCTTTAGGAGATATGATCACGATGCCAATTCCATTACCCAAAGCGTTTGAAGCTCCATCAAAGTACATAGACCATCGGGATCCTTCCTCCGGTCCTTCATCCGGTCTAGGTTCCTCACAGTCAGTCACTATCATGATATTCTCATCCGGAAATTCAAAGTTTATAGACTGGTAATCATCCACTGCCTGATGTGCCAGATGATCCGCCAACACACTTCCCTTGATTGCCTTTTGTGTCGTGTACTGGATGTCATACTCAGTCAAGATCATCTGCCATCTTGCTATTCTTCCGGACAAGGCAGGCTTCTCGAAGATATACTTGATTGGATCCATCTTTGATATTAATAGAGTAGTGTGAGTCAGCATATATTGTCTCAGTCGGCGAGCATCCCATGCCAAAGTGCAGCAAGTTTTCTAAAGCAACGAGTATTGGGTCTCGCAATCGGTAAACTTTTTGCTAAGGTAATAAATAGCATGCTCTTTTCGGCCAGACTCGTCATGCTGCCCCAACACGCACCCCATTGAATTGTCGAGTACTGTCAAGTATAAGATCAGAGGTCTCCCTTCAACTGGAGGAATCAAAACGGGTGGCTCTTGGAGATATTCCTTGATCCTTTCGAAAGCGGCTTGACATTCATCGTTCCATCTTAACACTTGATCTTTCTTCAGTAACTTGAAGATTGGCTCACAAGTAGCAGTCAGGTGCGAGATGAATTGGGCAATGTAATTCAGACGTCCCAGAAAGCCTCTGACTTCTTTTTCTGTTCGGGGAGCTGGCATTTCCTGTATAGCCTTAACCTTGGCAGGATCCACTTGAATACCTTTGTCGCTTACGACGAAACCTAGCAGCTTACCAGATCTCACCCCGAAGGTGCACTTTTTCGGGTTTAACCTCAGCTTGTACAACTTCAACCTGTCAAATAGCTTTTGAAGGTGGTCAAGGTGTTCTTCCTCAGTCTGATATCTTGCAATCATGTCGTCGACGTATACCTCAATCTCATGATGAATCATGTCGTGGAACAAGGCGACCATGGCGCGCTGATACGTTGCCCCAGCATTTTTCAATCTGAAAGGCATGACCTTGTAGCAAAAGGTACCCCATTGAGTAACAAAGGTTGTCTTCTCCATGTCTTCGGGAGCCATCTTAATCTGATTATAACCGGAGAAACCATCCATAAAGGAGAAGACCTTATGCTGTGCAGTGTTGTCAACCAGAACATCGATATGAGGTAGAGGGAAATCATCCTTGGGACTCGCCCTGTTCAGATCCCTATAGTCAACACACATTTGAACCTTACCATCCTTCTTTGGAACAGGAACCACGTTGGCCACCCACTGTGGATAAGAAGTAACTACTAGAAAACCAGCGTCAAACTGTTTCATAACTTCGGCCTTGATTTTCTCAGACATCTCCGGGCGCATTCAGCGAACCTTATGTTTCACTGGAGGACAGTCTTCCTTGGTAGGCAATCGGTGAACCACAATATCAGTATCCAACCCAGGCATATCTTCATAAGACCAGGCGAAGATCTCAATGTAGTCACGCTGCATCTGAATAAGCCGTTGCTTAACACTAGCTTCCAGATTTGCACCGATCTTTACCTCTTTCTTGTCCACCTCTGTACCCAGATTTATGGATTCCACGGGATCCTCATGTGGCTGTATGGCCCTCTCTTCCTGAAGTAGCAGTCTAGCAAGTTCACCAGGAACTTCACAATCATCTTCACCTTCGTCTTCGGCTAAGTTGACCGGACTTTCGAAGTCATAACTGGAAGTAGCAGAGTCGTTACCAGTAAGATCCATAGTGGATGTAGACCTGTATATGTGAGTGTGTGTAAAATAGCTGTTTTGCAATATATAATAAAATAAAGACAAGGAGCGCAAAATTTGAAATGCAAGAAACGTCCAATGCTTTTATTAATGATATGTGGAAATGACAAACATAAAGCCCTCACAAATGAAGCCACGGTGCCCCAGGCAAGACACCGAGCCATAAAGTTTAAAAATTGTCTGTTATAAATACAAAACAAAAGTCTCATTACTGGGTGATAACTGAAACAGGCATAGAATCCTTCGCTGTCCAGTTGCTTAATTCACCATCGACAGTTGGGTATATCCAGCTGTCAATATCAAACTCTTCATCATCGTCATCCCTGATAGCATTCACCCCTGCGTCTTGTTTAGGATTTTCTGGTGCTCCGAACTCGATCTCCTTAGCATCAATCAGGTCTTGTACCTTGTTCTTCAAGACCCATCAGTTATCCGTATTGTGATACGGTGGGAGAACTGACTTGAGGTTTGCGTTTGTTTTCGCAAATGTTTCGGTTGAGCAAGAGTCGCCACCGACTTTTTTATTTTATCCTAAGGAAAGGTTAAAAAGCACAGCAAAAACCTTTGAGATGTTTTCTTGGGTTCGGGGAGTAGATTATAGAAAGGGAAGGTATTAGCACCCTTTCTATCCATGGTTATCCATGGACTCTTAGTTACTTGCTTAGATCAACTTGCCTTGATTTTCAATTGTTTGAAATGGTGCTTTGTGTGTGTGGGTTTTGAAAATGTCTTGAAAAGAGGCCAATGTGGTGGCAACCCTTGTAATGATCCATGTTGGGATGTATACAAATGTGTATGTCTTTTTAAAAGGTTTTCAATGTCTTTGGAAGTTGTTTTGAAAGTGTTGTGTGTTTTGAAAAAAAGGCAAGTGTTTTTGTTTTGGCAAGTTGGCAAGTTACCAAGAGTTATCTACCCTACATTTCTCAAAGATCTTTGCTATGTTTTAACCCTTTTAACAATTTTGTTCCACCATTGTATTTGGTGGACAATCTTGTGTTAGGATGTGAACGGGACAAGCGCGGGTCATCGTTTAGACCATGATTGCAATGGTGCCAAGTATCTTTGGGCAATTTTTCCTTTAAGGGACTTGATCATTTTTTAGGCAACTTTCGAAAGCGTCATCAAGGGACTATGATCATTTGATTGTTTTGTTTTTGCCAAAGATACCTAACATGCAATATGGCCCATTATTGAAGGCAACAAGTGGAATACCCTAGGGGGTGCAAGTGTGATTGGTGTTTGTTCATTTTCATGCTTGTTTATCTTGAATTTAAGTCAAACTATTTGTTGTTTTTTATTTGCATACAAAACCCTAATTCTAACATGGCATATTTAGAAAGCATTTAAAGTGCGAAATTTAAAAGGTCCTAAGTTATTACACAATGATCATGGGAGTGGGGGTACAAAATATTCAAATGGGGATGAGACTTCATAGGAGGATAGTACCCAATATTTACAACCAAATTGAATTGCGCAAATATAAATGTAAAGATGTATAAGAATAGAACAATGTATATGTGAAGGTATTTTTGTGTAAGTGTATATTTTTATTCACAAATAAAATAAAAATAAATAAAAGAAAAGTTAATTTTTAAATATTTTTATGTTTAGGGCAAAAACCCTAATTTTGCTAAATAAGAGGTATTAATTATTTATTAAGTATTATATACAATATTTGTTAATTATGTGTAAAAAATAAATAAAAAGAAGGTATATTGTCAAAAAAGATTTTTAAGTTAAATATTAGTAAAAAAATAAAAATGTATTATTTTTTATGTTTTTAACCTAAATATACTAATAAACATATAAATATTAATATTATTTACTAAATATATTAATTATGTATAAAAATGAAATATTTAATATTTACAAAAAAAGGTATATTTTTTATAAAATGTTTTCAAAAGGGTAAAATAAAATAAAATCAGAAAGTAAAAATATTTGCATTATTTTTAGTTATCTTAAATAAAAGTATTATGTTTATTTTATGTACAAAACTAAATAAAATCAAATAAATATCAAATAAAAAATGTAAAAATGTGAGAAAAATAATTTTAATATTTTTTCATGCTTAAATAAAATAAATGAATCAGAAACAAAAATCAAAAGTCAAAAATAATAAAAATAAAATGCAATGGGCTAAGGGGGTGCATATGTGAGAATGTGGTGTAAAAAGAAGAAAAATCACAGGCCCAGCCCATGAAAGGTTGTCTTCAACCTTCAGAAAACAACATTTGAAAAACGCGCCTTTTCTTCCCTGCTTGCTATCTCTTGCTTCTTTGATTTTCAGCACAAACTCATAACATGAAAAATGTCAAGCATTGAACCACGAATCCAGACATATAAAAAACTTAACCTAACTCTCAGAAATGAGAGAGAATTTCTCCATCCCTAATTCTTGACCTAAGTTTTTATCAATGTTCAGATTCAAAATACTCTCAACATATGCAATATAAATGGAAAGTGAAGATATGTATAGTTTCAGGGCCATGAGCATGACATTTTTCATTCATAAATCTAAGCCTAACTCTTCCTAGATTGAGAGATAGAGATCCATGAACTTACCTGTTCAGCTTGGACCGTGCTTGGCAATGGAGGTACTTTCAAGGCAAGGTAAGGATTTGTATAGCTTGCTTGATGTCCAGGGATGCTATTCCAATGCTTGGTGTGCTTTGAATCTTGCTATATCAAGCTGCAGAAGTCAACCTGCAAGAGAGAAGAGTGAAAATGGCAAAACTGGTTAGAGGTGTTACAGTCTGCTTCCAATGCTTGGGACAGTTTGTATGGATGGTAGGGAATGTGTTTGAACTGGTTTGGATGAAAATGCACGAGTGGATTGAACTATGGGATTCAAACTGCAGCTTATGTCCTGTTTTTGCAGTTTTATGGTGTTTCTGTGAATGGGGAGATATTGAAGGTGATAGGCTCGTGTTTCAGGTCAGGTTGGATGTTTGGAAGATGCTCAAGAAGTTTGTCTAAGCTTGTGGTTGCAGCAATGTGTGTTGGTGTTACAAAATGCCAAGTTTCTTGTAATGTAAGTCAAAATGCCAAGTGCTGGTACAGGCTCCTCTAGGCCCCTCTAATGTGCTTCTAAACTTGTCCTTGATCAGTGGAATTAGCTCAAAAACTTATTCCAAAGAGATTTGCCTTGTACTACTTGTATTGCAAATTTGACATAGTTAATCTTTTCAAGAATAGATAAAATGCTTTTTCCATTTATGGCTTAAACTTCCATGTAATGACCAAATGAGCAAAATAATGTCTTGGCACAATGGATTAGCATTGAATTTATGAGTGTAAATGAGATTTGAGGCCTGTAATCTAGGAGTGCAAGCTGAGTTCAAAAATGCCTAAATGTATGAACATGAAAATTGGCCATGAGCAAAGTGAGTTTTGCCTATATTGCCAAATTCTATTCTCCCTAACCACAAGGTTGTTTGATGAGTTCTTGGACATTTTGGAAAGCTTGGAATGTGTACTACAATCCATATTTGTAATGAAAGTTGAAATTCCAAGTGGAAGCATGTGAAAAGTTGCCATGAAGTTAGGCAAAAATCCTGCCTAGAATAGGTCAAAATTTTTCTAAGTTAAGAATGTTTTACACCCTTGTTCCAAAAATCATAACTTGAGATACAAGCTTCTTTTGAGGAAACTTTGTGAATCAAAGTTGTATATTTTGCAATGGACTACAACTTTCATGTTTTGACTTTTGTTTGAATCCAAATGCATCTTGGTGAAAAAGTGGTACCAAGTTAGGAAAAAATTAGGGATTTTCATAACTTAGAAAAATTCTAAGTTATGAAAATTCTTCATTTCAAACCCTAATTTGTGATTTTTGATTTCTTGATGAACAAGTTTCATGTTTTGACATTTTTTGATGAAAAATGAATCTTGACACTTGATTTTGACCAAAAAGTCAATGTTTGACTTTTCAGTATACAGTTAAAAATTGATCAATTGACTGGAAAATTCATCTGTCAATCTTGTGCATTTGGGATCTTTTAAACTTTTTGAACATGTCAATACAATTCCATGGGGTCCTTGAGTCCATATGTGAGCTTGGTTTGCCATTGGCTAAGTCAAACAGTCAAAAATTGCCTTTGTGCATTCAAAACCCTAAAAATGACCATTTTACCCTTTATGTGATCTGATCAAATTTCTTGTGGAATTGTGATCCAAACTTAACCAAATGGTTCATATGAGTTCATAATGTTGATGTGGGTCAAAAATCATGAGGTTTGACTGTCAATTGGCCACAGTTGACTTTTTCCCCAATACAGCTGATTTCTAGGTCAACTGTCCAATTGACTGGGCCAAGATTGGAATCAAGGCTTGAAACTTGGTATGGATAAACTTGGGAGTCCAATATGAAGCATGAAAGTCATCTTAGGCATTTTAGGTCAAAACATCTTTGTGCAAACACAAACCCTAATTTGGGTCAACAGTGCAAGGAGAAGTCTTGAGCAGAGGAAACCCTAGTTGGATCTTGAACTCCAAGGGTCTTGTGGTGAGAAAATGTTGAGGAAATGGGAGGGAAAATTTTGGGGTACAACACGTATCATGCCCTAAGATATCAGAATGAAAAGCACAGCGAGCATTTGCATCGTACATTGGTGATGTTGTATTGGGACTCTTCGGGGCCTCCCTTGGAATCACCAAGTTGGTCTTCAATAACTGTGGAAAAATTTGAGATAGTGTCATGTTGAGCTTAGTGAATTGTCTTCGTGGCCTTTCGGCCCTTGGCTGATTGTTGCGCTGAGGAGCACCAGCAGGTCTTGATATAACCACCGCATTAACTGCTTGGCGGCGTTCAGGTCTATTATGGCTCTTTGTGCTATAAACAACACTCGACTCCTTCTTAAAAGGCTTCTTCTCGGTGCTTGACGAAGCACCCTTCTGTATTTTACCAGATTTGATACCAGCCCCAATCCTTTCCCCGGTCATGATCAGCTCTGTGAACCTGGACAAAGAACTCCCAATCAGATGGTTGAAATACGGACCAGACAAGGTCCCTAAAAACATATCCACTAGCTCCCTATCAGCCAATGGAGGTTGTACTCTACCAGCAAGGTCCCTCCACTTATGAGCATAATCTTTGAAACCTTCACCCGCACCCATAGACATACCCTGGAGTTAAGTACGCGTAGGAGCGAGATCGGCGTTGTATTGATACTACTTGTAGAAAGCAGCAGCCAAATCTTCCCAATTACGGATACTAGCCCCTTCCAGCTGGTAAAACCATTCAAGCTGAGTCCCTGAGAGACTGTCTTGAAAGAAGTGGATCCAGAGATTCTTGTCAACGGTGTATGGCTGAATCTTCCTAACATACAAACGAAGGTGCAGCTTCGGACAAGAAACTCCGTCGTATTTAGCGAATGCTGGTGCTTTGAACTTGTGGGGGATCACCACCCCAGATGACAGACCCAAGTTTCCAAAATCCAGACCATGAATTTTCTGAACTTCCATCACGCTCAACCGGTCTTCAAGCTGTTTATATCTATCCTCAGCCAGAGGATACTGGTCTTCATCAAAGTTGGTCTCGTTGTCTGAAACCACAGGGCTAGGAGCCCTCCTTTCTTCCTGATTATCACCCCTTCCAGATGAGTGGGTCAAATCAACCTCTTCTCGCAAATTGTTACCAAATCTATGACCCATGTTCAGTAGGACCGCCTTCTTCTTATTCTTATTCTTCTCTTTCAAGATAAGGGTCTTCAGATCTTGCTGACCCTTAGCCAGATTCATGAACAACTCTTGGAACTGGGCGTTTTGAGCCTGCAGAGCCTTGATTGCTTGTTTGATTGACGTTTCGGAAGACATGATGAGCTGAAATAAACAGCGAAGAAGATGAGAAAACCTGTAAGGGTACCTGTTATGAGGTGCATGGAATGATATGCATATGATATGATTTCAAAGACGTCGAGTGATTCAAATTCATTAAACAAAAATGAAACACACTTTTATTAGATAAATTTTAAATTCAATTGTTCAACAGATGCCTTCAAGGCGTTACAAGAAAGAGAAACTAAAAATTAAATCAAAAACTGGAAATATTCAAAAAGACAATCAGTGCTCCCATGGTCGTTTCTTGTCGATGCGGACATAGTCATTGAGGATCCGCCCGTTCTCCAGCTGCCTTGTCAACTTCTGGATCTTCTGCTCTTGCTCGTGATACTTTTCTCGGTAAGTATCCCGTTCTTCCCTCAGCTGCATCCATGATCTCTTCAATGCCCCAATGTCAGTAGGCATGTAAGGGTGTAGGATGGTAGGAGGAACCCCTTCTTCATTAGCAACCTCAAGAGTTATAGGAAAGACAGCTTCGTAGGGCATTCCCAGCTTTTGGGCACGTATGCGAACCCATCGGAGATATGGTTCCATTGGTAGAGAAGTCTTCGCACCCAGCTCGTGTGGATCAGACCTGTGTACCCTATCCCAAGCTCTTATGAATCTGCAGCGTTGCTCGTCACTATCCCCCTGGAAATCAAAGATAATACTAGGAATTAGCAACTCATGAGGTCCTTCCCTCCTAGCTCGCCCAAACTGACGTAAGGCCATGCACGGATTATAAGTGATTCCTCCATTGGTTCCTATCAGTGGAACATTGGGGTATTCCCCATATCGATCAATAATAGCCACATCTTCCATGCCCTTAATAGTCCAAATGATGTCATTATGAGAGAGAGACATAATCCTATAGGCCCAGCCCATGCCTTCCTTGTTTTTCAGAACTGATTTGGGATGGTGAGAAATAAACCACCTCGCCAATAATGGTGCACAGCTCATCAGGGTTCCCCGTTTCTGAGCGGTACGGGCATAAAGAGAATGAAGAATTTCACCCAAGAGAGTGGTTACTGGATTACCAGAAATGAAGATTTTTACCGCATTCACGTCAACAAAGGAATCGGAGTTGGGAAATAATACCAAGCCATATATGAGAAGAGCCAAAATGTCTTCAAATGCCTGGAAGTCTAGACTGTCCCAGAACTGATTAGCCTTACCAACCAAGAATTTAGTAAAGAAACCCTTGTTAAAACATAGTTTGATTCTACAACCCTCAGTTAGAGTTTGGATGATAACAAAATACAAGATTAAATAAAATTGTAAGATTTATATAAGACATATATGCTACTTAAAATTATGTTGTGTATTTACAGAAACTCTGATGGAATCAGCATCAGAATATCAGTATCAACATCAGCATCAGAAGATCAAATAACACGTGCTATACGCTGAAGCCTGATGAACAGAATCTGCGCATAACATACTCTGACTCTGATCAAGATCCTAACCATGTCATCAGCACTCAGAAACGTCAGAATAAGCTAAAGCCAAGAACACTCTGATTATCATTAGCAGAACACTCTGAAGTGTCAACGTTACTATGAATTCAAGACACATTAATTACCAACGGCTTTATTCCAAGACAAAGATCTTCTCAAAAAGGAAAGAACGTTATGAGCATTGAAATGGATTTATGGACAACAACGTATCTCTTCCTAGGCTATTTAAACAAGTCAGTGAGAAAAGAAATGGCTAATACTCTACACGCATATACACGCCTAAGCTAATCATCTTCACACACGCTCTCATTTTTGCTAAAGCTTTCAACCTCGCTTACTCTATAGCTCTAGCAATCCAGTTCTCGTTCCAAGCTTAATATTGTGTATTATCACAGTTGTGATATATAGTTTTGCTAGAAAACATCAAACACACTTTTGTTCATTTATCAGTAAAAGAATTTCCTTGAGATAAACCGGTCTGTAGTTAGACTCAAGAAGGCTTTAACAGTTGTTAAAGCAGTTGTTGTATTCAGTTGAATATAGTGGATTAAGACCTCGTTGGAGAGAGGCGAAATCACCTTGACGGGTGGACTGGAGTAGTTTGAGATCAAACGAACCAGGATAAAAATAACGTGTTGTCTGCATTTGATTTTAAGTTTTACAATTCAACCCCCCTTCTTGTGTTTTTCACATCTTCAATTGGTATCAGAGCGCCTGGTTCTGAGCTTATAACACTTAACCGTGTCAGTACAAGATCCAGCGTCAAAAAAACACAATGGCAGGACCACATCAAAACATCAGCAGTGACAACAATGAAGAAAGAGACAGATTCCGTGGCAAACCTCCAGTCTTTGATGGAGAGAACTTTGACTACTGGAAAGACATAATTGAAAGCTTCTTTCTGGCCCATGATGCTGGTCTGTGGGACATGGTGACTGATGGATACACGCACCTAGTGGATGCAAGTGGTCAGAAGATTGACAGGAAAGCATTGTCTGATCAGCAAAAGCGTGATTTCAGAAATCATCACAAGGCCAGAACAATTCTTCTCAGCGCTATCTCTTACTCTGAATATGAAAAGATATCAAACAGAGACACTGCAAAGAATATGTTTGACTCTCTGAGAATGACGCATGAAGGCAACATTCAAGTCAAAGAAACTAAAGCTCTTGCGCTCATTCAGAAGTATGAGGCATTCAAGATGGAAGAAAGTGAATCAATTGAAACGATGTTCTCAAGATTTCAAATTCTGGTGGCTGGTCTCAAAGTTCTGGACAAAGGGTATTCTACTGCTGATCATGTTAAGAAGATCATCAGAAGCTTGCCAAAACAGTGGAGGCCAATGGTCACAGCGCTGAAGCTAGCTAAGGATCTCAACAAAATCTCTCTGGAGGAACTTGTCAGCTCCCTCAGAAGTCACGAGATAGAGCTAGAAGCAGATGAACCTCAAAAGCAAGGTAAGCCATTAGCTTTAAAATCTAAAAGAAAATCTGACTCCAAAGTTTTGCAGGCGGTTGAAGAAACCTCTGATGGGTCCTCATCAGAAGAAGATGAACTGTCTCTCCTCTCCAGAAGGGTGAACCAATTATGGAAGCAGAGGCAAAGGAAGTTCAGGAATCCCAGAAGATCAGAAAATCAGAATGAATCTTCCTCCAGATACAGAAAGTCAGAATCCTCCTCTGGACACAGAAGATCTGAAGGCTCTTCAGGAAGCAGAAAGCCAAACAACAAAGACATCATCTGCTATAAATGTAACGAGCAAGGACACTACAAGAGTGATTGCCCAAATCTTCAGAGGGAAAAGGCCAAAAAGAAGTTTGGCAAGGAGAAGAAGAAAAGTCTCATGGCTACATGGGATGACTCTGACACATCTGAAGCTGACTCAGAATCAGATGATGAAAGAGAAAACATTGCTCTCATGGAAAACATAACAAAAGACAGTGAAGCTTCCGAGTCAGACTCTAAATCAGAAACAGAAGAGGTATTTCCTGACTTTGCTATTAACTTTACTAAGGCTGAACTAGCTGAAAGCCTTAATGAAATTCTGGAAAGATATCAGCAGATCAGAGTCAAATTCAGAAACCTGAAAAGGAATCTTGCTTCTGACTCTGATAAGACTGAGAGTCTCAAATTGGAGAATTCTGAGTTAAAAAATAAAATTTCAAAATTAGAAAATCTATTACAAAACTCTCAGAAGGAAACAATCCCCAAAACTCCCAGCAGTGCTGATGAGATCATCAAGGAGTATGATCACAGCTTTCAGAAGTTTCTAGCTAAAAACATAGATAGAAGCAAGATGGCTTCAATGATCTATGGAGTTAGCAGAAATGGCAGAAAAGGAATAGGATACCAAGGTAAGGTACCTACACCAAAGAATGCCATGGATTTAGTTATAAAACGCACTTCACTTGATTCTCAATTTGTATATGGGCATACACATGACATCAAATATACTAGTAGTAATTATTCTGTCAAACCAAAATTCAACCAGAGTTTTGGTAAAACTAACAAATCAGGACCCAAGAAAATATGGGTACCTAAGGATAAAATAATACATGTGGCAGATATCTTTAGCAGCAAAGCAGAAACAACAGTCATGGTACCTGGACTCTGGATGCTCATGACACATGACGGGAAGAAGGCAAATGTTCCAAAGCCTGGAACTTAAGCCTGGAGGCCACGTAGGCTTTGGAGGAAATCAGAGGGGAAAGATCATTGGCTCTGGAACAGTAGGTAATGGAAATCTTCCCTCTATAAGTAATGTTTTATTAGTAGATGGATTAATGCATAACATGTTATCCATAAGTCAATTAAGTGATAACGGTTATGATATAATCTTTAATCAAAATTCATGCAAAGCTGTTAGTCAGAAAGATGGGACTATCCTATTTAATGGAAAGAGGAGAAACAACATTTATAAAATCAAACTTTCTGAACTGAAAAGTCGGAATGTAAAGTGTCTTCTGTCTGTTAACAACGAGCAATGGATCTGGCACAGAAGATTGGGACATGTTAGTATGAGAAGAATATCTCAGATTAACAAACTCAATCTGGTCAGAGGACTTCCTAACCTGAAGTTCAATTCAGATGCTCTGTGTGAAGCATGTCAGAAAGGCAAGTTTGCAAAACCAGCTTTCAAATCTAAAAACGTTGTTTCCACCTCTAAGCCATTAGAACTTCTGCACATTGACTTATTTGGACCAGTTAAAACTGTTTCAGTCAGTGGCAAGAAGTATGGGTTAGTAATCGTAGATGACTATAGCATATGGACATGGGTAAAGTTCTTAAGACACAAGGACGAGTCACACTCTGTGTTTGTCACCTTCTGCAACCAAGTTCAGAATGAAAAGGATCTTAGAATCGTCAAAGTCAGAAGTGATCATGGTGGAGAATTTGAAAACAAAGATTTTGAATCATTTTTTAATGACAAATGCATCCTGCATGATTTCTCTTGTCCTAGAACTCCCCAGCAAAATGGAGTTGTAGAACGAAAGAACAGAACATTGCAAGAAATGGCCAGAACCATGATCAACGAGAATAACGTTGCTAAGATCTTCTGGGCAGAGGCAATAAACACAGTGTGTTACATTCAGAATAGAATCTCCATAAGACCTATTCTGGAAAAGACTCCATATAAATTGTGGAAGAACAGAAAGCCCAACATTTCATATTTTCATCCATTTGGATGTACTTGTTTTATTTAAATACAAAAAATTATTTGAACAAGTTTGACTCTAAAGCATAAAAGTGTATTATGTTAGGATACTCTGAACGCTCAAGAGGGTACAGAGTATACAATACAGAAACACAGATTGTGGAAGAATCAATCAGTGTTCGTTTTAATGATAAGCTTGACTCTCAAAAGTCAAAGCAGAATGAAGTATTTGCAGGTATGGAAGTTGAATTCACAGGTACTGAAGACAAGTCATCAGAAGCTCTTAACAGAGACACTCCCTCAATATCAGAAAGAGGCAGTGCAAGCAATCCAGCACCTTCTGTTGATCAACTTCAGAAAAGACCATCCAGAAGCAACATGGATCACCCAGAAGAAACAATCTTAGGAAGAAAGGAAGATCCAATCAAAACAAGATCCAGCTTCAGAAACTCTGAAGAATCCCTCATGGGACTTGTTTCTCTAATTGAACCATCAACAGTTGATGAAGCACTTCTTGACAATGACTGGATTCTAGCAATGCAAGAGGAGCTGAATCAATTCATAAGAAATGACGTGTGGGATCTAGTTCCTAAAACAAAAGGATTCGAAGTCATTGGAACAAAATGGGTGTTCAGAAACAAACTGAATGAACAAGGTGAAGTCATCAGAAACAAAGCACGATTGGTAGCACAAGGTTATAGTCAGCAAGAGGGGATAGACTATACAAAAACCTTTGCTCCAGTCTCTAGGTTAGAATCTATCAGACTTTTAATTTCATTTGCTGTTAATAAAGGCATCACTCTGTATCAGATGGATGTTAACAGTGCATTCTTAAATGTCTATATAGAAGAAGAGGTATATGTGCACCAACCCCCTGGTTTTGAAAGTTCAAAAAATCCAAAATATATTTTCAAACTAAAGAAGTCATTGTATGGTCTGAAACAAGCTCCCAGAGCTTGGTATGAAAGACTAAGTAACTTCCTGTTAGAAAAGGAATTCACCAGAGGGAAAGTGGACACAACTCTATTCTGTAAGACAGTTAAGAATGACATTTTAGTATGTCAGATTTATGTTGATGATATCATTTTTGGATCTACTAAACCTTCTCTGGGAAGAAAGTTTGCTAAGTGTATGCAGGCAGAATTTGAGATGAGCCTAATGGGGGAACTGAAATTCTTTCTGGGCATTCAGATCAATCAAACCCCAGAAGGAACTTACATTCATCAGAGCAAATATGTCAGAGAACTTCTGAAGAAATTTGATCTCTCAGAATGTAAGCCATCAAAGATTCCAATGCATCCCACGTGCATTCTGGAAAGAGAAGAGGTAAGTAAAAAGGTAGAACAGAAGGTCTACAGAGGTATGATTGGTTCTCTTCTTTATCTGACGGCTTCAAGGCCTGACATTTTATTCAGTGTATGCATTTGTGCTAGATTCCAATCAGATCCTAGAGAATCTCACTTAACAACAGTTAAGCGAATTTTCAAGTATCCGAAAGGTACTACTAATCTGGGTTTATTTTATAGAAAATCAAGTGATTACAACTTAGTAGGATACTGTGATGCTGACTTTGCTAGAGACAGAGTTGAACGTAAAAGAACTTCTGGAAGCTGCCAGTTTCTGGGAGAAAATCTGATCTCATGGTCCAGCAAAAGACAATCCACAATTGCTTTATCAATAGCAGAAGCTGAATACATAGCAGCAGCTGGATGCAGCACACAAATGCTCTGGATGAAAAGTCAACTTGAGGACTTCTAGATATTTGAGAGTAACATTCCTATCCTCTGTGACAAAACTTTTGCTATTTGCTTAAGTAAAAATCCAATTTTACATTGTAGGGCTAAGCATATAGAAATAAAACATCATTTTATTAGGGACTATATTCAGAAAGGGATTTTAAATTTTAAATTTATTAACACAGACCATCAATGGGCTGATATTTTCACAAAACCACTTTCTGAAGATAGGTTCAACTTCATTCTGAAACATCTCAGCATGAAGCTCTGTCCAGAATAAAATTGTTTTAATTTTATAAATTAACCTTCAGAACTGTGTTTATTTTCTGTGAACTTCTGATCAATCTTCTTTCAGAATCTTAGAAGTGCAGATTGTATCAGAATCTATCCATGAAGATCTGAGCGCTTCAGTTCAAGGATAGAAGTTCTGTTCACTCAAGCAAACAAGTGTCATCCAGTCATCAGCTATTTTCTGAGGCTGAACACGCGTTCACGTTTCTGAAAAGGCAAAGAGCTGATTGGATGCATTGAGACACATGTCATGGGTAACCGTTCCAAATATCTTTCTGAATCCCCTAAAATCAGCTATCATTAAATGCTAATAATCATTATTTATTTCTCTCTCTTAAACGTTTATGTTTTCAAAACCTTTTTAGAAATCTATTTAAACACTTCACACCATTCACACACTTTTACCGTCACTTTCGTTTTCTCTCAATATTTCTGATTTCTGTGTTCTTATTTTTCTCAAGAAACCCTTTCAATATTTTTCAAAAACCTCGTGTGAACATGGCTTCTTCCAGCATTCCCTCTTCAGGTTCCCAGAAAACTGTTCCATCTGAACAATATGAAGTACCATTCAGAATGCTCCTAACTCCAGTCAAGAATCTTGAAGTTCTATCAGAAATAATAGTGGATTTCAACAGTCTCAAGGAGAATGGTTTTGATTTATCTGAAGAGATTAAAGCTCAAGGTTGGGAAAAGTATTTTGACAGGCTGGAGGGTCCAACATTTCCTATTCTGGTAAAGGAATTTTGGATTCACGCTTCTTCTTCAAATCACCAAGTTACATCCTACATGATAGGGAAGAAGATTGTGATTACTTAAGACCTAATTGCAAGACTGACAAGCTACAATGGTGGTGGTATTCGATGTATTGATATGGAAGAAAGGTGTGCAGATGCTGCTGTAATTGTAAGGGAAATTTTCACGTTGGGGCTTCCCTCCAGCAAGATAAGGGATTTGAAGGACAAGCACAGAATTTGGGCCAAGATCATTCTGGGCTGTTTCAACCACAGGAAGCCTACCAGCTCTCCTGATTACATAAACATTGATCAGCAGTTTCTGATTTACTTTATCTCTCAGAAGGTCAAGATTAATCTAGCTCATCTTCTGTTCAACCATCTCGGAACAAGTGTCAAGGAAACAAGAGAAGATGAACGTACTAAAAGGGATTGGATACCCTTGGGAAGACTGATATAAGATATTCTGACAGAGAATAGGCTGATTGATCATCTGCAAGAAGCACAAGAAATCAGCAATCTGGAACCTTCTGTTGGCAAGCAGCTGAATGCCAAAAATCTGAAGAAAATGAAGCTGATAGAGAACATTACGAAGGTGATGAAGACTGTGAAGTGCCTGGAGAGTTGGCTAGACTGCTGCAATAGGAAGAAAGGGCTATTCTACCTCACGAGGAGTTATTAGAGACTATCAACTTGGGAACAAATGAAGACAGAAAAGAAGTTAAAGTGGGTGCCAACCTGAAGCCAAGTGTCAAAGAGCGCTTAGTTCAGCTGTTGAATGAGTATGTTGAGATCTTCGCCTGGTCCTATGAAGACATGCCGGGGCTTGACACAGATATTGTGGTTCACCGTCTCCCTACAAGAGAAGATTGTCCACCAATCAAACAGAAAGTCCACCGAATGAGGCCCGACATGTCCGAAAAGATCAAAGTTGAAGTGATGAAGCAGTTCAATGCTGGCTTCCTTGCTGTTACTTCCTATCCATAATGGGTTGCTAACATTGTGCCTGTGCCGAAGAAGGACGGAAAAGTCAGAATGTGCATGGATTACATAGACTTAAACAGGGCTAGCCCTAAAGATGATTTTCCACTACCGCACATTGACATCTTGGTTGATAACACAGCTCAACATAAGGTATTCTATTTCATGGATGGATTTTTAGGGTACAACCAGATCAAAATGGCCCCCGAAGACATGGAGAAGACTACTTTTGTTACACAATGGGGTACCTTCTGCTATAAAGTGATGCCATTCAGACTGAATAATGTCGGGGCAAGCTATCAATGCGCCATGGTGGCTTTGTTTCATGATATGATACATCATGAGATAGAAGTTTACGTAGACGACATGATAGCCCGTTCATAAACTGAAGAAGAACACCTCGACCATCTGCAAAAGCTGTTTGTCAGATTGAAAGAGTACAAGCTCAGACTGAATCCTAACAAGTGCACTTTCAGAGTCAGGTCCGGTAAACTTTTGGGATTCATCGTCAGTAACAAAGGCATCGAGGTTGATCCTGCCAAAGTCAAAGCTATACAAGAAATGCCACCCCCTCGCACTGAGAAAGAGGTCAGAGGTTTCTTGGGACACTTAAACTACATTGCAAGGTTCATCTCTCACCTAACATCTACCTGTGAACCAATCTTCAAGTTGTTGAAGAAAGATCAGGTGGTTAAATGGAATGATGACTGTCAAGTTGCTTTCGATAAAATCAAGGAGTATTTGCTAGAACCTCCTATCTTGATGCCACCCGTCGAAGGAAGGCCTTTAATCATGTATCTGACTGTCTTGGAGAATTCAATGGGGTGCGTACTGGGCCAACATGACGAGTCTGGCCGAAAAGAGCATGCCATTTATTACCTTAGCAAAAAGTTTACCGACTGTGAGACTCGCTACTCACTTCTTGAGAAAACTTGCTGCGCTTTGGTATGGGCTGCTCGCCGGCTAAGGCAGTATACGTTGACACATACCACTATTGATCTCTAAGATGGATCCAATCAAGTACATCTTCGAGAAGCCTGCTCTATCCGGAAGAATCTCTAGATGGCAGATGATCCTCACCGAATATGATATACAGTACACAACCCAAAAAGCCATAAAGGGGAGTGTGCTAGCCGATCATCTGGCCTATCAAGCTGTCAAAGATTACCAATCCATGAGGTTTGACTTTCCTGACGAGGATATCATGACTTTGAGCAACATTAAAGAAAACAGACCGTATGACGGACCTGAGCAAGGATCCTAATGGACTCTGTACTTTGATGGTGCCTCTAACGCACTTGGAAACGGTATCGACGCGATACTTATCTCTCCACAAAGTTGCCATACACCTTTCACTGCTAGACTCTACTTCAGCTGCACCAACAACATGGCCGAGTATGAAGCTTGTATCTTTGGTCTCAAGGCTGCTATTGACTTGGGAATCAAATCTTTGATTGTATTTGGGGACTCAGCTTTGGTTATCAGTCAAATCAAAGGAGAGTGGGATACTAAACATCCGAACCTCATCCCTTACAAAGAACATGTCCTGACATTGTTACCACATTTCGAGCAGATTACCTTCGAGCACTTCCCGCGAGAAAGGAATCAGCTAGCAGATGCGCTAGCTATAATGTCCTCCATGTTTAAACTTAACTGGGATAATGAGGCTCCTCAAATCACCATTGAACGGATGGACGAACCTGCAAATTATCACGAGATTAATACCGAAGAAGTAGTGGACCGACCCTGGTTTCATGACGTCAAAAGGTATCTCAAAGCACAAGAATACCCTGAAGGAGCTTCAGTCAATGACAAAAAGTTCTTAAGGAGGTTTGCAGCTAAGTTCTTCCTGAGTAATGGTATCCTATACAAGTGCAATCATGATTGCATTCTAATCTGTTGTGTGGACAAGGTCGAAGCTGAACAGATCATGGTTGAACTGCACAATGGTACATTTGGCACCCACTTAAGCGGTCACACGATGGCTAAAAAGATTCTAAGGGCAGGCTATTACTGGTCTACCATGGAAGCTGATTGTCATCAACATTCCCGTATTTGTCACAAATTCCAAATCTACGCTAACAAGGTACATATACCTCCAGTTCCTCTCAATGTCTTAACAGCTCCTTGGCCATTCGCGATGTGGGGAATCGACATGATTGGAGAGATCAAGCCTACAACATCCAATAGGCATCGTTTTATTCTGGTGGCCATTGATTACTTCACCAAGTGGGTTGAAGCAGCATCCTTCGCATCCGTTACAAAGAATGTGGTTTTCCGCTTCATCAAGCAGAACCTCATTTGCCGGTATGGTATCCCCGACAGGATTATCATTGACAACGGTACAAATTTGAACAATACTATGATCACCGCTTTGTGCGAGCAGTTCAAGATTCAACATCATAATTCATCTCCCTATCAGCCTAAGATGAACGGTGATGTCGAAGTTGTGAATAAAAATATCAAGAAGATCATTCAAAAGATGACAGTCACCTACAAGGACTAGAATGAGATGTTATTGTTTGCTCTGCATGGGTACCGTACCACGGCACGAACATCAACTGGAGCAACACCTTATTCTTTGGTATACGACATGGAAGCTGTCTTACCCATCGAGGTTCAGATTCCCTCCTTGAGAATCATGAAAGATGCTGGTTTGAGTGAAGACGATTGGATTCAGACCCGGCTTGATCAACTTAACTTGATTGATGAAAAGTGACTTACTGCTGTTTGCCATGGTCAGGCGTATCAGAAACGTATGATCAAGGCCTTCAACAAGAAAGTCAGGAGACAAGTATATCAAGTCGGGGACCTTGTAATCAAGCGGATCATCTTGCCGCAAAGTGATCCCAGGGGAAAATGGACTCCTACTTACGAAGGACCATTTATGATCAAGAACATCTTTTCTGGTGGGGCAATGATCCTGACCACCATGGACGGTGATGACCTGCCGCACCCTGCGAACGCAGACATAGTCAAAAGATACTACGCATAAGCGACCCGACAAGTTGAAAACCCGAAAGGGGGACTTGGGCATCCCGGTGAATCGAAAACCCGAAAGGGCGGTTCAGGAAAAAATTAGGGATAAATAAAAAAATCTATAAACCCGACAAGTTGAAAACCCGAAAGGGCGACTTGGGCAAAAAAGGGTTTCTCGGTGGATCGAAAACCCGAAAGGGCGGTCCAGGCAAAAGTTAGGGAATTAAAGCGTATGACTATGTCTCGTCGAATCACTTTAAGGACAATATCTTTACAGACAAGCTTCAGGCTTCTGATCAACTCAATCATCGTCGGACAAAGCAACGAATGGACAAGATATCCAGAGTTACGAGGGCTATAGCAGAATGGGAACCCCATGGAATTTTTACACATAGCCATCTTTCTTTGTATAAATTTTTCTCAGTTTTTACGACAACATTCTCTTACTAGGATGTCTGTCCCCTTTGTACAAAATACTTACACAAAGTTAATACAAAGATACTTCAAAGTGCATAAAACTATTTGCCTTTTATTTTTCTTCACACTTGTGTTTTATTTGAAAACGTCCAATGGTTTATTAAATGAGCATATGCATTTGAATATAATCACTGTTTACAAATAAGCGAAAATGGGAAAGAATAATTACTGATAGGTTGGAAGTATAGGCAAACATCTTTAGGCTATTCCAAGTAAAATCCCCTGCAGTACATCATCGAGGTCCCCAGTGGAGCCAAAACCTTGAAATACATGTCCCCTGCGGAGTCAAATTTCAAAATCCTCACTAGAACTAAGTTTCCAAACTCCCAATCCCCAGCGGAGTCAAAAACTTTGAGTTGCAGATCCTCAACAAAGATGAAACTTTCTTCCCCAACGAAGTCCAAAACTTCAACCCTTAAACCCCGGTGGAAGACCATCCAGTTTCCTCCAATTCCCCAGGGAGTTGTCTTAAAGCCAGAAAATTCCCCTGCAAGTTATCTTAGAAACCAAACAGCAGCTTCAGATAATTCCTCAGAAGATTGGCATACAACCCAAGCTCTTGAAAACTCTTCAACAGAATAAGCATTCTCCCCACAGAGTTATTTCCCGGTAGATTGAAGATTCTCAATCCCCAGCCACAGTCATCCAGTTTCTCGGGACTCCCCAAGTAGGTTTCTCAAGCAGCACTCGACATTATTCTTACAACATAATGTCTGTCATATTCCAACTTCAGAGGACTTGAAGGATGCCTATATCCCCGGGAAAGTCGTGAAGGATTATCACATTCCCACAGAAGTTGTCAAAGTTCTTGTTAATCCCCACAAGTTGCCAAAGATTTTCTAGCCCCAACAGTGGTCCAAGGATTTCTCATTCTCAGCAATCAAAGATTTTGAATTCCCGGCATCGGTCCAGGATTTATTTTCCCCGGCAGAAGTCAAAGATTTCATTATCTCCAACCATCAAGGATTTATTTTCCTCAGCAAGACAGCTAATCAGCTTACATGCGCATACATTACATTCATATATCATAAACATTGATAGAAAACATTTTATTGCATCATACATGTCATGCAACATAACTTTGTGTTTCAGCTAACATTTTACCCTTTTCAGGATAAGATTAAAAGCTATCTTTAACAACTATGCAAAGATTTCAGATACAGTACGGATACACTCCAAGACACAGAATTCATTCTTCTACTCATTTGGATCTCTTATTCAGATACAGTATGGATACACCCCAGGCGCAGAGGTTATTCTATTACTCATTCAGAATTTCAAGACAGATACAGTATGGATACACCCCAGACTCGGAGGTCATTCTACCAATCATTCAAACTTCAACAATCATATACATACTAGATACGCTCCAGACACGGAAGCTATTCTATTTCTTATTCAGATTCACCTATCAACTTCAAGTTCAGATGCACTCCAGACACGGAAGTCATTATGTCACTTGTCTGAATCCCAGTTACAGTACGGATACACTCCAGACACAGAAGTCATTCTGCTACTCATATAGGTCTCAACTTCAGATACAGTCCAGATATGCACTAGACACGGTTTCCATTTTGTCTCTCATTCAAAATTTATCCCAATCCCAGAGATGCTCCATACACGGATGTTTTTCTGTCGCCCATTCAGAATTCATATACAATATAGATAGACTCCAGACACGGAAGTCATTCTGATATTCATTCAAGAATCAAATACAGTTACAGCTCGAATACGCTCCAGACACGGACGCCATTCCATTGCTCATGCAAATCCAATCTCTAGATACAACTCAGATACGGATACCATTCTGATGTTCATTCTCCTGATATCCAACAAACACTTCTTGGATGGCATCTTTTAAGCCCATCTATAGCAAGATTCTACCATATCTAAATGGCATCTTTAAGCCCATTTCCTCAGCTACATTTTGACGAGTGCAAATTTACGGGCACTCTAGTGTCCAATCATCTTTTACCTTCGAGTCACGAAAGGCAAACTCGCCAATCTAACTCTTCAGGTTCAAGAAGATTGAACAGGGGCAGATGTTGTACCCCAAAATTTTCCCTCTCATTTTATCAAGATTTCCCCTCACAAGACTCTTTGGACTCCAGACAGAATTAGGGTTTTCTCTGCTCAAGACATCTCCTTGCACTGTTGACTTGAAACTAGGGTTTGAGTTTGCACAGGGATTTTTGGACTTTCAATGCTCAAAGTGACTCTCATAGTTCATGTTGGACTTATAGGATTTCCCATACCAAGTTTCAAGCTTTGAATCAAATTTTTGCCCAATCAATTGGACAGTTGACCTAGAAATCAGTTGTATTGGGGAAAAAGTCAACTATGGCCAATTTACAGTCAAACCTCATAATTTTTTATCCACATCAACATTATAGACTCATATGAACCATTTGATCAAGTTTGGACCACAACTCCTCAAGAAATTTGATCAGATCACCAAAAGGGCAAAATGGTCATTTTTAGGGTTTTGACTGTATAAGAGCAATTTCTGATTTTTCACCTAGCCAATGGCAAATTGGGTTCAAGTATGGATTCAAGGACTCAATGGCATCATCTTGACCTATTCACAAGGTTCAAAAGATCTCAAATGCATTAGATTGACAGATGAATTTTTCAGTCAACTGATCAAAATTTGACTATACACTAAAAAGTCAAACTTTGACTTTTTGGTCAAAATCAAGTGCCAAGGGTCATTTTTCATCAAGATGAGTCAAAACATGAAACTTGTTCATCAAGAAACCTAATTTTGCAAATTAGGGTTTAAGATTGAAAAATTTCATAACTTAGAATTTTTCTAAGTTATAAAATTTTCTTATATTTTCCCAACTTTGCCCAACATTTTCATCATGATACAATTGGATTCAAACAAAACTTCCAACATGAAAGTTGTAGTCCTAAAAAAATCTACAACTTTGATTCACAAAGTTTTCCCAAAAGAAGCTTGGATCTCAAGTTATGATTTTTGGAACAAGGATCCATGAAACTTTTAACTTAGTGAAATTTTGCCCTAGTTTAGGCAGGATTTTGACCTATCTTCATGGCCATTTTTCACATAGTTCCACTTGTAATATTAAAATGAATTTCAAATATGGATTGTAGAGAATGTTACAAGCTTTCCAAAATGTCCAAGAACTCTCCAAAATCTTTTATGGTTAGGGAGAATCGAAGGTTTGAATTTGGAAAAAACTCACTTTTGATCCATGGCATTTTCATGTTGACACAAGTTGTAAAATCTGTCCAACTTTGCTTTGTACTTGAATACAGGTCTCTAAACACTTCCACACTCAAAAATTGAATGCAAACTCATTGGTTTAAGGCATTATTCTGATTATTGGAAGTTTACACAAGAGTTTAATCTATTTTTAGCAAAAAGTGAACTATGCCATTTTGATAAAGGCAACTTTATGTCAACTTGCTTCCCTTGAGCCTTGGATCTCTCTCTTTGAAGCAAACAAGTTCCATAAACTTAGGCAAAAGACAACCACTTTGTGCAGCTAGGAAAGAGGCCTGTACAGGCTCTTTGCTTGGTCACTTCACATCTTTCTTAAAAAACAAGTCAATATGCAAAAGTCTACACAACTTGAGTATCTGATATAACAACTCTTGTAAGCATTTGAAACAAGTTTTGCACATTTCATTGAGCCAAAAACATGATCTATCCATTCCTCAAGCCTCCTAAAACACCAAAACACCTTCTTCTTGCAAAATAGGGTAGTTTCTGCACTTTGAGTTCCAAAACGAAAACCACTCGTGTGTTTTGTCCCAAACCAGTTTCAATACCTTCCATATAACCCACCTGAACTATCCCAACCATTGGCCATTGACTGTAACTCCATTTGCAAGCTTCACCATTTCTGATTTCAGCTTGTGCAGGTTGACTTCTATAGGCTTATTCAAGCAAGCTCAAAGAAAACAAAGCATTGGGGAAGGTTAGAGGAAGTTCAGGCAAGCTCACAAACATCTCAGGCCTCATTGAAAACATCCACATTGCCATACACGAGTTCAACTGAAACAGGTATTTTTCAACTTTCTATCTCTCTATTTAGGAATCATTATGCTTAGGTTTGTGAATAAAAAATGTAGTACTCATAGCCCTTAAATTGTACATATGCATAGATTTCATTTAAGTTAAGTGTGCTGAGAGAATTTGATTGATGAACATTCTGAAAAAGTTAGGTTAAAAATTAGGGCCAGAGAAATTCTCTCTGGTCTTTGAGAGTTAGATTAAGTTTTTTATATGGTTGGAATCGTGTGATTATGCTCTATAACTTTCATGTTACAAGTTTTTGTTTTTAAGTACGGAAACAGGAGATACGAGTTTGAACTCAGAACACGCGTATTTTGTTGAACGAAGGTTGAAGATGAAGTAGTTGGGCTGGGCCTGCCTATTCCCTGCTTTTTGCACCCCTGACTTGCTTCTCACACCCCCTTGGCCCATTTGTTTTATATTTTTATATTTTGCTATTTCTTTTTCATTTCTGATTTTATTTTATTTTTTCTAAACATAAAAAATTACCAAAAATATTTTCATAAATTTCCACATTTTATTTTATATTTTTTATTATTTTTTTTCTAACATAAAAATAATTATTAAATAACATACTTTTATTTTCTTTAATAAAAACTTGAAAATAATACATAAAAATATTATATTTTTATTTTTATTATTTATATACTTAAATTACATTTTTTCTAATATATTTTTATTTTTTGACATTTGTATATATTTTATTATTTTTACATTATTGTACATAAATACTATAATATATATATATATACTTTCTTAAAATAAATTAGGGTTTTACCCTTAATAAAAATAACTTTTTATTTTCTTTTTTTAATACATTAAATATTATATTTTTACACACATAAAAATAAACAAAAACATTTTTGCATATTTATAATATATTGCATATTTATTTAATTGTCTATTTAAATATTGCTTATTTATCATTTGTACAAAGAAATTCAATTTGGTTGTAATAACTTAAGGTTTTAATTTCTTGCAAAATACCCCCCATTCAAAATTGCATCCCTCCTCCCCATATTAATGTTGTAATAGCTTAGGTTTATTTTGTGCATTTTATGCTTTCAAATATACCATGATAGAGATTAGGGTTTGTATGCAATATCCAAAATCAAAACAAATAGCTAGACCTAATACAAGACATAAAATGCATGAAAATGACAACATAATGCACACATACACCCCTAGGGTTTAATCCACCTGTTGCCTTTAAAATGGCCATGATATGCATGTTGAGTATCTTGGCAAAACAAAAACAAAATAAAAGATCATAGTCCCTCGATGATGCTATCTTGGTTGCCTATACAAAATGATCTAGTCCCTCAAAAATTTGCTAAAGATACTTAGCACTATTGCTATCATGGTCAATACGATGACCCGCGCTTGTCCCGTTTAACATCCAAATACAAGGTTGTTTACCAAATGCAATGGTAAAACAACAATGTAAAAGGGTTAAAAATGTATAGGAAAGATATTTGAGTAGATATGGTAGACAACTCTTATTTACTTGATCAAAACTTGCAAAAACATCCTTGCTATTTTCAAACACACCTCACAACATAATTTCAAAACAATTCCAAAACAAACTTTCAAACATTCAAACATTGAAACATATTTTCAAAAGACAATACACCTTTGTATATATTCAAACAAGAATCATTACAAAGGTTTCCACAATGATGGCCTCTTTTCAAAACATTTTCAAAACCACACACAAAGCACTATTTCAAACAATTGAAAAGCAAAAGCAAGTGATCTAAACAAGTAACTAAGAGCCCATGGATAACCATGGATGAAAAGGGTGCTTGCACCTTCCCTTTTCATAATCTACCCCCCGAACCCAATAAAACATCTCAAAGGTCTTTCCTGTGCTTTTTGACCTTTCCTTTGGATAAAATAAAAAGTCGGTGGCGACTCTTGCTAAACCAAAACATTTGTGAACACAAACGCAAAACCTCAAGTCAATTCTCCCACCGCATCACACTATGTCATGAAGTCTCAGCTCCACATATTCTGGATAACCATTGCGTAGTCCGTTGCACAGGCTGAAAGTAACAGGATCAAAAGTCCGACGTCACATGCATGGAGTCAAAGTAACCACCCATAAGGTATGTACTATGGGTTTATCACCTTCTGAACAAGGTTATAAAGAGTTCTCGAAGTCTACGCTCTTCCTTTGGATATTAGCGACGTCCCAATTACTTGGCAATCAGTAATATTCACAGGAAAAACTCGACCGAGTGCAATATCACGTGACAACTACTTCCGGATTACTCCGTTATAGTCTTTGCACTGCACCTAAAAGGCCAGGATGGGTTAATGGTTCTACGGACCTCAACTTCTCGAGTTCCCATGTCGAAAGCAACGACGTCTTCCTGATTACTCAGTAAACATCACTACTTTCAAGGGGACCTCCACTGAGTGGGGGATTTTCATGCCTCCTTCTTCGGGATTATTCCTTCAAAGTTAACATGATTATACCGCCTGTGATACGGTGGGAGAACTGACTTGAGGTTTTGCGTTTGTTTTCGAAAATGTTTCGGTTGAGCAAGAGTCGCCACCGGCATTTTATTTTATCCTAAGGAAAGGTTAAAAAGCACAGCAAAAACCTTTGAGATGTTTTCTTGGGTTCGGGGAGTAGATTATAGAAAGGGAAGGTATTAGCACCCTTTCTATCCATGGTTATCCATGGGCTCTTAGTTACTTGCTTAGATCAACTTGCCTTGGTTTCAATTGTTTGAAATGGTGCTTTGTATGTGTGGGTTCGAAAATATTTTGAAAAGAGGCCAATGTGGTGGCAACCTTTGTAATGATCCATGTTGGGATGTATACAAAGGTGTATGTCTTTTGAAAAGGTTTTCAATGTTTTTTTTGAAAGTTGTTTTGAAAGTGTAGTGATGTGTGGTTTGAAAAATAGGCAAGTGTTTTGTTTTGCAAGTTGGCAAGTAACCAAAAGCTATCTACCCTAAATTTCTCAAAGATCTTTGCTATGTTTTAACCCTTTTAACAATTTTGTTCCACCATTGTATTTGGTGGATAATCTTGTGTTAGGATGTGAAAGGGACGGGCGCGGGTCATCGTTTAGACCATAATTGCAATGGTGCCAAGTATCTTTGGGCAATTTTTCCTTGGAGGGACTTGATCATTTTTTAGGCAACTTTCGAAAGCGTCATCGAGGGACTATGATCATTTGAATTGTTTTGTTTTGCCCAAAGAGACCTAACATGCAATATGGACCATTATTGAAGGCAACAAGTGGAATACCCTAGGGGTGCAAGTGTGATTAGTGTTGTCTATTTTCATGCTTGATTATCTTTGAAGTTAGGTCAAACTATTTTGGTTAATTGATTCGCATACAACCCTAATTCTAGCATGACATATTTCGAAAGCTTGTAAAATGCGAAAAATAAAGTTCCTAAGTTATTACAATACAATATATGGGATGGGGGGTACAAATGTTCAAATGGGGGTATTTTGACAAGAATTAAAACCCTAGACTATTACATCAAATTGGAATTTTGCAAGGTATTTAATTACACAATATTTAATAAAATAAAATAAATATGCAAAATGCAAAAAGGTTTTCTTTTGTATGTGTATGTAAAAGGTATTTATCATGTACCAAATAAAATAAAATAAATTAATTTTTGGGCATTTTTATGCATTTAGGGCAAAAACCCTAATTTTATAAATAAAAGTATTTATATGTATAATACATGTAATATTTATTTATCATGTACAAAAAATAAATGAAAAGAAAAATATATGAAAAAAAGTAACTTTTAAGTTAAATATTAGTAAAAAAAATAAAATGTATTATTATGTTATGTTTTTAACCTAAATGTATTAATAAATACATAAATATTTATAATATTCACTAAATACTATATATATATATATATATATATATATATATATATATATATATATATATATATATATATATATATATATATATATATATATATATATATATATATATATATATATATATATATATATATATATATATATATATATATATATATATATATATATATATATATATATATATATATATATATATATATATATATATATATATATATATATATATATATATATATATATATATATATATATATATAAATAATAATATTTAATATTTTAAAAAAATGTATTTTTATTATAAAATGTTTTCAAGAGATAACATAAAATAAAAATCAGAAATAAAATATGTGTGTATTATTTTTTGTATTGAAAAATAAAAGTATACTTATTTATTTATTTACAAAAAACCCTAATAAAACCAAATAAATATCAAAATAAATGCAAAAAATATGGGAAAAATGTATTTAATGTCTTTTATGATTTAAACAAAAATATGGAAACAAAATCAAAAAGAAAAAATGGAAAATAACAAGTATATCTCAAAATGGGCCAGGGGGGTTCAAAAGTAAAAACAAGGTGCAAATAGGAAAATGAAACAGGCCCAGCCCATGAAGACTTTGTCTTCAACCTCAGAACCTGTATGAACAACAACAACACGCGTTTTCTATCTCCAGATTCCTTGATCTTTTGCCAAATCTTGCAACATGAAACCTGTAGAGCTTGAAGCCACGATTCTAGACATATAAAGAAATCAATCTAACTCTCAGAAATGAGAGAGAATTTCTTCTCCCCTAATTCCTGACCTAGTTTTTGTTCCATGTTCAGATATCAAATTCTCATAGCACACATAACATAAATGAAAACTAATTATATGGGCATGTTCAGGGCCATGAATGTGACATAATTTCTTCACAAATCTAAACCTAACAATGCCTGGATAGAGAGATAAGAGTTCATGAACTTACCTGTTCAGTTGGAATCGTATCTGGTGATGGAGGTGTTTTCAATGCAAGGTGATGATTGGTATAGCTTCCTTGATGTCCAGGGATGTTATTCCAAGCTTTAGTTTGCTTTGAAACCAAGTGAATCGTGTTATGGCACTTCAACTGCAAAACAGAAAAATGAAAATGGTGATGTTGATTAGGAGTGTTACAGTCTGTTTCTAATGCTTTGGACAGTTTGTATGGATGGTAGGGAAAGTGTTTGAAGTGGTTTTAGCCAAGATGCACGATGGAAATGAGCTATGGAAGTCCAACTGCAGCTTATGCCCTGTTTTTGCCGTTTTATGGTGATTCTGTGTTTGAGGATGTTTGGAACTTGGTTGGATTGTGTTTCAGCTTAGGTTTGATGTTTAGAAAGTGTACAATAACTTTGCTTAAGGTTGTCTTGGCTGAGATGAGAGTTGGTGTATGTTATGCAAGTTTTCTTCACACTTAAGCAACAAAATGTCAAGTTGTGTTCTAGACTTGTGCAGGCCCCCAATCTATGCTGCATACATTAGTCTTGGTCAGTGTGTTATGCTCCTTAACTTTTGCCTCAGAGATATGCTTTGGTACTTCTTGGATTTGCTTTTGACATAAAGCCATACCTTTTCAAAAATGGATAATTTGCTTTTTCTATTTTAAGACTAAACCTTTATGTAATGCTTAAACACATAATGCAAGGCTTAAACACAAAGGGTTTGCATTTAATTATTGAGTGCAAATGGGATATAGGACCTGTAATCAAGTTGTGCAAGCTGATTTCAAAATGGCACAAGTGTATGAACATGAAAATTGGCCATAACAAAAGTGAGTTTTTCCCAACTTGCCAAATTCGATTCTCCCTAACCATGAGGTTGTTTGATGAGTTCTTGGACATTTTTAAAAGCTTGGAATGTTTTCTAAAATCCATCTTTGAAATGAAAATTAAAATTCCAAGGGGAAGCATGTGAAAAGTGGTCTTGAAGTTAGGCAAAAATCCTGCCTAAAATGGTTCAAAATTTCTCTAAATTAAGAATGGTTTGGTACCCTTGTTCCAAAAATTGTAACTTAAGCTACAAGCTAATTTTGAGGAAACTTTGTGAATCAAAGTTGTAGATCTTGCAATGGACTACAACTTTCATGTTTTGACTTTTGCTTGAATCCAAATGAATCTTGGTGAGAAAGTGGGACAAAGTTAGGAAAAAATTAGGGTTTTTCATAACTTAGAAAAATTCTAAGTTATGAAAAATCTTCATTTCAAACCCTAATTTGTGATTCTTGATTTCTTGATGAACAAGTTTCATGATTTGGCATGTTTTGATGAAAAATGAATCTTGACACTTGATTTTGACCAAAAAGTGAAAGTGTGACTTTTCAGTATACAGTCAAAATTAATCAATTGACTGGGAAATTCAACTGTCAATCTTGTGAATTTGGGATCTTTTGGACTTGTTGAGTATGTCAAGACAATTCCATGGGGTCCTTGAGTCCATATGTGAGCTTGGTTTGCCATTGTCTAGGTCAAACAGTCAAAAATTGCCTTTGTGCAGTCAAAACTCTAAAAATGACCATTTTGCCCTTTTGGTGATCTGATCAAATTTCTTATGGAATTGTGATCCAAACTTGATCAAATGGTCCATATGAGTTCATAATATTTATGTGGGTCAATTTTCATGAGGTTTGACTGTCAATTGACCACAGTTGACTTTTTCCCCAATACAACTGATTTCTAGGTCAACTGTCCAATTGACTGGGCAAAGTTTGGAATCAAGGCTTGAAACTTGGTATGGATAAACTTGGGAGTTCAACATGAAGCATGAAAGTCATCTTAGGTATTTTAGGTCAAAATATCTTTGTGCAAACACAAACCCTAATTTGGGTCAACAGTGCAAGGAGAAGTCTTGAGCAGAGGAAACCCTAACTGGGTCTTGAGCTCTAAGGGCCTTTGTGATGAGAAAATGTTGAGAAAATGGGAGGGAAAATTTTGGGGTACAACAGTTGCCCCTGTTCAATCTTCTTGAACCTGAAGAGTTAGATTGGCAAGCTTGCCTTTTGTGACTCGAGGGTAAAAGGAGATTGGACACTAGAGTGCCCGGAAATTTGCACTCGCATGTTGGAGTATCAGCAATGTGATGTCGGGAATGGGCTTATAGATGCCATTTGGAGAGATGGTGGGTAGGGAGATGGGCTTATAGATGCCATCTGAAGGCGTGACAGAACCTTGTCGGGAATGGGCTTATAGATGCCATTTGGAAGTGTTGATCGCATAAGAGATTCCTTAGCGATAACTTGCGCACTTTGAGAAAGACAAATGTTTTCCTGGCTTGTTACAAGTGTTGATCTTCAATCTCTTCATGCAGACATGCCCTGGCTAGATACAGGTGTCGAGTCTACAATCGGTTGTTCGCAGATATGCCCTGGCTGGATACAGGAATTGAATCTGAAATTAGTCGTCAACAGATATGCCCTGGCTGGATACAAGAATTGAATCCGGAATTAGTCGTCAACAGATATTCCCTGGCTGGATACAGGAATTGAATCCTCAAACTCTTCAGATGTGCCCTGGCTAGATACAGGAATCGAATCTGGAATTAGTCGTCAACAGATATGCCCTGGATGGATATAGGAATCGAATCTGGAATTAGTCGTCAACAGATATGCCCTGGCTGGATACAGGAATTGAATCCTCAAACTCTTCAGATGTGCCCTGGCTAGATACAGGAATCGAATCTGGAATTAGTCGTCAACAGATATGCCCTGGCTGGATACAAGAATCGAATCTGGAATTAGTCGTCAACAGATATGCCCTGGATGGATACAGGAATCGAATCTTCAAACTCTTCAGATGTGCCCTGGCTAGATACAGGAATCGAATCTGGAAACTGATCACTCACAGATGTGCCCTGGCTAGATATAGGAATCGAATCTGGAATTGTGACAGTTGAAGGTAGTCGTCTTTTGGATTGTCTTTTTCCCTGAAAAGGCAAGACATCAGTTGTATGTAATGTCATGATGTATGAAATGCATGATGTCATGATGTTCCAAATGAGATAGTGTTGTATGCACTTTATCATGCATGTAAGCAAGATGTATGAAATGTGAAATGTTTATGAAGGTATTTTCGTCTAGGGAAATAAATCCTTGACGACCGGCTGGGGAATTAAATCCTGGGCTGACGTTGAAGAGTAAAGTTCTTTGCTTCCGCTAGGGATGATGTTTGCAAGAATACACCGGTAGGAGAAGATGACTCCGTTGGGGAATAAACTTGTTGGAGAGATTACTCTGAGGAGAAATACTCTGTGGGAAGAGATACTTCGCTGAAGTTTTAATGAGAGCTCCGTTGAGGATTTCAATGATGGACTCCGCTGGGGATAACGATGATAAACTCCGCTGGGGATTCTGTTGATAAGTTAAGTTGGGGAACTTTGATGAACTCCGCTGGGGATAGGAAGAACTTCGCCGAGGGCGATCTCCCGTGGTAATTAGCTGAGGATAACCCAGTTATAAGCCCTTGTGAGGAATAACTTTGAATAAAGCCCGGGAGAGATGTCCGTAATTTACAGGGGATAAGCTTCCAGAATCTACTGGGGATAAGCTTCAAGACCTGCTGGGGATATGGATTCTAAATTTCCTGGGGAAACTTTCGGACTGTACTGGAAAATGGTTCCACTGGAGTGTCTGTATTCCGCCGGGGAACAATCTTAGGTCAAGACTGCCGGGGATGCTTGTTGAGGAATGCCTATACTCCACTGGGGAATATTGATATCTTCTGGGGATACCCAACTTCCTTTAGGCTGACTGTAGACTAACTCTGCTGGAGGAGAGTACTGTTGACTTGCTAGGGGAACAGGGTGCCTATTGTAGGGCTGATGATAGACTAACTCTTCCCGGGGAGAGTATTGCTGAATTTGGTCTTACTCTGTGGGGAGTTGAGGCAACTTGGTCATATTCTTCAGTCGAACCTACCTTGGTACCTTGGCGGACAAAGCAACTAGACTGCCTGGACAATTCTACATTGACCCTGTTTCTGATGTCACCTGTAATCAGTCTTTTGTTTCGTATGCGAGTATTTATGAATTAGAAATTTAATGTCAAATGCATATATCAAAAGTGAACATTGGACGTTCTTCGCAAGACAATACAGAAAAAAGGAAAAAAACAAATGGCAATTTGTTTGGAAAAGTGAATTTGTATTGATTTTGAAATTTGCCTGAAAATAGGCGTTTTTATACAAGAGGCTGACGTCCTAGTAAGAGAACGCCACCGAATAACATAAAGTTTATACAATTTTGAAAAGGAAACAAAACAGCTATGTGAACAATATTCCCACTGGGTTCCAACTCTGCTATTGCCTTTATGTCTTCAAGCGTCTCATCACTTTGCTGCTTAGTTGAAGATGAAGCTGATCGATCGATGTCGAAGTCTGAGCCCGATAGTTGATGCCGAATTCTGGATGCAAGGTGATCCAATGAGACATAGTGTTACGCTTTATCCCTAACTTTTGCCTAGACCGCCCTTTCGGGTTTTCAGTCCACCGGGATACCCATTTTTGCCCAAGCCGCCTTTTCAGGTTTTCGACTTGCCAGGTGTACAGATTTTTTTTTTCATTTCATCCCTTATTTTTTCCTGAACCCTTTTGGTTCGCCGAGAAGCCCTTATTTTTGCCTAGGTATGTCAACCTAGCGGGTCCTTTATTCATGCGTAGTATCTTTTTACTATGTCTGCATTGGCGGGGTGAGGAAGGTCGTTACCATCCATGGTGGTCAGAATCATGGCTCCTCCTGAGAACACATGTTTAACCACAAATGGCCCTTCGTACGTAGGGGTCCATTTGCCCCTGGGATCACTTTGAGGAAGGATGATGCGTTTGATTACCAGGTCCCCAACTTGATACTCTTGTGGTCTGACTTTCTTGTTAAATGCCCTGATCATCCATTTTTGATACGTCTGACCATGACATATAGCAGTGAGTCTCTTTTCGTCAATTAGGTTTAATTGATCAAGTCGAGTCTGGATCCAGTCATCTTCACTCAAGTCTGCATCCTTCATTATCCGGAGAGAGGGTATCTGGACTTCAATCGGCAAGACTGCCTCCATGCCATAGACCAAGGAAAAGGGTGTTGCCTCGGTTGACGTCCGTGCTGAGGTACGGTACCCATGAAGAGCAAATGGTAACATTTCGTGCCAATCTTTGTAGGTCACTGTCATCTTCTGCACAATTTTCTTGATGTTTTTATTTGCCGCTTCGACAGCCCATTCATCTTCGGCCGGTAAGGAGAAGAGTTGTGGTGATGTATCTTGAATTGCTCGCAGAGCTCAGTGATCATCTTGTTGTTAAGATTGGTACCATTGTCCGTAATGATTCTTTCCAGGACGCCGTACCGACAGATCAGGTTATGCCGAATGAAACATGCCACGACGCTCTAGGTTACGGTGGCGTAGGAAGTTGCTTCCACCCACTTCGTGAAGTAATCAATCGCTACCAAGATGAAGCGATGCCCGTTGGATGCCGTTGGTCGGATCTCGCCGATCATATCAATGCCCCACATTACAAAAGGCCAAGGTGCCGTCAAGACGTTTAGAGGAACTAGAGGAACGTGCACTTTATCGGCATAGATCTGGCATTTATGACAAGTTTGAGAATGTCGGTAACAGTCGGCTTCCATTGTGGACCAGAAATATCCTGCCCGAAGGATTTTCTTCGCCATGGTATGTCCACTGGAATGTGTTTCGAATGTACCTTCATGTAGTTCTACCATGATCTTCTCTGCTTCAGCTTTATCCACACAACGCAGTAAAGTTGAATCATGGTTTCGTTTGTAGAGAATGTCGTTGCTGAGGAAGAACTTTGCCGCAAACCTTCTCAGGAACTTCTTGTCATTGACCGATGCGCCTTCGGGGTATTCTTGAACTTCCAAATATCTCTTTACCTCGTGATACCAGGGTTTTTCGGTTACCTCATCGGCCTCGAGATCGCAGCAGTATGCAGGTTCGTCCAACTTCAAAATAATGATTCGGGGAGCCTCGTTGTCCCATTTGACTTTGAACATTGAAGACATCGTAGCTACTGCGTCCGCTAACTGATTCTCCTCTCTTGGGAAGTGTTCAAAAGTTATCTCTTCAAAGTGGGGAAGCAAAGTCAGCACATACTCCTTGTAAGGAATAAGATTTGGGTGTTTCGTATCCCACTCTCCTTTGATCTGATTGATCACGAGAGTTGAATCTCCTAAGACACTCAGAAACTTGATCCTTAAGTCGATTGCAGCTTGAAGACCCATAATACATGCCTCATATTCTGCCATGTTGTTGGTGCAGTTGAAACACAGCCGGGCGGTGAGTGGAGTATGAGTACCTTTAGGGGATATGATCACAGCGCCGATGCCATTACCCAAAGCGTTCGAGGCTCCGTCAAAATGCATAGACCATCGGGATCCTTCCTCAGGTCCTTCATCCGGTCCAGGTACTTCACAATCAGTTACTACCATGATATCTTCGTCTGGAAATTCAAAGTTCAATGATTGGTAATCGTCCACAGGTTGGTGTGCCAAATGGTCTGCCAATACACTTCCCTTGATTGCTTTTTGAGTTGTGTACTGGATATCATATTCTGTCAAGATCATTTTCCATCTTGCTATTCTTCCAGACAGAGCAGGCTTTTCGAATATGTACTTGATTGGATCCATTTTTGAAATCAACAGAGTAGTGTGAGTCAACATATACTGTCTCAGCCGGCGAGCAGCCCATACCAAAGCGCAGCAAGTATTCTCGAGCAGTGAGTACCGAGTCTCACAGTCGGTAAACTTTTTGCTCAGGTAATAAATAGCGTGCTCTTTTCGGCCAGACTCGTCATGCTGCCCCAGTACACACCCCATTGAGTTGTCAAGTACTGTCAAGTATAGTATTAGAGGTATCCCTTCCACTGGAGGCATAAGAATGGGTGGTTCTTGGAGATACTCCTTTATCTTTTCGAAAGCAGCCTGACATTCATCGTTCCAACGTACTACTTGATCTTTCTTCAGTAATTTGAAGATTGGCTCACAGGTAGCAGTTAGATGTGAGATGAATCGGGAAATGTAATTCAGTCGTCCTAGAAAGCCTCTGACTTATTTCTCTGTCTTGGGAGTCGGCATCTCTTGTATGTCTTTCACCTTGGCAGGGTCCACTTGAATACCTTTGTCGCTTACAATGAAACCTAGCAATTTTCCAGACCTCACCCCAAAGGTGCATTTGTTTGGGTTCAACCTCAGCTTGTACAACTTCAGTCGGTCAAACAGCTTCCGCAGATGGTCAAGGTGTTCTTCCTCAGTTTGGGACCTTGCAATCATATCATTGACATACACTTCAATCTCATGGTGGATCATGTCATGAAATAAAGCAACCATGGCACGTTGGTAGGTTGCCCCAGCATTTTTCAACCCGAATGGCATGACCTTGTAGCAGAAGGTGCCCCACTGAGTAACAAAGGTAGTCTTTTCCATATCTTCAGGAGCCATCTTGATCTGATTATACCCTGAAAAACCATCCATGAAGGAGAACACCTTGTGTTGAGCAGTATTGTCAACAAGAACGTCGATGTGAGGCAGAGGGTAATCATCCTTAGGGCTGGCCCTGTTCAAATCCCTGTAGTCAACACACATTCTGACTTTACCATCTTTCTTTGGAACTGGAACCACGTTGGCCACCCACTGAGGATAAGAAGTCACTGCTAGAAACCCGACATCAAATTGTTTCATAACCTCAACTTTGATTTTCTCGGACATCTCTGGGCGCATGCGGCGGACCTTCTGTTTTACTGGAGGGCAGTCTTCCTTGGTAGGCAGGTGATGAACTACAATGTCGGCATCCAAACCAGGCATGTCTTCGTAAGACCAAGCAAAGATTTCCATGTAGTCATGCAGCATCTGGATCAATCGTTGCTTCACGCTGAGCTCTAGATTGGCACCAATCTTGACTTCTTTTCTATCTGTCTCAATACCCAGGTTTATCGTTTCCACTGGCTCTTCATGCGGCTGAATGGCCCTCTCTTCCTGGAGTAGCAGTCTTGCAAGTTCACCAGGCACTTCGCAATCATCTTCACCTTCGTCTTCGGCCAAGTTGATCGGATTTTCGAAGTCATAACTGGCGGTAGCAGAGCCGTTACCAGTGAGATCCAGAGTGGATTGGAACCTGTATGAGTGAGTGTGTGTAAATATAGCTGTTTTGCAATATATAACAAAGAAAGGAAAAGAGCAGAAGATTTGAAATGCAACAACGTCCAATGTTTTGATTAATGATATATGGAAATGTCATACAAAAAGCCCTCACAAATGGAGCCACGGTGCCCCGGGTAGGACACCGAGCCAATAAAAGTTTCAACATATTGTTTGTTACAAATTGAAAACAAAAGAGTTAATTACTGCGTGACAAATGTAATAGGTGTAAAATATTTTGCCGTCTAGTTGCTTGGTCCGTTGTTGGTTGTTGGATAGATCCAACTGTCAAATTCTGCTTCCTCTACATCCTCCTCGATAGCATTCACTCTTGGGTTGGTGATGAACACCGGAGGCTTTCTGATCTTTTCTTTGCGAACAGCCTTCTGAGCCTCTGCAGTGAAGCCCAACCCAAATTTGTCGGTCTTTTGAGTGAAGTCAGGAAGTTGACCCCAGTTTGCGCACTTGCCTTTCTCAATCACTGCCCGGGCATCCTTCAGGGAAGCCATCTTCAAGGGAAAGTCTTCTTCAACCACTGTCTCAGCTGACGCCAACATTGGAGGTACCTCTTCAAAATGTTGAAAGGGGGTTTCAATAAACTCCCCGTCCATCTCGATATACCGGAATGAATTCAGATGACTTACCATGTATTCCTCCTCTCCCTGCACAGTAACAATCTTCCCTTTGACAGGGTATTTGAGCTTTTGGTGTAGAGTGGATGTTACAGCCCCAGCCTTGTGAATCCAAGGTCGACCCAACAAACAGGAATAAGATGGACGAATATCCATCACATAGAAGTTGAGTCAAAGACTTGGGAACCCACACGAATAGGAATGTCTACCTCACCGTGCACCATCCTCTTAGAACCATCGAAGGCTCTAACAATGATGTTACTAGGTTTCAATTCCAGGCCCTCACAATCCAACCGATCTAAGGCCTTCTTGGGCAATACATTCATGGAAGAACCGGTATCCACCAACACGTGTGCGAGAGTAGTGCCCCTGCATTCTATGGAAACATGCAGGGCATCATTGTGGTTTTTTCCCTTGGCGGTAAGATCAGTATCCGAGAAACCCAAACCATTGTCAGCTGTCAAATTAGCCACACAGTCAGTGAACTGATCTGCAGATGTCTCTTGCGGCACATGGGCCGTTTCCAGAAATGAAATCAGGGCCTTGGCGTGGGCCTTTGAGCACAGCAGCAACGATAGCATAGAGATCTTGGAGGGGGTATGCCCCAGCTGTTCAACGACATTGAAGTCACTCTTTTTAATGATTTTAAGGATTTCCTCCATCTCTTGCTGGGAGGCTTCAACAGCGGTCTTTTTTGGTGCCTTCGTCCGGGCAGGCAAATCGGTAGCAACTTCTTTGCCCCGAGCATCAGAGGACTCGGCGGCAGTAGTAGACACAGGAACTTGATTGGAAACATGCACACTTGCGGGTGTGATGATAAGAGGTTTTCGGATAACTGGTGGTGCAATGTCAGGCGAGAAGAGCCTGCCACTGCGAGTAATTTTGGTGGGACCAGTGATGTTACTGATACTGGTACCGGTGTTAAACTCCTGCTTCACTCCAAGCACATACACGTCTGCCCCATAGTGCCATGGGACAGCCTTGTCAGATTCATAGGGGAGGGGCCCCGGAACAATAATGGTAATGGGTGCAACAGACATAATTTTGACTGGCTTCCTCGGGGGAGCCTTGGTAGGATTGTTGAAAATTGTGACGACAAATACTTCTTCAGCGGAAACAAACGGAACAACGGTTTTCTTGAACAGAATTTCTTTGCTATCCATCAGGCTTTGGATGCCTGATTTCAGCAGCGGACAACCGGTAGGGGTAACAGCACACAGGAGGCAACCTTTGCTACAACCCGGAAATAAACCGGCTAGCAGTAGGTTCCTCTTAACAGACAACAGAGGGGTAGCAACATCACTCACCGAAACAGCATACAAATCTTCCTCGACGACATTTACTCTATGCTGGGGCATAGGAGCAATTACAACATTTGGCCTCTCAGGCGCCTCAAACTGAATTTCCTTCGCATCAATAAGGTCTTGAACCTTATTTCTCAGGGCCCAGCAATCATCAGTAGTATGCCCGGGGCTATCAGAATGATAAGCACAACGGGAATTTGGGTTATACTTAGGAGATGCAGTATTCACGACCTTCGGAGCTTCTCTGGTGGTCACCAAGCTGGTTGATAGCAGTTGTGGTAAGATTTGTGACAAGGTCATACTCAGCCGAGTATACTGCCTCTTGGGCCTCTCACCCCTTTGTTGATTGTACTGCTGAGGAGCAGCAACAGGCTTTGAAATGACCAAGGCATTGACGGCTTGGCGGCGTTCTGTCTTGACTTGTCTTCTAGGACCATAGACGGAACTAGCTTCCTTCTTGAAAGGCTTTTTCTCAGTACTTGCGGTGGCTCCTTTCTGTATCTTCCCTGACCTGATGCCAGCTTCTATCCTTTCACCCGTCAGGATCAAATCCGTAAACCCAGCGGAGGAATTACCAACCAGATGATTGAAGAATGGACCAGACAAGGTCCCTAAAACATGTCAACCAATTCACGATCAGTCAAAGGAGGCTGCACCCTGCCAGCCAAATCTCTCCATTTTTGTGCATATTCTTTGAATCCTTCGCCCGTTCCCAGTGACATACCCTGAAGTTGGGTACGCGTAGGAGCGAGGTCAGAATTGTATTGATATTGTCTATAAAATGCGGTCGCCAAATCTTCCCAATGTCGGATACTGGTTCCATCTAGCTGATAGAACCACTCAAGCTGTGACCCCGAAAGGCTATCTTGGAAGAAGTGGATCCAAAGGTTTTTGTCTGCTGTGTAAGGTTGGATCTTCCTTACGTACGATCTGAGATGCAGCTTTGGACAGGAAGCCCCGTCATATTTGGCAAAGGCAGGCGCCTTGAACTTGTGTGGGATTACCACCCCAGAAGATAAACCTAAATCTCCGAAATCCAGCCCTGGCACATTTTGAATCTCCATGGCACTCAAGTGGTCCTCTAATTGCTTGTATCTGTCACCAGCAAGAGGGTATTGTTCGTCATTGTAATCCATCTCGTTGTCAGAGACTGCAGGACTAGGGGCCCCTCCCCCTTGGGGACTGTCTTTCTCTGCAGAGGAAGTAGTTGGATCAGCCTCGTTATGGAGTGTGTTCCCAAACCTGCATCCAGTATTGAACAACGCAATCCTCTTCTTCTTCTTTTTCTTTAGGAGCAGAGCCTTCAACTCTTGTTGACCTTGGGCCAGGCTCATGACCATCTCTTGAAACTGAGCATTCTGGGCCTGGAGGGCCTTGATCTCTTGCTCACTGGATGATTCTGGATTCATGATGACTGTTCAAAATAAACAGCGAAGGAGATTAAGCAACCTGTAGAAGAAAAAAAGGGGTACCTGTTATGCACATGATGCATGAGATGCTATCTATGCAATGCATTCAAGGATTTTAGAAATTCACAATTGTTGCAGACAAAAAAAAACGCACGTCATATTAATAAGAAGAAATTTGTTAGTACATAAGTGCCCCATGGGCCAAATATTACAGAAAATAACTTCTCAAGGTAAAAAGACGTTGCACATACTTTTTGGCGCAACGTAGGTGTTGAGGGCTTCTTGCTCATGGAGTCGGCGGGTGAGCTCTAAAACCTTCTTCTCGCTGGCGTAGAAGCTGGCTTCAAAAGTGTTTCGTTCCTCCTTGAGTTGGATCCAACTCTTCTGCATCTCCTCCCACGATGTAGGCATGTCAGGATGTAGGATGGTGTAGGGAACCTCTCCTTCCTTGACGGGCTCTTTAATCACAGGGAGAACATGAGGATAAGGCATCATTAGACTCTGGGCTCGGGCTCGTACCCACTTGAGATAAGGCTCAAGAGGGATGGAGTTCTTGTGTCCCGGTGTCTTGCTATCAACCTTGTTGGGCATCCTCCAAGCTCTGATGAATCTTTGGCGAAGTCCTTGCGCATCGTTGTCGAAGTCAAAAACTAGGTCAGGAATCAACATGTCGTGAGGACCATCTCTTCGTGCGTATCCAAATTGCCTCAAAGCTAAACAAGGGTTGTAGGTAATGCCCCCTCTAATGCCAAGTAATGGAACATTAGGGAACTCTCCACAACGGTCGATGATGATGACATTTTCTCTGGACCGAGAACACCAATGTACATCAGAGTGAGTAAGAGTCATCAACCGTTGGGACCACCTTGAGCCTTGGTAATTCTTCAAGACAGATTGTGGAAGGTGCAAAATAAACCACCTTGCAAGGAGAGGAGTACAGCACATGAGAACACCCCTCTTTCTCATTGTTCGTGTGTAAAATGAGTGAAGGATGTCCCCAAGCAATGTTGGTATTGGATTTCTGGACAAGAAGATTTTGACGGCGTTGACCTCTACAAGCTGGTCAGGATTTGGGAACAGGACCAACCCATAGATAAGGAGTGCCACAATCTCTTCAAAGGCTTGTAGGTCTAATGAATTCCAACATTCTTGTGCCTTCTCAAACAAGAATTTTGCTAAGAAACCTTTGACGTCGCTTCTAGTTTCCCAATGCCCCTTGATGTCAGATGGCTGTAGATGTAGTGCTCGAGCAACATCTTCAGGCTTTGGTTCTTTTTCCGTACCGTTGAAATGTAGTTGATTTAGGATAGGAATTCTCAGGAGTTGAGAAAATTCCTCCAAAGTGGGTACCAACTGATAGTCAGGGAAAGTGAAACAGTGATGAAGAGGGTCAAAGAACTGGAATAGCACTTTCATCATGTCCTCTTCAATGTTGGTGTTGACTAAGCTGAGCAGTCTACCATGTCTTTCACTGAAGGATGAGCTTTCCGGAATCCTTGATGTGAGCTCCTTGAGTTGAGGAGAGATTCTCACAAGGTTGACTTGGATGGTTTTTCTGCGAGGAATTTCCATGACCTACAAAACAAGAACAAATATGAAGATCTAAATCCTTGAAGTGGTTAGTAAATGCATATGATGCTTTATGATGTTCATGATGTATGCACAAGCATATGTACAAGCAATTCACACCAAACCCTAGTTTCAGGCTTGCATGGGGTTTCATAGGTAAGTACCCTCTTGAGTGTAGTTGGCTAAAAAAACCTGTCCTATAAATAGTAACCGGGTTCTAAGGAGCTCAATATCACTGGATTGTTTTCATTGTTCATTGTTTTGGTTTAGCCACTTAACTAGCGACCAAAATATTCCAAGAAAATAACCCTCAATGAGTGTAGTATCGAGTATCTACCAACTTCGGACTGCACCAAAGCCGGTCATCTCACTACCCCTAATGAAAGGCCAAGATGGTCAAGTAAGGTTCTAGGTCATTAGTGCTTAGTGACATCACTCAGCGGCCCCGTACTCTCCTTGATTGAACTCAAGGGTTACCGGTACTCACAAATATGTCGCACTAATATAGCTATTACTTCGACCGTGTCGGTATACCCTGCACAGTTTCCACAACGTATTGCTATCTATGAATGTTTCCCAAAATCCGGGTGTAGGATTGCAAACGCAGACAAGAGAGCCAAGATATAAAGCAATCAAGACAAACAATTAATCATGCAAGAGGGTGATCTAAGCCCTAAGGTTACTCCACTTTTAAGAATATCCCCAGCAGAGTCGCCAGTTCTGTGATACGGTGGGAGAACTGACTTGAGGTTTTGCGTTTGTTTTCGCAAATGTTTCGGTTGAGCAAGAGTCGCCACCAACTTTTTATTTTATCCTAAGGAAAGGTTAAAAAGCACAGCAAAAACCTTTGAGATGTTTTCTTGGGTTCGGGGAGTAGATTATAGAAAGGGAAGGTATTAGCACCCTTTCTATCCATGGTTATCCATGGGCTCTTAGTTACTTGCTTAGATCAACTTGCCTTGGTTTTCAATTGTTTGAAATGGTGCTTTGTATGTGTGGGTTCGAAAATGTTTTGAAAAGAGGCCAATGTGGTGGCAACCTTTGTAATGATCCATGTTGGGATGTATACAAAGGTGTATGTCTTTTGAAAAGGTTTTCAATGATTTTTTTGAAAGTTGTTTTGAAAGTGTAGTGATGTGTGGTTTGAAAAATAGGCAAGTGTTTTGTTTTGCAAGTTGGCAAGTAACCAAAAGCTATCTACCCTAAATTTCTCAAAGATCTTTGCTATGTTTTAACCCTTTTAACAATTTTGTTCCACCATTGTATTTGGTGGACAATCTTATGTTAGGATGTGAAAGGGACGGGCGCGGGTCATCGTTTAGACCATAATTGCAATGGTTCCAAGTATCTTTGGGCAATTTTTCCTTGGAGGGACTTGATCATTTTTTAGGCAACTTTCGAAAGCGTCATCGAGGGACTATGATCATTTGAATTGTTTTGTTTTGTTTTGCCCAAAGAGTCCTAACATGCAATATGGCCCATTATTGAAGGCAACAAGTGGAATACCCTAGGGGTGCAAGTGTGATTAGTGTTGTCCATTTTCATGATTGATTATCTTTGAAGTTAGGTCAAATTATTTTGGTTAATTGATTCGCATACAACCCTAATTCTAGCATGGCATATTTAGAAAGCTTGTAAAATGCGAAAAATAAAGTTTCTAAGTTATTACAACACAATATATGGGATGGGGGGTACAAATGTTCAAATGGGGGTATTTTCACAAGAATTAAAACCCTATACTATTATATCAAATTGGAATTTTGCAAGGTATTTAATTACACAATATTTAATAAAATAAAATAAATATGCAAAATGCAAAAAGGTTTTATTTTTTATGAGTATGTAAAAGGTATTTATCATGTACCAAATAAAATAAAATAAATTAATTTTTGGGCATTTTTATGCATTTAGGGCAAAAACCCTAATTTTACAAATAAAAGTATTTATATGTATAATACATGTAATATTTATTTATCATGTACAAAAAATAAATGAAAAGAAAAATATATGAAAAAAAGTAACTTTTAAGTTACATATTAGTAAAAAAAATAAAATGTATTATTATGTTATGTTTTTAACCTAAATGTATTAATAAATACCTAAATATTTATAATATTCACTAAATACTAAATATATATATATATAAATAATAATATTTAATATTTAAAAAAAATGTATTTTTATTATAAAATGTTTTCAAGAGATAACATAAAATAAAAATCAGAAATAAAATATGTGTGTATTATTTTTTGTATTGAAAAATAAAAGTATACTTATTTATTTATTTACAAAAAACCCTAATAAAACCAAATAAATATCACAATAAATGCAAAAAAATATGGGAAAAATGTTTTTAATGTCTTTTATGATTTAAACAAAAATATGGAAACAAAATCAAAAAGAAAAAATGGAAAATAACAAGTATATCTCAAAATGGGTCAGGGGGGTTCAAAAGTAAAAACAAGGTGCAAATAGGAAAATGAAACAGGCCCAGCCCATGAAGACTTTGTCTTCAACCTGAGAACCTGTATGAACAACAACAACACGCGTTTTCTATCTCCAGATTCCTTGATCTTTTGCCAAATCTTGCAACATGAAACATGTAGAGCTTGAAGCCACGATTCTAGACATATAAAGAAATCAATCTAACTCTCAGAAATGAGAGAGAATTTCTTCTCCCCTAATTCCTGACCTAGTTTTTGTTCCATGTTCAGACATCAAATTCTCATAGCACACATAACATAAATGAAAACTAATTATATGGGCATGTTCAGGGCCATGAATGTAACATAATTTCTTCACAAATCTAAACCTAAAAATGCCTGGATAGAGAGATAAGAGTTCATGAACTTACCTGTTCAGTTGGAATCGTATCTGGTGATGGAGGTGTTTTAAATGCAAGGTGATGATTGGTATAGCTTCCTTGATGTCCAGGGATGCTATTCCAAGCTTTAGTTTGCTTTGAAACCAAGTGAATCGTGTTATGGCACTTCAACTGCAAAACAGAAAAATGAAAATGGTGATGTTGATTAGGAATGTTACAGTCTGTTTCTAATGCTTTGGACAATTTGTATGGATGGTAGGGAAAGTGTTTGAAGTGGTTTTGGCCAAGATGCACGATGGAAATGAGCTATGGAAGTCCAACTGCAGCTTATGCCCTGTTTTTGCAGTTTTATGGTGATTCTGTGTTTGAGGATGTTTGGAACTTGGTTGGCTTGTGTTTCAGCTTAGGTTTGATATTTAGAAAGTTTACAATAACTTTGCTTAAGGTTGTCTTGGCTGAGATGAGAGTTGGTGTATGTTATGCAAGTTTTCTTCACACTTAAGCAACAAAATGTCAAGTGGTGTTCTAGACTTGTGCAGGCCCCCAATCTATGCTGCATACATTAGTCTTAGTCAGTGTGTTATGCTCCTTAACTTGTGCCTCAGAGATATGCTTTGGTACTTCTTGGATTTGCTTTTGACATAAAGCCATACCTTTTCAAAAATGGATAATTTGCTTTTTCTATTTTAAGACTAAACCTTTATGTAATGCTTAAACACATAATGCAAGGCTTGAACACAAAGGGTTTGCATTTAATTATTGAGTGAAAATGGGATATAGGACATGTAATCAAGTTGTGCAAGCTGATTTCAAAAGGGCACAAGTGTATGAACATGAAAATTGGCCATAACAAAAGTGAGTTTTTCCCAACTTGCCAAATTCGATTCTCCCTAACCATGAGGTTGTTTGATGAGTTCTTTGACATTTTGAAAAGCTTGGAATGTGTACTACAATCCATCTTTGAAATGAAAATTTAAATTCCAAGTGTAAGCATGTGAAAAGTGGTCTTGAAGTTAGGCAAAAATCCTGCCTAAAATGGTTCAAAATTTCTCTAAATTAAGAATGGTTTGGTACCCTTGTTCCAAAAATTGTAACTTGAGCTACAAGCTTCTTTTGAGGGAACTTTGTGAATCAAAGTTGTCGATCTTTCAATGGACTACAACTTTCATGTTTTGACTTTTGCTTGAATCCAAATGAATCTTGGTGATAAAGTGGGACAAAATTAGGAAAAAATTAGGGTTTTTCATAACTTAGAAAAATTCTAAGTTATGAAAAATCTTCATTTCAAATCCTAATTTGTGATTCTTGATTTCTTGATGAACAAGTTTCATGATTTGGCATGTTTTGATGAAAAATGAATCTTGACACTTGATTTTGACCAAAAAGTCAAAGTTTGACTTTTCAGTATACAGTCAAAATTGATCAATTGACTGGGAAATTCAATTGTCAATCTTGTGCATTTGGGATATTTTGGACTTGTTGAGTATGTCAAGACAATTCCATGGGGTCCTTGAGTCCATATGTGAGCTTGGTTTGCCATTGGATAGGTCAAACAGTCAAAAAATGCCTTTGTGTAGTCAAAACCCTAAAAATGACCATTTTGCCCTTTTGGTGATCTGATCAAATTTCTTGTGGAATTGTGATCCAAACTTGATCAAATGGTCCATATGAGTTCATAATGTTGATGTGGATCAATTTTCATGAGGTTTGACTGTCAATTGACCACAGTTGACTTTTTCCCCAATATAGTTGATTTCTAGGTCAACTGTCCAATTGACTGGGCAAAGTTTGGAATCAAGGCTTGAAACATGGTATGGATAAACTTGGGAGTTCAACATGAAGCATGAAAGTCATCTTAGGCATTTTAGGTCAAAATATCTTTGTGCAAACACAAACCCTAATTTGGGTCAACAGTGCAAGGAGAAGTCTTGAGCAGAGGAAACCCTAACTGGGTCTTGAGCTCTAAAGGCCTTTGTGATGAGAAAATGTTGAGAAAATGGGAGGGCAAATTTTGGGGTACAACACCGCCCATCTTAATCCTATGTGTAACCCAAGTCCGGGTATAGGACTTATCAAAAGTAATCACCAAACCCAACAGCACAATGTATCCAGAATATGCGAGTAGAAACAATATATGCAATATATATAAATAAAGCAATAACAAAACAGTAAAGTAAAATAAAGCAAATAAATAAACACCCAAAGAGACAAATAAACAAAACTAGGAGAGACTCGCAAAAGGTCCCCAACAGAGTTGCTAGCTGAAGCTACCGGCAGAAAACACAGAGCCGCCACCGAACTTTATTTATCCCGAAGGAAGGGGAAATATCGATAAAACCACAAGGGAATGGATAAGATGGTCTTGCGACCAAGAGAAAGGGTAAGGGAGTCGGTTATGCGAGGGGAAGGTATTAGCACCCCTCACATCCGTTGAACTCAACGGGATCCATTTTGTTTGCTTGTCTTAAAGGGTGTATTTATCTACAACTATTCTTGCTTAAGGGGAAATGAATGGTTTTTTATTATTGCGTTCGTGAGGGTTTCGCGACCCTTTGCCTACGTATCCAATGAAGGAATCAGAACACCGTAGTTCCTCTAGAAAAGGGTTTGTTTGTTTGTGTTTTTTAGTGGGTGACGTTAACGTACACATTCTAGCAATAGGCACGATCGGTATTGTGGTAGAACGGAGATAGCATGCCCTTCGGGGTAGTTTTGATTTGTTGAGTGTTTTTTGCAAGTTTTAAAATAAATTCAAGTAATGATTAAAGGTGTTTTAGGATTTTTGATTTGTGACAGTTGAGTTTTAATTGCAAAAGAAAAAGGTTAAGAGGGAAACTAAAAATCTAATTGTATGTTATGTACAAGTGGACTAAAAGTCTATTTCGAAATAAGGCGATTGGAACGGGGTTTAATCGTCTCATGGAGCTACCTAAGGCATGGTTTCAAGGTTTGAACAAATAAGGAAACTTAAATCATAAATAATTTCATGGCTTTTTATGTTAATATTAAAAAAAATGAATAAAAGGAAAATAAGTGAAAGATATAAAAAGCGCGCTACTGCAAGCACAACAAACAAGGATCAGAAGTTCTGAAGCCAGGCGCGTGATGATTCAGAAGGGAGCGTCAGAAGTTATGGATTGATACACTCTGAGGTCCTGCAAGAAATGTTAGAGGGAAAAGGGAACAGAGGTTCTGGATTGGTACCTTCTGAAGTCCTGCAAAAAAACGTTAGAGGGAAAACACAGAGGTTCTGGGTTTCTATGTGCTGAACTTCTGAATGTTAGAACAATGAGAAAAATTCAGAAGTTTTGTGTGTGTTAACAGTGAGGAAATTTCAGAAGTTATGTATGTGTTAAAATAATGAGGAATTTCAGAAGTTCTGTATGTGTTAAAAAAGTGAGTAGAACTCAGAAGTTCTATATGTGTTAAAAAAAGTGAGTAGAACTCAAAAGTTCTGTATGTGTTAAAACAGTGAGGAAAATTCAGAAGTTCTGTATGTGTTAAAAAAAGTGAGTAGAACTCAGAAGTTCTGTATGTATTAAAAAAAGTGAGTAGAACTCAGAAGTTTTGTGTGTGCTGAAATAGTGAGAAAAAATCTAGAAGTTCTGACGCTATGCTAAATCAGTGAAAAAAAATCTAGAAGTTCTAATGTTGTGTCAAAACAGTGGGGAAGAAAACTCAGAAGTTCTATGTGTTTGACATGTAGGGAGAACTCTAAAGTTCTGTGTTTTGTTAGGACAGTGAGTGAAAAACAGAAGTTCTATGTGTTGGAATAGTGAATGAAAAACAGAAGTTATGTGTTACATTTCAAATCTTTCCTTATATCAATCAACACAACAATATCTTAACCAATTTTCAGCAAACAACAAATCAGAAGGATAAAAGCACAACAATTTATAGAAGTTCTAATCCTAAATCTGAGCCTAACATTCTTCTAGAAGTTCTGATCCACAGTTTTTTCTACATATGCAATAATATGAACAACATCAATACTATGATATTTACATGTTAAATGATGTTCTGAATGAAAAAAATGCAAAGCCAGAAAGACTTACCTTGAACCTGGAGCGTGCTTGGAGCTTTGAGTTGCTGCTTTTGAATGTTCTAGGGGTTTGCACGAACAAGAAACAACAATGTTAAGTTCTTTGTTTCAAAGGGAAAAACAAAGGTTTTTGATTTGGAAAATTCTAAGTTTATGAGTGTTTGAGTGTTTCTTTTTTTCTCTATTTTTTCTTGTATTTGATGATCCTCTATTCAAAATCCAGCCTCTCTCTAAAAACCCCGCCCTTTGAACGTGTGACGGAACAAACTATTTATAGATGGATTTGTTGTGGTTTTGGGGGGAGGGGGGGGGGGGGGGGGAAACAAATGAGTTTTAAACACTTTTGGCATACTGTTCCTTTGCTTTTTAATCATAGTTTTGGTATGCTAATTTGATGCAAATATGGGGTCTGAGAAAGTGCATGCGTGGACGGGGTCAGCATCAATTTGGAGCATTGTGGCAGCTGGTTGTAGGACTGTGCCATAGCAGGGCAGCAGGTTGGGTGGAACGAGGTTTTGTTGGGCTTGATGATGTTCTGAATGGAAAGCAGAACATAGTCTTTATGTGCTGAAGAATGAAACTCTATGGAGTCATGTTCTGATCAAAGAACAAAGCCTTCATATGTTCTGACTGAAGCGTGGAACGTAACCTCCATATGCTAAGGAGTTATGTTCTGACCAAAGAACACCCCCCATATGTTCTGACTGAAGCATGGAACGTAACCTCCATATGCTGAGGAGTTATGTTCTGATTGAAGGCTATGTTCTGAACTAAATTTGCAACTTATGACTGCACTTGCATGGAGGCTGAAGAGCCATGTTTTGATTGAAGGCTATGTTCTGAACCAAATTTGCAACTTCTGACTGCACTTGCATGGAGGCTGACGAGCCTGTTCTGATTGAAGGCTATGTTCTGAACCAAATTTGCAACTTCTGACTGCACTTGCATGGAATTTGGCCCAGAAGTTCTGAAATCTCTTACCACTTAGAAAATTTTCTAAGTATTTAAAAAAATTGATTTCTTTCTTTTCTCAAAGTAGTTTCTGATTTTTGACTTTTTGATGAACCAATTTCTTGTCTTGATGAAATATAATGGTTGAAACTTGATTTTTACCAGAAGTCAAAGTTTGACTTTCCAGAGTGCATTTGACCATTTTGCCCTTGTGAATGACTTTCTTGGAAAATTGTGATTCAAGACTTGAAACTCGATGACAAAAACTTCATGATATCCCAAAAATCCATCCCACGATCCACTAATCGAGAACCAGATGTGTTTCCCTTTTACCTGATAAGAGAACTTCAAAACAAAATTAGACATAAAGAGGGCACAACCCTAATACCTCAAACTAAGGCGCTTGATTCCATGAGATGCGGGATATGCAAATGATTGAGTAAAAAGATGGTGAAAATGGGATGCAAAGTTCAAAGTCAGACAAAAGTAAAAGAGATAGGGCAAATTTGGGGTACGACAACTGTATCAAAAAACAACTCAACAAGAAGTTTACACTTACAATACAAAGATACTTAGCTAAGACTCTTAACTAAGAACAATACTTGGTTTTTCTTAAAATCTTCAACCAAGAATAATACTCAACTCATTACCTAAAGGCTTCTCAGTGAGAATATTATGTCTACCACAAGTATTAAAAGATACAAGGATGACTTACACCCACACAAGAGACTCTCAAAACCTAAGACTCTAAGCTTCCTCTAATTTAAAAATTATTGAAAGTTATTAATTGAAAGAATTGATACATTAGGCTTAGGTCTTCTATTTGAATATACCTCTGTAGTCCATGGGCTTTAAAATCTGCATCCAGATATTTCTTGATCCATAAGCTGAGTGATGCACCAATTGTGCAGCAAAATCTCCTTAAATCTTGGAACAAACAATACGAAGTTTCTAAATTTTCTAAAGGCCAAATTTAGTAACTTAGGTTCAACTGGAGATATAAAATTCTTCCAGATAAAATCTTCTTGACCTGTGAAATTTACTGAGATATATCCAAAAGGAATGTCATATAATCAAATTAAATCTGTCAAGATTTAACCACCAGCAGCACCTGTTGTACACAGACTAGGATGTCAAAACATCTTTCTTTGACATCTGGTTGAAAATACATAACAGTTGAAATGTCATGACAGTTGATGAAGATGTTATAAAATCTTGCTCAACATCAATAGAACCATGTTTTACCAAAATTTATCCAATCATAAAACCATGGAACTAACAATATATTCATGAAATGTTTAAATTTGTAGACTAGGAAATAACCTGAGGGATACGAGTGTGGGTACTACATAATGAAGTACATGTTTAACATCGTCTCTGTCGGCATTGTTTATTCGTGGGATCAGGTATCTATGATTTCATGAAATATGTTTACAATAACATATTAATATTAAATTAATTTTCTATTATAATTCAAATCACGTGATATTCAAAATTTTCACTTGTTTATGTAGAAGTTCAAAGACAAGACACCTTTCTCTCCAGATGACTTAGACGACGTCCGTAGACGTTGGTAGTTTATTTTCAATTTTTTGGTTGAAAAGGGGGAGGGGGGGTATTGTATGACTTTATATTTGATAGTTGTATATATATTTTTGTTGCTTAATTTGATATTTTATGAATATTTAGCTAATATATGTATAATATATAGGTTATATATTTTGTATGCATGTTATAATATACACAGTATTTTGTATACATGTTAATTATGAAAAAATACAGGTTTTTAATATATGGAAAAACAAAATAAATTTAATAAACAAAATACTTAATCACGATTATTTATGCCAACCGTTGTTAAAGATAGAGCGCAAAAATATTATAAACTATATAATCACTGGGTTTCGAACTTATGACCTTTCGCTTTATATCGCAACAGTTGTATAATTTGACTGTTGTGATATATAGCGTGTTACCTAGTTTATCACAATGGCAATATGCCCGTGATGGAAAACATCATACATACAGTAACACCTTACCTCACAATGATTGGTTGGACGTGGTTGTATCCCTTTTCCAACCGTTATGGTATGTGTTTTCCGTATTATTGGCTTCAAGAAAAAAGATTTGAATCAGGAAACAAGACTTGGATAGGGAAGGTTTTTGTCAAAAGAACCACAAAGGAATGGATGAGTCCATATCTCAAAACTGTCAGGAATCTGAATCGTTGAATGATCAACCTCCTAAGAAAAGGAAAGGTAAGATTATCTTTATTTCTGAGTGTTGTGTTTTGTATCCTGATATAGATTAGCTTGTTTCCATTAGAAAAATGGTTAGATTTCACACTAAACACCCCATGTCAAAATTTATATCATATTCAAATTTGTCTTCATCTCTGTATGCCTTCACCTCAAAATTATCTAATGTAGAAATTCAAAAAAGTATACAGGTTGCTCTAGAAATTCCAATGTGGAAGGAAGTCCTACTTGAGGAGATGAAAGCTCTTGAAAAGAACAAAACTTGGAGTGTTACTACACTACAAGATGACAAGAAGACAGTTGGATGAAAATGGGTGTTTACTGTGAAGTATAATTCACATGGTTCAATTGAAAGTTACAAGGCTCGCTTGGTGGCTAAAGGATTTACTCATACCTATGGAATAGGCTACTTAGAGACATTTTCTCATGTTGAAAAATTGAACATTATCATAATTCTTTTGTCTCTTGCTGCTAACATGGACTGGCCCCTACATCAGTTAGATGTAAAAAATGTCTTTCTCAATGGTGATCTAGAAGAAGAAGTATATATGGACATTCCTCCTAGCTTTAAAAACAAATTTAGATCAAATGTATGCAAACTAAATACATTTTTGTATGAATTAAAGCAATTCCCTAGAGCTTGGTTTGAAAAATTTACTCAGTCCATGAAGTAACAAGGGTACATTAGACTAACCATACCTTGTTCACAAAGTTCTCTCACGATGGGAATTTTTTTGCCCTGATTGTCGATGTTGATGATATTTTCCTTACTGGAGATGATACAGTCGAAATGGAAAAAGTAAAAGAGAAATTAGTAGTAGATTTTGAAATCAAGGACTTGGGATTCATGAGATATTTTCTTGGTATGGAGGTTTCTCGTTCAAAGAATGTTATTATGGTTTCATAGCAGAAATACATTCTATAATTATTGAAAGAAACATGAATGAGTGGATGTCATCCTATGGATCCTAATGTTAAACGTCGAGGAGAATGTAATGTTTCCTGTTGATATTGGAAGATATTAGATATTAGTTGGGAAACTGATTTATTTGTCACACACCTGACCTGATATTGCTTTCTTATAGTTAGTGTAGTAAGTCAGTTTATGAATTCTCCTTATGAGGAACATCTTGAGGAAGTCTATAGTTGTTGAGATATTTGAAGGGAAATTTCGGAAAAGGCTTATTTTTTAAGAAGACTAGTGAAATAAATGTGTATATCTTGATTGATGTGGATTGAGTCATAAATAGAAGATCAACCTCTAGATATTGTACCTATGTTTGAGGTAATCTTTTAACATGGAGGAGTAAGAAACAAGGAGTTGTAGCAAGAACTAGTGTAGAAGCCGAGTTTAGAGATATGTCTCAAGGTATTTTTGAAGGATTATGGATCCTTATATCTCTAGAATAACGTAAGATGAAAATTGAGCTTATATTGAAATTATACTCTCAAAGTATAGATTTTATTAGCATAGCTTATAACCTATTTCAACATGACATAACCAAGCATATTTTGATTGATCCACGCTTCATAAAAAAGAAGTTAGATGCTGCAATTATATGTCTACCTTTTGTAACTTCAAGTCAACAAACTGCAGATATCCTGACCAAAAGTTTGGAAAGACCTACCTTTGAGCATTTGATAGACAAATTGGGCATGATAGACATTTACGCACCAACTTGAGGGGGTGTTGGAAAATACATTAGTCTTTTATTTCCTTTTTTATTGTTTTCTAGACAATTTCATTAACCCTGTTTATTTTCCTTTAATTTCCATTAAGATAATTTATTGTAATTTATTATATTCCCTATTTATAAACCAGCTTTTGGTCGAGGAATAAAACATAACATCATTTTACTTATTATGATGTTAAAACAAAAATTTATAAAATTAAGAAGAAAAAAAGAGTTTTACTCTCGGTTGTTTCACTAAACCAAGGCAAAAAGACTACATACATATATTACCTCGGTTAGCAGTTCACTTTATGGGAAAAGTGGAAAGCACTTTCTAGTTTTGAAAATACAAAAATATTGTGTGTACAAGTCAAAAGGATTCGAATTTAAGATCTTTATTTTCAACTTTCGAATGTAACTAAATTGTTTATATTTATAAATCAACAACTTAAAAAAAATGATAGAGACATTTTGATAGTGAGTTAAAATAAACTATTATGTGGTATGGACTATTTGAATGTTTACAAAGTAAATTTATTTTTTATCTAACAAAGATGGTTGGTAAACGGGACCGACCTAATCAAATTAGAGATCTCATTCTAACTTTAAAAATAGGCCTAAATTTATTATAAAAAAAATACAATTATAATAATTAAAAATAACACATGAAAATATATAATTATATATTAATAAAAAAATTATAATTATAATTATTTTAACTCTACTCAATCTCATTTTTTTAATGTATTAAATTTTTTATAGTATCATTTTATAATTTATTGAATTTTTTTATAACATTTTTTTGTTTATTAATTTTAATATAAAAAAAATTGAACAGTTTATAAATTAGGGGCCCTCTAAAATTTGGGGCCTTGTACTGTGGAGCTTGTTCCTCCTGCATAGGGTCGGACCTATTGGTGAATCACTGGATGAACTTGATTAGTTGTCTGTTTTGAAAGTGGGTTCGTTCGCTTGTATCGAACATTGATTTTTTGTTGTTGGATTGAGAGCAAGACTCACTAAGATGCTTAAGTAAATAAGTGTTGGGGGGCCAACTACTCCCTTTTTACTTGTTGATAACCTTTTTCACTTTCCTTCATCCGACTCGTTCGAGAGATTTCTTGCTTAAGTCTTGGCGCCGCAAATCTGTCTTAAATTCCTCTATTTTTCTATAATTGTGTTTGACAATGTTTTTGCAGTTTCTTTTTCTTTAGAGTACTTGTGGTGATCTTTATTAGTATTTGCATTGTGGAAAATGAGCGTACAAAATTATATGCTTTTTGGATGGATTATGCACGACACTAAATTGGAATAAAAAATAGAAAGTAGGTGAAATGAATATCCAAAACAATCAATATGTTGATTGTATCACAATCGAGTTACATGAGTTGTGTAAAATGAACAACATCAATATAGTAAGAAATCTAATATTACAATACATGTTTAATCAACACGAAGAGCGTTTTGAAGTCTTAATCTAACAAAACCTAAAATTCTCAACAAAATCGTTATAAATATGATAAGCACTAACCACATGCGATTCTAAGAAGGAAATAAACCTAAACATGCAATTCTAAACAAAATTAAAATAGAGAGAAAGAAAGAAGATAAAACGCCGAATATATATTGGTTTGAGAATTCGTCTTCGTTATACCTACTCCACTCTCCAATGGTTTCCCATTAAAACTTTGTTGTTCTTCCACTATGATTTTGACAAATTTACAGAGAGTCATTTTATACAATCATAATTTAAATAAATGTTAAACTTTGACGAGCAACTTACACCTATTTAATTCAATTAGCGAGCTACTTCGCTCATTCAAAATAACTCTATTTTGTTTTATTTTGATTTTATTTTATTTATATTAATTAACACTGATTTCTTAATCTATATATACATGCATACACATAGACTAAAAGCATAAGTTCTCCTCTCAAACACACACCTAGCCTAAAAGCATCAAGTTCTCCATCTCCATATTCATCCACACACCATTTTGATTGTATCAATGGAACAGGTTAAGCCTGTGAATTTCATTACAGTTCTTAGCATTGATGGCGGAGGAGTCCGAGGAATCATTCCTGGTGTTGTTCTTGCCTATCTTGAATCTCAACTTCAGGAGATAGATGGTGCTAATGCAAGACATGCAGATTATTTTGATGTAATTGCTGGAACAAGTACTGGTGGTCTCATTACAGCCATGTTAACTGCTCCTAATCCAAACAACCGTCCTTTATTTGCTGCCAGAGAAATCGTTCCATTTTACCTTAAAAACATGCCACTTATATTTCCACAGAATAGGTATACTTATAATTAACTGTGATATTAGAACTTTAGAACTTGAGAACATTAATTGAAGAACAAATTAATTACCGTTGAATTACTATTCAATTTGCAGTGGAATATTTGCACCGCTGGTGAACACAGCGAAAGCTTTAACAGGACCTAAGTACAACGGAGAGTATCTCCAGAAGACAATAAAAGAGATGACAGAAAATACACTTTTGAGCCAAACTGTCACAAATATTGTTATTCCATCTTTCGATGTTGAAAAACTTCAGCCTACCATTTTTTCTTCCTATCAGGTATTGGCGTTGATTCTTGTTTTTTAATACAAATAAGGTGTTATATCTAATCAGACTTCAGACAAAACTTTGTATATATATATCTCTTGTTTTAAAATAAAATACACTTTTGGTCTTTATATAGACCTAATGGCTTTTACAATTCTAAAAAATCATAACTGCTACTAATAAACTATCATAACTTACTAAACTTTTGTCCTTCCTACTACCATATTTAATATGAAACTTATTACTAATGACATTTAATGTTTATTCAACAAAAATTCTCTGTAAACTTAAATGTTTCTTCCATCCAGCATTCCTATCATCTTCTTGCCTCTGTCGAAGATCTCTTTTGACAGTGGTTTTGTAAAAATATCCGCAGCTTGGTTTCTGCTTGCTACATGCCCCAATTCGACACTTCCCTCCTTCACATGTTCACGAATGAAGTGAAATCGAACATCAATGTGTTTGCTTCGTTCATGATTCACTGGATTCTTCGCCAATTCGATAGCTGATTTATTATCCACTTGTATTATTGTTGGATCTTCCTGTTTAAGCTCCATCTTGCTTATCAACCTTCTGAGCCATACTGCATGACAGACGCACCAGGATGCTGCCACCTATTCAGCTTCACACGTCGAAAGTGTTACTATAGGTTGCTTCTTCGACAGCCAAGTAAATGCTGTGTTTCCCATGAAAAACACATATCCAGAGGTGCTCTTTCGATCGTCTATGTCTCCGCACCAGTCACTGTCAGAATAACCAACTAACTTGTAGTCTTTTGTTTTTGAATAAAACATTCCTAGTGATATTGTTCCTTGGATGTATCTTAGAATCCGTTTCAGTGTCTTCCAATGTGTGTGTACTGGCTCCTCTATGAATCGACTTACTATGCCAACACTTAGTGAAATGTCTGGCCTTGTACATGTGAGATATCGAAGGCTACCTACCAAGCTTCGATATTTGCTTCCTTCAACCCGTTCTCCTCCATCAAACTTTGACAGTTTTGTACCTGGTTCCATTGGCGTCGAAGTTGGATTGCAATTCTTCATTTTATATTTTTCTAGGATTTCTTTTGCATATTTTTCTTGTGACATAAAAATTCCAGCTTCTTCTTGTCGAACCTCCAGACCAAGAAAGAATCTCATCAGACCTAAGTCTGTCATTTCGAATTCGCTTGTCATGGTGTTCTTGAAATCTTTGATCATCTGAACATCACTGCCTAGAAAGATAAGGTCATCAACATAGAGAGCAACAAGTAATAAATTACTTCCATTTTTCTTCACATAGAGGGCGGGTTCATAAGGACATTGCTCGAACCCATTCTTTTTGAAATATGTGTCAATACGTGTGTTCCATGCCCTAGGTGCTTGCTTCAGCCCATACAGCGATTTCTTTAGTCTCAACACCTTCTTCTCTTCTCCAATTCTCATATATCCAAGTGGTTGTTCGACATAGATTTCTTCTTCGAGCACACCATTCAAAAATGTTGTCTTGACATCCATTTGAAATATTGGCCATTTGAATTGGGCAGCTTGAGAAATGAGTAATCGAATTGTCTCCATTCTTGCAACAGGCGCAAACACTTCGTCATAGTCAATTCCTGCTTTCTATTTGTATCCCTTTGCAACCAGATGTGCTTTGAATCTTTCGATTTCTCCTTGAGCATTCATCTTTTTCTTGAATACCCACTTTATACCAATGGGTTGACTACCTCTTGGCAACTCGACTAGCTCCCAAGTATTGTTGCGTTCGATTGCTCTAATATCTTCGTCCATGGCACTTTTCCACTTCTTGTCTCGTAACGCTTCTTCGACACTGATGGTTTCAGCATCTGCCAGAAGACACACAAGATGCACCTCACTTGTTGAATCATACAAATCTTGCAAACTTCTCATTTTTTGGTTGTAGAGGCTCATCTTCATCTTCAGTTTCTTCATGTTCTGTTGGAATACTTGCTGGTACAACTACAGTTGTTTCTTTGATTGCGTCAATAACCTCTTTCGAATTGTTCCAGTCCCACTTGCTTGCTTCATTCATTCGAACGTCTCTACTCACGATTACTTTCTTGCTTATGGGATTGAAGAGCTTGTACCCTTTCGTCTTCTCATCATATCCAATGAATATGTACTTCTGACTTTTGTCTTCAAGCTTTGTTCTTCGTTGATCTGGTACATGTGCATAAGCTATACTACCAAATACCTTGAGATGAGAAACTATTGGCTTCTGTCCACTCCATGCTTCTTGTGGTGTTTTGTCTTATAACTTTGAATGTGGACATCTATTCTGAATATAAACAGCACATTGTACTGCTTCTGCCCATAATTCTTTCGACATGTTCTTGCTTTTGAGCATTGATCGAATCATGTCAAAAATAGTTCGATTCTTCCTTTCAACCACACCATTTTGCTGAGGTGAATATGGTGCAGTTAGGAATCTCCTTATGCCCTGTTCTTCACAGTACTTCACAAAAGCCATTGAAGTATACTCACCTCCTCTGTCAGATCGAATTGCTTTGATGTGTCTGTCTGTTGCCTTCTCCACCATTACTTTGAACTTTTTGAACACTTCTAATGCTTCAGATTTTTCTTTCAAGAAGTAAACCCAGGTTTTTCTTGAGAAGTCATCAATAAAAGAAATGAAGTACCTTTTTCCACTGAAGGATTCTGGAGTGATTGACCCACATATGTCAGTATGTATCAATTCGAGAATATGTTTAGCTTGATATTCTGCCTTCCTTTGAAATGAGGTTCTTGTTTGTTTGCTGAGCACACATTCTTCACAGAATTTTCCTTCGAAATCCATGTCTGGTAGTCCATGCACCATGTTCCTTTTCGCCAACCTTCTCAAACCAGCATGATGTAGATGACCAAAGCGCATATGCCATAGTGACGCTTTGTCTTGCACTTCGATTTGCAGACATTTCTCTCGAATGTTCCTCAGGTTTAGTTTGTACATTCGATTTCTTTCCATTTCGACACTGGCAATCAGATGTCCTGCTTTGTCCTTCAAATGCAGTGTTCGATCTTTCATAAGTATCGAAGCACCTTTTTCTGTAAGTTGTCTCGGACTTAATATGTTGGTCTTGAGATCTGGTACATAGTAAACGTCTTCGATTGATCCAATCAAGCCATCCTTCTGCAAGTAACTGATTGTGCCCTTTCCTTCGACCTTCACTTTTGATGCATCTCCAAAGGACACATTACCATCTTCAATTTTCTTTATATCTTTAAACAGGTGTTTGTAACCACACATGTGATTACTTGCTCCTGAGTCAAGATACCAAACACTGTCAATGGTGTTGATTTCATTTTGAGCCATCAGGAGAAAGCCTTCATTCGATTCAGCTTCCAAGGCTAGGTTGGTTGTTTCTTCAATCTTCTTTTCGATTCGACAGTCTTTTGCAAGATGTCCCACTTTGTCACAGTTGTAACATTTGTAGGAGTTATAATCCTTCGCATAATAACCATACTTCCCACACTTGTAGCATTCGAAGTTGGAATGATTCGAACGACCACCTCTTTGACCACGTCCTCTGCCACGCCAATTTTGTTGGCTCGATTGTCCTCTTTCAAAGTTGCTACCTCTACCACTTCGACCACTGTCACGACCTCCACGTCCATGTCCTCTTCCTCGAAAGTTGTGAGAAAAGAGTACCTTTTCGTCTTTGTTCGATTCCTTGGTTTGGTTTGCTTCTTCGATTGCTTCTTCTTTCTTTTTCATCTTTCGTTGTTCATGTGTTTCGAGAGAACCAGCGAGCTCTTCGACTGAGAGCGTCGAAAGGTCCTTCGACTCTTCTATTGCACACACAATATTTTCAAACTTGTATGTTAAAGATCTCAAGATCTTTTCAACAACTCGTGCATCAGGTACTGTCTCTCCATTTCTGGTGAGTTGATTCACCACCTTTTGCACACGTGTGATGTAGTCAGATACAATTTCTATATACTTCATTTGTATCCTCTCCAATTCGCCACGAAGAGTTTGGAGTCGAACTTGCTTCACTCGATCTGCTCCTTTGAACACTTTTTCTAACGTGTCCCACGCTTGTTTCGACGTAGTCGAACCAACAATTTTTTCGAAGCCTGATTCATCTATAACCCTGAACAACATGTATAATGCCGTTTTGTCCTTCGATCGCGTCTCTTTCAACGCCTTCGTTTGAGTTGTCGTATATCCCCCAACTTCTGTTGGTTCTTCAAACCCATCATGGGTCACATCTCACGCGTCTAGAGATCCAAGAAGAGGTTTCATTTGGATACTCCAGTTTTCATAATTTGACTTTGTTAGCCGTGGCAACGGCATTTGATTCATCATGTTTGCCATGAGCTCTGATGCCAAATTGTTATATCTAATCAGACTTCAGACAAAACTTTGTATATATATCTCTTGTTTTAAAATAAAATACACTCTTGGTCTTTATATAGACCTAATGGCTTTTACAATTCTAAAAAATCATAACTGCTACTAATAAACTATCATAACTTACTAAACTTTTGTCCTTTCTACTACCATATTTAATATGAAACTTATTACTAATGACATTTAATGTTTATTCAACATAAGGCAACCAAAAGGAAGAAATGTGAATAATGTTGGTATAGGATAGGATCGTTTTCTTGTGATATCAATAGGGACAGGATCAAACAAGAGTAAGAGAAAGTACAATGCTAAGATGGTAGCTAAATGGGGTGCTTTGACATGGTTATTCAACTCTGGTGCAACTCCCGTTCTTGACTGTTTCAATGAAGCAAGCACTAATATGGTTGATTATCATAATTCCGTCCTTTTTACGGCCCTTCAATCTCAAGACAACTACCTCAGAATTCAAGTAAGTAAATATGTTTTTCTCATTATTTTATATATATATATATATATATATATATATATATTAAAATTGTTACAAACTTTACATGGTTGCATAAAACAGGATGATACATTAGAAGGAGAGTCAGCTTCTATGGATATATCTATTAAAGATAATCTGAATAATCTGGTGAAAGCTGGTGAGAATTTATTGAAGAAAAAATTTACTAGAGTGAATCTAGATTCAGGTAATATATGAAACAGTTCCTGATAAAGACACCATTCAGGAAGAACTCAATAGGTAATAATTCATTTTATAGTAACTAATTTATTTTCTATCAGTGAAAAAAATTAAAACTATTTATAATTATATGCTTGCAGGTTTGCTAGTTTACTATCAAAACCAAAAAGTGTAAGCATCCAAATAGCAAGTGAATAAATGGTCACTAGATTGAATGAATATGTGTTCCATTGCTGATGCTCTATCTTTTAATTATTTTCTTAATAAATAATTCTTGTAAGATTATTATGCAAGTTTGTAACATTTTCAACTTCTTTAATTATGAATAAAATAATTGTTGTTGATTTTCAATATTAAAAGAAAATATATATTAATAATGTTTTACTAATTGCAATTTGCTCTAGCTCACGAACTAATGGGTTGAATTGAAACGTATAATTCATAGGTGAGGTTGTGGATTAGACTTTTTCAATAAATACAATCTCTAAGAAACCTGTATAATAAAATAATTTAAGTAAAATAAGGAAACTTAATTGAAAGTCTATGTTTGTTTTATTAGCTCCACTTGTTACCCCTGATTGTAACATGTAAGTTAACACCTAATAGTGTTAAAGTATGTCAACCCACCAACCTCAGAATGAATGTTTCTTCATTCTTATTCTCAAGATCTTTTCCGTCACTATAATATTGAAAGGGTGACCTTGACAAGAGCTCGAAAGATATCTTTATATAATGTTAGATAATTACTCCCTATATTATAAATTAAATGATAAAATGTTGGTTAACTTGACTTTCAAGTTATTTCAAAAATAGAAGAATTAAAGAGAGATTAAAACGGATTTGAAAGAGATGTATATTTATTGAATTGATAAGATAAAGGTACATGGTAGTGAGGGATTTATGTGATTGGGAAAGCAATAATAATCTAACTAATCATAACAGCTAAGTTGCGATAGTTTGTTTGTGTGCAAGTCATGCCTGTAACACTTATAAGTTGTCACTAATAACAATGTACAAAAATTTAGTTATACTTCTAATATTCTTCCAAATTCATATTTTTAAGTTTTTTTATTCACGTTAATCTATTAGGCTTTTGAACTTTAGTTGTTTCAAAGGTTTAGTTATAACTGCAAGTTATAATTAAGTCTTGCAATATTCAATCTTCAATTTTTCTTTACTAATTTGATCATCTCTTAAATAATACTTCAATTCTTTGTGATTGCTTCTACCTTAACTCATTGCATGATTTGCTAGATTAATTATTGATTTATTATCAACTAGAAACTTGATCTTTACAATCTCACTTACATTCAATTCATCAATTGACATTTCAAACCACTATGCTTGAGAGACTACATAAGAGACTACAACATATTGTGTCTCACACTACTAAAAAAAAGACATTTCAGTAAAATTTTTTACATCGGGTATCAAAATATGTGATGTAAAAAATACAGTTAACAAATTTTTTACATCAGGTATTTAATTACAATGATATAAAAAATAAGGAAAAAATTTTTTTTCGTCACCTATTACATCGGGCAATCTCATCCACCGATGTAAAAGATTTACAAAAAAAAACACGGTGGCATTTTTGTAAATAAAAGACAACGTGTCTAAAACGTTAAAAAAATATAAGAAAGCTATTACATCGGTTGGAATATCCACCGATGTAATAAAGTAATAAAAGATATAAAAGATATATTAAAAAAAGGAGGAAAAACCAACGCGTGTCAACACAAGCTATTACATCGGGTGGAATATCCACCGATGTAATAAAGTAATAAAAACAAAAAAAAATAAAGGCGTGGCAAGCTATTACATCGGGTGGAATATCCACCGATGTAATAAAGTAATAAAAAAAATAAAAATAAAGGCGTGGCAAGCTATTACATCGGGTGGAATATCCACCGATGTAATAAAGTAATAAAAACAAAAAAATAAAATAAAGGCGTGGCAAGCTATTACATCGGGTGGAATATCCACCGATGTAATAAAGTAATAAAAAAAAAGGCGTGGCAAGCTATTACATCGGGTGGAATATCCACCGATGTAATAGCACAAACGTGGCAAGCTATTACATCGGGTGAGGTATCCACCGATGTAATAAAGGCAATAAAAACAAAAATAATAACTTGAGAACTATACAGTCTTCTTCATTTTCTCTACCCATTTTTCCTGACCCATTTTCGCCGCGACCAGATTTTCGCCCACCACCACGCCATTTTGCCATTTCGCCGTCTCTCCTCCTCCGACCCACCGTCGTCGCCGTCAACGACCGTCCCTCTTCGACTTCTCTCTTCTATAACTTTATTACAGAAGACGCCTGGAAAGAGTTTCTCAAGATTCGAGATACCCCTGAATTTAAGGTTAGTAGGAGTTATATTTTTTTTTGTGCATAACATTTTTATTATATTTAGTGATTAATTACTTGTTTGAGTTTATAATAGGAAAAAAGTCAGAAGGGTAAGGACAATGTGGCCAAAAATGTATACCCACACGTATTGTCTCGTGGAGGGTATCGCTTACTTGAGGAGAAAATTATGAAAGAAAAGTCATCATCGAGAGATAATTCCACATTAGATGATAATGATAGTCCATCTCCACCATCACGCCATGAGTTATGGAAGAGAGCACGACAAAAGAAAGGAGGAGAATACACATCAAAATCTACACAAGAGGTTGCTGAAAAAATTGTAAGTAAACAACGAAAAATTATTACAAAGTATCATTATATTTGTGATTGATTAATTGATGTTTTTGCATTTTGTAGGATTCTCTTGTTCAAGAAGCTGAAAAATGTGCAATTGTTCCAGATGGACGTAACGATATCTTATCATTAGCCATTGGAACATCTGAGCATGGAGGTCGTGTTCGTGGTGTTGGAAAACACCATAAACAAAGCACTTACTTTGGAAGAAAAAGTCAACATATCGACGTAAATGAACAACTTGCAATATTGGAAACAAAACTTAGAGCTGAACTTGAAGAAAAGTTGGTTGAAGAGCGTAAGATGTTTCAGCAATCATTAATGGAGACACTTAAGTCTATGGGTTTATCACAAAGCACAGGTGATATTAAATGCATTCAAAAATTGGAAATTATTGATGGAAGCGGAAAAGGAAGTTGTTCAGCTGCAAAGGGAAGCACAAAAGAGAGCACAAAAGACGTGGAAGTTGATGATGTTCAGAGATTGTTACTCATGGTTTTGAAATTGGATGATAACCATTTGGCAATACAATTAAGTTATTATGCGAGTGTCTCTAATTTTTATGTTTCAGCTAAATGTATCAGAGAGTTATTGGTGGGTTTAGGTCATTGGCTTGACGTGTCTATTCTTCAAATTTGGTGCACGTAAGTACATTTTATTGTTTTATTAAAGTCAATCTCTATTAATATGTTATATCTCTCATCACTTTGATTCTAATGTTAATTTTAAAATTATTCAGGTATATTCATCGTGTTTGTCTTGAGAATTCCATTTCAGAATTATATGGATTTATGGACCCTGCTAGGTGTATTTATAATGATAATGTAGCGAAATCTCAAGAAGATGTTAAAAATTACGTGCTAGAAAAGTTACGTGATGAAAACAGAGTGTGCCACTTACTACCATTAATTCATGGGTAAGAATTTTTATGAAATTGTGTTTTATATTATTTAATTTTGATAACATATATATTTTATGCGACTTTTCTGTTTCCACACACACGTACAGGAGACATTGGCAATTAATAGTCATGTGTCCAAGAGACAATTTAGTTGTCGTATTTTGTTCACTTCATCGGGAAATTGACCAGAACACGAAGAAAATTATTACAAAGTAAATTTATCTTTCATGTGAATTTCATTGACAACTAATAGTTATGTGATTTTTCATTGGCGAGTATATTTAGTTATGTGATGTTTATATCTTTCTGTATTAGTTCTTTTGGGATTCATCAAATGGCAAATGGAAATAGAAAAAAGGCTACATGGCTTCATCCCAATGTAAGTGTGATGTAAATTGTAATTCTATAGTTAAATATATACGATAAATATTCACTAATTATGTCATTCAATTGTAGACAAGGCAACAACATAACTCTAATGATTGTGGATACTATGTGATGAAAAATATGTTGGATATTGTCTCTGCTAATATAACCAAGAATTGGATGCAGGTACTAAAAATAACTTTACTTTGTTCTTTACTTTTTGTTTTTCGACTTAATATGAATTTTTAAAAAATAACTCTATATTGTTATATTTATGTATTATAGGTATTTGATGACCCAACAGAATTAACACCAGATGATTTGTATGATTTGCGACTTCGTTGGGCAAAATGTTTCTTTGACTTACATGGAACTTAAGTTTAGCTTGGTGAATTTTATAGAATTGTATAAGTTGTGGTTTTTGCACAATACATGTGGTTTTTGCTCATGTGTTAAGTTTCTTGATTTTTTTGCTGATGTTAATTGTTATTATTTATTGTCAGGCAATATGATTTTGGTGTTGTCTACCGAAGATTTTATATTGGTAATTCAAGTTTGGAAACTTAGAAATAGTTGAATATTTTAGTATATGTATATTTTGTGAATATTATGTAATTGTAAGTTTTGAAAAAGACTTATAAATAGTTGAATATTGTTTTATATTTTGTGAAGAATTTGTAATTGTAAGTTTGTATGTTGTAATACAATACAAGTTTGCAATACAATTGTTCAATTTGTAAGTTTGTTGTGAAAAATATGAAAACATCGTCCTAAATGTGATATATGTGATGTTGGAAAGCTATGAAATCTATATAGCGACATAAATATAGTCTGTTTGATATTGGAAAAATATGAAAAAATGGGTACAAATTATATTTGTATAGGGAAACCCAGAAAATAAATAATCTATTCCAAAAAAATTTCATACATTTTACATCGGTTATTAGTAAAACTGATGTAAAAACTTTCAAAAAGGGACTTTTTACATCGGTTGGAGATAATAACCGATGTAAAAAGTCGCGTCACTGGGGACTTTTTACATCGGGTATTACTTCCAACCGATGTAAAAAACTGGATCAATTTTTTAAAAAAATGTGCATAATAATTGTTTTTTACATCGGTTCATATATTATAACCGATGTAAAAAAGGTACTTTTTACATCGGGTATTACTTCCAACCAATGTAAAAAACTGGATCAATTTTTTAAAAAATGTGCATAATAACAGGTTATTACATCGGTTCTGATATTATAACCGATGTAAAAAATGGACTTTTTACATCTGTCCCAGAACCGATGTAAAAAGTCCCTGATTTACTATATCACCCGACTTTACATCGGACCCAAAACCGATGTAAAAAGTCAATTTTACCCGATGTAAAAAGTCATTTCTGCACTAGTGTCACGTAAAGATAAAACCATAATCTCTTACCTCTTTGAACTCTCTGAAATTAGTCATGCTCCAATCATGAATAAATAGCCGGATGTGCTCTTCATATCATCTTGATCATCACTCTAATCTGAGTCAGAATAACCATAAAATCTTGGCCTTAAACCTTGTATTTTACTTAAGTGGCATGAAAATATCATAATCTGTTGTACCTATATTATATCTTGGGATTCTCTTGATTGCAAGCAAATGACATAATCACTACTATAAATAACGCTATTAACGTTGGACGCGAAATATGTTTTATCTCGGCAATAGATACGGCGTGAATAAGGTCGTCATAAAAAATAAAGACTTATCATTTCGGTGTTTAAAACACCGAGGTAAAATTTTATTAAGGCATGGGTTTAAACCTCGGCAACAACAACTTTTATTATTTTCAAAACTAGTATATTTTTTATCTCGGTTTATCAAAATAAGTGAGGGGTTATTAATTTTTTAAAAAAATACAACTCGTTATATTGTTTACTCAGAATATTAATAAAATAATTTGTTTACAAACTACTTTGTTTACCCAGAATATTACACTTTTTACACACAAAAAAATTAATTGTCCATGAATATCATATGTTGGATCTTCAATTTCTTGATATTCTCGGAAAGATCAAATGCATAGGAAAATCTTTTCTCCCAAAAAAAAAGGTATTTTCTATGGCTTTTACTTGCATTTGTTTCGGATATGAACAAAAGAAGGGTTAGATAAATAAATAATTTTCTGCTCAAATAAATACTTAAGAACACAAACCTTAAACCCAAATAATTTTCTGCTCTTGCAATCCATCGGAGAACTATTTATGACAAACACTCTTGCAAACCTTAAACTCTTAATGATGTTGGATATTATGGGGAAGATCAAATGATGGGTTAGATAAATAAATGATTTTCTGCTCAAATAAATATTTAAGAACACAGACCTTAAATCATAGAGAACTCTTCATGACAAAGACTCTTGCAAATCTTAAAGTTGAGAATAGTTTTAGAATATTTTTATAATGGAAGTTATTTATGTTTCATGCAGACCATTAATGATAATGTCTGAAGCGTTGATAGTCATGAAATGGACGACAAGAATTTGATTAATGATTTGATAAATATCTCAATTTTAACGCTAAATGTTACCTCGATTTTTAGGAAAATCTACATATTAGAAAATTTAATTTACAAATAAAAACTACAATTAAATTAGAGGTTTTAATTTTAATGCTCAATTTTAACGCTAAATGTTCCCTCAGTTTTAAAGAAAAATCGACGGGTTAGAACATTTTAATTACAAATAAAAAATATAATTAAAACAGAGGTTAGAACACCGACGTGGTGTGTATGTATTGGAATTATATTACTTAGATAGAATAACAATGATCAACAATATTCAAGTCGTAACGTCTCTTTTGGATTATTAAGGAGGTTTTTGAGCTATTTAAACATCTAACTACCAACTCGTTATGTCTTCAAACATTGTTTCTAAGTCTTTTCCTATTTTCAACGTCTCATTACCAACTCTCTGTGTCTTGTTTCCTTGTTTCAAAGTCCTTATTTTCTTATCAAAAATAGATGCAAATTTGTTGTTCGTTATTAATGAAAAGTATGTTGATTTCAATGATTTCGATCGTTTTGAACTCTTGAAAATTGTTAACAGACAAAGGTTAAACATTTACTTTCACATTCTTCGTGGTCCCATATACACTAATCTCGTTAAAGAATTCTGGATGAATGTCTCCGTTGTGCCAGCTAGTCATGATAAAGTCATTCAGTCATATGTCAATAACTCTCATTTCTTCATTACTCCATTAATAATTGCTATAACAATCAACTATCAAGAGACATGTAGTTGTGTTGAACATTATGAATTCAATAATGTCTACTCAACCCAACTTCATCGAATTTATACCAACCAAAATAAGCTCTTCAGTCCTGCTTCTCTACTCCCAATTACAAAATTTTGGTTTCAACTTCTAGTGGCAAATCTCTATCCAAGAGAGAAAGACCTGAAAACGCTTACTTGGTATGACAAACATCCCTTGCTATTCCTCACCTACAACATCAAAGTTAATCTTTTTCTCACCATTTTCAACTTCTTGAAGAAAATTATAAAAGAATTCTCGGGAGGAAATGAATTTCCTCATACCTTATGGAAGAGTTCTTTCTGAACTTTTCTATAAGTTAGGGATAGTTAGAGGTAATGTTGAAGTTGAGTGGACTGAGAAATTTGAATTTTTTGAGTAATTTTCTTTGTTGTGTTATTTTTTTATTATTATCAATAAAATATTTTTTTCTATTATTGCATATTCTTGTTTATTGATAACAAAGTTTTTGAGTATTACTAATTAACAAAAAAACATGGCATCTGGAAAAGACGTCAAGTGATAAATCGTTGAAAAAAGTTTTAAATGCACCAACGAGGATTCGAATCGTGCCTTATAGCTATATTACCCCGGTTCTCAAGAAAATCGAGATAACAGGTTTATTAATATTTTTATGAATAAAATAATAAGCTAACTTATAGTTGTGTTACCTCAATTTTTTATAACACCGACGTAACATGTTGTTTATCTTATTAAAAAATAAAATATTTCGCTCCCAAGACATATCTTCTCGGCTTTTAGTATGTTGGAGATGAAAGCTTCGTCATAAAAAGTGTTATTCATTGTAGTGAATCTAGATTCCTCTATATGAATATGTTTATCAATCTCACACTATGACGAATATATGTTCTTGTGTTGCAAAGGTATCTTAATGAGCCAATGATTTGTTTGTACATAGTTCCTACTGTAACACCCTTCTAAATCCACATACTTTTTGCATATATTTTACGAAATTAAATCAAATAAAATCACCAACAAGGGTGTCACGTTTTCATAAAGACATCATATAAAACATACTGCTCCGTAACACGGATTTTTAAAATATCTAAAACAAATAATTCTTTAATATCATCGAATATAAAAAATTCAGATCATTACAGTGGACTCATGGTTTCAAAATATCTTTATTGAAAATACTTCAGAGTCTTTCTCACACTTCATCGTTCATGATTCATAAATCAAACAACTAAATACCATGAAAGGTAACTCATCATCTCAAAATAAACAAAAAAACATAATATTTTTACAACAAACGTTCCCAACCTAGATATTACATATCAGAGCAAGATCCTCTTATTCAACAGAAATAAATGACGTACTCTAAAGCTAATCCTCTAAGCTTTAATGCACTACTCCTGATCACCTGCAAGTTACCCGCGTATAGAGGCAACATTTCCAAGAAGAAAGAGTGAGTAATCATAATCATTATAAAAGCCATAAGGAATATATATAGTAGTTACAACATAATAGCAAAACATCACACGCCATCAAAACTTCATGTTATACTCACACATTCAGTTCATCATTTATTCATAGCATCATCATATCATCAGTCAACAATCATCACCAAGACATCATTAGTTCACATATTCACAAAGCATCACTTAATCAAACATTATGAAATGTCACAAAGAATGTAATGCAAATTCATTAGACTCATCCATGTGGTACCAAAACTTCGCTGATGGCTCAGCCACCATTTCTCCAAAGATCCCACCAATAGAATCTGTTGTGAATTCAATGCCAATAACAAATTATAGAATTAGGGAGAAGAACACAAGAATTGGTTATAACTGCTATTCTTTACTTTCTCTTAGAAAACAAGATTACAAGTTTACAAGAATAACAAATAACCCTCTCACCCTAAATTAGGATTTGCTGTGTTGCAATGATGAGAGACTAGTATGCTATTTATAATAAAACCTAACATACTAACTAATGGGATTTTTCCACAAGGCCCATTATACAAGCTAACTTAATAATCAAGCTAACTTAACAAATTAGGGTTTAAACACTAAAACCTAATTTAACAAGCATTCTTCGACAAATACATGCTTCGACTACAGCATGTACTTCGATCATGCTAGAGTTCGATCCAAAATCCCACAAATCTCCACCTTGGACCTAACTCTACAGCATCAAGAGACACTAACTAGCTTTCTTCATGCAGCTTTATCAACTGCATACAGTGGAAAAACTTGCAACTTGGCAATGTTTTGGTGATCATATCAGCGGCATTGTGATCTGTCGAGACCTTCAGCACTTGGACTTCTCCACGCTCGATTACCCCTCTGACGAAATGCAGCCTCACATCTATGTGCTTGGTTCGCTCATGATAGGCTGAGTTCTTCGACAGGTGTATTGCACTTTGACTATCACATTTAACAGTGATACCTTGACCTTGAAGTTTCAGTTCCTTTGCAAAACCTTCAAGCCACAATGCTTCTTTCACAGCTTCAGTTAGGGCAATATATTCTGCTTCAGTAGTTGATAAGGCAACAACCTTCTGAAGAGTTGCTTTCCAACTAATTGTTGTACCAAACATAGTGAAAACATATCCAGAAATAGATTTTCTGGAATCCATACAGCCTGCATAATCAGAGTCAACATAGCCTTCGACTGCTGCTTTACTATCTTCACCCAAGGCTCCACCATAAATTAAGACTCTGTTCAGAGACCCATTTATGTACCTTAGAATCCACTTTAACGCTTGCCAGTGAGCCTTTCCAGGATTCGCCATGTACCTGCTTACAAGACTTACTGCATATGCTATGTCGGGTCTAGTACAGACCATAGCATACATCAAAGAACCAACTATATTGGCATATGGGATGCTATTCATATAGGTTCTTTCAACATCAGTACTGGGACATTGATCAATACTCAGCTTGAATTGAGGGTTTGTTGGAGTCACAACAGGCTTTGAGTTCGACATACCAAACTTGTCAAGAATCTTTCGTAGGTATGCCTCTTGAGACAAGCATAATTTCGACTGCTTTCTATCTCTTCGAATGTCAATTCCAAGAATCCTAGATGCAGCTCCCAGATCCTTCATGTCAAACTCTTTATTGAGTTCAGCCTTCACCCTCATTACATCTTCGACATTGTTGCTTGCTATCAGAATATCATCAACATACAGCAACAAAATTACAAATGAATTTTCAGGTCGAAATCTGGAGTAAACACAATGGTCGAACTGACTTCTAATGAAACCTATGTGTTCCATGAACTTGTCGAATCTCTTATTCCACTGTCGAGGAGATTGTTTAAGTCCATATAAAGATCTCTTCAGTTTGCACACATAATCTTCTTTCCCCTTTTCGACATACCCTTCAGGTTGCCTCATCAGGATTGTTTCATCTAAGTCACCATACAAGAACGCAGTCTTCACATCCATTTGTTCCAGTTCAAGGTCGAACTGAGCCACCATGGCAAGCAACATTCGGATGGATCTGTGCTTCACAACAGGGGAAAATACATCATTGAAGTCGACACCTTCTTTCTGAGTGAAACCCCTTGCGACTAATCTTGCCTTGTACCTCTTCGACATTACTCCTTCAATTCCTTCCTTAACTTTGAAAATCCACTTACAGCTGACTAACCTTGCCCCAACAGGTTTCTTGATTAGTTCCCAAGTGTGATTATCATGAAGAGATTTCATCTCATCATGCATGGCCTTTAGCCATTCAGTCTTCATTCGACTCCTTATAACTTCCTTATAATCTCTAGGTTCTTCGTCTAGAACTTCACTTGCAGAGATTAAGGCATAAGCTACAAGATCTGCATATCCAAGTCTCTGAGGTGGTTTTATGACTCTTCTTTGCCTATCTCTCGACAATAGGTAGTCATCAACAGTTTCCTCAACATTATCAGAATCTTCTGTTTCTGCTTCGACTTCATCTGGGATACGCATTTCAGCATCAACATGCTCCACCTCAACAGGAATCTCTACCTGTTCCAGCTCTTCGTTAACATCATCAGTTTTCTTAAAAGCCATTTCAGTTTCATTGAAAACTACATCTCGACTGGTGATACACCTCCTGTGACCTGGCTCTAGGCACCATAGCCTATAAGCTTTCACTCCTTCAGGGTATCCCATAAACATGCATTTCAGAGCTCTAGGTTCGACCTTGTCTTGCCTAATGTGAGCATAGGCTACACAGCCAAATACTCTTAGTTTGTCGAGATCTGGTGGATGTCCCGACCAAACTTCTTCAGGTGTCTTCATATCTAACGCTGTCGAAGGACATCTGTTTATCAGATATGCTGCTGTCGAAACAGCCTCAGCCCAAAACACCTTCTTTAATCCCGCACTAGTCAACATGCATCTAACTCTCTCCAAAATAGTTCGATTAAACCTTTCAGCCAAACCATTTTGTTGTGGAGTACCTGCGGTAGTTCTGTGCCTTGCAATACCAGAGGCAACACAAAAACTGTCGAACGCCTCATTGCAAAACTCAAGGCCATTGTCGGTTCTCAACCTTTTTACCTTTCTGCCAGTTTGATTTTCGACAAGAGTCTTCCAACTTTTGAAATTCTCAAAAGTTTCATCCTTAGTCTTCTGGATGAATACCCATAACTTTCTGGAATAGTCATCTACTATGGATAGAAAATACTTTGCTCCTGAATGTGATGGACACCTTGCAGGCCCCCAAAGATCAGCATGGATGTAATCAAGGGATCCATGTGTTCTTTGTTTGCCTTTGTTGAACTTCATTCTACAGGACTTTCCAAGTACACAGGGTTCACAAAACTTCAGCTTTTCGACTTTATCTCCACCAAGCAGATTTTGTTTCCCTAATTCAACCAGACCCCTTTCACTGACATGGCCCAATCTCATGTGCCAAATTTCTGTCTTCGACAAAGGTTTCGTGGATGCAACATTTGTCGAACCACTTACAACTTCAGCCTCAAGGGTATACAAGCCTTGTTTCTTCACGCCTCTCAAGACTTCCTTCGACCCTTTCATGACTCTCAGGATACTTTTCTCTCCTTGAAACACATATCCTTTCTTGTCGAATTCACCAAGGGAAATCAAATTTCTCTTCAAATCAGGTACATACCTGACTTCAGTCAACAATCTTATTGACTCATCATGGAGCTTGAATCTCACAGATCCAACGCCTGCAATCTTGCAAGCTTTGTTGTTTCCCAGCAATACAGATCCACCATCTTGATCACATAATTCCTCGAACAAGTCTTTGTTTGGAGTCATGTGCCAAGTGCATCCAGAATCCATAATCCACTCCTTCGACGAGTTGTTGCTTGAAACCACAAGAACATCAGATGATTCGAAATCATCTTGGACAATAACTGCATTGCCATTATCCTTACCTCCATGATCTTTCAGGCGTTCAGGGCACACCTTTCTTGTGTGACCTACTTTCTTACAGTGATAGCATCTAATACCAGATGCATCACCACTATAAGACTTCGACTGATGTTTACCTTTCCTCTTGTCGAATTTTCCTTTAACAGCCAAACCTTCACCAACCGTCGAAGGTTTATGCTCCTTACGTTCGTTCAAGTCCTTAGAGTACAGAGCTGATTGAACTTCTTCAAAGGTCAGGGACTCTCTTCCATACAAGAGGGTTTCTTTGAAGTGAGCATGTGATCTGGGAAAAGCGCACAACAATAACAGCGCTTGATCTTCATCATCAATCTTTACATCAATATTTTCAAGATCAAGAATCAGCTTGTTGAACATATCCAACTGCTCAGCCAACACTTTGTCTTCAATCATCTTGAATGAATACAAAGCTTGCTTCAGGTAGAGTCGATTTACCAGAGATTTGGTCATATACAAACTTTCAAGTTTCACCCATAACCCTGATGCCGTCGTCTCCTTTGATACCTGTCGAAGAACCTTATCACCAAGGCTCAACAAAATTGCGCTGTGTGCTTTCTCGATCATGGCCGTCTTCTCTCTTTCTGTTAACGCAGCGTCCATCGCCGTCGCTCCCTTCAACGCTTCCAAACAACCCTGCTGAACCAGTAGGGCTTTCATCTTCAAGCGCCATAGACCGAAATCATTCACTCCGGTGAACTTTTCAATCTCATATTTTGTTGAAGGCATCTTCTCCACGCTCACCACACCAATTTGTTGTGAATTCAATGCCAATAACAAATTATAGAATTAGGGAGAAGAACACAAGAATTGGTTATAACTGCTATTCTTTACTTTCTCTTAGAAAACAAGATTACAAGTTTACAAGAATAACAAATAACCCTCTCACCCTAAATTAGGATTTGTTGTGTTGCAATGATGAGAGACTAGTATGCTATTTATAATAAAACCTAACATACTAACTAATGGGCTTTTTCCACAAGGCCCATTATACAAGCTAACTTAATAATCAAGCTAACTTAACAAATTAGGGTTTAAACACTAAAACCTAATTTAACAAGCATTCTTCGACAAATACATGCTTCGACTACAGCATGTACTTCGATCATGCTAGAGTTCGATCCAAAATCCCACAGAATCGATTCCTGCTTAGAACCAGAGCACATCATAATATTACACTAAATTCACACTATAGGATTGAGATCATCATTATACTATCATCCTATCATCATCACTGGACCAATTGTCCTAAAAACATCACTGGGCCGAAGTCCTAAAATATACCATGAATGCATGATGCGCAACAACACAATAAATACGACCACTACTAGTCAAAATGCATCATTCATTCATGTAATCATAATAAGGTCATCACATACATCATATATGGCATCATCACGACATCATCAGATCATCATACCAACAATATAGTATCATCCTAGTGTGAACAACTCATCAAACAACGCACGTCACTATAGTCTATCACAGAGAAGTCTAATTTTATCATAGCATAGTTTGTACCCCAAAATTTACCCTCTCATTTCTCAAGAATTTTTCTCATAGGGATTTATTAAAGTTCAAGATTGCACAAGTATAATTGAATTTTTAATGCCTCACATAGTTTCTATGAATCATATTGAATTTTCAAGCATCAAGTCAAAGAGGAAACTGTTGAAAGAGCAAAGCAGATAAATTTGATTTTTTTGACAAAATTGAAGAAAAGCAAGCTTGCTTCAATTCATACATCCTTTGATTGAGCACTTAACCTCCTTGGAGCAAGCTTGATTCAGAGGCTTTGTTTGAGGACTTAACTTCCTTCGATGCAAGCTTTGGTTCAGAGGCTTCACTTGAACATTTGACTTCTTTGGAGCAAGCTTGATTCAGAGGCTTCAATTGAGCATTTGGGCCTCCTTCGATGCAAGTTGGATTCACGAGCTTTCGATTGCGCATATGGCCTCCTTCAATGCAAGCATTCCCAGGATTTGATTGGAATCTGGCCTCCTTTAAACTTGCTTCAAATTCCCAAGTTTCGTTTGAGGCAATGGCCTTTTGCATGCTTGCTTTATACAAGCTTCGATTGAACAAATGGTTATCTTTATACAAGCTTCGACTGAGCATTGGCTGCTTCATGCCAGCAGGCACAGGGCAATGGCCTCCTGCAGCTTTCCTTCGATTCAGAAGGCAATGGCCTCTTGATGTTTTGCTTCGATTCAGAAGGCAGTGGCTTCCTAATGGTGTCCTTCGATTTAGAAGGAAATGGCCTCCTGAAGGCTTCCTTAGATTCATAAAGCAAAGACTCGCCTCATGCTAGCATGCATAAGGAAATGGCCTCGCGCTGGTTTACTTTGATCCATAAAGCAGGGGCCTTCTATATGCAAGTTTCGATTGGACAAAGATTACCTTCACACAAAGCTTTGATTGGAGTATGGGTTTCCTTCGAAGCAAGTGCTAAAAATTCTCACTTATCCTTACAAATTACCCTTACTTTAACTTTGTTATTTTTCACTAATATTATCTCTCTCCTAATCAAGACAGACCACTCAATTATTGCTTCTTTAAATTAACCAAGTGATGCTAACTCCACCCACTTTGAACTCGTAATTATTTCCAGTTCTTTCATCCTAAACTTATCATACTTTGGTTCCTTCTCATGATTTGTAGCATCAGAGTCACTGCTATCAAGCTCTTCACTAGCATAGTTAATCTCCATCTCATGATATCAAATCCATTCACAATTTCTCTAGAGAGTTCTTATGCCTCTTTGCGACAAATTTTAACATACCTTTTTTGTCGTTGACGTCACCTTTTTTACCAATTATATTAAAGTCATCATTCAACCCAAAATGCCTTTTATCCTCGTCATCATCAAATGTTATATATACCAACAACTTCATCCTCACTATCATCAAATGTTCTACCAACAACTTAATCCTCACTATCATTATAATCTAATTCAACATCACTTCCATCACTTTGTTCATCTTCTTCCACATTATTTCCATGACCTTGTTCATCTTCTTCAACAACATTTCCATGACTTTGTTCATCTTTTTCAACATTATTTCCATCAACTTGATCATCTTCTTCAACAATAATTCCATTACCTTGTCATTTTCTTCATCATTCCCATCACTATGTTCATTTTCTTCGACATTATTTTCATGACCATGTTCATCTTCCTCAAGGTTAGGGGTCAGGGGAAACTATGTCTTTAACAAAATGTTTAATATATAAGTGAACTACACATTTTATTTGAATAGCATATTTATGAACCTCATCAGTGTCATTATCATTGACCATTCTCTTGTATTTGTCCTAATCCTTTTATACCACAATAATCTATATTTTGAATGATCAAGATCATTAATCTCTTTCAATATACCAGTAGCTTCAAAGAAGTCTCAATTATCAGAAACTATATCATCTACTACATGTTTATGTCCCCTTTTTGTTATAGAAAACACACTCCCTAATAAATCTATCCCCATAATAAAAATTCACATTAAAACTCATCCTTGTAAATTTCATGAAGACCGAAGATAGAGGAAAGGAACCAATTTTATCTCACCATAGTGATAAATATCAAACGTGAATAAACATCTCAGTCGTGCTCCTTTCGAGTACCTCAATTGTCTACTTCAATCGCCCTAAATCCTTGGGGTTTTTAATTTGTCACAATAAATTACAAGGATATATGAGAAATTTTTTGTGGAGAGGAACAATTAAGCCACGTCACATAATAATTATCGTATCTTATTCAAATATTTATTCTATCTAGTATATATTTTATCCTAGATACTAAATCAACTCCTAATAATTATCCTATCTAATTTCTTTATCTATATATACAAGCCTACACATAAACTAAAAACATAAGTTCTCCTCTCACACACACACTTAGCCTAAAGCAGCAATGGAAGAAGTTAAGCCTGTGAATTTGATTACCGTTCTTAGCATTGATGGCGGAGGAGTCAGAGGAATCATTCCTGGTGTTATTCTTGCCTATCTTGAATCTCAACTTCAGGAGATAGATGGTGCTAATGCAAGACTTGCAGATTATTTTGATGTAATTGCTGGAACAAGTACTGGTGGTCTCATTACAGCCATGTTAACTGCTCCTAATCCAAACAACCGTCCTTTATTTGCTGCCAGAGAAATCGTTCCATTTTACCTTAAAAACTTGCCACTTATATTTCCACAGAATAGGTATACTTATAATTAACTGTGATATTAGAACTTTAGAACTTGAGAACAAATTAATTACTGTTGAATTACTATTCAATTTGCAGTGGAATATTTGCACCGCTGGTGAACATAGCGAAAGCTTTAACAGGACCTAAGTACAACGGAGAGTATCTCCAGAAGACAATAAAAGAGATGACAGGAAATACACTTTTGAGCCAAACTGTCACAAACATTGTTATTCCATCTTTCGATGTTGAAAAACTTCAGCCTACCATTTTTTCTTCCTATCAGGTATTGGCGTTGCTTCTTGTTTTTTAATACAAATAAAAATTTAACGCAAGCACATGCATGTGTTTAAATTACCAATATTAATTTATGCAGATTGATGCTGAGCCAGCTTTAGATGTAAAACTGTCTGATATTTGCATAGCTACATCAGCTGCTCCAACTTATTTGCCTGCTCACTATTTTGAGAAGAAAGATGAACAAGGAAGAGTGATTAAAGAATATAACCTCATTGACGGCGGCGTTTGTGCTAACAATCCGGTAATATTGCAGCTCGAGAAGAAATCATATTGAAAAAAAGTCATGTCTTATTAAGTTTTACAAAATGATATTATAACTTATAAGGATGTAATAATTCGGCTGAATCTAAAATTAATTAAACAAATGAAGATATTATTGATTTGATTTTTGATAATAAATTTTGCAGACTATGGTTGCAATAAGAGAAGTGACGAAGGGTTTGATAAGGCAGCCAAAAGGGAGAAATGTGAATAATGTTGGTATAGGATATGATCGTTTTCTTGTGATATCAATAGGGACAGGATCAAACAAGAGTGAGAGAAAGTACAATGCTAAGATGGTAGCTAAATGGGGTGCTTTGACATGGTTATTCAACTCTGGTGCAACTCCCGTTCTTGACTGTTTCAACGAAGCAAGCACTGATATGGTTGATTATCATAATTCTGTGCTTTTTACGGCCCTTCAATCTCAAGACAACTATCTCAGAATTCAAGTTAGTAAATATGTTTTTCTCATTACTATATATATATATATATATATATATATATATATATATATATATATATATATATATATATATATATATATATATATATATATATATATATATATATATATATATATATATATATATATATATATATATATATATATATATATATATATATATATATATATATATATAATTAAATTGTTACAAACTTAACATGGTTGCATGAAACAGGATGATACATTAGAGGGAGAGTTAGCTTCTGTGGATATATCTACTAAAGATAATCTGAATAATCTGGTGAAAGTTGGTGAGAATTTATTGAAGAAAAAATTTACTAGAGTGAATCTAGATTCAGGTATATATGAAACAGTTTTTGATAAAGGTACCATTCAGGAAGAACTCAAAAGGTACTAATTCATTTTATTTTATAATAATAACTTATTTATTTTCTAATAGTCCTAACTAAGATGGAAAAAATACTAACAAATATTGATATTTATATGTTTGCAGGTTTGCAGGTTTACTGTCGAAGATAAGAAAAGAGAAAAAGTCTAAGCATCAAAATGGCAAGTGAATGAATGATCACTAGATTGAATTTGTCAATCCATTGCAGAAGCTATATATTTTAATTATTTGCTTAATTTATAATTCCTGTAAGATTATGATGCAAGTTTGTAACATTTTCAACTTCTTTAACTATGAATAAAATAAGTGTGGTTGATAATGTTTTATTGATTGCACCACGAGTATAGGTATTGTTGCAATTTGCTCTAGCTCACGAATTGAATTATTTGGTTAAGTTGAACTGAAAAATATAATTCATAGATTATGGGTCTCAGGTAAGATTGTTGATTGGAAAAATATAAATCTAAGAAACCTGTATAATAAAATAAGGAAGCTTAATGGAAAGACTATGTTTGTTCTATTAGCTCCACTTGTTACCTCGGATTGTAATAATACGCATGTCAACCCACCAACCTCGTAATGAATGCTCTCCACTTTTATTCAAAAGATAGCTTTATTTAATGGTAGATAATTATTCCCTCTTTTTTGTCATTATATAAACTATGAAATGTAATTTATATGAAAAGTAAAATATTATGAATAAGTTTGCAAATTTAACTTCTATTAATGAATATGATAAAGAAAAACTAAAGGTCTATTTGATGTGCAGAATAAGATGGAGACAATTTATAATAAAGGTCAATTACATAGAGAGTGAGTGAATATTTTAAAAAAAATCCAAATATTTGAAATAAAGAACCTGAGTTTCTTATAAACAACAAACTCAATCCTAACCACCTAACAAAATTTAATACCGCATATCAGCCGCCACTTATCACCTATAAGATTCTAACTAGACATGTAGCAAATAACAAGAATTAAAGCTAATTAACATATCACGCTATTTATGTTATATTAAAATAAGAGTTTTTTTCTTAAATCAAAAATAGGATTTATAAATCAAAAATAGGATTTATAAGATTTTTAGAAAGCGCTGTCTAAAGTCATATAAATGAAAAATAAAAAATAAAATTAGTGTATACTGTTTTTCTTTACAGATTTACGAACGATAGCAGAAACCCTTTCCCTCTCTAAACAGAAAGCGTTTTTTCTTCGCCGTCGTACCAGTCCCCCTCTGTCCTCTACCGTCTCTCTCGGTTGTCCTCCACCCACACCGACCGGTTCTCAAGGTAGGTTCTTTCTTGAAAATGTCTTTATCTCCATTAATGTCCAAACTGAGTTATCCTCCTATTGATAATATACTATGCTAACATCTAAGACATTATCCACCTATTGATGTTCAAACTGAGTTATAGATATGCATAACTGAGTTATAGGTATGCATTTTGATTTTTGGGTTCTTGGTAGGGCTTGATATATAACAGTAACACTTTGTTTTGGATTAAAAAAGATGATGATGGGTTTTTTTGTTATTTTAATTGGTTTCTGAATTGTTTATCATGTTTATATTCTACATGAAGTAGTATTTTTTTACTAGTATTTTGAACCTATATATATATATATACAACTTGTTTTTGATGATCCATTTGTATTGGTGTAGTTAGTCGAAGACCACCACCGATTCGAAGAACATCAAAGCCGCATCATCCGCCATCGACACCAATAACCCCTTTTCTTTCTTTGGTAATTCAAGTTCAAATTCTATTTGTATCGATCAATTAAAAAACACAATTATTTTTATATAGATATATTTATTTGTAGTCCATGTTATTAACTCTAGAAATAAATTTCTAAAAATAATTCGTTTAATTCAAACAAAAAGAGAATAATCTGTTTATAGTGTTTTTGTTTACTTGAATTAGTAGAAAAAATGGATAAAAAATGGATGTTTGTCGATTGATTGTCACAAGAGTACGAGAATGGGGTATTGGAATTCGTTAAGTTTGATGTTGAACACGCCAAAGACCCCAGTCGAATGAAGTGTTCTTGCTTGGGTTGTTGTTATGTGGGTCGGGTTGACGCAGATGGATTGAAATCACATTTACTAATGCGTGGAATTGATAGAAGTTATACGTGTTGGATATTTCACGGTGAAAAAAGTAACGACAACGTTGAACCGGGAGAGAAAAGTAGTACGGCCTATACTTCAGACGACAAGGACACAGATACATACAATTTTGATCGAGTCGAAGAGATTGCAGATGTACTTGAAGAAGATCTTCAGAATTGTTCCAAAATGTTTGAGAGATTGGTAAGCGATGCAGAGAAACCGTTGTATAAAGGTTGCACTAAATTCACAAGATTGTCTGCGGTATTAAAGTTGTACAACTTAAAGGCGAGAAATGAATGGTCAGATAAAAGTTTCACAGAGTTATTAGCCCTTATGAGAGATATGTTTACGGAGGATAATGTTCTTCCTAATCGAACCTATGAGGCCAAAAAAATGTTGTACTCTATTGGCATGAGTTATGATAAGATACATGCTTGTCCAAACGATTGCGTTTTGTTTCGAAACGAATATGCATCGTTAAATGAGTGCCCTAAATGCGGTTTGTCTCGATATAAGAAAAAATTGTCTCCAGCAAAAGTCTTATGGTATTTTCCTATAATTCTAAGATTTAGGCGCATGTTTCATAGTGAAACTGATGCAAGACACCTGACCTGGCATGCAGATGAAAGAATTATTGATGGAAAGTATCGACATCCGGCAGATTCACCACATTGGTCGAAAATTGATAATGATTATCCTGATTTTGGAGAAGAAGCAAGAAACCTTCGCTTGGCTTTATCTACTGATGGAATGAACCTGCATGGTCTTCAAAGTATCTTACATACCACATGGCATATGATTCTTATAATTTATAACCTACCTCCATGGCTATGTATGAAGCGTAAGTACATGATGTTATCTATGTTAATTTTTGGGCCTAAACAACCAGGGAATGACATATATGTATACTTAACACCTTTGATCGAAGATTTAAAGATTTTGTGGGAGAACGGGGTGGAGGTTTATGATGGATATAGGAAACAAAGTTTCAATTTGAGGGAGATGTTGTTTGGCACAATTAATGATTTTCCAGCATACGGGAATCTATCTGGGTATAGCATTAAAGGTCAACGTGCGTGTCCTTTTTGTGAAGATGGAACCGATACGACGCGTATAGAACTTTGTCAGAAGAATGTGTTTCTCGGTCATCATAGATTCTTACATTCTAAACATCACTACCGTGCATGGAGAAAAGAATTCAATGGAGACACCGAACAACGTAAAGCTCCACCTGCATTGTCAGGTGACCAAATTTTTGAAAAGGTGAAAGCTGTGTGTACTCAGTTTGGCAAGCCTTTTGCGCATACAGTTGTCAAAGGTTGGTGGAAGAAGAGATCGATTTTTTTGAATTGCCATATTAGAAGTCTCTGTATGTGAGACATTTTCTCGATGTTATACATATTGAAGAAAGAAAAGTATTTGAAAGTGTTATTGGTTCGTTACTCAATATTAAAGGAAAGTATAAGGATGGCCTTAAAGCAAGGGAGGACATGTTAAAGATGGGAATATGAACTGAACTAGGAACCGTGAAGAAAGGAAGTCGAACATATCTATCACCTGCTGCTTTTACTCTATCTAGAAAGGAGAAAAAGATATTGTGTAAGTTTCTAAGTGAAGTTAAAGTTCCAGAAGGATACTCTTTAGATATTAGAAGACTTGTGTCTATGAAAGACCTCAAGTTAAAGAGTTTAGTGACACATGATTGCCATGTTATAATGGAGCATTTTCTACCAATAGGTATACATTCTATTTTTCCAGATAAAGTAAGGACCGCGATAACTAAGTTTTGTTTTTTCTTTAGGTCAATTTGTAGTAAGGTGATTGATCCTGAGATCTTACCAACATTGCAAAAAGAAATTTTATTAATTTGTGTGAACTTGAAATGTATTTTCCTCCCTCATTTTTTGACATAATGGTACATCTAGTTGTTCATCTTGTGAAAGAGACACACTTGTATGGACCAGCTTATATGAGATGGATGTACCCTGCTGAACGTTATATGAAAGAATTAAAAGGGTACGTGAAAAACCGAAGTCTCCCAGAGGGTTATATTGTTAAGCGATACATTGTTGAAGAAGCGGTTGAGTTTTGTATTGAATATTTGTCCAAAGTTCAATCCATTGGACTCCCAAAAAGTCATATTTTTGAAAGAAGGAAGGTAAAAGATTAATTGGAAATAAAATTGTGACAGTATCAAAAGATGAACGGGATTAAGTGCATCTGTATGTTCTGCATAATGACAGTGAGGTTGAGTCATATGTTGAAATGCACAAGGATGTACTCTGAGGGTTAAATCAGAATAGAAATGAAAATTGGATAGTACGGGAGCACAATCAAAGTTTTATACCATGGTTTAAGGATCATATTTTTTCAAAGCTTCATTCAGATCCCGCTTCAATAACAGAAAGTATCTATTGTAAGTATCTATAAATTGCACGCTTACAACAATCTATTGTAAGTATCTATAAATTGCAAAGTATCTATAATATATGCACGCTTATATTTGATCATGTTATTTGGCTTAATGTGTAGCTAACAAAGGAGAATAGTTCTGAAACATCTCTTCTGGAACATATTTTGTGGAAGGAAGCTCGTGTGTGTAAGGATGGAGTTGTTGGAAAAATCAAAGACAAAAGCTCCTAGCAATAAATAACTTCAGGAAAAGTTGGAAAAGTTACAACAAGAAGTTTATGAGCTGAGAAAGGAAAAGGAAATAGATCAAGCTACAGGTTTTAAAGATACTAGTGACAAATGTAGTATCAATGGTAACTTTGGACAGAATATTTCCGAGGTAATTATATACCATATTTATAAATTATATAACCATATTTATTAATTATATAACCATATTTATTAATGGTTATAGGGCATTTCCCGGTGTCAACTGTATTTGTCGGCACCGACTTATCGGATGGTTGGCAAGGAAAAGGTGTATAATACTTCAGGAGAAATGTTTCACCATAAACCGCTCTTAGATGGACTTTTGAAAGTATCGGTTGATGTTGTTTTAGATGGGGGTGCATTGTTACCACTACCTAACGGATGCAACATTGGTGGCAGATGCAATAGGATGGTTTGTTGCGTGGTCGTCAAGCCTCGTTTGTGTAGATAATGAGGTATGCTTAAAATTGTTTACTATTCAAACTTTTTAAGGCAATTTTACTTATATTTTGTTTACATGGTAATGTTAGACTCCAACAAAATCCATTCTAAAAGATAAGGGGATTAGGCGGGAGACCGAGTAAATTTCATCAATTGAGGTATAACACAATTATATGACATTAATGCTATGAGAAATGCTAATTTGTGATTTTATACTTTCCCTAACTAATTATATGATAACTAGATTCATGCTAAAGAGATTGCACAAGTCAGTAGAGGTAAGGCGCCTGAAATTAGCAATATTTTAACACAAAAAAGAATGTTGCTAAGAAGATCGTGGCTAACAAAAAAACTACTGCTCAGTTCGGGTCGTGCCTTCAGACATATTTAGGAATTACAGGTATTCTGGATAGTGGTACCCGCCTTATACCTATGAGTGCAGACATCTTTGGTTTTGAATACCTGGAAGCAATTGGTAGAGAGGATATGGAGCAAGTATTTAGACATTTGGAATTAGGCCTCGATGTTATCGGTACATACATCAGGTATACTCCGATCAACTTTATTTAATTAGATGAACAATTTATTTCCTCATTTCAATGAATATAGTATAATGTTAATGATGTTTTAATTTAAGGTTTATGTATGACAATATTGTGCTCCCGCGTGGATTAGAAGCAAGATTTGGCTTCTTAGCTCCCAACATTGTCTATTCAGGGTTAATTGTAACGAGACCAAATGATGTCATAGCATATGTACTCGGTTTATTCGTGGCTAGCAAAGATACTGAGAAGTTGTTCTTTTTGCCATATAATACTGGCAACGAGTTAGATTTTCATCCTAACTTGATCTATTATAATTTTCTATTTTTGGCCATTGTTTAATCTTTGTTTAATCTTACAGTGGACACTGGTTATTGGTTGCGATTAATCCTATGATAGAAACTGTGTATTATCTGGATTCGTTATACAATGATTGGTCAACATATCCAGATTTGAAGCAGATGATTGACATGTAAGTTTTTCGCTCCTAAAGAGATATTCAAGTTTATGTTTATGTTTATGTTTATGTTTATGTTTATGTTTATGGTCAACATATCTGGATTTGTGTTTATGTTTATGTTTCTATGTGAGATTATTCTAAATAGTCGTTTATATTTTATTAAAGCGTTCTACTAGCTTTTCACTCCCAAAGAGATTCAAGTGCCAAAAAAGTAGAGCCAACAACGTTACATGGATCAGAGTGGAGGTATATTTTCACAAAGAGATATTCAGTTTTGATTACATTAGTGATGATACTTGATAAAACAATTTAAAGGGTATATCCTGATATATATTCGTATTTTCTTTCCATGTGTAGTGTCCTCTCCAGCATAATGGTATAGATTACGGCTATTTTATGTTGAGGTTTATGAAAGAAACTATTCTTTTGGATCGATTAGAGATTCCATCCACGGTATGGATTTCTAACTTAGGAATTACATACTATTTTCATATTTTGTGTTTCTCATAAAATGACATATTATTTTAACTAAATCACATACTATGTTATTTTATTATATATGTAGTACTTTGAGGAATTCAATTGTGCATATTACTCAAAAGATCAATTGGATGAACTTATGGAGGAATGGTGTCAATTCATTATTGGCTTGAGAATTTTATAAGCTAAGGTATATTGTCTTATTTCCTTTGATGAGAACTTTCGAGTTTTGAGTATAAATTAAATTCGAATAAATTACAATGTTAATATTATCATGTTATGAATTTCGATCATTTGATTTTCTCTCTCCAGGTTTATAGGTGCATGTGTAGAAGATAGAGCTAAGATATTCATGTTGTTGTTGTTGTTTCATGAGAATTCTCGAAGATAGTAAGATGTAAAGATGTAACATCAATTTTGAATTTTAGGATTTTTAACTTGTAGAATTTTAACTTGTATCATAAATTTTGTAGTCGTTGTTGTATATATCATCAATTTATATATATGTGTAATTTTTATATATGCATATTTTATTGGAATGAAGCTACCAAATATGGTGCATAATATGGTGAAAACCTGGTTCAAATATGGTTAAAATTCTGATTAAAATGCATTAAATATATTGGACAGCGCTTTTGTAAGTCAAAATAGGTATTTTATTTTAAAAAATTGTGACCAATAGACAGCGCTTTCAGAGAAAAGCGCTGTAAAAAATAAAAAATAAGCGCTGCCTAAAGTAGGAAAGTGTTGTATAAAGTGGGGGAATAGACAACGCTTTTAAAGGAAAGCGTTGTCTAAAGCCCAACTTAAAAAATAACAAAGCGCTGCTAAAGGGGTATATAAAAAAATGCTGTCTATTCTAAAAGCGCTGTCTAAAGTGGGCATAAGAAAGCGCTTTTACATTGAAAAAAAGCTCCGTCTTTTCTTTTAGCAGCGTTGCTTTAGGCAACGCTTTAAAGCGTTGTTAAAAGCATAAAGAAGCGCTATCTTTTCCCTTATTTGTAGTAGTGATTGATCTCTGTGTAACCGCATCTGGACTGGATAAAGCATACTGATACATATCAAAACAACATCATGACATATGTTCCAACATCTTATATGACATGTCAATCAATCAAGAAACAAAACTGAATAATGCAGAATGATAATAACACAAAGATATGATGACCCAATTTGGTGTACAACAACACTTACTTTGGAAGATACCAAGCCAGGAAGGAAGTCCACTCTCAGCAGTCTTAGTTCAAAGCTAAACTCTCTCGTTTACAACTTCTTGCTTAATCCCTACCCAATGAAAATTCTACTTAGATCCTCCCTAAATATGAGAAATCTCCATCTCACTTCCTAAATCACCTCAGTGATATTTAACAATCACAACCTCTGGTGACTGCATCGAACTACTTGAAAGATACCCCTTTCAAATAATGTCAGCCAAGACTTTTGATTAACAAACACACTGTGATTTTCTTCAAAGCTTCATCTAAGAATAATATATAATTCATCACCTAAAGGCTTCTGAATCTGTATAGAAACAAAGTCTACAACAATTTATCAAATCGATACAAAGGGTGACTTACAACACAAGAAAGTACACGACTCTCTAAACCCTAAACCCTTATATTTATTTTATAAAAGTGTTTCACAAGGCTTTGTTACATTTCCCTAGGTCTAAGTCTTCCTTTTTAAATCTTCAGCTTCCCATGGGCTTCAAAATCGCAACATATTAGTTGCTAAAAATCTGTAGAATATTTTGCATAAAAATAGGACTTCAGTCATTTGTTTTCTAATTTCTCTCCACAAATAGAAACTGATAAGACTCATTGAAACCAGCTTGAATATTTTCAATCTTCAACCTGAGCGCCACATAGGATAGCATAATATTCTAGAATATTATGTATTTGTAACTAACAAAACTAATCCAACTGTCCAGATGATCGTAGTCACAATACCAAATGATTCTGCATATGACATCTTTATTCGATATGTTTTTCTTCACATACTTTTACATCTTGTTCAACAACTAGTTTTACCAAAATTAGTCAAATCTTTAGAGGTTTTAATCCCCCCTTTGGCAAATTTTGGCTAAAAATCCTTTTGTACAATAAATCTAGGAAAAAGAGTCCCCACGCTCCTTTTGCACAATAAATCCAGAAACACATATCCTGAAGAGCAAAAGTCCTAAAGTCATTTCAGCCGAAAGCTTTTAATCTTTTTGCACATGAGGAAGAAGATAACCAGAACACACATCTGATCATTTAGTTACTCCCCCTTAACCCAGGAACCGATTCTTGTCAAGAATGGATAAATCTTCCTCTTTGTAGGCATAAGAGAATCCTTAAGAAGGAACAGAAATTTTATCCTAAGCAACCAAACACCAACTCAAATAACTCAGAACACAAGACACAAATGTGTTCATAACTCAGATCGCATGACACAAAATCAACAGAAACTGAGACATGACTCAGGCATAATATTGGAACATCCTGTTAAATATTCTTGCAAAACAAATACAAGGGTAAACACAACACCCAAATGGTGACCACCCTTCTCCATATTTTTAGCTAGAACATGACAAAAGTACCTGAAATAGACCCATACCCATATTGTACTCACCCAAAAACGAACAAAGGCCATAAGATCATAACCCAGCAAGAAATAACTTTATCAGAAGGAAATAGATAACCTACTTTTATACTCAAGAAGAAACCTAAGAAGTAACGCTTTTAGTTTGAAACAATGGTCTTAGTCAAATAGGACAATAAATTTGGAAGAAAGTTTCAGCATAAATAAATGTGCACCGTCCAAGTCGGTGTTGAATGTTTCTTCTTTAATGAACACTGCTCAAAAAGTGTTCTTCATACCTTTATTTATTCTGAACTGTTTCACCTTGAAGTTAAAGTTCCAATAAAAGCACATGCATGGTCCAAGGTATGTGTCAGAAATCCACCTGGCGCATATTCGGATGCACCATCCACAGGCACCACTTGAAGATTTACACATAACCAAATTCTGAACAATGTCCTGACATCTATCCAGACACTGTCTACCCTCTCTTGTATTAAAAAGCACCTTTTTCAGTATTCATCCAAATATTTTTCAGACTAGGGCTACAATGTGGTTGAAAGAACAATCCCTCTAGGAAATACTCATAGACATTCATGTTTTGAAGCATAATCATAATGCCTTCCACTGAATTCAACATGTACTCCTTTCATCTAGACTTAGTGATATTTGACCATGAAAACTTCTATTTATCAATAGAGAACTTCCATTGATCTTGACTTTAATCAACAGATAAAAATAATATCTCAAAAACAAAGATTCTCAGATCACTCCTAAGAAGCATGACCATGATTTGATTCAGCCCATTGATTTCCCAATGACATAATCAAAATCTAACTACCAAGTCCTCCATGAACTGTACCAGTAACATAATGTTTGAACATCTTTCCTGACTTCACATCCTCACAAGAGGAACTTAAACTCAGTCAGCTTGACCCCCAAGAAATCTATATAAAGATTGTACTTTAGCAACATATTCTAGACAAGAGTTCAACTTCCCCTGTCATAGGTAACCAATCCTCCTTTGACAAGAACAACATAAATGGTGAACGGCAACACAAGATTCATCTTTATGCTCACATAGCATTACACCCCTTATTTAACACACCTGCCGAACACATTCTCATGATGTAATGCCAATCATGACACTTACATACGGTTATCCTTCTTGAGAGTACATCCAAACCCCCTAGACTACCTCAACCAAGTATCTCATCTTTTGGTTAGGCAGGAAGTCACTCCCATCAAGCACATTCTCCATAATAATAAATCTTCATTCACTTGATTTACAAGACTCAAAAGGACCCATTATTTCTAAAGTAACTTGTAGCAGAAGAAACCACTTCCCCACAAGCAATTTGATCTCAGTATGAGTCAGAGCACTAGGTCTGGTTTTCAACACAAACCCCTCATACATTATAACATCCTCAAGGATAATCTTCTCCACATCATTCTCCAGCACACTTCTGAATCATATGGTGAGTACCAAACTTCAAACCATAATTCCAAGTCATCTTCCAAACAAGTATGATGTTTCAACATCACATACGACATCACCATTTGCATAGAAGTCCTTTATAAGGATCTCACAGTTGTAGTAGCAAAGAAATCACAACATATTATAATGTCACTGAGAGAAATAAACTCTCATACATATCATGAGTCTTCCTCTAGAACCACAAGGTTAATTCATAGACACATTCATCCTTGAGTACCTTAAGAGGAGATTCCCTCTATAAGTATCAATGCAAGGAAGGAACTAGCTCCTTCTCAAGTCTTATGTCTTCTAGTCTCCCACTCTTCCATACCACAAGATGCATCAGTATATGAAGAGCAAATGATACACATTTTATGGTTACATGCTTAGACAGAACCTTCCTTGAGCATACAAACAACTATGGTTATCTTGCACAACTTTCTACAGAGGTGATCAACGGTCTTCTGATCCACCAGTAAGACTGGGTCTTTTTAGATCAAAATCCTCCTTACACCAACCAGAATTCCGGAATGCTCATACCAAACATCATAGATGAGACTCCAACGTAAGTATATCAACTACCGAATAAGTCTAAAGATCATGAGCCAAATCATGTCCTAAATTCTCAACTGCAGCTCAACTTATCCTAAGATGATGCAACTTCACTTCACACAACCCCATCAGAGGAAACATTCAGATGTTCAATCTGATGTAGGAACATTAAAGGCTTGACAAGATGTCTGATAAAGTCCATACTGCCTAATATAGTCTTGAATATTTATAGGCCTCCAAACCATATCCTACCTTGGATGTGTTTTCTAACATAACTGAAGTTCCATGTTCTCATAGACTTGATCAAGATAGCAAGTTAGACATCCTTCATCCTGCCTAAACCAATCTTCAAGAACAATTCTCCACTAGATTCTTCTGCCCTTGAGAAGACAATTCTTCAATATGTCTGAGCAATAGTCCTAGACCTTTGATCTTAATCTCCATATCCTAATAGAGAAATCTTCAACACTTCTTCAGCTGAATACCAAAAACTCCTTCAAAGGTATAGGTCTGGATCTTGTGCTCCTGTAAATTAGATCAGAAATAAACCGACCCAAGGATTTTTACCAGACTGATGATGTATACTCCTACCTCAACCTCTTTATTCAAGACAAATTCTTGAGATTCTCAACTAATGATTTTGCTTCCTGGTGTAACATCTAGAATTCAGATCTCTTGAATGCCGAATAAAGGATAAGAAACTAAACACTTATGGTATGTCACAAATAACAATTGATTTTAAATCCTTATTCAGATGGCCATGAATACAATCTAGAGAAACACAATACTAAAGGAACGCAAATCATGTATTTTCCCATGTCAAGGACAATGTTGAGACATCAAGTCTGACATTCTTGACTCAACTTGCCAGAAACTATTATGGCTTTCTCTTGCAGACTTAGTTGACAAAACCATATCAACCTTTCTTGAGAAGGTGTGTATCCTAACATACTTGATTAATCATTGGGATTGGAGAGATACTCTTACAAGAACATAAATGGTGAGAATAAATCACCTACGATAGAAATTAAGCTCTCCAAGAACAAAAATAAATTGCTCTTGCCTTTGTGTAGAGGTCTGTCATTCCCATAAAATCTTCATTTCAGTCATTTTTTCTTCTGAGCTCTTTTCAAAATAAAAGTGCCGTTATGAGGGGAATTTGAGAGAAATCTCATGTATCTTTGGCATCTTTATGATTGATAAGAGTATTTAAGAATCAACACACCCTCTTCTCTTTACCTTGCTCCCAGTTGGTCTTATAATTTTATAGACACCGACACCTTTTTGCTTCATTCATCTGAACAGAGAATACCTCACATTATTCCAAGAGTAGATCTTCCTTAAACCATACCTCATAGATATATGCAGCGGAACAAAACACATATTCAACAGGCTCCAAGCAAGATGTCAAAAAAAAATTTATAGGACATCATATGGAAGAATTATCCTCAATATCAGCCAACAGTTAATGATTAGAGAATATAGACATAACCCCCTCTTTCATATCAAAAACATCCTTCTCCTTAAAGAAAGACCCAAATCTCCAAAAGACAGACCAACCTGGTCATCACAGGTTAACAAATCAGAGTCACATGCAGCAGAAGAAATGCACGCCTCACAAGTAATACCACTGTCATAATAGCAGCTACATCCAACACTTTGTTACTTCAAGTTTAATGCACTGGGAAGTATCTTCCCTAGATCTCACCCAGAACAGAACAAGACGTATGTTCTTAATCCAATTGAAATTCTGGTATACATATCACAAATGTCCTAAAAGATGTCGAGACATTGATCTCTGCATAACAACATCTGGATTGGATAAAGCATACTGATACATATCAAAACAACATCATGACATATGTTCCAACATCTTATATGACATGTAAATCAATCAAGAAACAAAAGTGAACAATGCATAATGATAATAACACAAAGATATGATGACCCAGTTCGGTGTATAACAACACCTACTCTGGGGGCTACCAAGCCAGGAAAGAAGTCCACTATCACTAGTATTAGTTCAAAGATAAACTCCCTTGTTTACAACTTCTCACATAAACCCTACCCAATGAAACTTCCTAAATCGCCTCATGATATCTAACAATCACAACCTCTGGTGACTGCATCAAACTACTTGAAAGACACCCCTTTCAAAAAATGTTCAGCCAAGACTCTTGACTAACAAACACACTTGGATTTGCTTTAAATCTTCATCCAAGAACAATATAAAATTCATTACCTAAAGGCTTCTGAATCTGTATACAAACAAAGTCTACCATAATGTATCAAACTGATACAAAGGGTGACTTACAACACAAGAAAGTACACGAATCTCAAAACCCTAAACCCTTATATTTCTTTTACAAAAGTGTTTCACAAGGCTTATTTATATTTATCTAGTTCTAAGTCTTCCTTTTATAATCTTTAGTTGTCCATGGCTTCGAAACTGCGGCATATTAGTTGCTAAAAATCCGCAGAATCTTCTTCATAAAAATATGACTTCAATCATTTGTTTCCTAATTTGTCTTCACAAATAGAAACTTATAAGACTCCTTGAAATCATCTTGAATCTCTTCAATCTTCAACCTGAGCGGCACATAGGATAGCATAATATTTAAGAATATTTTGTATCTGTAACAAACAGAACTAATCCAACTGTTCAGCCAATTGTAGTTACAATGTCGAATGATTCTGCATAGGACATCTTTATTCGACATGTTTTTCTTCATATATTTTAACATCTTGTTCAGCAACTAGTTTGACCAAAATTAGTCAAGCCTTTAGATATTTCAGTTTAACCATTGAAACAGTTTTCTTAAGGGCAACTTCATATTTCCTATCATGTGAAATTAGTTCTTTTCCTTTCACATTCCTAGGATCACCAATTAAAGCTTACCCTAGAAGACGATCAACATGGCATCCAATTCTTCTCAAGTTTTGAAATTGTTTGGCTTCTTGGAAATGTAAAGTAGTTTTATTAGGGGTTTGTGTGACTCTTATAAACTCTGTATTGAATTCGATTCCTTTGTATTGTTTTTCTTGCTACAAATGTTTGAAAGTTTTCCTCTAAGAGATAGTTCAGATTCTGTGAGTTTTTTTTGTGGAATGAAAAATACAAGAGGAGAATAAACGGGTTTGTTTGGTCTTCAATCTGCAAACCAAAGAGTGAAGGGGCTTAGGAGTCAATAATTATGATTACTTGAATTCGGCTTTATTGAGTAAATGGGACTGGTAATTCATCACGAACTATAATGTTGTTAGGTATTGTATCTTAACTTATAAATATGGTGATATCAAAGGTCTAACTCTAGACCCTTCTTGGGTAGTTAACAATGAAAGATCCTCAATTTGGTGGAGGGATCTAATGATTTCTTTAGGTGTTTGGGGTGGGGGATGAATTGAACTAGTTCGGTAACAACATCTCTTGTAAATTAGGAAAGCGTATTGATATTGACTTCATAGGCATAAATGGTTAAGGGTTGTTCCTTTGAAGCTCCAATTCCCCGACTTATTTGATTTGGTGCATGCTTCAGGACCAATAGTTGGAGGATCGAGTCAATGGTTGAATGACGCTTGAAATTGAAATCTTAGTCTCAATTCTGATTTATTGTAGGATTCATCTCAGAAAGAGTGGATTGATCTTCCAATCACTCTCCAAAATTTCCATATGATTTCAGATGTTGATGATTTATTTGACTAGTGGTGTGATGTTGTAGGTTTCTCAATCAAGGTGGCCTATGCAAGGTCGGATTCTACTTTGCCTGCAATTTACTAACCAGAGTTCGATCTTTCTTGTGGCATCAAGCTTGTTTGAAAATCCATTCTCCAAGTAATATCAAAATCTATGCTTGGAGACTCCTTCTAAATAAGCTCCAAACTAGGGACGAAATAGCCAAATGATGGGTCCTAAGTGGTGTGCATATTTTGGTTTGCCCACCCTGTCTTGGTCCGAATGAATCGCACTTGCATCTTTTCCTTCATTGTCCGGTGGCATCTCAAGTTTGGGAGATTATTTTGGACTTGATTGGTTTAGGTCAGATAAATTCTTATAATGGGATCGTAGCTCATTTGACAGTCTCATGAAAGAATTCATAAAAACTTACCTCTCCTCTTCTGCCTGATCAAGAATTTTTTTTTTTCCACCATGAATAAATTGTCTATTTTACTTATAATAGTATGTAAATCATGTCATTTTAATATTATATAAATATTATATACTTATTATATTTATTTTTAGAACAACTATTTTTTTCTCATTCCACCATTACCATAAGTTGTTTTTGTCTTTCTCTCTTTCCAATTAAAAAAGTAATTTAAACACTAAGAATGCGTTTGATTTATTAAAAAATAAGAAATCGGAGAGGACAAAAATATCTCCTTCATCAGACTTTTTTTTTCATGGTTTGTTTTTATTTATCTAATATTTCTTTATGGATACTTTTTTATTTTACTCATTTTTTCTTTCATTCACGTTTTTGTGCATAAGACATGTTTCCACAATATATATATATATATATATATATATATATATATATATATATATATATATATATATATATATATATATATATATATATATATATATATATATATATATATATATATATATATATATATATATATATATATATATATATATATATATATATATATATAAATTTTTCTCTGTTTTTTAATTTTATTTATTTTTAACTCATTTGAAGAATAAATGAAACAAGTTATTCATATTCAATTATTTCTATAATATTCAATAAAATCATATGGATTCTATCCACAATATACTTCATTAATATATTTATTTGATATATACATTAAATATTGTTTTTATATTTTAAATATTAAAATTAATTTTATGAATAAATTAACAATATAATTTTTTTATATAATATACAATTTATTATTTATTAACAAAGGATGAAATCACTACGAAAAAAACAATTTTTGGCAGCGCATCTACGAAAGCGCTTTTAAGAGAAAGCGCTTTCGTAGCCTTTAAAAAAAAATCGCTTAAAAAAAGCGCTTTTATAGGGTTTCCTACGAAAGCGTTTTTCAGAAAGCGCTTTCATAGGTATTTGAAATATCTAACCTACGAAAGCGCTTTTGAAAAGCGCTCTTATAGGTGGCCCTATAAAAGCGCTTTTGAAAAGCGCTCTGAAAGGGGGACCTACGAAAGCGCTTTCTAAAGCGCTCTTATATGAGGGACATACGAAAGCGCTTTTTACCTCAGAAACGCTCTCATATATGGGTCTTAGAAAGCGCTTTTAAAAGCGCTTTCGTAGGTTGTTTTATAATTAAATTAAATATCCCTAAATACGAAATTTGCCCTCACTTGTTCATTTCTTCGTCTTCTTCATTTCTTCTTCCTGTTACCGTTCGTTTCTCTCATTCCTGCCGCCGTTCCTGTTCCTGTTCGTTTGTTTGTCGCCGTTACTGTTCGTCTTCCTTGCATTCCGTTCCTGTTCGTGTTCGTCCCATTGTTGCGTTTCCAGAATCCCATTGCTGCGTTCGTTCACTGCTGCTTCGTCTTCCTTCATCGCCGTCGTTCTTCCCTCTTCTTCAGTCGTCGCCGCCGTTCACTGCGTTCTTGTCCATCTTGGTAAGTTTCTTCTTCTTCCATTATCTGTTCCGTTATTTGACCGTTTAGTTATGCATGTTCTGGCCTGTTCCGATTTCTTCTTCCATTATCTGAGTATTTCTAGGGATAGATAATGCTGTTAGTATATGTTTGGATTCTTGTTGGAAAACACCAACGTTATGATACAGGAAGAAACTTACGCATATTTTACTTGTTGTGCTACAGTATGTTTAATATTGGTTACTTTGGATTGTTTGTAGTTGATGACACTCCAAAGATGTTATGTGGCCTGTCTTGATTCCATATACCGATTTTTAAACGCACCCGTGTCATTCATTATATATTCTTGCATGTTTACCCAATTTGGCTAACTTTTGAAGATGATACACAGTGGTTCTATAACTTCTTAAAGATGATAATTAGAGAAACTGAAAATATGAGTTAAATTTTAAGTACTTTCTTGACTTTGGCCCTACACCCTTCACAGTTCATATTAGTTTTACCTTCAACTTTTTTAGTTTGGTCATCAAATGACACTTGTAGTCTTTGAATGTACTTAAGTTACAAAGTTGTTCCCGTAAGTTTGAATTACATTCATTTTTTAGTTTGGTCATCAAATGCCTCCGGAGATTGTAAGGTAAAAAAACATATGAAAATGGATATAAAAGTCCCTTACATGGCATCTTTTCAAATATCTTTTAGTTATAATTGTTATTTCCCTTTTTTGTAATGCTTTGTATTTATAGAATTATGTATATAGAATTATGTATATTTCCCTTTTTTCAAATATCTTTTAATTATGTATTTACAAATCTAACACTATCCTTTTTTACTTATTTTTTGTTTATATGTTTCTTATTTGTGGGTTGATGTATGTTTTATTTCTCCGGGTGCATGCTACATAATTTTGGTGGTAACATTGAAATGGTTTGTGTTTTGGATTATATTTGTGGGTTTATGTTGACTTTGTGAATTCACTATTTCTAATATTTGTGTTGTATTATTGTCATAGCTTTCCCAAACATTGAAAATATATATGTGACATTTATTGTGAACCTTTATGTTAAAATAGTATATATCTTTCGACAATCGATCCGAAATATTGAATAACATTCTATGAATTTGCAGCGTTTCCCGGCCTAGTTCGACGTACGACGCTCATTCTCCGCGTTTCTTAGAGTTCGAAACATCTGAGAGGTAACTTTCTTCCTCAAATTACTGGTATATATTGTGATGAATTTGTCTTAAATTGTCTTTCGTATGTTGCATTTTCTTGATACGGATTCATTCCGTGTATACTTTGCGTTTTGACAGAAATGCAGTATACTACTGTTTTGTGCACTAATTAGTTGATATGGATAAGACATGGATGTATTCCAATCGATTGTCGAAAGACTACGAGAATGGTGTTTCCGAGTTTGTTAAGTTTGTTGTTGCGCACGCCAAAGACCCCAGTCGTATGACATGTCCCTGTTTGTATTGCTGTTATGGGAACCGGATTGACGCACTTCAGTTGGCATCGTATTTAATTCGGTATGGAATTGATAGGAGTTATACATGTTGGAATATGCATGGTGATAAAAGTAACGGGAATGTTGAATCGGGGTATGCAAGGACCTATGTTTCAAATGATGATTACACAGATACATACGATTATGATCGAGTCGAAGAAATTGCAGAAGCGCTTGAAGAAGATCTTAACGATTGTCCCAAAATGTTCGAGAGGTTGGTAAGCGATGCAGAGAAACCGTTGTATAATGGTTGTACAAAATTCACAAGATTGTCTGCGGTGTTAAAGTTGTACAACTTAAAAGCCGGCAATGGATGGTCGGATAAAAGTTTCACAGAGTTATTAGCCCTTATGAAAGATATGCTACCAGAGGATAATGTTCTTCCCAATCGAACGTATGAGGCCAAAAAGATGTTGTACTCCATTGGCATGAGCTATGATAAGATACATGCGTGTCCAAAATATTGCGTTTTGTTTCGAAACGAGTATGCATCGTTAAATGAGTGTCCTAAATGCGGTGCCCCTCGATATAAGAAAAAGTTGTCTCTGGCAAAAGTCTTATGGTATTTTCCTATAATCCCGAGATTTAGACGGATGTATCATAGTGAAACCAATTCAAGACACTTGACTTGGCATTCAGATGAAAGAATTATTGATGGAAAATTTCGACATCCGGCAGATTCTCCACAGTGGATGAAAATTGATAATGATTATCCTGAATTTGGAAAAGAAGCAAGAAACCTTCGCTTGGCATTGTCTACTGATGGAATGAACCCACACGGTATTCAAAGTATCTCGCATAGCACATGGCCTGTGATTCTTATGATTTATAACCTACCTCCATGGCTATGTATGAAGCGTAAGTACATGATGCTGTCTATGTTAATTTCTGGGCCTAAACAACCAGGAAATGACATAGACGTATACTTGGAACCATTAATCGAAGATTTGAAGATTTTGTGGGAGAACGGTGTGGAGGTTTATGATGGTTATAGGAAAGAAAGTTTCAACTTGAGGGCGATGTTGTTTGGAACAATTAACGATTTTCCAGCATACGGCAATCTATCCGGGTATAGCATTAAAGGTGAAAAAGCGTGTCCTGTTTGTGAAGACGGAACCGATACCATGCGATTGAAACTTTGTCAGAAGAATGTCTTTCTCGGTCATCGTAGATTCTTAACTTCTAAACATCAGTATCGTGGATGGAGAAAAGCGTTCAACGGAGATACCGAACAACGTAGAGCTCCGCCTGGTTTGACAGGTGATCAAATTTTTGAAAAGGTGAAAGATGTGAATATTCAGTTTGGCAAGCCTTTTGCACATAAAGTTGTCACAGGTGGGTGGAAGAAGAGGTCGATTTTTTTTGAATTGCCATATTGGAAATCTTTGTACGTAAGACATTTTCTTGATGTGATGCATATTGAAAAAAATGTATTTGACAGTGTTATTGGTACGTTACTCAATATAAAAGGGAAGTCTAAGGATGGCCTTAAATCAAGGGAGGACATGGTAGACATGGGAATAAGAACTGAGCTGGGACCCGTGAAGAAAGGAAGACGGACATACCTACCACCTGCTGTTTACACTCTATCTAGAAAGGAGAAAAAAATATTGTGTAAGTTTCTGAGTGAAGTTAAAGTTCCAGAAGGCTACTCATCAGATATTAGAAGACTTGTGTCTATGAAAGACCTCAAGTTAAAGAGTTTAAAGACGCATGATTGCCATGTTATAATGGAACATTTTCTACCGATAGGTATACGTTCTATTCTGCCAGAAAAGGTAAGAAGCGCAATAACTAAATTGTGTTTTTTCTTCAAGTCAATTTGCAGTAAGGTGATCGATCCTGAGATCTTGCCAACATTGCAAAAAGAAATAGTTGTTACTTTGTGTGAGCTTGAAATGTATTTTCCTCCCTCGTTTTTTGACATAATGGGTCATCTTGTCGTTCATCTTGTGAAAGAGACACAATTGTGCGGACCAGCTTATATGAGATAGATGTACCCTGCTGAAAGTTATATGAAAATATTAAAAGGGTATGTGAAAAATCGGAGTCGACCAGAGGGTTGTATTGCCAAAAGATACATTGTTGAAGAAGCGGTTGAGTTTTGTACTGAATATTTGTCAAATGTTCAATCAATTGGACTCCCCAAATCTCATGTTGTTGAAAAAAAAGAAGGTAAGAAGCTAATTGGAAATAAAGTTGTGACAGTATCAAGGGTCGAACGGGATCAAGTGCATTTGTATGTTCTGCACAATGAGATTGAGGTTGAGCCGTATGTTGAAATACACAAGGGTGTTCTTCGAGGTTTAAATTCGAATAGAAATGAGAATTGGATTGTACGAGAGCACAATCGAAGTTTCATACCATGGTTTAAGGAACATATTTATTCAAAGTATCTTTCAGATCCCGCCTCAGTGACAGAAAGGTTGAGATGTTTAGCATATGGTCCAAGTTTGGTTGCGTTTTCTTATAGCGCATACGCAATTAATGGATACACATTTTATACCAAAGAACAAGATGATAAAAGTACTGTGCAAAATAGTGGTGTCACCTTGGTAGCTGAAGCAATGCACATATCTAGTGTGAAGGACTTAAACCCGAAATTTGCAAATCTGTTGTATTTTGGGGTTATCGAGCACATTTGGGTCTTTGATTACGAGAAATTTCAGATTCCTATATTCGGTTGCAAGTGGGTTGAAAATAATAATGGTATACGGATGGATAAGTCAGGATTTTTGCAAGTGGATCTTAACAGGGCGGGGTACAAAGATAAGCCTTTCATTCTAGCCTCTCAAGCTAAACAAGTGTTCTATGTCACTGATCCAACAAGTACGAAATGGTCTATAGTGCTTTTCTCTAACAAAGTAATTGATGAAAAGATTGGAGACCAAGGCGATACTGGTGTTGACATTGAATCTTTTACCAGAAATGATCAAAATGAGAATGAATCATGCATTAGAAATGATCATAATGAGGGTATTTGGATCAATCCAACCGTCCGCGTTGTTAAGAGACGAGTAGAACATATTCCTACCAAGAAAAGAAAGAGATGTTAGTGAAAAAGGTAATAGTATATATAATTATAGACAATGTCATTCAATAAAATGTATATATATGTCATTTCATTTTTTTCATTATAGTATAATATATATAGCCTATATCATTTCATTTTTTTCATTATAGTATAATATATATAGCCTATATCATTTCATTTTTTTCATTGTAGTATAATATATATAGCCTATATCATCCAGTAAAATTTAAATATACGTCATTTCATTTTTTTGCTTTATGGAATTTTATACATGTCATTTAATTTAATCTAATTTTTCTTTATTACAGGTCAAATGGCTAGTAACCAAGATAATTCAGAAAATGTTCCACAAGGAGATGTTCCACAAGATAATGTTCCACAAGACACTTCAGATAAGGACATCACACGAGGCATAACTATCATGCGGGGAATCATCTGTGATAGAGATAGAGGTATTATGTATAATGTAGATTGGAATAATGATGACCAACTAATTGGGCCTAATTCTGCAAAGCTGACAAGCTACATCGGTACGCTTGTTCGTATGCACATTCCGATCACCACTCCTAGCTGGAAAAAAGGAGAGTTGGATGCTAAAGAAAGAATTTGGACCGAGATAAAGGTATCATATATGGTTGTTGTTATTTGCTTTATTTTGACGAAAATATTGTTTTTAAATTACATATACTAACACCCTCTATGCGTATGTTTTTTTTGTAGAGATCTTTTAACATTGAAGATGCTCGCAAAAAGTATATAATGGGCTTGGCCGGAAAAAGACATAGAGGGTGGAGAAATTTTTTGACAAATAAGTTTCTTAAAGACGATGAAGGAAATTTTGTTGAAGAGGATCCTGAACGACCAAATAAATATGAGAGCTTCATTACACCCGAAGAATGGGTTGCTTTTGTGGGCCAAAGAAGAGACGAGAATTTCAAGAAAGTGAGTGCTGTAAATCGGGAGAGAGCGTCAAAACCCGCATATCCATATAAAAAAGGTCGTTTGGGATATGCACGCTTACAGGAAAAAATTGTAAGTAAATCTCAATTCTACGATCTTATTAATTATCTCAATGTGTATTATTAATTTGTAACAATGTGTATTGATGATTTTATTATTTGTAACAATGCGTAGTTGGAGGAGACGCAGAGTGATGAAACATCACTACCTGCACATGTGCTGTGGAAGGAAGCTCGTGTTGGCAGAGATCAAGTTGTTAACCCCGATCTGCAACATATTTATGATGAGTGTGTAAGTATACCATTATGTCTTTAATTAATATATAATTAACGTTATGTCTTTAATTATCGATATTTAAATGAATTACAGGAGACTATATCGCAATCGGTATCCACGGGTGATGACCCGAATATCAGGAGCGTACTCAATCGAGCACTATGTGTTGCTGAGTATCCGGGACGAGTGAGGGGTAAAGGCCATGGTGTGACTCCTACCTCTCTGTATAACAATCCAAGAAAAAGAAATCCTAGCAATGCAGAAGTGATGCAAACATTGCAGGATTTACAAGCACAAGTCCATGAACTGCAGAGGGACAAAGAGAGATATATGGCAGAAAGGAGCAGTTCACAGTTGAAAGAAACTAGTGACAAGGCTAGTATCAACTGTCAACAAAATTTTCCCGAGGTAATTAAGATGATAATCCATTATATTTAGAGAAAGTATAATTATAACGGTTATTATTGTCAACATTAAAGGAAGTCTAACGGTTATTATTGGTTTAGGGCATTTCATGTTGTCAGTTGTATCTAGCATCTTCGACTTATCGGGTAGTTGGCAAGGGAAAAGTGCACAACACCTCGGGAGATTTAATTCACCATAGACCGCTCCCGGATGGCCACATGAAGGTATCAGTTGATGTTGTTTTAGATATGAATGCATTGCTACCGGTACCTGACATTGTTGCGGAGACCACATTGCTGCGAGATGCAGTAGGATCTTTTGTGGCATGGCCATCAGACCTCATCTGCATAGATGATCAGGTATGTTGAAAACCATTATGGATCTTTAAGTATTCAACTGACAGTTCTGACCTGAATTTTATACATGGTAATTTTAGACTCCTACAAAACCCGCATCTAAGGATAAAGGGATTTTGCAGCGCGGCGAGTCTATTGCATCACAAAGACAGGTACTTTTAAAGTGTTTCATTTATGATCGGAATAAAAAACTGCATAACTTTGTATCTTACATAATTCTATATGATTTTTAAGGTACCTTCTCAAGATCAGTCACAGCAGGTGAGCCAGAAAGTTAGTAGGGTTCCACCTAAGAAGAAGGCTCATGTCCGTAAATTTGTGCCTAGGTATCGACAGTGTCTGGAGACACTAGTTGGCACATCAGATTTGATGAATGATGGAATTCGTCAAATCGATGAGGATGAAATTGTCTTTGGTTTTCCATGTACCGAAACAATTGGATTAGAGGACATGGAACAAATCTTTCATCATCGAGAGTTAGGCATCAGTGTGATGCACTCGTACATCCGGTAACCCGATCAATATATTATTTAATCGGTTGAACATTTTTTTTAAACATTTAATTGAAATAGTCTAATATTAATTATGTTTTTATTTAAGGATGTTATTTGACAAATTGATGCGCGGGAATCAATTGTCAAATAGATTCCGTTTCGTGTCTTCCTCCCGTGTCAGCGGAGCAACAATTTCTAGGGAACCTGATTCAGTAAGAGAACACTTGGTCGAAAGATTCATGACAACTGCCAGTACAGAGAGCTTGTATCTTTTGCCTTATAATACAGGGTTAGATTTTCATTCTAAGCTCCTTTTAATATTTGTATTTTTTACATTAAAATTCGCTTCTAAATTGTTGCTTTAATTTATAGATGTCACTGGTTGTTGCTTGCAATCAATCCCATAAAAGAAGTGGTCTATTACCTGAATTCGGTTGACGGTGATTGGACAAATTATCCGGAAATGAAGCTAGTGATTGATACGTAAGTGACATTATTCTAAATATTCGTTTGTGTTTATATATTTAATTATTTCAATGTCATTGTTCTAAATAAATATTTTAATTTTGTCATCAGTTCAATAAAAGTATTCCGATGTCAAAGGGAAGCACGAGTACCACGGTCTAAATCAAACAACATTAATTGGATCAAAGTACAGGTATATAAATTTCAACAATTTTGCTTATAATATTTATGCTACTTGATAAATCAATAGATGTGTATAATCTTATTTGTTTTTCTATGTAGTGCCCTCAACAACAAAACGACATAGATTGCGGATACTTCGTTTTGAAGTTTATCAAAGAAATCATTCAAATGAATGAAATCGAGATTCCAATCACGGTATGGATTTATACTTTGTTTTATTACTTATCGGATTTTGCATATAATTTATTACATTAAACTAAATCATGCATATATTTTGTTTTGTAATGTAGTATTTTGATCAATACAATTGTCCATATTACTCGCCATGTCAATTGGAAGAACTCAAAGAGGAGTTGTGCCAATATTTTATTGAGCTAAGAATCCTATAATAAGGTACGAATACATTGTTGTGTGAAAATTGGTTAATTATGAATATATTGTTTTGTGTATACAACACTGACCGTGTTATTATGTTCATATTGCAGGATCAGGACCTTGGATATATATGTAGATTAGGATTGATTTACTTAGTGTTATATAGCTGATTTCTTAGGGTGTATTTTGTTACGTTTAAAAACATGTTAATATTGAATTACCATGGTGTATATATATTTTGGATATGAATTGATTATAATGGTATTTGTATATATATATAATATTTGGTATTTGAATTACATTTCGTATTTGGATTAAAACTAATATATATTGGTATTTCTAGATTAGATTGTAAAATACCGGTTTAAGAATTACAGGTTTGCTGCAAAAAAATGCAGGTTTAGAAATTTTTTAAATTTTAGATTTTTCAGTAGAAAACCTATGAAAGCGCTGTTAAGAAAAAAAACGCTCTCGTAGGCCTACCTATGAAAGCGCTTTTGATTAAAAGCGCTTTCATAGGTAGGCCTACGAGAGCATTTTTTTCTGAACAAAAAGCGCTCTTATAGGCCTACTTTAGATTGCCTGACACGCATTCTGAATACACCTATGAAAGCGCTTTTTCAGAAAAAAGCGCTCTCGTAGGCCTACTTATGAAAGCGCTTTTTACCAAAAAGCGCTTTCATAGGTAGGCCTACAAGAACGCTTTTTTCTGAACAAAAAGCGCTGCTAAAACCTTTAGCAGCGCCACCTACGAGAGCGCTTTTAAGCGCTTTTAAAGCCCAAAAAAAGCGCTTTCGTAGGTTATTTCTGGCATAGTGAATCGTAAATTTTATGTTATTTTGTTCGGTGTATAAGCATATTAGAACTAAAAATAATATAAAATATTTTGTTCTGTTCATTAATCATCAAACACAATAGGATACAAAAAGTTGTATTGTAATTTAATCATATGTTCAATATGTTCTATATTGTTTCGTTCAATACTCGTCATTTTATAAATTAAATGCACCATAATCAAACAAAAACAAAATATAGTATCTTTCTCAGTCACTAATTCTCGCTGACAACTCTACCACTTCGTCAACTGTTACCATTAGCATCATCTTTGAGGACGTGTAAGACAGACTAGTGTACATGGCCTCAAGTTTCTCTAAGTTAAATTATAATAAATAAAATCTCATAAAATATTTGTCGGATTAAATCATAATTAAATATAATTTCTATTTTTTTTCATGATTAAATTGTTGCTAACCTACCTCTCATCTCCAAAAACTTAAGACACTCTTGTCACCACTTCTAATTAAAATGTGTGTACATCTTCAATAATTGATCTATATTTGTCCAACACGTCTTTGTAATGATTCAAAGGACAAGAAAAAGAAATATGTGTACATCTTCAATAAATGATCTATATTTGTCATCGTGTTTGTAATAGCTTCCAAATTCCATTTATCTTTATTGTTGTTGAAAAAATGTTTATAGAGATAAAAATTGAGGTATAATAGTATCTCTCAAATGATTTTTCAAATTGTGATTTTGGTGTATTGTGATAACATCAAATGATAAAAGATCTAGAAATAAAAAATGAAATATAACCATATATCTCAGATGATGACGCGGAGGCGGCTCTTAAAAGGAATGGTTAAAATAAGATGGGTTTTCATTTGGAGAGTTATACAAATTCATTTACGATTTTTTGAAAGAAAATAAAAAATAATACTTTGTTTAATGTTAACGGAAAATGAAAAACGCACTGCTGCATCAAATATTTTTAAAGAATTAAAAATCAAAAACCGCATTGAATTGAAAATCAAAATTGATTTGAATTGAAAATCAAAAACCTTGTTGAATTGAAAATCAAAAACCTTGTTAAATTGAATATCAACATTTAAACAAATTAAAATTATTTTAAAATAAATTAAAATTTTATATTTATTTATACTAAAAGTATCATTATCCAACCAAAACTCATGAGTGTTAAAAAGTTACCTTTAAATTAAACTATGATACATTAAAAAAGCAATGTCTCACAAATTTAAACACTACAATGACTGTTTATATTTTTTAATTATAGTGGGTTATTTTTCTTTTTTAATTTTCTCTATAGCATAATTTAAAAAAATTGTTGGCTGGCCATCACCACCGTATGTCCATATGAAACTCCGCTTGTGCATATATGGATACTCAACAATTAAAACAATAAATTGCTCCAAATCAACTTTTTTTTAGCGTGTAGTATGTTTATATGTATTATATAAAAAAATTATGACTAGATTTAGCTGGAGTTAATTAGAGATAAGAATGATCTTTCCTCGGATTAAGTAACATTTTGTTTTTTATAAGCCCAATAATAAACGTTTAACATAAGTTTGATAATATATTACTATACAGTAATATGATAGATATGACGTCGAATTTATGAAAAGGTTTATATATGAGGAGGAAATATATATATATATATATATATATATATATATATATATATATATATATATATATATATATATATATATATATATATATATATATATATATATATATATATATATATATATATATATATATATATATATATATATATATATATATATATATATATATATATATATATATATATATATATATATATATATATATATATATATATATATATATATATATATATATATATATATATATATATATATATATATATATATATATAAGGAGAAATCAAATTACATCTGAAAGTTACACTATGAGTTACACTCGCTCAATAACTTCACATCGAATAATATTTTTTAAAATCAATCGTTGGATTGAAATATACCATCATATAGATCATATCTATAAAGTTTGAGATTAATCTATAATGAGATTTAGATGAATATCATATGTTTCACGATTTTAAAACTAAAAGGACGAGATTTATTACCCATAAAGTAAGTGAAAAAAAGGTTTATTTGTGAAATTTATTCATTGAGATTGAAAGATTAATGATTTTATTGATTTGTTGTTGTTGTTGTGTTAGTAAGAGGTTTAATGTTGTAATTATAGTAAGGAAAGTTAATGTTGTTGTTGTTAGTAAAAAGTTTTTGTTATTGTTGTTTTTGAGATTGAAGGTTTAATGTTGCTGTTGTCGTTGAGATCGATGTTTTCAAGGTTTAATGTTGTTGTTATTGAAAGTTTAATGTTGTTTCTTATACCCTCAATTTTTGCCCCTAAGATCTTTCATCATCTCATGTCATCACAATACATCAAAATCACACATGGGGATTGGTTCTCTCTCTCTCTCTCTCTCTCTCTCTCTCTCTCTCTCTCTCTCTCTCTCTCTCTCTCTCTCATCTTTAAGTTTTCCCATGAGGAATCACCAAGCACCTTGAATTATGTATCGTGTATATATGTATCTTATGTTTACTAACCCTTAACTAAAATTCAAAAAAAAAATATGGGAGTGTCTCTCTTCATATTTTGTACATTGTAGATATTAAGCCAAGTTCATCTCTCTCACCTCCTAAGCTAGGATTTTGAAGATTGATCCTCGGTAAAATGGCTATTCATGGATTTTAAAGACTTGAAGTTCAAGGTTATGGTTACGACATCAAAGTTATATGCTTTGAGAACTCTCTCAACTTCATTTGGTTAAGTTTGTCTCAAAGTTAGTGGTTGAATTCACCAAGAAGCTTCATAGGTTCATGTGTTTATTTCTATGTCTTCTTAAACAAGTTTCATCAAGCAATGAGGTTCTCATCAAGTGTGCCTCAACATAATATCATTTCAAGGAACAATGTGATTCATCATGCCTTAATTTGCAAGAAAAGTTTAAAAGATACAAAGTTGATTCAAAATTATTGACCTAATTTGGGCAAGTCCTTGATTGTATGGTCACAAGTGCATAGCTCTCTCAGTTTTCAATCTTTAAAAGTGATTCTTTTTTCCATTGACTCTTTTCATCATTTAAAACAACTTCTCTTTACATGACAAGAGCCAATTGTGCTTGGAGAATCATCAAAAGTTTAAAAACATTACAAGTCCCTCTGAGGAGCCATTGCAATGTTTGGCTTAACTTCTAAAGACCATAACTTATTAAAATTTTGATATTTTGACGTTATTCCAAAGCCATAGTTCTCTTCAAGGATTCCTTTGCAACTTCTCTTTAAGGACCTAAGGACAATTTTGGATGGAAGGTCATTAAATTTTGAAAATATTGCAAGACCTTTAAGAAAGCTCTTGAAACCCTTGATTTGACTTCAAAAGATCACAACTTGGTCAATTTTCATCTCCTTGAGCTTATTCTTTTTTCATAATAATCTTTAATATGTATACTACAACTTTGATTCAAAGAGAAAGATCTAAAAGTGCTTGGAAAGTTATGGAATTCAATGAAACATTATAGGTCTTTTGTGGATTCTTCAAGAAATTTTCATCAGCTTCCAAGGACCATAACTCATTCAGTTTTTATGATTTTTGAGTGATTCAAATTCCATAATTTCATTTGGAGAGTCTAATTCATTTGATATTCAAGGATCAAGAGCTAATTTTGAGTGGAATACCATGTAAATTTGAAGAACATTATAGGTCATTATGAAGCTCCACACTTAGAAATTTTTCTAAGTGTCAAAAGCAGTTAGTTTTTCCTGATTTCAAAGAGACACAACTTTCATCTCAATTGTCCAAATAAATTCTTTCTTGGCATATTGTAAACTTTTTGATGATGTCTTCCAAATGTGACAAGAATGAAACCACAAAGCCTCTTAAGCAAGTTGTCCCATGGATTTGAAGATGGCACCTTGAAACTGTAAATTCTCATCAAGTCAGATTGCAAATTGATTATTGTGGTTTCTAATGACCAAATTGGTGCGTCTTTTCCACTTAAACATATTTAACAAAGTTGCTAATACTTGTTTAAGCATTGAAACATAAGTTTTGGCTGAGTTTTGATGAATTGGAGATCACACTTCTCATGCCTTCGAGCTTCACACAATTTCACTCCAATCCTCATCATTTCACACACTTAATCTCTTCATTCATTCTCCTATAAGTATAGAAACATATTCCATTCATTTCCTCAAGCTTAGACAAGTAGAATCACCCTGCCAAAGTCACACTCGAAGCTTGAAATTTGAAAATCAATTTCACTATTTCAAGCCTTCTTTCTCAAAACTCTTTGCTATTTCAGTATCCTTGATCATCATAAAAACTTTCCACAATAAAATCCAAGCAATTCGAGCAAAAATCAAGCTATTCAAGTTCAGTTTCAGAGGCTTATAAAGTGAATTTGTTCAGGTAGATTACATAACCAAATCGTTTCAAATAAATTGTTAGGATATAGTCTCTTCTTCTCTGAAGCTTATGCTTCTTCTGGTTTTCATTTTCGTGTTGGTTTGAGCTTGTAATTTCAATTTTCGTTTTACATTTTTCCTATGGTATTTTACAAATCTAGTGAGTTGTAGTTTATAAAAATTTGGCACGAGGATATGGTTAGGATACGTCTTGAAGAGATGCGTCCAATGATACCACTATGAGCGTCAAACTTTTCCATTTGAAGGATTTTTATCTCGTCCTATTTGCAGGCGTCTGGAGGTTAAAGATGACTTACATGTCATCTTCAACAAATGAAGGTGTGCCATTTGAAATAATTTCATTGGCTTGACCTTTTTATGTTGCATACGCTCGTTTTGACTCAGCCTCACCATACATCATCATCTCTGGCCCGTTTGATGTGCCACGTTGTTTAAATGAACCAAATCTAACGCTCCATGTTATTTCTGATTTATTTTATTTTACAAAACTTTGTTTTGATTGATTTTATTTTAAAAAATTCATAACTCCTTTATTTTTATCCAAAAATTATAAAAAATTACACAAAAATACTTTGAATTATTTCTGACTTTGTGATTATTTTTTCATATTTTTATTTTTATGTTTGCTATTTTTTATAATTTTTGGATCGTTTGCTTTATTTTAATTGGTTTAAAAATACTTTTAACACTTTTTAAATTTTGGAAAAATTATGGAATGATCCAATGATAGTTTGACAACTTATGGTGACATTGTTTGATTTTTATTTCTGACTTTTGATCGCTGGTTTTAAGAGTCTATCGGAATTACTGACTGCAAGTGCATAGTCTAACCGAATAGTTTTAAAAGATATCGAACCCACATGGACTGTGAAAAATGAAGAGTTTAAAAAATGGAGTCTCCATAATAATGAAACCCTTAGGCAGCTTAAAAATGCGGTTGAGTTCCTCGCGACTCATACCATGGCATTGGAGACTCAAATCTCCCTGCTTGCACAAAATCCTCTAGGACCCTTATTTAAAGAGTATATGGATGTTGTAATAACCAGTAGTGAAAAACAAATAAAAAATCCTAAGGAAAGTGATAATGAGGTTGAAGAGAGTAATAATGAGGCTGAGAAGAGTTCTGGTGAGAAAAGAGTAGAGATTGAGAAAAATACACTGACATCGTCTGAAAGGGAGGTTGTTGAGGAGGTAGAGAAGGAAACACCTATTATTGTTCCTCCTCCCTATACTCCACCGATTCATTTCCTGCAAAGGTTTGTGAAAGTCAAGATAGATTCCCAATCCAAAAGATATGTGGAGGTATTAAAAAATATCCACATCAATGCACCTTTGCCTGAAGTTTTGCATAAAAAGAGAAAATTTAAGGACCATGAAACTAGGGAAATCAACAGTTTTAAGAGGGGAGGGTTAACCTTTGAGGTGGTGGATGAAATAACTAAACCCAAACTTGAAAAGCTGATACTCAGGATAGATCCTGAACCACCACCACAAGTTCAAAAGAATGAACCACCCCATAGAAGAATGAAAAGAAAAGGTGAGGGATATGTGAGATGGCTTGATAAGTGGCTATGGAAACCAATGATGATTAAAAATTCGATCGAGGAGTCATTCTCGAGAGAATCACCACCATGAGTGCTGACACTCTTGAGTCGCCAAGCTACCAACGTTAAAAGAAGCATTGTGTGGGAGGCAACCCATGAGTTTCAATTTAATGTTTTTGCTTTTGTTTAAGTTTACAAAAAATAGATATTGATCGCTTGGCACCTATCAGTTGCATGTGGGAAACTATCGAGGTGAGCATTGATCAATTTCTTATTCCTTTTCCCACTTTTTAATGAAACATTGAGGATAGTGTTTGGTTTAAGTGTGGGGAGGAACTTTACCGCTTTTCATTTATCACCTCTTATTTTGGTTTATTGTTTTCTAGTTTATTGTATTTTTTAGGATGTTATTCATTCTTGGTATTTGGTCGAGTCATTACATGTGATGTCGAGTATGTATGCCTGTTTTTCAGTTGTTATTGAATTTCCCCAAAATTTTAAAATTTTAACCTTCAACATAAAAATTTCTTGGATGCATGGCACACACACTCTGAAAGCATATAGGTTATCACATTTTAGGTTGTGTTAGAAAGACTTGGGAAAGTTTTAATAAAATCGATGCTATTATGACACCCAACCCCATCATTATATGATATCAATTTGGATACCCATTATGTCAAGACCTTAGGCTCAAGTTTTCAAAGTAGCTCTTAAGTAGTTTATATTAGCAGTCAGCAACATCTTAAGCACAAACTACGTAGGGGGTCGATGAATATAAGTGAACGATCCCGTTTTTAATAAATAAATGATTTAATTAAAAAAAATAACCTTCTAAGTTAGGTGACCCTCACCCAATTATTTAGCCCAACGGTTGTTAAGCCTGTAAGGATTTAATAATAAGCATCCATTGTAGATTGGTCTAGAGGTCACTGGTATTGGACTTTATAGGGCGGGCTATGGTATGATCCCCCGCAACCGCAGTTGGGAAAAAGGGGGTTGCACTGTTTAAATACCAGAACCCCGTGCTAAAGACAAGAAAAGGATTATAGTCACTAACCGATTTTCCCTACTATGTGTGTGTACAGATAACAGGCTTAATGTGATTGCACTTGAATGAATAGAGTGAAAGGAAAAAATGAGAGATATAGGTTGAGTTATAATGCCATGATTCGAATTGGTTTGCATAATGAGGAAGTCTCTGAACATTGTGTCGTTACAATGTCCTTGGTATTGTATGTTTAGTACCTATCGATCTAACATTATCCTGACAGCCACGTATGATTAGGATTCGTGTTGTTCCCTTGTTTTAAATTGCGCTTAATAATTTCTTTTACCATGTTGGTTGATTGTTTGAGGACAAGCAATGGTTTAAGTATGGGGGAATTTGATAACGCGAAATTATATTGTTTATTCGACTTGACTCGGATACATTTTTATTACCATTTTTTGTTTATTTAATAACGGAATTTCTATTCCATTTCAGGTATTTCAGTTACATGCTAAGAAAGAGCTCTCATGCGAAAAAGAGTAAGAAACGTGCGAGAAACTAAGAAGACAGAGCAAAAGAATAGAAAAAAAATCTAAACTTGGATATGTGGCCCTCGCCATACAACTTGTGGCCCTCGCCACAACTTGCCAAGAAGCGTGGCCCTCACCACAGCATGTGTGGCCCTCGCCACAACTCTAATATTGCAGCCACATATTTATTTTCTTACAGCCTTCTCCATGCCCACCATCTCACCCACTCACCCCATGATTTTCTCAACTTCTCCAACCATTATCTCAACTACCTCTCACATGATAACTTTCAACATTTCTCACTATATAAAGGACCTATAATTCATTATTTGGGGCATCCAAGTTTGTGCACGAAAGCGCTATTCATAGTTTTAGACAGAAATCACTTTCTAAAAGTGCTAGTTTATCACATCAGGAAACTACCACATCATTAGTATTAGGCCTACAATATGTGTAATGCTTGAATCAAATCTCGCTGGTTTAATAGAAGTTATTTCGGTTTCATCTTTATTTCAAGTCTCGCAATTTATTCCCAACTTTTACAGGTTTCCTATTATTGCTTTATTATTATTATTTTAGTTTATCATTGTTAATTTGGTCATCATGTTGTTCTTAATTGCAATTCTTATGTTTAATTCACTTTCATTTAACAATATGTCTAGCTAAATAGTTTTGAGTGTGGTATGTGAGAACCGTCATTTTCGACGGGACTCGGTAACGAAGTTGGCTTAATTATTTGTTTCAAAAATTCAGTTCCAGTTTTTAGTTTTTATATTTAATTAAATTTTCTTTGTCATGAGAGTGAGAGGCTTCTTAACACAGTTTTGTCACGAGAGTGAGAAATTAACTAAGGTTCGAGTCGACACTGCGAGAGCGTTGGGGTCAAACCGGATAATAAAAATAGGACATCAATCTTAAAGAGGGTGAGAGTGCTTTAAGTATCGATTAGGAATTGTTCAATTTTCAAAACACACTCCTTAATTAAAATGGGCGAGCAAGAGATAGTCTCATGGTTAAGGAATGTGGCTTTATTCAAAACCACGAGAGTGTGAGGTTCATTCTTTAAATTTATATTTTCTACTAAACACATTTTTAACATTAGTATAAGCCAATGAGTTACAGAGTCCCTGAGGTATGCGGTATACACATCCCGGCCACTCTTTTCTTATATTTCCTTAATCTTATTTTATTTCAGTTTTAGTTCTTAGTTTCCCCTAAATAAATTATTCATTAGCCTTAGCTTTACAAAGCAACGAAAGATTACAATAGGTTGATATTGGTCTCTGTGGGTTCGACAATCTTTTATATTACTTCGACATTTCAGTGCACTTGTAGATGCATCAAACATCCCTGTTGTCACTTTAGTTTTCTCATTGCTAATGAAAAACCCTATCCTCCTTAGGCTTCCAATCATGTTTCCAATAGAAGAAACCTCTCCAACTCTTCTGAACTATCCTTACAAACTTGATTAAGATATCAAGTTTTAGGATTAATAGAGTCACTTCACCCTGTAAGTCATAGATGGTTGACAATCCTTCATTCTTTTAAGACATAAGATCAGAAATAAACCACCTCCTATTTCTTCATGGTTGACAACCCTTTTATTCTAGATACACAGATCTTTGAATAAAACATCCAGCACATCACGAGATAATTCTTCAAACCAGAAATCTTCATTAGAAGTCCATCTTCCAGTCTAACCAGTAACATCCTTAGAAAATTTATAATCAGGAACACTTTCCTAATTAATCCAAGAAATAGAAAACCCATACAATTATTCTTGAGATAAGTAGGGCATTCTGCTCCAAAAAGATCTAAGGTCATCACACCCATATGAATGCTTTGGCATTGATTTATCTACTCCAATTCTAGCCTTTTCTTTAGCATCATAGACTTGTTGAAGTCATTATAGATTTTCTGGACATTTGGTCTAGACATTCTGTTGTACCCCAAAATTTGCCCTCTCTCTTTTTCACAAGAAATCACAACTTCGGGCTTTTCCTGATTTTTCAGATTGGCTTAAGAATCGGTCAAACAGACTTTTCTCATCAGACAAAATTAGGGTTTTTCATTGATTTTGGATCTTTCAAGCAGATTATTAGGGTTTCTTTTGATTTGTTTGAGTTTGGCTCAGGGTTTGATCAGGCGGACGTTTCTTTGACAATAAATCCAGAATTAGGGTTTGCGCGCACATTCTCAGAAGGAATTAATTCTACAGTTCTTTTCAAATTGAATGTCACATGGTTTTGACGTTTGTTCAAGATTTCTGTTTGTTTCCCAAAACCTAAACATCTGGGATAAAAGGTTGAGGCTTCTGATTGAGAGTTTGAAGTGTTGGGTTAATCAGTGAAGTGAAAGACGTATGGACGTTTGTTTGTTTAACTGTGCAATGCTTTTGGTTATTTGGAACGCCGGACGTTTGTTGATTATTTATAATTTCTAAGTTAAAATTATTTGGATAACTTCCAATTATTATAATTCAAGAAATTTAAGTAATTAAATAAATAAGTGCAAAAGAATTAAAAGAATTAACTGAAAAAGGATTTTTTATTCATTTTCAATTGTTGTTACAAATGTTTATTTGATACAGTAAATTTATTTACAGTGTTACAATGACATTTATTACAATGATTAAAAATAAATTAAATCTATATCCTAAGTTGCTTGAAGTCTTCATCTTCTAGTGCTGCTTCCCTTGCCCCAATTAATATTCACCTGCAAAGCCAGAAGAAGAGAAGTCAAACACAGATGAATTTGGAAAAGTATTTTTCAGACAGTTAATCAAAAACTCATCATTAAAGGTGTTGGCCAAAATCAGTTTGTTCGTCCTCTCTGCAAATTGCAAGAAGATGTCTCTTCTTGGTTCACAAAGAGGAAATTAAATGTTTGCAAGCATGGAATTAATTAAATACAAGGCTGCCTAAAAAATTCAAACAAACTGCACATGGACAAACTGAATATGCCAAACAAATTACAAAGTTCAAACTGAATAAACAAGTTCCAAAAGTTCAAAATGCCAAAACCAAGTCACAAGTGTAAAAAATGGCAAACTAAGTTACAAGAAACTGTCAAACTGTCAAAAGTTGTCAAAGAAGCTATCAAACTGTCAATGCAGAAGAAAGTACACAAAAGGCAGAAAATCTGGAAGTAAGAAGATATGCAGAGAAAAGCCAAATTGCAAGCAAGCTTGTAAAAGCACATTATCATCATTTTCCAGCCAACACCTTTTCAGAAAGGTACTTCTAAAGCATTAAAATATGCTTTTCTGAAGAGAGAGAAAGAGAGAAGTAGAGGCTTACAGTTTTGCAGGCTTAGGAGATAGAAATATAACAAATCAGAATAGTTCAAGGGAGGGCAGAATACAAAGAACACAAGATATCACAAAAACTGTAAACACATAACACAGCTTGTAGCCTCAAAAACTGCCTTCAAGCAAGCAAGCAAAAAACCTTAAACCCCAGCCTCCCTGAACAACAAGCCTAAAAGCTTGTTCATTTTCAAACCTGCATAAAAACTTCAAGCCTGAACCAAAAAAGATTCAAAAAAACAAAACTCCAAACCTGTATTAAAACAACGAGCAAGCCTGTATAGCACCTCATGCCTGCCTGAACAACAAACCTAAAAGCTTGTTCAATTTCAAAGCCTGCATAACACCTCCAGCCTGCCTGTATCCAAGAAAACCTGCATAAACCTCAGAAAAACTCAGTAACCTGCATACCCACTGTTGTACCCCAAAATTTTCCCTCCCATTTCCTCAACATTTTCTCACCACAAGACCCTTGGAGCTCAAGATCCAGTTAGGGTTTTGCTCTGCTCAAGATTCCTCCTTGCACTGTTGACCCAAATTAGGGTTTGTGTTTGCACAAAGATGTTTTGACCTAAAAGGCCCAATATGACGTTCATGCTTCACATTGGACTCCCAAGTTTATCCATACCAAGTTTCAAGCCTTGATTCCAATCTTGGCCCAGTCAATTGGACAGTTGACCTAGAAATCAGTTGTATTTGGGAAAAAGTCAACTGTGGTCAATTGATAGTCAAACCTCATGAAATTTGACCCACATCAACATTTTGAACTCATATGAACCATTTGGTCAAGTTTGGATCACAATTCCACAAGAAATTTGATCAGATCACCAAAAGGGCAAAATGGTCATTTTTAGGGTTTTGACTGCACAAAGGCAATTTTTGACTGTTGACCTAACCAATGGCAAACCAAGCTCACATATGGACTCAAGTACCCCTTGGAATTGTCTTGACATGTTCAACAAGTTCAAAAGATCCCAAATGCACAAGATTGACAGATGAATTTTCCAGTCAACTGAGCCAAATTTGACTGTATACTGAAAAGTCAAACTTTGACTTTTTGATCAAAATCAAGTGTCAAGATTTATTTTTCATCAAGACATGTCAAAATATGAAACTTGTTCATCAAGAAATCAAGAATTGCAAATTAGGGTTTAAAATGAAGAATTTTCATAACTTAGAATTTTTCTAAGTTATGAAAATCCCTAATTTTTTTCCTAACTTTGTCCCATTATTTCATCAAGATACATTTGGATTCAAGGAAAACTAAAAACATGAAAGTTATAGTCCATTGAAAAATCTACAACTTTGATTCACAAAGTTTCCTCAAAAGAAGCTTGTAGCTCAAGTTATGAGTTTTGGAACAAGGGTGCAAAACATTCTTAACTTAGAAAAATTTTGACCTATTCTAGGCAGGATTTTTGCCTAACTTCATGGCCATTTTTCACATGCTTCCACTTGGAATTTCAATTTGCATTAAAAAGATGGATTGTATTACACATTCCAAGCTTTCCAAAATGTCCAAGAACTCATCAAACAACCTTGTGGTTAGAGAGAATCGAATTTGGCAATATGAGCAAAAGTCACTTTGATTCATGGCCAAAGGCATGTTCATAACTTGTGCATTTTCAAACTCAGCATATGCAAGCTACATTACAGGCCTCTAATCTAATTTACACTCATAAATTTAATGTCAATCCTTTGTGTTTAAGCCTTATCTTGTGTGTTTAACCATTGCATACAAGATTGATCCATAAATGGAAAAAGTACATTATCCATTTTTGAAAAGGTGAACTTTATGTCAAGTTTGCAAATCAAGAAGTACAATGCAAATCCTTTTGGCACAAGTTCAGGAACATATCCCACTGATCAAGACAAAGCTTTGCAGCACATTTGAGGGGCCTAGAAAAGCTTGTAACAAGACTTGGCATTTTTGACTTACATGAGAAGAAACATGGCATATTGATACACAACTCTCATTGCTGCAAGAACTAGCTTAGACAAACTTGTTAGACACATTCCAAACAACATAACTGAGCTAAGGCACGACCAAAACACCCTCCATACCTCCCTAAACCTCAAAACACCATCCTACTGCAGAAAACAGAGTCACCTCTGCAGTTGGACTTCCATAACTCAATCCACTCGTGCATTTTTGTTAAAACCAGTTCATACACACTCCATACCACATATACAAGCTATCCCAAGCATTGGACACGACCTATAACACCTCTAACCAACTTCACCATTTTCACTTTTTCTGTTTTGCAGGTTGATTGCTATAGCTTGATTCACTTGGTTTCAAAGCAAGCTAAAGGTTGGAGAAGCATCCCTGACCTTCAAGCAAGCTGTAACAATGCTCACCTTGCCTTGAAAGTGCCTCCATTGCCAGACACGATCCAAGCTGAAGAGGTAAGTTCATGGACTTCTATCTCCCAATCTAGGAAGAGTTAGGTTTAGATTTATGAATGAAAAATGTCATATTCATGTCCCTGAAGCTATACATATCCTCACTTTCCATTTATATTGCATATGCTGAGAGAATTTAAGGCCTGAACATTAACAAAAACTTAGGTTAAGAATTAGGGATGGAGAAATTCTCTCTCATTTCTGAGAGTTAAGTTAAGTTTTTTATATGTATGGAATCGTGGCTTGATGTTTGACATCTTTCATGTTATAAGTTTGTGCTAAAAGTCCAGGAATCAGGATGTTTGAACCAGGAGGGAAAGGCGCGCGTTTTTGACATTTTTGTGCTGGAGGTTGAAGACAACCTCTCTTGGGCTGGGCCTGAGATATTTTTCCTTTTTGCACTTTCATTTTTCACATGCACCCCCTGGCCCATTTTGAGATATACTTGTCATTTTTTATTTTTTCCTTTTGATTTTGTTTCTATATTTTTATTTAAGCATGAAAAAATATTAAAATTATTTTTCCATATTTTTTTGCATTTTATTTGATATTTATTTGGTTTTATTTAGTTTTGTACATAAATAAACATAAATATACTTTTCTTTAAAATAACTAAAAATAATGCAAACACTTTTATTTTCTGATTTTTATTTTATTTTACCTTTGAAAACATTTTATAAAAAAATAATAAACTTTTTTTTATAAATATTAAATATTTTATTTTTGTATATATTTAATATATTTAATAAATAATGTAAATACTTATATATTTATTAGTATATTTAGGTTAAAAACACAAAGATAATACATTTTTATTTTTATTAATATTTAACTTTAAAATATCACTTTTTGATAATATACTTCCTTTTATTTATTTTTTGTACATAATTAATAAATATTGCATATATTATATAATAAATACCTTTTATTTATAAAATTAGGGTTTTGCCCTAAAAACATAAAAATACCAAAAATTAATTCATTTTATTTTTGTTTATTTGACACATGAAAAATACTTTTTTACATACATATGAAAATCATTTTTGCATCTTGCATGTTTATTTTATTTTATTTAATTATTGTGCAATTAAATACCTTGTAAAATTTCAATTTTGATGTAATAGTCTAGGTTTAATTTCTTACTAAAATATCCCCATTTGAACATTTGTACCCCCCATCCCATATTTGTGTTGTAATAACTTAGGACCTTTTATTTTTCGCATTTAAAAGCTTTCCAATTATGCCATGTTAGACTTAGGGTTTTGTATGCCAAAGTCAACCAACAAATAGTTTGACCTAAATTCAAGATAAACAAGCATGAAAATGGACAACACTAATCACACTTGCACCCCTAGGGTATTCCACTTGTTGCCTTCAAAAATGGGCCATATTGCATGTTAGGTATCTTTGGCAAAAAAACAAAACAATTAAATGATCATAGTCCCTCGATGACGCTTTCAAAAGTTGCCTAAAAAATGATCAAGTCCCTTAAAGGAAAAATTGCCCAAAGATACTTGGCACCATTGCAATCATGGTCTAAACGATGACCCGCGCCCGTCCGGTTCACATCCTAACACAAGATTGTCCACCAAATACAATGGTGGAACAAAATTGTTAAAAGGGTTAAAACATAGCAAAGATCTTTGAGAAATTTAGAGTAGACAAACTCTTGGTTACTTGCCAACTTGCAAAACAAAAACACTTGCCTATTTTTCAAAACACACATCACAATACATTTTCAAAACAACTTTCAAAAAACAATTTAAAACTTTTCAAAAGATAAGTACATATTTGTATACATCCCAACATAGATCATTACAAAGATTGCCACCACATTGGCCTCTTTTTAGAACATTTTTCAAAACCCACACACAAAGCACCATTTCAAACAATTGAAGCCACCATTTCAAACCATTGAAAATCAAGGCAAGTTGATCTAAGCAAGTAACTAAGAGCCCATGGATAACCATGGATAGGAAGAGTGCTAATACCTTCCCTTTCTATAATCTACTCTCCGAACCCAAGAAAACATCTCAAAGGTTTTTGCTGTGCTTTTTAACCTTTCCTTAGGATAAAATAAAAAGTCAGTGGCGACTCTTGCTCAACCGAAACATTTGCGAAAACAAACGCAAAACCCAAGTAAGTTCTCCCACCGTATCACACCCACAAACAAATCTGTATCCAAACCTGCATAACAAGCTCTGAAGCTTGTTCAAATCCAAACCAGAAATCAACAAGTCTGTATCATACAAACCTGCTCAAACCTCCACAAACCTGCTAAAGCCTTCAACTTGCCTTCATTTCAAATCCAAACTCAAACACATCCAAATATCCAAACAACAAAAATAGGCGCCTCAGAACCAAGTTCATCATAGGCAAAACCAATCAACATCAGAAAGAATTAACATAGCCAAATCAGAATAACTAGCAAAGTTTCAGATTTGGTAATCTCAGAAGAACATATCAATAACAACAGTAGCAAGTTCCTCAGAATCAGAATTCATCATCATTGAAAACAAAGCAAGCCAAAGAGAGGGAAACTCATAAGCAATGTTCACCACAGAATAATCATCAAAAGCATCACAGAAGCAAAATCAGAAGAAGAAAAGAAGATGCAGAAGTGAAGTATCCTAGGGTTTTCAGAAACACTTTCATCACAAAACAAAAGCTAAAAGATACGAGTACCAGAAATCCAGCAAGAACAAAGCCAACGTCACGAGCTCCCTGCCTTGGCCGCCCGAGGATACCGCCGGTCCACTCTCCGTCCTTTCCCCAAAGACAAAACCCCCAAAGGTATAATCTTCTTCTCCTTCAATCTATTGATATACCTCACAAACATAAATAATCCAAGATCGAAACGGGTAAAAGCATAAAATGTATACGAATCCAGAAACCCTAAAAATGCACGAAGAGGGAGCTAAGAGAAACGTTACCTTCTTTTCATTTCCCTGAGCAATCTTGGAGAGGAGAAGGTGGAGGTGGTATCCTAGTGGCCTGAGGCGAAGTGGAGGACATCAGAAGCTCTGTTGAGAGCGAGGAAGAGAACGATGAAGAAGAAAGGGAACGACGCCGCTCATCCAACATTGTAACCCTAATTTCTGAAACAAACAAAACGAACCCTAAAACATTGTCAAATGCATTTGGGCCTGCTCCCTCACAAAAACCCTTAAGCCCATAAATTTCTAGCGCTACACCCCCCCTCTTGTTCTCCTTCAATTCCGTTTTGGGCCAAACATAATCCCTTACAGCCCATTTATTTTCTTTATACAAATCAATCTTTTTTCTTTTTTATTTTATCACTTTATTTCCTTTTTCTTCATAACTTATTACATTAACCTTTTTATACAAAATTTTCTTAAATGCTTCTTTTTTATTTTATTACACTTAAAAATACATAAATATTAGATTTTATTAAGTTTAAACAATTTTCTCTTTAAAACTTTTTTTGTTTAATAAATCACTTTTATAAAACTTCCTAAATAACATTAACAAAATATGAAAACAATAGATTTTTGTTAAGTTAAAATATTTTCTCTTTAAAACCTTTTTTTGTTTATTTATAATTAACAAAAACACAAAAATAAATAATAATACTTAATACATTAGGTTAACATTTTTATCATGTGTAAATAATCATATGCATGTCACAATACTTTTGTTTCTCTTTTATTCTTATACCTTGCTATATTTTACATTGAGAATGCGACGATTCGGTTTGGTTGTAAATAATATTTGGACACTACTATTCTGATGAGACTCATCCCCATTTGTAAACATTTATACCCCCATCCCCGGATACTTATTTGTAATAGCTTAGACTTTAAATTTCCGCAATTTATCGCTTTCCATATACTGTATAGTAATTAGGGTTTGTATGTGAAGATTCAAAATCAACCGCTAGATAACCTAATACAAGATAAATGCATGAAAATCAATACACAATTCACACTTGCACCTCTAGGGTAACCTCGCCTGTTGCCTCGGAAAAATGCAATCATGTCCCTCGAGTATGAGACACTCTAGCAAACGTCCCTTCGATAAACAAAGATCGTTAGTCCCTCGATGACCCTCGATGTTGCCTTTGATAAAATGATCTCGTCCCTTAAAAAAATTGCTAGAGAGTCTCACAAGTTGCCTTCAATGATTGTATACGATGACCCGCGCCCATCCTGTTAACATCCTAACGCAAGGTTGTTCACCAAATACAATGGTGAAACAACACTGTTAAAAGGGTTAAAAAACATAAGGAAATATCTTTGAGTAAATTAGGGTAGATAGCTCTTGGTTACTTGATCCAAACTTGCAAAACATCCTTGCCTACTTTCAAACACACATCACAACACAACTTCCAAAAACAAAAAACATTGAAACATCTTTTCAAAAAGACAAACGCCTTTGTAAAACATTCGAGTAAAGAATTGTTACAATGGTTGCCTAGACAAGGCATCTTTTTCAAAACATTTTCAAAACCACACACACAAAGCACCATTTCAAACAATTGAAAAGCAAAGGCAAGTGATCTAAAACAAGTAACTAAGAGCCCATGGATAACCATGGATGAAAAGGGTGCTAGCACCTTCCCTTTTCATAATCTACCCCCCGAACCCACGAAAACATCTCAAAGGTCTTTCCTGTGCTTTTTGACCTTTCCTTAGGATAAAATAAAAAGTCGCTGGCGACTCTTGCTAAACTGAACAAGTGCGAAAACAAACGCAAAACCTCAAGTCAGTTCTCCCACTGTATCACACATTCTATCCAATATCTTCAACGCCTAATTGAATTTCCTTCCAAGTAACACAATAGTAATAAGAAACCCTTCATTAGAGACCAGGGCACAATTTTCTGAAAGTTGGAAACAAAAAGAATGCTCTTGTTATTCTTCAATGGCTTGTCACTTTCATGTCAAACCTCTTGATTAGAAACCTGAGAAAACTTCTTCTTGATCATCCTCACATCTGAATTATTTTTTTTCCAAACACACTTAGATGTGCCTTTATGAGTGGACTTGAGAAATTACCAAGTATCTTTGGCTATAATATAAGTGATTCAGAGAGCTTAATAATTCCATAGATCATGAAGTTGATAATTTCATAGTGACAAAGAGCCAACTCAAACTCTTCCCTTCTATCTCTTCAGCACCAGGAACCTCCTATCTTGATAATTCTTCAATATCTGCCATCCATTGACAACCAGAATGCTATCATTCCAGACTTCCAAAAAGAACAATAATACCACAAAAATAATCCCTGAAGCTCACCCAATAAACCAGGGTGCCTGCTCTGATACCAATTGAAATTTTGGTACAGGAAGCACATGTTAAAACTAATATCCCAATATCAGAACAATGTCAAGACAAATGTTACAACATTTGTTGATAAACTGAACATATTTATCAAGATGTAAGTGATACTGAAATAAAATTACAGAGTGATAAATAACATAGCTAATTATTAATTTAGTTCGGTGAAACATCACCTACATCTGAGGGCTACCAAGCCAGGAAGGAAATTCACTATTAGAAGTATTAATTCAAAGCCTAAATAATTCTAGTTTACAACTTCTCACTTAATCATTGTTCAATGTAACTTCTACCTAAAAATGATCATCTAGATATGAGAAATCCCATCTCACTCCCTAAATCACATCAATGATATATAATAGTCTCGATCCCAGTAACTGTATCAAAAAACAACTCAACAAGAAGTTTACACTTACAATACAAAGATACTTAGCTAAGACTCTTAACTAAGAACAATACTTGGTTTTTCTTAAAAGCTTCAACCAAGAACAATACTCAACTCATTACCTAAAGGCTTCTCAGTGAGAACATTATGTCTACCACAAGTATTAAAAGATACAAGGATGACTTACACCCATACAAGAGACTCTCAAGACCTAAGACTCTAAGCTTCCCCTAATTTAAAAGTTATTGAAAGTTATTAATTGAAAGAATTGATACATTAGGTTTAGGTCTTCTATTTGAATACACCTCTGTAGTCCATGGACATTAAAATCTGCATCCAGATATTTCTTGATCCGTAAGCTGAGTGATGCACCAATTGTGCAGCAAAATCTCCTTAAATCTTGGAATAAACAATACAAAGTTTTATAAATTTTCTAAAGGCCAAATTTAGAAACTTAAGTTCAACTGGAGATATAAAATTGTTCCAGATAAAATCTTCTTGACCTGTGAAATTTACTGACATATATCCAAAAGGAATATCATAGAATCAAATTAAATCTGTCAAGATTTAACCAACAGCAGCACCTGTTGTACACAAACTAGGATGTCAAAACATCTTTCTTTGACATCTGGTTGAAAATACATAACAGTTGAACTGTCATGACAGTTGAGGAAGATGTTATAACATCTTGCTCAACATCAGTAGAACCATGTTTTACCAAAATTTATCCAATCATAAAACCATGGAACTAACAATATATTCATGAAATGTTTAAATTTGTAGATTAGGAAACAACCTGAGGGATATGAGTGTGGGTACTACATAATGAAATACATGTTTAACATTGTCTCTGTCGGCATTGTTTATTCGTGGGATCAGGTATATATAATTTCATGAAATATGTTTACAATAACATATTAATATTAAATTAATTTTCTATTATAATTCAAATCACGTGATATTCAAAATTTTCACTTGTTTATGTAGAAGTTCAAAGACAGGACATCTTTCTCTCCAGATGACTTAGACGACGCCCGTAGACGTTGGTCGTTTATTTTCAATTTTTTGGTTGAAAGGGGGGGGGGGGGTATTGTATGACTTTGTATTTGATAGTTGTAAATATATTTTTGTTGCTTAATTTGATATTTATGAATATTTAGCTAATATATGTATAATATATAGGTTATATATTTTGTATGCATGTTATAATATACACGATATTTTGTATACATGTCAATTATTAAAAAAATACAGGTTTTTAATATATGGAAAAACAAAATAAATTTAAAAAACAAAATACTTAATCACGATTATTTATGCCAACTGTTGTTAAAGATAGAGCGCAAAAATATTATAAACCATACAATCACTGGGTTTCGAACTTATGACCTTTCGCTTTATATTGCAACAGTTGTATAATTTGACTGTTGTGATATATAGCGTGTTACCTAGTTTATCATAATGGCCATACGCTTGTAATGGAAAACATCATACATACAATAACACCTTACCTCACAATGATTGGTTGGACGTGGTTGTATCCCTTTTCCAACCGTTATGATATGTGTTTTCCGTAGTATTGGCTTCAAGAAAAAAGATTTGAATCAGGAAACAAGACTTGGATATGGAGGTTTTTGTCAAAAGAACCACAAAGGAATGGATGAGTCCATATATCAACACTGTCAGGAATCTGAACCGTTGAATGATCAACCTCCTAAGAAAAGGAAAGGTAAGATTATCTCTATTTCTGAGTGTTGTATTTTGTATCCTGATATAGATTATCTTGTTTCCATTAAAAAAATGGTTAGATCTCACACTAAACACCCCATGTCAAACTTTATATCATATTCAAATTTGTCTTCATCTCTGTCTTCCTTCACCTCAAAATTATCTAATGTATAAATTCAAAAAAGTATACAGGTTGCTCTAGAAATTCCAATGTGGAAGGAAGTCTTACTTGAGGAGATGAAAGCTCTTGAAAATAACAAAACTTGGAGTGTTACTACACTACAAGATGACAAGAAGACAGTTGGATGAAAATGGGTGTTTACTGTGAAGTATAATTCACATGGTTCAATTGAAAGTTACAAGGCTTGCTTGGTGGCTAAAGGATTTACTCATACCTATGGAATAGACTACTTGGAGACATTTGCTCATGTTGAAAAATTGAACATTGTCACAATTCTTTTGTCTCTTACTGCTAACATGGATTGGCCCCTACATCAGTTAGATGTAAAAAATGTCTTTCTCAATGGTGATCTAGAAGAAGAAGTATATATGTACATTCCTCCTATCTTTGAAAACAGATTTGGATCAAATGTATGCAAACTAAATACATTTTTGTATGGATTAAAGCAATTCCCTAGAGCTTGGTTTGAAAAATTCACTTAGTCCATGAAGAAACAAGGGTACATTAGACTAACCACACCTTGTTCACAAAGTTCTCTCACGATGGGAATTTTTTTTGCCCTGATTTTCTATGTTGATGATATTTTCCTTACTGGAGATGATACAGTCGAAATGGAAAAAGTAAAAGAGAAATTAGCAGTAGATTTTGAAATCAAGGACTTGGGATTCATGAGATATTTTCTTGGTTTGGAGGTTGCTCATTAAAAGAATGCTATTGTGGTTTCGTAGCAGAAATACATTCTAGAATTATTGAAAGAAACATGAATGAGTGGATGTCGTCCTGCGGATACCCCTATGGATCCTAATGTTAAACATTGAGGAGAATGTAATGTTTCCTATTGATATTGGAAGATATCAGATATTAGTTGGGAAACTGATTTATTTATCACACACCTGGCCTGATATTGCTTTCTTATAGTTAGTGTAGTAAGTCAGTTTATGAATTCTCCTTCTGAAGAACATCTTGAGGAAGTCTTTAGTTACTGAGATATTTGAAGGGAAATTTCGGAAAAGGCTTATTTTTTAAGAAGACTAGTGAAGAAAATATGTATATCTTGATTGATATGGATTGAGTCATAAATAGAAGATCAACCTCTAGATATTGTACCTATGTTTGAGGTAATCTTTTGACATGGAGGAGTAAGAAACAAGGAGTTATAGCAAGAAGTAGTGTAGAAGCCGAGTTTAGAGATATGTCTCAAGGTATTTTTGAAGGATTATGGATCCTTATATCTCTAGAATAACGTAAGATGAAAATTGAGCTTATATTGAAATTATACTCTCAAAGTATAGATGTTATTAGCATACCTCATAACCTATTTCAACATGACATAACCAAGCATATTGTGATTGATCCACGCTTCATAAAGAAGAAGTTAAATGCTGCAATTATATGTCTACCTTTTGTAACTTCAAGTCAACAAACTGCAGATATCCTGACCAACCTTTGAGCATTTGATAGACAAATTGGGCATGATAGACATTTAAGCACCAACTTGAGGAGGTGTTGGAAAATACATTAGTCTTTTATTTCCTTTTTTATTGTTTTCTAGACAATTTCATTAACCCCATTTATTTTCCTTTAATTTCCATTAAGATAATTTATTGTAATTTATTGTATCCCATATTTATAAATCAGCTTTGAGTCGAGGAATAAAACATAACATCATTTTACCTATTATGATGTTAAAACAAAAAATTTATAAAATTTATAAAATTTATAAAATTAAGAGAAAAAAAAGAGTTTTACTCTCGGTTGTTTCACTAAACCAAGGAAAAAAGACTACATATATATATTACCTCAGTTAGCAGTTCACCTGATGGGAAAAGTGGAAAGCACTTTCTAGTTTTAAAAATACAAAAATATTGTTGTTAGGGATTGAATTTGTGACCATTCACTTTTCCCCTCGGTTGACAGATTACCCTAGAGAAAAAGTGGTGCACTTTCCATGACAACCTTTGTCACCTTACCCACGAAACCAAAGTAAAACCCCTTTTCCAATCGAGGTAAAAACACTTATTCATAATAGTGTGTGTACAAGTCAAAAAGGATTCAAATTTAAGATCTTTATTTTCAACTTTCAAATGTAACTAAATTGTTGATATTTATAAATCAACAACTTAAAAAAATGCTAGAGACATTTTGATAGTGAGTTAAAATAAACTATTATGTGGTATGGACTATTTGAATGTTTACAAAGTAAATTTATTTTTTATCTAACAAAGATTGTTGGTATACAGGACCGACCCAATCAAATTAGAGATCTCATTCTAACTTTAAAAATAGGCTTAAATTTATTTTAAAAAATACAATTATAATAATTAAAAATAACACATAAAAATATATAATTATATATTAATAAAAAAATTATAATTATAATTATTTTAACTCTAATCAATCTCATTTTTTTAATATATTAAATTTTTTATCGTATCATTTTATAATTTGTTGAATTTTTTTATAATATTTTTTTGTTTATTAATTTTAATATAAAAAAAATTGAACAGTTTACAAATTAGGGGCCCTCTAAATTTGGGGTCTTGTACTATTGAGCTCGTTGCTCCTGCATAGGGTCGGACCTGTTGGTGAATCATTGGATGAATTTGATTAGTTGGCGGTTTTGAAAGTGGGTTCGTTCGCTTGTATCGAACATTGATTTCTTGTTGTTGGATTGAGAGCAAGATTCACTAAGATGCTTAAGTAAATAAGGGTGTGTTGGGGGGCCAACTACTCCCTTTTTACTTGTTGATAACCTTTTTCACTTTCCTTCATCCGACTCTTTCGAGAGATTTCTTACTTAAGTCTTGGCGCCACCAATCTGTCTCAAATTCCTCTATTTTTCTATAATTGTGTTTGACAATGTTTTTGCAGTTTCTTTTTCTTTAGAGTACTTGTGGTGATCTTTATTAGTATTTGCATTGTGGAAAATGAGCATACAAAATTATATGCTTTTTGGATGGATTATGCACGACACTAAATTGGAATAAAAAATAGAAAGTAGGTGAAATGAATATCCAAAACAATCAATATGTTGATTGTATCACAATCGAGTTACATGAGTTGTGTAAAATGAACAATATCAATATAGTAAGAAATCTAATATTACAATGTACATGTTTAATCAACACGAAAAGCGTTTCGAAGTCTTAATCTAACAAAACCTAAAATTCTCAACAAAATCGTTATAAATATGATAAGCACTAACCGCGTGCGATTCTAAGAAGGAAATAAACCTAAACATGCAATTCTAAACAAAATTAAAATAGAGAGAAAAAAAGAAGATAAAACGCCGAATATATAGTGGTTTGAGAATTCGTCTTTGCTATACGTACTCCACTCTCCAATGATTTCCCATTAAAACTTTGTAGTTCTTCCACTATGATTTTGACAAATTTACACAGAGTTATTTTGTACAATCATAAAACTTTGTTGTTCTTCCATTATAACCTTATTGACGGCGGCGTTTGTGCTAACAATCCGGTAAAGTTCCAGCTGGAGTACAAAACAAATTGGAAAAAAAGCCATGTCTCATAAAATCTTTAAAAAATGATTTATAAACAATGAAGATTGTATTAATTTGTTTTTTGATAATGAATTTTGCAGACTATGGTTGCAATAAGAGAAGTGACAAAAGATATGATAAGGCAACCACAAGGGAGAAATGTGAATAATGTTGGTATAGGATATGATCGTTTTCTTGTGATATCAATAGGGACAGGATCAAACAAGAGTGAGAGAAAGTACAATGCTAAGATGGTAGCTAAATGGGGTGCTTTGACATGGTTATTCAACTCTGGTGCAACTCCCGTTCTTGACTGTTTCAACGAAGCAAGCACTGATATGGTTGATTATCATAATTGCGTGCTTTTTATGGTCCTTCAATCTCAAGACAACTACCTTAGAATTCAAGTAAGTAAATATGTTTTTCTCATTACTATATATATATATATATATATATATATATATATATATATATATATATATATATATATATATATATATATATATATATATATATATATATATATATATATATATATATATATATATATATATATATATATATATATATATATATATATATATATATATATATATATATATATATATATATATATATATATATATATATAGTAAAATTCTTACAAAATTTTACGCCAACCAAAATAAGCTTTTTAGTCCGGCTTCTCTAATCCCAATTACAAAATTTTGGTTTCAACTTCTAGTGGCAAATCTCTACCCAAGAGAGAAAGACCTGAAACACTTACTTGGTATGACAAATATCCCTTGCTATTCCTCACCTACAACATCAGAGTTAATCTTTCTCTCACCATTTTCGACTTGAAGAAAATTATAAAAGAATTCTCGGGAGGAAATGAATTTCCTCATACCTTATGTAAGAGTTCTTTCTGAACTTTTCTATAAGTTAGGGATAGTTAGAGGTAATGTTGAAGTTGAGTGGACTGAGAAATTTGAATTTTTTGAGTAATTTTCTTTGTTGTGTTATTTTTTTATTATTATCAATAAAAAATATTTTTTCTATTATTCCCTATTCTTGTTTATTGATAACAAAGTTTTTGAGTATTACTAATTAACAAAAAACATGGCATCTGGAAAAGACGCCAAGTGATAAATCATTGAAATTTTTTTTAAATGCACCAACGAGGATTCGAATCGTGCCTTATAGCTATATTACCCCGGTTCTCAAGAAAACAGAGATAACAGGTTTATTAATATTTTTATGAATAAAAAAAGGAGCTAACTTATAGTTGTGTTACCTCAATTTTTTATAACACCGACGTAACATGTTGTTTATCTTATTAAAAAATAAAACATTTCGCTCCCAAGACATAACTTCTCGATTTTTAGTATGTTAGAGATGAAAGCTTCGTCATAAAAAGTGTTATTCGTTGTAGTGAATCTAGATTCCTCTATATGAATATGTTTACCAATCTCACAGTATGACGAATATATGTTCTTGTGTTGCAAAGGTATCTTAATGAGCCAATGATTTGTTTGTACATAGTTCCTACTGTAAACCCTTCTAAATCCACATATTTTTTGCATATATTTTACGAAATTAAATCAAATAAAATCACCAACAAGGGTGTCACGTCTTCATAAAGACATCAAATAAAACATACTGCTCCGTAACACAGATTTTCAAAACATCTAAAACAAATAATTCTTTAATATCATCGAATATCAAAAATTCAGATTATTACAGTGGACTCATAGTTTCAAAATATCTTTATTGAAAATACTTCAGAGTCTTCCTCACACTTTATCGTTCATGATTCATAAATCAAACAACTAAATACCATGAAAGGTAACTCATCATCTCAAAATAAACTCAAAAACATAATAGTTTCACAACAAACGTTCCCAACCCAAATGTTACATATCAGAGCAAGATCCTCTTATTCAACAGAAATAAATGACGTACTCTAAAGCTAATCCTCTAAGCTTTAATGCACTAATCCTGTTCACCTGCAAGTTACCCGCGTATAGAGGCAACATTTCCAAGAAGAAAGAGTGAGTAATCATAATCATTATAAAATCCATAAGGAATAGATATAGTAGTTATAACATAATAGTAAAATACCACACGCCATCAAAACTTCATGTTATACTCACACGTTCAGTTCATCATTTATTCATAGCATCATCATATCATCAGTCAACAATCATCACCAAGACATCATTAGTTCACATATTCACAAAACATCACTTAATCAAACATTATAAAATGCCACAAAGAATGTAATGCAAATTCATTAGACTCATGCATGTGGTACCAAAACTTCACTGATGGCTCAGCCACCATTTCTCCAAAGATCCCACCAATAGAATCAATTCCTGCTTAGAACCAGAGCATATCATAATATTACACTAAATCCACACTGTTGTACCCCAAAATTTACCCTCCCATATTCTTCAAGATTTGCCAAGTCAAAGCTTCAAAATTCCCCAAGGGTTGCACAGTTCAAGGGTCTCCTAACAGTCAAAAACTAGGGTTTTGGTTCTGACAAAGTAATTGAAGTTTCCAAGGGTCCAATCAAGTCCCACATGCCTACAAACATGGTCAAGAATCCTCATGCCAAGTTTCAAGACTTACAGCATAAAATTGCACAGTCAAAAACCCTAATTGCCCTACAGTCAACTGTAGGGGCAAAATTGTCATTTGACAGTCAAAAGTTCAAATTTTTGGTCAACATCTCATTTTGAAGCCACAAACATCATTTGATCAATGCTTGATCATGATTCTCAAAGCTTGGTTAAAAAAGTCTCAAGATGCAAAAGTTTCCATATTTGGACAATTGAAAAAGTCAACTGTAACTTGACCAAGGCATAACTTCCACAGGGATTATCAGAAAAATTCCATCCAAAGCTCATTTTGAAGAGAAAGACATTTCCTACAACTCCTCTTCACACTTAAAGTCCAAGAAATTCTCTCACAAAAAGTTATCAATTTCAACATTATAGGTCATTTTCAAAAGTCAACAAAAAGGGACTTTAAGTCAAGGGCCATAACTTGAGATTGGTAAATCAAAATGATATGGAACCAAATACATTGGTTAGAGGACTTCAATACCTTTCCAAAATTTCCAAGAACATGATCAAAGCTTAAAGATTGAGCAAGATATGCCTTGTGGAAGTTGGGAAATTTTTGGATATTTTGAAAAGTCAACTTTGCTTCAAATGCCTTAAAATTGCTAATGGGCCACATTTTCTTCCAAGAATCATCATCCAAAGCATGTGCACGACCATTTGGCCCAAAGGGAAGTTTTTCATCATTTTTATTTATTTATTTGAATTTTTAATGGCTAATAATTCATTTAATTAAAATAAATATGTGGAAAATACCAAACCAATGCAATCAAATCTTTTTATACATGAAATAGCCTCAAGATTTCGTGCATGATCAGATTTGGAAAGAATCATGGTAATTGGACATGATTTGAAGCAAATTTGCATGAAAAAGATTGAAAATTATATGCATGAAAATCCAATATCCATTCCATCAATGCTTTGATCCTTTGGCTCAGATTTTTTACCCTAATCATTTTATACATAAGCCTAATGCAAACCCTAATGCTAATGACCTCTAAGCTGCGCCATACATCAATAACCAAGTTTGAGTTTTTTGACAAAAATTCCAAAACTGAAAACTATATTCCAGTGTGATTCAAGCCAAAATAATCATCCTATTGCCTTCCTGAGACATCAAGAAACGTGTCTGAATAGTTTTCCACATCCCTAACGCCCAGAATTGGTGAATGGAACTCAAACTTTTTCACATTATATGCATATTCGTATTTCAATATTCAAGCATTCTCATTGCATTTTTCTTATAGATTCATACTAATTAATTGATTCTGAAGCTAACCCTATAGTTTGGTTGAGTTTTTGTGCATTGTACGTGATTTCACCATTGAAACAGGCTAGGGTTCTTCAAGCTTCGAATTGGGTATTTTTTAATACTGTAAAATTAAAACACCTTAATACCATGATCAAAATCAGGAAGCTTGGACGATTCTAACGCAATAGTCGCGCCCAATTTATATAGCATCACAGCCTAATCGCTATTCTTGAAAAGAGCATATTTTGGGGGGGTTTAAAACCCCCGCTAACCTTTTTTATATTTCAGGAAAAAGCAAAACAATGAGGAAGAAGACCCTGTGGCAACCTGCGATTGGTTGATTTGAAATTCGCGCGCGGAAGTTCCACTAACTCTTGTTTTATCTTATATTAATTGTTAGTTATATAATATTCAAAGCGCGCTAAGAACTCCAGTGGCAGGCATGTGTATTGGTAATCCCTGGGACCTGGGTTCGATTCCCAGGTCCCCCTCCCTTTCAATAATATTTTTCCTAACATCATCATGTGCAGCTTGCCCCCTGATGACCATCCTACGCCCATAATCTCAATATGCCACTTGTCCCACAATCTCCATCCAATGGCCAAGATCTGAGGTCTATGGAACGCTGCAGTCAACGCACACACACGCTAGCCAAAAAGTCAGACAAGGCCTTGCAACAAGTGGGCCTAATTGCTAGGAATATACCTCCAATATTGGGGACAGAACCCCCCTTGGTATTGTATTTCTTTCTATTTTCTTTGTTTTATTTTTATTATTTGTTTTAATTCCATTATTTTCTTTTAATTTAATAAAAATTAATTTCACATAAAAATAATATAAAAAATAAGAAAAGACAAAAATTAACATATGTTTTATTTAAATATTATCTTTTTGTAAATAAATCTCACTAATTAATTAGATTTAAATTTAGGGTTAATTTTAATATCTTTTCTTAATAAATTAAAAACTTGTAGAATTAGGGTTTTAAGTATTCTTCATTCTTTTTTTTATTTTATTTTCTCATCACTAATAATTAATTATTTATTTTTATAAATCAAATCGTATTAATTTATTAGGTTTAATTTTAGGTAATTTTCATATTTTCTTAATAAATTAAAAAATAGCTAGAATTAGGTTTAAATTTCGTTTAATTCTTTCATAAAATTCATAAATACAAAAAACCTCAAAAACAATTTCTTTTTATTTTAATTTCATTAATTTAATAATATAATTTAATTTCATTAAAAAAGGGTCCAACGCCCTCGCTTTCAATTTTAATTCCAATTCGCGCATTTATTTCTTTTCTCTTAAATATTAATGTAATTCTCCCAAAGCCATGTAACTCGGACATTTTATATTTCTCGCATTTTATTTCATTATTTTTATGTCAAATCGGGTCCTGGATTTAATTTGGCGATGTGGACCCGCGCCTTTGTAATAGTTTAGGAACCTTTAATTTTCGCTCTTTTTAACTGTTAATAATTGCATGCAAGAATGAATGTAAAAAAAAAAACAAAAGCGTAGATCACCAATACATGACAAGAAAAAATATCTGAACATGACACACAAATCACACACCACCCCTAGGGTACGCCTCACTGTTGCCTTGCCTCGAAAGGTGATCGTCGAGTAGAGGATGTCTTAGTAAGTCCTCATGATCCGGGAACCTGGCATGAGGGTAGCTTCTAAGGTGTCTTCCCATTGCTCTGGTGATCACCATGTCCCGAACCTTCGAATTGACCCGAACACCTCCAACGGTGGTGCTACCTACCTCTCAATGGTGGGACGGCATTACTTTAAAGGACATTTACACAGACGAATTCCTTAGGGTAGGTAGACGACTCTAGATACTTGCTCTAATTTCAAAACAAATTCAAAAAATACTTTTCACACCGACACCTTTTCAAAAGCTTTCGAAAGCAAATTTTCAAACACTCTTGAGGACTGATACAAGAGTCAAACTGGAATTTTCAAAGAAACTTTTTTAAAACCCACATTGAAAAGCAAACAAACCATTTTTGAAAACACAAATGAGCAAGTATCTAAGAGCCCATGGATAACCATGGATAGAAAGGGTGCTAACACCTTCCCTTTCTATAATCTACCTCCCGAACCGAGAGCAATCTCTTTAAGGAATTTTTATGTGCTTTTGTCCTTTCCATTTGGAGAAAATAAAAGACGGTGGCGACTCTTGCTTACCGCGACATTTCGCGAACCAGCGTTAAACAGTCAGTTCCAGATCCACCGATCACACACACTATAGGTTTGAGGTCATCACTATACTATCATCCTATCATCATCACTGGACCAATTTTCCTAACAACATCACTGGGCAGAAGTCCTAAAATATACCATGAATGTATGATGCGCAACATCACAATAAATATGACCACGACTAGTCAAAATGCATCATTCATTCATGTAATCATAATAAGGTCATCACATACATCATATATGGCATCATCACGACATCATTAGATCATCATACCAACAACATAGTATCATCCTAGTGTGAACAACTCATCAAACAACACACGTCACTATAGTCTATCACAGAGAAGTCCAATTTTATCATAGCATAGTGTTGTACCCCAAAATTTTCCCTCTCATTTCTCAAGAATTTTTCTCACAAGGATTTATTAAAGTTCAAGATTGCACAAGTATAATTGAATTTTTAATGCCTCACATAGTTTCTATGAATCATAATGAATTTTCAAGCATCAAGTCAAAGAGGAAACTGTTGAAAGAGCAAAGCAGATAAATTTGATTTTTTTGACAAAATTGAAGAAAAGCAAGCTTGCTTCGATTCATACATCCTTCGATTGAGCACTTAACCTCCTTCGAGCAAGCTTGATTCAGAGGCTTTGTTTGAGAACTTAACTTCCTTCGATGCAAGCTTTGGTTTAGAGGCTTCACTTGAACATTTGACTTCTTTGGAGCAAGCTTGATTCAGAGGCTTCGATTGAGCATTTGGGCCTCCTTCGATGCAAGCTGGATTCACGAGCTTTCAATTGGGCACCTGACCTCCTTCAATGCAAGCATTCCCAGGCTTTTATTGGACTCTGGCCTCCTTTAAACTTGCTTCAAATTCCCAAGTTTCGTTTGAGGCAATGGCCTCTTGCATGCTTGCTTCATACAAGCTTCGATTGAACAAATGGTTATCTTCATACAAGCTTCGACTGAGCATTGGCTGCTTCATGCCAGCAGGCACAAGGCAATGGCCTTCTGCAGCTTTCCTTCGATTCAGAAGGCAATAGCCTCCTGATGTTTTGCTTTAATTCAGAAGGCAGTGGCTTCCTACTGGTGTCCTTCGATTTAGAAGGCAATGGCCTCCTGAAGGCTTGATTCAATTCATAAAGCAAAGACTCACCTCATGCTAGCATGCATAAGGAAATGGCCTCGCGCTGGTTTACTTTGATCCATAAAGCAGGGGCCTTCTGTATGTAAGTTTTGATTGTACAAAGATTACCTTCGGACAAAGCTTTGATTGGAGTATGGGTTTCATTCGAAGCAATATACTTCGAATCCAACTCTGAACCCTTAGAGCGACCTTAGTTAAAGAACATTGATCAAATCTCATAGCCTTATTCTCCAAATCTCACTTGTCAGGCTATGTTGCTTCCAAATCTTTACATAATCATAGGCTTACATAAATTTGTGATACATTATACAAAGGTTCGAAGCTTTATCCATTGAAATATACCATTTTTGAATGAAATGGAAAAAAGCTACGTATCCCTTTTCATAAAGATTAATTTAATCACAAAGTTGGTTTTTTGAGCTCCCAACCTGATCTTATCTGAACACAGGAAACGTCAAAAGCATGTTCCAAATCTCCTGCAAACATCATGCCCCCACTTGTACTTGAACTTGGGAACTATGGAAATCCTTAAAAAACTTGTTTCTTTCGTTTTCAACCAAACCATGGTTTGTTATCTTACGAACCTGGTTACTCCAACATCTCTAACCTTTTCTCTATAAATAGAGAAACCATTTGCAAGCTAGGCCAGACTTTGGGTGGTGTGGAAAAATCTTCAAACACTCTCAAACTCTCAAAATCTCCAAACACTCTCAAACTCTCAAATACTTAACACACTCTCAAACCCATAATCAAAAGACCACACCTTTGTTTCTGCCCTTCGAATCCAGAACTACAGAAACACAGCACTTGTTTCTTTTCTTTTGAATCCAGTCAAAGAAACACAACACTTGTTTCTTTCCCCTTCGAATCCAAGAGCACCTAGGGCAGCAACTCAAGTCCAAAACCCACATTCCAGCTCCAAGCAAGGTAAGTCCTCTTAATCTTAAACTTTTCATTTTCAAGCATAACATGTAAATAACCATTTCCTTTTATTTCAAACATCATTATTACCATTTGGTTTGTTTTCATTTCTACCTTTTCTGTTTGTCTTCGTTTCTAATCTTTTGGTTTGTTTTCTTTGTCTGTCAAACATATTTTAAGAGCTAACCTGACCATGAAACAATATTAGCATGGCTTCAACCCATGCTGTTATTTAATCACCAAATGAAAGAAAACAGGAAGTAGGTTGTGTGAATCAAAGCCTTAGGCTTCGCCCCATGCTGATATCTAACCCCAAACAAAAGGAAGCAGAAAAAGGATGTAATCAAAGGGTACATACTTATGCTGCTTTGCAGGTCCAAATGAAGGGCAAAAAGGGTGAATCGGAAGGTGCATGCTCACACTGACTTCCAGGCCCAATCAAAAGAAGCAAGAAAGGGTTGAATCAAAGGCTGCTTACTACCTGGATCGAAGAACTTGTTTTCCCTTCTTTTATTTTGTTTTGTTTTTATATTTTCTTGATATTTAATATGGTTGTAATAATGTAAGACATTTATTTTCCGCATTTCGATTGCTTTATAAATGTTAGTAATTAGGTTGTGTATGGCAAGTTAAAATCAACAAGTAGACAACCCAAATTCAAGACTAAATGCATGCAATCAAACACATAATTCACACACATGTACCTTTAGGGTAATCTCACTTGTTGCCTCGGAAAATAGTCATGTCCCTCGAATATGGGCGTTTTAGCAAAGACCCTCGATAAAAGATCGTAGTCCCTCGATGTTGCCTTCGGTAAACGATCTAGTCCCTAACAAAAATTGCTAAAACGTCTCATAGGTTACCTTCTATGACTATACAATTGACCCACGCCCGACCCTTCACATCCAACGATGGGACTTCTTACCAAGTCAATGGTAAGATAACAACATCTAAAGGAGGAGGAAAAGAACATAGACCTTTTGAGTAGGAAGTACGCTTGTAGTTGCTTGCTTTTAAACTAAAACCATTTCCACACTCACACTTTCAAAAACATCTTCAAAAACAAACATCTCTTTGAAATATTTTCAAAAATTCCAACACTTTGTATGTATTCTTATAGAGACGAGAATCATTACAAGGTTTGCCCGTGCTTTTCAAAAATACTTTCAAACTGCACATTTTCAAACAAAGTAAGTGATCTAGCAAGAAACTAAGAGCCCATAGATAACTATGGATAAAAAGGATGCTAATACCTTCCCTTTTTATAACCTACCCCCCGAACTCAAGAAATATATCTCAAAGGTCTTTCTTGTTCTTTTCACCCTTTCCTTATTGGATAAAAGAAAAGTCAGTGGCGACTCTGGCTATCTGCAACAATTGCGATCAAACACAAAACACCCAAGTCATTTCTCCCACCGTATTACAGAACTAGCGACTCTGTTGGGGACAAACTTAAAAGTGGGGTTACCTTAGGGCTAGATCACCTTTACTTGATTTCCTTGTTTGACTTGCTTGCTTTACATTTTTGGGTCCTTGTTTGGATTATTGTTAAAGATCCTACACTCGGATCTGGGGCACCTTTTTTAGGTAAGTAGAAATAAGTCATGGAGGTTGTACGACGTAGACCGATATGGACGAAGTGATAGCTATGTTAGCGTGATACTATGGCTTGTACTAATGTTACTTGAGTCATTTAAGGATAACATTAGGCTTCCTTATAGTGTCATTAAGCGCTAACTGACCTTAGAACCTTTAATTGAACAACTTGGCCATTAGGAAGTAATGAGATAGCCGGCTTTGGTTCTGACAGAAGATTGGTTGATACTCGATGCTACGCTCATTGAGATCAGACTTTTGGGATATCTCGGCCGTAAGAAAAGATTGATTGAGCTGAGACAATGCCCAATGAATAAAGATCAGTGATATTAAGATCCCCTAGAACCCGTTTACTATTACTAGGACATGTTAAGCCAACTAAACTTCAAGAGGGTACTTACTTATAAAACTCCATGCAAGCCTAAACCTAAGGACTTGTCTTCTTTGTGTGTATATGATTATTTGTACATAACGACTTGTTTTATTTGCATACTTGTACATAACATCATGACATCATACCATAGCATTTTCAATAACCATTTCAAGGATCTCAAGGGTCTGTGATGCAAGGCTGTGTCGAACTAGACGTCCATCAAGGGGCAAGAGGATTTATTCTCCTTTAACCAAACACTGTCAAAGGCCAAAGCACGATAACTTGAGTCAAGGGCTATGACCCACTTGACATGGTGAGCTTGATTTTCGTGGAAGGACATCCACCGATACAAAGTTCTCCAATCAAAGATGTGATCAAAGTTCAACTTCTAACATCTTCGTATGTTTACTCTGTGAGATCTTTGAAAACATTGCATCCACATATCATGCATCATATCTTGACAGGTTTTCCCCACACGGGTGTCTCATCCGCTTACTGTTTATTTCAGTAGAGATGGCTCTAGAACAGACTGCCAAGGATCTTCAGACCCAAAATGCTCAGCTTCAAGAAATGTTCTTGAACCTATCCAAGGGGCAAGAAGAAGTGAAAGCACTCCTCATTGAGAGCATGACCAAGAAGAATCCTGAGGACAACATGGATGACCAGTTGGAACAACTACAAATTGAAATGGCAACCACAAAAGTCCAAATGATGGGGAAAATGGTGGGTCAGATGGCTCTTATCCAAAACTTAGCTCGGGGACAAGAAGAGCTGAGATCCCTCGTCAATAAACTTCATCAGGACGGATGCAACCATGTGGGGAAAATAGCTAGAATTAGGGATCGAGTCATTAATCAGCCTCCAAAGAGAGAAGAAGTTGGCTTGGCGGAGAGTAGACCTTTCCAAATTTCTTCTACATCACGAGCCCAACAACAACGTCGTCAATCATGACAAGGTGGTCAGCGTAAGCAAGGAAGACAATTTGCTGAGATCAACATGCCCTTGGCTCAAGCATTGCATCATATGTTGGAAGCCAAGCTGATTACATTAAGGGAGCCTCCTCAAAAACCTAACACTTCTGCTCCCAACTACAAATACAATAAAAGGTGCGCATACCACTCCAACAATCCGGGCAACGACACTAACCACTATTGGACATTGAAAAACAAGATTCAAGACCTGATTGACGAAGGAGTGTTGGAATTCACACAAGATGGTAAACTGGAGTTCTTCTGTCACCTCTCAAAGACACGCCATCTGAAGTGACAAATTTAGGCGGAGAAATTTTTGTTTAGTCGGGTTTTCAATTCTAATCTCTTTGTTTGTTTAAACACTTATCTTTGTGTCAGGCTTTGGTTACTTTCATTAAATTCATTGCATGTGTTTGTCTTGAATTAAACCATTTGTTTTCACTATATTTAAACTATGCTTTTTACTCCTTTTATGATATTTAACTCTTGTTTAAAAGTTGTAAGCCTTTAGAGGGAGGATGACGAAAACAATGCCATAATCTCATACAGTATGCTTTTGGACAGACCTTGCTGATGGTGTACAAGTGTTCTTTCAATTCCTAAACACTAGAGTTATAAGGAAGATAATCCTTAGTCAACCCCTTTGAGCCAAAGAAGTAGGAGTTTTCTTTTTCACACAAATTGAAACATTTAATCAAAACCTGGGGCAGGGTTAGTTTCTCAATTAATTCAAATGCGCATTCGGTCGCAAGCCTTCACTTCATACACAATGAATGACATCAAAAACGTCCTTCTGAATCAAAAGTCGGTGTTGGTTCCCCGTAAAATAGGCAGTCATTATCTCAAAAGAAAACCCACTAAGCAAAACCTACGAAGGAGACTTAAGAAAAATTAGGGCATCCCACTGGCTGTAATCTCAAAACAAGAGCAGTCAGACAAAAATCAGGGATAATAAATAAAAAAAGAGGTCACTACAAATCCTCGACAACATGAAAAATGTTGCAAAAATAATTGCCTTCTCAAATAAACTTCCAAGTATCTGAACCATCATTCCAGATTCAATAGGAGTTCAAACGCACAATTAATTGAGTTTAGGACTGGAGAATATCATGATGAACTGGTTGGGTACAAATACACTTTGATCCTTATCCTTTGTTTCTTAAATCGTGAGCCAGGTCACGCTACAACCCTTCAAAAGTCCTAATTGAAGCATGGGTTAGTTCGAAAGCATATTATTACAAAAGGTATCCTGACTCCTGTAAGGCTTTACTGTAAATCCTGAGTTGAATTCATATTCTTACAAAATTCTTTTATTTGCTAAAACACATTTTCAAAACTTTAAGGCAAACATAAACTTTGCATTTTTGAATATCGTTGTTTGCATATGGATTTTTGTTTGACAACAGAGAAATTCATATGACGAACATCCAATGAACGGAAATTCTCTCAAGAAAGAGAATCACTTCAAATGGGAAGACACTTCCAATGAAAAATTTCCTATAAGAAAGGGGCATGACATGTCACTGTCCAGCTCATCTGGGGCAGTCAAATCAAGATTCCAATAAATCTCTCAAGAAGTGCTGAATAACCAGGGGCAGGTATGCATTTGAATCACTTGAGGAATTGAACATGAATTCCAACAAAGAGTTAAGTACGACCGAGCAAACGTTTTTTGGAAGTACTACAATAATTATTACTAGGGGCAATGACAAATCCCTACAAAGTCCCTTTCATAAGGTGATCCCTAGTGAAGTCTCCAGAGCCACCTTTATAAGGTTATCCCCAAAGAATAATCTTCACGGATAAGGGTACAAATCCCACAAGTCCAGACTCATGGATATCCCCACAAAGTTGGATTCATGCAATCCCCAGCCAGAGTTTCAATCTCCGGAAAACCCTTTCCCCAGCGGAGTTGGTCTCAAGAAGAATCCTCGAGGAGTTCTTCCAAAAGAAACACCTCCCGAGCAGTTTGTCAAATATTCTCTTCAACAGGTTTTATTTCCCCAACAAACTACAGATTCCCCAGCTTGGGTTTTTGCCTCACAGACTATCACAAATAAAGGGACCATGACCCCTAATCCCCAGTGAAGTTGTCAATAGTCATTACTATCTCTGAAAGTTGCTGTAAAGCCTGGAACCCGACCAGATAACAGTCAACTTCATCCTTTCAAGTAAGTTACTAAAGCCTGGACCTGACCAAATAATAGTTTAAACTGCTTCAATTACTGAAACTTGGACCCGACCAGATTAAAAATTTGAGTTTCTGAAACCTGGACCCGACTGGATAATAGTTAATCTAAATGTTAAGTTACTAAAGCCTGGACCCGACCAGATAGCAGTTCAAAAGCTCCTCTTTCCCAGTAGAATTTGCCACTGTTCCAGCAAGTTGCTGCAAAGCCTGGAATTTGACCAGATAACAGTTAACTTCTTTATCCCTAGCAAGTTGTTTTGAAGCCTGGAATCCGACCAGATAACAACTAACTTTCAAGAGATAACTCCCCAGTAGAGCAACTGACAACTAAAACTCTTGAACTCTTTTCCCCAAGTAGAGATCAACACTCCCCACAGAGTCTTCTCAAACAACTCAACATTCCAAAGCAAAGTTCTCCTCAAACAACAGAACATGAATCCTCAACAGAAACATCCTAACACAAGGTCTGAACAGGAGCATACTCTTCATCCCCAACAGTAGTCCGTGATTTCATTTCCCAAGGCTCACCAGCATTTGTCAAGGATTTATTTTCCTAGACAAAGATACACTCCAATCACATTTCACATTCATACATCATATAACATACACATACAACATAATCTCATTTATTTTGAGAACATCATCACGCCATGCATACTTCTGCATGCAACTAACCCTCTTCCTTGCAGGAAAGATCAATCAAGTACTCTTTTGGATGGATTTCAGTTAATAATAGGTGAACAATCAAGTCCTCTTCTGGATAGATTCCAGTTAATAATAGGCGATCAATCAAGTCCTCTTCTGGATGGATTACAGTTAATAATAGGCGATCAATCAAGTCCTCTTCTAGATGGATTCCAGTTAATAATAGGCGATCAATCAAGTCCTCTTCTGGATGGATTCTAGTTAATAATAGGCGATCAATCAAGTCCTCTTCTGGATGGGTTCCAGATAATAATAGGCGATCAATCAAGTCCTCTTCTGGATTGATTCCAGTTAATAATAGGCGATCAATCAAGTCCTCTTTTAGATGGATTCCATTTAATAATAGGCGATCAATCAAGTCCTCTTATGGATGGATTCCAGTTAATAATAGGCATTCAATCAAGTCCTCTTCTGGATGGATTCCGGTTTATAATAGGCGATCAATCAAGTCCTCTTCTAGATGGATTCCAGTTAATAATAGGTGATCAATCAAGTCCTCTTTTGGATGGATTCCAGTTAATAATAGGTGATCAATCAAGTCCTCTTCTTGATGGATTCCAGTTAATAATAGGCGATCAATCAAGTCCTCTTCTGGTTGGATTCCAGTTAAAAATAGGCAATCAATTAAGTCATATTTTGAATGTATTCCAGTTAATAATAGGCGATTAATCAAGTCCAATTCTGGATGGATTCCGGTTAATAATAGGTGATCAATCAAGTCCTCTTCTGGTTAGATTTGTTTCTTCCAGTTAAAAATAGGCGAATCAAAGACCTCTTCTGGTTAGATTTAGTTCTTCCAGTTAAAGACAGGCGAACAAAGACCTTTTCTGGTTAGATTTAGTTCTTCCAGTTAAAAATAGGCGAATCAAATACCTCTTATGGTTCGATTTAGTTCTTCCAATTAAACACAGGCGAATCAAAGACCTCTTTTGATTAGATTTAGTTCTTTCAGTTAAAGGCAGGCGAATCAAAGACCTCTTATGGTTAGATTTAGTTCTTCCAGTTAAAGACAGGCGAATCAAAGACCTCTTCTGGTTAGATTTATTTCTTCCAGTTAAAGACAGGCGAATCAAAGACCTCTTCTGGTTAGATTTAGTTCTTCCAGTTAAAGACATGCGAATCAAAGACCTCTTCTGGTTAGATTTTGTTCTTCCAGTTAAAGATATGCGAATCAAATACCTCTTTTGGTTAGATTTAGTTCTTCCAGTTAAATACAGGCGAGCAAAGACCTCTTTTGGTTAGATTTATATCTTCCAGTTAAAGACAGGCGAACAAAGACCTCTTCTTGTTAGATTTGTTTCTTCCAGTTAAAGACAGGCGAACAAAGACCTCTTCTGGTTAGATTTGTTTCTTCCAGTTAAAGACAGGCGATCAAAGACCTCTTCTAGTTAGATTTAGTTCTTCCAGTTAATGACAGGCGAATCAAAAACCTTTTCTGGTGAGATTTATTTCTTCCAGTTAAAAACATGCGAAATAAAGACCTTTTCTGCCACCATGGATAGAATCTGTAAGCCCATCTCCGACAATTCTCCATCATCTCTCTGAATGGCATCTTTAAGCTCATTCCCTACACAATCAAGTAACACATAGTCGAGTGAAAATTTTTGGGCACTCTAGTGTTCAATCATCTTCTACCGTCAAGCTACGAACGACAACATGCCATACTCCCTTTTTAGGTTTAAGAAGATTGAACAGGGGCAGTTGTTGTACCCTAAAATTTGCCCTCTCATTTCTCAAGAACTTTTCTCACAAGGATTTATTAAAGTTCAAGATTGCACAAGTATAATTGTATTTTTAATGCCTCACATAGTTTCTAAGGATCATATTGTATTTTCAAGCATCAAGTCAAAGAGGAAACTGTTGAAAGAGAAAAGCAGATAAATTTGATTTTTTTGACAAAATTGAAGAAAAGCAAGCTTGCTTCGATTCATACATCCTTTGATTGAGCACTTAACCTCCTTTGAGCAAGCTTCATTCAGAGGCTTCGTTTGAGCATTTAACTTCCTTCGATGCAAGCTTTGGTTCAGAGGCTTCACTTGAACATTTAACTTATTTGGAGCAAGCTTGATTCAAAGGCTTCTATTGAGCATTTGGGCCTCCTTCGATGCAAGCTTGATTCACGAGTTTCAATTAGGAATCTGGCCTCCTTCGATGCAAGCATTCCCAGGCTTTGATTGGACTCTGGCCTCCTTTAAACTTGTTTCAAATTCCCATGTTTCGTTTAAGGAAATGGCATCTTGAAGGCTTGCTTCATACAAGCTTCGATTGAACAAATGGTTATCTTCATACAAGCTTCGACTGAGCATTGGCTGCTTCATGCCAGCGGGCAGAAGGAAATGGCCTCCTGCAGCTTTCCTTCGATTCAAAAGGCAATGGCCTCCTGATGTTTTGCTTCGATTCAGAAGGAAGTGACTTCCTACTTGTGTCCTTTGATTCAGAAGTCAATGGCCTCCTGAAGGCTTCCTTAGATTCACAAAGCAAAGACTACCCTCATGCTAGCATGCACAAGGCAATGGCCTCCCGCTGGTTTACTTTGATCCACAAAGCAGGGGCCTTCTGTATGCAAGTTTTGATTGTAAAAAGATTACCTTCTCACAAAACTTCGATTGGAGTATGGGTTTCCTTCGAAGCAACATACTTCATATCCAACTCTGAACCCTTCGAGCGAGCTTAGTTGAAGAACATTGATCAAATCTCATAGCTTTATCCTCCAAATCTCACTTGTCAGACTATGTTGCTTCTAAATCTTTACATAATCAGAGGCTTACACAAATTTGTGATATATTATACAAAGGTTCGGAGCTTTATCCATTGAATTATACCATTTTTGGATGAAATGGAAAAAAGTTACGTATCCCTTTTTCATAAAGATTACTTTAATCACAAATTTGGTTTTTTGAGCTCCCAACCTGATCTTATCTGAACACAAGTAAAGTCAAAAGCATGTGTCAAATATCCTACAAACATCAGGCACCCACTTGTAATTGAACTTGGGAACTATGGAAATACATAAAAAAACTTGTTTCTTTCGTTTTCAACTAAACCATGGTTTGTTATCTTACAAACCTGGTTACTCTAACATCTCTAACCTTTTCTCTATAAATAGAGAAACCATTTGTAAGCTAGACCAGACTTTGGGTGGTGTGGAAAAAATCTTCAAACACTCTCAAACTCTTAAAATCATCAAACACTCTCAAACTTTCAAACTCTCAAACTCTCAAACTCTCAAACACTTAACACACTCTCAAACCCAGAATCAAAAGACCACATCTTTGTTTTTGTCCTTCGAATCCAGAACTACAGAAACACAACACTTGTTTATTTTCTTTAGAATCCAGTTGTTGTACCCCAAAATTTGCCCTCTCATTTTCCAAGTAATCTCTCACAAGATCTCCTTTGGTTCAAGACTGCACAAGGGTTGATCAGCTTAAGACACCTCCTTAAGCACTGATGACTGAAAATTAAGGTTTGAGTTTGCACAAGGACAAATGGACTTTTAATTCCCCATATGACTTTCATGGATCATTTTGGACTCTCAAGATTGCTCATGTCAAGTTTCAAGTCTTGGATCACATTTTTGCTCAATCAATTGATCAGTTGACCTAAAATCAGTTGTATTTGGAAAAAATCAAATGTGGTCAATTTACAGTCAAACTTCATAATTTTTGGTCCATATCAACATTATGAACTCATATATGTCATTTGATCAAGTAGGGATGGATACCCGTTAATAATAGGCGATCAATCAAGTCCTCTTCTGGATGGATTCCAGTTAATAATAGATGATCAATCAAGTCCTCTTCTGGATGGATTCCAGTTAATAATAGGCGATCAATCAAGTCCTCTTCTTGATGGATTCTAGTTAATAATAGGCGATCAATCAAGTCCTCTTTCGGATGGATTCCAGTTAAAAATAGGCAATCAATTAAGTCCTCTTTCGAATGGATTCCAGTTAATAATAGGCGATCAATCAAGTCCTCTTCTGGATGGATTCCGGTTAATAATAGGTGATCAATCAAGTCCTCTGCTGGTTAGATTTGTTTCTTCCAGTTAAAAATAGGCGAATCAAAGACCTCTTCTGGTTAGATTTAGTTCTTCTAGTTAAAGACAGGCGAACAAAGACCTTTTCTGGTTAGATTTAGTTCTTCCAGTTAAAAATAGGCGAATCAAAGACCTCTTATGGTTAGATTTAGTTCTTCCAGTTAAAGACAAGCGAATCAAAGACCTCTTTTGGTTAGATTTAGTTCTTCCATTTAAATACAGGTGAATAAAAGACCTCTTCTGGTTAGATTTAATTCTTCGAGTTAAAGACAGGCGAATCAAAGACCTCTTCTGGTTAGATTTATTTCTTCCAATTAAAGACAGACGAATCGAAGACTTCTTCTGGTTAGATTTAGTTCTTCTAGATAAAGATAGGCGAATCAAAGACCTCTTATGGTTAGATTTAGTTTTTCCAGTTAAAGATAGGCGAATCAAAGACCTCTTTTGGTTAGATTTAGTTCTTCCAGTTAAAGACAGGCGAGCAAAGACCTCTTTTGGTTAGATTTATATCTTCCAGTTAAATACAGGTGGACAAAGACCTCTTCTTGTTAGATTTGTTTCTTCCAGTTAAAGATAGGCGAACAAAGACCTCTTCTGGTTAGATTTGTTTCTTCCAGTTAAAGACAGGCGATTAAAGACCTCTTCTGGTTAGAATTAGTTCTTCCAGTTAAAGACAGGCGAATCAAAGACCTTTTTCGGTAAGATTTATTTCTTCCAGTTAAAAACTTGTGAAATAAAGACCTTTTCTGCCACCATGGAGGGAATCTGTAAGCCCATCTCCGACAATTCTCCATCATCTCTCCAAATGGCATCTTTAAGCGTATTCCCTACACAATCAAGTAACACATAGTCGAGTGCAAATTTTTGGGCACTCTAGTGTTCAATCATCTTCTACCGTCAAGCTACGAATGACAACGTGCCATACTCCCTTTTTAGGTTTAAGAAGATTGAACAGGGGAAATTGTTGTACCCTAAAATTTTCCCTCTCATTTCTCAAGAACTTTTCTCACAAGGATTTATTAAAGTTCAAGATTGCACAAGTATAATTGTATTTTTAATGCCCCACATAGTTTCTAAGGATCATATTGTATTTTCAAGCATCAAGTCAAAGAGGAAACTGTTGAAAGAGAAAAGCAGATAAATTTTATTTTTTTGACAAAATTGAAGAAAAACAAGCTTGCTTAGATTCATACATCATTTGATTTAGCACTTAACCTCCTTTGAGCAAGCTTGATTTAGAGGCTTGGTTTGAGCATTTAACTTCCTTCGATGCAAGCTTTGGTTCAGATGCTTCACTTGAACATTTGACTTCTTTTGAGCAAGCTTGATTCAGAGGCTTCAATTGAGCATTTGGGCCTCCTTCGATGCAAGCTTGATACAAGAGTTTCGATTAGGAATATGGCCTCCTTTGATGCAAGCATTCCCAGGCTTTGATTGGACTCTAGCCTCCTTTAAACTTGCTTCAAATTCCCATGTTTTGTTTGAGGAAATGGCATCTTGAAGACTTGCTTCATACAAGCTTCAATTGAACAAATGGTTATCTTCATACAAGCTTCGACTGAGCATTGGCTGCTTCATGCCAGCGGGCAGAAGGCAATGGCCTCCTGCAGCTTTCCTTCGATTAAAAAGGCAATGGCCTCCTGATGTTTTGCTTCGATTCAAAAGGAAGTGGATTCCTACTTGTGTCCTTTGATTCAGAAGTAAATGGCCTTCTGAAGGCTTCCTTCGATTCACAAAGCAAAGACTCCCATCATGCTAGCATGCATAAGGCAATGGCCTCCCGCTGGTTTACTTTTATCCACAAAGGAGAGGCCTTCTGTATGCAAGTTTTGATTGTAAAAAGATTACCTTCTCACAAACCTTCGATTGGAGTATGGGTTTACTTCGAAGCAACATACTTCATATCCAACTCTGAACCCTTCGAGCGAGCTTAGTTGAAGAACATTGATCAAATCTCATAGCCTTATCCTCCAAATCTCACTTGTTAGACTATGTTGCTTCCAAATCTTTACATAATCAGAGGCTTACACAAATTTGTGATACATTATACAAAGGTTCAAAGCTCTATCCATTGAATTATACCATTTTTGGATGAAATGGCAAAAAGATACGTATCCCTTTTTCATAAAGATTACTTTAATCACGAAGTTGGTGTTTTGAGCTCCCAACCTGATCTTATCTGAACACAAGCAATGTCAAAAGCATGTGTCAAATATCATACAAACATCAGGCCCCCACTTGTAATTGAACTTGGGAACTATGGAAATCCATAAAAAAAACTTGTTTCTTTCATTTTCAACTAAACCATGGTTTGTTATCTTACAGACCTGGTTACTCTAACATCTCTAACCTTTTCTCTATAAATAGAGAAACCATTTGTAAGCTAGACCGAACTTTGGGTGGTGTGGAAAAAATCTTCAAACACTCTGAAACTCTTAAAATCTTCAAGCACTTTAAACTTTCAAACTCTCAAACTCTCAAACTCTCAAACACTTAACACACTCTCAAACCCAGAATCAAAAGACCACACCTTTTTTTTGTCCTTCGAAACCAGAACTACAGAAACAAAACACTTGTTTATTTTCTTTAGAATCCAGTTGTTGTACCCCAAAATTTGCCCTCTCACAAGATCTCCTTTGGTTCAAGACAGCACAAGGGTTGATCAGCTCAAGACACCTCCTTAAGCACTGATGACTGAAAATTAAGGTTTGAGTTTGCACAAGGACAAATGGACTTTTAATTCCCCATATGACTTTCATGGATCATTTTGGACTCTCAAGATTGCTCATGTCAAGTTTCAAGTCTTGGATCACATTTTTGATCAATCAATTGATCAGTTGACCTAAAATCAGTTGTATTTGGAAAAAATCAAATATGGTCAATTTACAGTCAAACTTCATAATTTTTGGTCCATATCAACATTATGAACTCATATATGTCATTTGATCAAGTTTGGATGGATTCCGGTTAATAATAGGCGATCAATCAAGTCCTCTTCTGGATGGATTCCAGTTAATAATAGATGATCAATCAAGTCCTCTTCTGGATGGATTCCAGTTAATAATAGGCGATCAATTAAGTCCTCTTCTTGATGGATTCCAGTTAATAACAGGCGATCAATCAAGTCCTCTTCTGGATAGATTCCAGTTAAAAATAGGCATTCAATTAAGTCCTCTTTTGAATGGATTCCAGTTAATAATAGGCGATCAATCAAGTCCTCTTCTGGATGGATTCCGGTTAATAATAGGTGATCAATCAAGTCCTCTTCTGGTTAGATTTGTTTCTTCCAGTTAAAAATAGGCGAATCAAAGACCTCTTCTGGTTAGATTTAGTTCTTCTAGTTAAAGACAGGCGAACAAAGACCTTTTCTGGTTAGATTTAGTTTTTCCAGTTAAAAATAGGCGAATCAAAGACCTCTTATGGTTAGATTTAGTTCTTCCAATTAAAGACAGGTGAATCAAAGACCTCTTTTGGTTAGATTTAGTTCTTCCATTTAAAAACAGGTGAATCAAAGACCTCTCCTGGTTAGATTTAGTTCTTCCAATTAAAGACAGGCGAATCAAATACCTCTTCTGGTTAGATTTATTTCTTCCAGTTAAAGACAGGCGAATCAAAGACCTCTTCTAGTTAGATTTAGTTCTTCCAGATAAAGACAGGCGAATAAAAGACCTCTTCTGGTTAGATTTAGTTCTTCCAGTTAAAGATAGGCGAATCAAAGACCTCTTTTGGTTAGATTTAGTTCTTCCAGTTAAAGACAGGCGAGCAAATACCTCTTTTGGTTAGATTTATATATTCCAGTTAAATACAGGCGGACAAAGACCTCTTCTTGTTAGATTTGTTTCTTCCAGTTAAAGACAGGCGAACAAAGACCTCTTCTAGTTAGATTTGTTTCTTCCAGTTAAAGATAGGCGATCAAAGACCTCTTCTAGTTAGATTTAGTTCTTCCAGTTAAAGACAGGCGAAACAAAGACCTTTTCCGGTGAGATTTATTTCTTCTAGTTAAAAACATGCGAAATAAAGACCTTTTCTCCACCATGGATGGAATCTGTAAGCCCATCTCCGACAATTCTCCATCATCTCTCCAAATGGAATCTTTAAGCCTATTCCCTACACAATCAAGTAACACATAGTCGAGTGTAAATTTTTGGGCACTCTAGTGTTCAATCATCTTCTACCGTCAAGCTACGAACGACAACGTGCCATACTCCCTTTTTAGGTTTAAGAAGATTGAACAAGGGCAGTTGTTGTACCCTAAAATTTTCCCTCTCATTTCTCAAGAACTTTTCTCACAAGGATTTATTAAAGTTCAAGATTGCACAAGTATAATTCGAATTTTAATGCCCCACATAGTTTCTATGGATCATATTGGATTTTCAAGCATCAAGTCAAAGAGGAAACTGTTGAAAGAGAAAAGCATATAAATTTGATTTTTTGACAAAATTGAAGAAAAGCAAGCTTGCTTAGATTCATACATCCTTCTATTTAGCACTTAACCTCATTTGAGCAAGCTTGATTCAGAGGCTTCGTTTGAGCATTTAACTTCCTTCGATGCAAGCTTTGGTTCAGATGCTTCACTTAAAAATTTGACTTCTTTTGAGCAAGCTTGATTCAGAGGCTTCGATTGAGCATTTGGGCCTCCTTCGATGCAAGCTTGATACACGAGTTTCGATTAGGAATATGGCCTCCTTTAATGCAAGCATTCTCAGGCTTTGATTGGACTCTGGCATCCTTGAAACTTGCTTCAAATTCCCATGTTTCATTTAAGGCAATGGCATCTTTAAGACTAGATTCATATAAGCTTCAATTGAACAAATGGTTATCTTCATACAAGCTTCGACTGAGCATTGGCTGCTTCATGCCAGCGGGCACAAGGCAATGGCCTCCTGCAGCTTTCCTTCGATTCAAAAGGCAATGGCCTCTTGATGTTTTGCTCCGATTCATAAGGAAGTGTCTTCCTACTTGTGTACTTTGATTCAGAAGTCAATGGCCTTCTGAAGGCTTCCTTCGATTCACAAAGCAAAGAATCCCTTCATGCTAGCATGCACAAGGCAATGGCCTCCCGCTGGTTTACTTTGATCCACAAAGCAGGGGCCTTCTGTATGCAAGTTTCGATTGTAAAAAGATTACCTTCTCACAAACCTTCGATTGGGGTATGGGTTTCCTTCGAAGCAACATACTTCGAATCCAACTCTGAACCCTTTGAGCGAGCTTAGTTGAAGAACATTGATCAAATCTCATAGCCTTATCCTCTAAATCTCACTTTTCAGATTATGTTGCTTCCAAATATTTACATAATCAGAGGCTTACACAAATTTGTGATAAATTATACAAAGGTTCGAAGCTTTATCCATTGAATTATACCATTTTTGGATGAAATGGCAAAAAGCTATGTATCCCTTTTTCATAAAGATTACTTTAATCACAAAGTTGGTTTTTTGAGCTCCCAACCTGATCTTATCTGAACACAAGCAATGTCAAAAGCATGTGTCAAATATCCTGCAAACATCAGGCCCCCACTTGTAATTGAACTTGGGAACTATGGAAATTCATAAAAAAAACTTGATTCTTTCGTTTTCAACTAAACCTCGGTTTGTTATCTTACAAACCTGGTTACTCTAACATCTCTAACCTTTTCTCTATAAATAGAGAAACCATTTGTAAGCTAGACCAGACTTTGGGTGGTGTGGAAAAAATCTTCAAACACTCTCAAACTCTTAAAATCTTCAAACACTCTCAAACTTTCAAACTCTCAAACTCTCAAACACTTAACACACTCTCAAACCCAGAATCAAAAGACCACACATTTGCTTTTGTCCTTCGAATCCAGAACTACAGAAACACATCACTTGTTTCTTTTCTTTAGAATCCAATTTTTGTACCCAAAAATTTTCCCTCTCATTTTCCATGTAATCTCGCACGAGATCTCCTTTGGTTCAAGAGTGCACAAGGGTTGATAAGCTCAAGACACCTCCTTAAGCACTGATGACTGAAAATTAGGGTTTGAGTTTGCACAAGGAAAAATGGACTTTTAATTCCCCATATGACTTTCATGGATCATTTTGGGCTCTCAAGATTGCTCATGTCAAGTTTCAAGTCTTAGATCACATTTTTGCTCAATCAATTGATCAGTTGACCTAAAATCAATTGTATTTGGCAAAAATTAACCGTGGTAAATTTACAGTCAAACTTCATAATTTTTGGTCCATATCAACATTATGAACTCATATATGTCATTTGATCAAGTTTGGATTACAATTCCTCAAGAAATTTGATCAGATCATCAAAAGGGCAAAATGGTCAAAATTAGGGTTTTGATTGAGATGGTGCAATTTCTGATTTTTGACCTAGCAAATGACTTATTAGTTTGAGACATGATCTCAAGGCTTCAAATACTTCATTTTTACCTAATGGCATGGCTCAAAACATTTCTGAAGCTCAATTGATTGACAGACGAATTTCAGTTAACTAATGAAAAGTCAACTGTACACTGAAAAGTCAAACTTTGACTTTTTGGTCAAAATCAAGTTTCAAAGATTACAATTCATAAAGACATGTCAAAATATGACACTTGTTCATCCAGAAATCAAAACTTCAAGATTTCATTTTGAAAATTCAAAATTTCTAAACTTAGAATTTTTTCTAAGTGTTGGAAATTCACATTTTTTTCATAACTTTGAGCCAAATTTCCACCATGATGCAAGATGATTCAAAGGAAATTTCCAACATGAAAGTTGTATATCTCAATTAGATATAAAACATTGTAGAAAATAAACTTTCTATAAATGCTTGGATTTCAAGTTATGATTTTGTGAAGACATGTTCATGAAACTTGAAAAACTTAGTGAAATTTTGCCCTAGTTTAGGCAGGATTTTGACCTAACTTCATGGAAATTTTTCACATATTTCCAAGATGAATCTTCAAAAATTTCAAAAATAGAGGTTGTAGAGGGGGTTACAAGATTTCCAAAATGTCCAAGAACTCATTGAGATCATACTTGAGCTAGGAGAATCATCGGCAAGAAGTTAGGGTTTCAAACTTGAATTACAAGCCATTTCTTGATGAACACATGAACCAAATCAATCCTAGGCTGCATAATCTTTGCTTTGCAGGCCCCAAACTTGTTTTCCACTTGTTGTACCCCAAACTTTCTCCTCTCATTTATCAATTAATCTCTCACAAGATCTCCTTTGGTTCAATACTGCACAAGGGTTGATCAACTCAAGACACCTCCTCAAGCACTGATGACTGAAAATTAGGGTTTGAGATTGAAAAAGGACAATTCGAATTTTGATGCCCCATATGACCTTAATGGATCATTTTGGGCCCTCAAGATTTCTCATGACAAGTTTCAAGTCTTGGATCACATTTTTGCTCAATCAATTGATTAGTTGACCAAAAATCAACTGTATTGGGGAAAAAGTCAACTGTGATCAATTTACAGTCAAAATTCATAATTTTATATCCATATCAACATTATGAACTCATATATGTAATTTTATCAAGTTTGGATCACAATTCTTCAAGAAATTTGATCAGATCATCAAAAGGGCAAAATGGAAAAAATTAGGGTTTTGACTGAAAAGATGCAATTTTTGATTTTTAACCTAGAAAACGATTGATTGGTTTAAGTTATGATCTCAAGGATTCAAATTCTTCATTTTGACATAATGGTATGACTAAAAAAATCTCTCAAGATCAATTGGTTGACAGATGAATTTCAGTCAACTGATGAAAAAGTCAATTGTCCACTAAAAAGTCAAACTTTGACTTTTTGATCAAAATCAAGTATCAAAGATCACAATTCATCAAAACATGTCAAAATGTGAAACTTGTTCATCAAGAAATAAAAAAGTAAAGATTTCATTTTGAAAAGTCTAAATTTCTAAGCTTAGAATTTTTTCTAAGTGTTGGAAAATTCATATTTTTTTCACAACTTTGAGCCAAATTTCCACCATGATGCAAGATGATTCAAAGGAAACTTCCAACATGAAAGTTGTAAATATCAATAAGATATAAAACATTATAGAATACAACTTATTCTAGAAATGCATGTATTCCAAGTTATGATTTTGTGAAGACATGTTTATGAAACTTGAAAAACTTAGTGAAATTTTGCCCTAGTTTAGGCAGGATTTTGACCTAACTTCATGGCAATTTTTCACATATTTCCAAGATGAATCTTCAAAAATTTCAAAAATAGAGGTTGTAGAGGATGTTACAAGATTTCCAAAATGTCCAAGAACTCATTGAGATCATACTTGATCTAGGAGAATCATCGGCAAGAAGTTAGGGTTTCAAACTTGAATTACAAGCCATTTCTTGATGAACACATGAACCAAATCCATGCTAGGCTGCATAATCTTTGATTTGCAGGCCCCAAACTTGTTTTCCACTTGTTGTACCCAAAAATTTCTCCTCTCATTTATCATGTAATCTCTCACAAGATCTCCTTTGGTTCAATACTGCACAAGGGTTGATCAGCTCAAGACACCTCCTTAAGCACTGATGACTGAAAATTAGGGTTTGAGATTGAAAAAGGACAATTCGACTTTTGATGCCCCATATGACCTTCATGGATCATTTTGGGCCCTCAAGATTTCTCATGACAAGTTTCAAGTCTTGGATCACATTTTTGCTCAATCAATTGATCAGTTGACCAAAAATCAACTGTATTGGGGAAAAAGTCAACTGTGATCAATTTACGGTCAAAATTCATAATTTTATATCCATATCAACATTATGAACTCATATATGTAATTTTATCAAGTTTGGATCACAATTCTTCAAGAAATTTGATCAGATCATCAAAAGGGCAAAATGGTTAAAATTAGGGTTTTGACTGAAAAGATGCTATTTTTGATTTTTGACCTAGAAAACGATTGATTGTTTTAAGTTATGATCTCAAGGATTCAAATTCTTCATTTTGACATAATGGCATGACTCAAAACATCTCTCAAGATCAATTGGTTGACAGATGAATTTCAGTCAAATGATGAAAAAGTCAATTGTCCACTAAAAAGTCAAACTTTGACTTTTTGATCAAAATCAAGTATCAAAGATCACAATTCATCAAAACATGTCAAAATGTGAAACTTTTTCATCAAGAAATAAAAAAGTAAAGATTTCATTTTGAAAATTCAAAATTTCTAAACTTAGAATGTTTTCTAAGTGTTGGAAAATTCACTTTTTTTTCACAACTTTGAGCCAAATTTCCACCATGATGCAAGATGATTCAAAGGAAACTTCCAACATGAAAGTTGTAAATATCAATAAGATATAAAACATTATAGAATACAACTTATTCTAGAAATGCATGTATTTCAAGTTATGATTTTATGAAGACATGTTCATGAAACTTGAAAAACTTAGTGAAATTTTGCCCTAGTTTTAGGCAGGATTTTGACCTAACTTCATGGCAATTTTTCACATATTTCCAAGATGAATCTTCAAAAATTTCAAAAATAGAGGTTGTAGAGGATGTTACAAGATTTCCAAAATGTCCAAGAACTCATTTAGATCATACTTGAGCTAGGGGAATCATCGGCAAGAATTTAGGGTTTCAAACTTGAATTACAAGCCATTTCTTGATGAACACATGAACCAAATCCATGCTAGGCTGCATAATCTGTGATTTGCAGGCCCCAAACTTGTTTTCCACTTGTTGTACCCCAAAATTTTTCCTCTCATTTATCATGTAATCTCTCACAAGATCTGCTTTGGTTCAATACTGCACAAGGGTTGATCAGCTCAAGACACCTCCTCAAGCACTGATGACTGAAAATTAGGGTTTGAGATTGAAAAAGGACAATTCGACATTTGATGCCCCATATGACTTTAATGGATCATTTTGGGCCCTCAATATTTCTCATGATAAGTTTCAAGTCTTGGATCACATTTTTGCTCCATCAATTGATCAGTTGACCAAAAATCAACTTTATTGGGGAAAAAGTCAACTGTGATCAATTTACGGTCAAACTTCATAATTTTATATCCATATGAACATTATGAACTCATATATGTAATTTTATCAAGTTTGGATCCTAATTCTTCAAGAAATTTGATCACATCATCAAAAGGGCAAAATGGTTAAAATTAGGGTTTTAACTGAGAAGATGCAATTTTTGATTTTTGACCTAGAAAACGATTGATTGGTTTAAGTTATGATCTCAAGGATTCAAATTCTTCATTTTGACATAATGTCATGACTCAAAACATCTCTCAAGATCAATTGGTTGACAGATGAATTTCAGTCAACTGATGAAAAAGTCAATTGTCCACTAAAAAGTCTAACTTTGACTTTTTGATCAAAATCAAGTATCAAAGATCACAATTCACCAAAACATGTCAAAATGTGAAGATTGTTCATCAAGAAATAAAAAAGTCAAGATTTCATTTTGAAAAGTCAAAATTTCTAAACTTAGAATTTTTTTTAAGTGTTGGAAAATTCATATTTTTTTCACAACTTTGAGCCAAATTTCCACCATGATGCAAGATGATTCAAAGGAAACTTCCGACATGAAAGTTGTAAATATCAATAAGATATAAAACATTATAGAATACAACTTATTCTAGAAATGCATGGATTTCAAGTTATGATTTTGTGAAGACATGTTCATGAAACTTGAAAAACTTAGTGAAATTTTGCCCTAGTTTAGGCAGGATTTTGACCTAATTTCATGGCAATTTTTCACATATTTCCAAGATGAATCTTCAAAAATTTCAAAAATATAGGTTGTAGAGGATGTTACAAGATTTCCAAAATGTCTAAGAACTCATTGAGATCATACTTGAGCTAGGAGAATCGTTGTCAAGAAGTTAGGGTTTCAAACTTGAATTACAAGCCATTTCTTGATGAACACATGAACCAAATCCATGCTAGGCTGCATAATCTTTGCTTTGCAGGCCCCAAACTTGTTTTCCACTTGTTGTATACCAAAATTTCCACTCTCATTTATCAAGTAATCTCTCACAAGATCTCCTTTGGTTCAAGACTGCACAAGGGTTGATCAGCTCAAGACACCTCCTCAAGCACTGATGACTGAAAACTAGGGTTTGAGATTGAAAAAGGACAATTTGACTTTTGATGCCCCATATGACCTTAATGGATCATTTTAGGCCCTCAAGATTTCTCATGACAAGTTTCAAGTCTTGGATCACATTTTTGCTCAGTCAATTGATCAGTTGACCAAAACTCAACTATATTGGGGAAAAAGTCAACTGTGATCAATTTACGGTCAAACTTCATAATTTTATATCCATATCAACATTATGAACTAATATATGTGATTTTATCAATTTTGGATCACAATTCTTCAAGAAATTTGATCAGATCATCAAAAGGGCAAAATGGTTAAAATTAGGGTGTTGACTAAGAAGATGCAATTTTTGATTTTTGACCTAGAAAACGATTGATTGGTTTAAGTTATGATCTCAAGGATTCAAATTATCCATTTTTACATAATGGCATGACTCAAAACATCTCTCAAGATCAATTGGTTGACAGATGAATTTCAGTCAACTGATGAAAAAGTCAATTGTCCACTAAAAAGTCAAACTTTGACTTTTTGATCAAAATCAAGTATCAAAGATCACAATTCCTCAAAACGTGTCAAAATGTGAAAACTTGTTCATCAAGAAATAAAAAGGTCAAGATTTCATTTTGAAAAGTCAAAATTTCTAAACTTTGAATTTTTTCTAAGTGTTGGAAAATTCATATTTTTTTCACAACTTTGAGCCAAATTTCCACCATGATGCAAGATGATTCAAAGGAAACTTCCAACATGAAAGTTGTAAATATCAATAAGATATAAAACATTATAGAATACAACTAATTCTAGAAATGCATGGATTTCAAGTTATGATTTTGTGAAGACATGTTCATGAAACTTGAAAAACTTAGTGAAATTTTGCCCTAGTTTAGGCAGGATTTTGACCTAACTTCATGGCAATTTTTCACATATTTCCAAGATGAATCTTCAAAAATTTCAAAAATGTAGGTTGTAGAGGAGGTTACAATATTTCCAAAATGTCCAAGAACTCATTGAGATCATACTTGATCTAGGAGAATCGTTGGCAAGAAGTTAGGGTTTCAAACTTGAATTACAAGCCATTTCTTGATGAACACATGAACCAAATCCATGCTAGGCTGCATAATCTTTGCTTTGCAGGCCGCAAACTTGTTTTCCACTTGTTGTATCCCAAAATTTCCACTCTCATTTATCAAGTAATCTCTCACAAGATCTCCTTTTGTTCAAGACTGCACAAGGGTTGATCAGCTCAAGACACCTCCTCAAGCACTGATGACTGAATATTAGGGTTTGAGATTGAAAAAGGACAATTCGACTTTTGATGCCCCATATGACCTTAATGGATCATTTTGGGCCCTCAAGATTTCTCATGACAAGTTTCAAGTCTTGGATCACATTTTTGCTCAATCAATTGATCAGTTGACCGAAAATCAACGATATTGGGGAAAAAGTCAACTGTGGTCAATTTACAGTCAAACTTCATAATTTTATATCCATATCAACATTATGAACTCATATATGTAATTTTATCAAGTTTGGATCACAATTCTTCAAGAAATTTGATCAGATCATCAAAAGGGCAAAATGGTTAAAATTAGAGTTTTGACTGAGAAGATGCAATTTTTGACCTAGAAAATAATTGATTGGTTTAAGTGATGATCTCAAGGATTCAAATTTTTCATTTTGACATAATGGCATGATTCAAAACATCTCTCAAGATCAATTGGTTGACAGATGAATTTCAGTCAACTGATGAAAAAGTCAATTGTCCACTAAAAAGTCAAACTTTGACTTTTTGATCAAAATCAAGTATCAAAGATCACAATTCATCAAAACATGTCAAAATGTGAAACTTGTTTATCAAGAAATAAAAAAGTCAAGATTGAATTTTGAAAAGTCAAAATTTCTAAACTTAGAAATTTTTTTAAGTGTTGGAAAATTCATATTTTTTTCATTACTTTGAGCCAAATTTCCACCATGATGCAAGATGATTCAAAGGAAACTTCCAACATGAAAGTTGTAAATATCAATAAGATATAAAACATTATATAATACAACTTACTCTAGAAATGCATTGATTTCAAGTTATGATTTTGTGAAGACATGTTCATGAAACTTGAAAAACTTAGTGAAAATTTGCCCTGGTTTAGGCAGGATTTTGACCTAACTTCATGGCAATTTTTCACATATTTCCAAGATGAATCTTGAAAAATTTCCAAAATAGAGGTTGTAGAGGATGTTACAAGATTTCCAAAATGTCAAAGAACTCATTGAGATCATACTTGAGCTAGGAGAATCGTAGGCAAGAAGTTAGGGTTTCAAACTTGAATTACAAGCCATTTCTTGATGAACACATGAACCAAATCAATGCTAGGCTGCATAATCTTTGCTTTGCAGGCCCCAAACTTGTTTTCCACTTGTTGTATCCCAAAATTTCCACTCTCATTTATCAATTAATATCTCACAAGATCTCCTTTTGTTCAAGACTGCACAAGGGTTGATCATCTCAAGACACCTCCTCAAGCACTGATGACTGAAAATTAGGTTTTGAGATTGAAAAAGGACAATTTGAATTTTGATGCCCCATATGACCTTAATTGATCATTTTGGGCCCTCAAGATTTCTCATGACAAGTTTCAAGTCTTGGATCACATTTTTGCTCAGTCAATTGATCAGTTGACCAAAACTCAACTGTATTGGGGAAAAAGTCAACTGTGATCAATTTACGGTCAAACTTCATAATTTTATATCCATATCAACATTATGAACTCATATATGTAATTTTATCAAGTTTGGATCACAATTCTTCAAGAAATTTGATCAGATCATCAAAAGGGCAAAATGGTTAAAATTAGAGTTTTGACTGAGAAGATGCAATTTTTGATTTTTGACCTAGAAAATAATTGATTGGTTTAAGTGATGATCTCAAGGATTCAAATTTTTCATTTTGACATTATGGCATGATTCAAAACATCTCTCAAGATCAATTAGTTGACAGATGAATTTCAGTCAACTGATGAAAAAGTCAATTGTCCACTAAAAAGTCAAACTTTGACTTTTTGATCAAAATCAAGTATCAAAGATCACAATTCATCAAAACATGTCAAAATTCGAAACTTGTTTATCAAGAAATAAAAAAGTCAAGATTTCATTTTGAAAAGTCAAAATTTCTAAACTTAGAAATTTTTCTATGTGTTGGAAAATTCATATTTTTTTCAGAACTTTGAGCCAAATTTCCACCATGATGCAAGATGATTCAAAGGAAACTTCCAACATGAAAGTTGTAAATATCAATAAGATATAAAACATTATAGAATACAACTTACTCTAGAAATGCATTGATTTCAAGTTATGATTTTGTGAAGACATGTTCATGAAACTTGAAAAACTTAGTGAAAATTTGCCCTGGTTTAGGCAGGATTTTGACCTAACTTCATGGCAATTTTTCACATATTTCCAAGATGAATCTTGAAAATTTTCCAAAATATAGGTTGTAGAGGATGTTACAAGATTTCCAAAATGTCAAAGAACTCATTGAGATCATACTTGAGCTAGGAGAATCGTAGGCAAGAAGTTAGGGTTTCAAACTTGAATTACAAGCCATTTCTTGATGAACACATGAACCAAATCAATGCTAGGCTGCATAATCTTTGCTTTGCAGGCCCCAAACTTGTTTTCCACTTGTTGTATCCCAAAATTTCCACTCTCATTTATCAAGTAATCTCTCACAAGATCTCCTTTTGTTAAAGACTGCACAAGGGTTGATCAGCTCAAGATACCTCCTCAAGCACTGATGACTGAAAATTAGGGTTTGAGATTGAAAAAGGACAATTTGAATTTTGATGCCCCATATGACCTTAATGGATCATTTTGGGCCCTCAAGATTTATCATGACAAGTTTCAAGTCTTGGATCACATTTTTGCTCAGTCAATTGATCAGTTGACCAAAACTCAACTGTATTGGGGAAAAAGTCAATTGTGATCAATTTACGGTCAAAATTCATAATTTTATATCCATATCAACATTATGAACTCATATATGTAATTTTATCAAGTTTGGATCACAATTCTTCAAGAAATTTGATCAGATCATCAAAAGGGCAAAATGGTTAAAATTAGGGTTTTGACTGAGAAGATGCAATTTTTGATTTTTGACCTAGAAAATGATTGATTGGTTTAAGTTATGATCTCAAGGATTCAAATTCTTCATTTTGACATAATGGAATGACTCAAAACATCTCTCAAGATCAATTGGTTGACAGATGAATTTCAGTCAACTGATGAAAAAGTCAATTGTCCACTAAAAAGTCAAACTTTAACTTTTTGATCAAAATCAAGTATCAAAGATCACAATTCATCAAAACATGTCAAAATTCGAAACTTGTTCATCAAGAAATAAAAAAGTCAAGATTTCATTTTGAAAAGTCAAAATTTCTAAACTTAGAAATTTTTCTAAGTGATGGAAAATTCATATTTTTTTCATAACTTTGAGCCAAATTTCCACCATGATGCAAGATGATTCAAAGGAAACTTCCAACATGAAAGTTATAAATATCAATAAGATATAAAACATTATATAATACAACTAATTCTAGAAATGCATTGATTTCAAGTTATGATTTTGTGAAGACATGTTCATGAAACTTGAAAAACTTAGTGAAATTTTGCCCTAGTATAGGCAGGATATTGACCTAACTTCATGGCAATTTTTCACATATTTCCAAGATGAATCTTCAAAAATTTCCAAACTAGAGGTTGTAGAGGATGTTACAAGATTTCCCAAATGTCAAAGAACTCATTGAGATCATACTTGAGCTAGGAGAATCGTAGGCAAGAAGTTAGGGTTTCAAACTTGAATTACAAGCCATTTCTTGATGAACACATGAACCAAATCCATGCTAGGCTGCATAATCTTTGCTTTGCAGGCCCCAAACTTGTTTTCCACTTGTTGTATCCCAAAATTTCCACTCTCATTTATCAAGTAATCTCTCACAAGATCTCCTTTTGTTCAAGACTGCACAAGGGTTGATCAGCTCAAGACACCTCCTCAAGCACTGATGACTGAATATTAGGGTTTGAGATTGAAAAAGGACAATTCGACTTTTGATGCCCCATATGACCTTAATGGATCATTTTGGGCCCTCAAGATTTCTCATGACAAGTTTCAAGTCTTGGATCACATTTTTGCTCAATCAATTGACCAGTTGACCGAAAATCAACGATATTGGGGAAAAAGTCAACTGTGGTCAATTTACAGTCAAACTTCATAATTTTATATCCATATCAACATTATGAACTCATATATGTAATTTTATCAAGTTTGGATCACAATTCTTCAAGAAATTTGATCAGATCATCAAAAGGGCAAAATGGTTAAAATTAGGGTTTTGACTGTGAAGATGCAATTTTTGATTTTTGACCTAGAAAATGATTGATTGGTTTAAGTTATGATCTCAAGGATTCAAATTCTTCATTTTGACATAATGGCATGACTCAAAACATCTCTCAAGATCAATTGGTTGACAGATGAATTTCAGTCAACTGATGAAAAAGTCAATTGTCCACTAAAAAGTCAAACTTTGACTTTTTGATCAAAATCAAGTATCAAAGATCACAATTCATCAAAACATGTCAAAATGTGAAACTTGTTCATCAAGAAATAAAAAAGTCAAGATTTCATTTTGAAAAGTCAAAATTTCTAAACTTAGAAATTTTTTGAAGTGTTGGAAAATTCATATTTTTTTCACAACTTTGAGCCAAATTTCCACCATGATGCAAGATGATTCAAAGGAAACTTCCAACATGAATATTATAAATATCAATAAGATATAAAACATTATAGAATACAACTTATTCTAGAAATTCATGGATTTCAAGTTATGATTTTGTGAAGACATGTTCATGAAACTTGAAAAACTTAGTGAAATTTTGCCCTAGTTTAGGCAGGATTTTGACCTAACTTCATGGCAAATTTTCACATATTTCCAAGATGAATCTTCAAAAATTTCCAAAATAGAGGTTGTAGAGGATGTTACAAAATTTCCAAAATGTTCAAGAACTCATTGAGATCATACTTGAGCTAGGAGAATCGTAGGCAAGAAGTTAGGGTTTCAAACTTGAATTACAAGCCATTTCTTGATGAACACATGAACCAAATCCATGCTAGGCTGCATAATCTTTGCTTTGCAGGCCCCAAACTTGTTTTCCACTTGATGTATACCAAAATTTCCACTCTCATTTATCAAGTAATCTCTCACAAGATCTCCTTTGGTTCAAGACTGCACAAGGGTTGATCAGCTCAAGACACCTCCTCAAGCACTGATGACTGAAAATTAGGGTTTGAGATTGAAAAAGGACAAATTCGACTCTTGATGCCCCACATGACCTTAATGGATCATTTTGGGCCCTCAAGATTTCTCATGACAAGTTTCAAGTCTTGGATCACATTTTTGCTCAATCAATTGATCAGTTGACCGAAAATCAACGATATTGGGGAAAAAGTCAACTGTGGTCAATTTACAGTCAAACTTCATAATTTTATATCCATATCAACATTATGAACTCATATATGTAATTTTATCAAGTTTGGATCACAATTCTTCAAGAAATTTGATCAGATCATCAAAAGGGCAAAATGGTTAAAATTAGGGTTTTGACTGTGAAGATGCAATTTTTGATTTTTGACCTAGAAAATGATTGATTGGTTTAAGTTATGATCTCAAGGATTCAAATTCTTCATTTTGACATAATGGCATGACTCAAAACATCTCTCAAGATCAATTGGTTGACAGATGAATTTCAGTCAACTCATGAAAAAGTCAATTGTCCACTAAAAAGTCAAACTTTGACTTTTTGATCAAAATCAAGTATCAAAGATCACAATTCATCAAAACATGTCAAAATGTGAAACTTGTTCATCAAGAAATAAAAAAGTCAAGATTTCATTTTGAAAAGTCAAAATTTCTAAACTTAGAAATTTTTTGAAGTGTTGGAAAATTCATATTTTTTTCACAACTTTGAGCCAAATTTCCACCATGATGCAAGATGATTCAAAGGAAACTTCCAACATGAATATTATAAATATCAATAAGATATAAAACATTATAGAATACAACTTATTCTAGAAATTCATGGATTTCAAGTTATGATTTTGTGAAGACATGTTCATGAAACTTGAAAAACTTAGTGAAATTTTGCCCTAGTTTAGGCAGGATTTTGACCTAACTTCATGGCAAATTTTCACATATTTCCAAGATGAATCTTCAAAAATTTCCAAAATAGAGGTTGTAGAGGATGTTACAAGATTTCCAAAATGTTCAAGAACTCATTGAGATCATACTTGAGCTAGGAGAATCGTAGGCAAGAAGTTAGGGTTTCAAACTTGAATTACAAGCCATTTCTTGATGAACACATGAACCAAATCCATGCTAGGCTGCATAATCTTTGCTTTGCAGGCCCCAAACTTGTTTTCCACTTGATGTATACCAAAATTTCCACTCTCATTTATCAAGTAATCTCTCACAAGATCTCCTTTGTTTCAAGACTGCACAAGGGTTGATCAGCTCAAGACACCTCCTCAAGCACTGATGACTGAAAATTAGGGTTTGAGATTGAAAAAGGACAAATTCGACTCTTGATGCCCCATATGACCTTAATGGATCATTTTGGGCCCTCAAGATTTCTCATGACAAGTTTCAAGTCTTGGATCACATTTTTGCTCAGTCAATTGATCAGTTGACCAAAACTCAACTGTATTGGGGAAAAAGTCAACTGTGGTCAATTTACGGTCAAACTTCATAATTTTATATCCATATCAACATTATGAACTCATATATATGTAATTTTATCAAGTTTGGATCACAATTCTTCAAGAAATTTGATCAGATCATCAAAAGGGCAAAATGGTTAAAATTAAGGTTTTGACTGAGAAGATGCAATTTTTGATTTTTGACCTAGAAAATGATTGATTGGTTTAAGTTATGATCTCAAGGATTCAAATTATTAATTTTGACATAATGGAATGACTCAAAACATCTCTCAAGATCAATTGGTTGACAGATGAATTTCAGTCAACTGATGAAAAAGTCAATTGTCCACTAAAAAGTCAAACTTTGACTTTTTGATCAAAATCAAGTATCAAAGATCACAATTCATCAAAACATGTCAAAATGTGAAACTTGTTCATCAAGAAATAAAAAAGTCAAGATTTCATTTTGAACAGTCAAAATTTCTAAACTTTGAAATTTTTCTATGTGTTGGAAAATTCATATTTTTTTAAGAACTTTGAGCCAAATTTCCACCATGATGCAAGATGATTCAAAGGAAACTTCCAACATGAAAGTTATAAATATCAATAATATATATAACATTATAGAATACAACTTATTCTAGAAATGCATGGATTTAAAGTTATGATTTTGTGAAGACATGTTCATGAAACTTGAAAAACTTAGTGAAATTTTGCCCTAGTATAGGCAGGATTTTGACCTAACTTCATGGCAATTTTTCACATATTTCCAAGATGAATCTTTAAAAATTTCCAAACTAGAGGTTGTAGAGGATGTTACAAGATTTCCAAAATGTCAAAGAACTCATTGAGATCATACTTGAGCTAGGAGAATCGTAGGCAAGAAGTTAGGGTTTCAAACTTGAATTACAAGCCATTTCTTGATGAACACATGAACCAAATCCATGCTAGGCTGCATAATCTTTGCTTTGCAGGCCCCAAACTTGTTTTCCACTTGTTGTATCCCAAAATTTCCACTCTCATTTATCAAGTAATCTCTCACAAGATCTCCTTTTGTTCAAGACTGCACAAGGGTTGATCAGCTCAAGACACCTCCTCAAGCACTGATGACTGAAAATTAGGGTTTGAGATTGAAAAAGGACAATTCGACTTTTGATGCCCCATATGACCTTAATGGATAGTTTTGGACCCTCATGATTTCTCATGACAAGTTTCATGTCTTGGATCACATTTTTGCTCAGTCAATTGATCAGTTGACCAAAACTCAACTGTATTGGGGAAAAAGTCAACTGTGGTCAATTTACGGTCAAACTTCATAATTTTATATCCATATCAACATTATGAACTCATTTATATGTAATTTTATCAAGTTTGGATCACAATTCTTCAAGAAATTTGATCAGATCATCAAAAGGGCAAAATGGTTAAAATTAGGGTTTTGACTGAGAAGATACAATTTTTGATTTTTGACCTAGAAAATTATTGATTGGTTTAAGTTATGATCTCAAGGATTCAAATTCTTCATTTTGACATAATGGCATGACTCAAAACATCTCTCAAGATCAATTGGTTGACAAATGAATTTCAGTCAACTGATGAAAAAGTCAATTGTCCACTAAAAAGTCAAACTTTGACTTTTTGATCAAAATCAAGTATCAAAGATCACAATTCATCAAAACATGTCAAAATGTGAAACTTGTTCATCAAGAAATAAAAAAGTCAAGATTTCATTTTGAAAAGTCAAAATTTCTAAACTTAGAAATTTTTCTATGTGTTGGAAAATTCATATTTTTTTAAGAACTTTGAGCCAAATTTCCACCATGATGCAAGATGATTCAAAGAAAACTTCCAACATGAAAGTTATAAATATAAATAATATATATAACATTATAGAATACAACTTATTCTAGAAATGCATGGATTTAAAGTTATGATTTTGTGAAGACATGTTCATGAAACTTGAAAAACTTAGTGAAATTTTGCCCTAGTATAGGCAGGATTTTTACCTAACTTCATGGCAATTTTTCACATATTTCCAAGATGAATCTTTAAAAATTTCCAAACTAGAGGTTGTAGAGGATGTTACAAGATTTCCAAAATGTCAAAGAACTCATTGAGATCATACTTGAGCTAGGAGAATCGTAGGCAAGAAGTTAGGGTTTCAAACTTGAATTACAAGCCATTTCTTGATGAACACATGAACCAAATCCATGCTAGGCTGCATAATCTTTGCTTTGCAGGCCCCAAACTTGTTTTCCACTTGTTGTATCCCAAAATTTCCACTCTCATTTATCAAGTAATCTCTTACAAGATCTCCTTTTGTTCAAGACTACACAAGGGTTGATCAGCTCAAGACACCTCCTCAAGCACTGATGACTGAAAATTAGGGTTTGAGATTGAAAAAGGACAATTCGACTTTTGATGCCCCATATGACCTTAATGGATCGTTTTGGACCCTCATGATTTCTCATGACAAGTTTCATGTCTTGGATCACATTTTTGCTCAGTCAATTGATTAGTTGACCAAAACTCAACTATATTGGGGAAAAAGTCAATTGTGGTCAATTTACGGTCAAACTTCATAATTTTATATCCATATCAACATTATGAACTCATATATGTAATTTTTATCAAGTTTGGATCACAATTCTTCAAGAAATTTGATCAGATCATCAAAAGGGAAAAATGGTTAAAATTAGGGTTTTGACTGAGAAGATGCAATTTTTGATTTTTGACCTAGAAAATGTTTGATTGGTTTAAGTTATGATCTCAAGGATTCAAATTCTTCATTTTGACATAATTGCATGACTCAAAACATCTCTCAAGATCAATTGGTTGACAGATGAATTTCAGTCAACTGATGAAAAAGTCAATTGTCCACTAAAAAGTCAAACTTTGACTTTTTGATCAAAATCAAGTATCAAAGATCACAATTCATCAAAACATGTCAAAATGTGAAACTTGTTCATCAAGAAATAAAAAAGTCAAGATTTCATTTTGAAAAGTCAAAATTTCTAAACTTAGAAATTTTTCTAAGTGTTGGAAAATTCATATTTTTTCACAACTTTGAGCCAAATTTCCACCATGATGCAAGATGATTCAAAGGAAACTTCCAACATGAAAGTTATAAATATCAATAAGATATAAAAAATTATAGAATACACCTTATTATAGAAATGCATGGATTTCAAGTTATGATTTTGTGAAGACATGTTCATGAAACTTGAAAAACTTAGTGAAATTTTGCCCTAGTTTAGGCAGGATTTTGACCTAACTTCATGACAATTTTTCACATATTTCCAAGATGAATCTTCAAAATTTTCCAAAATAGAGGTTGTAGAGGATGTTACAAGATTTCCAAAATGTTCAAGAACTCATTGAGATCATACTTGAGCTAGGAGAATCGTAGGCAAGAAGTTAGGGTTTCAAACTTGAATTACAAGCCATTTCTTGATGAACACATGAACCAAATCCATGCTAGGCTGCATAATCTTTGCTTTGCAGGCCCCAAACTTCTTTTCCACTTGTTGTATCCCAAAATTTCCACTCTCATTTATCAAGTAATCTCTCACAAGATCTCCTTTGGTTCAAGACTGCACAAGGGTTGATCAGCTAAAGACACCTCCTGAAGCACTGATGACTGAAAATTAGGGTTTGAGATTGAAAAAGGACAAATTCGACTTTTGATGCCCCATATGACCTTAATGGATCATTTTGGGCCCTCAAGATGACAAGTTTCAAGTCTTGGATCACATTTTTGCTCAATCAATTGATCAGTTGACCAAAACTCAACTGTATTGTGGAAAAAGTCAACTGTGGTCAATTTACGGTCAAACTTCATAATTTTATATCCATATCAACATTATGAACTCATATATATGTAATTTTATCAAGTTTGGATCACAATTCTTCAATAAATTTGATCAGATCATCAAAAGGGCAAAATGGTTAAAATTAGGGTTTTGACTGAGAAGATGCAATTTTTGATTTTTGACCTAGAAAATGATTGATTGGTTTAAGTTATGATCTCAAGGATTCAAATTCTTCATTTTGACATAATGTCATGACTCAAAAGATCTCTCAAGATCAATTGGTTGACAGATGAATTTCAGTCAACTGATGAAAAAGTCAATTGTCCACTAAAAAGTCAAACTTTGACTTTTTGATCAAAATCAAGTATCAAAGATCACAATTCATCAAAACATGTCAAAATGTGAAACTTGTTCATCAAGAAATAAAAAAGTCAAGATTTCATTTTGAAAAGTCAAAATTTCTAAACTTAGAAATTTTTCTAAGTGTTGGAAAATTCATATTTTTTCACAACTTTGAGCCAAATTTCCACCATGATGCAAGATGATTCAAAGGAAACTTCCAACATGAAAGTTATAAATATCAATAAGATATAAAACATTATAGAATACACCTTATTCTAGAAATGCATGGATTTCAAGTTATGATTTTGTGAAGACATGTTCATGAAACTTGAAAAACTTAGTGAAATTTTGCCCTAGTTTAGGCAGGATTTTGACCTAACTTCATGACAATTTTTCACATATTTCCAAGATGAATCTTCAAAAATTTCAAAAATAGAGGTTGTAGAGGATGTTACAAGATTTCCAAAATGTTCAAGAACTCATTGAGATCATACTTGAGCTAGGAGAATCGTAGGCAAGAAGTTAGGGTTTCAAACTTGAATTACAAGCCATTTCTTGATGAACACATGAACCAAATCCATGCTAGGCTGCATAATCTTTGCTTTGCAGGCCCCAAACTTCTTTTCCACTTGTTGTATCCCAAAACTTCCACTCTCATTTATCAAGTAATCTCTCACAAGATCTCCTTTTGTTCAAGACTGCACAAGGGTTGATCAGCTCAAGACACCTCCTCAAGCACTGATGGCTGAAAATTAGGGTTTGAGATTGAAAAAGGACAAATTCGACTTTTGATGCCCCATATGACCTTAATGGATCATTTTGGGCCCTCAAGATTTCTCATGACAAGTTTCAAGTCTTGCATCACATTTTTGCTCAATCAATTGATCAGTTGACCAAAACTCAATTGTATTGGGGAAAAAGTTAACTGTGGTCAATTTACGGTCAAACTTCATAATTTTATATCCATATCAACATTATGAACTCATATATATGTAATTTTATCAAGTTTGGATCACAATTCTTCAAGAAATTTGATCAGATCATCAAAAGGGCAAAATGGTTAAAATTAGGGTTTTGACTGAGAAGATGCAATTTTTGATTTTTGACCTAGAAAATGATTGATTGGTTTAAGTTATGATCTCAAGGATTCAAATTCTTCATTTTGACATAATGGCATGACTCAAAACATCTCTCAAGATCAATTGGTTGACAGATGAATTTCAGTCAACTGATGAAAAAGTCAATTGTCCACTAAAAAGTCAAACTTTGACTTTTTGATCAAAATCAAGTATCAAAGATCACAATTCATCAAAACATGTCAAAATGTGAAACTTGTTCATCAAGAAATAAAAAAGTCAAGATTTCATTTTGAAAAGTCAAAATTTCTAAACTTAGAAATTTTTCTATGTGTTGGAAAATTCATATTTTTTTCAGAACTTTGAGCCAAATTTCCACCATGATGCAAGATGATTCAAAGGAAACTTCCAACATGAAAGTTATAAATATCAATAAGATATAAAACATTATAGAATACAACTTATTCTAGAAATGCATGGATTTCAAGTTATGATTTTGTGAAGACATGTTCATGAAACTTGAAAAACTTAGTGAAATTTTGCCCTAGTATAGGCATGATTTTGACCTAACTTCATGGCAATTTTTCACATATTATCAAGATGAATCTTCAAAAATTTCCAAACTAGAGGTTGTAGAGGATGTTACAAGATTTCAAAAATGTCAAAGAACTCATTGAGATCATACTTGAGCTAGGAGAATCGTAGGCAAGAAGTTAGGGTTTCAAATTTGAATTACAAGCCATTTCTTGATGAACACATGAACCAAATCCATGCTAGGCTGCATAATCTTTGCTTTGCAGGCCCCAAACTTGTTTTCCACTTGTTGTATCCAAAAATTTCCACTCTCATTTATCAAGTAATCTCTCACAAGATCTCCTTTTGTTCAAGACTGCACAAGGGTTGATCAGCTCAAGACACCTCCTCAAGCACTGATGGCTGAAAATTAGGGTTTGAGATTGAAAAAGGACAATTCGACTTTTGATGCCCCATATGACCTTAATGGATCATTTTGGACCCTCAAGATTTCTCATGACAAGTTTCAAGTCTTGGATCACATTTTTGCTCAGTCAATTGATCAGTTGACCAAAACTCAACTGTATTGGGGAAAAAGTCAACTGTGGTCAATTTACGGTCAAACTTCATAATTTTATATCCATATCAACATTATGAACTCATATATATGTAATTTTATCAAGTTTGGATCACAATTCTTCAAGAAATTTGATCAGATCATCAAAAGGGCAAAATGGTTAAAATTAGGGTTTTGACTGAGAAGATGCAATTTTTGATTTTTGACCTAGAAAATGATTGATTGGTTTAAGTTATGATCTCAAGGATTCAAATTCTTCATTTTGACATAATGGCATGACTCAAAACATCTCTCAAGATCAATTGGTTGACAGATGAATTTAAGTCAACTGATGAAAAAGTCAATTGTCCACTAAAAAGTCAAACTTTGACTTTTTGATCAAAATCAAGTATCAAAGATCACAATTCATCAAAATATGTCAAAATGTGAAACTTTTTCATCAAGAAATAAAAAATTCAAGATTTCATTTTGAAAAGTCAAAATTTCTAAACTTAGAAATTTTTCTATGTGTTGGAAAATTCATATTTTTTTCAGAACTTTGAGCCAAATTTCCACCATGATGCAAGATGATTCAAAGGAAACTTCCAACATGAAAGTTATAAATATCAATAAGATATAAAACATTATAGAATACAACTTATTCTATAAATGCATGGATTTCAAGTTATGATTTTGTGAAGACATGTTCATGAAACTTGAAAAACTTAGTGAAATTTTGCCCTAGTTTAGGCAGGATTTTGACCTAACTTCATGGAAATTTTTCACATATTTCCAAGATGAATCTTCAAAAATTTCCAATACAGAGGTTGTAGAGGATGTTACAATATTTCCAAAATGTCAAAGAACTCATCGAGATCATACTTGAACTAGGAGAATCGTAGGCAAGAACTTAGGGTTTCAAACTTGAATTACAAGCCATTTCTTGATGAACACATGAACCAAATCCATGCTAGGCTGCATAATCTTTGCTTTGCAGGCCCCAAACTTGTTTTCCACTTGTTGTATCCCAAAATTTCCACTCTCATTTATCAAGTAATCTCTCACAAGATCTCCTTTGGTTCAAGACTGCACAAGGGTTGATCAGCTCAAGACACCTCCTCAAGCACTGATGATTGAAAATTAGGGTTTGAGATTGAAAAAAGACAAATTCGACTCTTGATGCCCCATATGACCTTAATGGATCATTTTGGGACCTCAAGATTTCTCATGACAAGTTTCAAGTCTTGGATAACATTTTTGCTCAGTCAATTGATCAGTTGACCAAAACATAACTGTATTGGGGAAAAAGTCAATTGTGGTCAATTTACGGTCAAAATTCAGTATTTTATATCCATATCAACATTATGAACTCATATATGTAATTTTATCACGTTTGGATCACAATTCTTCAAGAAATTTGATCAAATCATCAAAAGGACAAAATGGTTAAAATTAGGGTTTTGACTGAGAAGATGCAATTTTTGATTTTTGACCTAGAAAATGATTGATTGGTTTAAGTTATGATCTCAAGGATTCAAATTATTCATTTTGACATAATGGCATGACTCAAAACTTCTCTCAAGATAAATTGGTTGACAGATGAATTTCAGTCAACTGATGAAAAAGTCAATTGTCCACTAAAAAGTCAAACTTTGACTTTTTGATCAAAATCAAGTATCAAAGATCACAATTCATCAAAACATGTCAAAATGTGAAACTTGTTCATCGAGAAATAAAAAAGTCAAGATTTCATTTTGAAATGTCAAATATCTAAACTTAGAAATTTTTCTAAGTGTTGGAAATTTCATATTTTTTTCACAACTTTGAGCCAAATTTCCACCATGATGCAAGATGATTCAAAGGAAACTTCCAACATGAAAGTTGTCAATATCAATAAGATATTAAACATTATAGAATACAAATTATTCTAGAAATGCATGGATTTCAAGTTATGATTTTGTGAAGACATGTTCATGAAACTTGAAAAACTTAGTGAAAATTTGCCCTAGTTTAGGCAGGATTTTTACCTAACTTCATGGAAATTTTTCACATATTTCTAAGATGAATCTTCAAAAATTTCCAAAATAGAGGTTGTAGAGGATGTTACAAGATTTCCAAAATGTCAAAGAACTCATTGAGATCATACTTGAGCTAGGAGAATCGTAGGCAAGAAGTTAGGGTTTCAAACTTGAATTACAAGCCATTTCTTGATGAACACATGAACCAAATCCATGCTAGGCTGCATAATCTTTCCTTTGCAGGCCCCAAACTTGTTTTCCACTTGTTGTATCCAAAAATTTCCACTCTCATTTATCAAGTAATCTCTCACAAGATCTCCTTTGGTTCAAGACTGCACAAGGGTTGATCAGCTCAAGACACCTCCTCAAGCACTGCTGACTGAAAATTAGGGTTTGAGATTGAAAAAGGACAAATTCGACTTTTGATGCCCCATATGACCTTAATGGATCATTTTGGTCCCTCAAGGTTTCTCGTGACAAGTTTTAAGTCTTGGATCACATTTTTGCTCAGTCAATTGATCAGTTGACCAAAACTCAACTGTACTGGGGAAAAAGTCAATTATGATCAATTTACGGTCAAACTTCATAATTTTATATCCATATCAACATTATGAACTCATACATGTAATTTTATCAAGTTTGGATCACAATTCTTCAAGAAAATTGATCAGATCATCAATAGGGCAAAATGGTTAAAATTAGGGTTTTGATTGAGAAGTTGCAATTATTTAATTTTTGACCTAGAAAATGATTGATTGGTTTAAGTTATGATCTCAAGGATTCAAATTATTCATTTTGACATAATGGCATGACTCAAAACATCTCTCAAGATCAATTGGTTGACAGATGAATTTCAGTCAACTGATGAAAAAGTCAATTGTATACTAAAAAGTCAAACTTTGACTTTTTGATCAAAATCAAGTATCAAAGATCACAATTCATCAAAACATGTCAAAATGTGAAACTTGTTCATCAAGAAATAAAAAAGTCAAGATTTCATTTTGAAAAGTCAAATTTCTAAACTTAGAAATTTTTCTAAGTGTTGGAAAATTCATATTTTTTTCACAACTTTGAGCCAAATTTCCACCATGATGCAAGATGATTCAAAGGAAACTTCCAACTTGAAAGTTGTAAATATCAATAATATATAAAACATTATATAATACAACTTATTCTAGAAATGCATGGATTTCAAATTATGATTTTGTGAAGACATGTTCATGAAACTTGAAAAACTTAGTTAAATTTTGCCCTAGTTTAGGCAGGATGTTGACCTAACTTCATGGCAATTTTTCACATATTTCCAAGATGAATCTTCAAAAATTTCCAAAATATAGGTTGTATAGGATGTTACAAGATTTCCAAAATGTCAAATAACTCATTGAGATCATACTTGAGCTAGGAGAATCGTAGGCAAGAAGTTAGGGTTTCAAACTTGAATTACAAGCCATTTCTTGATGAACACATGAACCAAATCCATGCTAGGCTATATAATCTTTGCTTTGCAGGCCCCAAACTTGTTTTCCACTTGTTGTATCCCAAAATTTCCACTCTCATTTATCAAGTAATCTCTCACAAGATCTCCTTTGGTTCAAGACTGCACAAGGGTTGATCAGCTCAAGACACCTCCTCAAGCACTGATGACTGAAAATTAGGGTTTGAGATTGAAAAAGGACAAATTCGAATCTTGATGCCCCATATGACCTTAATGGATCATTTTGGGCCCTCAAGATTTCTCATGACAAGTTTCAAGTCTTGGATCACATTTTTGCTCAGTCAATTGATCAGTTGACCAAAACTCAACTGTATTGGGGAAAAAGTCAACTGTGGTCAATTTACGGTCAAAATTAATAATTTTATATCCATATCAACATTATTACCTCATATATGTAATTTTATTAAGTTTGGATCACAATTATTCAAGAAATTTGATCAGATCATCAAAAGGGCAAAATGGTTAAAATCAGGGTTTTGACTGAGAAGATGCAATTTTTGATTTTTGACCTAGAAAATGATTGATTGGTTTAATTTATGATCTCAAGGATTCAAATTATTCATTTTGACATAATGGCATGACTCAAAACTTCTCTCAAGATCAATTGGTTGACAGATGAATTTCAGTCAACTGATGAAAAAGTCAATTGTCCACTAAAAAGTCAAACTTTGACTTTTTGATCAAAATCAAGTATCAAAGATCACAATTCATCAAAACATGTCAAAATGTGAAACTTTTTCATCAAGAAATAAAAAAGTCAAGATTTCATTTTGAAAAGTCAAAATTCCTAAACTTAGAAATTTTTCTAAGTGTTGGAAAATTCATATTTTTTTCACAACTTTGAGCCAAATTTCCACCATGATGCAAGATGATTCAAAGGAAACTTCCAACATGAAAGTTGTAAATATCAATAAGATATAAAACATTATAGAATACAACTTATTCTAGAAATTCATGGATTTCAAGTTATGATTTTGTGAAGACGTGTTCATGAAACATGAAAAACTTAGTGAAAATTTGCCCTAGTTTAGGCAGGATTTTGACCTAACTTCATGGCAATTTTTCACATATTTCCAAGATGAATCTTCAAAAATTTCCAAAATAGAGGTTGTAGGGGATGTTACATGATTTCCAAAATGTCCAAGAACTCATTGAGATCATACTTGAGCTACGAGAATCGTAGGCAAGAAGTTAGGGTTTCAAACTTGAATTACAAGCCATTTCTTGATGAACACAGGAACCAAATCCATGCTAGGCTGCATAATCTTTGCTTTGCAGGCCCCAAACTTGTTTTCCACTTGTTGTATCCCAAAATTTCCACTCTCATTTATCAAGTAATCTCTCACAAGATCTCCTTTGGTTCAAGACTGCACAAGGGTTGATCAGCTCAAGACACCTCCTCAAGCACTGATGACTGAAAATTAGGGTTTGAGATTGAAAAAGGACAATTTGACTTTTGATGCCCCATATGACCTTAATGGATCATTTTGGGCCCTCAACATTTCTCATGACAAGTTTCATGTCTTGGATCACATTTTTGCTCAGTCAATTGATCAGTTGACCAAAACTCAACTGTATTGGGGAAAAAGTCAACTGTGGTCAATTTACGGTCAAAATTAATAATTTTATATCCATATCAACATTATGAACTCATATATGTAATTTTATCAAGTTTGGATCACAATTATTCAAGAAATTTGATCAGATCATCAAAAGGGCAAAATGGTTAAAATTAGGGTTTTGACTGAGAAGATGCAATTTTTGATTTTTGACCTAGAAAATGATTGATTGGTTTAATTTATGATCTCAAGGATTCAAATTATTCATTTTGACATAATGGCATGACTCAAAACTTCTCTCAAGATCAATTGGTTGACAGATGAATTTCAATCAACTGATGAAAAAGTCAATTGTCCACTAAAAAGTCAAACTTTGACTTTTTGATCAAAATCAAGTATCAAAGATCACAATTCATAAAAACATGTCAAAATGTGAAACTTGTTCATCAAGAAATAAAAAAGTCAAGATTTCATTTTGAAAAGTCAAAATTTCTAAACTTAGAAATTTTTCTAAGTGTTGGAAAATTCATATTTTTTTCACAACTTTGAGCCAAATTTCCACCATGATGCAAGATGATTCAAAGGAAACTTCCAACATGAAAGTTGTAAATATCAATAAGATATAAAACATTATAGAATACAACTTATTCTAGAAATGCATGGATTTCAAGTTATGATTTTGTGAAGACATGTTCATGAAACTTGAAAAACTTAGTGAAAATTTACCCTAGTTTAGGCAGGATTTTGACCTAACTTCATGGAAATATTTCACATATTTCCAAGATGAATATTCAAAAATTTCCAATATAGAGGTTGTAGGGGATGTTACAAGATTTCCAAAATGTCCAAGAACTCATTGAGATCATACTCGAGCTAGGAGAATCGTAGGCAAGAAGTTAGGGTTTCAAACTTGAATTACAAGCCATTTCTTGATGAACACATGAACCAAATCCATGCTAGGCTGCATAATCTTTGCTTTGCAGGCCCCAAACTTGTTTTCCACTTGTTTTATCCCAAAATTTCCACTCATATTTATCAAGTAATCTCTCACAAGATCTCCTTTGGTTCAAGACTGCACAAGGGTTGATCAGCTCAAGACACCTTCTCAAGCACTGATGATTGAAAATTAGGGTTTGAGATTGAAAAAGGACAATTTGACTTTTGATGCCCCATATGACCTTAATGGATCATTTTAGGCCCTCAAGATTTCTCATGACAAGTTTCTAGTCTTGGATCATATTTTTGCTCAGTCAATTGATCAGTTGACCAAAACTCAACTGTATTGGGGAAAAAGTCAACTGTAGTCAATTTACGGTCAAACTTCATAATTTTATATCCATATCAACATTATGAATGCATATATGTAATTTTATCAAGTTTGGATCACAATTCTTCAAGAAATTTGATCAGATCATCAAAAGGGCAAAATGGTTAAAATTAGGGTTTTGACTGAGAAGATGCAATTTTTGATTTTTGACCTAGAAAATGATTGATTGGTTTAAGTTATGATCTCAAGGATTCAAATTCTTCATTTTTTACATAATGGAATGACTCAAAACATCTCTCAAGATCAATTGGTTGACAGATGAATTTCAGTCAACTGATGAAAAAGTCAATTGTCCATTAAAAAATCAAACTTTGACTTTTTGATCAAAATCAAGTATCAAAGATCACAATTCATCAAAACATATCAAAATGTGAAACTTGTTCATAAAGAAATAAAAAAGTCAAGATTTCATTTTGAAAAGTCAAAATTTCTAAACTTAGAAATTTTTCTAAGTGTTGGAAAATTCATATTTTTTTCACAACTTTGAGCCAAATTTCCACCATGATGCAAGATGATTCAAAGGAAACTTCCAACATGAAAGTTGTAAATATCAATAAGATATAAAAAATTATATAATACAACTTATTCTAGAAATGCATGGATTTCAAGTTATGATTTTGTGAAGACATGTTCATGAAACTTGAAAAACTTAGTGAAAATTTGCCCTAGTTTAGGCAGGATTTTAACCTAACTTCATGGCAATTTTTCACATATTTCCCAGATGAATCTTCAAAAATTTCAAAAATAAAGGTTTTAGAGGATGTTACAAGATTTCCAAAATGTCAAAGAACTCATTGAGATCATACTTGAGCTAGGAGAATCGTAGGCAAGAAGTTAGGGTTTCAAACATGAATTACAAGCCATTTCTTGATGAACACATGAACCAAATCCATGCTAGGCTGTATAATCTTTGCTTTGCAGGCCCCAAACTTGTTTTCCACTTGTTGTAACCAAAAATTTCCACTCTCATTTATCAAGTAATCTCTCACAAGATCTCCTTTGGTTCAAGACTGCACAAGGGTTGATCAGCTCAAGACACCTCCTCAAGCACTGATGACTGAAAATTGGGGTTTGAGATTGAAAAAGACAATTTGACTTTTGATGCCCCATATGACCTTAATGGATAATTTTGGGCCCTCAAGATTTCTCATGACAATTTTCAAGTTTTGGATCACATTTTTGCTCAGTCATTTGATCACTTGACCAAAACTCAACTGTATTGGGGAAAAAGTCAACTGTGGTCAATTTACGGTCAAACTTCATAATTTTATATCCATATCAACATTATGAACTCATATATGTAATTTTATCAAGTTTGGATCACAATTCTTCAAGAAATTTGATCAGATCATCAAAAGGGCAAAATGGTTAAAATTAGGGTTTTGATTGAGAAGATGCAATTTTTGTTTTTTGACCTAGAAAATGATTGATTGGTTTAAGTTATGATCTCAAGGATTCAAATTCTTCATTTTTACATAATGGCATGTCTCAAAACATCTCTCAAGATCAATTGGTTGACAGATGAATTTCAGTCAACTGATGAAAAAGTCAATTGTCCATTAAAAAGTTAAACTTTGACTTTTTGATCAAAATCAAGTATAAAAGATCACAATTCATCAAAACATGTCAAAATGTGAAACTTGTTCATCAAGAAATAAAAAAGTCAAGATTTCATTTTGAAAAGTCAAAATTTCTAAACTTAGAAATTTTTCTAAGTGTTGGAAAATTCATATTTTTTTCACAACTTTGAGCCAAATTTCCACCATGATGCAAGATGATTCAAAGGAAACTTCCAACATGAAAGTTGTAAATATCAATAAGATATAAAAAATTATAGAATACAACTTATTCTAGAAATGCATGGATTTCAAGTTATGATTTTGTGAAGACATGTTCATGAAACTTGAAAAACTTAGTGAAAATTTGCCCTAGTTTAGGCAGGATTTTAACCTAACTTCATGGCAATTTTTCACATATTTCCAAGATGAATCTTCAAAAATTTCAAAAATAAAGGTTTTAGAGGATGTTACAAGATTTCCAAAATGTCAAAGAACTCATTGAGATCATACTTGAGCTAGGAGAATCGTAGGCAAGAAGTTAGGGTTTCAAACATGAATTACAAGCCATTTCTTGATGAACACATGAACCAAATCCATGCTAGGCTGCGTAATCTTTGCTTTGCAGGCCCCAAACTTGTTTTCCACTTGTTGTAACCCAAAATTTCCACTCTCATTTATCAAGTAATCTCTCACAAGATCTCCTTTGGTTCAAGACTGCACAAGGGTTGATCAGCTCAAGACACCTCCTCAAGCACTGATGACTGAAAATTGGGGTTTGAGATTGAAAAAGACAATTTGACTTTTGATGCCCCATATGACCTTAATGGATAATTTTGGGCCCTCAAGATTTCTCATGACAATTTTCAAGTTTTGGATCACATTTTTGCTCAGTCAATTGATCACTTGACCAAAACTCAACTGTATTGGGGAAAAAATCAACTGTGGTCAATTTACGGTCAAACTTCATAATTTTATATCCATATCAACATTATGAACTCATATATGTAATTTTATCAAGTTTGGATCACAATTCTTCAAGAAATTTGATCAGATCATCAAAAGGGCAAAATGGTTAAAATTAGGGTTTTGATTGAGAAGATGCAATTTTTGTTTTTTGACCTAGAAAATGATTGATTGGTTTAAGTTATGATCTCAAGGATTAAAATTCTTCATTTTTACATAATGGCATGTCTCAAAACATCTCTCAAGATCAATTGGTTGACAGATGAATTTCAGTCAACTGATGAAAAAGTCAATTGTCCATTAAAAAGTTAAACTTTGACTTTTTGATCAAAATCAAGTATAAAAGATCACAATTCATCAAAACATGTCAAAATGTGAAACTTGTTCATCAAGAAATAAAAAAGTCAAGATTTCATTTTGAAAAGTCAAAATTTCTAAACTTAGAAATTTTTCTAAGTGTTGGAAAATTCATATTTTTTTCACAACTTTGAGCCAAATTTCCACCATGATGCAAGATGATTCAAAGGAAACTTCCAACATGAAAGTTGTAAATATCAATAAGATATAAAACATTATATAATACAACTTATTCTAGAAATGCATGGATTTCAAGTTATGATTTTGTGAAGACATGTTCATGAAACTTGAAAAACTTAGTGAAAATTTACCCTAGTTTAGGCAGGATTTTGACCTAACTTCATGGAAATATTTCACATATTTCCAAGATGAATATTCAAAAATTTCCAAGATATAGGTTGTAGGGGATGTTACAAGATTTCCAAAATGTCCAAGAACTCATTGAGATCATACTCGAGCTAGGAGAATCGTAGGCAAGAAGTTAGGGTTTCAAACTTGAATTACAAGCCATTTCTTGATGAACACATGAACCAAATCCATGCTAGGCTGCATAATCTTTGCTTTGCAGGCCCCAAACTTGTTTTCCACTTGTTGTATCCCAAAATTTCCACTCATATTTATCAAGTAATCTCTCACAAGATCTCCTTTGGTTCAAGACTGCACAAGGGTTGATTAGCTCAAGACACCTTCTCAAGCACTGATGATTGAAAATTAGGGTTTGAGATTGAAAAAGGACAATTTGACTTTTGATGCCCCATATGACCTTAATGGATCATTTTGGGCCCTCAAGATTTCTCATGACAAGTTTCAAGTCTTGGATCACATTTTTGCTCAGTCAATTGACCAGTTGACCAAAACTCAACTGTATTGGGGAAAAAGTCAACTATGGTCAATTTACGGTCAAAATTAATAATTTTATATCCATATCAACATTATGAACTCATATATGTAATTTTATCAAGTTTGGATCACAATTATTCAAGAAATTTGATCAGATCATCAAAAGGGGAAAATGGTTAAAATTAGGGTTTTGACTGAGAAGATGCAATTTTTGATTTTTGACCTAGAAAATGATTGATTGGTTTAATTTATGATCTCAAGGATTCAAATTATTCATTTTGACATAATGGCATGACTCAAAACTTCTCTCAAGATCAATTGGTTGACAGATGAATTTCAATCAACTGATGAAAAAGTCAATTGTCCACTAAAAAGTCAAACTTTGACTTTTTGATCAAAATCAAGTATCAAAGATCACAATTCATAAAAACATGTCAAAATGTGAAACTTGTTCATCAAGAAATAAAAAAGTCAAGATTTCATTTTGAAAAGTCAAAATTTCTAAACTTAGAAATTTTTCTAAGTGTTGGAAAATTCATATTTTTTTCACAACTTTGAGCCAAATTTCCACCATGATGCAAGATGATTCAAAGGAAACTTCCAACATGAAAGTTGTAAATATCAATAAGATATAAAACATTATAGAATACAACTTATTCTAGAAATGAATGGATTTCAAGTTATGATTTTGTGAAGACATGTTCATGAAACTTGAAAAACTTAGTGAAAATTTACCCTAGTTTAGGCAGGATTTTGACCTAACTTCATGGAAATATTTCACATATTTCCAAGATGAATATTCAAAAATTTCCAAGATAGAGGTTGTAGGGGATGCTACAAGATTTCCAAAATGTCCAAGAACTCATTGAGATCATACTCGAGCTAGGAGAATCGTAGGCAAGAAGTTAGGGTTTCAAACTTGAATTACAAGCCATTTCTTGATGAACACATGAACCAAATCCATGCTAGGCTGCATAATCTTTGCTTTGCAGGCCCCAAACTTGTTTTCCACTTGTTGTATCCCAAAATTTCCACTCATATTTATCAAGTAATCTCTCACAAGATCTCCTTTGGTTCAAGACTGCACAAGGGTTGATCAGCTCAAGACACCTTCTCAAGCACTGATGATTGAAAATTAGGGTTTGAGATTGAAAAAGGACAATTTGACTTTTGATGCCCCATATGACCTTAATGGATCATTTTGGGCCCTCAAGATTTCTCATGACAAGTTTCAAGTCTTGGATCACATTTTTGCTCAGTCAATTGACCAGTTAACCAAAACTCAACTGTATTGGGGGAAAAGTCAACTGTGGTCAATTTACGGTCAAAATTAATAATTTTATATCCATATCAACATTATGAACTCATATATGTAATTTTATCAAGTTTGGATCACAATTATTCAAGAAATTTGATCAGATCATCAAAAGGGCAAAATGGTTAAAATTAGGGTTTTGACTGAGAAGATGCAATTTTTGATTTTTGACCTAGAAAATGATTGATTGGTTTAATTTATGATCTCAAGGATTCAAATTATTCATTTTGACATAATGCCATGACTCAAAACTTCTCTCAAGATCAATTGGTTGACAGATGAATTTCAATCAACTGATGAAAAAGTCAATTGTCCACTAAAAAGTCAAACTTTGACTTTTTGATCAAAATCAAGTATCAAAGATCACAATTCATAAAAGCATGTCAAAATGTGAAACTTGTTCATCAAGAAATAAAAAAGTCAAGATTTCATTTTGAAAAGTCAAAATTTCTAAACTTAGAAATTTTTCTAAGTGTTGGAAAATTCATATTTTTTTCACAACTTTGAGCCAAATTTCCACCATGATGCAAGATGATTCAAAGGAAACTTCCAACATGAAAGTTGTAAATATCAATAAGATATAAAACATTATAGAATACAACTTATTCTAGAAATGAATGGATTTCAAGTTATGATTTTGTGAAGACATGTTCATGAAACTTGAAAAACTTAGTGAAAATTTACCCTAGTTTAGGCAGGATTTTGACCTAACTTCATGGAAATATTTCACATATTTCCAAGATGAATATTCAAAAATTTCCAAGATAGAGGTTGTAGGGGATGTTACAAGATTTCCAAAATGTCCAAGAACTCATTGAGATCATACTCGAGCTAGGAGAATCGTAGGCAAGAAGTTAGGGTTTCAAACTTGAATTACAAGCCATTTCTTGATGAACACATGAACCAAATCCATGCTAGGCTGCATAATCTTTGCTTTGCAGGCCCCAAACTTGTTTTCCACTTGTTGTATCCCAAAATTTCCACTCATATTTATCAAGTAATCTCTCACAAGATCTCCTTTGGTTCAAGACTGCACAAGGGTTGATCAGCTCAAGACACCTTCTCAAGCACTGATGATTGAAAATTAGGGTTTGAGATTGAAAAAGGACAATTTGACTTTTGATGCCCCATATGACCTTAATGGATCATTTTGGGCCCTCAAGATTTCTCATGACAAGTTTCAAGTCTTGGATCACATTTTTGCTCAGTCAATTGACCAGTTGACCAAAACTCAACTGTATTGGGGAAAAAGTCAACTGTGGTCAATTTACGGTCAAACTTCATAATTTTATATCCATATCAACATTATGAACTCATATATGTAATTTTATCAAGTTTGGATCACAATTCTTCAAGAAATTTGATCAGATCATCAAAAGGGCAAAATGGTTAAAATTAGGGTTTTGATTGAGAAGATGCAATTTTTGTTTTTTGACCTAGAAAATGATTGATTGGTTTAAGTTATGATCTCAAGGATTCAAATTCTTCATTTTTACATAATGGCATGTCTCAAAACATCTCTCAAGATCAATTGGTTGACAGATGAATTTCAGTCAACTGATGAAAAAGTCAATTGTCCATTAAAAAGTTAAACTTTGACTTTTTGATCAAAATCAAGTATAAAAGATCACAATTCATCAAAACATGTCAAAATGTGAAACTTGTTCATCAAGAAATAAAAAAGTCAAGATTTCATTTTGAAAAGTCAAAATTTCTAAACTTAGAAATTTTTCTAAGTGTTGGAAAATTCATATTTTTTTCACAACTTTGAGCCAAATTTCCACCATGATGCAAGATGATTCAAAGGAAACTTCCAACATGAAAGTTGTAAATATCAATAAGATATAAAACATTATATAATACAACTTATTCTAGAAATGCATGGATTTCAAGTTATGATTTTGTGAAGACATGTTCATGAAACTTGAAAAACTTAGTGAAAATTTACCCTAGTTTAGGCAGGATTTTGACCTAACTTCATGGAAATATTTCACATATTTCCAAGATGAATATTCAAAAATTTCCAAGATATAGGTTGTAGGGGATGTTACAAGATTTCCAAAATGTCCAAGAACTCATTGAGATCATACTCGAGCTAGGAGAATCGTAGGCAAGAAGTTAGGGTTTCAAACTTGAATTACAAGCCATTTCTTGATGAACACATGAACCAAATCCATGCTAGGCTGCATAATCTTTGCTTTGCAGGCCCCAAACTTGTTTTCCACTTGTTGTATCCCAAAATTTCCACTCATATTTATCAAGTAATCTCTCACAAGATCTCCTTTGGTTCAAGACTGCACAAGGGTTGATTAGCTCAAGACACCTTCTCAAGCACTGATGATTGAAAATTAGGGTTTGAGATTGAAAAAGGACAATTTGACTTTTGATGCCCCATATGACCTTAATGGATCATTTTGGGCCCTCAAGATTTCTCATGACAAGTTTCAAGTCTTGGATCACATTTTTGCTCAGTCAATTGACCAGTTGACCAAAACTCAACTGTATTGGGGAAAAAGTCAACTGTGGTCAATTTACGGTCAAAATTAATAATTTTATATCCATATCAACATTATGAACTCATATATGTAATTTTATCAAGTTTGGATCACAATTATTCAAGAAATTTGATCAGATCATCAAAAGGGGAAAATGGTTAAAATTAGGGTTTTGACTGAGAAGATGCAATTTTTGATTTTTGACCTAGAAAATGATTGATTGGTTTAATTTATGATCTCAAGGATTCAAATTATTCATTTTGACATAATGGCATGACTCAAAACTTCTCTCAAGATCAATTGGTTGACAGATGAATTTCAATCAACTGATGAAAAAGTCAATTGTCCACTAAAAAGTCAAACTTTGACTTTTTGATCAAAATCAAGTATCAAAGATCACAATTCATAAAAACATGTCAAAATGTGAAACTTGTTCATCAAGAAATAAAAAAGTCAAGATTTCATTTTGAAAAGTCAAAATTTCTAAACTTAGAAATTTTTCTAAGTGTTGGAAAATTCATATTTTTTTCACAACTTTGAGCCAAATTTCCACCATGATGCAAGATGATTCAAAGGAAACTTCCAACATGAAAGTTGTAAATATCAATAAGATATAAAACATTATAGAATACAACTTATTTTAGAAATGAATGGATTTCAAGTTATGATTTTGTGAAGACATGTTCATGAAACTTGAAAAACTTAGTGAAAATTTACCCTAGTTTAGGCAGGATTTTGACCTAACTTCATGGAAATATTTCACATATTTCCAAGATGAATATTCAAAAATTTCCAAGATAGAGGTTGTAGGGGATGTTACAAGATTTCCAAAATGTCCAAGAACTCATTGAGATCATACTCGAGCTAGGAGAATCGTAGGCAAGAAGTTAGGGTTTCAAACTTGAATTACAAGCCATTTCTTGATGAACACATGAACCAAATCCATGCTAGGCTGCATAATCTTTGCTTTGCAGGCCCCAAACTTGTTTTCCACTTGTTGTATCCCAAAATTTCCACTCATATTTATCAAGTAATCTCTCACAAGATCTCCTTTGGTTCAAGACTGCACAAGGGTTGATCAGCTCAAGACACCTTCTCAAGCACTGATGATTGAAAATTAGGGTTTGAGATTGAAAAAGGACAATTTGACTTTTGATGCCCCATATGACCTTAATGGATCATTTTGGGCCCTCAAGATTTCTCATGACAAGTTTCAAGTCTTGGATCACATTTTTGCTCAGTCAATTGACCAGTTAACCAAAACTCAACTGTATTGGGGGAAAAGTCAACTGTGGTCAATTTACGGTCAAAATTAATAATTTTATATCCATATCAACATTATGAACTCATATATGTAATTTTATCAAGTTTGGATCACAATTATTCAAGAAATTTGATCAGATCATCAAAAGGGCAAAATGGTTAAAATTAGGGTTTTGACTGAGAAGATGCAATTTTTGATTTTTGACCTAGAAAATGATTGATTGGTTTAATTTATGATCTCAAGGATTCAAATTATTCATTTTTACATAATGGCATGACTCAAAACTTCTCTCAAGATCAATTGGTTGACAGATGAATTTCAATCAACTGATGAAAAAGTCAATTGTCCACTAAAAAGTCAAACTTTGACTTTTTGATCAAAATCAAGTATCAAAGATCACAATTCATAAAAGCATGTCAAAATGTGAAACTTGTTCATCAAGAAATAAAAAAGTCAAGATTTCATTTTGAAAAGTCAAAATTTCTAAACTTAGAAATTTTTCTAAGTGTTGGAAAATTCATATTTTTTTCACAACTTTGAGCCAAATTTCCACCATGATGCAAGATGATTCAAAGGAAACTTCCAACATGAAAGTTGTAAATATCAATAAGATATAAAACATTATAGAATACAACTTATTCTAGAAATGAATGGATTTCAAGTTATGATTTTGTGAAGACATGTTCATGAAACTTGAAAAACTTAGTGAAAATTTACCCTAGTTTAGGCAGGATTTTGACCTAACTTCATGGAAATATTTCACATATTTCCAAGATGAATATTCAAAAATTTCCAAGATAGAGGTTGTAGGGGATGTTACAAGATTTCCAAAATGTCCAAGAACTCATTGAGATCATACTCGAGCTAGGAGAATCGTAGGCAAGAAGTTAGGGTTTCAAACTTGAATTACAAGCCATTTCTTGATGAACACATGAACCAAATCCATGCTAGGCTGCATAATCTTTGCTTTGCAGGCCCCAAACTTGTTTTCCACTTGTTGTATCCCAAAATTTCCACTCATATTTATCAAGTAATCTCTCACAAGATCTCCTTTGGTTCAAGACTGCACAAGGGTTGATCAGCTCAAGACACCTTCTCAAGCACTGATGATTGAAAATTAGGGTTTGAGATTGAAAAAGGACAATTTGACTTTTGATGCCCCATATGACCTTAATGGATCATTTTGGGCCCTCAAGATTTCTCATGACAAGTTTCAAGTCTTGGATCACATTTTTGCTCAGTCAATTGACCAGTTGACCAAAACTCAACTGTATTGGGGAAAAAGTCAACTGTGGTCAATTTACGGTCAAACTTCATAATTTTATATCCATATCAACATTATGAACTCATATATGTAATTTTATCAAGTTTGGATCACAATTCTTCAAGAAATTTGATCAGATCATCAAAAGGGCAAAATGGTTAAAATTAGGGTTTTGATTGAGAAGATGCAATTTTTGTTTTTTGACCTAGAAAATGATTGATTGGTTTAAGTTATGATCTCAAGGATTCAAATTCTTCATTTTTACATAATGGCATGTCTCAAAACATCTCTCAAGATCAATTGGTTGACAGATGAATTTCAGTCAACTGATGAAAAAGTCAATTGTCCATTAAAAAGTTAAACTTTGACTTTTTGATCAAAATCAAGTATAAAAGATCACAATTCATCAAAACATGTCAAAATGTGAAACTTGTTCATCAAGAAATAAAAAAGTCAAGATTTCATTTTGAAAAGTCAAAATTTCTAAACTTAGAAATTTTTCTAAGTGTTGGAAAATTCATATTTTTTTCACAACTTTGAGCCAAATTTCCACCATGATGCAAGATGATTCAAAGGAAACTTCCAACATGAAAGTTGTAAATATCAATAAGATATAAAACATTATAGAATACAACTTATTCTAGAAATGCATGGATTTCAAGTTATGATTTTGTGAAGACATGTTCATGAAACTTGAAAAACTTAGTGAAAATTTGCCCTAGTTTAGGCAGGATTTTGACCTAACTTCATTGCAATTTTTCACATATTTCCAAGATGAATCTTCAAAAATTTCCAAAATATAGGTTGTAGAGGATGTTACAAGATTTCCAAAATGTCCAAGAACTCGTTGAGATCATACTTGAGCTAGGAGAATCGTAGGCAAGAAGTTAGGGTTTAAAACTTGAAGTACAAGCCATTTCTTGATGAACACATGAACCAAATCCATGCTAGGCTGCCTAATCTTTGCTTTGCAGGCCCCAAACTTGTTTTCCACTTGTTGTAACCCAAAATTTCCACTCTCATTTATCAGGTAATCTCTCACAAGATCTCCTTTGGTTCAAGACTGCACAAGGGTTCATCAGCTCAAGACACCTCCTCAAGCATTGACGGCTGAAAATTAGGGTTTGAGATTGAAAAAGGACAATTTGACTTTTGATGCCCCATATGAACTTAATGGATCATTTTGGTCCCTCAAGATTTCTCATGACAATTTTCAAGTTTTGGATCACATTTTTGCTCAGTCAATTGATCACTTGACCAAAACTCAACTGTATTGGGGAAAAAGTCAACTGTGGTCAATTTACGGTCAAACTTCATAATTTTATATCCATATCAACATTATGAACTCATATATGTAATTTTATCAAGTTTGGATCATAATTCTTCAAGAAATTTGATCAGATCATCAAAAGGGCAAAATGGTTAAAATTAGGGTTTTGATTGAGAAGATGCAATTTTTGTTTTTTGACCTAGAAAATGATTGATTGGTTTAAGTTATGATCTCAAGGATTCAAATTCTTCATTTTTACATAATGGCATGTCTCAAAACATCTCTCAAGATCAATTGGTTGACAGATGAATTTCAGTCAACTGATGAAAAAGTCAATTGTCCATTAAAAAGTTAAACTTTGACTTTTTGATTAAAATCAAGTATCAAAGATCACAATTCATCAAAACATGTCAAAATGTGAAACTTGTTCATCAAGAAATAAAAAAGTCAAGATTTCATTTTGAAAAGTCAAAATTTCTAAACTTAGAAATTTTTCTAAGTGTTGGAAAATTCATATTTTTTTCACAACTTTGAGCCAAATTTCCACCATGATGCAAGATGATTCAAAGGAAACTTCCAACATGAAAGTTGTAAATATCAATAAGATATAAAACATTATATAATACAACTTATTCTAGAAATGCATGGATTTCAAGTTATGATTTTGTGAAGACATGTTCATGAAACTTGAAAAACTTAGTGAAAATTTACCCTAGTTTAGGCAGGATTTTGACCTAACTTCATGGAAATATTTCACATATTTCCAAGATGAATATTCAAAAATTTCCAAGATAGAGGTTGTAGGGGATGTTACAAGATTTCCAAAATGTCCAAGAACTCATTGAGATCATACTCGAGCTAGGAGAATCGTAGGCAAGAAGATAGGGTTTAAAACTTGAATTGCAAGCCATTTCTTGATGAACACATGAACCAAATCCATGCTAGGCTGCCTAATATTTGCTTTGCAGGCCCCAAACTTGTTTTCCACTTGTTGTATCCCAAAATTTCCACTCTCATTTATCAAGTAATCTCTCACAAGATCTCCTTTGGTTCAAGACTGCACAAGGGTTCATCAGCTCAAGACACCTCCTCAAGCATTGACGGCTGAAAATTAGGGTTTGAGATTGAAAAAGGACAATTTGACTTTTGATGCCCCATATGAACTTAATGGATCATTTTGGTCTCTCAAGATTTCTCATGACAAGTTTCAAGTCTTGGATCACATTTTTGCTCAGTCAATTGATCAGTTGACCAAAACTCAACTATATTGGGGAAAAAGTCAATTGTGGTCAATTTACGGTCAAACTTCATAATTTTATATCCATATCAACATTATGAACTCATATATGTAATTTTATCAAGTTTGTATCACAATTATTCAAGAAATTTGATCAGATCATCAAAAGGGCAAAATGGTTAAAATTAGGGTTTTGACAGAGAAGATGCAATTTTTGATTTTTGACCTAGAAAATGATTGATTGGTTTAAGTTATGATCTCAAGGATTAAAATTCTTCATTTTGACATAATGGCATGACTCAAAACATCTCTCAAGATCAATTGGTTGACAGATGAATTTCAGTCAACTGATGAAAAAGTCAATTGTCCACTAAAAAGTCAAACTTTGACTTTTTGATCAAAATCAAGTATCAAAGATCACAATTCATCAAAACATGTCAAAATGTGAAACTTGTTCATCAAGAAATAAAAAAGTCAAGATTTCATTTTGAAAAGTCAAAATTTCTAAACTTAGAATTTTTTCTAAGTGTTGGAAAATTCATATTTTTTTCACAACTTTGAGCCAAATTTCCACCATGATGCAAGATGATTCAAAGGAAACTTCCAACATGAAAGTTGTAAATCTCAATAAGATATAAAACATTGTAGAATACAACTTCTTATAGAAATGAATGGATTTCAAGTTATGATTTTAAGAATACATGTTCATGAAACTTGGAAACTTAGTGAAATTTTGCCCTAGTTTAGGCAGGATTTTGACCTAACTTCATTGCAATTTTTCACATAGTTCCAAGATGAATATTAAAAAATGTCCAACATAGAGGTTGTATAGGATTTTACAAGATTTCCAAAATGTCCAAGAAATCATTAAGATCATACTTGAGCAAGGAGAATTGAAGGCAAGAATTAAGGATTTTCAAACTTGAATTACAAGCCATTTCTTGATGAACACATGAACCAAATCCATGTTAGGTTGCGTAATCTTTGCTTTGCATGCCTCAAACTTGTTTTTCACTCCATAGTTAAATTTTTACACAAATGATAGAGCCATTACCCAAGAATTTGAGCCATTATCCAAGTTACATTCCCATTAATGGCACAAAGTAACATTGCCATTCTAGTAAAGTGACTTTAATCACAAAGTCAACTTGTCTTGAGCTTTGCATTTGTTCTTTATGCACAAGCATCCTATACACAATCAGATAAGCATGTTTAAAGTTCCTAACCACTTTAGATAGCCTTTCACCTTGCCTTGGAACAATGCTTGTCAAGCTTGCTTCAAAAACAAGCCAAAAAGCCATAACATGTGAACTTGTACTTCTGATCACACCAAGCTCTCAAAACCTTTTCCTATACATTGAGACACTTTTATGCAACTTAGGACATGATTTTTGCAAGCCTGAAACTCTCTCAAACTCCATGAAAACTCAGATTGCATAAAACCTCCATTATTGTACATGACCTAACCAAAAACTCCCATCTCTCAAACCACTCGTGTGTTTTCTCTCCAAATCATCTCAAAAGCTTCCTTACTTCAAATACAACTCATCCCAACCCCTGTTTCTAAACTGTAACACCATTTTCACCATTTTCCAAGCTCAAAAACAGGGGTCTGCAACTTGACTTCTCTAGGCCATTTCAGCCAATCTCAACTCAAGCTAAGCATTGCATTAGCTTCCTAGAGACTCAAGGAAGCTAACCTGATCATTGCAACATTTTGAATCAAGCTCATTTACAAAACACGAAATCCATTTTTGAGGTAAGTTTTCTGACTTTTGAAATTTTCATATAGGCATTGTTAGCTTTCCATTTTCAAAGATAAAATGTAGACATCATTTCCCTGAAACTGTACATGTCCATAGATTTCATTTATATTGCTTGAGTAGTGAGAATTTTAAGTTTGAACTTGCTGAAATAATTAGGTCAGAATTTGGTACTTTCAAAACTTTTCATCCATCTTTGATTTATAGCTTTAGTTATTTACATGGTTAGATCCGTATGAAAAATGGAGCAACTTTCATGTTTGCATCTTTCATTTTTGTTAAGAAATGGTGAAGTTACAGGATCCATGGCCGGAGGTTGTAGATGAAGTTCATTTATGGAACTTGTTTTGTATTATGTATTTATTATTTCAGTTAAGATAACGGATGTACAGCCACCCCGGTGGAAAAGGTAGCGCGCGTGTGTATGAAAGGTCATGGGTTCAACACCCAATGCTACCTTTTCTCATTTTTCAACATTTTTCATTCTTTTTTGTTTCAGCTTGCAGCGCTGGGCCTCCAAATAGATTGGCGTTCCATTTTATAACCCTTATTTACTTTTGCACCCCTGGCCCATTATTTTCTTTATTATTTCATTTCCTTTTTTATTTATTTTTATTTTCATTTCATATTTTCTTTATTTTTTTAATTATTTTTTTTATTAATAAAAAATCCAAAAATATTTTGTTTATTATTTTTACACTTATTTAATTTTTTTTCTCTATAAATACAAAAGATTAAAAAACATTTTCCTTTATAATTAATTTCTTTTTTCTTAAAAAATTAATATTGAGACTTAGGTTTAATTATTATTTTATATTCTTTTTATTTAAAATTAATTTAGAACTTAGTTTTCTTTTAATTAATTAATTTTCATTTTATTTTTATTAAGTTAAAACCTTTTTCATAAAAAACCTTAAAAATCATCTTTAACTTAATTTCTTCTTCTAATTAGTTTAGGTTTAATTTTGTTTAATGTTAATTAATCATTTTCTTTAATTAGGTTAAAACCCTTTCATAAAAAACAAACAAAATCATTTCTTTTTCCATTTGCATTTGTACATTATTTTCTTTTCAATTCTTGTACATTATTCAATATGGTTGTAATAGTTAATTAGATTTAATTTTCTTGCAATCCCCATTTGTAAATTTATATACCCCCTCCCCCTAATGATGTAATAGCTTAGTAATTTTACTTTCCCCAATTTATCGCTTTAATATAAATGCTAGTAATTAGGTTTGTATGGAAAGACTAAAATCAATAAGTAGCAAACCCTAATTCAAGACAAAATAATACATGTAAACCAAACACATTTGCACATTTGCATCCTTAGGATAATTTCCACTTTGTTGCCTTACAAAAATGGTCATGTTATGCATGTGGGGTATCTTAGCAAAAACAAATAAAAAATACAAGATCATAGTCCCTCGGTGACGCTATCAATGTTGCCTTTCAAAATGATCTTAGTCCCTCAAAGATAAATGCTAAGATATGATGGTAAGAAGCCTCATCTTTGGATGTAAAGGGATGACCCACGCTCGTCTCTTTACATCCAAAGATGAGGCTTCTTACCAAATTAATGGTAAGATAGAAATATCAAAGGAAAGGAAGAAATGAACTAAGACTTTTGAGTAGGTAGATTGTTCCTAGTTGCTTGCTCACTTTCAAAGCAAACATTCTTGCTTATTTTCAAAACAAACACCAACACTTTCAAAAACACTTTCAAAACTTTTTCCAAACATGAAATATTTTCAAAAGCTCAACACTTTTTATACTATCTTACGAATTAGAACTATTACAAAGTTTACCTAAACAAAGACGCCTTTTCAAAATACTTTCAAAAACCACACAAAGCACATTTTCAAATGAAAGCAAGTGATCTAGCAAGCAACTAAGAGCCCATAGATAACTATGGATGAAAAGGGTGCTAACACCTTCCCTTTTCATAATCTACCCCCGAACTCAAGAAATAATCTCAAAGGTCTTTCCTATTCTTTTCAGCCTTTCCTTTTGGATAAAAGAAAAGTCGGTGGCGACTCTTGCTAACCGCAACATTTGCGATAAAACGCAAAACACCCAAGTCAGTTCTCCCACCGTATCACAAAACTGGAGACTCTTCTGGGGAAAAACTTTAAAGTGGGGTTACCTTAGGGATAGATCACATTTATTTTGCTTTCATTGTTTGACTTGCTTGCTTTACATTTTGGTTCCTTGTTTCGGCTTGTTTTAATTCTCTACCCAAATTTGGGATATCTTATACGTAAGTAGCAATACATTGTGGAAACTGTGTGGGGTATACTGATATGGTCTAAGCAATAGCTATGTTAGTGTGACACATTTGTGGGTATAAGTAGCCCTTGAGTAGTCAAGGAGAATATGAGGCCGTTGTGTGGTGTCATGAAGCACTAACTGACTTTTAGAACCTTTACTTGACCAACTTAGCCATTAGGACGTAGTGAGATAACCGATGTTGGTGCAGTCTGAAGTTGGTTGATACTCGATACTACACTCATTAAGGTTTGACTTCTCAGGATATTTTGGTCGCCGTGAAAGAGGCTTACCCTAAAACAATGCCCGATAAGACAGATCAGTGATATTGAGATCCCTTAGAACCCGATTACTATTTCTAGGACAGGTTTGAGCCAACTTAAATTCAAGAGGGTACTTACCTATGAGACTCCATGCAAGTCTAAACCTAAGGAATTATTTGCCTTGTTTGTATATATTTACTTGTACATAACATCATAAACATCATAACATCATACTCACTAACCATTTCAAGGATTATTGGGATTTATCTTTGTTCTGTTTTGTAGGACATGGCTTCTATCCACAGGAATAATATCCAAGTAAATATTGTAAGGATTCCTCCTCAACTCAAAGAGTTAGCATCAATGGTCCCTGAAAATTCTTCATTCATCGAAAGATATGGTTGCCTCCTAAGCTTGGTTATCACTAGCACTGATGAAGATATGATGAAGGTGCTTTTCCAATTCTTCGATCCTCTACACCATTGCTTCACTTTTCCCGATTATCAGCTTGTACCTACTCTGGAAGAATTCTCTCAACTCTTGAGGATTCCCATTCTCAATCAACTACCCTTCAACGGTACGTAAAGAGATCCAAACCCTGAAGAGATTTCACCAACACTACATTTGCAACAATCTGATATCACGACTAATTGGGAAACAAGGAGTGGTGTCAAAGGTTTCTTAGCCAAGTTATTATTTGAGAAAGCTCAAGATTGTTGGAACTCTTTGGACTTACAAGATTTTGAAGAAATCTTGGCCCTTCTCATCTATGGGATGGTTTTGTTTCCAAACCCTGACCAACTTATAGATGTAAATGCTGTTAAAATCTCCATGTCTCGCAATCCGATGCCTACTTTGTTGGGAGATATCCTACATTCTTTTCACTCTTGAACTATGAGGAAGAGAGGGATCCTCATGTGTTACACTACTCTCTTGTCTAGATGGTTTATTTCATATCTTCCCCGGTCTATGTTGAAGAACGAGCAAGGTTTGAGGTGGTCCTATAGGCTGATGACGCTCATACATTCAGATGTTCATTGGTGTTCTCGATCCTTAGAGAATGTTACTATCATCGACCATTATGGGGAATTACCTAATGTCCCTTTGCTTGGAATTAGAGGAGATATCACTTACAACCCCTTCTTAGCTTTATGACAGTTTGGTTATGCCCGAAGGGACGGTCCTCATAAGATGCTCATCCAAGAAATGGTATTCGACTACGAGAGCGACAATCAAAGTTACTGTCAGAGATTTATACGAGTTTGGAGGATGGTAAGCAAAATGGATAGTAAGACGTTGGGACACAAGAATTCCATTCCCCTTGAGCCTTACCTTAGGTGGGTACGAGCTCGTGCTCAGAAACTTGTGATGCCTTATTCCTCCATCTTACCAGTTATCATAGAACTTGTGGTTAAAGGAGATGTCCCGTACATTGTCCTCTATCCCGAAATGCCTACTTCCCTCGAAGACTTGAAAAAAAGTTGGATTCAGATAAAGGAAGAAGAAGATACTTTCTAAGCTCAATTCTATGCTAGTGAGAAGAAGGTCTTGGAGCTTACAAAGCAACTACAAGAAGAGCAAAGTGTGAACGCCTAACTTGCGCCGAAGAAGACGCGTTCAGTCTTTTTATCTTAGAAAGTTATTTTGTAAGCCTAAAAGGCATGTTGTAATCATTTTGAACTAATTAATGAAAATTGACGTTTTTTCATTCTTTGTCTATGCAAATTTAAATTTCATAAATCCTTAAAATCATTTGCATATACATCTTCCATGCATCATAACATGACAGGTTTTCACACAACATGTTTCCTTATCTTTCTGCTGTTTATTTTAACAAGATGGATCTAGAGAAAACTGTGAAGGACCTTCAGGCACAAAACTCTCAATTCCAAGAGACTCTACTGGCCCTAGCCAAGGGGCAACAAGATATGATGGCATTGCTGGAAGCCAAGAAGAAACCCAAGAGAAAGTCCCTGGTCAACATGGGTAGAAGGTTCAAAGAGTCGGTCTGTAAGATCCCGGTAGTGGAAGACTCATCTGAGAAAGATGAGAATCAGATTGGAGAAGCTAGAAGTACCCAGGCTGGGTGCATCAATGATCAAGCGTCTGCTGAGGATGATTATTTTGACGAACAGTATCCTCCAACTGATGTCAAGTACAAGAAGTTAGAAGACAAATTGAAGGCAGTCGAGATCCAAGCCATCCCTGGTTTAGATTTTGATGATTTGGGTTTGATATCTGGGGTTGTTATTCCCCACAAATTCAAAATACCATTCTTTGCAAAATACGACGGAGTTTCCTATCCAAAACTTCACCTGAAATCTTATGTGCGCAAGATACAGCCGCACATCGCTGATAAGAAACTCTGGGTTCACTTTTTCCAAGAAAGCTTGGCTGGAACACAACTAGAATAGTTTTCCCAGTTGGATGGTTACCGTATCAATACCTGGGAATACTTAGCAACTTCATTCTACCACCAATACCAGTATAACGCTGACTTGGCGCCGACAAGAGTTCAGTTGTAAGATATGACAATGGGGAAGATTGAAGGATTCAAAGAATATGCACAAAAGTGGAGAGACCTTGCCAGTAGGGTTCAACCATCTTTGACTGATAGGGAGAACATTGACATGTTTATGGGAACCTTATCTGGTCCATTCTTTAACTTTTTGGTTGACTGTTCTTCTTCTGGTTTCATCGAGCTGATCTTAACCGGTGAAAGGGTTGAAAGCGACATCAAAAGTGGGAAGATTTCCATGGCATCTGGCTCCACTTCCAATCTTGTAAAGAAACCTTTTGCTGGAAAGAAAGAAATCAATGTTGTGTACGAGGCGAGGGCCCACACCAAGAAGGATGACCGACAGTCTGTTAACACTGTCTGAATCTCCAATCCAACTCCTGTTCAAAGACCATCTGCTAATCATCAATGTTTTGAAACTCCTTGAAGACAATTCACGAGGATAGACATGTCACTATCCCAAGCCTTATAACACATGTTGAAGGCTAATTTAGTGATGTTGCACGATCCTCATGCCAATCCAGATACCTCTTCACCAAAGTATAATCCGAATGCCAAATATGCATATCATTCAAGTAGTCCCGGGCATGAGACTGACCAATGTTGGGCCTTGAAGAATAAAATTCAGGATTTGATCGATAACAAGACTATTGAATTTTATCCTCCTCCAACTCCGAATGTAATCACTGCGCCTATGCCAAATCATGGAAAAGGTGTTAATGTTGTTGAAGATACAATTTTTGTTGCCTCTGTCGAAGATTTGACAACTCCATTGAACATCACGAAAAAGAATTTGTTGAAAGTCGGGATCTTCCCTGGTTGTGTAAAGGACTGTGTTTGTTGTGCCAAACAATTCAATGGATGCGAAGGGCTAAAGAAAGGCATTCAATGCCTGATGGATAGCTACGAGATCCTATTTGAGAAGACTTCACTTGCCAAAAGTTTGACTAATAAATATGAAGATCTCTCCATTATATTTATCTTAAACAAACCTTTTAGGATCTCCTCCAAAGGTCCTATCAGGATTTCAAATGAACCAACTGTTTCTCCCTTAATAATTACCAATCTCGGACCAATTCCCTACTCTTCAAACAAGGCAGTGCCATGGAACTATGGTGCTGAGGTGTTTTACCATGGGATAAAACAAGATGCTTGGATCGAAGAAGACAAAGCTGATGATTTTGGTAACATAACTGGCTCAAGTAAGGTAACCCGAACTGGGAGAATCTTTTCACCCAACATCTCACTACCAGTTGTTACAAAGGCACTCGTCCACATCACTGCTGTGATACGGTGGCCAGAACCGGGACTGTTTCCTTTTAGGATTTGCTGGTTTGCGTTTTGTGTTTTGTGTTTGCAAAATGTCGCGGTAAGAAAGAGTCGCCACCAAATTTTATTTTATCCAACAAGGAAAGGAAAAAAGCACAGAAAAATTCCTTTTTCGAGATATTTCTGAGTACGGGGGGTAGATTATAGAAAGGGAAGGTATTAGCATCCTTTCTATCTGTAGTTATCTACGGGCTCTTAGGTACTTGCTCATCATTTTCAAAATTGTTTTCTTTGTGTTTGTGTGCTTTGAAAAGTTTTTGTTTTGAATTCGATTTAACTCTTACTTCTGTCTTCAAGAGTGTAATGAAGTGTTTTTGAAACTTTGTTTGAAAAGGAGTGTAAGTGTGAAAAAAGTTTGTTTTGATTGAGCAAGTACTTAAGAACTAATCTACCTACTCAAAAAAGAATCGTTCTATGCTTGTTTACTTTAGACAATGATATCCCACTATTAGTGAGTAGGTAGCACCGTCGTTGGAGTTTTGAGGGTCAATTCAAAAGGGACGTACGGTCACTAAAGCAATGTTAGGATGTCTTAGTAATAACCCTAATGTCTTAGATCAATTTTCCGAGGCAACAATATCTGAGGCAACCATTCCGAGGCAGCTTTGATCTTTGGACAAAAGGACGACCACTAAATTATCCTATACTCAATGACCGTTTACCAAAGGCAACCAAGTGGGAGTTGTGATCGGTGGGAACGAGAACTGACTGTTTTTGGGATGCTGGTTCGCGTTTGCATTTGTTTTCACAAAGTGTCGCGGTAAGCAAGAGTCGCCACCGTCTTTTATTTTATCCAACAAGGAAAGGAAAAAAGCACAGACAAATTCCTTTTCGAGATGTTTCTCGGGTTCGGGAGGTAGATTATAGAAAGGGAAGGTGTTATCACCCTTTCTATTCGTGGTTATCCACGGGCTCTTAGGTACTTGCTCACCATGTTTTCAAAAGTTTGCTTTTCTTTGTGATTGTGGGTTTTGAAAAGAGTTTGTTATTTTGAAAAGAGTGTAAGTGCAAAAAGTTTTGTTTTGTTTAAAAGAGAGCAAGTACTTAAGAACATCTACCTACTCAAAAAGGAATTAAACTATGCAACTGTCCTTTAGACAGTGCTATCCCACTATTGAGGAGTAGGTAGCACCGCCGTTGGAGTTTTTCGGGTCAATTCGATTTTAGGGACGTGTGGTCACTAAAGCAACGTTAGGACGCTTTAGTGGTAATCCTAATGTCTTAGATCATTTTTATCGAGGCAACCATTTCAAGGAAACTCATGATCTTGGGACAAAAGGACGACCTCTAAAACATCTTATACTTAATGACCACGCTCGAGGCAACCAAGTGAGGTGTACCCTAGGAGTGGCATGTGCAAGGGTGTCAATTTTCAGTTATATTATCTTTACATGTCATGGTGAGTTGTGGTTGATTTTAAATTAAGATAGATCTTGCCATGCAATCCTAGTTAGCATACATCTAAATAGTTAATATATGTACAGGAATTTAAAGTGCGAGAATTGTAAATCCTACGTTATTACAAAGCTTCGGGGAGGGGGATTATTTACATATCCAAAAAAATGGGGGAATAAAAGCAGTAAAGTAAAAGTCTTAGTTTAAGCTATTACATCCCAGTAAGCAGTTACAATAAAATAAACGCGCGTGAATCTGAAAAATCCTAAGAATAAGAACTTTTGTTGTTTTATTTTATTTTTGGGAAAATGCTAAATGTTCAATTAAGTCAAATTTAATTAATAAAAAAAACTGATTAAAATTAACTCTAAAACATACCTAATATTTTTGCATTTTTTGTTTATGAAAAGGATTGAATTCAAATAAATCCTAAGTCTACTGATTTTAAAATTGAAGAAAATAAGTTAAAATAATTAACTAAATTAAATCCTAATTCTAAGTTATTTATTTTTTATGATTTTTATGCTGATTAAAAAACAAACTAAAAGAAATATACAAAATAAAGTAGACAAAGTACAAATGGGCCAGGCAGCAAAACAAGAAAAAATATAATTCTGGAGGCCTGGGTCGAAAGAGGTGCAGGCTTTCTTTCGACCCAGTGAAGAAGCTGGCTCGAAGGTGCATGAGGGGCTGCACTATGATGGTGTTCGATCTGGATATGTTGTCCTTCGATCTAGAAGTCCTGGGTCCAGTTCGAAGCTAAACTGCTGAGCTTCGAAACTCTGAACAGGAATCTGAGAATGTATTTCCTGCAAGAAACGAAACACATGTTAAAGGTCCAGGGGGCGACTTTACCCCCCTGATTCGAATCTCCTCCCTATTCGCACCTGCTGAATCTGGGTCTGGGTTTGTTTTATCCTGGGATTCGAAGGAGAAACTCAGATTGTGCCCAAACAATGGCACAATCTCATCTCTGCGCTGTAGCTTATATGTAGCACATTAAATCATTCACAAACAGCAGTAATAATATGAATATGCAATCAAAATGAATTTAAAAATGAGTTTGAGATTAGATCCTTTTTTACCAACAGAGGTGCTTCGATCTGTAGTTCTGGGGGTGGAGGTGTTCGCTGTGTGGCAGCTTTGGCTGGTGCAAGGATTGGGTATGGCTTCCTGGAAGTGCTGATGACTTTTGGCAGCGTATCTCCAAGTTCTCTATTTTTCTGTATATTTTCGTGTGTTGGATATGTATGCTGGCCTCTGTATTTATAGGGGTGTGAGGGTGTAGTAATGGCAAGAGACAACCATTAAACAGGCCATTAAAGCCATGAGACAAGAATCAGACACATTAAATAATTTCCTTTTTTGAAACATTTGTGTTCCTTGAATGAACCTGGACGCTTCTGACTTTCGAATGCCTTCAGGCCTTATCCTTCGATTGGTCCTAAGTTGCCTCCTTCGAATGGACTTCCTCTGCTTCGACTGCTTGATTTGAAAAGAGTTACTCTGGTCGAATCAGCTCTTCAGGAACAGAAAAGGCAAGAATCTGGCCTTTAACTCAGGAATTAAATCCACAAACAACATTTAATTATTTCTATATTTGCAAGGGAAACATGCCATTTTCTCATGTTCAATGTACCTGGACATGTTTGAGTGCCCTCTTGATGGCTTTGTTAACAAGCCAATCGAAAGGTGCTGTTCATACTAATCGAAGGACATGGTTCACATGCCTGTCGAAGCTACCTGGACACAATGCTGGATCGAAGGTTCCCTTGGCATGCCAATCGAAGTGCTCGTCCATAATGGCAATCGAAATGTTCCTTCAGAATGCCAATCGAAGGGTCTTTCAGAATGACAATCGAAAGGTCTTTCAGAATGTCAATCGAAGTGCTCCTTCAGAATGCCAATCGAAGGGTCTTACAAAATGACAATCGAAAGGTCTTTCAGAATGCCAATCGAAGTACTTATCCATAATGCCAATCGAAGAGCTTGACAGAATGCCAATCGAAAGGCTCCTTCAGAACACCAATCGAAGGGTCTTTCATAATGCCAATCGAAATGTACGTAAAGCACCTCTCAAAAATTTTCCTTTTCCTTAGGCAAGAGTTTGTGATCAACCATGCAGGGGGAAGACTTTGGGAAACATGAGAGGGTAAATTTTGGGGTACAACAGTTGCCCCTGTTCAATCTTCTTAAACTTGAGGATGTAGATTGGCTTACGTGCCTTTCGTGATCCAAAGGTGGAAGATGATTGAACACTAGAGTGCCCAGAAATTTGCACTCGCATGGTGTAGTATTAGCATTGTGATGTCGGGAATGGGCTTACAGATGCCATTCGGAAATTGTTGGTAGGTGGTTCTGTCTTTGTTGACGGGTTTGGCCACAGAAAAATCTTTAGGAATTAATTTAACTTATTTTGTCTCCATTGACTGGCTTCGTCTCAGAAAAATCTTTAGGAATCGATTTAACTGATTTTGTCTCCATTGACTGGCTTCGCCTCAGAAAAATCTTTAGGAATCGATTTAATTGATTTTGTCTCCATTGACTGGCTTCGTCTCAGAAAAATCTTTAGGAATCGATTTAACTAATTTTGTCTCCATTGACTGGCTTCACCTCAGAAAAATATTTAGGAATCGATTTAACTGGTTTTGTCTCCATTGACAGGCTTCATCTCAGAAAAATCTTTAGGAATCGATTTAACTGATTTTGTCTCCATTGACTGGCTTCACCTCAGAAAAATCTTTAGGAATTGATTTAACTGATTTAGACAAGGTCTTGGAATATCTTCAACTGGATCGGCATCAGAAAAATCTTTAGGAATCGATTTAACTGGACCAGAGAAGGTCTTGGAATATCTTCAACTGGATCGGCATCATAAAAATCTTTAGGAATCGATTTAACTGGACCAGAGAAGGTCTTGGAATATCTTCAACTGGATCGGCATCAGAAAAATCTTTAGGAATCAATTTAACTGGACCAGAGAAGGCTTTTGATATGGCTGAGAATTTAACTGTGTCCTTCCTGAAAGGTGAAGGTCAGTCATATGCAATGCATGATATGGATTAAGCAATGATGTTCTCAACATAAATGAGATTGTGTGGTATGATGCGTTTATGCATTTATCATGATGTATGGAAAGGTAATGTTTTAGCTGGGGAAAATAAATCCCGGATAACTTACTGGAGAATAGAGTTGAATTCTTCGGTTCCGCTGGGGATGACGAACGAAGATGATTGCAAGAATAAACCTGCAGGAGAGGATGACTCCGTTGGGGAATTACTCTGTGGGGGAGAGATGTTCTACTAATGAATTTAACGATAACTCCGCTGGGGATTCCATTGATAAGCTCTGTTGGGGGTTTCAATGATGAACTCCGCTGGGGATGGATTACCGTTGCTGGCGATATTGAATCTGTTGAGGATAGAAGTCCTGCTTGGGGAAAGAAAGAACTTCGCTAGGGATGATCTTTCAGTTGCAACTTGCTTAGGATAACCCAGTTAGACTCTTGTGAGGATAACCTTCTAAGTTTGGCTGGGAAGATTTATCTTGTACTCTGCAGGGGATGAGTTTCCAGAATCTACTGGGTAAGATGACTTAATCCTGGCGGGGAACCTTTTTTAGACTACGCTGGGGAAACGGCTCCAATGGGGGTATCTTGTATTCCGCTGGGGAACATTCTTATACTCCGTTGAGGAATATTAAGACCTTATGGGGATACCAAGCCTTTTCGGGCTGATGGTAGATCAACTCTGCTTGGGAAGAGTCTTGCTGATTTGTTCATGGTTGCAAGTCTCAGTGGGGAGTACTACCATTACTGTTTTTATTCTGCGGGGAGTGAAGGTATCTTAGCCATATTCTTCAGCGGAATATACCTCGGTACCTTGGTGGACAGAGCAACTAGACAGCTCGGACAAATCTTATTGCCCCTGTTTCTGATATCACCCGTAATTAGTCCTTTGTTTCGTATGTGAATATTTATGAGCAGCAATTAATGTCAAATGCATATATCAAAAATGAACATTAGACGTTCTTTGCAAAACAAAACAGATACAGGGAAAACAGTTCGAAATTTGTCTGAAAATGAATTTGTATTGATTTTTGAAGTTTGGCCTGTAAATAGGCGTTTTGTACAAGAGGCTGACGTCCTAGTAAGAGAACGCCGCCGAACAAATAGGATTTATACAATTTGTGAAAACAAAACAGCTATGTGAATAGTCCCACTGGGTTCCAACTCTGTTATTGCCTTTATATCTTCAAGCGTCTCATCACTTTGCTGCTTAGTTGGAGATGAATCTGATTGATTGGTGCTGTCCGAGCCTGATAGTTGATACCGAAGTCTGGATGCAGGGTGATCCAATGAGACATAGTGTTACGCTTATCCCTAACTTTTTCCTGGACCTCCCTTTCGGGTTTTCAGTCCATCGAGATACCCATTTTTGCCCAAGCCGCCTTTTCAGGTTTTCGACTTGCCGGGTGTACAGATTTTTTTTAATTTTCATCCCTTATTTTTGCCCGAACCCTTTTGGTTCGCCGGGAAGCCCTTATTTTTGCCTAGTCCAGTCAACCTAGCGGGTTTTTAATCATGCGTAGTATCTTTTTACTATGTCTGCATTGACGGGGTGAGGAAGGTCGTCACCATCCATGGTGGTTAAAATCATCGCTCCTCCTGAGAAGATGTTCTTAACCACAAATGGCCCTTCGTAAGTAGGGGTCCATTTTCCCCTGGGATCACCTTGAGGTAGAATGATGCGCTTGATTACCAGGTTCCCAACTTAATACTCTTGTCGTCTGACTTTCTTGTTAAATGCCTTGGTCATTCGTTTTTGGTACGTCTGACCATGACAAATAGCAGTAAGTCTCTTTTTGTTGATTAGATTCAATTGATCAAGTCGGGTCTGGATCCAGTCATCTTTGCTCAAACCTGTATCTTTCATGATCCGAAGAGAGGGTATCTGAACTTCAATAGGCAAAACTGCTTCCATGCCATAAACCAAGGAATAGGGCGTTGCCCCTGTTGACGTTCGTGCTGAGGTACGGTACCCATGAAGAGCAAATGGTAACATCTCGTGCCAGTCTTTGTATGTCACTGTCATCTTTTGCACAATCTTCTTAATGTTCTTATTTGCTGCTTCGACAGCCCCATTCATCTTCGGCCGGTAGGGAGAAGAGTTGTGGTGCTGTATCTCGAATTGCTCGCAGAGCTCAGTGATCATCTTGTTGTTAAGATTGGTACCATTATCCGTAATAATCCTCTCTGGTATACCGTATCGACAGATCAGGTTGTGCCGAATGAACCGTGCCACGACGTTCTTGGTGACCGTAGCAAAGGAAGCTGCTCCAACCCACTTCGTAAAGTAATCAATTGCTACCAGGATGAAACGATGCTTGTTGGATGCCGTAGGTCTGATTTCGCCGATCATATCAATGCCCTATATTGCAAAAGGCCAAGGTGCTGTCAAGACATTCAGAGGAACTGGAGGAATGTGCACCTTATTAGAATAGACCTGGCACTTGTGACATGTCTGAGAATGCTGATAACAGTCAGCTTCCATTGTGGACCAGTAATATCCTGCCCGAAGGATTTTCTTTGCCATGGTATGTCCACTGAAATGAGTTCCAAAAGTACCTTCATGCAATTATGCCATGATCCTTTCTGCTTCAATTTTATCCATGCAACGCAGTAAGGTTGAATCATGGTTACGTTTGGAAAGAATGCCATTGCTGATGAATAACTTTGCCGCAAACCTTCTCAGAAACTTCTTGTCATTAACAGATGCACCCTCGGGGTATTCTTGAGTTTCAAGGTACCTCTTCACTTCATGATACCAAGGCTTTTCTGTTACCTCTTCGGTCTCAAGATCACAACAATGTGCAGGTTCATCCAATTTCCAAATAATGATCCGGGGGGCCTCGTTGTCCCACTTGACTTTGAACATAGAAGACATCGTAGCCAACGCGTCCGCCAACTGATTCTCCTCCCTTGGGAAGTGTTAAAAAGTTATCTCCTCGAAGTGGGGAAGCAACGTCAACACATACTCTTTGTAAGGAATAAGATTCGGGTGTTTCGTATCCCACTCTCCTTTGATCTGACTGATCACGAGAGTGGAATCTCTGATGACACTCAGAAACTTAATCCTTAGGTCAATTGCAGCTCGCAGACCCATAATGCATGCTTCATACTCCGCCATGTTGTTGGTGCAGTTGAAACATAGTCGGGCGGTAAATGGAGTATGAGAGCCTTTAGGAGATATGATTACAGCGCCAATGCCATTACTCAAAGCGTTTGAAGCTCCATCAAAGTACATAGACCATCGGGATCCTTCCTCAGGTCCTTCATCCGGTCCAGGTGTTTCACAATCAGTTATCAACATGATATTCTCGTCCGGGAATTCAAAGTTCATAGACTGGTAATCATCCACTGCCTGATGTGCCAAATGGTCTGCCAATACACTTCCCTTGATTGCTTTTTGAGTCGTGTACTGTATGTCATACTCAGTCAAGATCATCTGCCATCTTGCTATTCTTCCGGACAAGGCAGGCTTTTCGAAGATATATTTGATTGGATCCATCTTTGAAATCAATAGAGTAGTGTGAGTCAGCATGTACTGTCTCAGCCGGCGAGCAGCCCATGCCAAAGTGCAGCAAGTTTTATCGAGCAGTGAGTATCGGGTCTCGCAGTCGGTAAACTTTTTGCTAAGGTAATAAATAGCATGCTCTTTTCGGCCAGACTCGTCATGCTGCCCCAACACACCCCATTGAGTTGTCAAGTAATGTCAAGTATAAGATTAGAGGTCTCCCTTCTACTGGTGGCATAAGAATGGGTGGTTCCTGGAGATACTCTTTGATTCTTTCGAAAGTGGCATGGCATTCATCGTTCCAACGTACCACTTGATCTTTCTTCAACAGCTTGAAGATTGGCTCACAAGTAGCAGTTAGATGTGAGATGAATCGGGCAATGTAGTTCAATCGTCCTAGAAAGCCTCTGACCTCTTTCTCTGTCTTGGGAGCTGGCATCTCTTGTATGGCTTTTACCTTGGCAGGGTCCACTTGAATACCTTTGTCGCTTACAACGAAACCCAGCAGCTTACCGGACCGCACCCCGAAGGTGCATTTGTTTGGGTTCAATCTCAACTTGTACAGCCTCAACCGGTCAAACAGCTTCTGTAGATGGTCAAGGTGTTCCTCCTCAGTTTGGGACCTCGCAATCATATCGTCGACGTATACTTCAATCTCATGATGGATCATGTCATGAAACAAAGCAACCATGGCACGCTGATATATTGCCCCAACATTTTTCAACCCAAAAGGCATGACCTTGTAACAAAAGGTGCCCCACTAAGTAACAAAGGTGGTCTTCTCCATGTCTTCGGGAGCCATTTTTATCTGATTATAACCGGAGAAACCGTCCATGAAGGAGAATACCTTGTGCTGAGCAGTATTGTCAACCAGAACGTCGATGTGAGGCAGAGGGAAGTCATCCTTAGGGCTTGCCCTGTTCAAATCTCTGTAATCAACACACATTCTGACCTTACCATCTTTCTTCGGCACTGGAACCACATTGGTGACCCACTGAGGGTAAGAAGTTACTACTAGAAAACCGGCATCAAACTGTTTCATAACTTCGTCCTTGATTTTCTCAGACATTTCTGGACGCATACGGCGAACTTTCTGTTTTACCGGAGGACAGTCTTCCTTGGTAGGCAGGCGATGAACCACAATGTCGGTATCCAACCCAGGCATATCTTCGTAAGACCAGGCAAAGATTTCCACGTAGTCATGCAACATCTGAATCAACCGTTGTTTCACACTAAGCTCCAGATTTACACCGATCTTGACTTCCTTTTTGTCTGTCTCAGTACCCAGATTCACTGTTTCTACTAGCTCTTCATGTGGCTGAATGGCCCTCTCTTCATAGAGTAGCAGTCTTGCAAGTTCACCAGGCACTTCGCAATCATCTTCACCTCCGTCTTCGGCTAAGTTGATCGGATTTTCGAAGTCATAACTGGCAGTAGCATAATCGTTACCAGTGAGATCCAGAGTGGATTGGGACCTGTATATGTGAGTGTGTGTAAAATAGCTGTTTTGCTATATATAATAAGGAAAGACAAGGAGCGCAAAATTTGAAATGCAAAACGTCCAATGCTTTTATTAATGATATATGAAAGTGGCACACAAACGCCCTCATAAATGAAGCCACGGTGCCCCGGGTAAGACACCGGGCCATAAAGTTTTACAATATTGTCTATTACAAATTCAAAACAAAGAGTTCATTACTGAGTAATAAAAGTAATAGGGATGAAATCCTTTTCTGTCCAGTTGTTTGGTCCACCGTTGGTCGTAGGATAGATCCAGCTGTCGAATTCAGACTCCTCTACGTCATCTTTGATGGCATTTACTCCCGAGTTGCTGATGAACACAGGAGGTCTTCCAATCCTTGCACTTCGAACAGCCCTTTGAGCTTCTGCAGTGAAATCCAACCCAAACTTGTTAGTCTTCTGAGTGAAATCAGGAATTCGGCCCCAGTTTGCATACTCACCCTTCTCAATAACAGCCCGAGCATCCTTTAAGGAAGCCATCTTCATAGGAGAATCTTCCATCACAGTCTCAGCTGATGCCAATGTCTGAGGAACCTCTTCAAAGTGTTGAAATGGGGTCTCAATGAACTCCCCATCCATCTCTACGTATCAGAACGAGTTGAGGTGGATGACCATGTATTCCTCCTCCCCTTGAACTGTCACAATCTTCCCTCTGACCGGGTACTTCAACTTCTGGTGGAGCGTTGAGGTTACGGCTCCAGCTTTGTGGATCCATGGACGACCCAACAAACAAGAATAGGATGGCCGGATATCCATCACGTAGAATGTAGAATTGAAGACCTGAGAACCAACCTTGCTTGGAATATCAACATCACCATGCACCATCCTCTTAGACCCATCAAAGGCCCGGACAACAATGTTACTCGGCTTTAGCTCCAAACCTTCGTAATCCAGCCTGTCTAGAGCTTTCTTTAGCAAGACGTTTAATGAGGAACCAGTGTCAACTAACACATGTGCAAGAGTAGTGCCCCATGCATTCAATGGAGACATGCCGGGCATCATTATGGTTCTTCCATTTAGCAGTTAGATCAACGTCGGAGAAACCCAAACCATTATCAGCAGTTAAATTGGCCACATAATCGGTAAATTGATCAGCTGATGTCTCTTGTGGCACGTGGGCCGTCTTTAGGAAGGTAATCAGAGCCTTGGCATGGGCCTCTGAACACAACAACAGTGATAACATAGAAATCTTGGATGGGGTTTGCCCCAGTTGCTCAACTACATTATAATCACTCTTCTTAATAATCTTCAGAATCTCTTCCATCTCCTGTTTGGAAGCTTCAACATTGATTGTCTTTGGCGCCTCCGTCTGGGCAGGCATATCAGTGGTGATCCCTTTGCCCCGAGCGTTAGATGACTCGGCGACAGGGGTAGGAACAGGGACTTGATCAGGAATGGCAGCAGGTACACTTGCAGGCTTAATGACAACAGGTCTTCGGATGGCTGGTGGAGCAATATCAGGTGAGAAAAGTCTACTGCTGCGGGTGACTTTAGCAGGTCCTGTAACGTTGCTGACACCGGTATCAGCACCGAACTCTTGCTTAACTCCAAGAACATAAACATCTGTCCCATAGTGCCAAGGGACAACTTTGTCAGATGTATAGGGGATGGGCCCCAGAATAGTGATGATTATAGGTGCGGTCTTCGGAACAGATGTAATTCTAACAGGCGTCCTTGAGGGAGCCTTGGAAGAATTGTCGCAAATGGTAATAATGGAAACTTCTTCAGAATGAACGGGTGGAACAACAATCTTCTCAAAAAGAATCTCTTTACTATCCATCAGGTTCTGGACACCTGACTTCAGAGATGGGCAACCAGAAGGTAAAGCAGAACACATAGGGCAACCTTCACCACAGCCTGGCAATAAACCGACTAGCAACAGGTTCTTCTTGATAGTAATCAGAGGGGTAACAACATTATCGACAGAAACTACGAACAAGTCTTCCTCTACCGCATTCACTCCATGCTTGGGCATGGGAGCAGTCACAACATTAGGCCTCTCGGGCGCCTCAAACTCAATCTCCTTTGCATCGATTAGGTCTTGAACCTTGTTTTTCAGACTCCAACAATCATCTGTGTTATGCCCCGGGCTCTCAGAGTGATAAGCACAATGGGCATTGGGGTTATACTTTGATGACGTTGTATTTTGGATTCTTTGGGGCTTCCCTTAGAGTCACCAGATTGGTACTCAGCAACTGTGGCAATATCTGAGACAAAGTCAGGTTGAGACGAGTGAATTGACTTCGAGGTCTCTCTTCCCTTTGTTGGTTGTGATGCTGAGGAACACCAGTAGGTTTTGAAATAACAACCGCATTGACAGCTTAGCGGTGTTTAGGTCTACTCTGTCTTCTTGAACTGTAGACAACACTGGACTCTTTCTTGAATGGTTTCTTCTCGGTGCTCGATGAGGCACCCTTCTGTATCTTCCCAGCTTTAATACCCGCTTCAACCCTCTCACCAGTTAAGATGAGGTCTGTAAATCCGGCTGAGGAGCTCCCAATCAGATGATTAAAGAACGGACCATACAGGGTCCCCAGAAACATATCAACCAGTTCACAATCAGCCAAAGGTGGTTGCACCCTTCCAGCCAGGTCTCTCCATTTTTGAGCATATTCTTTAAATCCTTCACCCGCCCCTATTGACATACCCTGGAGTTAGGTACGCGTAGGAGCGAGGTCGGAGTTATATTGATACTTCCTATAGAACGCAACAGCCAAATCCTCCCAGCTGCAGATACTGGCTCTGTCCAACTGATAGAATCACTCAAGCTGAGTCCCTGAAAGACTGTAATGGATCCACAAGTTCTTATCAGCAGTTTAAGGTTGGATCTTCCTCACATATGACCGGAGGTGCAGTTTTGGACAAGAAGCTCCATCATACTTGGCAAAGGCAGGCGCCTTGAACTTATGGGGAATCACCACCCCAGATGATAAACCCAAATCTCCGAAGTCCAGACCGGATACCTTCTGTATTTCCATGGCGTTCAAACGGTCTTCCAGTTGTTTGTACTTATCCTCACCAGGAGGATACTGTTCTTCATCATAGTCCGTCTCGTTGTCGAAGACTATAGAGCTAGGAGCCCTCCTTTCTTGTGGACTATCTTTCCCTTCAGATGGGGTGGTCAGATCAACTTCATCCTGCAGCCCGTTTCCAAACCTGCGTCCAGTATTGAACAGGATGGTCCTCTTTTTCTTCTTCTTCCTCTCTTTCAGAATCAGGGTCTTCAGGTCCTGCTGACCCTTTGCTAGGCTCATGACCAACTCTTGAAATTGGGCATTCTAGGCCTGAAGGGCCTTGATAGCTTGCTTAGTAGAAGTTTCAACAGACATGATGATTGCTGAAATAAACAACGAAGAAGATAAGAGACCTGTACAAGGGTACCTGTTATGTATATGATTAATGGTATGCTATTTATGTAATGCATTCAAGGGTTCAAAAATTCATATTTGTTGTAGACAAAAAAGAACACACGTCATATTAAGAAGAAATTTTTTTAGTACATAAGTGCCCCATGGGCGAAATATTACAAAATTCTTAATGTAAAAAGACATTGCGCATCCTTTTTGGAGTGATGTAAGTTTTGAGTGTCTCTTCCTCGTGAAGTCCGCGGGTAAGCTCCAAAACCTTCTTCTCACTGGCATATAAGCTGGCTTCAAAAGCATTCCGTTCTTCCTTGAGTTAGATCCAACTCTTTTGCATTTCTTCCCATGATGTTGGCATGTCAGGATGTAGGATGGCGCATGGAACCTCACCTTCCATAACAGGCTCTTTGATCAAGGGGAGAATGTGAGGATATGGCATCATAAGATTCTGGGAGCGGGTTCGTACCCACTTGAGGTAAGGCTCAAGGGGGATGGAATTCTTGTGCCCCAGTGTCTTACTATCCACCTTGTTAGGCATCCTCCAAGCTCTGAACCTTTGTCGAAGTCCTTGCACATCATTGTCGAAGTCAAAAACTATGTCAGGAATCAGCATGTCATGAGGGCCATTCCTCTGAGCATATCCAAATTGTCTCAAAGCTAGACAAGGGTTGTAGGTAATGCCTCCCCTAATTCCAAGTAAAGGAACATTAGGAAATTCTCCACAATGGTCAATGATGGTGACATTTTCTCTGGACCGAGAACACCAATGTATATCAGAATGTGTGAGGGTCATCAATCGTTGTGACCACCTTAAACCCTGCTCATTCTTCAAAACTAATTGTGGAAGGTGAGAAATAAACCACCTTGCTAGGAGAGGAGTACAGAACATGAGAACACCTCTTTTCCTCATTGTTCGTGTGTAAAATGAGTGGAGGATGTCCCTAAGCCATGTAGGTATGGGATTCCGGGATATGAAAATCTTGACAGCATTCATATCTATAAGTTGATCAGGATTTGGGAACAACACCAACCCATAGATAAGGAGTGCCACGATCTCTTCAAAGGCTTGTAGATCAAGAGAATTCCAGCATTCTTGTGCCTTCTTAAACATAAACTTTGCCAAGAATCCCTTAACACCACTTCTGGTTTCCCAATGCCCCTTGATGTCAGATGGTTGCAAACATAACGCTTGAGTAACATCTTCAAGTTTTGGTTCCTTTTCCGTACCGTTGTAGTGTAGTTGACTAAGAATAGGAATTCTCAGGAGTTGAGAAAATTCCTCCAAAGTAGGCACCAATTGATAATCAGGTAATGTGAAATAGTGGTGTAGGGGGTCAAAGAACTAGAAGAGAACTTTCATCATGTCTTCTTCAATGTTGGTGTTGACCAAGCTGAGGAGTCGACCATGTCTTTCACTGAAGAGAGAACTCTCGGGGATCCTGGATGTAAGCTCCTTGAGTTAAGGAGGGATCCTTACAAGGTTGACTTGAATTGTTTTCCTGCGGAGAGACTCCATGTCCTGCAAAACAAGAACAAAGACGAAGATCTAAACCCTTGAAATGGTTAGCAGATGCATATGATGCTTTATGATGTCATGTATGCAAAAAGTAAGCAAGTGTATATACAGATAGTCATATTCACACAAAGCAAACAAGTCCTTAGGTTTAGGCTTGCATGGGGTTCATAGGTAAGTACCCTCTTGAAGTTTAGTTGGCTCAACCTGTCCTAAAATAGTAACCGGGTTCTAAGGAGCTCAATATCATTGGATTGTTTTCTATGTTCATTGTTTTGGTTTAGCCACTTAAATGGCGACTAAAATATTCCAAGAAAACAACCCTCAATGAGTGTAGTATCGAGTATTTACCAACTTTGGACTGCACCAAAGTCGGTCATCTCACTACCCCTAAAAAGGCCAAGATGGTCAAGTAAGGTTCTAAGGTCAATTGATGCTTCACGACACCACGCGGCGACCCTGTACTCTCCCTGACTTAACTCAAGGGTTACCGGTACTCACCAAAGTGCCACATCAACGTAGCTACTGTTTCAACCATGTCGGTATACCCCACACAGTTCCCTCACAGTTTGTTGCTACTTACCTAAAGGGTATCCCCAGATCTGGGTTAGGATCTATAGAACTCCGATACAAACCCACAAAATTTAATGCATACAAAGCATACAATTGAAAACACAAGTGATCTAATCCTAAGGTAGACCTCACTTATAATTTATCCCCAGCAGATTCGCCAGTTCTGTGATCGGTGGGAACGAGAACTGACTGTTTTTGGGATGCTGGTTCGCGTTTGAGTTTGTTTTCGCAAAGTGTCGCGGTAAGCAAGAGTCGCCACCGTCTTTTATTTTATCCAACAAGGAAAGGACAAAAGCACAGACAAATTCCTTTTCGAGATGTGTCTCGGGTTCGGGAGGTAGATTATAGAAAGGTAAGGTGTTAGCACCCTTTGTATCTGTGGTTATCCACGGGCTCTTAGGTACTTGCTCACTATGTTTTCAAAAGTTTGCTTTTCTTTGTGATTGTGGGTTTTGAAAAGAGTTTGTTGTTTTGAAAAGAGTGTAAGTGCGAAAAGTTTTGTTTTGTTTAAAAGAGAGCAAGTACTTAAGAACATCTACCTACTCAAAAAGGAATTAAACTATGCAACTGTCCTTTAGACAGTGCTATCCCACTATTGAGGACTAGGTAGCGCCATCGTTGGAGTTTTTCGGGTCAATTCGATTTTAGGGACGTGTGGTCACTAAAGCAACGTTAGGACGCTTTAGTGGTAATCCTAATGTCTTAGATCATTTTTATCGAGGCAACCATTTCAAGGCAACTCATGATCTTGGGACAAAAGGACAACCTCTAAAACATCCTATACTTAATGACCACGCTCGAGGCAACCAAGTGAGGTGTACCCTAGGAGTGGCATGTGCAAGTGTGTCAATTTTCAGTTATATTATCTTTACATGTCATGGTGAGCTGTGGTTGATTTTAAATTAAGATAGATCTTGCCATGCAATCCTAGTTAGCATACATCTAAACAGTTAATATATGTACAGGAATTTAAAGTGCGGGAATTGTAAATCCTACGCTATTACAAAGCTTCGGGGAGGGGGATTATTTACATATCCAAAAAAATGGGGGAATAAAAGCAGTAAAGTAAAAGTCTTAGTTTAAGCTATTACATCCCAGTAAGCAGTTACAATAAAATAAACGCGCGTGAATCTGAAAAATCCTAAGAATAAGAACTTTTGTTGTTTTATTTTATTTTTGGGAAAATGATAAATGTTTAATTAAGTCAAATTTAATTAATAAAAAAAAATTGATTAAAATTAACTCTAAAACATACCTAATATTTTTGCATTTTTTGTTTATGAAAAGGATTGAATTCAAATAAATCCTAAGTCTACTGATTTTAAAATTGAAGAAAATAAGTTAAAATAATTAACTAAATTAAATCCTAATTCTAAGTTATTTATTTTTTATGCTGATTAAAAAACAAACTAAAAGAAATAAACAAAATAAAGTAGACAAAGTACAAATGGGCCAGGCAGCAAAACAAGAAAAAATATAATTCTGGAGGCTTGGGTCGAAAGAAGTGCAGACTGTCTTTCGACCCAGTGAATAAGCTGAATCGAAGGTGCATGAGGGGCTGCACTGTGATGGTGTTCGATCTGGATATGTCGTCCTTCGATCTGGAAGTCATGGGTCCAGTTCGAAGCTAAACTGCTGAGCTTCGAAACTCTGAACAGGAATCTGAGAATGTATTTCCTGCAAGAAACGAAACACATGTTAAAGTTCCAGGGGGGGGACTTTACCCCCCTGATTCTAATATCCTCCCTATTCGCACCTGCTGAATCTGGGTCTGGGTTTGTTTTATCCTGGGATTCGAAGGAGAAACTCAAATTGTGCCCAAGCAATGGCATAATCTCATCTCTGCGCTGTAGCTTATATGTAGCACATTAAATCATTCACAAACAGAAGTAATAATATAAATATGCAATCAAAATGAATTTAAAAATGAGTTTGAGATTAGATCCTTTTTTACCAACAGAGGTGCTTCGATCTGTAGTTCTGAGGGTGGAGGTGTCCGCTGGGTGGGAGCTTTGGCTGGTGCAAGGATTGGGTATGGCTTCCTGGAAGTGCTGATGACTTTTGGCAGCGTATCTCCAAGTTCTCTATTTTTCTGTATATTTTTGTGTGTTGGATATGTATGCTGGCCTCTGTATTTATAGGGGTGTGAGGGTGCAGTAATGGCAAGAGACAGCCATTAAACAGGCCATTAAAGCCATGAGACAAGAATCAGACACATTAAATAATTTCCTTTTTTGAAACATCTTGAATGAACCTGAACGCTTCTAACTTTCGAATGCCTTCAGGCCTTGTCCTTCGATTGGTCCTAAGTTGCCTCCTTCGAATGGACTTCCTCTGTTTCGACTGCTTGATTTGAAAAGAGTCACTCTGGTCGAATCAACTCTTCAGGAACAGAAAAGGCAAGAATCTGGCCTTTAACTCAGGAATTAAATCCACAAACAGCATTTAATTATTTCTATATTTTCAAGGGAAACATGCCATTTTCTCATGTTCAGTGTACCTGGACATGTTTGAGTGCCCTCTTGATGGCTTTGTTAACAAGCCAATCGAAAGGTGTTGTTCATACTTATCGAAGGACATGGTTCACATGCCTGTCGAAGCTGCCTGGACACAATGCTTGATCAAAGGTTCCCTTGGCATGCCAATCGAAGTGCTCGTCCATAATGGCAATCAAAATGTTCCTTCAGAATGCCAATCGAAGGGTCTTTCAGAATGACAATCGAAAGGTCTTTCAGAATCCCAATCGAAGTGCTCCTTCAGCATGCCAATCGAAGGGTCTTACAGAATGACAATCGAAAGGTCTTTCAGAATTCCAATCGAAGTACTTGTCCACAATGCCAATTGAAGAGCTTGACAGAATGCCAATCGAAAGGCTCCTTCAGAACACCAATCGAAGGGTCTTTCAGAATGCCAATCGAAATGTACGTTAAGCACCACTAAAATTTTTTCCTTTTCCTTAGGCAAGAGTTTGTGATCAACCATGCAGGGGGAAGACTTTGGGAAACATGAGAGGGTAAATTTTGGGGTACAACAGGAGTGTACCCTAGGAGTGCACATGTGCGAGTGATTCAATTTTAGATTATTTATCTTTGCACATTTTATGGTTATCTAACTGTTTTAAAGTTTTACATACATTCTTGTCATGCATCCATATATCATATATCTAACAGTTAAATATTTGTGGAATTTAAAGTGCGGAAATTAAACTAAGCTATTACAAGGCTTCGGGTATTTACATAGCCAAAAACAAACCCTTAAATAATAAAGAGGTAAATGAAAATAAAAGTCCTAATTAAACTATTACAAACTTGTGAACAGTTACAAAATAGGATAAAAATAATAATAAAGCGTGCGATGAAATTTAGATCGGGAAGAAATTAGGGTTTTGACCCTTCTAACCTAATTAAAAGAAAAAATTGTTTTTTGTTGTTTTTAATAAAAGAATTAGGTTTTAAATTAAATACCAAAATTAATTAGTGATTAAATTAATTAATAAAAATAATTACATAGCCTATTTTTGGGTTTTTTGTTATTTTTAAGAAAAGAAAATAATTAAATTAGAAATAAAACCTATTTGTTCTAATTAATTTTAATTATGTACAAAAAGAATTAAAGTTATCTAAATTAACGATCTAATTTAATTAATTAATTTTTTGACAAAAAAAAATGAAATCTAAACCTAATTTGTGAAAAGTATTTATTTTTATTATTTTTTTATAAAAAGAAAATTAATTAATTGGTTAGTAAAATAAACAAATAAATTAAATAAAACAATATAAAAAAAGTAGAGTAAGAGATATGGGCCTGAAAAGGATTTCTGGGGGTGCAAACAACAAGCTTTTGTCCCAAAAGATTTGATCCATTATTGACTTCTTGAATTCGGTGCATTGCGTTGACTAGGCTCCATGGTGCTCCTTCATGGATGTCCTTTGGATTTGGCCATCTGGCCACTTGGCAGACTGGATATTGAGGGAGCATGGTGGTCATTAGCTTCATGTGCACTTTGGAACCTGGAAAGCAAAATAATATAGAGAAATTGGGGGGACCTGGGATTCGAACCCAGGTCCTGATACATTTTGCAACCACTCCACTACCACTGCGCCATCTGCTTCTGTTTGTTATAATAATACAAAATAATAAACAAATATTAAAAGGCCCTATGTATCAAATCAACGCGCGAAAACGTGAACAAGCCAATGGTCATTCGCCAGCTGGTCATCTCCTTCTTTGGATCCGTTGGTAAAAGTTCCAAAATTTTACCTACGGACACTTGGTCGTAGCTACAACCAGCGTTCTCTTAAAATCCACCATGAGCAAGATAAATGACTTCTAATGCCATGGTTGGATTCGTCTTGTCCTCCTAGACATGATGGTACCATTCATGAAGGCTAATTTTACTTGTAAACAAAAATCCTAATTCGAAGCTACAAACCCTAGCCATGGTGAAATCTTGCACAGGACATATAAATGAAATTAAACGACGCAGAAAGCTTGCAAATGTTCCATGGATCAAGAATCTATAACTATTTCATGCTATAAGTACAGGAATGATGCAATTCAAATTCCAAAATATTGCAATACCGTGACTGACTTACAGTGCGTTATAGGGCTTGGAAACGCTTGCTTTGGATTGCTTTGGCTTGCTGATGACCTCAGGAAACGATTGGAATGGTCCAAGGGTCTTGAATTGGCCTCTAAGTGTGAATTCGTGTTTGCATTTTTTCTTGATTTTTCAAGTTTGTGTTCTTGATGCTGCGCCTCCTTCTAACCTAGTTTTTGGTCTGCAACGCTTCTATATGTATCAAGGAATGGATTAGGGTTGATACAATACACACAATCTTCTTCCATTAATGTTTTGATTCTTTATTTGATTCACTTGAATATCATTCAAAAATTGGCCTAAAATCAATCTTTTTATCCACCCCAATGCCTTGCACGATTTCAAATACTTGCCAACTGGATTTGTGACCTGAAACAAGTATAAAATCTTGAGTTTTCAATGCTTTAGATTTTCTCATGAATTATTTTGATTGAAATTGATTTAATTCATATAAAAATAAAAATAAATAATAAAAACATGATAATGAGAAGTGGCAAGGGCTAGGGCTCGTGGACCATGTTGCCAACTTAAAACAAGTGGAAAAGATTGGGCCTATTTGGCAAAATTTGAAGTTTTAGGCATAGTTGACTTTTGGCAATTTTTCAAAAAAGGTCAACTTTACCAATGCAAAACTTCCTCAATTTTGACTCTTTGGAGGTGTTCCTGGACTTTTTAGAAAGCTTGACATGTCCTATAATCAACCCTTTTTGTATCATCTCAATTTGATATTCCATGCTCATGTATGAAGCTTTGACAAAAAAGGTGTTTTTGTTGACTTTTCAAAATGACCTATAATGTCCAAATACATAAGTTATTGTGAGTGAATATTTTGAACTTGGGAGATGAAGATGAATTGTAGATCATGGCATCCTATTCAAAATGAGCTTTGGATGGGTCATTTATCATAAGGTATGAGAAAGTTATGCTTGGTCAAAGTTGAGTTGACTTTTCCTACAAAACCCTAATTTATCAACTTTTGGTTCTTGATGAATTAGGAGCAATCCTTGATGAATCATGATCAACCCTTGATCAAATGATGAAATATACTTCAAAATGAGGATGTTGACCAAAAATCTTGAAGTTTGACTGTATGTAGGCCACAATTGACTTTTGCCCTAGCACAGTCGATTTTCAGGCCTTTAAGCAATTGACTGAACAAAATTTCTCTGTAAGGCTTGAAACTTGTCATGGTTGATCTTTAGAAAATATTAGGACATTGGTGAGCATTTGGAGTCCCTTGGACTCATGTATCTTGATGCAATATGAAACCCTAATTTAAGGTAGACTGCCTTAGGATAGAGCTTGTCTGGTAAACCCTTGGACTACCTTGAGCAACTTGGGGATCTTTCTTGAAATGTTTTAAGAAATATGGGAGGGAAAATTTTGGGGTACAACAGCTTCCCCTGTTCAATCTTCTTAAACCTGAGGATGTAGATTGGCTTTTGTGCCTTTCGTGATCCGAAGGTGGAAGATGATTGAACACTAGAGTGCCCAAAATTTTTCACTCACATGAAGTGGTAATTGTCTTGTGATGTCGGGAATGGGCTTAATGGTGCCATTTGGAGACTGATGAAGGGAGATGGGCTTAAAGATGCCATCCGAAGAAGTGTCGATCGCACAAGAGATTCCTTAGCAAGAGCTTGTATACCTGTTATTGAGGAAGATTCCACTGGGGAAGGCTGATCTTTGTTGAGAGAAGTAGAATTTTAGGAGCTTCGGTCGTCCGTTATTCTGCTGGTGAGTCGTCTCTGTTTGAATTTTAGGAACTTCGGTCGTCTATATTCTACTGAGGAATCATCTTTATTGAATTTTAGAAACTCCGGTCGTCTGTATTCTACTGAGGAAACATCTCTGTTGAATTTTAGGAACTTCGATCGTCCGTATTCTACTAAGGAACCATCTCTGTTGAATTTTAGGAACTTCGTTCATCCGTATTCTACTGAGGAACCATCTGTGTTGAATTTTATGAACTTCGGTCATCCGTATTCTATTGAGGAACTATCTCTGTTGAATTTTAGGAACTTCGGTCGTCCGTATTCTACTGAGGAATCATCTCTGTTGAAATTTAGGAACTTCGATCGTCCGTATTCTACTAAGGAAACATCTCTGTTGAATTTTAGGAACTTTGGTCGTCCGTATTCTACTGAGGAACCATCTCTGTTGAATTTTATTAACTTCGGTCATCTGTATTCTACTGAGGAATCATCTCTGTTGAATTTTAGGAACTTCGGTCGTCCGTATTCTACTGAGGAATCATCTCTGTTGAATTTTAGGAACTTCGGTCGTCCGTATTCTACTGAGGAAACATCTCTGTTGAATTTTAGGAACTTTGGTCATCCGTATTCTACTGAGGAATCATCTCTGTTGAATTTTAGGAAATTCGGTCGTCTGTATTCTACTGAGGAAACATCTCTGTTGAATTTTAGGAACTTCGGTCGTCCGTATTCTACTGAGGAATAATCTCTGTTGAATTTTAGGAACTTCGGTCGTCCATATTCTACTGAGGAATCATCTCTGTTGAATTTTAGGAACTTCCGTCGTCCGTATTCTACTGAGGAAACATCTATGTTGAATTTTAGGAACTTTGGTCGTCCGTTGAATTTTAGGAACTTCGGTTCTCCGTATTCTACTGAGGAAACATCTCTGTTGAATTTTAGGAACTCCGGTCATCCGTGTTCTACTGAGGAATCATCTTTGTTGAATTTTAGGAACTTCGGTCGTCCGTATTCTAATGAGGAAACATCTCTGTTGAATTTTAGGAACTTCGGTCGTCCATATTCTACTGAGGAATCATCTCTGTTGAATTTTAGGAACTTCAGTCGTCCGTATTCTACTGAGGAATCATCTCTGTTGAATTTTAGGAACTTCGGTCGTCTGTATTCTATTGAGGAATCATCTCTGTTGAATTTTAGGAACTTCGGTCGTCCATTATTCTACTGAGGGATCATCTCTATTGAAGAGGAAAGTTGAGAATGAACTACTATCTGGTCATGGTCCAGGTTTCATAGTGATAACACGGACTGCTATCTGGTTGTAATCCAGGGTTTACAACGACTTACTAGGGAGATGAGATTAAATTATTATCCGGTCATACTCCAGGATTTATAGCTTGAATTTGTGAGAATTTGATTGTATCTTTCCTGAAAGGTAAAGGTTACTTATGTGTAATGCATGACATGTATCAAGCAATGATGTTCTCAAAATAAATGAGATTGTGTTGTATGATGTTTATGCGTATGTACTGATGTATGGATATGTAATGTTTTTATGATGCTCTCTAGCTGGGGAAAATAAATCCTGGATTGCTGCTGGAGAAAAGAGTTGAATTCTTCGTTTTCGCTGGGGATAGTGAATGAAGATGATTGTGAGACTAAACCTACAGGAGAGGATAACTCCGCTGGGGATTAAACTGACGAGGAAATGACTCTATGGGGAGGACATATTCTGCTAGAGGACCTGTTTATTTGGAAGAATAACCTCAGCCGAGGATGAATTACCGTTGTTGGCGATGATAAATTCTGTTGGGAATTGAGTTTCTGTTTGTGAAAGGAATGAACTCCGCTGGGGATGATTTTCCAGTGGCGACTTCACTGAGGATAACCTTTTAGACTCTACTGGGGATAATTCTCCAAACTTCACTGGGGATAATCTTCCAGTGCTGGTGATAGATAAACTCGGCTTGGGGAGAATATCACCGACTCATTTGCGGTTGCGAGCCTCAGCTGGGGAGAGTTAACACCACTGTCTTTTTCTTACTCTGCGGGGAGAGAATGTTACTGGGACGCATGCTAAGGATATGACGATGGCTTTGCATCGAGACTTTTCTGCCCCTATATCTGCGGGAGAAGGTGCCTGCGGAGGCCTTGTGGATCGAGTATTATCCCAACCTATGAGGTGCTTGGTAACTGCCGATTGGAATGATAAGTCTTCTTCTGGTAGGCAAGTGACGAGATAACGGAACATAATCGTACGCTTTAATCCCTAACTTTTGCCTGGACTATCTTTTCAGATTTTCAGTCCACCGGGATACCCTTTTCGCCCAATCCGCCTTTTCAGGTTTTCGACTTGCCGGGTGTACGTATCTTTTTTGTTTTTATCCCTAATTTTTACCCGAACCCTTTTGGTTCACCTGGATGCCCTTATTTTTGCCTAGGCCAGTCAACCTAGCGGATCTTTATTCATGCGCAGTATTTTCTGACTATGTCCATGCTCTCAGGGTGTAGGGAGTTGTCACTGTCGGTAGTATTGTGTTGCCACACTACCAAAAGATGTTCGTTTGATCATACAAGATTATTTGCTGGAATTAATGTCCAATTCCCCAAGTGATTCAAATGGAAATCTGCCCCTGGCTATTTGGCATCTTTGAGAGATTCCTTGAATCTTGACTTGACTGCCCCAGATGATGGACAATGATCATGCCGTGCCCCTTGATTGGAAGTGTTTTTCCACTTGAGGTGATCTTTTTTATTGAGAAGGATTTTGTTCATTAGATATCCGTCATGTGAATTTCTCTGCTGTTGAACAAATAGTCATATGCAAACAATGTTATTTTAAGAATGCAAAGCTTATGTCTGTCTTGAAATTTTTGAAAGTGCACTTTTCAGTAAAACAGGCAAATTTTGTAAAATGTGATGTCAACTCAGGATTTACAGCAAGTCCTACAGGAGTCAGGATACCTTTTGTAACAATATGCTTTCAAACTAACCCGTGCTTCAGCTAGGACTTTTTTAAGGGTTATAACATGGCCTGGTTCACGGTTTAAGACACAAAGGATAAAGGCTCAAATTTTATTTGTACCCACCCGTTCTTCGTGATGTTCTTTGATCCTAAACTCAGCTAATTGTGCTTTTAGATCCCGTTTGAGTCTTTGCTCTGATATTCCAGTGATGGTTCGGAGACTGACAATTTATTTTGAACAGGAAGTCACTTTTGTTGAGAGTTTGTAGGACCTCTTTCTTTTTTTGATTTTATTATCCATGTCTTTTGCCTGAACTGTTTCTTTTTGTGATTACAGTCAGCGGGATGCCACCATTTTTTTCTTAAGTCTCCTTCATAGGTTTTGACTTAATGGCCTTTTATTTCGAGAGATAATGACTGCCTATCTTGACGATTATAGGGAACCATCACCGTCTTTTGTTTTGGAAGGACCTCTTTGATGCCATTCATTGTGCACCCGAATTAACTGAGAAAACTACCCTGCCCCATGTTGTGATTAAGGGTTTTAATTTGTGTGAAAAGAAAAACTCCAACTTCTTTGGCTCAAAGGGGTTGACTAGGAATTATCTTCCTTATAACTCCACTATTTAGGATTTTAAACAATGCCTGTACATCGTCAGTGGGGTCTGTTTAAAAGCATACTGTAGAGATTTTGATATCATTTTCGTCATCCTCCCTCTAAAGGCTTAGAGTTTTTTTAATCGAGAGTTGAACATCACAAAAATGAAAGCAATTTGAATATAGTGAATACGAATGGATTGATTCAAAACAGACATATGCAATGTGTTGTACCCCAAAATTTTCCCTCTCATTTGTCAAGATTTTTCTCACAAGACTTCTTTGACTCAAGACAAGATTATGGTCTGGTCAGTTCAAGACATCTCATCTTGCACTGATAACCCAAAATTAGGGTTTGAGTTTGCACAAGGATTTTTGGACCATCATTGCTTCATGTGACTTTCATACATCATTTTGGACCCCTAAGATTGTTCATGATAAGTTTCAAGCCTTGGACCATATTTTTGATCAATCAATTGGACAGTTGACCTAAAAATCAACTGTATTGGGGGAAAAGTCAACTATGGCCAATTTACAGTCAAACTTCATGATTTTTGATCCACATCAACATTTTAGACTCATATGTACCATTTGATCAAGTTTGGATCACAACTCCTCAAGAAATTTGATCAAATCATCAAAAGGGCAAAATGGTCAAAATTAGGGTTTTGACTGAGAAAGAGAAATTTCTGATTTTTAACCTAGTCAATGACCAATTGAGTTCAAGCATGATTTAAAGGATTCAATGGCATCATCTTGATCTAATTACATGGTTCAAAAGATCTCAAGTTCATTGGATTGACAGATGAAATTTACAGTCAACTGATCAAAAGTCAATTGTGCACTGAAAAGTCAAACTTTGACTTTTTGGTCAAAATCAAGTGCCAAGGGTCATAATTCATCAAGATATGTCAAAATATGAAACTTGTTCACCAAGAAAACCAAATTTGAAAATTAGGGTTTTAATTTGAAATTTTCATAACTTAGAATTTTTTCAAAGTATAAAAATTTTCTTATTTTTTCTCAACTTTTCACCACTTTTTCACCATGATGCATTTTGATTCAAGAAAAGTTCCCAACATGAAAGTTGTAGTACTCCATGAAATCTACAACTTTGCATCACAAACTTTTCCTAAAAGATGCTTGGATCTCAAGTTATGAATTTGTGAATATAGGCCCATGAACTAAATAACTTAGTGAAATTTTGCCCTAATTTAGGCAGGTTTTGGACCCAACTTCATGGCAACTTTTCACCTAGTTCCAAGAGGTATCTCAAAATTCATTTCAAAGATGGATTATAAAGAACATTGCAAGATTTCCAAAATGTCCAAGAACTCTCCAAGATCATTTTTGAGTATGGAGAATCGAAGAGAGGAAGTTGGCATTTTCTCACTTTTGTTCAAGCCATTTTCACATAGAATCAAGTTGCAAATCAAACCTATGCTGGTTATATCTTGCTTTACATGTCCTAAGCTTGCTATACACTCCATAATTAAATGCATACTCAGTTGACAAAGCCTTTATCTTTGCTTTTGAAGCTTTACACAAGATGTATTTCCATTTTGGGCAAAAAGGTTACATTGCCATTTTCATAAAGGGCAACTTTTGCAAACTTTGTAATCTTGAGCATTGAACTTGTCCCCTTGATGCATACAAACCACACAGGTCTCAAGCAAGTTATACAAACTCATACCAACCCTAAGCAAGCTGGTACAAGCATGTGAAGCATTGGTCTTGTCACTTTGCTTCAAGTACAAGAAAGTTGGCAAAAAGGCTAGGGCTTGTACAGCTGATAGAGAGCTGACTTTGGATCACTTCTATATAAATATGAAAACTTTGTACAAGGCATAACACGTTTGGCTTGGACTTAGAACTCACTCAAACTAAAAAACACTCAAAATCTGCCTAAGCTCACAGTTTTCTGCCAAAGCACAACCAACTCTCATTTGGCTCGTGCGTTTTGTGTTTAATCAATTCAAACATCTTATTCACTTGATACCTAGCCAATCCAAGCCATCACCATGGTTCCGTAACCTCTGTTTCAGGATCTGCCATTTTCAACTTGGAAGCTTGCAGTTGGACTTGGTCAGGGAGTACCAGCCATCCTCAGAGCAAGATAAGCATTGGAATAGCTTCAGGGAAGTTCAAGGAAGCTCAAATAATCATCAGGCCTCCATTAAAGTCCCTACATTTCCATACTCGATTCCAGCTGAAGGAGGTATTTTCTTGAACTCTATCTCTTTATATAGGCAACCTCAAGCCACGATTTGTGAAGGAAAAATGTAGTCCTTATCATAACGAAGCTGTACATACCATTACTTTGCATTTATATTACTTGTGCTAAGAGAATTTGAAGATTGAAAACTCTGAAAAAATTAGGTCACGAATTAGGGATTCCAAAATTCTCTTTTATCTTTAATAGTTAGGTTACATAATTTATATGGTTGGAATCGTGAGCTCAAATGCCACATTTTTCATGTTATGAGTTTTCATTTTTATGCAAGCATGAGAAAGATACAAGTTTGAATGGAAAACATGCGTAGGTAGACGGACGAAGGACAGGGATGAAGTCTTGGGCTTTTTGGTGCCTTGGCCTTTTTGTTTTTACTATTTGCACCCCCTGACTTGCTACTGCACCCCCTGACTTAACTATTTTATATTTTTGTATTTTTTTTAATATTTTCATATTTAATAATTTTGTTTATTTTTCTGAATGATAACAAAAAATGATTTCTTTATTTTTACACTTTTATTTTATTTTTTTATTATTTTTTCACATAAAAAAATTAATTTATTTGAATAAGATAGAATTTATTTTTTCTTAAATAACTTGTAAATATAATTAAAAATACTTAATATTTTTATTATACATTTTATACTCATAAATACTTATTTTCTACACATATTTAATTTTTAATATTTAAACATAATTTTATTTATTATTTTTTATATAAAAAATATACAAGTTAATAAATATAGAACATTATTCTCTTTTAATTAAAAACTAGGGTTTAAGCCCCTTCCAAAAATAAATATTTTTTTTTCCTTTTTTAGGTTTAAATTACATATTGTTCATACAAAAACAAGACATAAAAAAATCTTTTCTTTTACATACATATTGCATTGCATTTTAAATATTTGTCTTATATTTATTTAATTCGCGCATATTCGATTTGGTTGTAATAATATATTTAGCTTTATATTTGTGCAAACCCCCATACAAATTTGTATTCCCCCCTCCCATAAAAATTGATGTAATAGCTTAGTATATTTATATTACGCAATTTATCGCTTTATATACCATGATTAGTAATTAAGGTTTGCATGACAAGAACAAAACAAAATAGAAAACCCTAAATGCAAGACAAAAACATGAAAATGATACACTTTGCACACAAGCACCCCTAGGGTTTCTCCGACTTGGTTGCCTAAAACAAAATGACCATGTTACGCATGCGAAGTATCTTGGCAAAACAAAACAAATATAAGATCATAGTCCCTCGATGACGCTATCCAAAAGTTGCCTAAACAAAATGATCTTGGTCCCTCAAAAATGATAAGATACTTCGTGTGATACGGTCGGAGAACTGACTAGATGTTTTGCGTTTGTGTTCGCAAATGTTTCGGTTTAGCAAGAGTCACCACCGACTTTTTATTTTATCCTAAGGAAAGGTCAAAAAGCACAGGAAAGACCTTTGAGATGTTTTCTTGGGTTCGGGGAGTAGATTATGAAAAGGGAAGGTGCAAACACCCTTTTCATCCATGGTTATCCATGGGCTCTTAGTTACTTGTTTAGATCACTTGCTTTTGCTTTTCAATTGTTTGAAATGGTGCTTTGTGTGTGGTTTTGAAAGGTGTTTTGAAAAGAGGCCATCGTTGTGGAAACCTTTGTAATTATTCTTGTTTGAATGTATACAAACGTGTATTGTCTTTTGAAAAGATATTTCAATGTTTGAAAGTTTGAATTGGGAAATGTTTTGAAATTGTGTTGTGAAGTGTGTTTGAAAATAGCAAGGACGTTTTGCAAGTTTTGATCAAGTAACTAAGAGTTATCTATCCTATTTTACTCAAAGATCTTTCATATATCTTTTAAACCCTTTTGACAGTGTTGTTTTACCATTGCATTTGGTAAACAACCTTGTATTAGGATGTTAAACGGGACAGGTGCGGTTCATCGTATAGACCATGATAGCAATTGTGCCAAGTATCTTTAGCAATTTTTCGAGGGACTAGATCATTTTGTTTAGGCAACCAAGATAGCGTCATCGATGGAATATGATCTTTTGTTTTGTTTTTGTTTTGCCAAAGTACTCAACATGCATAACATGACCCATTTTTAAGGCAACAAGTGGATGAAACCTTAGGGGTGCAAGTGTGCATTGTGTTTTATTTTCATGCATTTTTGTCTTTGTATTAGGTCAAGCTACTTGTTGATTTTGGATTTTTGCATACAAATCCTAATCTCTAATCATGATATAATTGAAAGCATAAATGCGTAAAATAAATCTACCACTATTACAACATGATTATGGGGATGGGGATACAATTTTTGAATGGGGATTATTTGACAAGAAATTAAAACCCTAATTTTACTATTACATCCAAATTGAATCAATGGCATAAATAAAAAATGAATAATATTTAAATAAACAAATTAAATAAATATACAAAATAATATAAATATGCAAAAAAAAGGGTCTTATTTTTATGTATGTAAAAATGTTTAATGTAAAAAGAAAGGAATAATAAAAAAGGTTTATTATTTTTTATTAAGGGTAAACCCTAATTTTCTTTTAAGAATACAAATATATTAAATATATTATTTATATACAATAAAATAAAATAGTGTATATACAAAAATAAAATATATTTAGAAAAAGTATTATTTAAGTATAAATAATAATAAAAATAAAAGTATAATATTTTTATGTTTTTATTCTAAAGTATCTATTAAATAAAATAAAAGTATATATATATATATATATATATATATATATATATATATATATATATATATATATATATATATATATATATATATATATATATATATATATATATATATATATATATATATATATATATATATATATATATATATATATATATATATATATATATATATATATATATATATATATATATATATATATATATATATATATATATATATTATATTAGTTATGCACAATAAAAAATAAAATAAAATATATACAAGACCAAAATATACTTAGAACAATATTTTTTTTAGTGTAAATAAAATAAAGAATAAAGAATAAAAATAAAAGTATAATGTTATTATTTATTATTTTTAAGTTTTCAATAAATAAAATTATATACTATTAAATTATTTTTATGTCTAAAAAAACAATAAAATAATAAAAATAAATGTGGGAATTTATGAAAATATTTTTGGATATTTTTATGTTTGGAAAATATAAAATAAAAATCAGAAATGATAAATAAATACAAAAATATAAAATATAAAGAAATTGGGCCAGGGGGGTGTATTCAGCAAAAGGGGGGTGTTAAAAACAAAAGAAGCAAAGCCCAACCCAAGCCAGACTTCATCTTCAACCTTTGTCTTCAAATTTTCGCGCGCCATGTACAAACACGAACAACCTGCATACGTGCTCTAATGCAAAAACACATAACATCAAAGTTGTAGAGCTTTCCAAGACGAATTCAACCATATAAAAAACTTGTCCTAACTCTCAAAGACCAGAGAGAATTTCTCTGGCCCTAAATCTTAACCTATTTTTTTCAGGATGTTCATGGACCAAATTCTCTTAGCATGCTTAACTAAAATGAAAACTGAGCATATGTACAGCTTCATGGCTATGAATACTACATTTTTTATTCACAAACCTAAGTCTAAATGTTCCTAAATAGAGAGATAGGAAGTTGATAAAAACCTGTTTCAGCTGACTTCGTGTATGGCAATGTGGAGCTTTTCAACAAGGCCTGAGATGTTTGGGAGCTTGCTTAAACTTCCCCTGACCTTCTCCAATGTCTAACTTGCCTTGAATGTGCTTGAACAAGCCTACAGAACTCAACCTGCATAAGCTGAAATCGGCAAACCCTGTAAATTGAGTTACAATCAGTGTTTAAGGGTTGGGATAGCTTGGATAGGTTGTATGGAAAGTGTTTGAAAAGGTTGGGACAAAACACACGAGCAAATTGTGTTATGGAAACCAAACTACAGGGAGTGCCCTGTTTTGCCAAATGAATATGATTTTGTTCTATGGGAGGTTTGCGGTCTCAAAGGGTCGTGTTTCTGGCTCAAGAGGATGCGAGAAAGTTGTCTCAAAAGCTTGAACAAGTTGGTTTTTCACAGATGTTCAAGTTCTACTGTATTGGACATGTTTCTTGTCTTTTAAGCCAAAATGAACAATGATGTAATACAAGCCTGTACAGGCTATCTATCAGCCTGCTTCTTCTGATCTTGGCCCCTCAAGTTGGTGGATATGCTTTGCTGCACAAGATATTGTTCCGGGCTCAAGAGATGTGGTTTTGACATAAAGCATATTTTGGCAAAAATGGCAAAGTTGCTTTTTCTATTTAGGGATTAATCTTGTGTGTAATGCTCTAATGACCAAAACAATGCCTTATACCAATGGATTTGCATTAAATTATTGAGTTTGGAATGGTTTTGAGGCCTGTAATCTAGTGCAAAGCAAGCTGATTAGAGATTGCAACTTGTATCACTTATGAACATGCCATGGATGAAAAGTGAGTTTTTGCCAACTTCAAGCCTTCGATTCTCCCTAACCACAAATGAGTTTGGAGAGTTCTTTGACATTTTTGAAATCTTGCAACATGCTCTAAATTCCATCTTTAAAATGAAATTTGAGATTCCAAGTGGAACTATGTGAAAAATGGCCATGAAGATAGGTCAAAATCTTGCCTAAATTAGGACAAAATTTCACTAAGTTAAAAGTTACATGGACCCTTGTTCCAAAAATCATAACTTGATATACAAGCTTCCTTTGGGAAAACTTTGTGAATCAAAGTTTTATACTTTGTGGAGGACTACAAATTTCATGTTGGAGGTTTTGTTTGAATCCAATTGCATCATGGTGAAAATGTTGGGCAAAGTTAGGAAAAATTAAGAAAATTTCATAACTTAGAAAAATTCTAAGTTATGAAAATTTTCAACTTTAAACCCTAATTTGAAAAATTGGGTTTCTTGATGAATACGTTTCATGTTTTGACACATCTTGATGAAAAATGACCCTTGGCGCTTGATTTTGACCAAAAAGTTAAAGTTTGACTTTTCAGTGTACAATCAAAATTTGATTAGTTGACTCAAAAATTCACCTGTCAATCCAATGCAATTGAGATCTTTTGAACCTTGTGAATAGGTAAAGATGATTCCATTGAGTCCTTGAATCCATGCTTGAGCTCAAATTGCTATAGGCTAGGTCAAAAATCAGAAATTGCCTTTGTGCAGTCAAAACCCTAAAAATAACCATTTTGCCCATTTGATGATTTGATCAAATTTCTTGAGGAGTTGTAGTCCAAACTTGATCAAATGGTTCATATGAGTTTATAAAGTTGATGTGTGTCAAAATTTATGAGGTTTGACTGTAAATTGGCCACAATTGACTTTTTTCCCCAATACGCTGATTTCTAGGTCAACTATCCAATTGACTGGGTAAAAATTTGATTCAAGGCTTGAAACTTGGTAGAGGTAATCTTGTAAGTCCAACATGAAGTATGAAAGTCATTTTGGGCATTGAAAGTCCAAAAATCCCTGTGCAAATTCAAACCCTAATTTAGGTCAACAGTGCAAGGAGATGTCTTGAGCAGAGCAAACCCTAACTTGATCTTGAGTTCAAAGAGCCTTGTGATGAGAAATGTTGGTAAAATGAGAGGGCAAATTTTGGGGTACAACAGTTACCCCTGTTCAATCTTCTTGAACCTGAAGAGTTATATTGGCGAGCTTGGCCTTTCGTAACTCGAAGGTAAAAGAGGACTGGACACTAGAGTGCCCGTAAATTTGCACTCGTCGAAGTAGTTGAGGGAATGGGCTTAAAGATGCCATTCGGAGGTGTGACAGAATCTTGTCGGAGATGGTCTTAAAGATGCCATCCAAGAAAAATTGATCGTATAGGAGATTCCTTTGTGAGGACACATACACCTATTGTTGAGGAGTATTATGCCGGGGAATGCTGGTCTCTTTTGTGGTAGAAATAGAACTTCAGTCATCTTGTTATTCTACTGGGGAGCCATCTCTTGGTTGAGGAGGTGACAGTGAACTGTTATCTGGTCAACATCCAGGCTTTACAGTCTTATATCATTATCTGGTGAACGTCTAGGCTTCATAATACTTTACTTCCTATCTGGTCAACATCCAGTCTTCAGAAGAATATTAAATGGTTATCCGGTCAACATCCGGGTTTCCAATGCTGTATTTTCTATCTGGTCAACGTCCAGGCTTCGCAATGCTTTTCTTCCTATCTGGTCAACGTCTAGTCTTCAGAAGAAATCTCAAACGGTTGTCCGGTCAACATCCGAGTTTCCCTTTTGATTCTGGGGCCTACTAATATCCGGTTGAATCCGGGCTTCAAAGTAATTGGCAGCTATTGTACCCCAAAATTTTCCCTCCCATATTCCTCAAGATTTGACAAGAATAATCTTCAAATTACTCAAGATGGCTCAAGAAGTAGACAGTCAAACCACCTCCTAAGACAGCTAAAATTAGGGTTTTGGGTATTTCAAGGAATTTTGGGTTTTCAATGGTTCAATCAAGTCTCATAGGCCTATATGCATCCTCAAGCATCTACATGCCAAGTTGCAAGACTCACAGTGCCAATTTGCACAGTCAAAAGCTCATTTGATCCACAATCAACTACAAGGGCAAAATGGTCATTTCACAGTCAAAAGTCAGAATTTTTGGTCAACATCTTATTTTGAGGTCACAATCATCATTTGATCAAGTCTTGATCATGATTCCACAAGCATAGCTCAAAAAATCATCGAGGTGCAAAAAGTTACTATTTTTGGATAGCAGAAAAGTCAATTGTATCTTGACCAGGGCATAACTTTTTTATGGTTTGTCAGAAAAATTCCATCCAATGCTCATTTTGAAGAGGATGCAATTTCCTACAATCCATCTTCACACTCCAAGATCAGAAAATGCACTCACAAGAAGTTACCAATTTTTACATTATAGGTCAATTTCAAAAGTCAACAAATGTACACTTTGAGTCAAAGGCCATAACTTGAGATTGGTAAATCCAAATAACATGGTACCAAAGGAATTGGTTAGAGGACTCCAAGAGCTTTCCAAAATGTCTAAGAACATGGTCATATAATCAAAATTGAGCAAGTTGTGCATTGGAGAAGTTGGGAAATTTTCATGAATTTGCAAAAGTCAACTTTGCTCAAAACACCTTATTTTTGCTAATGGGCCTCAAATCTCTTCTTGAAACTTCATCCATGGCCTATGCACGACCCATCAAGATTAATTGAATTTATTTTCTTATTTTTATTGATTAATTGGATTTTTAATTAATATTAATTCATTTAATTAATTTAAATTGTAGGAAAATGCAAGATTGGATTTCTCAATCAATTTGTGAAGCAAATATGGTCAAGATATGCTGGCAAATTCGTGCACAAGTCAAAGATACAAAAATCTCCAAAATTGGCAACATTTTCCAATCTTGAAAAATAAAAAAGATTTGATTTTCAATCAAGGATTCAAACATCAATGCAATGGATTTTTGCCCAAGTTTTTGACCTAATTTCATTCTCTTATACATAAGCAAGCTAAGCCCGACCTAATGGACATGTGAAAACTTCAGAAACAGCCATAGCATATTGAGAAATTTCCAAGAAAATTGAAAACTGGTTTTTGCATTTTAGGTCGATTCAAAGCATTCTTTTCATTCAAATATATTGCAGGAGTTCCCAGGAACCTTTTGCAATTGAATTCACGCACCAAAGCTCAAAGAATCGTCCTTTACAGAACCAGGGTTTGCCTTTTCTATTCCAAATCGTAACTCTTAAATCATGCATATTTAACGTGTTTTCTTGATTGATTTGTGTTGCTAGGAACCATGCGAAGCTAATGGTATAATTTAATTGAACTAAAACGCCATGAATCAAAAGATGCCATGAATGAATTTTTAGGGTTCTTGAGTTATCAAAGAGGACTTTCTAAACCAGGAACAATTGGGACCGGTGAGACACATGGTTGAGATCGTGAGAATAAGACGAACCTAACCCACCCATCGCGAAATATTTATATTCATCATGCTTCTATTCGCTATTTTTGGTTGCAGGAATTAGTGGGGGTTAAAAACCCCCGCTATCTAATATTATTTTTGTAGGAACAATGAAGAAGATGATGAGGTGTTGTCACATGGTTGGACAGTTTAAAAACAAGCGCGCGTTTTATTGTTTTACAGCATATTGATAAATTTCCCAATATAATAATCGCCACTTATTTTGCTAACAATTCAAGCAGCGTAGTGGAGTGGTTAAGGCATTGGCATGTGCGCTGGGACATGGGTTCGAACCACAGGTCCCTCAAATATTTGTTATAATTTTTCTTTAGGTGATTGTGTGTGACGCAGCAGGCATAACATATCATGGATTTCCAATTCCTAGCGCACCATGTGGCTTCAGGCTAGGATCCGATGGCCAAAGATGATGACTACCATGCTCCCTAGTCAACAGGCATGCAGATGATCACAGAAGTCAAACGTGGCTGGAAGAATAATGGGCCACAAATTCCAGAAACACCTCCAGAATTTGGCCCACACCCCCCTTCAAGTTTCTTCCTTTTCTTTTCTACTTTCTTTTATTTCTTTTAATCATTTATTATAATTATTATTTTCACTAACAAATTAATATATTTTTTTAATAAATCCAGAAAACATAAAAAATAATAATATTTTATTTATTAAATTTGATTAGTTATTTTTGTAAATAAATACAAAATTAATCTATTTAGTTAACTAGGTTAACTTTAATATTTTCACAATAAATCTAAAACTAATGTAGAATTAGGGTTTCTTGACAACTTTTAATCATTTTTTTATTTATTTCCTTAAAACATAAAAAACTCAAAAAATATTTCTTTTTATTAATTAATTAGTTTTAGGTTTAATTTAATTTAATTCATAAATAATAAAAACCTCTTTCTTTCTCAAAAAAGGGTCAAAACCCTAAGAACTTCTCCGATTCAATTTTTTCTCGCGCGTATGTTTGTTTTATTATTTTTGATCCATATTTATGTAATTGCTCCGAGGATGTAATAGCTTTAATTAGGACCTTTTTATCGCTTTCTTTATTTTCCGCAATTTACTTTTCAAGGGTTTGTTTTTGGCGATATAAATACCTGACGCCTTGTAATAGCGCAGATTTATTTTCCGCAACTATTAACTGCTAGATGTATGTTAACTAGGCTATGCATGACAAGACTTATCTCTGAAATTAAAATCAACCCGTAGCTCACCATAACATGTGCAAATATAACTTAACTGAAATCTGACACACTCGCACATGCCACTCCTAGGGTACGCCTCACTTGGTTGCCTCGACGTGGTCATTGAGTATAGGGTGTTTTAGAGGTCGCCCTCCTGTCTAAAGATCAAAAAGTTGCCTCGGATAAAAATGATCTAGGACATTAGGGTTACCGCTAAGGCGTCCTACTATTGCTTTGGTGACCACATGTCCCATTAATCGAATTGACCCGAAAAACTCCAACGACGGTGCTACCTACTTCTCAATAGTGGGATAGTACTGTCTAAAGGACATTTACACAGCTTAATTTCTTTTGAGTAGGTAAAGGTTCTTAGATACTTTCTCTTTCAAAACAAAAACAACTTTTCGCACTTACACATTTTTCACACAAAGTTTTCAAACAAACACTTCATACACTCTTGAGGACAGATACAAGAGTTAAGTCGAAGTTTTCAAACAAACTTTTTTTCAAAACCCACAAACACAAGAAAAGCAAAACATTTTTGAAAACATAGTGAGCAAGTACCTAAGAGCCCGTGGATAACCACGGATATAAAGGGTGCTAACACCTTCCCTTTCTATAATCTACCTCCTGAACCGAGAAACATCTCGAAAAGGAATTTTTTTGTGCTTTTGTCCTTTCCTTGTTGGAGAAAATAAAAGACGGTGGCGAATCTTGCTTACCGCGACATTTTGCGAAACGCAAACGCGAACCAGCATTCCAAAACAGTCAGTTCTATTTCCACCAATAACAGAACTGGCGACTCTGCTGGGGAATTTTCTATAAGTGAGGTGTACCTTAGGATTAGATCACTATGTTCTCAATTGTATTCCTTGAATGCTTTAATATTGTGGGCTTGTATCGGAGTTTTATAGATCCTAACCCGGATCTGGGGATACCCTTTATAAGTAGCAACAAACTGTGAGGGAACTGTACGGGGTATACCGACATGGTTGAAGCAGTAGCTACGTTGATGTGGCACTTTGATGAGTACCGGTAACCCTTGAGTCAAGTCAAGGAGAGTACGGGGCCGCCGCGTGGTGTCGTGAAGCATCAACTGACCTTAGAACCTTACTTGACCATCCTGGCCTTTCTTAGGGGTAGTGAGATGACCGACTTTGGTGCAGTCCGAAGTTAGTAGATACTCGATACTACACTTATTGAGGGTTTTTTTCTTGGAATATTTTGGTCGCCAGTTAAGTGGCTAAATCAAAACAATGAATATAGAAAACAATCCAATGATTTTGAGCTCCTTAGAACCCGGTTACTATTTATAGGACAGGTTTTGAGCCAATTAACTTCAAAAGGGTACTTACCTACAAACCCCATGCAAGCCTAAACCTAAGGACTTGTTTGCTTTGTGTGAATATGACTGCCTGTATATACACTTGCTTACTTTGGCATCCATGTACATAACATCATAACATCATAACATCATACCATAGCATGTTCCTTAACCATTTCAAGGATCTCAAGGGTCTGTGGTGCAGGTCATGATGAATCAAATGTCTAGCAAGGGGCAAAGGGGATTTATTTTCCTCTAGCTAAGGTTGCTTGGAGATCAAAACATGATAACTTGAGTCAAGGGCTATGACCCACTCGATATAGTGAGCTTAACTCTTGAAGAAGGACTCTCAACAACATGAAGTTCCTTCAAGCTACCAAATTCAAATTCTAACAAGTTTCTTTGTTTACCCTGCGAGATCCTTGAAAACATTGCATACATATATCATACATATCATTGCATAACAGGTCATCCGATACAGGTCTCTCATGTTCTCGCTGTTTATTTCAGCAATGGCTTTCCAACCAGACAACCAAGATCTTCGGGCTCAAAACGCCCAACTTCAAGAAATGTTCTTGGACCTATCCCAAGGGCAAGAAGAAATAAAATCTCTCCTCACAAGGGGATTGGTCCTAGGGAATCCAGGCGGCGTCAGGAATGATCAGTTAGAAGGGCTGCAAATTGAGTTGGCAACAATGAAGATCCATATGATGGGACAGCTGGCAGGCCAAATGACTCTCATTCAAGACTTAGCTCAAAGACAAGAAGAACTCAGGGTCCTCGTCAATAAGCTTCTTCAAAATAACCAAGTGAGACAGACAACTAGGGTTGAAGATTAAGCCATCATTCAACCACCTTTGGGGTAAGAAGACAAGGGAAAAGCTCCTCAGCTTGCTTCAGGGTCACAAGCTCAGCATTAACCTCGCCAGCATCAACAGGGTAATCGGCGTAAGCGAAATACGTCTGGAAGACATTTCTCTGAGACTGATATACCATCATCGCTCATACTGAAACGCTTGTTAGAGGTCAATCTGATTGCTTTAAGGGCTCCTCTCCGGAATCCAAACACTTCTGCTCCTACGTATCATCCCAATGAAAGGTGTGCATACCACTCTGACAGTCCGGGACATGACACAAATAACTGTTGGGCCCTGAAGAATAAGGTTCAAGACATGATTGATGCCAAAGAAATCCAGTTTGACCCTCCAGAGACTCCAAACATAATCACTGCTCCTATGCCAAATCATTGAAGGCTTTTGTTTTATTTGAATTTTCAAGTTGTATTTTTCTTTGCTTATTCAAACAATTATTGTCATGGCGAACTCTTTTATTTCATTAATGCATTGCATATGTCCGTTTTGAATCAATCCATTCGTATTCACTATATTCAAATTGATTTCATTTCTTGTGATGTTCAACTCTCGATTAAAAATTCTAAGCCTTTTGAGGGAGGATGACGAAAACGATACCATGATCTTTACAATATGCTTTTGAATAGACCCCGCTGATGAGGTACATGCATTGTTTCAAATCCTAAACAGTGGAGTTATAAGGAAGATAATCCCTAGTCAACCCCTTTGAGCCAAAGAAGTTGGAGTTTTTCTTTTCAAAAATTAAAACCCTTAATCAAAACCTGGGGTAGGGTAGTTCTCTCGGTTGATCCAAGTGCACAATGAATGGCATCAAAGAAGTACTTCTGAGACAGAAAGACGGTGATGGTTCCCTATAATCGTCAAGACAGGCAGTCGTTGTCTTTCAAAAACCAAAGCCCAATAAGTCAAAACCTATGAAGGATACTTATAAAAACTATGGCATCCCGCTGACTGTAATCACAAAAGAAACAGTTCAGGCAAAAAACAGGGATAACAAAATCAAAAAAAGAAAGAGGTCCTACAAACCCTCAACCAAAAAAAAATGACTGCCTGTTCAAAATAATTTGTCAGTATCCGAACCATCACTGGAATATCAGAGCAAAGACTCAAACAAAATCTAATGCACGATTAGCCGAGTTTAGGATCGAAGAACATCACGAAGAGCGGGTGGGTACAAATAAATTTTGAGCCTTTATCCTTTTCTTCTTAAACCGTGAACCAGGCCACGTTATAACCCTTAAAAGTCCTAGCTAAAGCACGGGTTAGTTCGAAAGCATACTATTACAATAAGTATCCTGACTCCTGTAGGGCTTGCTGTAAAATCCTGAGTTGACATCACATTTTACAAAAATTCACTTGTTTTATTAAAAAATGCATTTTCAAAAACTTCAAGACAGACATAAGCTTTGCATTCTTAAAATAACATTGTTTGCATATGACTATTTGTTCAAACAGCAGAGAAATTCGCACGACGAATATCTAGTGAACAAAAAACCTTCTCAACAAAAAGGATCACATCAAGTGGAAAAACACTTCCAATCCAGGGGCACGACATGAGCATTGTCCATCATCTGGGGCAGTCAAGTCAAGATTCAAGGAATCTCTCAAGATGCCAAATAGCCAAGGGCAAATCTCCGCCTGAATCACTTGGGGCATTGGACATGAATTCCACCAATGAATCTTGCATGATCAAACATCTTCGGGTAATATGGCAACACAACACTACTGACAATGACAACTCCCTGCACTCTGAGAACGTGGACATAGTCAAAAAAAATACTACGCATAATCAAAGACCCGCTAGGTCGACTGGCCTAGGCAAAAATAAGGGCTTCCCGGCGATCCAAAAGGGTTCGGGCAAAAATAAGAGATGAAAATGAAAAAATCTGTACACCCGGCAAGTCGAAAACCTGAAAAGGCGGCTTGGGCAAAAAGGGGAATCCCGATGGACTGAAAACCCGAAAGGGCGGTCCAGGCAAAAATTAGGGATCAAAACGTACGACTATGTCCCGTCATCTCGTCACTTGCCTACCAGAAGAAGATTTGTCAATCGGCAGTTATCAAGCACCTTCACAGGTACCTTCTCCCACAGAAGCTGGGGCAATAAGAATTGTCCGAACTGTACAAGCTGCTCTGTCCACCAGGTACAAGGTAGATTCAGCTGAAGAATATGACCAAGATACCTTCACTCCCCGCAGAGTAAGACAGTAATGGTAGCTCTCCCCATTGAGACTTGCAACTGTGAATAAATCAGCGATACTCTTCCCAAGCAGAGTTGGTCTACCATCAGCCCTAAAGAAGTTGGGTATCCCCAGTAGGTCTGAATATTCCCGAGCGGAGTATACGGATATTCCTCAGCTAGCATCCCCGACAGTCTTAATATTCCTCGACAGAATATAAGAATGTTCCCCGGCGGAATACAGGATACCCCCAGGGGAGCCATTTCCCAACGCAGTCTAAAAAAGCTTCCCCACCAGAGTTGAATCATCTCCCTAGTAGATTCTGGAAGCTTGTCCCCTACAGAGTACAAATATCTCTCCTCAGCCAAATTCAGAAGGTTATCCCCACAAGAGTCTAACTGGGTTATCCTCAGCAAATTGCAACGAAAAGATCATCCCCAGCGAAGTTCTTTCTATCCCCAACTGAGCTTATCAACAGAATCCCCAGCGGAGTTCATCATCGAAATCCCCAACAAAGCTTATCAACGGAATCCCCAACGGAGTTATCGTTAAAATCTCAGCAGGACATCTCTTCCCCACAGAGTAATTCCCCGCAGAGTAATCTCTTCATCAAGTTTATTCCCCAACGGAGTCATCTTCTCCTACCGGTTTATTCTTGCAATCATCTTCGTTCATCATCCCCAGCAGAAGCGAAGAATTCAACTCTATTCTCCAGCAGATCCGGGATTTACTTTCCCCCAGCTAAAACATCACATTTTCATACATCATGATACATGCATATACGCGTCATATCATACGATCTCATTTATGTTGAGAACATCATTGCTTGATCCATCTCATGCATTGCATATGACTGACCTTTACCTTTCAAGAAAGATGCAGTTAAGTTCTCAGCTTAGTCGAAGATCTGACCAGTTCTTAAATCTTAATCGGATTATCCTCGGTTGAAGTTCAGATAAGGTTCTCAATCTCGACAGTTTCTCTACATCATAGGGTTGGCAAGTACTATAACTTCAATGGTATACTCCATTGAACACGAGTCAGTTCCTAGATCTTGATGTTCTCCTCCGTCATAGTACGGACCAGTTCTATAACCTCAGCAGTTTACTCCATTGAGCAAGAGATAGTTCAGATGTGACCCAAGCATGGCGACATTCTGATACTTATTCCAGACTCCTTCTAGAGATAGTTCAGATGTGACCCAGGCATGGCGACATTCTGATACTTATTCCAGATTTCCTTCTAGAGATAGTTCAGATGTGACCCAGGCATGGCGACATTCCGATACTTATTCCAGATTTCCTTTCAGAGACAGCTTAGAGATGCTCCAGACCCGGATGCTATTCTATTGCTTATTCATATTCAAACTTCTAAAGACAACTTAGAGATGCTCCAGACACGTATGCTATTCTATTACTTATTCCAGATTCAATCAAAAGATGATTACCATCAACCTTTCTTAAGTTCCAGATCAACACCTGTAACTAGCCAGGAAATATCTGTGGACGATTGATTATAGATCTATACCTGTAACAAGCCAGGAAAGTTATCTACATGAAGAGACTGAAGATCAATACCTGTAACAAGCCAGGAAGACTATCTTTCTTTCTCAAGTCAGAGATTAATACCTGAAACCAGACAGGAAAACTATCTCCTCGACCTACCTTTCTTAAGTTCCAGATCAACACCTGTAACTAGCCAGGAAATATCTCTGGACGACTGATTATAGATTTATACCTGTAACTAGCCAGGAAAGTTATCTACGTGAAGAGATTGAAGATCAATACCTGTAACAAGCTAGGAAGACTATCTTTCTTTCTCAAGTCAGAGATTAATACCTGAAACCAGACAGGAAAACTATCTCATCGGCCAGCCTTCTTAAGTTCCGGATTAATACCTGTAGCAAGCCAGGAAATATCTGTGGACGACTGATTGTAGATCTATACCTGAAACCAGACAGGAAAGTTATCTACATTGAAGAGATTGAAGATTAATACCTGTAGCAAGCCAGGAAAACTATCTTTCTTTCTCAGGTCAGAGATTAATACCTGAAACCAGACAGGAAAACTATCTACTTGACCATTATGAAGCAACCTTACACCGGTTCCTTCTTTCTCAGATGCAGTTTTATACGGACTCATCATCAGGAAACCCTACACAGGTTCCTTCTTTCAACTTACCAAGTTACAAATCTACAAACTACAGGTATGCAAGTTCACGCTAAGGAATCTCTTATGCGATTGACACCTCCAGATGGCATCTTTAAGCCCATCTCCACAACTATCCATTACATTTCCAAATGGCATCTATAAGCCCATCCTCCTATCCATCATCTCTCCAAATGGCATCTATAAGCCCATTCCCGACATCACATTGCTGATACTACACTACGCGAGTGCAAATTTCTGGGCACTTTAGTGTTCAATCATCTTCCACCTTCAGATCACGAAAGGCACGCAAGCCAATCTACATCCTCAGGTTTAAGAAGATTGAACAGGGGAAACTGTTGTACCCCAAAATTTGCCCTCCCATATTCCTCAAGATTTGACAAGAATAATCTTCAAATTACTCAAGATGGCTCAAGAAGTAGACAGTGAAACCACCTCCTAAGACAGCTGAAATTAGGGTTTTGGTTCTTCCAAGGAATTTGCGGTTTTCAATGGTTCAATCAAGTCTCATAGGCCTATATGCATCCTCAAGCATCTACATGCCAAGTTGCAAGACTCATAGTGCCAATTTGCACAGTCAAAAGCTCATTTGATCCACAGTCAACTGCAAGGGCAAAATGGTCATTTCACAGTCAAAAGTCAGAATTTTTGGTCAACATCTTATTTTGAGGTCAAAATCATCATTTGATCAAGTCTTGATCATGATTCCACAAGCATAGCTCAAAAAATCATCGAGGTGCAAAAAGTTACTATTTTTGGACAGTAGAAAAGTCAAATGTATCTTGACCAGGGCATAACTTTTTTATGATTTGTCAAAAAAATTCCATCCAATGCTCATTTTGAAGAGGATGCAATTTCCTACAATCCATATTCACACTCCAAGATCAGAAAATGCACTCACAAGAAGTTACCAATTTTTACATTATAGGTCAATTTCAAAAGTCAACAAATGTACACTTTGAGTCAAAGGCCATAACTTGAGATTGGTAAATCCACATGACATGGGACCAAATGCATTGGTTAGAGGACTTCAAGAGCTTTCCAAAATGTCCAAGAACATGGTCATATGATCAAAATTGAGCAAGTTGTGCATTGGAGAAGTTGGGAAATTTTCATGAATTTGCAAAAGTCAACTTTGCTCAAAACACCTTATTTTTGCTAATGGGCCTCAAATCTCATCTTGAAACTTCATCCATGGCCTATGCACGACCCATCAAGATTAATTGAATTTATTTTCTTATTTTTATTGGTTAATTGGATTTTTAATTAATATTAATTCATTTAATTAATTTAAATTGTAGGAAAATGCAAGATTGGATTTCTCAATCAATTTGTGAAGCAAATATGGTCAAGATATGCTGGCAAATTCGTGCACAAGTCAAAGATACAAAAATCTCCAAAATTGGCAACATTTTCCAATCATGAAAAATCAAAAAGATTTGATTTTCAATCAAGGATTCAAACATCAATGCAATGGATTTTTGCCCAAGTTTTTGACCTAATTTCATTCTCTTATACATAAGCAAGCTAAGCCTGACCTAATGGACGTGAGAAAACTGCAGAAACAACCATAGCATATTGAGAAATTTCCAAGAAAATTGAAAACTGGTTTTTGCATTTTAGGTCGATTCAAGGCATTCTTTTCATTCAAATACATTGCAGGAGTTCCCAGGAACCTTTTGCAATTGAATTCATGCACCAAAGCTCAAAGAATCGTCCTTTACAGAACCACAGTTTTCCTTTTCTATTCCAAATCGTAACTCTTAAATCATGCATATTTAACGTGTTTTCTTGATTGATTTGTGTTGCTAGGAACCATACGAAGCTAATGGTATAATTTAATTGAACTAAAATGCCATGACTCAAAAGATGCCATGAATGAATTTTTAGGGTTCTTGAGTTATCAAAGAGGGCTTTCTAAACCAGGAACAATTGGGACCAGTGAGACACATGGTTGAGATCGTGAGAATAAGACGAACCTAACCCACCCATCGCGAAATATTTATATTCATCATGCTTCTATTCGCTATTTTTGGTTGCAGGAATTAGTGGGGGTTAAAAACCCCCGCTATCTAATATTATTTTTGCAGGAACAATGAAGAAGATGATGAGGTGTTGTCACATGGTTGGACAATTTAAAAACAAGCGCTCGTTTTATTGTTTTACAGCATATTGATAAATTTCCCAATATAATAATCGCTACTTATTTTGTTAATAATTGAAGCAGCGTAGTGGAGTGGTTAAGGCATTGGCATGTGAGCGCTGGGACCTGGGTTCGAACCCCAGGTCCCCCAAATATTTGTTATAATTTTTCTTTAGGTGATTGTGTGTGACGCAACAGGCATAGGATATCATGGATTTCCAATTCCTAGCGCACCATGTGGCTTCAGGCTAGGATCCAATGGCCAAAGATGATGACTACCATGCTCCCTAGTCAACAGGAGTGCAGATGATCACAGAAGTCAAACCTGGCTGGAAGCATTATGGGCCACAAATTCCAGAAACACCTCCAGAATTTGGCCCACCCCCCTTCAAGTTTCTTCCTTTTCTTTTCTACTTTCTTTTATTTCTTTTAATCATTTATTATAATTATTATTTTCACTAACAAATTAATTTTTTTTTTAATAAATCCAGAAAACATAAAAAATAATAATATTTTATTTATTAAATTTGATTAGTTATTTTTGTAAATAAATACATAATTAATCTATTTAGTTAACTAGGTTAACTTTAATATTTTCACAATAAATCTAAAACTAATGTAGAATTAGGGTTTCTTGACAACTTTTAATCATTTTTTTATTTATTTCCTTAAAACATAAAAAACTCAAAAAATATTTCTTTTTATTAATTAATTAGTTTTAGGTTTAATTTAATTTAATTCATAAATAATAAAAACCTCTTTCTTTCTCAAAAAAGGGTCAAAACCCTAAGAACTTCTCTGATTCAATTTTTTCTCGCGCGTATGTTTGTTTTATTATTTTTGATCCATATTTATGTAATTGCTCCAAGGACGTAATAGCTTTAATTAGGACCTTTTTATCGCATTCTTTATTATTCCGCAATTTACTTTTCAAGGGTTTGTTTTTGGCGATGTAAATACCCGACGCCTTGTAATAGCGTAGATTTATTTTCCGCAACTATTAACTGCTATATGTATGTTAACTAGGCTATGCATGACAAGACTTATCTCTGAAATTAAAATCAACCTCAAGCTCACCATAACATGTGCAAAGATAATTTAACTGAAATCTGACACACTCGCACATGCCACTGCTAGGGTACGCCTCACTTGGTTGCCTCGACGTGGTCATTGAGTATAAGGTGTTTTAGAGGTCGCCCTCCTGTCTAAAGATCAAAAAGTTTCCTCGAAATGGTTGCCTCAGATAAAAATGATCTAGGACATTAGGGTTACCGCTAAGGTGTCCTACTATTGCTTTGGTGACCACATGTCCCATTAATCGAATTGACCCGAAAAACTCCAACGACGGTGCTACCTACTTCTCAATAGTGGGATAGTACTGTCTAAAGGACATTTACACAACTTAATTTCTTTTGAGTAGGTAGAGGTTCTTAGATACTTGCTCTTTCAAAACAAAAACAACTTTTCGCACTTACACATTTTTCACACAAAGTTTTCAAACAAACACTTCATACACTCTTGAGGACAGATACAAGAGTTAAGTCAAAGTTTTCAAACAAACTTTTTTTCAAAACCCACAAACACAAGAAAAGCAAAACATTTTTGAAAACATAGTGAGCAAGTACCTAAGATCCCGTGGATAACCACGGATAGAAAGGGTGCTAACACCTTCCCTTTCTATAATCTACCTCCCGAACCGAGAAACATCTCGAAAAGGAATTTTGCTGTGCTTTTGTCCTTTCCTTGTTGGAGAAAATAAAAGACAGTGGCGACTCTTGCTTACCGCGACATTTTGCGAAACGCAAACGCGAACCAACACTCCAAAACAGTCAGTTCTATTTCCACCGATCACAGCAGAGTAAACTGCTATTTGGTCAACATCCAAGCTTCACAGTGTACCTTACTGTTATCTGGTCAACATCCAGGCTTCACAGTCTTGTATTGTTATCTGGTCAACATCCAGGCTTCACGATACTTTGCTTTCTACCTGGTCAACGTCCAGTCTTCAGAAGAACTTGTAGGGGATTCTACTATTTTCCAGTCCAATCCAGGCTTCAGTATAGCGAAGGTATTATCTGGTCGAATCCAGGCTTCAGTATAATCAAGGTATTATCTGGTCGAATCCAGGCTTCAGTAACTAAAGCAGGAATCTGCCCCTTGATTTGAATAAGTAAATAAGAGAGCGTCCGGGTCTGGAGCATCTCTAAGCCATTTTCCGAGCTTTGAATATCTGTCTTAGGCATTTATCAATTTTATCCTGAAAAGGGTAGAATGTTAGCTGAAACATAAAGTTATGTTGCATGAAATGTATGATGCAATATATGTATTTTGTCAAATGTTTATGATATATGAATGTAATGTATGCGCATGTAAGTTGATTAGTTGTCTTGCTGAGGAAAATAAATCCTAGATAGCTGGAGATAATAAAATCTTTGACTGCTATCGGGGAAAATAAATCCAAGACCACTGTTGGAGATTCAAGATCTTTGAACTCTGTGGGGAAAAGCTATACTGCCGGGGAGATCAGGAGTTTGGGTTGTATGCCAATCTACTAGGGACTTCAAGAGTGAGGATCTCCATTCTGTTGGGGATATCAAGGGAAAACTGAATGGTTTCCGCTGGGGATTAGTAGATCAAAAATTCATCTCCGCTGGGGATGACATGCTGATTTGATCGTGGTGACTTCACTGAGGAAAAATAACTCTCTGGGGAATTATCTGGTTTTAAAGTGACTCTTCATGGATAAAGGAGGGAACTGGATGGTCTCCATTGGTGTTCAAAGGCTGAAGTTTTGGCTCTGCTCGGGGAAGAAAGTTTCATCCTTACTGAGGGTTTGCAGTTCAAAGTTTTTGCTCCGCTGGGGATCGGGAGTTTGAAAATTCAACTCTGATGGGGGTTCCTGAAATTTAACTCCGCTGGGGATATGCATTTCAAAGCTTCAACTCTGTTGAGGACCTGGATGATGTATTGCAGGGGATTTCTTCTGGAATAGCCTAAAGACATCTTCCTTCATCCTATCAGTAATTATCCTTTCTTATTTTGATTTATTTGTAAGCAGTGATTATATTCAAATGCATATGTTCATTTTAATAAATAATTGGACGTTTTCAAATAAAACACAAGTGTAAATAGAAAGAAAAGGCAAACAATTTTCTGCACTTCGAAGTATCTTTGTATTAACTTTGTATAAATATCTTGTACAAAGGAAACAAACATCCTAGTAAGAGAATGTTGTCATAAAATTGAGAAAAATTTATACAAAGAAAGATGGCTATGTGTAACAATTCCATGGGGTTCCCATTCTGCTATAGCCTTCACAACTCTGAGTATCTTGTCCATTCGTCGCTTTGTCCGCAGATGATTGGATTGATCATAAACCTGGAGCTTGTTCGTGAAGAGATTGTCCTCAAAGTGATCCGACGAGACATAGTCATACGCTTTAATTCCCTAACTTTTGCCTGGATCTCCCTTTCAGGTTTTCGATCCACCAGGAAACCCTTTTTTGCCCAAGTCGCCCTATCGGGTTTTCAACTTGCCGGGTGTACAATTTTTTTTTGTTTATCCCTAATTTTTGCTTGAACCGCCCTTTCGGGTTTTCGACTCACCGGGATGCCCATTTTTTTCCCAAGTCGCCCTTTTAGGTTTTCAACTTGTCTGGTCGTTTATGCGTAGTATCTTTTGACTATGTCTGCGTTCGCAGGGTGCGGCAGGTCGTCGCCGTCCATGGTGGTTAGAATCATAGCCCCACCAGAAAAGATGTTTTTGATCACAAATGGTCCTTCATAAGTAGGAGTCCACTTGCCCATGGGATCACTTTGCGGCAAGATAATCCGCTTGATTACGAGATCTCCGACTTGATATACCTGATGTCTGACTTTCTTGTTGAAAGCCTTGATCATCCGTTTTTGATACGTCTGACCATGACAAACAGCAGTAAGTCGCTTCTCGTCGATTAAATTAAGTTGATCAAGCCGGGTATGAATCTAATCGTCTTCACTTAAACCAACATCCTTCATAATTCTCAAGGAAGGAATCTGAACCTCCATAGGTAAAACAACTTCCATGCCATATACCAAAGAAAAGGGGGTTGCCCCGGTTGAAGTACGCGCCGTGGTACGATATCCGTGCAGAGCAAACGGTAACATCTCATGCCAGTCCTTGTAGGTGACTGTCATCTTTTGAATGATCTTCTTAATATTTTTGTTCGCAGCTTCAATAGCACCGTTCATCTTTGGCCGATAGAGAGATGAATTATGATGTTGAATCTTGAACTGCTCACACAGAGCGGTGATCACAGTGTTATTCAGGTTTGTACCGTTGTCTGTGATGATCCTGTCGGGGATACCATACCGGCATATGAGGTTCTGCTTGATGAAGCGGGCAACCACATTCTTTGTAACGGAGGTGAAGGAAGCTGCTTCGACCCATTTGGTAAAGTAATCAATAGCCACCAGGATGAAGCAATGTCCATTAGATGTCGTAGGCTTGATCTCTCAAATCATGTCGATTCCCCACATTGCGAATGGCCAAGGAGATGTTAGAACATTGAGAGGAACTGGAGGAATATGTACCTTGTCAGCATAAACTTGGCATTTATGACAAGTACGGGCGTATTGATGACAGTCAGCTTCCATGGTAGACCAGTAGTAGCCTGCCCTTAGAATCTTCTTAGCCATCGTATGTCCGCTCAAATGGGTGCCAAATGTGCCACTATGCAGTTCAGTCATGATCAGCTCAACTTCAACCTTGTCCACACAATGAAACAGAACACAATCATGGTTGCGCTTGTATAGGATACCATTGCTTAGGAAGAACTTGGCAACAAATCTCCTTAAGAACTTTTTGTCATTGAGTGAATCTCCTTCAGGATATTCTCGAGTCTTGAGATACCTTTTGATTTCATGAAACCAGGTTTGTTCCACTACTTCTTCGGTATTAATCTCATGACAGTGTGCAGGTTCGTCCCTTCGCTCGATGGTGATTTGGGGAGCCTCATTATCCCAGTTAAGACATTGTGGCTAGAGCATCCGCTAGCTGATTTTCTTCTCGCGGGAAGTGCTCGAAGGTAATCTGCTCGAAATGAGGCAGCAATGTCAGGACATGTTCTTTGTATGGGATGAGGTTAGGATGTTTAGTGTCCCATTCTCCTTTGACTTGACTGATAACCAAAGCAGAGTCTCCAAACACAACCAAGGATTTGATTCCTAAGTCAATCGCAACCTTGAGACCAAAGATACAAGCTTCATACTCGGCCATGTTGTTAGTGCAGCTGAAGTAGAGTCTAGCGGTGAAAGGTGTATGGCAACCTTCTGGAGAAATAAGTACCGCACTGATACCGTTTCCAAGTGCGTTGGAGGCACCATCAAAGTACAGAGTCCATCGGGATCCTTGTTCAGGTCCGTCATACGGTCCGTTACCTTCAATGTTGTCCAATGTCATAATGTCTTCGTCGGGGAAGTTGAACTTCATGGATTGGTAATCTTCGACAGCTTGATGAGCTAGATGGTCAGCTAGTACACTCCCCTTTATAGCTTTTTGGGTTGTGTACTGGATATCATACTCAGTCAGGATCATCTTCCATCTAGCGTTCTTCCGGATAAAGCAGTCTTCTCGAAGATGTACTTGACCGGATCCATTTTGGAAATCAGCAAAGTGGTATGTGTCAACATATACTGCCTTAGCTGGCGAGCAGCCCATACCAAAGCGCAGCAAGCTTTCTCGAGCAGTGAGTAGCGAGTCTCACAGTCGATAAACTTTTTGCTAAGGTAATAAATGGCATGCTCTTTTTGGCCAGACTCGTCATGTTGGCCAAGTACGCACCCCATTGAATTATCCAAAAAAGTCAAATACATGATTAGCGACCTTCCTTCGACAGGTGGCATCAAGATAGGAGGTTCCAGCAAATACTCCTTGATCTTATCAAAAGCAACTTGACAGTCATCGTTCCATTCAACCACCCGATCTTTCTTCAACAGCTTGAAGATTGGTTCACAGGTAGATGTTAGGTGAGAGATGAACCTTGCAATATAATTTAGACGTCCCAAGAAACCTCTAACCTCCTTCTCAGTGTGAGGGGAAGGAATTTATTGTATAGCTTTGACTTTAGTAGGATCAACCTCAATTCCTTTGTTGCTGATGATGAATCCCAAGAGTTTACCGGACCTAACTTCGAAAGTGCACTTGCTAGGGTTCAGTCTGAGCTTATACTCCTTCAATATGACAAACAGCTTTTGCATATGGTCGAGGTGTTCTTCTTCCATTTGTGAATGGGCTATCATGTCGTCTACGTAGACTTCGATCTCATGATGTATCATGTCATGAAACAAAGCTACCATGGCTCGCTGATAGGTTGCCCCGACATTCTTCAGTCCGAACGACATCACTTTATAGAAGAAGGTACCCCACTGCATAAAAAAAGTATTATTTTCCATGTGTTCAGGGGCCATTTTGATCTGGTTGTATCCCAAAAATCCGTCCATGAAAGAGAATACCTTGTGTTGAGTTGTATTGTCGACCAAAATGTCAATGTGTGGTAGTGGAAAGTCATCTTTAGGGCTAGCCCTGTTTAGGTCTCTGTAGTCCACACACATTCTGACTTTGCCGTCCTTCTTAGGCATGGGCACAATGTTAGCAACCCATTGTGGATAGGAAGTAACAGCCAGAAAGCCAGCATTGAACTGCTTCATCACTTCATCTTTGATCTTTTCGGACATGTCGGGCCTCATTCGGCGGACTTTCTGTTTGATTGGTGGATAGTCTTCTCTTGTAGGGAGACGGTGAACCATAATATATGTATCCAATCTCGGCATATCTTTATAGTACCAAGCGAAGATCTCAACGTATTCATTCAATAGCTGAACTAAGAGCTCCTTGACACTTGGCTCCAGGTTGGCACCCACTTTAACCTCTTTTCTGCCTTCGGCAGTACCCAAGTTGATAGTCTCTAACAGTTCTTCATGGGGCAGAATGGCCCTTTCTTCCTGTCATAGAAGTCTAGCCAACTATCCAGGCACTTCACAGTCTTCATCGCCTTCGTATTCGGCATGATTGACCAGATCTTCAGAGTCACTGAAGGCCAAAGCAGAATAGTCACCCATGGAATCTGGAGTGGATGGGTACCTGCATTTTGTGAGTGTGGGTGTGTGTAAGGGATAACCATCCTTAAACAAAATAAAATGTAAAAGGAAAGAAAATGAACACAAAAGTTTATAGATGAAAACGTCCATGATTCATTAAAAATGGCATATGAAAATGAAGAATCAAAACCCTTACAAATGGACCTAGGTGCCCCGGGAAAGGCACAAGGCAAAAGAGTGTACAGATTGTTTAAAAGTTATTACAGACCAACATAAATGTTCAAAAGATAAATTACTGATTGATGAAAGTAATGGGAACGAAGTCTTTCGCCTCCCAGTTGTTCAGTCCTCCTTCAATGGTTGGGAAAATCCAATCTTCAAAATTGCTCTCATCTTCAACATCTTCCGAAGCATGAACTCCGTGATGAGTGATCTTCAATGGTGGTCCTCTAGCCCGGGAGAGATGCATAACCTTCTGACTAGCAGCGGTAAAACCCAATCCAAACTTATCTATCTTGTAAGGAAAATCTGGAAATTGACCCCACACTGTACTTCCTCCTTCCTTGATCACAGCCTCCGCATCTTTAAGGGATGACATCCGGGACACCGGTTTGGTAAAGATGGGCACATCAGTCATTGTCTTGTTCGTTGCAACTTTAGGAGAAACCTCTTCAAAGTGTTGGAAAGGTGTTTCTATGAATTCGCCGTCTAACTCCACGTAGCGGAAAGAGTTAAGGTGACTTATCATATACTCCTCTCACCATGAACTATTATGATCTTACCCTGGACTGGGTATTTGAGAATATGGTGTAGAGAAGAGGTGATTGACCCAGCGTTGTGGATCCATGGCCTTCCCAACAAGCATGAATATGAAGGACGAATGTCCATCACATAAAATGTAGAGTTGAAAATTTATGTTCCCACCTTAATTGGGATGTCCACTTCTCCATGAACCATCCGCTTAGAACCGTCGAAGGCTCTAACAATGATATTATTGGGCTTTAGGGCCAAACCTTCACAGTCCAATCTGTCCAATGCTTTCTTTGGTAGAACATTTAAAGATGAACCGGTATCAACCAGAACATGAGCAAGTGTGGTCCCCCTGCACTCTACCGAAACATGCAGCGCATCATTATGCTTTCTTCCCTTAGGGGTTAGATCGGCGTCGGAGAAGCCAAGACCATTATCGGCTGTAAGGCTAGCCACACACTCTTGAAAGTGGTCTGCAAAAGTTTCTTGAGGCACGTGCGCCGTCTTCAGGAACTTGATCAAGGCTTTGGCATGAGCCTCAGAACAAAGCAATAGGTCCAGCATGGAGATTTTTGAAGGGGTTTTCCCCAATTGTTCTACGACATCATAGTCGCTCTTCTTAATTATATTTAAAATTTCCTCCATTTCCTTTTGGGTGGTCTCGGTGATAACCAAAGTCTGAGCCCTCGTCCCGACGGACGCTTCTTGGACCCCCTTACCTTTATCAGCAGTAATAGCAGAGGGTACAACTTCGGGAGTAACAATTTCTTCGACCACTGGACTTCGCACAGATATCTTGATAGGCACATGAGCACTTAAGGGTCCGAAAACTGCCCTTGGAGGAGCAATCTCCGGAGAGAAGATTCTTCTGCTACGAGTGATCTTACTTGTCCCCGCAATATTTCCTATATCAGGAGTTTCTTCATCAGAATTCTCTTTGGCTGATTTGATCTGCTTAACACCGTGGTAGAAGATCTCTCCTCCATAATTCCACGATATCATCTTGTTAGACTTATATGGGATAGGCCCTAGCATAGTAATCTTCAGTTGTACAAACTTTGAATCGGGTGTAATCTTAACAGGTCTTTTGCAGATCTTGGAAAGTTTGTCGGAAATGGTGATTATAGCAATATCATTGATTGGAGTAACATGAGTAACAGGAGTAACATGAGTAATAGTAGCAACAAGAGTTTTCTGAAAGAGGATCTCTTGAGTATCCATCAGGCGTTGGATGCCTGATTTCAACAGCGGACAGCCGAATTGCAAGGTTGAACAAAAGTAACAATCTTTTTCACAGCCCAGGAAAATCCCGGCTTTCAACAGATTCATCTTGATTATTAGCAATGGAGTCATTAAATCATTAACAGCGGTAACATGAAGATCTTCTACAATAGCATGGACATTATGACCATGTTTTGGCATAGGAGTGGATATCATATTAGGTTTTTCGGGAGCATCAAACTCTAACTCCTTGGCATCTATTAAATTTTGGATCTTGTTTTTAAGAGCCCAACAGTTGTTGGTGTCGTGCCCTATGCTGTCGGAATGGTAAGCACATTTAGCATTGGCATGATAAAAAGGAGAAGTTGTATTCGGATTTTATGGCGGATCTCTCAAGGTTGTAAGGTTCAGCTTCAATAGATGAGGGAGAACCTGGGCATGCGTCATGTTTATTTTGGTGAACTGCCTAGCAGGCTTCCCTCCTCTTTGTTGGTTGGTTCTTGGCTGATCATTCCTTGGTTGATCAGCTGCAGTCTTTTGGATCATTACAGCCCCTACCGTTTCCCGACGCTCTTCTCTTCCTCGACCTTTTTGAGTGTAAACAACTGACACCTCTTTCTTAGCTAAAAAAGGATTTTTGACAGCGGCAGAAGCAAATGTATCTTTTTGAATCTTACCACTCTTGATGCCATCCTCAACTCGTTCGCCAATCAGAATTAATTCAGTGAACCCTGTCGATGAACTCCCTATCAGGTGATTAAGGAATGGACTAGACAGCATCCCCAAAAACATATCAACCAGCTCTCTATCCGACAATGGTGGCTGCACCCTTCTAGCCAGGTCCCTCCACTTTTGGGCATACTCTTTAAAGCCCTCATTAGAAACCATACCCATACTCTGTAGTTGAGTACGAGTAGGCGCTAAATCTGCGTTATATTGGTATTACCGGTAGAAAGCAGCAGCCAGATCCTCCCAGTTATGAACATCATATCTGTCAAGTTGATAGAACCACTCCAATTGCATACCCGACAAACTATCTTGAAAAAAGTGGACCCACAGATATTTATCAGAAGAGTGAGGTTGGATCTTTCTGACGTAGGACCGCAGATCCATCTTTGGACAGGACAAACCGTCATATTTAGCAAATGTAGGCACCATGAACTTGGGGGGAATGACGATCCCAGCAAGCAACCCTAGTTCTTCGAAATCCAATCCAGGTACTCTTTGTACCTCCATAGCTGCCAACCGCTCTTCCAGATTTTTATACTTATCGTCCGCAGGAGGATACTGCTATTCCGAGTAATCTTCCTCCTCTTCTTCTTCTTCCTCTTCAGCTTCAGATTTGGAGGGCATTGCAACTCCTTTACCTTTACCAATCCCTTCGTCAGACGTCGAGGGGAACTCAAGGACCCTTCTAGCCTAGTTCTCAAACCTTCTCCCCAAAGTGGCCACATCAACCCTTTTCTTCTTTTTCTCTTTGTCTTTTTCCTTCTCTTTCTCTAACAATGCTTTAAGGTCCTCTTGACCCTTCGCCAAGGTCATGAGGAGTTGTTGGAACTGAGAATTTTGTGCTTGCAGATCTTTGACCGTCTGCTCTATATCCATCTTGCTGAAATAAAAAGCAGAAAGATAAGGAAACCTGGTGTGAAGACCTGTTTATGCATATGATGAATGATATGTATTCATGTAATGCATTCAAGGATTCATGTAATGCATCCTTTTTGGTGCGATGTAGGTGTTAAGAGTCTCCTCTTCATGGAGTCGGTGGGTAAGTTCCAAAACCTTCTTCTCACTGGCATAGAAGCTGGCTTCAAAAGTGTCCCGCTCTTCCTTGAGCTATATCCAACTCTTTTGCAATTCTTCCAATGATGTTGGCATGTATGGATGTAGGAGGGTGTATAGAACCTCTCCTTCCATAACATGCTCTTTGATCACGGAGAGAATGTGGGGGTAAGGCATTATAAGACTCTGGGCGCGGGTTCGTACCCACTTCAGATAAGGCTCAAGGGGGATGGAATTCTTGTGTCCCAGTGTCTTACTATCCACTTTGTTGGGCATCCTTCAAGCTCGGATAAACCTTTGTCGAAGTCCTTGAGCGTCATTGTCGAAGTCAAAAACCAAGTCCGGAATCAGCATGTCATGAGGGCCATCCCTTCGGGCATACCCAAACTGTCTCAGAGCTAAACAGGGGTTGTAGGTAATGCCTCCCCTAATGCCAAGTAGTGGGACATTAGGGAATTCCCCACAATGATCAATGATGATGACATTTTCTCTGGACCGAGAACACCAATGAACATCAGAATGTGTGAGAGTCATCAACCGTTGTGACCACCTCAAGCCTTGCTCATTCTTCAAGACTGACTGGGGAAGGTAAGAAATAAACCACCTTGCTAGAAGAGAAGTACATCACATGAGAACACCTCTTTTCCTCATTGTTCGTGTGTGAAATGAGTGTAAGATGTCCCCAAGCAATGTAGGCACAAGATTCTGAGATATGAAAATCTTGACAACATTCACATCTATAAGCTGATCAGGGTTTAGGAACAAGACCAACCCATAGATGAGAAGTTCTACAATCTCCTCAAAAGCTTGCAGATCTAAAGAATTCCAACAGTCTTGTGCCTTCTCAAACAGAAACTTTGCCAAGAAACCCTTGACACCACTTATGGTTTCCCAATGACCTTTGATATCAGATGGTTGCAAGTGTAATGCTTGAGCAACATCTTCAGGCTTTGGTTCTCTTTCTGTACCGTTGTAGGGTAGTTGATGGAGAATAGGAATCCTCAGGAGTTGAGAAAATTCCTCCAAAGCAGGTACTAGTTGGTAATCAGGAAATGTAAAGTAATGGTGTAGGGGGTCAAAGAACTGGAAGAGAACTTTCACCATGTCTTCTTCAATGTTGGAGTTGACCAAGTTGAGAAGTCTACCATGTCTTTCAGTGAAGAGAGAATTCTATGGAATCTTGGAAGTAAGCTCCTTGAGTAGAGGAGGAATTCTCACAAGGTTAACCTGGATTGTTTTCCTGCGGAGTGATTCCATAACCTACAAAACAAGAACAAAGATGAAGATCCAAACCCTTGAAATGGTTAGTGGATGCACATGATGATTTATGATGTTCATGATGTATGCACAAGTATATGTACAAGCAAGTCACACAAGATCCTAGTTTCAGGCTTGCATGGGGTTTCATAGGTAAGTACCCTCTCGAAGTTAGTTGGCTCAACCTGCCCTATAAATAGTAACGGCGTTCTAAGGAGCTCAATATTACTGGATTATTTTCTGTGTTCATTGTTTCAGTTTAGCCACTTTACTGGCGACCAAAATATTCCAAGAAAATAACCCTCAATGAGTGTAGTATCGAGTATCTACAAACTTCGGACTGCACCAAAGCCGGTCACCTCACTAACCCTAATAAGGCCAAGATGGTAAAGTAAAGGTTTTAAGAGTTCATTAGTACTTCATGACATCACTCAGCGGCCCCGTATTCTCTTTGATTGACTCAAAGGCTACCGGTACCCACAAATATGTCGCACTAATATAGCTATTGCTTCAACCATGTCGGTATACCCCGCACAATTTCCATAATGTATTGCTATTTACCTATGAATGTTTCCCAAAAATCCGGGTGAAGGATTCAAACCCAAACAAGAGAACCAAATGTAAAGCAATCAAAGCAAACAAGATAAGCATGTAAAGGTGATCTAAACCCTAAGGTTACTCCACTTTCAAATAATCCCCAGCAGAGTCGCCAGTTCTATGATACGGTGGGAGAACTGACTAGATGTTTTACGTTTGTGTTCGCAAATGTTTCGGTTTAGCAAGAGTCGCCACCGACTTTTTATTTTATCCTAAGGAAAGGTCAAAAAGCACAGGAAAGACCTTTGAGATGTTTTCTTGGGTTCGGGGAGTAGATTAAGAAAAGGGAAGGTGCAAGCACCCTTTTCATCCATGGTTATCCATGGGCTCTTAGTTACTTGTTTAGATCACTTGCTATTGCTTTTCAATTGTTTGAAAGGTGTTTTGAAAAGAGGTCATCGTTGTGGCAACCTTTGTAATGATTCTTGTTTGAATGTATACAAAGGTGTATTGTCTTTTGAAAAGATATTTCAATGTTTGAAAGTTTGATTTGGGAAATGTTTTGAAATTGTGTTGTGAAGTGTGTTTGAAAATAGCAAGGATGTTTTGCATGTTTTGATTAAGTAACTAAGAGTTATCTACCCTATTTTACTCAAAGATATTTCCTATATGTTTTTAACCCTTTTGACAGTGTTGTTTTACCATTGCATTTGGTAAACAACCTTGTATTAGGATGTTAAACGGGACAAGCACGGATCATCGTATAGACCATGATAGCAATTGCGCCAAGTATCTTTAGCAATTTTTCGAGGGACTAGATCATTTTGTTTAGGCATCCAAAGATAGCGTCATCGAGGGACTATGATCTTTTGTTTGGTTTTTGTTTTGCCAAAGTACTCAACATGCATAACATGGCCCATTTTTAAGGCAACAAGTGGATGAAACCCTAAGGGTGCAAGTGTGCATTGTGTTTGATTTTCATGCATTTTTGTCTTTGTATTAGGTAAAGCTACTTGTTGATTTTGGATTTTTGCATACAAATCCTAATCTCTAATCATGGTATAATTGAAAGCATAAATGCGTAAAGTAAATCTACCACTATTACAACATGATTATGGGGATGGGGATACAATTTTTGAATGGGGACTATTTGACAAGAAATTAAAACCCTAATTTTACTATTACATCCAAATTGAATCAATGACATAAATAACAAATGAATAATATTTAAATGAACAAATTAAATAAATATACAAAATAATATGAATATGCAAAAAAAAGGTCTTATTTTTATATATGTAAAAATATTTAATGTAAAAAGAAAGGAATAATAAAAAAGGATTATTATTTTTTATTAAGGGTAAACCCTAATTTTCTTTTAAGAATAAAATTATATTAAATATACTATTTATATATAATAAAATAAAATAGTGTATATACAAAAATAAAATATATTTATAAAAAGTATTATTTAAGTATAAATAATAATAAAAATAAAAGTATAATATTTTTATGTTTTTATTCTAAAGTATCTATTAAATAAAATAAAAGTATATATATATATATATATATATATATATATATATATATATATATATATATATATATATATATATATATATATATATATATATATATATATATATATATTAATTATATTAGTTATGCACAATAAAAAATAAAATAAAATATATACAAGACCAAAATATACTTAGAACAGTATTTTTTTTAGTGTAAATAAAAGTATAATGTTATTATTTATTATTTTTAAGTTTTCAATAAATAAAAGTATATACTATTAAATTATTTTTATGTCTAAAAAAACAATAAAATAATAAAAATAAATGTGGGAATTTATGATAATATTTTTGGATATTTTTATGTTTGGAAAATATAAAATAAAAATCAGAAATGATAAATAAATACAAAAATATAAAATATAAAGAAATTGGGCCAGAGGGTGTATTCAGCAAAAGGGGGGTGTTAAAAACAAAAGAAGCAAAGCCCAGCCCAAGCCAGACTTCATCTTTAACCTCTATCTTCAAATTTTCGCGCGCCATGTACAAACACGAACAACCTGCATACGTGCTCTAATGCAAAAACACATAACATCAAAGTTGTAGAGCTTTCCAAGATGAATTCAACCATATAAAAAACTTGTCCTAACCCTCAAAGACCAGAGAGAATTTCTCTGGCCCTAAATCTTAACCTATTTTTTTCAGGATGTTCATGGACCAAATTCTCTTAGTATGCTTAACTAAAATGAAAACTGAGCATATGTACAACTTCATGGCTATGAATACTACATTTCTTATTCACAAACCTAAGTCTAAATATTCCTAAATAGAGAGATAGGAAGTTGATAAAAACCTGTTTCAGCTGACTTCGTGTATGGCAATGTGGAGATTTTCAACAAGGCCTGAGATGTTTGGGAGCTTGCTTGAACTTCCCCTGACCTTCTCCAATGTCTAGCTTGCCTTGAATGTGCTTGAACAAGCCTACAGAACTCAACCTGCACAAGCTGAAATCAAAAATGGCAAACCCTATAAATGGAGTTACAGTCAGTGTTTAAGGGTTGGGATAACTTGGATAGGTTGTATGGAAAGTGTTTGAACATGTTTGGGACAAAAGGCACGAGCAAATTGTGCTATGGAAACCAAACTGCAGGGAGTTCCCTGTTTTTCCAAATGAATATGATTTTGTGCTATGGGAGGTTTGAGGTCTCAAAGGGTCATGTTTCTGGCTCAAGGGGATGTGAGAAAGTTGTCTCAAAAGCTTGCACAAGTTGGTTTTTCACAGATGTTCAAGTTCTAGTGTATTGGACATGTTTCTTGTCTTTTAAGCCAAAATGAACAATGATGTAATACAAGCCTGTACAGGCTATCTATCAGCCTGCTTCTTCTGATCTTGGCCCCTCAAGTTGGTGGATATGCTTTGCTGCACAAGATATTTTTCCAGGCTCAAGAGATGTGGTTTTGACATAAAGCATATTTTGGCAAAAATGGCAATGTTGCTTTTTCTATTTAGGGATTAATCTTGTGTGTAATGCTCTAATGACCAAAACAATGCCTTATACCAATGGATTTGCATTAAAATATTGAGTGTGGAATGGTTTTGAGGCCTGTAATCTAGTGCAAAGCAAGCTGATTAGAGATTGCAACTTGTATCACTTATGAACATGCCATGGATGAAAAGTGAGTTTTTTCCAACTTCAAGCCTTCGATTCTCCCTAAACACAAATGAGTTTGGAGAGTTATTGGACATTTTGGAAAGCTTGCAACATGATCTACATTCCATATTTGAAATGAAATTTGAGATTCCAAGTGGAACTATGTGAAAAATGGCCATGAAGATAGGTCAAAATCCTGCCTAAATTAGGGCAAAATTTCACTAAGTTAAAAGTTTCATGGACCCTTGTTCCAAATATCATAACTTGATATCCAAGGTTCCTTTGGGAAAACTTTGTGAATCAAAATTATAGACTTTGTGGAGGACTACAACTTTCATGTTGGAAGTTTTGTTTGAATCCAATTGCATCATGGTGAAAATGTTGGGCAAAGTTAGGAAAAATTAAGAAAATTTCATAACTTAGAAAAATTCTAAGTTATGGAAATGTTCAACTTTAAACCCTAATTTGCAAAATTGGGTTTCTTGATAAATAAGTTTCATGTTTTGACACATCTTGATGAAAAATGACCCTTGGCACTTGATTTTGACCAAAAAGTCAAAGTTTGACTTTTCAGTGTACAGTCAAAATTTGATCAGTTGACTGAAAAAGTCATCTGTCAATCCAATGCAATTGAGATCTTTTGAACCTTGTGAATAGGTCAAGATGATTACATTGAGTCCTTGAATCCATGCTAGAGCTCACATTGCCATTGGCTAGGTCAAAAATCAGAAATTGCCTTTGTGTAGTCAAAACCCTAAAAATGACCATTTTGCCCTTTTGATGATTTAATCAAATTTCTTTAGGAGTTGTAGTCCAAATTTGATCAAATGGTTCATATGAGTTTATAAAGTTGATGTGGGTCAAAATTTATGAGGTTTGACTGTAAATTGGCCACAGTTGACTTTTTTCCCCAATACACCTGATTTCTAGGTCAACTGTCCAATTGACTCGGTAAAAATTTGATTCAAGGCTTGAAACTTGGTAGAGGTAATCATGTAAGTCCAAAATGAAGTATGAAAGTCATTTTGGGCATTGAAAGTCCAAAAATCCCTGTGCAAACTCAAACCCTAATTTAGGTCAACAGTGCAAGGAGATGTCTTGAGCAGAGCAAACCCTAGCTTGATCTTGAGTTCAAAGAGCCTTGTGATGAGAAATGCTGGTAAAATGAGAGATAAAACTTTAGGGTAAAACACTTGGCAACATTTCTATCATGGTTATACGATGACCCACGCCCGTCCCGTTTACATCCAAAGATAGGGTTGCTTACCAAATCAATGGTAAGTCAACAATGTCAAAGGAATAGAAAATGCACAAGAAAGATATTTGAGTAGGTAGATAGATTCTAAGTTACTTGCTCCTTTTCAAACAATCCTTGCTATTTTCAAAAACAAACACACACACATTTCAAAACATCTTGCAAAACATTGAAAACATTTTCAAAAGACAAACATCTTTGTATACATTCTTAAGAACGAGAATCATTACAAAGATTGCCTAAACGAGTGGCCTCTTTTCAAAATACTTTCAAAACCACACCAAACACCATTTAAAAAAAAAATAAAGCAAGTGATCTAAGCAAGTAACTAAGAGCCCATGGAAAACCATGGATGAAAAGGGTGCTAGCACCTTCCCTTTTCATAATCTACCCCCCGAACTCAAGAAAACATCTCAATGGTCTTTCCTGTGCTTTTTAACCTTTCCTTATGGATAAAAGAAAAGTCGGTGGCGACTCTTGCTAACCGCGGAATTTGAGATAAAACGCAAAACCCTCAAGTCAGTTATCCCACCGTATCACAGAACTGGAGACTCTGATGGGGAATAAATTTAAAAGTGGGGTTACCTTAGGGTTTAGATCACATTTACTTGCTTACATTGTTTGACTTGTTTTCTTTACAATTATGGTTCTTTGTTTGGGTTTAAATCCTCCACCCGGATTTGGGAAACATTATAGGTAAATAGCAATATATTGTGGAAACTGTGCAGGGTATACCGACATGGTCTAAGAAATAACTATGTTAGTGTGACATATTTGTGGGTACCGGTAGCGTTTGAGTCAATCAAAGAGAATACGGGGCCGCTGAGTGATGTCATGAAGCACTAATGAACTTCTAGAACCTTTACTTGACCAACTTGGCCTTTTAGGATGTAGTGAGATGACTGGCTTTGGTGCAGTCCGAAGTTGGTAGATACTCGATACTACACATTGAGGGTTGGTTTCTTGGGATATTTCGGTCGCCATTAAAGAGGCTTAAGCTGAAACAATGACCAAGGAAATAATCCAGTGATATTGAGCTCCTTAGAACTTGGTTACTATTGTTAGGACAGGTTGAGCCAACTAAACTTCAGGAGGGTACTTACCTATGAAACCCCATGCAAGCCTAAACTAAGAACTTGTTTGATTTGTTTGTATATGCATACTTGTACATAAACATCATGGATATCATGAACATCATATGCATTCACTAACCATTTCAAGGATTTTGGAGATTCATCTTTGTTCTTGTTTTGTAGGTTATGGATTCACTTCGCAGGAAAAATATCCAAATCAACCTTGTCAGAATTCCTCCACAACTCAAGGAGCTAGCTTCAAGGATCCCTGAGAGCTCTCCATTCAACAAAAGACATGGTCGTCTACTCAACTTGGTCACTTCCAACACAGAGGAGGATATGATGAAGGTTCTCTTCCAGTTCTTTGACCCTTTGCACCATTGATTCACATTTCCTGACTATCAACTTGTGCCCACATTGGAAGAATTCTCTCAACTTCTGAGGATTCCTGCACTTGCACTCATCTGATGTCACAACTCATTGGGAAACTAGAAGTGGTGTCAAAGGCTTCTTGGCAAAGTTTCTGTTTGAGAAGGCCCAAAGTTGTTGGAATTCGCTAGACTTGCAAGCTTTTGAGGAGATTGTAGCTCTTCTTATCTATGGGATGGTCTTGTTCCCTAATCCTGACCAACTCATAGATGTAAACACTGTCAAAATCTTCATGTATCACAACCCGGTGCCTACATTGCTTGGGAATATCCTACACTCTTTTCACACTCGTACAATGAGGAAAAGAGGTGTTCTTATGTGTTATACTCCTCTCCTGGAAAGATGGTTTATTTCTCATCTTCCCCAATCAGCCTTGAAGAATGAGCAAGGTTTGAGGTGGTCACAAAGGTTGATGACACTTAAACATTCAGATATTCATTGGTGTTCTCGATCCAAGGAGAATGTTATCATTGTTGACCGTTATGGGGAATTCCCTAGTGTCCCTCTACTTGGCATTAAGGGAGGCATCACCTACAACCCTTGTTTATCTCTAAGACAGTTTGGTTACGCCCGAAGGGATGGCCCACATGATATGCTGATTCAAGGATTGGTTTTCGACTACGACAACGACGATCAAGGACTTCGCCAGAGATTCATCTGAGCTTGGAGGATGCTAAACAAGGTGGATAACAAGACTTTGGGACACAAGAATTCCATCCCTCTTGAGCCTTACCTCAAGTGGGTATGAACCCGCGCTCAAAGTCTTATGATGCCTTATCCCTCCATTCTCCCAGTGATTATTGAGCCTGTTAAGGAAGGAGAAGTTCCATACACTATCCTACATCCTGACATGCCGATATCACTCGAAGACCTACAAAGGGATTGGATACAGCTCAAAGGAGAGCGCGATACTTTCGAAGCCCAATTCTATGCGAGCGAGAAGAAGGTTTTGGAACTCACTCGGCTACTTCATGAAGAGCATACTCTCAATACCTACATTGCACCAAAGAGGATGCACAATGTCTTTTTACCTTAGAATTTTGTATTATTTTTCCCAAGGGGCATTGATGTACTCAAATTATATCTTATTAATATGACGTGTGTGATGCGGTGGGAGAACTGACTTGAGGTTTTGCGTTTGTGTTTACAAATGTTGCGGTTAGCAAGAGTCGCCACTGACTTTTCTTTTATCCAAAAGGAAAGGTAAAAAAGCACAGGAAAGACCTTTGAGATTGTTTTTGGGTTCGGGGGGTAGATTATGAAAAGGGAAGGTGCTAGCATCCTTTTCATCCATGGTTTTCCATGGGCTCTTAGTTACTTGTTTTAGATCACTTGCTTTTCTTTTTCAATTGTTTGAAATGGTGCTTTGTGTGGTTTTGAAAGTATTTTGAAAAGAGGCCATCGTTTAGGCAATCTTTGTAATGATTCTTGTTTGTAAGAATGTATACAAAGATGTTTATCTTTTGAAAAATGTTTCAATGTTTTGAAAGTTGTTTGGAAATTGTTTTGAAATGTGTGTGTGTTTGTTTGAAAATAGCAAGGATTGTTTGAAAGAGATCAAGTAACTAGGAGTTATCTACCCTACTCAAAAGTCTTTCCTACACATTTTTATTCCTTTGATGTTGTTGACCTACTATTGTTTTAGTGTAAAAACCTATCTTTGGATGTTAATCGGGACAGGCGTGGGTCATCGTATGACCATGATAACAATATTGCCAAGTATCTTTAGCATTTTGAGGGACTAAGATCATTTGTTTTTAGGCAACCTTGTCTAGCGTCATCGAGGGACTATGATCTTTTTGTTTGTATTTGTTTTGCCAAGATACCTAGCATGCATACCATGGCCATTTTGTTAAGGCAACCAAGTGGGTGAAACCCTAGAGGTGCTTGTGTGCAAGGTGTTGTCATTTTTCATGCATTTTTGTCTTGTATTAGGTCATGCTATTTGTTTGATTTTGTCTTATCATACAAACCCTAGTTTTTACTAAACATGCATATAATACGATAAATTGCGTAAAGTAAATCTAAACTATTACAACAATATTATGGGAGAGGGGGATACAAGTTTTGAATGGGGATATTTGCACAAAATAAAACCCTAATTTACTATTACAACCCAATTGAATTTATTGTACAATAAATAAATAAACAATTATTTAAATATGCAATAAAATGTAAATATGCAAAAAATATTTTGTAATTGTTTTATGCATGAGAAAATAATATTATCTAAGTCCTAAAAATAAGAAAAGTAATGTTATTATTTTTTTTAAAAGGGGAAACCCTAATTTTTTGATTAAAAGAAAAATATATGTTTTTCTGATATTCTAGTCCATTTTTGTTTAAGAAAAATAAAAATAATATTATGTATAAATATTAAAAATTAAAATATGTGAGAAAATAACATTTTATGTGTATGATATAATAAAATAAAATATTTAAGTATTTTAATATTATTTACAAGTTTATTTAAGAAAATAAATTCTATTAAACCTAATAAACTATTTTTATGCCATAAAAAAAATAAAAAAATAAAATGCAAAAATTAAGAAAATATTTTTGGGATTTTTTAATGTTCAGAAAAAAATAATAAAGTCAAAAATATAAAAATAACAAGAAAATATGAAAAATAACAAAATATGAATCAGGGGGGTGCAAAAGCAAAATGGGGGGTGTGAATAGAAACAGACCCAAGGCCCTGGCCCAGGACAGCTTCGTCCCTGACCTCCAGACAACAACTTTGCGCGCGCTTGCCTTTAAATCATATTCTTGCTATTCTTTGCATAAAATCAAAAATTTATAACATGAAAAATGTAGCGCATGAACTCACGATTCCAATGATATAAAGAACATGACCTAACTCTAAAAGACCAAGGAGAATTTTAATGGCCCTAATTTCTGACCTAGTTTTTTCAGCATGTTCAACATCCAAATACTCTTAGCCTAGTTAATATAAATGGAAACTAAGCATATGTACAGCTTAAGCATGTTGAGGACTACATTTTTGCTTCACAAACCTAAGCTTAAGGATGCCTAAATAGAGAGATAAAAACTTGACAAATACCTTGTTTAGTTGAGTTTGGATATGGAAATGTGGGAACTTTGAGTGAGGCCTGAAGATCGTGTGAGCTTCCTTGAAGTTCCCTCAAGCTTCTCCAATGCTCAGCTTGCCTTGTAGATGCTTGAATCTCTCTATAGGAGTCAACCTGCAAACCTTCAAAATGAAAATGGTGATCCTTGAAACAGGGGTTACAATTGCAAGACAAAGGCCTGGACAGCTTATATGTGATATAGGGAATGTGTTTGAAGTGTTTCAAAGCAAAAAGCACGAGCCAATATTGTTTTGGCAAAGGTTCTGCAGAAGATGCCCTGTTTGGGCAGAAAAATGGGATTTTTGTGTTTTAGGGTGTTTGAGAAGTTATGAATTCGTGTCTTTGGCTTGTTACAATGTTCTGAGGTTATTTGAAATGATACAAAGTCTTGCCTTTATCAGATGGATGAGATCCCTTGACTTTTGCAAGTTTCTTGCTTTTGAAGAAAGGTTAGAAGTGACAATGCCAAAGCTTGTACAAGCTTGCTTGCTAGCTGCACATAGTTGGTACAAGTTGCCTGATATTTGTGGATATTGTTTGTAGTAAAAGATTAGGTCCATGGCTCAAGATTTGCAAAGTTGGAAAAAGCAAGCTTTATCAAAGTAGCAATGTGAACTTTATGCCATAAATGGATTAATTCATTGTGCAATGCTTCAAAGATCAAAATAAAGCCATTGTCCACTGAATTAGCATTCAATTATGGAGTTTAGAAAGGATTAGGACCTGTAATACCAAGTACAAGCATGTTTGAAACTGATTTGCAACTTGTAACATTGTGAAAATGCCTTGCACAAAAGTGATAAATTGCCATTTTCATTTCTTCGATTCTCCCTAACCATAAATGATCTTGGAGAGTTCTTGGACATTTTGGAAAGCTTGTAACATTATCTACAATCCATATTTGAAATGCAACTTGAGATACCTCTTGGAACTAGGTGAAAAGTTTGCGTGAAGTTAGGTCAAAAATCTGCCTAAACTAGGGCAAAATTTCACTAAGTTAAAAAGTTTATGGACCCCTATTCACAAAATCATAACTTGAGATCCAAGCATCATTTGGGAAAACTTTGTGAATAAAAGTTGTATATATCATGGAGGACTACAACTTTCATGTTGGAAGTTTTCTTTGAATCCAATTGCATCATGGTGAAAAAGTTGTGGAAAAATAAGAAATTTCCATAACTTAGAAAATTTCTAAGTTATGAAAAATTTCAAATTAAAATCCTTATTTTCAATTTTAGGTTTCTTGATCAACAAGTTTCACATTTTGACATATCTTGATGAATTATGACCCTTGGCACTTGATTTTGACTAAAAAGTCAAAGTTTGACTTTTCAGTGTAGAGTTGATTTTTGATCAGTTGACTGAAAAATTCATCTGTCAATCCTATGCATTTGAGATATTTTGAACTATTTGATTAGGTCAAGATGATGCCATTGAGTCCTTGAAATCATGCTTGAACCCAATTGGTCATTGGCTAGGTCAAAAATCATAAATTGCCCTTTCTCAATCAAAACCCTAATTTTGACCATTTTGCCCTTTTGATGATTTGATCAAATTTCTTGAGGAGTTATGGTCCAAACTTGATCAAATGGTACATAGGAGCCTAGAATGTTGTTGTGGATAAAAAATTATGAAGTTTGACTGTAAATTGGCCATGGTTGACTTTTCCCCAATACAGTTGATTTTCAGGTCAACTGTCCAATTGACTAGTCAAAAATGTGATTCAAGGCTTGAAACTTGGTATGAAAAATCTTAGGGGCCCAATATGGTGTATGAAAGTCACATGAAGCATTGGTGGTCCAAAAATCCTTGTGCAAAGTCAAACCCTAATTTCAGGTCATCAGTGCAAGGTGAGGTCTTGAGCTGAGCAAACCCTAATCCTGTCTTGAGTCCAAGAGGTCTTGTGAGGAATATCTTGATAAAATGAGAGGGAAAATTTTGGGGTACAACAGCTGCCCCTGTTCAATCTTCTTGAACTTGAAGAGTTAGATTGGCGAGTTTGTCGTTCGTGACTCGAAGGTAAGAGATGATTGGACACTAGAGTGCCCGTAAGTTTGCACTTGTCAAAATGTAGTTGAGGAAATAGGCTTAAATATGACATTTGGAGATGTGATAGAATCTTGTTGGAGATGGGCTTAAAGATGCCATCCAAGAATGTTTGCTGAGTTGTATGTTGTGAGTCAGAAGAATAAGTATCAGAATGGTATTCGTGTTTGGAACGTATATGTATTGTATCTGGGGACTAGATCTGAATGAGCAAAGGAGTAGAATCCGTATCTGGAGTGTATCCAAGCTGTATCTGAATGTTGAATCTGAATAGGCAATAGAATAACATCCGTGTATGGAGCGTTTCTGAGCTGGGGAAAATCAGAATAGGTGACAGAATGGCAACCGTGTTTGGAGCGTATCTGGACTAGATATGAAGTCTGAATCTGAATGAGTGACAAAATGGCTTCCGTGTCTGGAGTGTATATGTACTGTATCTGAATCGGGAAACTGAATAAGGGTCAGAATGGCATCTGCGTATGGAGCGTATCTGAATAAGTGACAGAATGACTTCCGTGTTTGGAGTGTATCCGAACTGTATCTGATAGTTGAAATCTGAATGAGAAATAGAATGGCTTCCGCGTCTGGAGCGTATCTAATATGTATCTGATAGTTGAAATCTGAATAAGTATCAGGATGGCATCCGTATCTGGAGCGTATCTGAACTAGAGTCTGAATAAGTGACAGAATGACTTCTGTATCTGGAGTGTATCTGGACTATATCTGACCTTGAATTCTAAATGAGTAATAGAATGACTTTCGTGTATGGAGTGTATCTTTACTGTATCTGAAATCTTTGAATATTGTTAATGATAGTTGTTAATCTTATCCTGAAAAGGGTAAAATGTTAGCTGAAACAACAAAGTTATGTTGCATGAAATGTATGATGCAATAAATGTGTTTTATCAATGTTTATGATATATGGATGTAATGCATGCACATGTAAGCTGATTAGCTGTATTGCTGAGGAAAATAAATCCTTAATAACTAGGGATAATAAAAATCCTTGACTGCTGTCGGGGAAAATAAATCATTGACCGCTGCTGGAGATTCAAAATCTTTGACTTCTGAGAATGAGAAATCCTGGGCGACTGTTGGAGATTGACAACTTTTGTGGGGATGTGAGGATCCTTCATGTCTTGAAGTTGCAGTATTGATAAAAATATGTTGTGAGAATTCCATACTGCTTGAGAAATCAACTTGGGAAATCCAGAGAACCTTGATGACCTCTACTGGGGATTACACAATGGGAATCCTTACTTGGCTGGGGAATATGGGAAACCCTGATGATTTCTGCGGGGAACTAAGAATGAGGATCTTCATTCTGTTGAGGAGTAATGAAAACTTTGGTGACTTCACTGGGGAGTCAAAAATGAGAATCTTCATTCTGTTGGGGAGTAAAAACTCTGTGGGGAAGAAGGCTTACTGCTGGAGAGTAAGTTCAAGAGTTTTCGGTCGTCTTCCAATCTTACTGGGGAAAATCCCAGGTTGGGGAGAGACAAAGGTTAACTGTTATCTGATTGATTTCCAGGCTTCAAGGTAACTTGCTAGGGAAATTGGATGGTTTCCGCTGGGGATTGATAGTTAGAAGTCTTGACTCGATTGAGGGAAAAGGTTTCAGCTTCGCTGGGGATTGGGAGTTGAAGTTTTAACTCTGATGGGAATTAAGGGTTTGAAATTTAGCTCCGTTGGGGATATGTATTTCAAGGTTTTAGCTCCGCTGGGGATCTAGATAATGTACTGTAGGGGACTGCTCCTGGAATAGCCTAAAGACATTTTCCTATCCTTTCAGTTTGTCAGTAATTGTCCTTTTCCATCCTGTTTATTTGTAAACAGTAATTATGTTCAAATGCATATGTTCATCAATGAATCATTGGATGCTTTTGCAAATAAAAACACAACTGTAAAAGAAAAAGACAAATAGTTTTCTGTACTTTGAAAGGGATATCTTTGTATTAACTTTGAATAAGTGTTTTGTACAAAGGAGACAAACATCCTAGTAAGAGGATGATGTCATAAAAGTAAGAAAATTTTATACAAAGAAGATAGCTATGTGTGTAAAAATCCCATTGGGTTTCCATTCCGCTATAGCCTCCGTAACTCCGAATATTTTATCCTTTCGTTGCTTCGTCCAAAGATGATTGGATTGATCAGAAGCTCAAAGTTTGTCTGTGAAGAGATTTTCCTTAAAGTGATCCGAAGAGACATAGTCATACGCTTTAATTCCCTAACTTTTTCCTGGACCGCCCTTTTAGGTTTTCAGTCCACCGGGAAACCCTTTTTTGCCCAAGTCGCCCTTTCGGGTTTTTAACTTGCCGGGTGTACAGATTTTTTATTTATCCCTAATTTTTGCATGAACCTCCCTTTCGGGTTTTCGATTCACCGGGATGCCCCTTTTTTTTCCTAGGCGTGTCAACCTAGCGAGTCATTTATGCGTAGTATCTTTTGACTATGTCTGCATTCGCAGGGTGCGGCAGGTCGTCACCGTCCGTGGTGGTCAAGATCATTGCCCCACCAGAAAAGATGTTTTTGATCACAAATGGTCCTTCGTAGGTAGGAGTCCATTTTCCCCTGAGATCACTTTGTGGCAAGATAATGCGCTTGATTACTAGATCCCCGACTTGATATGTCTGGCGTCTGACTTTCTTGTTGAAAGCCTTGATCATCCATTTTTGGTACGTCTGACCATGCCAAACAGCAGTAAGTCTCTTCTCGTCAATTAAGTTAAGATGATCAAGTCAGATCTGAATCCAATCGTCTTCACTCAAACCAGCATCCTTTATGATTCTCAAGGAGGGAATCTGAACCTCGATAGGTAAAACAGGCTTCATGCCGTATACCAAGGAATAGGGTGTTGCCCCAGTTGATGTGCGTGCCGTGGTACGGTACCCGTGGGGAGAAAACAGTAACATTTCATGCTAGTCCTTGTAGGTGACTGTCATTTTTTGTATGATCTTCTTGATATTTTTGTTCGCAGCTTCGACATCACCATTAATATTTGTCCGGTAGGGAGATGAATTGTGATGTTGAATTTTGAACTGCTCGCACAAAGCGGTGATCATAGTATTGTTAAGGTTTGTATCGTTATCAGTGATGATCCTTTCGGGGATACCGTATCGGCAAATGAGGTTCTGCTTGATGAAGCGGGCAACCACATTCTTAGTAACGGATGAAAAGGATGCTGCTTTGACCCACTTGGTGAAGTAGTCAATGGCCACCAGGATGAAGCGGTGTCCATTGGATGCTATAAGCTTGATCTCTCCAATCATGTTGATTCCCCACATAGCGAATGGCCAAGGAGCTGTTAAGACATTTGGAGGAACTGGAGGCACGTGGACCTTGTCTGCATAGATTTGACATTTATAGCATGTTCGGGAATGTTGATAACAGTCAGCTTCCATGGTAGACCAGTAATAGCCTGCCCGTAGGATCTTCTTAGCCATCATATGCCCGCTAGAGTGAGTGTCGAAGGTACCTTCATGCAATTCAACCATAATTCTTTCAGCTTCAGCTTTGTCCATATAACGGAGCAGAATAGAATCATGATTGCGCTTGTATAAGATGCCATTACTCAAGAAGAACTTTGCCGAGAATCTGCTTAAGAAATTTTTGCCGTTGACTGAAGCTCCTTCAGGGTATTCTTGAGCCTCGAGATACCTTTTGACTTCATGAAACCACGGCTGATCCATTACTTCTTCGGTATTAATCTCGTGACAGTGTGCAGGTTCTACCATCTGTTCAATGGTGATTTGGGGAGCCTCATTATCCAAGTTATGTTTAAACATGGATGACATTGTAGCTAGAGCATCTGCTAGCTTATTCTCTTCTCACGGGAAGTGCTCGAAGGTAATCTGCTCGAAATGTGGTAACAATGTCAAGACATATTCTTTGTAAGGGATGAGGTTTGGATGTTTAGCATCCCACTCTCCTTTGATCTGACTGATGACCAAAGCTGAGTCCCCAAACACATCTAAGGATTTGATTCCCAAGTCGATGGCGGCCTTGAGTCCAAAGATGCAAGCTTCATACTCTACCATGTTGTTCGTACAGTTGAAGCAAAGTTTGGCTGTGAAAGGAATATGGCAACCTTCGGGGGAGATGAGTACTGCGCCGATACCATTGCCAAGTGCATTGGAGGCCCCATCAAAGTACAGGGTCCATCGGGATCCTTGTTCAGGTCCGTCATATGGTCTGAAATCTTCAATGTTGTCCAATGTCATGATGTCCTCGTCAGGGAAGTCAAACCTCATGGATTGGTAATCTTCGACAGCTTGATGGGCTAGATGGTCAGCTAGCACACTCCCTTTTATAGCTTTTTGGGTTGTGTACTGTATATCGTATTCCGTTAGGATCATCTGCCATCTAGATATTCTTCCAGATAGAGCAGGCTTCTCAAAGATGTATTTGATCGGATCCATCTTAGATATCAGCAAAGTGGTATGAGTCAACATGTACTGCCTTAGCCGGCGAGCAGCCCATACCAAAGCAGAGCAAGTTTTCTCAAGCAGTGAGTATCGGGCCTCACAGTCGGTAAAATTTTTGCTAAGGTAATAAATGGCATGCTATTTTCAGATAGACTCGTCATGTTGGCCCAGTACGCACCCCATTGAATTCTCTAGGACGGTCAGATACATGATTAGCGGTCTTCCCTCGACGGGTGGCATCAAGATAGGAGGTTCTATTCAATACTCCTTGATTTTATCGAAAGCAATTTGACAGTCATCATTCCATTTAACTACCTGATCTTTCTTCAACAGCTTGAAGATTGGTTCACAGGTAGATGTTAGGTGAGAAATGAACCTTGCAATGTAGTTTAGGCATCCCAAGAAACCTCTAACTTCCTTCTCAGTGTGAGGAGTAGGCATTTCTTGTATAGTTTTGGCTTTGGCAGGATCAACCTCGATGCCTTTGTTGCTGACAATGAAACCCAAGAGCTTACCGGACCGGAATCCAAATGTACACTTGTTTGGATTCAGTCTGAGTGTTGTACCCCAAAATTTTCCCTCTCATATCTCTCAAAACATTCCAAGAAAAATCTCCAAGTTGCTCAAGTTTGCTCAAGAGTGGGTCAGACAAATCATCTCCTAAGGCAGTCAACCCCAAATTAGGGTTTTGTGTTGCATCAAGATCCTTGAATCCAAATGACCTCAAGTGCTCCCCAATGTCTTAACATGTTCTCAAGGTCATCCATGTCAAATTTCAAGCCTTGCAGAGGAAGCTTGCTCAGTCAATTGCTCAAAGGGTCCAAAAATCGACTGTGCTAGGGCAAAAGTCAACTGTGACCCAAATACAGTCAAACTTCAAGATTTTTTTGTCAACATTCTCATTTTGAAGGATATTTCATAATTTTATCAAGGGTTGATTATGGTTCATCAAGGATTGCTCAAAAATCATGAAGACTCAAAAGTTGCTAAATTAGGGTTTTGTAAGAAAAGTCAACTCAACTTTGACCAAGCATAACTTTCTCATACTTTATGAGAAATGACCCATCCAAAGCTCATTTTGAAGAGGATGCAATTTCCTACAATCCATATTCACACCCCAAGATCAAAAAAAGCACTCACAAGAAGTTACAAATTTGGACATTATAGGTCATTTTTGAAAGTCAACAAAAACACATTTTTTGCCAAAGCTTATAACTTGATCATGGAATATCAAAATGAGATGATATCAAAAGTGTTGGTTAGAGGACATCTCAAGATTTCTAAAAAGTCAAAGAAAACTTCCAAAAGTTCAAAATTGAAGAAGTTATGCATTGTTGAAGTTGGGCATTTTTGCAAAATTGCCAAAAGTCAACTATCCCCAAAACTTCAAATTTTGTCAAATGAGCCCATTCGTTTCCACTTTATTTGGGCTTGCCACATTCCACACGTGTCCTAGCTTCAGCCTCGTGTCCATTTATCAAGTTTTCTATTTTATTTGATTTTTTATTGAATTATTTCATTTTAAATCAATTTAAATCAAATAAAATCTCAAAACTTGATGACATGAGATCTTTTTCTATTTTCAGGACCTAATCATCATCAATGTCATGATCAAATTCGTATCAACCATTCTGTGATACGGTGGGAGAACTGACTAGGGTTTTGCGTTTGTTTTCGCAAATGTTTCGGTTGAGCAAGAGTCGCTACCGACTTTTTATTTTATCCTAAGGAAAGGTTTAAAAAGCACAGCAAAAACCTTTGAGATTTTTCTTGGGTTCGGGGAGTAGATTATAGAAAGGGAAGGTTTTAGCACCCTTTCTATCCATGGTTATCCATGGGCTCTTAGGTACTTGCTTAGATCAACTTGCCTTGGTTTTCAATTGTTTGAAATGGTGCTTAGTGTGTGGTTTTGAAAATGTTTTGAAAAGATGCCTTGTATAGGCTACTCTTGTAACAATTCTTTACTCGAATGTTTTACAAAAGGTGTTTTGTCTTTAGAAAAGATGTTTCAAGGTTTTTGAAAGTTGATTTTGAAAGTGTTTATGAAGTGGGTTTTGAAATAGGCAAGTGTTTTCTTTGCAAATTGGCAAGTACTTAAGAGCTTATCTACCCTAAAGTTTTCTCAAAGGTCTTTGTTATGTTTTAAACCTTTTGACAATTTTGTTCCACCATTGCATTTGGTGGACAATCTTGTCTTAGGAGGTTGAAGGGACAGGCGTGGGTCATCGTTTAGACCATAATTGCAATAGTGTTAAATGTCTTTGGGCAATTTTTTCTTTAAAAGGGACTTGATCATTCATTTAGGCAACATTTTGAGGGACTATGATCCTTTGATTTGTTTGTTTTACCCAAAGAATTTCAACATACAATATGGCCTAATTATTTGAAGGCAACAAAGTGGAATACCCTAGGGGTGCAAGTGTGAAATGTGTTGTTTATTTCCATGCTTGTTTGTCTTGTATTAGGTCCAACTATTTTGTTCGTTTTATTCGCATACAAACCCTAATTCTAGCATAGTATGTTTAGAAAGCATTTAAAGTGCGAAATTTAAATTCCTACGCTATTACAACACAATAATATGGGGATGGGGGTACAATGTTCAAGTGGGGAGATATTTAGACAAGAAATTGAATCTAAGCTATTACATCATTTGCTTTGAATATTTACAATATGATTAAAAGCATAAATAAAATAGAAATAGAACAAATATGCAAGAATGCAAAAAAAGATTTTTATATGTATGAAAAAAGTATTATTTATGTAAAATAAAAAAGAAAATAAAAAGGTATTATTTTTTAAGTATTTTCAAATTTAGGGTAAAAACCCTAATTTTTAATCAAAGGGGTATTAATTAATTATTTATTATTTACATACAAAAATAAAATAAAATATGGTATATTTGTAAAAAAGGGTATTTTTTAGTATTAAATATTAAAAAATAAAATATGTACATTTTTTGGTATTTTTATCCTAAGTATATTAATATATACCTATATATTTATATTATTTACAAAACATGTATTATATATATTAATTAATAATATTTATTATTTAAACAAAAAGTATTTTTTTCTATAATATTTTCAGGAAGTAAAAATAAGATAAAAATGTGTATAAAAATATATTTTGTATTATCTTAATATTTTAAACAAAAAAGTATATATATGTATTTATTTATTTATGTACAAAACAAAAGAAACAATCAAATAAATACTCAATAAATTCAAAAAAAGATGAGAAAAATATTTTTATGTTTTTAATATGCTGAGAAAAAATAAATGAACCAATCAAAAAAAGCAAAAGTCAAAAAATATTAAAAATGAATGAAATGGGCTCAGGGGGTGCAAAACAAAAATCATGGTGTGAAAAGGAAAGTCAACATAGGCCCAGCCCATGAAGACCCTTCTTCAACCTCTGTACAACAACATTCAAAAAATGCGCGCTCTGTACTCCATCTTCTAACTCCTGATTCCTGGCTTTTCAATGAAAACTCATAACATAAAAAATGTTCAGCATGAAGAGACGAATCCAACCATATGCATAACTTGATCTAACTATCTAAGATGAGGGAGAATTTCTCCTCCCCCAAATCCTAAACTAGATTTTCTGCCATTTTCAAACCTCAAATTCTCATAGCTCAAGCAAAAGAAATGAAAAGTAAAAACATGTACATGTTCAGTGGCATGAGTAAAACATTGTTTATTCACAAACTTAAAGCTAATGATGCATAATAAGAGAGATACGAGTTCACCAAGATACCTGTTCAGTTGAAGTTCTATCTGGCAATGAGGGAGCTTTCAGTGCAAGGTGATGATTGGAAAAGCTTCCTTGAGGTCTAGGGATGCTATTCCAATGTTTACTTTGTCTTGAAAGCTTCTGAATCGTGCTAGAGCACTTCACCTGCAAAACAAGAAACTGAAAATGGTGGAAGTGGTTAGAGGGATTACAGGTCGTGCTTTTGCTTTTGGTCAGCTTGCATAGATGGTATGGAATGTGTGTGAACTGGTTTGGGCAAGAAAGCTTGAGAGAAATGAAAGATGACACTCAAACTGCAGGCCTTGCCCTATTTTTGCAGTTTGAGAGTGATTATGGCAAGGGGAGTGTTTGAGAGGTGCTAGGGTCGTGCAAAAGCTTGGTTCTGATCTTTGGAATATGTTTGATAACTTTGTCTAAGTGTGTGTAAGCTGAGATGGAAATTGGTGTGAGTTATGGTACTTTTCTTCACTCTTAAGCAAACAAAGGTAACTTGGTGTTTTTGGGCAAGTATGGGGCCTCTAATGAGCTGCATAACCTCTCCTTGATCAGAGTGATTTGTCCATAATCTTGTGCCCATTGGATTTGGTTTGTACTTGTTGGATTTGTAATTGGACATAAAGTGAAACTTTTGCAAAAATAGAAAGAATGCTTTATCTAATTTGGGATTAATCCATCATACAATGCTTTAGCTCATGAAACAAGGTCTTAACACAATGAACATGCATTAAATTATTGAGTGTTGGATGGTTTTAGGACCTGTAATCAAGGGCATGCTGGTTTTGAGACGTTTGTACAACTTATGAACATGAAAAATGGTCAATTCAAAAGTGAGTTTTTGCCAAATTGTGAAATTCGAATCTCTCAAGTCATGAGGTTGTTTGATGAGTTCTTGGACATTTTGGAAAGCTTGGAATGTGTACTACAATCCATCTTTGAAATGCAAGTTGAAATTCCAAGTGGAAGTGTATGTAAAATGGCCTTGAAGTGGGGTAGAAAACCTTGTCAAGATAGATAAAAAATTCACTAAGTTAAGAATGGTTTAGTGCCTTTATTCAAAAATTTGTAACTTGAGATACAAGCCTCAAATGGAAAAACTTTGTGAATCAAAGTTGTAGATTATGCAACAAGCTACAATTTTCATGTTTTGACTTTTGTTTGAATCCAAATGGATCTTGGTGAAAAAGTGGGGCAAAGTTGGGAAAAAATTAGGGTTTTTTATAACTTAGAAAAATTCTAAGTTATGAAAAATTCTAATTTCTAACCCTAATTTGCATTTTGTGATTTCTTGATGAACAAGTTTCATGATTTGGCATGTTTTGATGAAAAATGAATCTTGACTCTTGATTTTGACCAAAAAGTCAAAGTTTGACTTTTCAGTATACAGTCAAAATTGGTCAATTGACTGAGAAATTCAACTGTCAATCTTGTGTACTTGGGATCTTTTGAGTTTGTTGAGCATGTCAAGATAATTCCATGGGGTCCTTGAGTCCATGTGTGAACTTGGTTTGCCATTGGATAGGTCAAACAGTCAAAAATTGCCTTTGTGCAGTCAAAACCCTAAAAAATGACCATTTTGCCCTTTTGGTGATCTGATCAAATTTCTTATGGAATTGTGATCCAAACTTGATCAAATGGTCCATATGAGTTCATAATGTTGATGTGGGTCAATTTTCATGAGGTTTGACTGTCAATTGGCCACAGTTGACTTTTTTTCCCAATACAACTGATTTTTAGGTCAACTGTCCAATTGACTGGGCAAAACTTGGAACTAAGGCTTGAAACTTGGTATGGGTAAACTTGGGAGTCCAATGTGAAGCATGAAAGTCATTTTAAGCACTTTAGGTCAAAACATCTTGGTGCAAACACAAACCCTAATTTGGGTCACCAGTGCAAGGAGAGGTCTTGAGTAGATGAGACCCTGACTGGATCTTGGGCTTCAAAGTTTTTGTGATGAGAAATCATTGAGAAATGGGAGGGAAAATTTTGGGGTACAACACATTCCATGTGCAAAAAGATTGGATTTTTGGCAAATTAAGCAAGTTTTCAATGGAGGATCAAATTTAATCTCAAAGCATTGATGTACAAGGATTCAAGACCAATTTGTTGACCTAATACATTGCAGCATACATATACAAGTGAAAGCACACGAATTCAAGGGCTAGAGGCTGCAAGAACACCAAGAACAAAACTTGAAAAGTGGACAAAAAGTGTGAAACTGAAATCATTCCTAGAGGCAAATTCAGGAGCAAAACTCAATACCAATTGCTTGCTGGACAATCACTGAAGTAAAACTAACCCAAAGCCAGTCTCCATACACGCGCAAAGGCTCTGTAAGTATCTCAAAAAAATGCTTTTCGTTTGAATTCGTATATCCTTATTCTTGCACTTTTCTTACAAAATCTTTGCATATTCATGATTATCGTCCAATTTACAAGCATTTTGCATTAGCCAATTGCATTTATCTGGCCTGTAACCCCATAGCCGAATCTAGGGTTCGTGGTTTGTTGTTTTTGGGCATTTCTTTTACAGGCAAAATCAAGATTCAAGAGGGATGTATGTTTGTTCAGGAAGCCTAGACGAGCATAACCATGTGCTTGGAATCAATTTCCATGGACTGGAATGGATTTTAGGATGCACATACGAATTTAGCTGCGGATATAAATCCGCAGGTAAATTTACAGGGTTGAAGGAAGAAGATGATGACGCGTCTCCCCCTGGTTGAACAATTCAAATACTTGGCGCGTTTTTGTTTATTTCTGGCATATTAATGTGTTTTCACTTATAATTATTATTTTCCATTGTATTAACAATTGAGGGTGATGGTTGAGTGGTAGTGGAGCGTATGCAATGAATTACAGGACATGGGTTCGAATCTCAGGTCCCCCATGCATTTGTTATTATTTTTCAACAGGTCATCCAGTGTAAACTCAAGCGCATGGCCTATCCTACAACCTCACCCAATCTCTTGCCAGATGGCCCCGGGCCAGATCTGGTGGTCCAGATGTGATGTCTACCATACTACCTGGTCAAAGTGCACACATGGAATCAGGAAAAGTCAGCCAAGGCCAACGAAATTGGGCCACCAAAATTGTCATTCTCACCCCCCTAAACAGGCCCAAACCTCCTAACCCTTTCTTTCTTTTTTTTAATTTTAATTTTCTTTTAATTATTTATTGTTATTATTTTTAATTATTAACTAACCAATCAAAACTTTTTCTTCATAAAATTAAAAAACCCAAAAAAAATTTGTTTATTAAAACTAATTTTCAGTATTTTATTTTGTTAATAAATATTAATATAATTAATTTAGTTTAATTAGGAATAACTTTTAATATATTTTGCAATAATTAAAATTAATTTAGACAATTAGGTTTTTATTAACATTTAATAAATTCATTTTTATTTCTTTAAATATCAAAAATCCAAAAAATATTTATTTGCATTAATTAATTAATTAATTTATTAATTTAATAATTAACTTAGATCTAATTTCTTTTTAATTCAAAATAACCACAAAAAAAAATCTTTCTTTAATAATCAAAGGGTCAAAACCCTAGAACTCGCCCGATTTAATTTCCCGCACGCGTTCCATTTTATTTCAATATTGTATCTGTTTCCTGAATGTAATAGATAATTAGGACTTTAAATATTTTTATCGCTTTATTTATTCTTCGCATTTTAATTTTCAAGGGTTGCTTTTGGCGATGTAAATACCCGACGCCTTGTAATAGTTAGTTTAATTTCCGCAATTTAATTTCCACAACTTATAAACTGTTAGATATTTGATAATAGGGAATGCATGACAAGATCAAATGTTAAAACCTAAAATCAACATAGATAACCACTAACATGTACAAAGATAAAATTAACTGAAAACAACACACTCGCACCTGCGCACTCTTAGGGCACACCCCACTTGGTTGCCTTCGTACGCGGTCATTAAGTATAGGAAGTTTTAGAGGTCACCCTCTTGTCCAAAGATCATAGTTGCCTCGAAACGATTGCCTCGGAAAAATGATCTAAGACATTAGGGTTACCGCAAAGGCGTCCTAACATTGATTTAGTGACCACACGTCCCTTAATCGAATTGAACCTTAAACTCCAACGACGGTGCTACCTACTCACTAATAGTGGGATAGCATTGTCTAAAGGATATTAGCACAAACTTTTCACACTTACACCTTTCAAAACAAAAAACTTCTTCAAACCCACAAACACAAAGAAAGCAAATTTCTGAAAACACTTTGAGCAAGTACCTAAGAGCCCGTGGATAACCACGGATAGAAAGGGTGCTAACACCTTCCCTTTCTATAATCTACCCTCCAGACCCGAGAAACATCTCAAAAAAGGAATTTTTTTGTGCTTTTTTCCTTTCCTTGTTGGATAAAATAAAAGACGGCGGCGACTCTTGCTTACCGCGACATTTTGCGAATACAAACGCAAAACGCAAACCAACATTCCAAAAACAGTCAGTTCTTCCCACCGTATCACAGAACTGGCGAATCTGTTGGGGATTATTAATAAGTGGGGTGTACCTTAGGAATAGTTCATAATGTTTTCAATTGCTTGACTTGTATGCTTTATATTTGTGGGCTTGTATCGAAGTTACTATAGATCCTGACTCGGATCTAGGGATACCCTTAAGGTAAGTAGCAATAAACTGTGAGGGAATTGTATGGCGTAGACCGATGCGGTTGAAGCAGTAGTTATGTTTGTGTGACACTTTAGATTGTACCGATATCCCTTGTGTTGGAACAAGGAGAATATGGGTCATCTAAGGGGTCATTAAGCACCAACTGACCTTAGAACCTTTAAATTGACCAACTTGGGCATAGAACAGTAGCAGTATGCTACACTCATTGAGACTAAACTCTCGCGATGATTCCGACTGCTAGAAAAGGTTACTAAACTGGAATTATGACCGATCGAGGGTAGTCAGTGATATTGAGATCCTCTAGAACCCTGTTACTATTTTTAGGACAGGTTTGAACCAACTGAACTGAAAGAGGGTAGTACCTAAAATCCTTGCCAGCCTGAAATCTAAGGGCTCACTGTGTGACTTGTGTGCCTTTACCATGTTATCTATTTGTGGATACTTGTGATGTGCTTTCTATCATGACATCATGACATCATAACATTGCATACATCTTACATTGGAGTAACCTATTTCAAAGACAGGAGGGATTCATATTTGTTCTGTTTTGTAGGTCATGATGCCCATGCGTAGGAATACCATCCAGATCAACTTTGTCCAGGTTCCTACCATGCTTAAAGAATTGATTGCAAAGATGCCTGATACTACCTCCTTCATCAGAAGACATGGGTATCTTCTCAGTTTGGTGACCTCCAAATTGGACGAACAGATGATGAGTGTTTTGGTCCAATTCTATGATCCACTGTACCATTGCTTTACTTTCCAGGACTACCAGTTAGTTCCCACCTTAGAAGAGTTCTTAGATATGCTCGGCATCTCTATTCTGGAGAAGACCCCATTTACTGGTTGTGAGAAGATCCTTAGGCCATAAGAGTTTGCTTCAGCCCTTCATATGACAAAGGATGAGGTAATGGCTAATTGGGAGACTAGAAGTGGAGCAAAGGGCTTTCTGACTAAGTTCTTGGTTGGTAAGGCTAATTATTTCTGGGATAGTCTAGACTTCAAGGCATTCAAAGATATTCTGGCTCTTCTGATATACGACTTGGTATTGTTTCCGAATCCTGACTCCTTTGTTGATGTGAATGCGGTGAAAATCTTCATCTCTCGTAATCATGTACCCACTCTCTTGGGTGACATTCTTCATCAACTTTATGCTCGTACTGCCCGAAAGCGGGGAACCTTAATGTGATGTGCTCCATTATTGGCGAGGTGGTTTATTTCACACCTCCCCAAATCAGTGCTGAAGAACAAAGAAGGCATGGGCTGGGCTTATAGGGTTATGTCTCTCTCTCATAATGACATCATCTGGACTATCAAGGGTATGGACGAGGTGGCTGTCATTGATCGTTGTGGGGAATACCCCAATGTTCCATTGATAGGAACCCATGGAGGAATTTCTTACAATCCATGCTTGGCCTTACGTCAGTTTGGGCGAGCCAGAAGAGAAGGACCTTATGAGCTGCTAATGCCTAGTATCATCTTTGGTTTTCAAGGGGATAGCGACGAGCAAGGCCGCAGATTCATAAGGGCTTGGGATAGAGTTCACAGATCTGATCCACATGAGCTGGGTCCAAAGACTTCCCTTCCAGTGGAGCCATATCTCAGATGGGTTCGTATCCGTGCCCAAAAGCTAGGAATGCCGTATGAAGCCGTCTTGCCTATCATTGTTGAAGCTGCTAATGAAGAGGGGGTTCTTCCTACCATCCTCCATCCTTACATGCCCACTGACATTGGGGCACTGAAAAGGTCTTGGATGCAGCTGAGAGAAGAGCGGGAAGCTTACTGAGAAAAGTTTAACGAGCAAGAGCAGAAGATCCAGAAGTTGACTAGGCAGCTGGAGAACGAGCAAATTCTCAATGACTATGTCCGCACTGACAAGAAACGACCATGGGAGCACTGATTGTCCTTTTATTATTTCCTTTCCAGTTTTTATTTACTTTTCAGTATTTCATTTCTTGTAACGCCTTAAGGACATCTGTTGAACAATTTGAATTTCGAAGTTTATCTAATAAAAGTGTGTTTCCTTTTTGGTTTACGAATTTGAAGATGTCTTTGAAATCATATCATACGCATTTCATCCCATGCACTTCATAACAGGTACCCATTACAGGTCTCTTATCTTATTCGCTGTTTATTTCAGCACTCATCATGTCTGCTGAACCATCAACTGAGCAAGCAATCAAGGCCCTACATGCTCAAAATGCCCAATTCCAAGAGCTGTTCAGGAATCTAGCTAAGGGTCAGCAAGATCTGAAGACCCTTGTTGTACCCAAAAATTTTCCCTCCCATATTCCTCAAGAATTGCCAAGAATCATCTTCAAATGGTTCAAGATTTCTCAAGGGATTGCACATTCTAAACATCTCCTAAGCCAGTCAAAATTAGGGTTTTGTTTCCTTCAATGAATTTGGGGTTTTCAGTGGCTCAATCAAGTCCCATAGGCCTATATACATTGTCAAGCATCTATATGTCAAGTCCCAAGACTCACAGTGCCAAATTCCACAGTCAAAAGCCCTATTTGGTTCACAATCAACTGCAGGGGCAAAATGGTCATTTTACAGTCAAAAGTCAGAATTTTAGGTCAACATCTTATTTTGAGCTCACAATCATCATTTGATCAAGTCTTGATCATGATTCCACAAGCATGGCTCAAAAATCATCAAGATGTCAAAAGTTACTATTTTTGGACAGCAGAAAAGTCAACTGTAACTTGACCAGGGCATAAATTTTTCATGGTTCATCAGAAAAATCCCATCCAATGCTCATTTTGAAGGGGATGACATTTCCTACAACTCATCTCCACATTCCAAGCCAACTCAAAGCATTATAGTGATTCTAATACATTACTGAGGTCCCCAGGAATGTGTAGGGATCAAAACCACACACTAACACTCAAAGAATACACAAGAACAGTGATACGGTTTGCTTACTATTTTGATAATCGAAACTCATATTCCATGTGCATTTAACATGATTTGTTGGTTGTTTTGCATTGCTTGAATCTACAGGAAGCTTTTGGCATAGGTTAATTGAGTTATTATGTAGTGAATCCAAAGATGCCATGAACACGTTCTAGGGTTTCCAAGCTCTTAATTTGGGGCTTTGCTATATAGGAAAAATCAGGACCCCTAATGCACATGGTTGAACTCGTTGCATTCAGACGAATCTAATGGAACCCTCGCACCATATTTATATAGCCTAGGGAGCTAATCGCTATTTTTCCATGTCACACTTTGTGGGGGTTAAAAACCCCCGCTATCTCTTTATCTTTTTGCAGGTTTAATGAAGAAGACGACTGCGTGTTTACACATGATTGGACAGTTCAAATATAACGCGCACTTTTTTATGTTTCCAGCATATGTTGTTGTTTTATATAATATATTTAATTGCCATTATACTAACAAAAGCGTTCAACTGGCGTAGTGGAGGATGAGCTGTCTGGTAACCATTGGGACCTGGGTTCGATTCCCAGGTCCACCCAAATTCCTTGTATTATTTTTCATAACTGGATCACATGCAGGTTGTTCAAGGCGTTCCACCATATGTCTCAATCATCCCAGGCGCCATGTGTCCTTATGCATCAAACTAATGGTCCAGATGGAAGGACTATGGTATTCCTTAGTCAACACGTACCCGGACAATTACCAAAGTCAAAACAGGCTTGCACATCAATGGGCCAGAATTGCCAAATTCACCTCCTATGGGCCCATCACCCCCCTGGTTTAATTATTTCTTTTTCTTTTTAATTTTGTTTTCTTTTAATTATTTTCTTTTACTAATTATCATTATTAATTACTATTATTATTTAACTAACAAATAAATAGTTTTATAATTAATTCAGAAAACAATATATTTTTTATTATTAATTATAATTTCATCTTAATTCATTATTTTGTAAATAAAATGCTAACAAACCCATTTAGTTTAAATTAGGTTTAATTTTGATTCTTTTCACAATAAATAAAACAAACATAGAATTAGGGTTTTTTCCTTTTAACTTTTAATTTCCCTTTTATTTTTATTTTCATTAAAACATAAAAAACACAAAAATACTTTTTTTTCTTGTAATTAATTAATTAATTAGTTATTAGGCTTAATTTTAATTTAATTGCAAAAAAGGACCAAATTCAATTCTTTTCTCAAAAAGGGTCAAAACCCTAAGGACGTCCCGATTTAATTTCTTCGCGCGCATTATTATTTTTGATTATATTTACGTATCTGCTCCGAGAATGTAATAGATAATTAGGATTTTATCTCTTTCTTTACTTTCCGCAATTTATTTTCAAGGGTTATGTTTTTGGCGATGTAAATACCCGATGCCTTGTAATAGCGTAGATTTATCTTTCTGCAATTTATTTCCCGCAAATTATTAACTGTTAATTATGCATGACAAGACTTGTATGAAAAATAAAATCAACCCGTAGCTCACAATGATGCATGTTCAAAGATAATGTTAAATTGAATCCTGACACACGTGCACATGCCACTCTTAGAGTATGCCTCACTTGGTTGCCTCGAGGTGGTCATCAAGTATAGGGTGTTTTAGAGGTCGCCCTCCTGTCTAAAGATCCAGTTGCCTCGAAACGGTTGCCTCAGATAAAAAAGCATCTAGGTGTTTCCAGTGATTTCTGGTAAACAAACGCTAGTCTTCCAAACTATCGAATAATCTTTCTTAACGTTATTCAATCTCTCTGGTAACTCACAGGATCGACTAGATTGATCCTAGGACTCCTTGGATATTAAAGTTACTCTCACAATCGAACAATTATTCATGGTTGCTATTGTACAAGTGTTTAGTTTATTTCGATCCCTCTCTCTAAGAGTTTAAAAATGTGGTCAAAATGTATATAAAAACTAAGTTATACGAATAAATGCTAATTGTAATGCTGATTGAAGAGACATATAAAACTGTATGAAAAATGAAGTAAATGGTTTCGATTTACAAAACATTTAACATAAAAGGTTTCTGGAATGTAGAAGTTTAAAATGTGAAGAAAGCGTTTAATGCAAGAAATCTATAAATGATTTTAAGTAAAAGTATTCGCTTGAAAAACAATACTTGAAAGTAAAGGTATTGAAAGTGTAACAGTTCTCTGAAATATAAAGTGCTCGAAATATAAAGAAAGCAGTAAAACGTAAAACTTTGAGGAAAAGACTTTGAAATGAAAAAAAACAGTAAATAGGGAAACTTGCAAATGTTATTTGACAAAAAGAAAAGAAGAAAATATTGGAAATGGTGAAAAGGCTTTCATTAAGTTAGAAATACATGGTGCTATCATACATACATTTCTCTTGCATTCGTTTCCCTTGCCATGTGGTAGTTTGAATGTTATTGAGTATTTTGTATAACAGATATGACACACTGAAATCCTAACACTAAGACTTCTATTTATACTAATTCGACCCTAACGGTCTCGCTATAGGATCATGCCACGTTTCGAACATGCAAGACAATGCTTCTTTCATCTTTCCACGTGTCCCCAAATGCTCCAACACATAACTTTCAAACTTTGAAAGTCCCGCTTCCATTTGAATTTTAAATGCTTTGGTGTTTCTCCGTTTCGAACGCTCTTCCCAAACCTAGCCTCGCTGTTGTTTCGAGACCCCTTTGGATATGTTCCCATAATCACCGTTCGAAGCTTCAAGCTTTGACACACTTATTCGAAACACTGCTTCTGCAACTTCGAAATATGGCGTTTAATTCCATTTCGACCAGAACGTTTATCCCTTTTGGCTTCTAAATAACTTTATCAAAATCTTCAGCCAACAAATTGCCCCTTTAAAATATGTATTTCGATCTCTTCGAGAAATACCTATTTTAAACATTTATACAAGATTTTGATAGGATTTTCGAATCATCGTAACATTTAATGCATTTGACTCCAGTCACATCAATCATAGCACCTTTTGGGTTCCTTAACCGCCCAGAGTCACTTCACCGCGTGGTGCAGTTATAAGTAATGATTATTCTTTAAATCACGCCTATTACCTATATCAACTTCACACCACCTCTTCATCACACCAACCCATGATCTCCACGTATCACACTTTTACTCGGTGGATGCTTAATCTTCTCATTATAAAACATCAATTTAATCTTCCTTTTTCTTTTTTACACTCTAAATCTTTCATACTCTGGATTTTTACTCTTCTTCTCTCATAAAACAATCTAAGCTCTCAAACAACAAAAATGTCTTCTTCCACCTCATCCTAACTCAAGAAAGTCTCCAAGAAGAAAGGAAAAACTACAGGAGCAACCATGGAGAGTAAAATCGTCACCATTCAAGGCCAATCTGCTCTTGCACCTCAAATGATTTCCAAAGAAAAAGAAATGCTGTACGCATCACAGGTACTCATCCCTACCCATGTTGCTGGTAAGAGGTTAGCCTTAAATGGCCCTCTTACAGTTTTTGAAATACTAAAGGACACCAGGACAATTTTTCCCGTATGTTATAGCTTCAAACCCTTATTCAACAAAATGGATGCCCCTAGGGCAGTAGAATCTCTTAGTTCGAATACCGTAGAAACCCCAACTGTTCCTCCCAAGGACCCATTTATTTTGGATTATGTAAAAAGCAATTTTAAGCCATTTCGATCTTGCCCTACTTCTGATATTGCTTATCAAAATTGGTTCACAAAAGTAGAAGCCAAGAAATCCCAGCAATGGGAAGAATTAGGCATTTATAACCTCATTAAGCTATCGAAACCTGGATTCACCTATAGCCATCCTCTGCTGTTTGCGTCCCTTTATTTCTGGGATAGTACCTACAACACTTTCCATCTCCCAGGTGGAATGATTACCCCAACCTTCTCCGATATAGCGGCCATTACTGGGCTGTCGCCAGTGGGAGAAACTTATGTTCCTGACAATGAAGAGCACTCCAGCATAATTGACTTTGAAGTCAAGTTAGCCAGCTTTTCCAAATTTATCAGCCATTATCATGCTGAAGGGGACAATGTGTCTGACATAGAGCACATTGCATTCTTAACCCTGTGGCTGTCTAGGTACGTTTTCTGCAGTAGATCCCTGCAGGTAGCTAGTAGGTTCATTCCTCTAGCTAGGGATTTACATGAAAATCGCAAAGTGTGCCTAAGTGAATTACTCTTAGTTGACCTCTATGAGAGCCTGAGGTCAGCCGTTTCGAGTCTCAAATCCCACACCTCTAAAAACATTCTATTAGCTGGCCCATTTTGGTTACTCCAACTATGGCTAAATGCCATGTTCGAACCTTCTTTATCAACCGCCAACACCATAGATGAGCAAGATTCGGAAATAAGTGATAGGATAGTCGAAGGCACTAGGATTCGAAGACTATCTCCTAATGATGACAAGGATGACTTCAAGGTTCAATTCTCGAAGTACATCATGATACTCTCTAAAAGGCATAAGTTCGAAGAGAGCATGGCGCCTTTTGCTTCGAGGGCTCATGGACCTTCTTGGTTCACCATGGCTCTCTCAGAAGCCATCAAGAGCAAGGAGATCCAAGATGTATGGAGAGCTTTCTTGCTTCCTAGACTCATCTCTTCAAGGATAACCCCAGCTAAGAACCAAATTCTTCTCTTTGCCTACCAACCAAACTTCGTTTCGAGGCAGTTTGGCTTATGCCAACTGATTCCTGAACCTTTGTTCCAAACTGAGAGCGCCATCACATCTGGTCGAACTTTCAAGGCAAGGGAAGCCAAGATCCAGCAAGAACAATATCAAGGCTTTGCCCAATTTGAGCTGATAGCCTTCGAACCTACCCATCTCGCGGCTAAAGGATTTCTGGAGTGGTGGATTAAGTTTTATCAAACTTGTATGTTCGATACACTTACAATTCGACAGAAACTAATTGATGCCTTCGATGTGCAGGTACCAGCAAAGAAAGGTATGTTTACTCATGCCAAAGAGATAAAAGCTTTTCAAAATTATTTTGAAACTATTTACGATCCCACGCGCTTGGACTCCACTGTGCATCAAGCAGCTGAGACCTTGAAGGAAAAATTTAAACAAAAAGTTTCTAAGCTAAAACTTCCTTCAGGGCTGTCACCTGAGGATAGGTATAGGTTGGCATTCGAAATGCATCCACCTAAATTTCCCAGATTACCTACCTCAGAACTGGCTCTGGCTTGGTTTCCCCCCTATCCATGGTGGTTTACTTGCAAAGAGATGTTCAAATATCTTCAAAGGAAACCAAAGCCATCTGAGACTGTGACATGGGCTCGATACTGGCTTCATGATTTCCCAGGACACCTTCGATACGACCTTTCTGCCATGTTAATTAAATCTGATCAAGGCACAGGTGCGAATGCTTGGGAAAAATCCCAAATGTCTCTTATTTTCTATATCTTTAACCTTTGCTTTAATTGTTTTGATTCTCAGCTATCAGGATAAAGACCGCTGCCTCGAAATCGAAGGAAGGGAGTGCCTCTCAAGCCTCCATCGAAACCACCGAAAAAGCTAATCCACCCGAAACAACTACTACTGCTGCAACCACAACGACAACAATAATGCCAACAACAACAAGTGCCCCAATTCCAACGGTAATCACTTAGTTTTTTTTATGTTTCGAATTTACTCAAGCTTTGTGGTTTATATCTAACTTCGTTCAAATCCTTTCAGACCAACAAGCTTCCTCCTACTACTCCTAAGAAGCGGAAATTAAGCACTACTGGGGAAGACCCCAAGGCTGGAGGAAACTCAAATACTGCTTCGAAGAAGAAGCTAAAGAAAGATACTCCTAAAAGCACTGTTCCGACTAGTGTCTCTGGACTCGACTCCAGGGATGCTGCTCCCTTACCTAAATCCAAAAATCCACCTTCGACCTCCAACCCAACGTTGGAACGCATAGCCAGTAACCTCTCCTCTGAGGGTCCACAGGTAAATCGAACTTTTTCTAAAAAAATGTTTAACTTCTTATTACCTTGGTGAATGTTTTTCTTTAACATTCTGCTGCTATTTGCAGGACATTTTGAATCCCACTTCTACCATTTCGACCTCACCATCCAGAGCTGCTGCTCCGCTTAACTCCTCTCCTCAAGGAAATTCCAGCAACTTGGTCCAAAACAAAGGTTCTTCGAATGTGGCGGTTTTGGCTGGAACTTCTGAACAGCCAGATGACCAAGGTACCTCCATTCCTCTGAAAGAGGTGAATGAAACAATAATTCAAACGTCTGCAGAGGATTCACAAAGGATTCTTCAAAAGTCCCCTCTTGAAACTCTTCAAGAGGACCCAAAGGATACTCAGACTGAAGAAGAAAAAGTTGATTCTGGGCAAGGAGCCGAAGAATCTGCAGACGAAGAATCTGAGGAGGAAAACGCCAATGACGAGGAAAACGTCAATGATGGTTCGACTGCCGGGACGGAGTCTAATGCAAATGGCGGCGAAAGGGATGGTATCGAAGTGGTAGATTTGGACGAGGATGAAGAAGACCAAGAGCACGAAGCAAATGAAGGGGATGGTGATGCAATCAACGAGACCCTAGAGGTTGAAACAAACGTGGTTCCCCTACGCGTGGAATTCCCCCAATCCTCTTCGTCTCGAATGACTGACGAGGAACTGGCACTTCTGAGGCGAAATGACCCCATTGGGTATATGAAGGCAAAGTTGGCTCAGAGGGACGTTCCACTCGCTAGGGCTGGCACAAGTTCAACCAGCTATCCTCTTCCCACAGATGAAAGAGTTGTTCTTCTCAACAAAATTAGGAGAAATATTCTCAATGTGGATATATTCGAAGTGCTTAAGCAAGATAGTACTGCTTGCTATACTATGAAGGAGCTGCTCACAAAGGTTAATCTTTCCAGCTGCTCTTTGCCAGTTAGTACTCTCTTGTTTGATCTTCAGAATTTGCTGGACAACGTAACTGGCTACCTTCTCCAAGACGAATCTGCTGCCAAGAAGGTTCACGAGAAACGTATTGCCATGGATGCCGCTTATGAACAAGCTTCGAAACTTTCTCAAGAAGCTGAGGATCAAGCTATGCATCTGAAGCAGGCGAAAACTGAATATGAGGCTCGAGCTGAGTCCATTCTTATTTGGGAACGGCAGATTCTGGAACTTCAGCAGAAAGTTAAGGAGGCTAAGGAACAACAACTAGCCTTCGAAACTGATCCTGCAGGTAACCAATTCGAAGAGCTTCTCAACCAGGGGCTTGCAGAAATGGAGACTGCAGAACAACTCAAAGGAGAAGTGGCAACCTTAGAAGGTGCCAGGCGGTTCGCTCAGCAAAGACTTGAGACATTTTGAAGCACCTTTAATCGATTGAAAATTAATGTTTATTTCTAGATTTTGATGTTTATCTGACTATAACTTTGGTTTCTTACATGTAATATTCGAACAATGCCATTTTGGCATTCTATCTTGCCATCTTGGCTTTTATAATATTTTGTTTACGTTGTTACTATTCGAATCTCCCGCAGGCTTGGCTTATATTTCTTTAAATATTTCCCATTAACCTTTAGGACACGTTTATCATCCAAGAGTTCTTCGACTTCGTATGCATTGTTTGAGAATACTTTTAATATTCGAAAAGGTCCTTCCCAATGAGGTGACCATTTACCTAATGCTTTGTTCTTCTTATCCATAGGCAATATGACTCTCCAAACCAAGTCATTAATAACGAATACTTTTTTCTTCACCCTTTTATTGTATGTTCTGGCCACTCTTTCTTTTTGCCTCATTAAAATTTCCAACGCATGTAATCTAATTTCGTCCAACTCAACTAATTCATTCATCATCATTTCCCAATATAATGCAGCTGGAATTTCGTTTTGTTTCTGAATTCGAACTGATTGCAGATGAATTTCTACTGGCAACACTGCATCATGGCCAAATGTAAGTTGGAAAGGCGTAGTGTTAGTGGCTTCCTTAGGAGATGTTCTACAAGCCCATAACACTTGGTCCAAAGTTTTGTGCCAATTTCTTGGCTTCTTGCCAATATGCTTCTTGATTAATCCTATTATTACTTTATTTGCTGCTTCGACTTGTCCGTTTTCTTGAGCATAATATGGTGTTGATGTTAGCAATCTAAACCCCATCTCTTGGGCAAATCCTTGCATCTTTCTACCAGTAAATACAGAGCCTTGGTCTGTAGTTATACTTTCTGGCAATCCAAACCTATAGATAATGTGCTTTTGTATAAATTCAATAATTGCCTCTTGATCAGCAACTACCAAAGGTATAACTTCGATCCATTTGGTAAAATAATCTACTCTTACCAAGATATATTTCTGACCTTTGGACGAAGCAGGATTTATCTCTCCTATCAAATCCAATGCCCATCCTCTGAATGGCCATGGTTTGATGATCGAATGCAACTCACTTGCAGGGGCATGTTGAATTCCTGCATGTTTCTGACATTCCTCACATCCTTTAGCAAAGTCTATGCAATCTTTGAGCATGCTAGGCTAATACAAACCATATCGAAATAGCAACCATTTCATTTTGTGGCCTGCTTGATGTGCCCCACATGCCCCATTATGGACTTCAGACAATGCTAAATATGCCTCACCTTCTCCTAGGCATTTCAATAGTACACCTTCTTGGGTCTTTTTGAACAATTCGTTCCCCATGAGGAGATATGACAATGCTCTATATTTTGTTTTTCTGTCCACTTTTAGAGTTGGGTCTGCTAAATAACTCTTTAATGGACTTCGCCAATCTGTATCTGACAAAGTATTTATGGCTAGAATTTCGAATCCCTGTTTCTCATCATATCCCAATCTCATACTTTCCAGATCCGATGGTGTGAATCTAGTAGCCATAACTCTTCCCCTTATTTCGACCAAATCCTTAAAATTCTTGGTGGATACTTTATAACCTGAAGCCAACTGTGCTAAGTCATTTGCTTCTTGGTTCTCCAATCTTGGTATGTGTTGAATATCCATGTATTCAAACTTCCTTAATAGCCTATTGACTATGACGAAGTATACCATTAAATTTTCCTTTATGCACTTGTATTCCTTTGTGATTTGTTTGACCACCAATTCAGAGTCTCCTTTAATTTCGACTCTGGTTGCCCCCAATTCCAACAAAGCTTCAAGTCCAACAATGAGCGCTTCATACTCAGCTTCGTTGTTCGAACAACGAGGACCATCCAATTTATACTTGAATTTTGTTGGAATTCCTTCAGGAGAAATTAGAAGGACTCCAACACCACTTCCATTCCTGTGGGTTGAACCATCAAAGTACAATTTCCATGGTTGCATTTCGATGTAACTCATGCTTGTCTGCTCAACCAACGAATGATCCACAATGAAATCAGAAATCACTTGACCTTTCATAGCTTTTAAAGGCATGAAAGTCAATGAATATTCTGTTAAGGCTAAAGCCCACTTTCCAACTCTACTATGCATTATTGGCTTTGAAAGCATATGTTTAATGACATCGAAATGAGATGAAACATAAACATCAACAGGTTTTATATAATACTTGAGTTTCATACAAGAGAAATATAAACAGAGACATAGCTTTTCTAAATTGCTATATCTGGTCTCTGCATCATTTAGCACTCTACTTAAATAGTATATGGCTCTTTCGACGCCATTGTTATCCTCTTGTGCTAACATACTACCTATGCTAACTTCAGAGGCAGATATGTACAATCTCATGGGCTTCCCCCATGATGGTGGAGACAAAATAAGAGGCTGGGAAAGGTATTCTTTTATTTTGTCAAACGCCTCCTGGTGAGCTTCGTTCTATTCGAAGGCCTGACCTTGCTTCAGACGAAGTAACGGAGAGAAAGCTTGGGTCCTTCCACTCAGGTTCGAAATGAATCTTCTGAGGAAGTTAATTTTCCCTAGTAGAGATTGCAACTCCCTTTTTGACGCAGGTGCTTTCGTCTCCATTATGGCTTTGGTTTTGTTCTGGTTGATTTCAATTCCTTTCTTGTGGACCACAAAACCAAGAAAATCTCCAGCCTGCACAAAAAATGCACATTTAAGGGGATTCATTTTTAAGCCATGTTTTCTCATTCGTTCGAATGATTGGCTTAAATGATGCAAATGTGCTTCTGCAGATATAGATTTGATGACTATATCATCAATATACACCTGCATGAAGGTTTCGATGAAGTCATGAAAAATTGAATTCATCGCCCTTTGATAAGTTGCCCCAGCATTTTTTAAACCAAAAGGCATCACCACCCATTCGTAGGTGCCTAAGGCTCCTGGGCAACGAAATGCTGTTTTTGCAACATCTTCTTCAGCAATGAAAATCTGGTTATATCCAGAGTATCCATCTAACATGCTCAAGTATTCGAATCCTGCAGCAGAATCTACTAGCATTTCTGCCACGGGCATGGAATATTCATCCTTAGGGGTTGCAGTGTTTAAATCCCTAAAATCTATGCAAATTCTTAAAGAACCATTTTTCTTAATAACAGGTACTATGTTTGCTAACCATTCAACGTACCTTGTTGTTCTGATGAATTTGTAGCGCAGCAACCTTTCGATCTCAGCTTTAATTTTTGTGAGGACTGCTGGTGCGAATCTCCTGAGAGTTTGTTTGATGGGCCTCTTGCCATCTTTGATTGGCAGTCTGTGTTCGACCAACTCCCTCTTTAAACCAGGCATCTCATCATAATCCCAAGCGAAACAATCTTTGTTTTCCTTAAGGACCTCGATCACTTTCTCCTTGAGGCATGGGTTAAGTTTAGCACTTATGTAGGTTACTCTTTTCGTTTTTTCATCCCCTAAGTTGACTTCTTCGAGCGGATCCTGTGCCAACATTTTGACACCTGAGTTTATGGGGTCCCTTTCGAAGCCTAAGGGTTCTTTATCATAGATGGCATCCAACCTTTGATCCATCTCCAACTCTTTGATGGGTGAGCCTTTCGAACCCCCGCCACTAACTTCATTCGTCTTTATAGTTGATTCATTTATTTCGGCCTCTAAGGCCGCTTTCGATTCATTCTCAGCCATGTAGGCCGAAATCCTTTCGAAGAAGGTAGACTCAGTCATGGTTAAGGTTGTCGAAGTTCCAGCCTGCTGGCCGTTTTTGTATAGCACCTTCAACTTCCTCTTCTTCACTGATTATTGTTCTATCCCAGTAAAGGCCATCATGACGAAGTGTCATGTAGTAGTGGGCGTTTCTAGTTTCATTTATCTCATCATTTGGAACGCATGGGGAAATCTTTGCCAGATTTTTATCATAATCCCTTTTGTCAACTAAATTGACAGTTGACATAAAGTAACTCTGGTCTGCTTCGATGTTTTCCACTATTCCATCATCTCTCCACAGAACTAGTCGTTGATGCATAGACGAAGGAACTGCCCCCACGCCATGGATCCACTCTCTTCCCAGCAGCAGGTTATAGTTGGCCTTGGCTTCGATCACCATAAACATGGTGGGCCTGCAACTTGAGCCTATTGTCAATTCCAACTGGACCACCCCCAGTGTTTTGCCCACTTTTCCCTCATAATTGGACAGAACCATATTATGGGGCTTGATATCTCCTTCGCGGATCTCTAATCTTTTTAGCATGAAATGGGGTATCAGATTAACTGCAGCACCCCCATCCACTAGAACTTTGTTCACCCCATGGACACCTACTTTCACCCGAATGAAAAGTGGCTTGAGATGATTCTTCATTGCAGGTTCTGGACGTTCGAAGAATGCATTTTGTTCCTCAACAGCCCCATTGTCCATCACGTAGTAGCACACGGGCCTATGTTTCATTAAATCTGTGGTATCTTCCTCCTCATATTCATTGATTTCAGTTTCCTGCCCAAATTCGCAGGGAAGCACAGACACCACGTTACAGTTTAGGTTGAATGACGACTCCCCTTCTGATTCAAAGTTATCTGTTATCATATCTTCGTCCTCTTCCGGGCCTGGAGTGTATTCCTTTGGTTCGTCTCGTTGGTCTTCAGAAAAAAGCCTCCTATTGACTGGAGGTTTCTCTTCAGTCTGATTTTTTGGTTTGTTGGTGCTCGATTCACCTTGTATCTTCGTTGAAGTATCCCCTTTGTTTGCCACAGCTTCTCTCTCAGCCTTTCGAATCCTTTGCTGTCCGCGCCACTGGGATCTTGACATGGGGTTCCTTCCTTTGTAATTCTCTAATCTCACTTCCTCCCTTTTTTGTGTGTTGAATTGCCTCCTGTATGTCACAGCATGGCGTGCATTTCGTTCAGCACTCCTCCATCTGTCTTTTCCTTTGTCATTTCTGACTTGTAGCCATCTATCGGTTGGCACTTCAGCAGGGAGTTTGAAAGTCACTCTTCGAGCAGCTTTGGGGTGAGGGCTATCAGGCCTTCGCTGTTTGTGTCTGTTGTCGAAATGTGGGCCCATCTGGGCAGCTTCTTGATGGTTCCAGCAAGGGGCGAAGGGAATCGTTTCAAAGGCCCTGGCCATGCTTTGGTCATACACAGCAGAACACCTTGGGCAAATCAAACACTTGGTTGCCCCTTTGTAGCAGCGAAAAACGAACTCCAGCAGACTCTCTCCAGCCTTGGGATAACACCTAAAAAGCTGGTTATCCTGGCGCCAATTGTTGCCAGTTCGAGCCCTCTGTACCCTTTCGAAATTTGCAGCAATCCTTTGGTTGCAGAGGATGCTGCATCTAGGGCACAATATCATGCCTGAATCTCCTTTGTGGCATGTCATGAGATAATCTTTGAGACTAGTATCTCCAGTGTGATTATCCCCCATTCTGTACTTTTCTTTTTCTAAGTATTTTTCCACTTCCTCCATCTCAGAGCAGGGTCTCTCCATATCCACCATATTTATTTCCACATCCCCCTCTTTGGTTTCGTCATCGCCCCACCCTGTGGGCTTTATATCTTCAATCTGGACCTTCGAACTCTCTGGGGCAGAATATTTGACCAGATAGTCAAATTTTCCACTGGGTTCCCCTAGAGTGTCCCATATTTCCTTCTGAGGGGGAATTGGCTGCGTAATTTGGACCTTCTCCAATTCCAGCCTCAAGCCCTCAGTGACTTGTGTTAATCCTTCGTTATGATTCCCTTGGCCTTCAGTAGCCTGGGTTTCTCCTGCAACAGCCACAGGTGCAGCAATCGAAGTGTCTAGCGTATTCTGGATGTCTTCAGTGACTTCCTCGCTGACTTCGACCATTACCCAGTTTTCGACTCCAGTGTCCTTTTCTTCTGTTAGGGCGTCGCTTCGATCAGTCTCCACCATGTTGACCTCTCCAATGCATGCAGGCTCGGAGTAGTTGGTGTCTGCGACGTCCAAAGGATCTTCGTCCACTTTCATCTTCACCTTATCAGCAAACTTTAGTCTGCCATCTTTGATCGCGTTTTGAATCAAGTCCCTGAAAAGAAAACATTGTGAGGTCTTGTGGCCTAGGAAACTATGATATTTGCAAAATCCCCTCTTCTTCCTCTGATCCAAAGGAGGTATTTTGACATTTGATGGCACAATTAGCTGGCCATCTTTGACAAGCAAGTCAAAAATTTCGTCACACTTAGTGACGTCGAAGGTATAAACCTTCTTTGGAAACTTGTCACTTTTCTCATTTTCAACAATATCTTTCCCTTTTGTGGGAACTAACATTTTGCAGGAGTAAGGCGGGGCCTGTTTTAATTCAGCGAGGTCGATTTCGACCTCTTCGAATTCGAATTCAGGATATTCTTCTACTTCCTCAGTCCCAACATAGGAAATCCTTTCTTTCTTACTATTCTTAAAGACTCTGGCTTTTTCGGCCTTTAGTCTTTCGACCTGTCGAACCCTATCGGCTAACTGAGCCATATCCCTCAAATACTGAGTGTCTAATTTCTTTCGAATAGAATAATCCAAACCCCCAGCGGCCATTTCGACTAACTCATGTTCAGGCACTACTGTGTAACATCTGGATTTTAACAGCCTAAATCTATTCAAATAATCATCTATGGGTTTGGTGAATTTTCTCTTAACACTCGCCAACTCCTTCAAACTTATTTTCGATTGTCCCATGTAAAATTGTTCATGGAATAGTCTCTCTAAAAGAGCCCAAGTGTCAATAGACCCAGGAGGCAACGTGGTAAACCAAGTGAAGGCGTTTTTTGTCAGGGAACTTGGGAAGTATTTGATCCTGAGATCTTCATTATTGGCTATATCTCCCGCTTCGGTTAGATATCTCGCTATGTGTTCGACTGTTGACTCATTGGTATCCCCAGCGAACTTTGTAAATTTAGGGACTTTGTATCCCCTTGGTAAATCAGTATGCATTATACAATCCAGTATAGGAGAAGCGTAATTTGGCCTTCTCATTCCCGTATTGAGGCCATTCTGGGCCATGATCCTCTCTATCATGGTGGTTAGGTTATTTTCTGCCAAGATGTTATCGTTTCGAATCCTATGAACGACGGCATCGGCATCTTGATTTCGACCAACCAAAACAACTCCCCTAGGTTGTTCTTCTCGAAATTCTGGGGCTTCTGGCCTTTCGATCCTTGCCCCTGGTTCCATAACTTCCCTTTGTGGACCCGGAATTATTGGGGCTTCTAACCTTGGTGCTCTGGCCCCTAAGTTAACTTCTTCTCTGGGTGGTCTATGAATTGGGTCATTAGCAATTTGTTCTATAACAGGCATGTTTGTTCGAAATCCCGCCTGGTTCTGCCTACGCCTTTCTGTGGGAGCAAAGAAATCTGCTATTCGACTCATATTGTCAGCGTTTTCCCTGTTCGTCACAGTCACATTCTGAACTATTGGGGCAAATATTTCCTGCATGGTTTGCGCTAACACCCCTATCATGTTGTGGTTGCTGTCATCCATCAATTGCCTAAAAGCCAACTGGTTATCTGTGGTTAGGATAGGCAACGTGCTATAACCCACTGACCCTTGGTTATTTGTCATAAATTGGTTCGCCCCAGACCCAGATCCTAGTTGTGGGGATGAATTCGATGTGGAATTGTGTAAACCTGCCATAAAAGATGTTGGCATTCCGTAAGAAGAACTTCTAATTCTATTCCCATCGAAGCCGGGTGGTCTAGTTAAAGGTGTGGCGAAATGGGATTGTGTTCCTGGTGGTGGAACGAATCCCCCAGGGTAGCCCATAGTTCCAGTATTTCCTAAGATCGAACTGTTAGTTGATATGCCACTCACTCCATTGGTGGCCATGTTACTGGTTGAAGATGCAACAGACTGTGCATTCGAAGGGATTACATTAGATGTTCCGCTCGAAATGGACGCGTTAGTGCCTGTTGCATGTGGGCCATCTTGGTCTCCTTGTTGATTGTCTGAATTAGACATTTTGTCCAAACGTTTTCTTCTGGATAAAGGTTGGTTGCTGTTGGTTATCTTACCACTTCTCAGGTTCATAAAACAGCAAACTTCTTCGGTTCCTACGTTTTTGGGATGGCTACGTCTCGACAATCCTTAATTCTGATATCCAACTATTGGTCCCACCAGGTGTGCCAATTTGTTTCCAGTGATTTCTGGTAAACAACCGCTAGTCTTCCAAACTATCGAATAATCTTTCTTAACGTTATTCAATCTCTCTGGTAACTCACAGGATCGACTAGATTGATCCTAGGACTCCTTGGATATTAAAGTTACTCTCACAATCGAACAATTATTCATGGTTGCTATTGTACAAGTGTTTGGTTTATTTCGATCCCTCTCTCTAAGAGTTTAAAAATGTGGTCAAAATGTATATGAAAACTAAGTTATACGAATAAATGCTAATTGTAATGCTGATTGAAGAGACATATAAAACTGTATGAAAAATGAAGTAAATGGTTTCGATTTACAAAACATTTAACATAAAAGGTTTCTGGAATGTAGAAGTTTAAAATGTGAAGAAAGCGTTTAATGCAAGAAATCTATAAATGATTTTAAGTAAAAGTATTCGCTTGAAAAACAATACTTGAAAGTAAAGGTATTGAAAGTGTAACAGTTCTCTGAAATATAAAGTGCTCGAAATATAAAGAAAGCAGTAAAACGTAAAACTTTGAGGAAAAGACTTTGAAATGAAAAAAAACAGTAAATAGGGAAACTTGCAAATGTTATTTGACAAAAAGAAAAGAAGAAAATATTGGAAATGGTGAAAAGGCTTTCATTAAGTTAGAAATACATGGTGCTATCATACATACATTTCTCTTGCATTCGTTTCCCTTGCCATGTGGTAGTTTGAATGTTATTGAGTATTTTGTATAACAGATATGACACACTGAAATCCTAATACTAAGACTTCTATTTATACTAATTCGACCCTAACGGTCTCGCTATAGGATCATGCCACGTTTTGAACATGCAAGACAATGCTTCTTTCATCTTTCCACGTGTCCCCAAATGCTCCAACACATAACTTTCAAACTTTGAAAGTCCCGCTTCCATTTGAATTTTAAATGCTTTGGTGTTTCTCCGTTTCGAACTCTCTTCCCAAACCTAGCCTCGCTGTTGTTTCGAGACCCCTTTGGATATGTTTCCATAATCACCGTTCGAAGCTTCAAGCTTTGACACACTTATTCGAAACACTGCTTCTGCAACTTCGAAATATGGCGTTTAATTCCATTTCGACCAGAACGTTTATCCCTTTTGGCTTCTAAATAACTTTATCAAAATCTTCAGCCAACACTAGGACATTAGGGTTACCGCTAAGGCGTCCTACTATTGCTTTGGTGACCACACATGTCCCTTATAATCAAATTGACCTGAATACCTCCAACGACGGTACTACCTACTTCTCAATAGTGGGATAGTACTGTCTAAAGGACTCTTACACAACCTAATTCCTTAGAGTAGGTAGATTTCTCCTGGATACTTGCTCTTTCAAAACAAAAACAACTTTTCGCACTTACACTTTTTTCGAAAAGTTTTTAAACAAATACTTCATACACTCTTGAGGACTGATACAAGAGTTACCTAGAAGTTTTTCAAACGAAACTTTTTTCAAACCCACAAACAATTGAAAAACAAACAATTTTTGAAAACATAGTGAGCAAGTACCTAAGAGCCCGTGGATAACCACGGATAGAAAGGGTGATAACACCTTCCCTTTCTATAATCTACCTCCCGAACCGAGAAACATATCGAAAATGAATTTTGTTGTGCTTTTGTCCTTTCCTTGTTGGAGAACATAAAATACGGTGGCGACTCTTGCTTTCCGCGACATTTCGCGAACCAGCATTCCAAAACAGTCAGTTCTATTTCCACCGATCACAGAACTGGCGACTCTGCTGGGGAATTTAATAAGTGAGGTGTACCTTAGGATTAGACCACTCTTATGTTTTCAATTGTATGTCTTGATTGCTTTTATATTTGTGGGCTTTCATCGTAGTTTCATAGATCCTAACCCGGATCTGGGGAATAACCTTTAGGTACCATAAGTTGTGAGGGACCTGTCCGGCGTAGACCGACACGGGTGAAGCAGTGGCTACGTTGGTGTGACACCTTGGTCTGTACCGATATCCCTTGTGTTGGAACGAGGAGAATATGGGTCTTCTGAGGAGTCATTAAGCACCAACCGACCTTATAACCCTAAATTGACCCAACTTGGCCATAGAACAGTAGCAGTATGCTACACTCATTGAGGCTAAACTCTCGCGATGGTTCTGGCCGCAAGAAAAGATTGCGAAGCTGGAGTTATGACCGATTGAGGGTAGTCAGTGATATTGAGATCCTCTAGAACCCGGTTACTATTTTCTAGGACAGGTCTTAACCAACGAAACTGAAAGAGGGTAGTACCTAAACTTCATGCTGGCCTAAACTCTAATGGCTATATGGTGTGACTTGTGTGCCTTCAAACTTGAACTATTTGCATATTCTTGTTATCTGACAACATGAGTTCCTTGCAGGTTGTTTACAGTCCTTAATCTGGGCTTATTACAGGGCTTACTTACACCTCACACTTTTGCATCCACGTACATAACATCATACCATCATACCATTGTATGCATCCTGCATAAGGACTAACCCATTTCAAGGATCTCAAGGGTTTGTGATGCAGGTCATAATGAACCAAAGGTCTAGCAAGGGGCAAAGAGGATTTATTTTCCTCTAGCCAAGGTTGTTCAGAAATCCAAGCACGATAACTTGAGTCAGAGGCTATGACCCACTCGATATGGTGAGCCTTGACTTTTGAAGAAGGACTCTCAACAACATGAAGTTCCTTCAATCAAGCTACCAGATTCTAACAATTTTCTTGTTTACCCCGCGAGATCCTTGAAAATATTGCATGCATGCATACATATCATTGCATTACAGGTACCCCCTTTTTTTACAGGTTGCTTAATCTTCTTCGCTGTTTATTTCAGCAATCATCATGTCTTCTGAACCTTCCGCCGAACAAGCTATCAAGGCCCTCCAGGCCCAGAATGCCCAGTTCCAGGAGTTGGTTATGAGCCTAGCCCAGAGTCAACAGGACTTGAAGACTCTGATTCTGAAAGAGAGGAAGAAGAAGAAGAGGACTATTTTGTTCAACACTAGACGCAGATCTGGGAATGGACTACCGAACGAGGTTGAGCTGACTACCTCATCTGTAGGCAAGGACAATCCCCAAGAGAGAAGGGTTCCTAGTCCCGTGGTCTCCGACAACGAGACAGATTATAATGATGAGCAGTACCCTCCTGCTGAGGACCGGTACAAACAGCTAGAGGACCGTTTAAGTGCTATGGAGATTCAACATGTGCCCGGGTTGGACTTTGGAGACCTAGGCTTATCTTCTGGGGTGGTGATCCCTCACAAGTTCAAGGCACCTGCCTTTGCAAAGTACGACAGAGCTTCCTGTCCTAAACTGCATCTCAGATCATATGTAAGGAAGATCCAACCTTACACTGCTGACAAGAATTTATGGATCCATTTCTTCCAGGATAGTCTTTCAGGGACTCAACTCGAATGGTTCTATCAGCTAGATGGAGCCAGCATTCGTAACTGGGAGGACTTGGCTACTGCATTCTACAAGCAGTATCAGTATAATTCTGACCTCGCTCCTACGCGTACCCAACTCCAGGGTATGTCACTAGGGACAGGTGAAAGATTCAAGGAGTATGCTCAAAAGTGGAGAGACCTTGCTGGAAGGGTGCAGCCACCTTTAACTGACCGTGAGCTTGTTGATATGTTCCTGGGGACCCTGTCTGGTCCGTTCTTCAACCATCTGATTGGGAATTCTTCTGCTGGGTTTACAGATCTGATCTTAATTGGGGAGAGAATTGAAGCTGGTATCAAGGCTGGGAAGATTCCGGAAGCTGCACCTTCTGATACTCATAAAAAGCCTTACAGTGGGAAGAAGGAGTCCAATGTTGCGTACAGTCAAAAGAGTCATCGTGACCAACACGTAGGGGCAGTCCTGATCTCTGGTTCTACACCACGCCGACAACAGCAAAAGGGAAATCAACGAAGGCCGGACGAGCCTAAAAGATAGTTCACCAATATCAACATGCCATTGTCACAAGCACTGCAACATATGATGAAAATGAATCTGATTGCGGTGATAAACCCTCCGGCGTATCCTAAGACTTCTTCTCCAAATTACAACCCAGATGCGAGGTGTATTTATCATTCTGGTAGCCCGGGGCACGATACAGATGATTGTTGGGCGCTGAAATACAAGATCCAGAATATGATTGACGCTAAGGAGATCGAATTCGAGCCTGCTGAGACTCCCAATGTGATCACTGTTCCCTTGCCAAAACATGGCTAAGATTGAGAGATTTTTGTTCATTTGAATTCTGACATTGTATTCTTTCTTTGCTTATTCAAACATTTATTCATGTCAAACTTTGTTATTTCATTAATGCATTACACGTGTATGTTTTGAAGTAATTGTGTTTACTATATTCAAAATTTCTTTTATTTTTTGATGTTCAACTCTCGTTTAAAATTCTAAGCCTTTTGAGGGAGGATGACGAAAATGATATCACAATCCTTACAGTATGCTTTTGAACAGACCCCGCTGATGAGGTACAGGCATTGTTTCAAATCCTAAACACTGGAGTTATAAGGAAGATAATCCCTCGTCAACCCCTTCGAGCCAAAGAAGTAGGAGTTTTTCTTTTCACAAAAATTAAAATCCTTAATCATAACCTGGGGCAGGGTAGTTCTCTCAGCTGATCCAGGTGCACAACGAATGGCACCAAATAAGTCCTTCCAAAACAAAAGACAGTGATGGTTCCGAATAATCATAAAGACAGGCAGTCATTATCTTTCAACAACAAAAGCCCAATAAGTCAAAACCTATGAAGGAGACTTACAAAACTGGGGCATCCCGCTAACTGTAATCACAAAAGAAACAGTTCAGGCAAAAAAGACTGGGATAATAAAAATCAAAAAAGAAAGAGGTCCTACAAACCCTCAACAAAAAGGAAATGACTGCCTATTCAAAATAAACTGTCAATATCCGAACCATCACCGGAATATCAGAGCAAGGATTCAAACAAAATCTAATGCACGATTAACTGAGTTTAGGATCGAAGAACATCACGAAGAACGGGTGGATACAAATGAAATTTGAGCCTTTATCCTTTGTTTCTTAAAACGTGAACCATGCCACGTTATAACCCTTAAAAGTCCTAGCTGAAGCATGGGTTGGTTCGAAAGCATACTGTTACAAAGGTACCCTGACTCCTTAGGGCTCGCTGTAAAAATCTTGAGTTGACATCACATTTTACAAAATTTGCTTATTTCACTGAAAAATACATTTTCAAAAAAAAACTTCAGGACAGACATAAGCTTTTACATTTTTTAATAACATTGTTTGCATATGACTATTTGTTTGAACATCAGAGAAATTCGCACGACAAATATCTTGTGAACAAAAGCCTTCTCAATAAAAAGAGTCACCTCAAGTGGAAAAAACACTTCCAACCAAGGGGCACGGCATGATCATTGTCCATCATCTGGGGCAGTCAAGTCAAGATTCAAGGAATCTCTCAAAATGCCAAACAGCCAGGGGCAGATCCCCATATGAATCACTTGGGGCATTGGACTAGAACTCCAGCAACGAATCTGGTACGATCAAACATCTTTTGGTAGTACGGCGACACAACGCTACTGACAGTGACAACTCCCTGCACTATGAGGGCATGGACATAGTCGAAAAAATACTGCGCACAATCAAAGACCCGCTAGGTTGACACACCTAGGCAAAAATAAGAGCTTCCCAGCGAACCAAAAGGGCTCGGGCAAAATAAGGGATGAAAATGAAAAATCTGTACACCCGGCAAGTCGAAAACCTGAAAAGGCGGCTTGGGCAAAAAATGGGTATCCCGGTGGACTGAAAACCCGAAGGGGCAGTCTATGCAAAAATTAGGCATCAAAGCGTACGACTATGTCCCGTCATCTAGTCACTTGCCTACTAGAAGAAGATTCGTCAATCAGCAATTGTCAAACACCTCCACAAGTACCTCCTCCCACAAAAGCTGGGGCAATGAGAATTGTCTAAGCGATCTGGTTGCTCTGTCCGCCAAGGTACCAAGGTAAGTTCGGCTGAAGAATGTAACCAGGATACCTTCACTCACCGCAGAGTAAGACAAATCAACAATACTCTCCCAAGCAGAGTTGATCTCCCATTAGCCCCGAAAAGGCACAACATTCCCCAGCAAGTCAGTGACACTCTCCCAAGCAGAGTTAGTCTACTGTCAGCCTTAAGGAAGATGGATATCCCCAGAAGATCTCAATATTCCCCAACGGAGTATAAAGACGTTCCTAAGCAAGCATCCCCGGCAGTCTTAATGTTCCTCGACGGAAATATAAGATTGTTCCCCGGCGAAATACAAGACATCCAGTGGAGCCATTCCCCCGTGCAGTCCAAAGAAGTTTCCCCAGGAGAGTTGAATCAATCTCCCCAGTAGATTCTGGAAGCTTCCCCCCAGTAGATTCTGGAAGCTTATCCCCAGTAGATTCTGGAAGCTGGTCCCCTGTAGAGTACAAGCCTCTCCCCGGCCATGTTCAAAGGTTATTCCCCACCAGAGTCTATAACTGGGTTATCCTCAGCTAATTACCACGGAAAGATTGTCCTCGGCGAAGTTCTTCCTATCCCCCAGCGGAGTTCATCAAATTCCCCAACATAACTTATCAATGGAATCCCCCAGCGGAGTTCTCATTAAAATCTCAACGAAGTATCTCTTCCCGCAGAGTAATTCCCTGCAGAGTAATCTCTCCACCAAGTTTATTCCCCAACGGAGTCATCCTACCGGTTTATTCTTGCAATCATCATCCCCAGCGGAAACGAAGAACTCTACTCTCCAACATCAGCCCAGGAGTTAACTTCCCGGCATTCGTCAAGGATTTATTTTCCTAGACGAAAATACATTCATAAACATATCACATTTCATATCTCCTATTTACATACATGATGAAGTGCATACGACACAATCTCATTTATTGTTGAGAACATCATGACATCATGCATTTCATACATCATGACATTGCATACAACTAATACTTTTCCTTTTTAGGAAAAGTTCAATCAAAAGATGATTATCGTCTACCTTTGCAGTTCCAGATCAACACCTGTAACGAGCCAGGAAAATTATGTGGACGACTGATCGTGGGTTAATACCTGAAACCAGACAGGACAAATATCTACTTGGTCATCATGAGGAAACCCTACACCGGTTCCTTCTCAGATTTCAGATGCAGTTTTACACGGACTCATCCTTAGGTAACCCTATATCGGTTCCTTCTTAATCTCAAATGTAGTTTTACACGGACTCATCCTTAGGCAACCCTACACCGGTTCATTCTTAATCTCAGATGTAGTTTTACACGGACTCATCCTTAGGCAACCCTACACTGGTTCCTCCTCAATCTCAGATGTAGTTTTACACGGACTCATCCCTAGGCAACCCTACACCGGTTCCTTCTCAATCTCAGATGAAGTTTTACACGGACTCATCGTCAGGCAACCCTACACAGGTTCCTTCCCCCCTTCCAAGACGAAGTTTTACACGGACTCGTCCTTAGGCAACCCTACACCGGTTCCTCCTCCCCTCCAAGAAGAGGTTTTACACGGACTCGTCCTCAGGTAACCCTACATCGGTTCCTCCTCAGTTCCAAGACGAAGTTTTACATGAACTCATCGTCAAGATGACCTTACCCCAGTTCATCCAGAAGTCTTACATGGACTTATTCCAAAGTAACCTTACCCCGGTTCCTGCAGAAGTTTTACACGAACTTATCTCAAAGTAACCTTACCCCGGTTCCTCTAGAAGTCTTACACGGACTTATCACAAAGTAACCTTACCCCGGTTCATCCAAAGTTTCACACGAACTTATCTCACGGCAACCTTACCCCGGTTCCTCCAGAATTCTTACACGGACTTATCTCACAGCAACCTTACCCCGGTTCCTCCAGAAGTTTTACACGAACTTATCCCGAAGTAACCTTACACAGGTTCCCTTCTCAACTCCAGACGTAGTTTTACACGGACTCGTCATCAGTAAACCCTACACAGGTTTCCTTCTCAAACTCTAGACGTAGTTTTACACGGACTTGTCGTAAAGAAACCCTACACAGGTCCTCTCTTTCCAAAGATGCAGTTTTATACGGACTCGTCATCAAGAAACCCTACACAGGTTTCCTTCTCAATTTCGGATGCAGTTTTACACTGACTCATCATCAGTCGACCCAACACAAGTTTTCTTTCTTCTAGGATGCAGTTTTACACGGACTCATCATGAGGCGACCCTACACCGGTTCCCTTTATCTTTCCAGATGCAGTTTCACACGGACTCGTCATCAAAGTAACCCCACACAGGTTTCCTTCCTTCAAAGATGCAGCTTCACACAGGCTCATCGTCAGTCAACCCCACACAAGTTTCCTTCCTTCAAAGATGCAGTTTTACACGAGCTCATCATCAGGCAACCCTACCCAGGTTCCCTCTTTCAACTTACAAAATTACAATTCAACAGACAATCTCCAGATGGCATCTATAAGCCCATCCACCTACCAACAGTTTCCAAATGGCGTCTATAAGTCCATTCCCGACAAGATTCTGTTACATCTCCCGATGGAATCTATAAGCCCATCCTCATATCCATCATATCTCCAAATGGCATCTGTAAGCCCATTCCCGACATCACATTGCTGATACCACACCATGCGAGTGCAAATTTCTGGGCACTTTAGTGTTCAATCATCTTCCACCTTCGGATCACGAAAGGCACGCAAGCCAATCTACATCCTCAGGTTTAAGAAGATTGAACAGGGGCAACTGTTGTACCCCAAAATTTTCCCTCCCATATTCCTCAAGAATTTCCAAGAATCATCTTCAAATGGTTCAAGATTTCTCAAGGGATTGCACAGTCCAAACATCTCCTAAGCCAGTCAAAATTAGGGTTTTGTTTCCTTCAATGAATTTGGGGTTTTCAGTGGCTCAATCAAGTCCCATAGGCCTATATACATTGTCAAGCATCTATATGTCAAGTCCCAAGACTCACAGTGCCAAATTCCACAGTCAAAAGCCCTATTTGGTGGACAATCAACTGCAGGGGCAAAATGGTCATTTTGCAGTCAAAAGTCAGAATTTTTGGTCAACATCTTATTTTGAGCTCACAATCATCATTTGATCAAGTCTTGATCATGATTCCACAAGCATGGCTCAAAAATCATCAAGATGTCAAAAGTTACTATTTTTGGACAGCATAAAAGTCAACTGTAACTTGACCAGGGCATAACTTTTTCATGGTTCATCAGAAAAATCCCATCCAATGCTCATTTTGAAGGGGATGACATTTCCTACAACTCATCTCCACATTCCAAGCCAATTCAAAGCATTATAGTGATTCTAATACATTACTGAGGTCCCCAGGAATGTGTAGGGATCAAAACCACACACTAACACTCAAAGAATACGCAAGAACAGTGATACGGTTTGCTTACTATTTTGATAATTGAAACTCATATTCCATGTGCATTTAACATGATTTGTTGGTTGTTTGGCATTGCTTGAATCTACAGGAAGCTTTTGGCATAGGTTAATTGAGTTATTATGCAGTGAATCCAAAGATGCCATGAACACGTTCTAGGGTTTCCAAGCTCTTAATTTGGGGCTTTGCTATATAGGAAAAATCAGGACCCCTAATGCACATGGTTGAACTTGTTGCATTCAGACGAATCTAATGGAACCCTCGTGCCATATTTATATAGCCTAGGGAGCTAATCGCTATTTTTCCATGTCACACTTTGTGGGGGTTAAAAACCCCCGCTATCTCTTTATCTTTTTGCAGGTTTAATGAAGAAGACGACTGCGTGTTTACACATGATTGGACAGTTCAAATATAACGCGCGCTTTTTTATGTTTCCAGCATATGTTGTTGTTTTATATAATATATTCAATTGCCATTATACTAACAAAAGCGTTCAACTGGCGTAGTGGAGGATGAGTTGTCTGGTAACCATTGGGACCTGGGTTCGATTCCCAGGTCCACCCAAATTCCTTGTATTATTTTTCATAACTGGATCACATGCAGGTTGCTCAAGGCGTTCCACCATATGTCTCAATCATCCCAGGCGCCATGTGTCCTTATGCATCAGACTAATGGTCCAGATGGAAGGACTATGGTATTCCTTAGTCAACGCGTACCCGGACAACTACTAAAGTCAAAACAGGCTTGCACATCAATGGGCCATAATTTCCAAATTCACCTCCTATGGGCCCATCACCCCCCTGGTTTAATTATTTCTTTTTCTTTTTAATTTTGTTTTCTTTTAATTATTTTCTTTTACTAATTATCATTATTAATTACTATTATTATTTAACTAACAAATAAATATTTTTATAATTAATTCAGAAAACAATATATTTTTTATTATTAATTATAATTTCATCTTAATTCATTATTTTGTAAATAAAATGCTAACAAACCCATTTAGTTTAAATTAGGTTTAATTTTGATTCTTTTCACAATAAATAAAACAAACATAGAATTAGGGTTTTTTCCTTTTAACTTTTAAAATCCCTTTTATTTTTATTTTCATTAAAACATAAAAAACACAAAAATACTTTTTTTTCTTGTAATTAATTAAATAATTAGTTATTAGGCTTAATTTTAATTTAATTGCAAAAAAGGACCAAATTCAATTCTTTTCTCAAAAAGGGTCAAAACCCTAAGGACGTCCCGATTTAATTTCTTCGCGCGCATTATTATTTTTGATTATATTTACGTATCTGCTCCGAGAATGTAATAGATAATTAGGATTTTATCACTTTCTTTACTTTCCGCAATTTATTTTCAAGGGTTATGTTTTTGGCGATGTAAATACCCGACGCCTTGTAATAGCGTAGATTTATCTTTCCGCAATTTATTTCCCGCAAATTATTAACTGTTAATTATGCATGACAAGACTTGTATGAAAAATAAAATCAACCCGTAGCTCACAATGATGCATGTTCAAAGATAATCTTAAATTGAATCCTGACACACGTGCACATGCCACTCTTAGGGTACGCCTCACTTGGTTGCCTCGAGGTGGTCATCAAGTATAGGGTGTTTTAGAGGTCGCCCTCCTGTCTAAAGATCCAGTTGCCTCGAAACGGTTGCCTCGGATAAAAAAGGATCTAGGACATTAGGGTTACCGCTAAGGCGTCCTACTATTGCTTTGGTGACCACACATGTCCCTTATAATCGGATTGACCTGAATACCTCCAACGGCGGTGCTACCTACTTCTCAATAGTGGGATAGTACTGTCTAAAGGACTCTTACACAGCCTAATTCCTTAGAGTAGGTAGATTTCTCCTGGATACTTTCTCTTTCAAAACAAAAACAACTTTTCGCACTTACATTTTTTTCAAAAAGTTTTCAAACAAATACTTCATACACTCTTGAGGACTGATACAAGAGTTACCTAGAAGTTTTTCAAACGAAACTTTTTTCAAACCCACAAACACTTGAAAAGCAAACAATTTTTGAAAACATAGTGAGCAAGTACCTAAGAGCCCGTGGATAACCACAGATAGAAAGGATGCTAACACCTTCCCTTTCTATAATCTACCTCCCGAACCGAGAAACATCTTGAAAAGGAATTTTGCTGTGCTTTTGTCCTTTCCTTGTTGGAGAACATAAAAGACGGTGGCAACTCTTGCTTACCGTGACATTTCGCGAACCATCCTTCCAAAATAGTCAGTTCTATTTCCACCGATCACAACCCTGATTCTGAAAGAGAAGAAGAAGAAGAAGAGGAGAGTCCTGTTTAACACATGTCATAGGTTTGGATACAGGCTACGGGATGAAGTTAATTTGACCACCTCATCTGGAGGGAAAGATAGTCAGGAATAAAGGAGGGCTCCTAGCCCTGTGGTCTTAGACAACGAGACGGATTTCGACGAAGACCAGTATCCTCTTGCTGAGGATAGATACAAACAACTGGAAGACCGGTTGAGTGCGATGGAAGTTCAGAAAGTTCCTGGTCTGGACTTTGGCGATCTAGGTCTATCATCTGGGGTGGTGATTCCCCATAAGTTCAAGGCACCAGCCTTTGCTAAGTATGACGGAGTTTCTTGCCCGAAGCTGCACCTCTGGTCATATGTAAGGAAGATTCAGCCGTACACCGCTGATAAGAACCTATGGATCCACTTCTTTCAAGACAGTCTCTCAAGGACTCAGCTTGAATGGTTTTACTAGTTAGACGGAGCCAGTATCTACAGTTGGGAAGATTTGGCTGCTGCTTTCTACAAGCAGTACCAATACAACGCCGACCTCGCTCCCATGCGTACCCAACTCCAGGGTATGTCAATGGGAACAGGTGAAGGTTTCAAAGATTATGCTCAGAAGTGGAGGGACCTCGCCGAAAGAGTACAACCACCCTTGGATGATCGGGAGCTTGTGGACATGTTTCTGGGGACCTTGTCTGGTCCATTTTTCAACCATCTGATTGGAAGCTCTTCGTTTGGGTTTACAGAGCTAATTATGACCAGTGAGAGGATTGAGGCTGGTAAGATACAAAAGGGTGCTTTATCAAGCACCGAGAAAAAGCCTTTTAAGAAAGAGTCCAATGCTGTCTACAGTTCAAAAAGCCAGAATAGACCTGAACGCTGCCAAGCTGTTAATGCGGTTATTATTTCAAGACCTATTGGTGCTCCTCGGCACAACAATCAGTCAAAGGCCGAGAGACCTCAAAGGCAATTCACCCATCTCAACATGACTTTGTCTCAGATTCTGCCGCAGTTACTGAAAACCAATCTAGTGATTCCAAGGGAGGCCCCGAAGAACCCCAACACTACATCACCAAAGTACAACCCTAATGCCCGCTGTGCTTTTCACTCTGATAGCCCGAGACATAATACAGATGATTGTTGGGCTTTGAAGAACAAAATACAGGACTTAATTGATGCTAAGGAGATTGAGTTCGAGGCGCCCGAAAGACTTAATGTTGTGACTGCTCCTATGCCCAAGCATGGAGTAAATGCTATAGAAGAAGACTCGTTTGTGGTTTCTGTGAACGAAATTGTTACCCCTTTGATGACTGCGAAGAAGAACCTTTTGCTAGCCGGTTTATTTCCGTGCTGTGACGAAGGTTGCCGTATGTGTTTTGTCCTACCAACTGGTTTCCATCTTTTGAAGTCAGGTGTCCAACGCCTGACGGATAGTAAAGAAATTCTATTTGAGAAGACTGTTGTTCCTTTAGTTCATACTGAATAAGTTGCTATTATTACCATTTTCGACGATTCTTCCAAGGCTTCCTCGAGAAAGTCTGTTAGAATTACATCTGTTCCAAGAATCGCACCATTGATCATCATTGTTCCTGGGCCTATCCCCTATACCTCTGATAAAGCTGTCCCTTGGCACTATAGGGCTGATGTTTATTTCCATGGAGTTAAACAAGAGTTGGATGCTGATACTGACGTCAACAGTATTGTTGGACCTGCTAAAGTCACCCGCAGTGGAAGACTTTTCTCACCTGATATCTCTCCACCAACTACCCAAAAACCTATTGTTATTACACTTGCTAGTGTACCTGCTGCTATTCCTGTTCAAGTTCCCATTCCCACCCCTGTTGCCGAGTCATCTAATACTCGAGGCAAAGGGACCACTGATGAGCCGGCCCAGACAGAGGCACCAAAGACGATCACTATTGAAGCTTCTAGACAAGACATGGAAGAGATTTTAAAGATCATCAAAAAGAGTGACTACAATGTAGTCAAGCAGCTGGGGCAAACCCCGTCCAAAATCTCTATGATGTCACTGTTGCAATGCTCAGAGGCCCATGCCAAGGCTCTGATTGCATTTCTGAAGACTACACATGTACCGCAAGAAACATCGGTTGATCAGTTTAAAGATTGCGTGGCTAGTCTGACTGCTGATAATGGGTTAGGTTTCTCTGACGCCGACTTGACTGCTAAAGGGAAGAATCACAACGATGCCCTGCATGTCTCCATTGAATGTAGGGGCACTACTCTTTCTCATGTATTGGTGGATACTGGTTCCTCATTGAACGTTTTGCCTAAGAAAGCTCTAGACGGATTGGACTATGAAGGGTTGGAGTTGAAACCAAGCAACATTGTCGCCAGGGCCTTTGATGGGTCTAAAAGGATGGTGCACGGAGAAGTCGATATCCAGATTAAGGTTGGTTCTCAGGTTTTCAACTCTACATTCTATGTGATGGACATTCGGCCATCTTATTCTTGTTTGTCGGGTCGTCCATGGATCCATAAAATTGGGGCCGTAACCTCAACGCTCCACCAGAAGCTGAAGTACCTAGTGAAAGGGAAGATTGTGACAGTACAAGGAGAGGAAGAGTACATGGTGAGCCACCTCAACTCTTTCCGATATGTAGAAATGGATGGGGAGTTCATTGAGACCCCATTTCAGCATTTTGAAGAGGTTCCCCAGACGCTGGCATCAACTGAGACTGTTGTTGAAGATTCTCCTATGAAGACGCCTTCCTTTAAGGATGCCCGGGCTGTTGTTGAGAAAGGTGGGTGTGCAAATTGGGGCCAACTCCCTGATTTTACACAGAAGACTAACAAGTTTGGTTTGGGTTTCACTGCAAAAGCTCAAAGGGCTGTTCGGAATGCACGGATCGGAAGACCTCCCGTGTTCATCAGCAATTCAGGAGTAAATGCCATTGAAGACGACGTTGACGAGTCTAAGTTAGACAATTGGATCTATCCTTTGACCGACGGTGGACCATGCAACTGGACAGCAAAGGACTTCATCCCAATTTCTTTTGTTACCCAGTAATGAGACTTTTGTTTTGAATTTGTAACAGACAATGTTTTAAACTTTACGGCCCGGTGTCTTACCTGGGGCATCGTGGCTTCATTTGTGGGGGATTTATGTGTGTCATTTACATATATCATTAATAAAAGCATTGGACGTTTCTTGCATTTCAAATTTTGTGCTCCTTGTTTTTCTTTTATTACATATTGCAAAATAGCTATTTTACACACACTCACATATACAGGTCCACATCCACTCTGGATCTCACTGGTAACGACTCTGCTACTGCCAGTTATGACTTCGAAAGTCCGATCAGCTTAGCCGAAGACGAAGGTGAAGATGATTACAAAGTGCCTGGTGAACTTGCAAGACTATTACTTCAGGAAGAGAGGGCCATTCAGCCGCACGAAGAGCCAGTGGAATCAAAAAATCTGGGTACAGAGATAGACAAGAAAGAGGTCAAGATCGGTGCAAATCTGGAGCTTAGTGTGAAACAACGGTTGATTTAGATGCTGCGTGACTATGTTGAGATCTTTGCCTGGTCTTATGAAGACATGCCTGGGTTGGATACCGATATTGTGGTTCACCGCCTGCCTACCAAGGAAGACTATCCTCCAATAAAATAGAAGGTCCGCCGAATGCGCCCAGATATGTCTGAGAAAATCAAGGCTGAAGTTATGAAACAGTTTGACGCCGGTTTTCTATCAGTTACTTCTTACCCACAGTGGATGGCCAATGTGGTTCCGGTGCCGAAGAAGGATGGAAAGGTTCGAATGTGTGTTGAGTATAGGGATCTGAACAGGGCAAGCCCCAAGGATGACTTCACTCTACCTCATATTGACGTTCTGGTTGACAACACCGCTCAGCACAAGGTATTCTCCTTTATGGATGGTTTCTCCGGTTATAATCAGATTAAGATGGCTCCTGAAGACATGGAGAAGACAACCTTTGTTACTCAGTGGGGTACCTTCTGCTACAAGGTCATGCCTTTTGGATTGAAGAATGTTGGGGCAAAGTATTAGCGTGCCATGGTTGCTTTGTTTCATGACATGATCCATCACGAGATTGAGGTATACGTCGACGACATGATTGCAAGATCCCAAACTGAGGAAGAATATCTTAACCATCTGCAGAAGCTATTTGACAGGTTGAAGTTGTACAAGCTGAGGTTAACCCGAACAAATGCACCTTCGGGGTGGGATCTGGTAAGTTACTGGGCTTCATCGTAAGCGATAAAGGTATTCAAGTGGATCCTTCAAAGGTGAAAGCTATATAGGAGATGCCAGCCCCCAGAACAGAGAAAGAAGTCAGAGGCTTCCTGGGACGACTGAACTACATTGCCAGATTCATCTCGCACCTGACTGCTACTAGTGAGCCAATCTTCAAGCTACTGAAGAAAGATCAAGTAGTACGTTGGAACGATGAATGCCAGGCCTCTTTTGAAAGGATCAAAGAGTATCTCCAAGAGCCACCTATTCTGATGCCTCTAGTTGAAGGGATACCTCTGATCTTATACTTGATAGTACTCGACGACTCAATGGGGTGTGTGTTGGGTCAGCATGACGAGTCTGGCCGAAAAGAGCATGTTATTTATTACCTTAGCAAAAAGTTTACCGACTGTGAGACCCGATACTAACTGCTCGAGAAAACTTGTTGCGTTTTGGCATGGGCTACTCGTCGGCTGAGACAGTATATGCTGACTCACACTACTTTATTGATATCGAAGATGGATCCAATCAAGTATATCTTCGAAAAGCCTGCATTGTCCGGAAGAATAGCAAGATGGCAGATGATATTGACTAAGTATGACATCCAGTATACGACCCAAAAGGCAATCAAGGGAAGTGTGTTGGCAGATCATTTGGCACATCAAGCGGTGGATGATTATCAGTCTATGAACTTTGAATTTCTGAACGAGAATATCATGTTGGTAACTCATTGTGAGACACCTGGACCGGATGAAGGACCTGAGGAAGGATCTCGATGGTCTTTGTACTTTGATGGAGCTTCGAACGCTTTGGGTAATGGCATTGGCACCGTGATCATATCCCACAGAGGCTCTCATACTCCGTTCACCGCCTGACTATGTTTCAACTGCACCAACAATATGGCGGAGTATGGAGCGTGCATCATGGGTCTTCGAGCAGCTATTGACCTAAGGATTAAGTTTCTAAGTGTTTTCGGAGATTCTTCTCTTGTGATCAGTCAGATCAAAGGCGAGTGGGATACGAAGCACCCGAACCTTATTCCTTACAAGGAGTATGTATTGACGTTGCTTCCCCATTTCGAGGAGATAACCTTTGAACACTTCCCTAGAGAGGAGAATCAGTTGGCGGACGCGCTAGCTACGATGTCTTCTATGTTCAAGGTCAATTGGGACAACGAGGCTCCCCAGATTATCATTGAAAGATTGGACGAACCGGCACATTGCTGTGACATTAAGACTGAAGAGGTAACAGAAAAGCCCTGGTTTCATGAAGTAAAGAGGTACCTCGAGGATCAGGAGTACCCCAAGGGTGCATCTGTTAATGAGAAGAAATTTATGAGGAGGTTCACGGTGAAGTTCTTCATCAGCAATGGCATTATTTACAAGCGTAACCATGATTCGACCTTACTGCGTTGTGTGGATAAGAATGAAGCAGAAAGGATCATGGCGGAGTTACATGAAGGTACTTTCGGAACTCATTCCAGTGGACACACCATGGTAAAGAAAATCCTTCGGGCAGGATATTATTGGTCCACAATGGAAGCTGACTGTTATCAGCATTCTCGGACATGTCACAAGTGCCAAGTCTATGCTGATAAGGTGCACATGCCTCCAGTTCCTCTGAACGTCTTGACAATTCCTTGGCCTTTTGCAATGTGGGGCATTGATATGATCGGCGAGATCAAACCTACGGCATCCAACGGGCATCGTTTCATCCTGGTAGCAATTGATTACTTTACAAAGTGGGTTGAAGCAGCTTCCTTTGCTACTGTAACCAAGAACGTCGTGGCACAGTTCATTCAGCACAATCTGATCTATCGTTACGGTGTACCAGAGAGGATCATTACGGACAATGGTACCAATCTCAACAACAAGATGATCACCGAGCTATGCGAGCAATTCAAGATACAACATCATAACTCTTCTCCCTACCGACCGAAGATGAATGGGGTTGTCGAAGTGGCTAATAAGAACATTAAGAAGATTGTGCAGAAGATGACAGTGACATACAAAGACTGGCACGAGATGTTACCATTTGCTCTTCATGGGTACCTGTTGTACCCCAAAATTTGCCCTCCCATTTTTCTCAAAACATTTCAAGAAAAATTCACAAGTCCAACCCGGCGCGTCATATTCAGGTATTCTTTCGCCAAGATATCTCTGATAACGTATTCTCAAATTCAGGTTCGGCTCAAGAGTCAATTCTTTAAAGAAGGTATCCGAATGTGTGAGTTTTCTCGAAGAAATATGGTGAAAAAGTGTGCTGAAAGTGCAGTTTTTACGCGCTAAAAAATTCATAACTTGAAGATCGTGGCTCGTTTTGAACCTGTTCCGGTGGCTAAAATTCCGTCTTGACATTATCTACGTTTTCATCTCTCACGGCTGGAAGCCAATTTCGATCATAAGGTCTTCAAAAATGTGGATTTATCAAGTATTTTCATACAGAAAATTTGTGACAGAAGTTTATTTGCATCATGTTCAGAAAATTATAACTTGGTCGATTTTCATCGTATCGAGCTGGTTCTGGCGCCAAAATTTCACAAATTGAGTTGGCTACATTTTCACAGAAGGTATTGAGTTCAAAAGGTATTCAAAAGGCCTTCGTTATTTGCTCAGAGTGCGTGACACACCGAAAATCCTGAATGTTGAATATTATTTCATCTGGGCCGAAACTTCGAAAATTCATAACTCGGTCAATTTTTATCAGATTGGGTTCATATTTTTACACAAGGTCCCTGACTCGTAGATCTACAACTTTGCTTCAAAAGTCGAGACCAAATTATGCACCGATCAATACCAGTTTTTTATTGAAGAACGTGTCAGAGTCGACACTGAAGCCCAAAATAAGTTTGTCTGAGCTGAAACTTCAAAAATTCATAACTAATTCACCGTTTATCCGATTGAGTCGATTTTCGGACAGGAGTTAGTTCTCGATGTCGGCTATATTTTGTTTTCACATTTCAACTTCAAAAAATGCACTTAAGTCCCTGCGATTTAGCCTGGAAAGTGATGAATTCAAGTGAATATTGGAGGCCCAATTGCACATTCAAAGCCCATTTGCTTTACCCTAATTTTCATTATATAATCACCTTCTTTTCACACAAACCGAAGAGGAGAAAAAGAGAGAAAAAACCTTGCCACAACACTGTTAGAATATCAAACTCTTTCAAGAACCCTAAAACCTTGAAATCCTTATTACAAATCCCTCTCTCACTACAAACAAGCCATCACAGTTACAAACCAACACCTCACTACTTCTTCAGTAAGGGTAAGGCTGGCTTGATCTCCATGATCCTAATTTTCCAGTAAGGCATAAAAGCATTCAGGCCACTGATTTTCCAGTAAGGGTAAGATTGATTTGATCTCCATGATCAAAAGGGTATAATCATTCATACATGCCATATTGTGCCTAAACATTAAATTTCTTCATATATTGGCTTTATTTGCATTTTATGATTTTATTTAATGTGTTTGTGAGATTCAACTGCAGATTTAGACAGGATCTCAGGTTCATTAAGGAACGTTGAGGTCAAAAGCCAAATGGCCAAAAGTCAAAAGCCAAATGGCCAAAGTAGAAAAACTTATGCATGACACCAATACATGGCGAGACAGACATCCTGAGAAGATTAAGGAACATTGAGGCCAAAACGCAAATGGCCAAAAGCCAAAAGCCAAATGACCAAAGTAGAACAACTTATGCATGATGAGGCCAGAACACAAATGGCCAAACCACTCCAATTCACCTCCAAAAAGGGGACAGAAACCCCCCAATGTATTGTATTTTCTTTCTTTTCCTTATTTTATTTATTTCAATTATTTCTTTTTTTTAATTAATTCCTTTAATTTAACTTATTTTCATAAAATATAAAAAATAGTAAAAAACAGAAAAGTCATAAAAATCAAAATATATTTATTTAATTAATATTTTTTGTAAATAAATTTCACTAATAATTAATTATTTATTTTTATAAATCAAAATTGCATGTAAATAATTAGATTAATTTTATGTTTAATTTTAACATGTTTTTCTTAATAAATAAAAAAAATTTAATTAGGGTTAATATTTTAATTTCATTTAATCTTTCTCATAAAAATACATAAAAAACATAAATACCAAAAACTCAAAAAAAATAATAATTTCTTTTTTCTCTTTAATTTCATTAGTTTAATCATTTAATTTAATTTCATTAAAAAGGGTCCAACGCCCTCGTTTCCAATTTTAATTCCTATTCGCGCATTTTTATTTATTTCCTTCTTTTAAATATTTATGTAACTCTCCCAAAGCCTTGTAAACTTAATTTCTCGCACTTTACTTTATTTCTTTATTTACTTTCCGTCAAATCGGGTCCTGGATTTTAATTTTGGCGATACGGACCCGCGCCTTTGTAATAGTTTAGGAACTTTAATTTCCGCGACTTTTTTAACTGTTAATAAATGCATGCAAGAATGAATGACAAAAATAAAAACAAACGCATAGATCACTTTGACATGAACAAGACAAAAATAAATGAAAACGACACACAAATCACACACCACCCCTATGGTACGCCTCACTGTTGCCTTGCCTCGAAAGGTGATCGTCGAGTAGAGGATGTCTTAGTAAGTCCTCATGATCCGGGAGCCTGGCATGAGGGTAGCTTCTAAGGTGTCTTCCCATTGCTCTGGTGATCACCATGTCCCGAACCTCGAATTGACCCGAACACCTCCAACGGTGGTGCTACCTACCTCTCAATGGTGGGATGACACTACTTTAAAGGACATTTACACAGACGAATTCCTTAGGGTAGGTAGGTTCTCGTAGATACTTGCTCTAATTTCAAAACAAATCAAAAAAATACTTTTCACACCGACACCTTTTCAAAAAGCTTTCGAAAGCATTTTTTCAATCACTCTTGAGGATAGATACAAGAGTCGAACTGGAATTTTCAAAGAAACTTTTTAAAACCCACAGTTGAAAAGCAAACAAACCATTTTTGAAAACACAAATGAGCAAGTATCTAAGAGCCCATGGATAACAATGGATAGAAAGGGTTCTAACACCTTCCCTTTCTATAATCTACCTCCCGAACCGAGAGCAATCTCTATAAGGAATTTTTCTGTGCTTTTGTCCTTTCCATTTGGAGAAAATAAAAGACGGTGGCGACTCTTGCTTACCGCGACATTTTGCGAACCAGCGTTAAACAGTCAGTTCCAGATCCACCGATCACAGAACTGGCGACTCTGTTGGGGATATTTTTAAAGTGAGGTGTACCTTAGGGTTAGTTCATAACTGTGTTTTCAATTGTATTGACTTGTCTGCTTTAAATTTGTGGGTTGCATGGGAGCTACATAGATCCTAACCCGGATCTGGGGATACCCTGTTTAGGTAGCATAAGCTGTGAGGGACCTGTCCGGCGTAGACCGACACGGGTGAAGCAGTGGCTACGTTAGTGTGGCACCTTGGTCTGTACCGATATCCCTTGTGTTGCAACGAGGAGAATATGGGTCTTCTAAGGAGTCATTAAGCACCAACAACCTTAGAACCTTAAATGACACAACTTGGCCATTAGAACAGTAGCAGTATGCTACGCCCATTGAGGCTAAACTCTCGTGATGGTTCTGGCCGCAAGAAAAGATTGCGATGCTGGAGTTATGACCGATTGAGGGTTGTCAATGATATTGGGATCCTCTAAGAACCCGATTACTTTGATAGGACAGGTATGAACCAACCAACTTCAAGAGGGTAATACCCAGACCCCATGCTGGCCTAAACTCTAAGGGTTTCTCTTGTGTGACTTGTGTGCCTTCGTACTTGACTACTTGCATGCTTTATCTGACACATGAACTACTTGCAGGTTTTGTTTTAGTCCTTAATTGGGACCCATGACAGGGCTTACTAAGCTACTTGCAGGTTTTGTTTATAGTCCTTAACTGGGACTCATAACAGGGTTTACTAGGTCTCTTGCAGGTTTTGTTTATAGTCCTTAATTGGGACTCATAACAGGGTTTACCTACATCCCCCCATGCATAGCATAACATCATACCATTGCATACATCCTAACCCATTTCAAGGATCTCAAGGGCTTGTGATGCAGGTCATGGTGAATCAACTATCCCAGCAAGGGGCAAAGAGGATTTATTTTCCTCTAGCCAAGGTTGTCAGGGGCTATGACCCACTTGATATGGTGAGCCTTTGACCCTTGAAGAAGGACTCTCAGCAAACATGAAGTTCCCTCAATCAAGCCACCGGATTCAAATGCTAACCAATTTTCTTGTTTACCCCGCGAGGTCCTTGAAAACATTGCAGGCATGGCATACACATCATTACATAACAGGTATCTTTGTTGCAGGTCACTTACCTTTCTCGCTGTTTATTTCAGCAATGGCCTTCCAACCAGATAACCAGGACCTTCTCGCTCAAGAGACTCAGTTCGGGGAAATCCTCCTGAATCTATCCAAGGGGCAGGAGGAGCTAAGGACACTTCTCATGGAGACTTTGGTCAGGAACAGCGCTGAGGACGAACGACTGAAACACCTGCAAGCTGAGATGGATACAATGAAAGCCCAGATGCTGGGGCAGATGACTATCATTCAAAGCTTAGCTCAAAGACAAGAAGAGCTCGGAGTTCGCGTCAACCAACTGCTTCGGGGTAACCAACTGGGGAAAATGTTTAAGGGTAAAGAGCCAGTCATCGTTCAACCACCTTTGAGACAAGGGGGTAAGGGGAGAGTTCCTCAATTGGCTCCGGGGTCACAAACTCAGCATCAACTTCACCGGCTTCAGCCAGACAAGTCCAGGAGGCAATTCACCCCGCTCAACATGTCGCTGTTTCAAGCTTTACAACGCCTGTTGAGATTGAATTTGATCACATTAAGGGCTCATCCCCAGAATCCCAACACAGCACATCCTACTTATGATCCCAATAAAAGGTGTGCCTACCATTCTGCCTGTCCAGGACATGATACAAATGAGTGTTGGGCTCTGAGAAACAAGATCCAGGACCTGATTGATGAAGAAGCACTGGAGTTCACACAAGATGGTCAGGCTGAATTTTTCTACCATCCCTCCAAGGCTCACCATTTGAAGTGACAAGCCCTGAGACTAGAAAACTTTTGTTCATTCGAATGTTCAAGTTGTGTTGTTCTTTGATTGTTTAAACATTTACTCATGTTAAACGTTGTTATTTCATTAATGCATCGCATATGTCTATTTTGAAGCAATATATTCGTATTCACTATATGCAAATTATTTTCATATTTTTTCTGATGTCAACTCTCAATTAATAATGCTAAACCTCTTGAGGGAGGATGACGAAAACGATACCATAATCTACAGTATGCTTTTGAACAGACCCCGCTGATGAGGTACAGGCATTATTTAAATTCCTAAACATTGGAGTAATAAGGAAGATAATCCCTCGTCAACCCCTTTGAGCCAAAGAAGTAGGATTTTTTTTTTCCGAAAATTAAAACCCTTTATCATAACCTGGGGCAGGGTAGTTCTCTCAGTTGATCCAAGTGCATAACAAATGGCACCAAAAGAGGTCCTTACAAAACAAAGAAAGACAATGATGATTCCGAACAATCGCAAGGATAGGCAGTCATTATATCTCTCAAAATAAAAAAAAAGAAAGAAGCCCAATAAGTCAAAATACCTATGAAAGAGACTTACGAAACTGGGGCATCCCGCTGACTGTAATTCCACAAAAGGAAACAGTTCAGGCAAAAAAAAATAGGGATAACAAAATCAAAGAAGAAAGAGGTCCTACAAACCCTCGACAAAAAAGGAATGACTGCCTATTCAAAATAAGTTATCAACATCCGAATCATCACCGGAAAATCAGAGCAAAGACTCAAATAAGGTCTAACGTATGATCAACGGAGTTTAGGTTTGGAGAACATCATGAAGAGCGGGTGGGTACAAATAAAATTTGAGCCTTTATCCTTTGTTTCTTAAACCGTGAACCAAGCCACGTTATAACCCTTAAAAGTCCTAGCTGAAGCACGGGTTAGTTCGAAAGCATACTGTACGAAAGGTATCCTGACTCCTTAAGGCTTACGGTAAATACGGAGTTGACATCACGTTTTACAAACATTCACTTGTTTTATGAAAAGGAATGCATTTTTAAAATCTTCAATACAGACATGAGCTTTGCATTTTTAACATAACTTTGTTTGCATATGACTTTTTGTTTGAACAGCATAGAAATTCGCACGACGAATGCCTAATGAACAGAAGCACTTCCCATCAAGGGGCATGACATGATCATGGGCTACCATCTGGGGCAGTTAAGTCAAGATTCGGAGAATCTCTCAAAGGTCAAATATTCTGGGGCAAATCTCCGCCTGAGTCACTTGGGGCATTCCAACAACGAATCTTGCCTGATCAAACACCTTCTGGTGGCATGACAAAACACTTTTGACAGGGGCAACTCCCTACATTCCAAGAGCATGGACATAGTCGAAAAAATACTACGCATAATCAAAGACCCGCTAGGTTGACATGCCTAGGCAAAAATTAGGGCTTCCCGGCGAACCAAAAGGGTTCGGGCAAAATGAAGGGATGAAATGAAAAAATTTGTACACCCGGCAAGTCGAAAACCTGAAAAGGCGGCTTGGGCAAAAATGGGTATCCCGGTGGACTGAAAACCCGAAAGGGAGGTCCAGGCAAAAGTTAGGGATCAAAGCGTACGACTATGTCCTGTCATCTTGTCACCTGCCTACCTGAAGAAGGTTTGACCCTCAACAATTATCAGCATCCCACAGGTGCCTCCCCCATAGAAACAGGGGCAATAACGGGTGGTCTAAGCAATCTGATTGTTTCTGTCCTCCAAGGTATCAAGGTAGGTTCCGTTGAAGAACATAACCAATACAGTTCAATACTTCCCCAAGAGAGTCCAATCCAGTTCCCTAAGAAAGTTGGAATTCATCTCCCCAAGCAGTAAGCTTATCCCCAGTAGATTCTAGAAGCTTACCCTCGCAGAGCGCTAACGCGTCTCCCGGCTTTATTCAAAGAGTTATTTCCTTACTAGGATATAACTGGGTTATCCTCAGCCAAAAGCCACGGAAAGATCGTCCTCGACGAAGTCCTCTTATCCCCAGCGAAGTCTATCAACACTTCCAACACAACCAGGGTATCCCCAGCAAGTTATTATCAACAGCTCAACAAAGTACCTCTCTCCACAGAGTATTGCTCCCCAACAAGATCATTAGAGTACTTTTCTCCCCGCAGAGTAATCCATTCGCCAAGTTCATTCCCCGACGGAGTTATCTTCTCCTACCGGTATTCTTGCAACTATCATCCCCAGCGGAGGCAAAAATCTATTCTTCAACCGCAGCCCAGGAATGACTTCCCGGCACTCGTCAAGGATTTATTTTCCTAAGACGAAAACATATGTTCATAAACATCACATCTTCATACATTATAGCATGCATATGCATCATACTACACGAATCTCATTAATTTTGAGGACATGTAGAAATCATGCAGTTCATGCATCATGATCTTGCATATAACTGATGCTTTACCTTTTCAGGAAAGGTCAATACAAAGATGATTACTATCAACTATCGCAATTCTTTCTAGATATAGTTCAGATGTGAACCAGATATGGCGACGTTCTGATGCTTCTTCCAGATTTCTTTCTAGATATAGTTCAGATGTGAACCAGATATGGTAACGTTCTGATACTTCTTCCAGATTTCCTTCTAGATATAGTTCAGATGTGAACCAGATATGGCAACGTTCTGATACTGCTTCCAGATTTCCTTCTAGATATAGTTCAGATGTGAACCAGATATGGCGACGTTCTGATACTGCTTCCAGATTTCCTTCTAGATATAGTTCAGATGTGAACCAGATATGGCGACGTTTTGATAATGCTTCCAGATTTCCTTCTAGATATAGTTCAGATGTGAACCAGATATGGCGACGTTCTGATACTGCTTCCAGATTTCCTTCTAGATATAGTTCAGATGTGAACCAGATATGGCGACGTTCTGATACTACTTCCAGATTTCCTTCTAGATATAGTTCAGATGTGAACCAGATATGGCGACGTTCTGATACTGCTTCCAGATTTCCTTCTAGATATAGTTCAGATGTGAACCAGATGTGGCGACGTTCTGATGCTGCTTCCAGATTTCCTTCTAGATATAGCTCGGATGTGACCCAGGCATGGCGACGTTTTGGCACTTATTCCAGTTGAAGATTTCAAGACCTAGACCGGTTCAGTTAATCGACCCTAAGATTTTCTGTTTTCTTATCCAGTCCAAGGCCTTCTCTAGTCCAGCTAAATCGACCCCTAACAGATTTCCCTGATAAAGACTCAGTAGAAGTTATCCAAGATTCTCTCAATGATTGTTGTTGAGGTTGTAGTCGCCTATGGTTCTCTCCCCGATACTGCGGAGGTAGTAATCATCCCAAGTTTCTCTCAACGATTGCTGTTGAGGTTGAAGTTATCCAAGATTCTCTCAATGATTGCTGTTGAGGTTGTAGTCGCCTATGGTTCTCTCCCCGATACTGCAGAGGTAGTAATCATCCCAAGTTTCTCTCAATGATTACTGTTGAGGTTGAAGTCGCCCAAGATTCTCTCAATGATTACTGTTGAGGTTGAAGTCGCCTATGGTTCTCTCCCCGTTACTGCGGAGGTAGTAATCGTCCCCAGATTCTCTCAGCGTTACTGTTGAGGTTGAAGTTGTCCAAGATTCTCTCAATGATTACTGTTGAGGTTGAAGTCGCCTAAGGTTCTCTCAGCATTCCTGTTGAAGTAGTAATCGTCCAAGGTTCTCTCACCGTTCCTGTTGAGGTAGTAACCATCCCTGGTTCATTCATCACCTTTTGAAGATCCAGATCCAGCTCCTGTAACCAGTCAGGACGCATCTATACAAAGAGTTTGAAGACCAGCTCCCGCAACAGGTCAGGTAATCATTTTCTTTTGTAGGTACGCAAGTTCTCGATAAGGAATCTCTTACGCGATTGACACCCAGATGGCATCTATAAGCCCATCCACCATCCATCATCTCTCAGCATGGCATCTATAAGCCCATCATCCTATCCATCAATCTCCAAATGGCATCTGTAAGCCCATTCCACCACCACACTGCCACTATGTGAGCGCAAATTTCTGGGCACTCTAGTGTTCAATCATCTTCCACCTTCGGATTACGAAAGGCACGTCAGCCAATCTGCATCCTCAGGTCTAAGAAGATTGAACAGGGGCAACTGTTGTACCCCAAAATTTGCCCTCCCATATTTCTCAAAACATTTCAAGAAAAATTCACAAGTCCAACCCGGCGCGTCATATTCAGGTATTCTTTCGCCAAGATATCTCTGATAACGTATTCTCAAATTCAGGTTCGGCTCAAGAGTCAATTCTTTAAAGAAGGTATCCGAATGTGTGAGTTTTCTCGAAGAAATATGGTGAAAAAGTGTGCTGAAAGTGCAGTTTTTACGCGCTAAAAAATTCATAACTTGAAGATCGTGGCTCGTTTTGAACCCGTTCCGGTGGCCAAAATTCCGTCTTGACATTATCTACGTTTTCATCTCTCACGGCTGGAAGCCAATTTCGATCATAAGGTATTCAAAAATGTGGATTTATCAAGTATTTTCATACAGAAAATTTGTGACAGAAGTTTATTTGCGTCATGTTCAGAAAATCATAACTTGGTCGATTTTCATCGTATCGAGCTGGTTCTGGCGCCAAAATTTCACAAATTGAGTTGGCTACATTTTCACAGAAGGTATTGAGTTCAAAAGGTATTCAAAAGGCCTTCGTTATTTGCTCAGAGTGCGTGACACACCGAAAATCCTGAATGCTGAATATTATTTCATCTGGGCCGAAACTTCGAAAATTCATAACTCGGTCAATTTTTATCGGATTGGGTTCATATTTTTACACAAGGTCCCTGACTCGTAGATCTACAACTTTGCTTCAAAAGTCGAGACCAAATTATGCACCGATCAATACCAGTTTTTTATTGAAGAACGTGTCAGAGTCGACACTGAAGCCCAAAATAAGTTTGTCTGAGCTGAAACTTCAAAAATTCATAACTAATTCACCGTTTATCCGATTGAGTCGATTTTCGGACAGGAGTTAGTTCTCGATGTCGGCTATATTTTGTTTTCACATTTCAACTTCAAAAAATGCACTTAAGTCCTTGCGATTTAGCCTGGAAAGTGACGAATTCAAGTAAATATTGGAGGCCCAATTGCACATTCAAAGCCCATTTGCTTTACCCTAATTTTCATTATATAATCACATCTTTTCACACAAACCGAAGAGGAGAAAAAGAGAGAAAAAACCTTGCCACAACACTGTTAGAATATCAAACTCTTTCAAGAACCCTAAAACCTTGAAATCCTTATTACAAATCCCTCTCTCACTACAAACAAGCTATCACAGTTACAAACCAACAACTCACTACTTCTTCAGTAAGGGTAAGGCTGGCTTGATCTCCATGATCCTAATTTTCCAGTAAGGCATAAAAGCATTCAGGCCACTGATTTTCCAGTAAGGGTAAGATTGATTTGATCTCCATGATCAAAAGGGTATAATCATTCATACATGCCATATTGTGCCTAAACATTAAATTTCTTCATATATTGACTTTATTTGCATTTTATGATTTTATTTAATGTGTTCGTGAGATTCAATTGCAGATTTAGACAGGATCCCAGGTTCATTAAGGAACGTTGATTTTTTTGTAAATAAATTTCACTAATAATTAATTATTTATTTTTATAAATCAAAATTGCATGTAAATAATTAGATTAATTTTAGGTTTAATTTTAACATGTTTTTCTTAATAAATAAAAAAAAATTAATTAGGGTTAATATTTTAATTTCATTTAATCTTTCTCATAAAAATACATAAAAAACATAAATACCAAAAACTAAAAAAAAAATAATAATTTCTTTTTTCTCTTTAATTTCATTAGTTTAATCATTTAATTTAATTTCATTAAAAAGGGTCTAATGCCCTCGTTTCCAATTTTAAATCCTATTCGCGCATTTTTATTTATTTCCTTCTTTTAAATATTTATGTAACTCTCCCAAAGACTTGTAAACTTAATTTCTCGCACTTTACTTTATTTCTTTATTTACTTTCCGTCAAATCGGGTCCTGGATTTTAATTTTGGCGATGTGGACCCGCGCCTTTGTAATAGTTTAGGAACTTTAATTTCCGCGACTTTTTTAACTGTTAATAAATGCATGCAAGAATGAATGACAAAAATAAAAACAAACCCATAGATCACTTTGACATGAACAAGACAAAAATAAATGAAAACGACACACAAATCACACAACACCCCTAGGGTACGCCTCACTGTTGCCTTGCCTCGAAAGGTGATCGTCGAGTAGAGGATGTCTTAGTAAGTCCTCATGATCCGGGAACCTGGCATGAGGGTAACTTCTAAGGTGTCTTCCCATTGCTCTGGTGATCACCATGTCCCGAACCTCGAATTGACCCGAACACCTCCAACGGTGGTGCTACCTACCTCTCAATGGTGGGATGACACTACTTTAAAGGACATTTACACAGACGAATTCCTTAGGGTAGGTAGGTTCTCGTAGATACTTGCTCTAATTTCAAAACAAATCAAAAAAATATTTTTCACACCGACACCTTTTCAAAAAGCTTTCGAAAGCATTTTTTCAAACACTCTTGAGGACAGATACAAGAGTCGAACTGGAATTTTCAAAGAAACTTTTTAAAACCCACAGTTGAAAAGCAAACAAACCATTTTTGAAAACACAAATGAGCAAGTATCTAAGAGCCCATGGATAACCATGGATAGAAAGGGTGCTAACACCTTCCCTTTCTATAATCTACCTCCCGAACCGAGAGCAATCTCTATAAGGAATTTTTCTGTGCTTTTGTCCTTTCCATTTGGAGAAAATAAAAGACGGTGGCAACTCTTGCTTACCGCGACATTTCGCGAACCAGCGTTAAACAGTCAGTTCCAGATCCACCGATCACAGTACCGTACCTCAGCGCGGACGTCAACAAGGGCAGCACTTTATTCCTTGGTATATGGCATGGAGGCAGTCTTGCCTATTGAAGTTTAGATACCCTCTGTGATTGGTGGGAATAGAACTGACTGTTTTGGAATGATGGTTCGCGTTAGCGTTTTGCAAGATGTCGCAGTAAGCAAGAGTCGCCACCGTCTTTTATTTTATCCAACAAGGAAAGGAAAAAAGCACAGAAAAATTCCTTTTCGAGATGTTTCTCGGGTTCGGGAGGTAGATTATAGAAAGGGAAGGTGTTATCACCCTTTCTATCCGTGGTTATCCACAGGCTCTTAGGTACTTGCTCAAAGTGTTTTCAAAAAGTTTTTCTTTTCTTGTGATTGTGGGTTTTGAAAAGAGTTTTGTTTGAAAACTTCGATTTAACTCTTGTTTCTGTCCTCAAGAGTGTATGAAGTGTTGTTGAAAACTTTGTTTGAAAAGTGTAAGTGCGAAAAATTTGTTTTGTTTTGAAAGAGCAAGTACCTAAGAACCTATACCTACTCAAAAGGAATTAAACTGTGTGAATGTCCCTTTAGACAATGCTATCCCACTATGAAGGAGTAGGTAGCATCGTCATTGGAGTTTTCGGGTCAATTCGATTTTAGGGACGAGTGGTCACTAAAGCAACGTTAGGACGCCTTAGTGGTAACCCTAATGTCTTAGATCATTTTTATCCGAGGAAACTGTTTCGAGGCAACTTTGATCTTTAGACAGGAGGGCGACCCCTAAAACATCCTATACTCAATGACCACGTTTGAGGCAACCAAGTGAGGCGTACCCTAGGAGTGGTATGTGCAAGTGTGTCAATTTTCAGTTATGTTATCTTTACATGTCATGGTGAGCTATGTTGATTTTAATTTAAGATAGATTTTGTCTTGCATAGCCTAGTTAGCATACATCTAGCAATTAGTGGTTGCGGAAAATAAAACTAAGCTATTACAAGGTGTCGGGTATTTACATCGCCAAAAACAAACCCTTAAAAGTAAATGCGGAAAGTAAATAAAAGCGATAAATAAAAAATCCTAAGTTAAAACTATTACATCCTCGGAGAAATTATAATATATAGATCAAAATAATACGCGCGAGAAAAGTTGAATCAGATTGTCCTTTAGGGTTTTGACCCTTTTTGAAGAAAGCATGTTTTTGGTCTTTTTTGAATTAAGAATCAAGTCTAAATTAATAATGGATTTAAAGAAAAGGTGTTTTTGAGCTTTATTTTAATTAAGGCAATAAAATTGGAGTGATTAAAAAAGTTAATAAAATCCTAATTCTAACTCAATTTTAATTTAATGCAAAATTGTTAAAATTAAACCTAATTAAAACTAAATTAATTGGTCACAATTTATTTACAAAAATAAGTAATAAAGTTAAGATAAAAGTATTTTTGTTGTTTCTGATTTTTTTTATTTATGAAAAAGAGTTAATTAATTAATTATGGTGATAAAATAAAAAACAGTGAAAAGAAAAAAAATAAAGAAAACAAACTCAGGGGTGCTGGGCTCGAAAAGGGAGTATGAATTGCAGTTTCTAAGCCCAAACGCCCAGCCTGTTGGACTTTCAGATTACCTGGGAATTCATTGGCCAAGGTTCATGGTGAACCTCATCCTGGACCACAAGATCTGGATCTGGAACCACCTGGCGCGTGAGATCTGGAGGTGTATGATGCTCCCTGCCTAGAGCGCTGCATCTGAGCACCTGTAGAAAAATGTAACAAAGTTTTGGGGGGACCTGGGATTCGAACCCAGGTCCAAAGGGGTTTTGCCATAGCGTGCTTGCCAACTCGTCCAATCTGCTTCATTCGTTAGTAAAATATAACATAAATATTATATCAAACAATAATTAGGCCTGGCCTAAAAAATAAAAAGACGTGCAATTGGTTCAAACGAACCAATCACGCCCAGCCACGTTATCATCTTCCTCACAATAGCCTGGTTCGTTTACCTGCAGATTTTGTTCTGCAGGAAGTTTCATGGGGGTGGTTCGACCGTTTCTCCTAGGCCATGAAAATAAAATCTAAGAGTACCAATGTACTCGTTTCTTCCTCCTGGTCATCCCTGTAACCATGGTTTGCATTGATTTTCCCTGTGACATAAACGCCTAAAAAACCAGAACTGGAACCCTAGGTTCTATATATGGGGTTAGAAGCCATGAAAATTAAATTGGATAATGCCAAAACATTCTAAATCAAGTAATAATCACAAATATGTCAATATTTTAAAGAAAAGATGCAAGCATGGATGTTTTTGATTTCATGTTCAGAGGCGTTTTCTAGAACACTTACAATGCGATTTAGATGATGAAAAGCTTGGTTTTTGATTGGCCTCGCTTCAGGAGGTTGATGGCAAGAGAGTTGCGTCTTTCTTTGGGTCGGAATCTCCCTCCAAACCAAAACCTGATCACCACTTTTCAAGGTTGGAGCGTCGTTTCTGCAGAGTTTGTGTAGGTAAATTTTCACGTTTTTCTGCAAGGGTTTTTTCGTGTGTGATTTGTTTATGAGCAGCAGGTTTATATAGGCAAAGAAATTAGGTTAACAAATGTGTATCAAATCTTGGTCCATTATGGTAGAGAGATTTGATTTGATCTTCATGAAAGCTTGCCAAATTTGATTCAATCATGCGTTTCTGCCAGCTTGCTCTGAGTTGTTTGGGCCTCCAACTTGATGGAAATCAAAAACTGACTTACCCCTTCGATTTTGCCTTCTTTTCCAGTTTCGATTGCTTCAAAGTCCCCATTCGAATCTATTCCTTATTAGACAACCTTGACCAGCCCTTGGCCTTGTGATGAGTCTAAGTTCTGATTCGAAGTGTTCAGAACTTCCTTTATCAGATCATCTTAGGTTGAGAGAAACTCTGCACTGAAATGCCATTCGAAAATCATTTCGTTCTGATGTTCTTATTCAGGGAAATTCTGCAATGAAATGCCATTCGAAGGGCATTTGCCCATATACCATTCGAAGGGTACTAATTGAAACTTCAATCGAAAGACACTGTTAACAGGCCAATCGAAAGGTCTCGTTCATGCTAATCGAAGGGTCTTGTGTTGCCTCCTTCGAATGGACTTCGAATGGGCCTCCTGAGTGCTTCTTCGAATGAGTCATTTACATATTCTTCGAATGAGCTTCTTGCCTGGTGAGTCGAAGGTAAGCCTAAAGTATCTAGTGCATAGTCGAAGCATTGTAATATTGACTTGATCGAAGGAGGGTCTAGTGCTCAATCGAAGACCTACAGACGAAAGCTTGATCGAAGAGTTCCAAATGTTCAATCGAAGACTGGTGAACCAAACCTGATCGAAAGGTTCCAAACGCTTAATTGAAGCCTGGTGAACCAAACCAGATCGAAAGGTTCCGAACGCTTAATCGAAGCCTTTTCCCAGATGCCGATCGAAAGACACTTTGTATATCTTCAAAAACTTTATTTTTGTTAGGCAAGTGTTTGTGACTAACTATGTAAGGGAAGACCTTTGGAAACATGAGAGGGAAAATTTTGGGGTACAACAGTTGCCCCTGTTCAATTTTCTTAAACGTGAGGATACAGATTAGCTTTCGAGCCTTTCGTGATCCGAAGGTGGAAGATAATTGAACACTAGAGTGCCCAGAAATTTGCACTCGCATGGTGTAGTATCAGCATTGTAACGTCGGGAATGGGCTTACAGATGCCATTTGGAGACTGTAGGTAGGAGGATTGGCTTATAGATGCCATCTGTAGGAGTGTCGATCGCATAAGAGATTCCTTAGCGAGAGCTTGCATACCTAAGAAAGAAAGATGGTCTTCCTAGCTTGTTACAGGTGTTAATATCCAATCTCTTTGTGTAAATGGTTTTCCTGGCTTGTTACAGGTATCAGTCGTCCACAGATAGTTTTCCTGGCTTGCTACAGGTATTCAACTGGGACTTGAAGAGGTTGGTCGAGGAGATAGTTGTCCTGGCTGGTTTCAGGTATTCATCTCTGACCTGAGAAAGAAAGATGGTCTTCCTGGCTTGTTACAGGTATTGATCTTCAATCTCTTCATGTAGATAACTTTCCTGGCTTGTTACAGGTATTGATCTACAATCAATCGTCCACAAATATTTTCCTTTCTTGTTACAGGTATTAATCTGGAACTTAAAAAAGGTTGGTCGAGGAGATAGTTGTCTTGGCTGGTTTCAGGTATTAATCTCTGACCTGAGAAAGAAAGATGGTCTTCCTGGCTTGTTACAGGTATTGATCTTCAATCTCTTCATGTAGATAACTTTCCTGGCTTGTTACAGGTATTGATCTACAATCAGTCGTCCACAGATATTTTCCTGGCTTGTTACAGGTATTGATCTGGAACTGCAAAGGTTGATGGTAATCATCTTTTTATTGACCTTTTCCTGAAAAAGGAAAAACATTAGTTGTATGCAATGTCATGATGTATGAAATGCATGATGTCCTCAAAATAAATGAGATCGTGTCGTATGCACTTTATCATGTATGTAAATAGGAGGTATGAAATGTGAAATGTTTACGAATGTATTTTCTTCTGGGAAAATAAATCCTTGACAAATGTCGGGGAGTTTGTTAAATCCTGGGCTGATGTTGAAGAGTATGGTTGAATTCTTCGTTTCCACTGGGGATGATGCACGAAGATGGTTGCAAGAATAAACCTGTAGGAGAAGATGACTCCGTTGGGGAATAAACCTGGTGAAGAGATTACTTTGTGGGGAATTACTCTGTGGGGAAAAAATACTTCGCTGAGATTTTAACGATAAACTCTGCTGGGGATTCCGTTGATAAGCTCTGTTGGGGATTTTGATGATGAACTCCGCTGGGGATAGAAAGAATTTCGCTGGGGATGATCTTTCAGTTGCAACTTGCTGAGGATAACCTAGTTAGACTCTTGTGAGGATAACCCCTGAATTTGGCTGGGGAGATACATTTGTATTCTGCAGGGGACAAGCTTCCATATCCTACTGGGGAAGATGATTCAGCTCCATTGGGGAAACCTTTTTTAGACTGCGCTGGAAAAATGGCTCCATTGGGGGTATCTTGCATTCTGCCGGGGAATATTCTTATATTCCGTTGAGGAATATTAAGACTGCCAGGGATACTCTTGTGCTTGCTGGGAAATATATTTATACTCTGTTGGGGAATATTAAGATCTTCTAGGGATACCCAACCTTTTTAAGGTTGATGGTAGACCAACTCTGCTCGGGGGAGAGTATGGCTGATTCGTTCATGATTGCAAGTCTCAGTGGGGGAGAGCTACCATTACTGTCTTACTTTACGGGGAGTGAAGGTATCCTGGTCACATTCTTCAACTGAACTTACCTTGGTCCCTTGGTGGACAGAACAACTATATAGCTTGGACAATTCTTATTGCCCCTACTTCTGATGTCACCCGTAATTAGTCCTTTGTTTCGCATGTAAATATTTATGAGCAGCAATTAATGTCAAATACATATATCAAAAATGAACATTGGACGTTCTTTGCAAAACAAAACAGATAAAATGGGAAACAATTTTGAAATTTGTCTGAAAATGAATTTGTATTGATTTTGAAGTTTGCTTGTAAATAGGCGTTTTTGTACAAGAGGCTGACGTCCTAGTAAGAGAACGCCGCCGAGCAAATAGGATTTATACAATTTGTAAAAAGAAAACAAAACAACTATGTGAATAGTCCCACTGGGTTCTAACTCTGCTATTGCCTTTATATCTTCAAGCATCTCATCATTTTGCTTCTTAGTTGAAGATGAATCTGATTAACTGGTGTCGTCCGAGCCTGATAGTTGATGCCGAAGTCTAGATGCAGGGTGGTCCAATGAGACATAGTGTTACGCTTATCCCTAGCTTTTGCCTGGACCGCCCTTTCGGGTTTTCAGTCCACCGGGATACCCATTTTTGCCCAAGCCGCCTTTTCAGGTTTTCGACTTGCCGGGTGTACAGATATTTTTTTTATCCCTTATTTTTGCCCGAACCCTTTTGGTTCGCCGGGAAGCCCTTATTTTTGCCTAGGCCAGTCAACCTAGCGGGTCTTTGATTATGCGTAGTATCTTTTTACTATGTCTGCATTGACGGGGTGAGGAAGGTCGTTGCCATCCATGGTGGTTAGAATCATCGCTCCTCCTGAGAAGATGTTTTTCACCACAAATGGCCCTTAATAAGTAGGGGTCCATTTGCCCCTGGGATCTCCTTGAGGTAAGATAATGCGCTTGATTACCAGGTTCCCGACTTGATACTCTTGTCGTCTGACTTTCTTGTTAAATGCCTTGATCATTCGTTTTTGGCACGTCTGACCATGACAAATAGCGGTAAGTCTCTTTTTGTCGATTAGGTTCAGTTGATCAAGTCGGGTCTGAATCCAGTCATCTTCGCTCAAACCTGCATCCTTCATGATCCAAAGAGAGGGTATCTGAACTTCAATAGGCAAAACTGCTTCCATGCCATAAACCAAGGAATAGGGCGTTGCCCCTGTTGACGTCCGTGCTGAGGTACGGTACCCATGAAGAGAAAATGGTAACATCTCATGCCAGTCTTTGTAGGTCACTGTCATCTTCTGCACAATCTTCTTAATGTTCTTATTTGCCGCTTCGACAACCCCATTCATCTTCGGCCGGTAGGGAGAAGAGTTGTGGTGTTGTATCTTGAATTGCTCGCAGAGCCTAGTGATCATCTTGTTGTTAAGATTAGTACCATTATCCGTAATGATCCTCTCTGGTACGCTGTATCGACAGATCGGGTTGTGTCGAATGAACCGTGCCACGACATTCTTGGTTACCGTAGCAAAGGAAGCTGCTTCAACCCACTTCGTAAAGTAATCAATCGCTACCAAGATGAAGCGATGCCCGTTAGATGCCGTAGGTCTGATCTCGCCGATCATATCAATTCCCCACATCGCAAAAGGCCAAGGTGCTGTCAAGACGTTCAGAGGAACTGGAGGAATGTGCACCTTATCAGCATAGACCTGGCACTTGTGACAGGTCCGAGAATGCTAATAACAGTCGGCTTCCATTGTGGACTAGTAATATCCTGCCCGAAGGATTTTCTTTTCCATGGTATGTCCACTAGAATGAGTTCCGAAGGTACCTTCATGCAGCTCTGCCATGATCCTTTCTGCTTCAGTCTTATCCACACAACGCAGTAAGGTTAAATCATGGTTACGTTTGTAGAGAATGCCATTGCTGATGAAGAAATTTGCCGCGAACCTTCTCAGAAACTTCTTGTCATTAACAGATGCACCCTCGGGGTATTCTTGAGCTTCCAGGTACCTCTTCACTTCATGATACCAAGGCTTTTCTGTTACCTTTTCGGTCTCAAGATCACAACAATGTGCAGGTTCATCCAATTTCCAAATAATGATCCCGGGGGCCTCGTTGTCCCACTTGACTTTGAACATACAAGACATCGTAGCTAACGCGTCCGCCAACTGATTTTCCTCTCTTGGGAAGTGTTCAAAGTTTATCTCCTCGAAGTGGGGAAGCAACATCAACACATACTCTTTGTAAGGAATAAGATTTGGGTGTTTCGTATCCCACTCGCCTTTGATCTGACAGATCACGAGAGCGGAATCCCCGAAGACACTTAGAAACTTAATCCTTAGGTCAATTGCAGCTCGAAGACCCATGATGCATGCTTCATACTCCGCCATATTGTTGGTGCAGTTGAAACATAGTCGGGCGGTAAGTGGAGTATGTGAGCCTTTAGGAGATATGATCACAGCGCCAATGCCGTTACCCAAAGCGTTTGAAGCTCCATCAAAATGCATAGACCATCGAGATCCTTCCTCGGGTCCTTCATCCGGTCCAGGTGGTTCACAATCAGTTATCAACATGATATCCTCGTCCGAGAATTCAAAGTTCATAGACTGGTAATCATCCACTGCCTGATGCGCCAAATGGTCTGCCAATACACTTCCCTTGATTGATTTTTGAGTTGTGTACTGGATGTCATACTCAGTCAAGATCATCTGCCATCTTGCTATTCTTCCGGACAAGGCAGGCTTTTCGAAGATATACTTGATTGGATCCATCTTTGAAATTAGTAGAGTAGTGTAAGTCAGCATATACTGTCTCAGCCGGCGAGCAACCCATGCCAAAGCACAACAAGTTTTCTCGAGCAGTGAGTATCGGGTCTCACAGTCGGTAAACTTTTTGCTAAGGTAATAAATAGCATGCTCTTTTCGGACAGACTCGTCATGCTGCCCCAGCACACACCCCATTGAGTTGTCAAGTAATGTTAAGTATAAGATCAGCGGTCTCCCTTCAACTGGGGGCATAAGAATAGGTGGCTCCTGGAGATACTCTTTGATTCTTTCGAAAGCGGCCTGGCATTCATTGTTCCAACGTACCATTTGATCTTTCTTCAGTAGCTTGAAGATTGGCTCACAAGTAACAGTTAGATGTGAGATGAATCGGGCAATGTAGTTCAGACGTCCTAGAAAGCCTCTGACCTCTTTCTCTGTCTTGGGAGCTGGCATCTCTTGTATATATTTCACCTTGGCAGGGTCCACTTGAATACATTTGTCACTCACGACGAAACCTAGCAATTTATCGGACCTCACCCCGAAGGTGCACTTGTTCGGGTTCAACCTCAATTTGTACAACTTCAAAGGGTCAAACAGCTTCTGTAGATGGTCAAGGTGTTCCTCCTCCGTTTGGGACCTCGCAATCATATCGTCGACGTATACTTCAATCTCATGATGGATCATATCATGAAACAAAGCAACCATGGCACGCTGATATGTTGCCCCAACATTTTTCAACCCAAAAGGAATGACCTTGTAACAAAAGGTGCCCCACTCAGTAACAAAAGTGGTCTTCTCCATGTCTTCAGGAGCCATCTTGATCTGATTATAACCGGAGAAACCGTCCATAAAGGAGAAGACCTTGTGTTGGGAAGTATTGTCAACCAGAACGTCGATGTGAGGCAGAGGGAAGTCATCCTTAGGGCTTGCCCTGTTCAAATCCCTGTAGTCGACGCACATTCTGACCTTACCATCTTTCTTCGGCACTGGAACCACATTGGCGACCCACTGAGGGTAAGAAGTTACTGCTAGAAAACCGGCGTCAAATTGTTTCATAACCTCAGCTTTGATTTTCTTGGACATCTCTGGGCGCATACGGCGAACCTTCTGTTTTACCGGAGGACAGTCTTCCTTGGTAGGCAGGCGATGAACCACAATGTCGGTATCCAACCCAGGCATATCTTCGTAAGACCAGGCAAATATTTCCACGTAGTCATGCAGCATCTGGGTCAACCGCAGTTTCACACTAAGCTTCAGATTTGCACCGATCTTGACTTCCTTTTTGTCTGTCTCAGTACCCAGATTCACTGTTTCCACTAGCTCTTCATGTGGCTGAATGGCCCTCTCTTCCTGGAGTAGCAGTCTTGCAAGTTCACCAGGCACTTTGCAATCATCTTCACCTTCGTCTTCGGCTAAGTTGATCGGATTTTCAAAGTCATAACTGGCGGTAGCAAAGTCGTTACCAATGAGATCCAGAGTGGATTGAGGCCTGTATATGTGAGTGTGTGTAAAATAGTTGTTTTGCAATATATAAAGAAAGACAAGGAGCGCAAGATTTGAAATGCAAAACGTCCAATGCTTTTATTAATGATATATGAAAATGGCACACAAAAGCCCTCACAAATGAAGCCACGGTGCCCCGGGTAAGACACCGGGCCATAAAGTTTCACAATATTGTCTGTTACAAATTCAAAACAAAGAGTTCATTACTGAGTAATAAAAGTGATAGGGATGAAGTCCTTCGCTGTCCAGTTGCTTGGTCCACCGTTGGTCGTAGGGTAGATCCAGCTGTCGAATTCAGAGTCCTCCACGTCATCTTCGATGGCATTTACTCCCTGGTTGCTGATGAACACAGGAGGTCTTCCAATCTTTGCACTATGAACAGCCCTTTGAGCTTCTGCAGTGAAACCCAAACCACACTTGTTAGTCTTCTGAGTGAAATCAGGAAGTCGGCCCCAATTTTCACACTCACCCTTCTCAATAACAGCCCGAGCATCCTTTAAGGAAGCCATCTTCATAGGGGAATCTTCAACCATAGTCTCAGCTGATGCCAGTGTCTGAGGAACCTCTTCAAAGTGTTGAAATGGGGTCTCAATGAACTCCCCATCCATCTCTATGTACCGGAACGAGTTGAGGTGGCTGACCATTTACTCCTCCTCCCCTTGTACTGTCACAATCTTCCCTCTGACTGGGTACTTCAGCTTCTGATGGAGTGTTGAGGTCACAACTCCAGCTTTGTGGATCCATGGACGACCCAGCAAACAAGAATAGGATGGCCGAATGTCCATCACGTAGAATGTAGAATTGAAGACCTGAGAACCAACTTTGATTGGAATATCCACTTCACCATGCACCATCCTCTTAGACCCATCAAAGGCCCAGACAACAATGTTACTTGGCTTTAGCTCCAACCCTTCGCAATCCAACATGTCTAGAGCTTTCTTGGGCAAGACGTTCAATGAGGAACCAGTGTCAACCAACACATGTGCAAGAGTAGTGCCCCTGCATTCAATGGAGACATGCAGGGCATCGTTATGGTTCTTCCCTTTAGAAATCAGATCAGCGTCGGAGAAACCCAAACCATTATCAGCAGTTAAATTGGCCACACAATCGGTAAACTGATCAGCTGATGTCTCTTGTGGCACATGGTCCGTCTTCAGGAAGGTAATCAGAGCCTTGGCATGGGCCTCTGAACACAACAATAGTGATAACATAGAAATCTTGGATGGGGTTTGCCCCAGTTTCTCAACTACATTATAATCACTCTTCTTAATAATCTTCAGAATCTCTTCCATCTCCTGTTTGGAAGCTTCAACACTGGTTGTCTTTGGCGCCTCCGTCTGGGTAGGCATATCAGTGGTGATCCCTTTGCCCCGAGCGTTAGATGACTCGACGATAGGGGTAGGACTAAGAACTTGATCAGGAATGGCATTAGGCACACTTGCAGGTGTGATGACAATAGGTCTTCGGACAGTTGGTGGCGCAATATCAGGTGAGAAAAGTATACCACTGCGGGTGACTTTAGCAGGCCCAGTAATGTTGCTGACGCCGATATTAGTATCAAACTCTTGCTTAACTCCAAGAACATAAACATCTGCCCCATAATTCCAAGGGACAACTTTGTCATAGGTGTAGGGAATAAGCCCCGGAACAGTCATGATTATGGGTCCAATCTTCTGAACAGGCGTAATTCTGACAGGCCTCCTCGAGGGAGCCTTGGGACAATTGTTGAAAATGGTAATAATGGAAACTTCTTCAGTAGGGGCGGAAGGAACAACAATCTTCTCAAACAGGATCTCCTTGTTATCCATCAGGTTTTGGATACCTGACTTCAAATATGGGCAACCAGTAGGTAAAACAGAACACAAGTGGCAACCTTCACCACAACCTGAAAATAAACCGGCTAGCAACAGGTTCCTCTTGACGGTTATTAGCGGGGTAACAACATCATCCACAGAGGCTACAAACAAATCTTCCTCTACAACATTTACTCCATGTTTGGGCATGGGAGCAACCACAACATTAGGCCTCTCGGGCGCCTCAAACTCAATCTCCTTTGCATCGATTAGGTCCTGAACCTTATTCTTCAAAGCCCAACAATCATCTGTATTATGCCCCGGGCTGTCAGGGTGATAAGCGCGACGGGCTTTAGGATTGTACTTTAGGGATGTTGTGTTTGAAATCTTCGGAGCTTCTTTTAGAGTCACCAGATTGGTCGTCAGTAACTGCGGCAATATCTGAGACAAGGTCATGCTGAGACGAGTGAACTGCCTTCAAGGTCTCTCGCCCATTTATTGGTTGTGATGCTGAGGAGCACCAACAGGTTTTGAAATAACAACCGCGTTGACAGCTTGGCGGTGTTCAGATCTATTTTGTCTTTTTGAACCGTAGACAGAACTGGACTCTTTCTTGAATGGTTTCTTCTCGGTGCTCGAGGAGGCACCCTTCTGTATCTTCCCAGCCTTGATACCAGCTTCGATCCTCTCACCAGTCAAGATAAGGTCTGTAAACCCGGCTGAAGAGTTTCTAATCAAATGGTTAAAGAATGGACCAGACAGGGTCCCCAAAAACATATCAACAAGTTCACGATCAGTTAAAGGTGGTTGCACCCTTCCGGCAAGGTCTCTCCATTTTTGAGCATACTCTTTAAATCCCTCACCCGTCCCTATTGACATACCCTGGAGTTGGGTACGCGTAGGAGCGAGGTCGGAGTTATATTGATACTGCCTATAGAATGCAGTGGCCAAATCCTCCCAGCTGCGGATACTGGCTCCATCCAGCTGATAGAACCACTCAAGCTGAGTCCCTGAGAGACTGTCTTGAAAGAAATGGATCCACAAGTTCTTATCAGCGGTGTAAGGCTGGATCTTCCTTACATATGACCGGAGGTGCAGCTTTGGACAGGAAGCTCCGTCATACTTGGCAAAGGCAGGTGCCTTGAATTTATGGGGAATCACCACCCCAGAGGATAGACCTAGATCTCTGAAGTCCAGCCCGGGCATGTTCTGTATCTCCATAGCGCTCAAACGGTCTTCCAACTTTTGTACTTATCCTCAGCAGGAGGATACTGTTCTTCATCATAATCCGTCTCGTTTTCGGAGACTATAGGGCTAGGAACCCTCCTCTCTTGTGGACTGTCTTTCCCTCCAGATGAGGTGGTCAGATCAACTTCATTCTGTAGTCCATTTCCAAACCTGCGTCCAGTGTTGAACAGGACGGTCCTCTTCTTCTTCTTCCTTTCTTTCAGAATCAGGGTCTTCAAGTCCTGTTGACCCTTAACTAGGCTCATAACAAACTCTTGAAACTGGGCATTCTGGGCCTGGAGGGCCTTGATAGCTTGCTCAGTGGAAGGTCCAGTAGACATGATGATTGCTAAAATAAACAGCGAAGAAGATAAGAAACCTGTAAAAGGGTACTTATTATGCATATGATGCATGGTATGCTATTTATGTGATGCATTCAAGGGTTTAAACATTCAAATTTGTTGCAGACAAAAAAATAACACACGTCATATTAAGAAGAAATTTAGTACATAAGTGCCCCATGGGCGAAATATTACAAAATCCTCAATGTAAAAAGACATTGCGCATCCTTTTTGGAGCGATGTAAGTGTTGAGGTTCTCCTCCTCGTGAAGTCGACGGGTAAGCTCCAAGACCTTCTTCTCACTAGCATAGAAGCTGGCTTTAAAAGTATTCCGTTCTTCCTTGAGTTGGATCCAACTCTTTTGCATTTCTTCCCAAGATGTTGGCATATCAGGATGTAGGATGGCGTATGGAACCTCTCTTTTCGTAACAGGCTCTTTGATCAAGGGGAGAATGTGGGGGTAAGGCATCATAAGACTCTGGGCGCGGGTTCATACCCACCTGAGGTAAGGCTCAAGGGGGATGGAGTTCTTGTGCCCCAGTGTCTTACTATCCATTTTGTTAGGCATCCTACAAGCTCTGATGAACCTTTGTCGAAGTCCTTGCGTATTGTTGTCGAAGTCAAAAACTAGGTCAGGAATCAGCACGTCATGAGGGCCATCCCTTCGAGCATATCCAAATTGTCTCAAAGCTAGACAAGGGTTGTAGGTAATGCCTCCCCTAATTCCAAGTAATGGAACATTAGGAAATTCTCCACAACGATCAATGATGGTGACATTTTCTTTGGACCGAGAACAGCAATGTACATCCGAATGTGTGAGAGTCATCAATCGTTGTGACCACCTTAAACCCTGCTCATTCTTCAAAACTGACTGTGGAAGGTGAGAAATAAACCACCTTGCTAGGAGAGGAGTACAGCACAAGAGAACACCTCTTTTCCTCATTGTTCGTGTGTAAAATAAGTGGAGGATGTCCCCAAGCAATGTAGGTATGGGATTCCTGGATATGAAAATCTTGACAGCATTCACATCTATAAGTTGATCAGGATTTGGGAACAAAACCAGCCCATAGATAAGGAGAGCCACAATCTCTTAAAATGCTTGCAGATCAAGAGAATTCCAGCATTCTCGTGCCTTCTCAAACATAAACTTTTCCAAGAATTCCTTGACACCACTTCTAGCTTCCCAATGCCCCTTGATGTCAGATGGTTGCAAGTGTAATGCTTGGGCAATATCTTCAGGTCTTGGTTCCTTTTCTGTACCTTTGTAGGGTAGTTGACTAAGAATAGGAATTCTCAAGAGCTGAGAAAATTCCTCCAAAGTAGGCACCAATTGATAATCAGGGAATGTAAAACATTGGTGTAGGGGGTCAAAGAACTGGAAGAGAACTTTCATCATGTCTTCTTCAATATTGGTGTTGACCAAGCTGAGGAGTCTACCATGTCTTTCACTGAAGAGAGAGTTCTCGGGAATCCTGGATGTAAGCTCCTTGAGTTGAGGAGGGATCCTTACAAGGTTGACTTGAATTGTTTTCCTGCGGAGAGGCTCCATGTCCTGCAAAACAAGAACAAAGATGAAGATCTAAACCCTTGAAATGGTTAGTGGATGCATATGATGCTTTATGATGTTCATGATGTATGCAAAAGTAAGCAAGTGTACATACATACAGTTATATTCACACAAAACAAACAAGTCCTTAGGTTTAGGCTTGCATGGGGTTCATAGGTAAGTACCCTCTTGAAGTTAGTTGGCTCAACCTGTCCTAAAATAGTAACCGGGTTCTAAGGAGCTCAATATCATTGGATTGTTCTCTATTTTCATCGTTTTGGTTTAGCCATTTAACTAGCGACCAAAATATTCCAAGAAAATAATCCTCAATGAGTGTAGTATCGAGTATCTACCAACTTCAGACTGTACCAAAGCCAGTCATCTCACTACCCCTAATAAAGGCCAAGATGGTCAAGTAAGGTTCTAGGTCATTAGTGCTTAGTGACATCACTCAGCGGCCCCGTACTCTCCTTGACTTAACTCAAGGGTTACCGGTACTCACAAATATGTTGCACTAATATAGCTATTTCTTCAACCGTGTCGGTATACCCCGCACAGTTTCCACAACGTATTTCTATCTATGAATGTCTCCCAAATCCGTGTTAGGATTTATAGAACTCCAATACAAACCCATAATTAAAAGCATACAAAGTAATACAATTGAAAAGACAAGTGATCTAATCCTAAGGTACACCTCACTTATAAGTCCCCAGTAGAGTCGCCAGTTCTGTGATCGGTGGGAATAGAACTGACTGTTTTGGAATGCTGGTTCGCGTTTGCGTTTCGCAAGATGTCACGGTAAGAAAGAGTCGCCACCGTCTTTTATTTTATCCAACAAGGAAAGGAAAAAAGCATAGAAAAATTCCTTTTCGAGATGTTTCTCGGGTTCGGGAGGTAGATTATAGAAAGGGAATGTGTTATCACCCTTTCTATCCGTGGTTATCCATAGGCTCTTAGGTACTTGCTCAAAGTGTTTTCAAAAAGTTTTGCTTTTCTTGTGTTTGTGGGTTTTGAAAAGAGTTTTGTTTTAAAACTTCGATTTAACTCTTGTTTCTGTCCTCAAGAGTGTATGAAGTGTTGTTGAAAACTTTGTTTGAAAAGTGTAAGTGCGAAAAATTTGTTTTGTTTTGAAAGATCAAGTACCTAAGAACCTCTACCTACTCAAAAGGAATTAAATTGTGTGAATGTCCCTTTAGACAATGCTATCCCACTATGAAGGAGTAGGTAGCATCGTCGTTGGAGTTTTCGGGTCAATTCGATTTTAGGGACGAGTGGTCACTAAAGCAACGTTAGGACGCCTTAGTGGTAACCCTAATGTCTTAGATCATTTTTATCCGAGGCAACCGTTTCGAGGCAACTTTGATCTTTAGACAGGAGGGCGACCCCTAAAACATCCTATACTCAATGACCACGTTCGAGGCAACAAAGTGAGGCGTACCCTAGGAGTGGTATGTGCAAGTGTGTCAATTTTCAGTTATGTTATCTTTACATGTCATGATGAGCTATGTTGATTTTAATTTAAGATAGATCTTATCATGCATAGCCTAGTTAGCATACATCTAACAATTAGTGGTTGCGGAAAATAAAACTAAGCTATTACAAGGCGTCGGGTATTTACATCGCCAAAAACAAACCCTTAAAAGTAAATGCGGAAAGTAAATAAAAGCGATAAATAAAAAATCCTAAGTTAAAACTATTACATCCTCGGAGAAATTATAATATATAGATCAAAATAATACGCGCGAGAAAAGTTGAATCAGATTGTCCTTTAGGGTTTTGACCCTTTTTTAAGAAAGCATGTTTTTGGTCTTTTTTGAATTAAGAATCAAGTCTAAATTAATAATGGATTTAAAGAAAAGGTGTTTTTGAGCTTTATTTTAATTAAGGCAATAAAATTGGAGTGATTAAAAAAGTTAATAAAATCCTAATTCTAACTCAATTTTAATTTAATGCAAAATTGTTAAAATTAAACCTAATTAAAACTAAATTAATTGGTCACAATTTATTTACAAAAATAAGTAATAAAGTTAAGATAAAAGTATTTTTGTTGTTTCTGATTTTTTTTTATGAAAAAGAGTTAATTAATTAATTATGGTGATAAAATAAAAAACAGTGAAAAGAAAAAAAATAAAGAAAACAAACTCAGGGGTGCTGGGCTCGAAAAGGGAGTATGAATTGCAGTTTCTAAGCCCAAACGCCCAGCCTGTTGGACTTTCAAATTGCCTGGGCATTCATTGGCCAAGGTTCATGGTGAACCTCATCCTGAACCACAAGATCTGGATCTGGAACCACCTGGCGCGTGAGATCTGGAGGTGTATGATGCTCCCTGCCTAGAGCGCTGCATCTGAGCACCTATAGAAAAATGTAACAAAGTTTTAGGGGGACCTGGGATTCGAACCCAGGTCCAAAGGGGTTTTGCCATAGCGTGCTTGCCAACTCATCCAATCTGCTTCATTCGTTAGTAAAATATAACATAAATATTATATCAAACAATAATTAGGCCTGGCCTAAAAAATAAAAAGACGCGCAATTGGTTCAAACGAACCAATCACGCCCAACCACGTTATCATCTTCCTCACAATAGCCTGGTTGGTTTACCTGCAGATTTTGTTCTGCAGGAAGTTTCGTGGGGGTGGTTCGACCGTTTCTCCTAGGCCATGAAAATAAAATCTAAGAGTACCAATGTACTCGTTTCTTCCTCCTGGTCATCCCTGTAACCATGGTTTGCATTGATTTTCCCTGTGACATAAACGCCTAAAAAACCAGAACCAGAACCCTAGGTTCTATATATGGGGTTAGAAGCCATGAAAATTAAATTGGATAATGCCAAAACATTCTAAATCAAGTAATAATCACAAATATGTCAATATTTTAAAGAAAAGATGCAAGCATGGATGTTTTCGATTTCATGTTCAGAGGCGTTTTCTAGAACACTTACAGTGCGATTTATATGATGAAAAGCTTAGTTTTTGATTGGCCTCGCTTCAGGAGGTCGATGGCAAGAGAGTTGCGTCTTTCTTTGGGTCGGAATCTGCCTCCAAACCAAAACCTGATCACCACTTTTCAAGCTTTTCTTTTCAAGGTTGGGGCGCCGTTTCTGCAGAGTTTGTGTAGGTAAATTTTCACGTTTTTCTACAAGGGTTTTTTCGTGTGTGATTTGTTTATGAGCAGCAGGTTTATATAGGCAAAGAAATTAGGTTAACAAATGTGTATCAAATCTTGGTCCATTATGGTGGAGAGATTTGATTTGATCTTCATGAAAACTTGCCAATTTGATTCAATCACGCGTTTCTGCCAGCTTGCTCTGAGTTGTTTGGGCCTCCAACTTGATGGAAATCAAAAACTGACTTACCTCTTCGATTTTTCCTTCTTTTCCAGTTTCGATTGCTTCAAAGTCCCCATTCGAATCTATTCCTTATTAGACAACCTTGACCAGCCCTTGACCTTGTGATGAGTCTAAGTTCTGATTCGAAGTGTTCAGAACTTCCTTTATCAGATCATCTTAGGTTGAGAGAAACTCTGCACTGAAATGCCATTCGAAAATCATTTCGTTCTGATGTTCTTATTCAGGGAAATTCTGCACTGAAATGCCATTCGAAGGGCATTTGCCCATATACCATTCGAAGGGTACTAATTGAAACTTCAATCGAAAGACACTGTTAACAGGCCAATCGAAAGGTCTCGTTCATGCTAATCGAAGGGTCTTGTGTTGCCTCCTTCGAATGGACTTCGAATGGGCCTCCTGAGTGCTTCTTTGAATGAGTCATTTACATATTCTTCGAATGAGCTTCTTGCTTGGTGAGTCGAAGGTAAGCCTGAAGTATCTAGTGCATAGTCAAAGCATTGTGATATTGACTTGATCGAAGGAGGGTCCAGCGCTCAATCGAAGACCTGCAGAACAAAGCTTGATCTAAGAGTTCCAAATGTTCAATCAAAGATTGGTGAACCAAACCTGATCGAAAGGTTCCAAACGCTTAATCGAAGCCTGGTGAACCAAACCTGATCGAAAGGTTCCGAACGCTTAATCGAATCCTTTTCCCAGATGCCGATCGAAAGACACTTTGTATATCTTCAAAAACTTTATTTTTGTTAGGCAAGTGTTTGTGACTAACTATGTAAGGGAAGACCTTTGGAAACATGAGAGGGAAAATTTTGGGGTACAACACCCTCTCTTAGGATCATGAAGGATGCAGGTTTGAGTGAAGATGACTGGATTCAGACCCGGCTTGATCAACTGAACCTAATCGACAAAAAGAGACTTACTGCTGTTTGTCATGGTCAGACGTACCAAAAACGGATGATCAAGGCATTTAACAAGAAAGTCAGACGACAAGAGTATCAAGTTGGGGATCTGGTAATCAAGCGTATTATCTTACCTCAAGGTGATCCCAGGGGCAAATGGACCCCTACTTACGAAGGGCCATTTGTGGTTAAGAACATTTTCTCAGGAGGAGCTATGATTCTAACCACCATGGACGGTGACGACCTTCCTCGCCCCGTCAATGAAGACATAGTGAAAAGATACTACGCATAATTAAAGACCCACTAGGTTGACTGGCCTAGGCAAAAATAAGGGCTTCCCAGCGAACCAAAAGGATTCGGGCAAAAATAAGGGATGAAAATGAAAAAATCTGTACACCCGGCAAGTCAAAAACTTGAAAAGGCGGCTTGGGCAAAAAAGGGTATCCCGGTGGACTGAAAACCCGAAAGGGCAGTCCAGGAAAAAATTAGGGATCAAAGTGGAACACTATGTCTCATTGGATCACCTTGCATCCAGACTTCGGTATCAACTATTAAGCTCGGACGACACTAAGTAATCTGATCTACCTTCAACCAAGTAGCAAAGTGATGAGATGCTCTAGGACATAAAGGCAATAGCAGAGTTGAAACCCAGTGGGATCATTCACATAGCTGTTTTGTTTAGTTCTTCACAAATTGTGTATATTCTATTATTCGGCGGTGTTCTCCTACCAGGACGTCAGCCTCTTGTACAAAAACGCCTATTTTACAGGCCAAACTTCAAAGTCAATACAATTCATTTTCAAAGAAGTTTCAAACTGTTTTTTCCTTTATCTGTTTTGTTTTGCAAATAACGTCCAATGTTCATTTTTGATATATGCATTTGACATTAATTTCTGCTCATGAATATTTACATGCGAAACAAAAGACGATCACGAGTAATATCAGAAACATGGGCAATAAGAATTGTTCGAACTGTATAGTTGCTTTGTCCACCAGGTACAAGGGTAGATTCAGATGAAGAATATGGCTAAGATACCTTCAATCCCCACAGAGTAAGACAGTAATGGTAGCTCTCCCCCCAGCTGAGACTTGCAACTATGAACGAATCGGTAATATTCTCCCCAAGCAGAGTTTATCTACCATCAATACTAGAAGGGCTTGATATCCCCGAAAGTCTTAATATTCCCCAACGAAGTATAAGAATGTTCCCTGGCAGGGTACAAGATACCCCCAGTGGTGTTAAAATTTTCCCAGCGCAGTCTGAAAAAGCTTCCGCTAACGGAGTTGAAGCATCATTCCCCAGTAGACTCTGGAAGTTTATCCCCAGCGGAGTACAAAAATAAATCTCCCCAGCCGAGTTCAAAGGATCATTCCCAGCAGAATTCAGAGGATTATCCCCACAAAAGTCTAACAGGTTATCCCCAGTAACATCTCCACTGAAAGATCGTCTCCAGCGGAGTTCTTCCCCTTCACAAACAGGAATTCAATCCTCAGCAAATTCAATATCACCAGCAACGATAAATCATCCCGACGGATTTTATCAATGGAATCCTCAGTAGAGCATCTCCTCCCTACAGAGTAATCTCCTCATCAGTTTATTCCCCCAACGGAGTCATCCTCTCCTGCAAGATTATCACCTTCGTTCACCATCCCCAGCGGAAATGAAGAATTCATCTCTATTCTCTAGCAACTATCCGGGATTTATTTCCCCCAGCTAAAACATTACATTTCCATACATCATGATACATGCATATATGCATCATATCATACAATCTCATTTATGTTGAGAGCATCATTGCTTGATATATATCATGCATTTCATACATCATGACATTGCATATGACTGACTCTTTACCATTTCAGGGAAAGGCGAATCAGTAAACACCGCTGACTACTCATATGACCTAGTAGTCCCCTCAAAAGAAAAAACTACATCTATGGAAGACTTTCGTCTGGTTCAGTTAAATCGACCCTAATATTTTTCTGATTCCAATCCAGCCAAAGTTAATCCAAGACCTTCTCTGGTTCAGTCATATCGACCCTAAGATCTCCCTTAGTCGTATTCCAATTGAAGATATTCCAAGACATTCATCTAGTTCAGTTAAATCGATTCAAAGATTTTTCTGATTCTTATCCGGCCAAAGTTAATCCAAGACCTCCTCTGGTTCAGTCAGACCGACGTGAAGATCTCCCTGATTCGTATTCCAGTTGAAGTTATTCCAAGACTTTCGTCTGGTTCAGTTAAATCGATTCGAATATTTTTCTGATTCTTATCCAGTCAAAGTTAATCCAAGACCTTCTCTGGTTCAGTCAGATCGACGATAAGATCTCCCTGATTCGTATTCCAGTTGAAGATATTCCAAGACTTTCGTCTGGTTCAGTTAAATCGATTCGAAGATTTTTCTGATTCTTATCCGGCCAAAGTTAATCCAAGACCTCCTCTGGTTCAGTCAGATCGACGCAAAGATCTCCCTGATTCATATTCCAGTTGAAGTTATTCCAAGACTTTCGTCTGGTTCAGTTAAATCGATTCGAAGATTTTTCTGATTCTTATCCAGTCAAAGTTAATCCAAGACCTTCTCTGGTTCAGTCAGATCGACGATAAGATCTCCCTGATTTGTATTCCAGTTGAAGATATTCCAAGACTTTCGTATGGTTCAGTTAAATCGATTCGAAGATTTTTCTGATTCTTATCCGGCCAAAGTTAATCCAAGACCTTCTCTGGTTCAGTCAGATCGACTATAAGATCTCCCTGATTCGTATTACAGCCGAAGTTCAGACCACCTATCAACAATCTCTAAATGGCATCTGTAAGCCCATTCCCGACATCACCAGGCTGATACCACTTCATGCGAGTGCAAATTTCTGGGCACTCTAGTGTTCAATCATCTTCCACCTTCGAATCACGAAAGGCCTGAAAGCCAATATACCTCCTCAGGTTTAAGAAGATTGAACAGGGGCAGCTTTTGTACCTAAAAATTTGCCCTCTCATATCTCTCAAAACATTGCAAGAAAAATCTCCAAGTTGCTCAAGTTTGCTAAAGAGTGGGTCAGACAAATCATCTCCTAAGGCAGTCAACCCCAAATTAGGGTTTTGTGTTGCATCAAGATCCTTGAATCCAAATGACCTAAAGTGCTCCCAAATGTCTTAAAATGTTCTCAAGGTCATCCATGTCAAATTTAAAGCCTTGCAGAGGAAGCTTGCTCAGTCAATTGCTCAAAGGGTCCAAAAATCGACTGTGCTAGGGCAAAAGTCAACTGTGACCCAAACACAGTCAAACTTCAAGATTTTTTGTCAACATTATCATTTTGAAGGATATTTCATAATTTGATCAAGGGTTGATTATGATTCATCAAGGATTGCTCAAAAATCATCAAGACTCAAAATTTGCTAAATTAGGGTTTTGTAGGAAAAGTCAACTCAACTATGACCAAGCATAACTTTCTCATACTTTATGAGAAATGACCCATCCAAATCTCATTTTGAAGAGGATTCAATTTACTACAATCCATATTCACACCCCAAGATCAAAAAATTCACTCACAAGAAGTTACAAATTTGGACATTATAGGTCATTTTTGAAAGTCAACAAAAACACCTTTTTTGCCAAAGCTTATAACTTGAGCATGGAATATCAAAATGAGATGAGACCAAAAGGGTTGGTTAGAGGACATATCAAGATTTCTAAAAAGTCCAATAACACTTCCAAAAGTTCAAAATTGAACAAGTTATGCATTGTTAAAGTTGAGTATTTTTGCAAAATTGCCAAAAGTCAACTATCCCCAAAACTTCAAATTTTGTCAAATGGGCCCATTATTTTCCACTTGATTTGGGCTTGCGACATTCCACACGTGTCCTAGCTTCAGCCTTGTGTCCATTTATCAAATTTTCTATTTTATTTGATTTTTTATCGAATTATTTCATTTTAAATCAATTTAAATCAAATAAAATCTCAAAACTTGATGACATGAGATCTTTTTCTATTTTCAGGACCTAATCATCATCAATGTCATGATCAAATTCGTATCAACCATTCCATGTGCAAAACGATTGGAGTTTTGGAAAATTAAGCAAGTTTTCAATGGAGGATCAAATCCAATCTCAAAGCATTGATGTACAAGGATTCAAGACCAATTTGTTGACCTAATACATTTCAGCATACATATATAAGTGAAAGCACACGAATTCAAGGGCTAGAGGCTGCAAGAACACCAAGAACAAAACTTGAAAAGTGGACAAAAAGTGTGAAACTGAAATCATTCCTAGAGGCAAATTCAGGAGCAAAACTCAATACCAATTGCTTGCTGGACAATCACTGAAGCAAAACTAACCCAAAGCCAGTCTCCATACACGCGCAAAGGCTCTGTAAGTATCTCAAAAAAACGCTTTTCGTTTGAATTCGTATATCCTTATTCTTGCACTTTTCTTATAAAATCTTTGCATATTCATGATTATCGTCCAATTTACAAGCATTCTGCATTAGCCAATTGCATTTATCTGGCCTGTAACCCCATAGCCGAATCTAGGGTTCGTGGTTTGTTGTTTTTGGGCATTTCTTTTACAGGCGAAATCAAGATTCAAGAGGGATGTAGGTTTGTTCAGGAAGCCTAAACGAGCATAACCATGTGCTTGGAATCAATTTCCATGGACTGGAATGGATTTTGGGATGCACATACGAATTAGCTGCGGATATAAATCCGCAGGTAAATTTACAGGGTTGAAGGAAGAAGATGATGACGCGTCTCCCCCTGGTTGGACAGTTCAAATACTTGGCATGTTTTTGTTTATTTCTGGCATATTAATGTGTTTTCACTTATAATTATTATTGTCCATTGTATTAACAATTGAGGCGTGATGGTTGAGTGGTAGTGGAGCGTATGCAATGAATTACAGGACCCTGGTTCGAATCCCAGGTCCCCCATGCATTTGTTATTATTTTTCAATAGGTCATCCAGTGTAAACTCAAGCGTGTGGCCTATCATACAGCCTCACCCAATCTCTTGCCAGATGTCCCCAGGCCGGATCTGGTAGTCCAGATGTGATGTCTACCATACTACCTGGTCAAAGTGCACACATGGAATCAGGAAAAGTCAGCTAAGGCCAACGAATTTGGGCCACCAAAATTGCCATTCTCACCCCCCTAAACAGACCCAAACCTCCTAACCCTTTCTTTCTTTTTTTTTTAATTTTAATTTTCTTTTAATTATTTATTGTTATTATTTTTAATTATTAACTAACCAATCAAAACTTTTTCTTCATAAAATTAAAAAACCAAAAAATATTTTGTTTATTAAAACTAATTTTCAGTATTTTATTTTGTTAATAAATATTAATTTAATTAATTTAGTTTAATTAGGAATAACTTTTAATATATTTTGCAATAATTAAAATTAATTTAGACAATTAGGTTTTTATTAACATTTAATAAATTCATTTTTATTTCTTTAAATATCAAAAATCCAAAAAATATTTATTTTCATTAATTAATTGATTTATTTATTAATTTAATAATGAACTAAGATCTAATTTCTTTTTAATTCAAAATAACCAAAAAAAATCTTTCTTTAAGAATCAAAGGGTCAAAACCCTAGAAATCGCCCGATTTAATTTCCCGCACGCGTTCCATTTTATTTTAATATTGTATTTGTTTCCTGGAATGTAATAGATAATTAGGACTTTAAATATTTTTATCACTTTATTTATTCTCCGCATTTTAATTTTCAAGGGTTGCTTTTGGCGATGTAAATACCCGACGCCTTGTAATAGTTAGTTTAATTTCCGCAACTTATAAACTGTTAGATATTTGATAATAGGGAATGCATGACAAGATCAAATGTTTAAACCTAAAATCAACATAGATAACCACTAACATGTACAAAGATAAAATTAACTGAAAACAACACACTTGCACCTGCGCACTCTTAGGGTACACCCCACTTGGTTGCCTTCGTACGCGGTCATTAAGTATAGGAAGTTTTAGAGGTCACCCTCTTGTCCAAAGATCATAGTTGCGTCGAAACGGTTGCCTCAGAAAAATGATCTAAGACATTAGGGTTACCTCCAAGACGTCCTAACATTGCTTTAGTGACCGCACGTACCTTAATCGAATTGACCCTTAAACTCCAACGACGGTGCTACCTACTCACTAATAGTGGGATAGCATTGTCTAAAGGACATTACCACAGATTGATTGCTTTTTCGAGTAGGTAGATGGTTCTTAAGTACTTGCTCTTTCCAAAACAAAACAAACTTTTCACACTTACACCTTTCAAAACAAAAAACTTCTTCAAACCCACAAACACAAAGAAAGCAAATTTCTGAAAACACTTTGAGAAAGTACCAAAGAGCCCGTGGATAACCACTGATAGAAAGAGTGCTAACACCTTCCTTTCTATAATCTACCCCCCGGACCCGAGAAAAATCTCAAAAAAGGAATTTTTCTGTGCTTTTTTCCTTTCCTTGTTGGATAAAATAAAAGACGGTGGCGACTCTTGCTTACCGCGACATTTTGCGAATACAAACGCAAAACGCAAACCAGCATTCCAAAAATAGTCAGTTTTTCCCACCGTATCACACTGAGCTTGTACTCCTTCAACCTGACAAACAGCTTTTGCAAGTGATCAAGGTGTTCTTCTTCGGTTTGTGATCGGGCTATCATGTCATCTACGTAGAGCTCTATCTCATGATGTATCATGTCATGAAACAAAGCTACCATGGCGCGTTCATAGGTTACCCTGGCATTCTTCAGTCCGAATGGCATCACTTTGTAGCAGAAAGTACCCCACTGTATGACAAAAGTAGTTTTCTCCATGTCCTCAGGTGCCATTTTGATCTGGTTATAGCCTGAGAATCCGTCCATGAAAGAAAATACTTTGTGCTGAGTTGTGTTGTCAACCAGGATGTCGATATACGGAAGTGGAAAGTCATCTTTAGGGTTGTCCCTGTTTAAGTCTCTGTAATCCACGCACATTCTCACTTTGCCGTCCTTCTTAGGCACGGGCACAATGTTAGCAACCCATTATGGATAGGAAGTAACAACCAGAAATCCAGCATTGAACTGCTTCATAACTTTTGCTTTGATCTTTTATGACATGTCAGGTATCATGCGGCATACCTTTTGTTTAACTGGTGGACAGTCTTCTCTTGTAGGAAGACGGTGTACCACAATGTCTGTATCGAGTCCCGGCATGTATTCGTATGACCAGGCAAAGATCTCAACATAATCATGCAGTAGCTGAATTAGGCGCTCCTAGACACTCGGCTCTAGATTGGCACCTATCTTGATTTCCTTTTTGTCATCCTCAGTTCCCAAGTTGATTGTGTCCAACTATTCCTCATGAGGCTGAATTGCTCTTTCCTCTTGTTGTAGAAGTCTGGCCAATTCCCCTGGCACCTCACAATCTTGCTCACCTTCGTATTCGGCTTGGTTGATCAGATCTTTAGAGTCATTGAAGGCTATAGCAGTATCATTACCCATGGGTTCCGGAATGGAAGGGTACCTGCATTTGTGAGTATGGGTGTGTGTAAGGGCATAGCCATCTTAAAACAACAAAATGTAAAAGAAAGACAATGAGCAAAAAGGTTTATATATGAAAAGCGTCCATGATTCATTAAAATGACATATGAAATGAAATAAGAACCCTTACAAATGGACCTATGTGCCTCGGGTAAGACACACGGTTGGAAAAGTACGAATTGTTTGTGAATTATTACAGTCCAACATAAATGGAAAAGATAAATTACTGATTTATGAATGTAATCGGAACAAAGTCTTTTGCTTCCCATTTGCACAATCCTCCGTCAATAGTAGGGAAAATCCAGTCTTCCAAGTTGCCCTCTTCTTCACCGTCCTCGAGCGCATTAACCCCTCGGTGGCTGATCTTCACAGGTGGCCCTTTGGCATAGGAGCGGCGCACAGCCTTCTGACCAGTCGAAGTAAATCCCAGGCCGAATTTGTCTGATTTGAAAGGAAAGTCTGGAAGCTGCCCCCAGATTGTGGATCCGCCTTCTTCCACCACTGCTCTAGCATCCTTTAAAGAAGACATCCAAGGCGGAGGCCTTGTGATCGGAGTTGAGGACACTACCTTGGTCACTTCTATCTCTTTAGAAACTTCTTCGAAGTGTTGGAAATGGGTCTCGATGAATTCTCCGTCCAATTCTACATAACAAAAAGAATTAAGATAACTGATCATGTATTCCTCTTCACCATGAACAATTATAATTTTCCCTTGGACAGGGTACTTGAGCTTTTGATGCAGGGTAGAAGTGACAGCTCCAGCATGGTGGATCCAAGGTCTTCCCAACAGGAAAGAGTAGGAAGTACGGATGTCCATCATGTAGAATGTTGAATTGAACGTCTGGGTTCCCACCTTGATCGGGATGTTCACCTCTCCATGGACCATCCTCTTAGAACCATCAAAGGCTCTGACAATGATGTTGCTGGGTTTCAGGGTTAGGCCTTCACAATCCAACCTATCCAAGGCTTTCTTCGGCAAGACGTTTAGAGACGACCCAGTGTCAACCAAAACATAAGCTAGGGTGGTTCCCCCACACTCCACCGAGACATGTAGCGCGTCATTATGTTTTCTCCCTTTAGAGGTTAAGTCTGCATCGGAAAACCCCAAGCCATTGTCAGCTGTTAAACTAGCCACGCACTCTTGGAATTGATCAGCGGAGGTTTCTTGTGGCATGTGGGCCGTCTTCAAAAACTTGATCAAAGCTTTAACATGTGCCTCAGAGCACAACAACAAGGCTAACATAGATATTTTGGAGGGGGTCTTCCCGAGTTGTTCAACAACATTATAATCACTTTTCTTAATAATCCTCAGAATCTCTTCCACCTCTTTCTGGGATGTTTCGGGAATGACTAATGACTGAGCCTTCGTCAAGACAAGCTCCTCTTGAACATTCTTTCCTTTTTTCTCAGCATCGGAAACAGGGATGGGAATTTTATTGTTATTGTCAGCGGGTACACTTGTAGGTACAATTACAGGGGTAATCTTCGGGATGGCCGTGGGTCCAAAGACTGCTGTTGGAGGAGAAATCTCTGGAGAAAAGATTCTCCCACTACGAGTAATTTTGCTTGTTCCAGCAATGTTACTGATGTCAGGACTATCTTCCTCAGAGCTTTCTTCTTCAATGGTCTGTTCAATCTGTTTGACACCATGGTAGTAGATTTCCCCACCATAGTTCCATGGTACCATTTTATCGGTTTTGTACGGGGTTGGCCCGAGAATTATTATCTTCAAAGGAGTAGTCATAGGAGCGGATGTAACCCTAACGGGTTTTTTAGGAACCCTGGAAGAATTGGCGTATATGGTTATTATTGAAACTTCAGGAACTGGAATGGGTGAGATCGGAGCTTTCTCAAACAAAATTTCCTTGTTATCAATCAATTGTTGGATTCCTTTCTTCAAAAGAGGACAGTCAAATGGAGAGGACAGGCAAGCAAGGCAATCATGGTCACAACCTGCGAACACCCTAGCCTTCACCAAATTCATCTTGATGGTTAGGAGAGGAGTTGACAGTTCATCCACAGCAGAAACAAACAGATCTTCTTCCACAATATTGGAATTGTGTCCATGCCTGGGCATCGGTGCAAAGATTACATTCCGCTTTTCAGGAGCTTAAAATTCAACTTCCTTTGTGTCAATCAGATCTTGTATCTTGTTCTTCAGGGCCCAACAGTTGTTCGTGTCGTGCCCTGGACTTTCTGAGTGGTACGCGCATCTGGGGTTGGGATGGTAATGTGGAGAGGTAGTGTTAGGGTTTTTAGGGGCCTCTTTTAGCATGTCCAGGTTCAACTTCAAGAGATGTGGTAAGACTTGAGCAGGAGTCATGTTTATCTTGGTGAATTGCCTTACAGGCCTTTCCATCCTTTGTTGGTTATTCCACGGCTGATCATTTCTCGACTAATTGTTTCTCGGTTGGTCTGATGCATATTTCTGAATCATAATGGCCCCTAAAGTTGGCCATCTTTCAACTCTTCCCTGATTCCTTTGGGCATAGACAACTGACACTTCTTTCTTTCCCGTGAAGGGATTTTTTGCAGCAGCAGAGGTAGATGCATCTTTCTGGATTTTCCCGCTTCTAATACCAGCTTCCACCCTTTCGCCAGTTAGAATCAACTTAGTAAAACCTGCAGAGGAGCTTCCAATCAGGTGATTAAAGAAAGGACTTGACAGAGTCCCCAAGAACATGTCAACTAGCTCTCTTTCAGACAATGGTGGTTGCACCCTTCCGGCTAAATCCCTCCATTTTTGGGCATAGTCTTTAAAGCCCTCATTGGTAGCCATAGCCATACTCTATAGCTGAGTATGGGTTGGCGCCAATTCGTTGTTGTATTGATACTGCTTATAGAATGCGGCCGCTAAGTCTTCCCAATTATGCACATCAGACCTCTCCAACTGGTAGAACCAATCCAGTTGCGTTCTCGAAAGACTGTCCTGGAAAAAGTGGACCCATAGGTCTTTGTTAGAAGAATGTGGTTGAATTTTCCTGACATAAGATCGTAGGTGCATCTTGGGACAAGAAAACCCATCGTACTTAGAAAACAGAGGTGCTTTAAATTTAGGACGGATTACAATTCCAGAAACCAGCCCTAACTCCTCAAAGTCCAGCCCAGGCACTCTCTGTATCTCCATGGCAGCTAGACGTTCTTCCAAGTTCTTGTATTTGTCATCGGTTGGAGGGTACTGCTGTTCAGAATAGTCCTTATCCTCTTCTTCTTCAGCTTCAGACTCAGATGGCACTGCAGTTCCTTTACCTTTTCCTCCCCCCTCTTCAGATGTTGATGGGAAATCCAAAGTCCGTCTGGCTTGTCCTTCAAACCTTCTGCCCAAGATAGCCACACCAGCTCTCTTCTTCTTATTTTTCTCTTTTTCCTTCTCTAGCAGATTTTTGAGCTCCTCCTGCCCCATAGCCAAGGTCAGAAGTAGCTGTTGAAATTGTGAATTCTGAGCTTGCAAATCTTTGACCGTTTGTTCAATATCCATCTTGTTGAAATAAATAGCAGAGAGATGAGGAAACTTGGTGTGAAGACCTGTTTATGCATATGATGAATGATATGTATTCATGTAATGCATTCAAGGATTCAGAAATTCAAATTTGTTTTAAAAAAGGAACACACGTCATATTAATAAGATAGAATTTGTTAGTACATCAATGCCCCATGGGCAACATAATACAAAATTCTAAGGTAAAAAGACGTTGCGCATCCTCTTTGGTGCAATGTAGGTATTAAGAGTCTGCTCTTCGTGAAGTTGACGAGTGAGTTCCAAAACCTTCTTCTCGCTTGTGTAGAATTGGGTTTCGAAAGTATCACGCTCTCCCTTGAGCTGTATCCAACTCCTTTGTAAATCTTCGAGTGATGTTGGCATGTCAGAATGTAGGAGGGTGTATGGAACCTCTCCTTCCATAACAGGCTCTATAATCACAGGGAGAATGGAGGGGTAAGGCATCATAAGACTTTGGGCGCGGGTTCGTACCCACTTGAGGTAAGGCTCAAGAGGGATGGAATTCTTGTGTCCCAAGGTCTTACTGTCCACCTTGTTGGGCATCCTCCAAGCTCGGATGAACCTTTGTCGGAGTCCTTGATTGTCGTTGTCGAAGTAGAAAACCAATCCTTGAATCAGCATGTCATGTGGGCCATCCCTTCGGGAATAAACAAACTGTCTCAGAGCCAAGCAGGGGTTGTAGGTGATGCCTCCCCTAATGCCTAGTAGAGGGACATTAGGGAATTCCCCATAACGGTCAATGATAATGATATTCTCTTTTGATCCAGAACACCAATGAATGTATGAATGGGTAAGAGTCATCAACCGTTGTGACCACCTCAAGCCTTGCTCATTCTTCAAAACTGATTGGGGAAGATGAGAAATAAACCATCTTGCCAGTAGAGGAGTGCAACACATGATAACACCTCTCTTCCTCATTGTACGAGTGTGAAAAGAGTAGAGGATATCCCCAAGCAATGTAGGCACCGAGTTGCGAGCCATAAAGATTTTGACAGCACTCACATCTATGAGTTGATCAGGGTTAGGGAACAAGACCATCCCATAGATGAGAAGAACTACAATCTCCTCAAAATCTTGTAAGTCCAAGGAATTCCGGCAGCTTTGGGCCTTCTCAAATAGAAACTTTGACGAGAAGCCTTTAACACCACTTCTAGTTTCCCAATGTGTTGTGACATCAGAGGAGTGCAAGTGTAAGGCTTGAGCAATCTCTTCTGGCTTTGGATCTATTTCCGTACCATTGAAGGGTAGTTGATTGAGAATAGGAATCCTCAAGAGTTGAGAAAATTCCTCTAAAGTAGGCACAAGTTGGTAGTCAGGAAATGTGAACCAATGATGCAAAGGGTCAAAGAACTAGAAGAGAACTTTCAGCATATCCTTCTCAGTGTTGGTAGTGACTAAGTTGAGAAGACGACCATACCTCTCGGTGAATGGAGAATTCTCAGGAATCCTTGAAGCTAGCTCCTTTAGTTGAGGAGGAATTCTTACAAGGTTGATTTGGACAGTTTTCCTGCGAAGTGAATCCATAACATACAAAACAAGAAAAAAGATGAACTTCCAAAAATCCTTGAAATGGTTAGTGGATTCATATGATGCTTCATGATGTCCATGATGTTATGCACAAGTATATATGTATAAACAAATCACACAAATTCCTAGTTTAGGCTTGCATGGGGTTTCATAGGTAAGTACCCTCTTGAAGTTTAGTTGGCTCAACCTGTCCTAGAAATAGTAATGGGTTCTAAGGAGCTCAATATCATTGGATTGTTTCCTTGTTCATTATTTCAATTCAGCCTCTTTACTGGCGACAGAAATATTCCAAGGAACCAACCCTCAATGAGTGTAGTATCGAGTATCTACCAACTTCGGACTGCACCAAAGCCGGTCATCTCACTACATCCTAAAAGGCTAAGTTGGTCAAGTAAAGGTTCTAAAAGTCCATTAGTGCTTCATGACATCACTCAGCGGCTACGTATTCTCTTTTATTGACTCAAAGGCTACCGGTACCCACAAATATGTCGCACTAATATAGCTATTACTTAGACCATGTCGGTATACCTCGCACAGTTTCCACAATGTATTGCTATTTACCTATGAATGTTTCCCAAATCCGGGTAGAGGATTCAAACCTAAACAATAGAACCAAAATGTAAAGCATACAAGTCAAGCAAGATAAGCATTTAAAGTTGATCTAAAACCCTAAGGTAACCCCACTTTTATACATGTCCCCAGCAGAGTCGCCAGTTCTGTGATGCGGTGGGAGAACTGACTTGAGGTTTTGCGTTTGTGTTTGCAAATGTTGTGGTTAGCAAGAGTCGCCACCAACTTTTCTTTTATCCAAAAGGAAAGGTAAAAAAGAACAGGAAAGACCTTTGAGATTGTTTTTGGGTTTGGGGGGTAGATTATGAAAAGGGAAGGTGCTAGCACCCTTTTCATCCATGGTTTTCCACGGGCTCTTAGTTACTTGTTTTAGATCACTTGCTTTACTTTTTCAATTGTTTGAAATGGTGCTTTGTGTGGTTTTGAAAGTATTTTGAAAATAGGACATCGTTTAGGAAATCTTTGTAATGATTCTTGTTTGTAAGAATGTATACAAAGATGTTTGTCTTTTGAAAAATGTTTCAATGTTTTGAAAGTTGTTTGGAAATTGTTTTGAAATGTGTGTGTGTGTTTGTTTGAAAATAGCAAGGATTATTTGAAAGAGATCAAGTAACTAGGAGTTATCTACCCTACTCAAAAGTCTTTCCTACACATTTTTATTCCTTTGATGTTGTTGACCTACTATTGTTTTAGTAGACAAACCTATCTTTGAATGTTAATCGGGATGGGCGTGGGTCATCGTATGACCATGATAACAATATTGCCAATTATCTTTAGCATTTTAAGGGACTAAGATCATTTGTTTTTAGGCAACCTTGTCTAGCGTCATCGAGGGACTATGATCTTTTTGTTTGTATTTATTTTGCTAAGATACCTAGCATGCATACCATGGCCATTTTGTTAAGGCAACCAAGTGGGTGAAACCATAGAGGTGCTTTATGTGCAAGGTGTTGCCATTTTTCATGCATTTTTGTCTTGTATTAGGTCATGCTATTTGTTTGATTTTGTCTTATCATACAAACCCTAGTTTTTACTAAACATGCATATAATACGATAAATTGCGTAAAGTAAATCTAAACTATTACAACAATATTATGGGAGAGGGGGATACAAGTTTTGAATGGGGATATTTGCACAAATTAAAACCCTAATTTACTATTACAACCCAATTGAATTTATTGTATAATTAATAAATAAACAATTATGAAATTCTAGCAGCAGATACTTAATGTCACAGTGAATGTTATGACACCATATCTGACACACTTCAAGACAGTAAATTTAAAAGCAGTAAAGAACACAGTCAATTGTTTACCTAGTTCAGTGTGTAACAACACCTACTCTAGGGGCTACCAAGCCAGGGAGGAAATTCACTATAAGAGATATTAATTCAGGAATAAACCAACCAGTTTATCTCCTTCACTTAAGACCTACCCAATGCAACTTCAATCTAAGTTCAACTTAAACCTGAGTTCCTACTCACTCCTCCTCAATCACAACAGTGATACTAAACAATTGATTAATGAAATTATGAAGACACTCTTCAGTACATACACTTGATTTTGCTTCATAACTTTAATCAAGTGACAATCACTCGTGCTTCAAAGCTTTGAGTGATACACAACCCTAACTTGACTTTGCTTCAAAGCTTTAATCAAGTGACACAAACACTCGTGCTTCAAAGCTTTGAGTGATACACAACCCTTACAATCAAATCCTAATCCAAATCACTTATCACAATGATAATTGCTTGGCTTACAGTAGTTACAACTATACAGTCCCTTATTGATCTTCTGTCAAAAAGTATTCTGCACCAATAATCTTCATGAGGAATATATAGGCAGGCTATTCTTAAGTTAGGGCTTCCACAAAAATAACTAGGGTTAATTCCTGTTATCCTCAAGACTTGGTCTTAGGCTTTCATCAACCAGATTAGGGTTAAGCAAGGTTAACCTAATGTACACGTGAGCATCTGATATGGACTGTATACAACAACATACCAGATTCCTGAAAAATCTCAGGAATAACAAATCTACACAAATGTTAGATCAGTACAGGATGTCTTAACATTGGTTATGACAACTAGAATCATGTTCACTGATTTTGGTAGAATGCAATATGATCATTGCTTAATGATCATGCTCATCACTCATATTGAGTAGCTCCTGTATGACATTCTTTTTCTGCAGAATGTACCTTTATCCCAGAATGTTATGACATCAGTCATGACATTCACAAATTTGGTTTTACCAAAAAAAATGCCAACAAACAAACACTTACAAATATCTAAAACCCCTAAACAATCAGAGATTAGAAAGCAGCAGAGTTTTTTACTAACAACTACCAATATCTAATTCTACCAAAATTATCATAATTTCTTCTCCCCCTTTTTAGCCATAAAGAGGCCAAAAATACTTGTACTTTTAAGTTATACAGTCATCCAAAAGGAATAAAAAACACAGAAATAATAAAAAGTCATTTGGCAGCAACAGGTTCCAGCAGCAAACTTTTCAACAACACTGATCTTCAGGCACTGTCATCTTCCGAGGTAGCACTATCTTCAGCATTATGCTGGTCTTCCCTTCTTTGTCCTTCATTCTCCTCCTGTTCTAGTCTAGCAATCAGGTCCTCAAGAGTCCTTTTTCTTGTATCAAGCTCTTTGCAGGTTTCTTTTAGCAGAGCTATAACATCAGTTTTCTTGGAATGAGATTTGACAGTTGATGTCTCAGCAGATGTCATAACAATGTCAGGGACATGTGTTCCCTGAAACAGCTTATAGTGCAAACCAAGAGCAGGGGATCTTTTGCATACAGAGTTTTTTCAACTATAATATTAGGATATTGAGCAATGATTATACCACACAGGAGAGAAGGAAAAACAATAGGGCTTTTAATAGCACAACTTCCAGCATGTTTCAATGTTTGATCAAAGATGTACTTGCCATAATCAAAGTTTATCCTAGTTCCAACAGCATAGATAAATCTTCCCAAACTTGTGGAGATGGTGGATTTATGGTTGGTGGGAACCCAGTTAGCTGCACCAATTTTGTGCAGTATGGCGAACTTCATGCTCAGCTTGCTTGCATTTAGCTTCCCTTTCAAGGGCCAGCTCTTGACTTGCTTTGCAGTGATGGTTTGACAAACTTGGTTGTCAGTAACTTCAAGCTCAGGACAAGCATCATCAGGTCTTCCTAGGAATTTGTTTATTTCAGAAGGAGAGAAATTTACCTTCCTTCCTCTCACATACACACTTTTAAAATTAGCTGACTTTCCATCAGCACAACCATCAGATAAATTTACTATGAATTCTTTGACAAGAATCTCATAGCAGTTGGTAAACTTTACCACAGTTTTTATTAGACCAGCAGTCTTGATTAGATCCATGATTTCCTTACATTCAATAGCACTGTTGTTCAACTCTCTCTCCAAAGCAATCCTTTTCAGAAATACATACTTCCACCTGTTTGCATTTTCTGGATGGTGAAAGGAGATGTCGTCAATGGAAACTTCAGGGACTTTAGGAATTTTGCTCGAAGAGAGTTTCTTCCTGAGAGGAATGTCTGGAACATTTCTCTCAACGTCAATCTCAAATTCTGATTTCTCATCAGATTCAGAGGGTTCAGGGTCCTTCCTTTTCTTGGCTATTGGTTGTCTCAAAGGTTTTGACAGACTACCAACAGGTATTCTAGTTTTCACCTTCCCCTTCCCTTTTGACAATCCAGCTTTTCGATCCTTCTCAGCTTCTACTCTAGTCTTGATCTCAGACCTGGTTTCTTATGAACAACTTCAGTAGCCTTCTCTTTGGATGGGCTTTTGGCAGCATCCTGCTTTTCTTTTCTGCTCATCATCCTTCTAGCTATGCTAGGGTTGATATTAGCAATTAAATCATTGTCAGAGTATTCTTCATCAACATCAATAACCGGGGGTTCAATAGCCTTGTCAGTAGGGTTCTGGTGATCATCATGTTTTTCTAGAGATTTCCTAATGTTGTCATCAGGTGTCTCAACATTCTGAGTGACATTTGGATCCATTTCTACATTAGGACTAGCAGTTTCTTGGTTCAAAGGTATAGAAATGCCAGGTACAGAGTGATTCTCATTTAGAATCCTAGTGGCTAGTCTAGCAATAGCTTGATGAACATAAGTAGAACCTTCCCTATTTGCTATTTTTGGAGGAACAGAAGATGATGGTTGAGAAGATTTACCAGATGGAGAGGCTTGTGATCTTCTTGCGTGTCTAGTTCGCAGCTTCTTGACCTTAGTGGGATCAACTTCCAGTTCACGAAGAGGAATTATCTCAAGAACATCAGTATCCATGCAGTTTGTGATTTCCCTAGGTTCGCTGTCAGAGGATGCGGAAGAAGCAGTCGCCTTTGAAGAGGATGATGACATGGATTGTTGAGACATTTTGAGTGATTTAGAAAACAAGTAACAGCGAGAATGGAATCTTCGTTTGAGAGAATGGAGATTGTTGCAGAGATGCGAGAGGAGGTAGAAATATGATTGTCCATTCAACTTCTTAAAATTTTGGAAAGAAATAGGGAAACAAATGATTAGCCCAATCAGAATAGACTTAACTAAAATATCTCCATCATCCCTTGTTTTAAGCAAAATTAATTGCTACATCTCTTCATATTGGAAAATACCCAGCTTGCCCCTCAAATTTTCAAATTGACTAGCATCAAGTGCCTTGGTAAAAATGTCAGCCAGTTGTAGTTCAGTGGCAACATGTTCCAGTTTAATCACCTTTTCTTCCACAAGATCTCTGATGAAGTGATGTCTAATGTCAATATGCTTGGTCCTACTGTGCTGTATAGGATTCTTGGAAATGTTGATAGTACTCAGATTGTCACAGTATAATGTCATGACATCTTGTGTGACATTATACTCAGTAAGCATCTCTTTCATCCAGATCATTTGAGAACAGCTGCTACCAGCTGCTATGTATTCAGCTTCAGCAGTAGATAGATACACACAGTTCTGTTTCTTGCTAAACCAAGAGACAAGATTATTTCCCAAAAAGAAGCATCCTCCAGAGGTGCTCTTTCTATCATCAGCACTTCCAGCCCAATCAGCATCACAGTAACCAGACAGAATTGGTTCACATCCATGAGAGTACAACAAGCCATAGTTGTAAGTTCCACTCACATACTTCAGAATTCTTTTCACTTGGTTGATGTGACTTACTTTGGGTTCAGCCTGGTATCTTGCACATACTCCAACTGCAAAAGCAATGTCAGGTCTGCTGGCTGTTAAGTATAACAGACTTCCTATCATGCTTCTGTACAAGCTTTGATCCACATTAGCCCCACTTGAGTCTTTGGACAGCTTTAAATGAGTAGGTGCAGGAGTCCTTTTATGACTGGCATTCTCCATTCTAAACTTCTTGACAATATTCTTTGCATACTCGCTTTGAGACAGAAAAATTGAGTCTTCCATCTGTGTGACTTGTAGTCCAAGAAAGTAGGTCAATTCTCCCATGAGGCTCATTTCAAATTCAGCTTGCATTTGGTCACCAAAATGTTAAACCATTTTATCTGACATTCCTCCAAACACTATGTCATCAACATAAATTTGAGCTACCATTATCTTTCCTCCTTCATTTTTGACAAAAAGGGTTTTATCCAAGCCTCATTTCCTGTATCCTTTGTCAATGAGGAATTTTGTCAATCTGTCATACCAGGCTCTAGGAGCTTGTTTCAGGCCATATAGAGCTTTCCTCAATTTGTAGACATGATCAGGACAATTTGGATCCACAAATCCTTTAGGCTGTTCCACATATACTTCCTCATGCAAGTACCCATTTAAGAAGGCACTCTTTACATCCATCTGAAATAGCTTAAACTTAAGGAGACAAGCAACTCCCAAAAGAAGTCTGATTGACTCCAGTCTGGCTACAGGAGCAAAAGTTTCATCAAAATCAACCCCTTCAACTTGAGTGTAGCCTTGAGCAACAAGCCTTGCCTTATTCCTGGTGACAACTCCTTCAGCATCTGATTTGTTCTTGTAGATCCATTTTGTGCCAATAATGTTTGTTCCTTCTGGTCTAGGAACTAACTCCCATACTTCATGTTGCTTGAATTGGTTCAATTCATCTTGCATTGCTCCAATCCAGTATTCATCATTCAAAGCCTCTTTAACATTTTTTGGTTCAATCTTAGAGACAAAGCAAGAGTTTGAGATAATTTCTCTAGATCTTGTAATGACTCCACTGTTTGGGTCTCCTATGATGAGTTCCTTAGGATGATCTTTCTGAATTCTGATGGAAGGATCTTTGTTAGCTTCCTTTGATTCAGATTCTGATGAAGTAGTTTTAGGTACATCATCCCTTTTAGACACTTGAGTTGAAGTCTCAAAGAATGTCTCAACATCATATGGGACATCGGTTTCCTCATGATAATCATCAACTATGACATTTATAGATTCCATCATAGCTTTGGTCCTGGAATTGAATACCCTATATGCTCTGCTGTTGGTAGAGTATCCTAGGAATATTCCTTCATCACTTTTAGGATCCATCTTTCTTCTTTGTTCACGATCTATCAGAATATAGCATTTGCTTCCAAAGACATGGAAGTACTTTACTGTAGGCTTTCTTCCTTTCCATAGTTCATAAATGGTGGATGATGTTCCTTTTCTCAAGGTGACCCTGTTATGGACATAACGGGCTATATTCATAGCTTCAGCCCAAAAATGAATAGGAAGTCCTTTGGCATGTATCATTGCTCTGACAGATTCCTGTATAGTCCTGTTTTTCCTTTCCACAATTCCATTTTGTTGAGGGGTTATGGGTGAAGAGAATTCATGATTGATTCCTTCTGAGGAACAGAACTCATCAAACTTACTGTTTTCAAACTCCTTGCCATGATCACTTCTGATTCTGACAATGCATCCTTCTTTTTCTCTTTGAATTCTTTTGTACAGTTCCTTAAATACATCAAATACATCAGACTTTTCCCTAATGAAGTTAATCCAGGTGAATCTGGAAAAATCATCCACAACAACATACACATATCTCTTTCCTCCAAGACTTTCCACCTGCATTGGACCCATCGGATCCATATGTAGGAGTTCTAGCACCTTTGAGGTGGTCAGATGTCTTGTCTTTGGATGTGACATTCTAGTTTTCTTTCCAACCAGACATTCACCATAGACTCTCCCTTCATCAATTTGAAGTCTTGGAATCCCTATGACTGCCTCCATGGATATAATCTTTTTCATCCCTCTTAGATGTAAATGACCAAGTTTTTGGTGCCACAGTTTCACTTCCTTTTTTTCTTTGGCTATAGAGAACACAGAAGAATAATTAGTGTTCTCAGACTCCCATAAGTAACAGTTGTCTTTTGATCTGACTCCTCTCATTACAAATTCTTGTTTTTTATTTGTTATAAGACATTCAGACTTGGTGAAGTTGACCATGAATCCTAGATCACATAATTGACTGATACTTATGAGATTAGCAGTCAAGCCTTTTACCATCAGTACTTTATTTAGGTTTGGAACTCCTGGGCAGTCCAAGTTTCCAACTCCTTTGATTTCTCCTCTAGCACCATCTCCAAAAGTTACATAACTAGTAGTATGAGGTTTAACGTTATTCAAAAGATTCTTGATTCCAGTCATGTGTTTAGAGCATCCATTGTCAAAGTACCAGTCTTCCTTTGCAGAGACTCTAAGGGAGGTATGAGCTATCAGGGATGTAGACTTTTTCTTCCACTGTTGAGTATATGGTGCCTTGTTAGACTTAGGTTTGACAGCTGGGATCTGATTAGGATATCCATACAATCTAAAGCAGAATGGCTTTATGTGACCAAACCTTCCACAATGATGACATCTCCATCTTTGATACTTTTTCTTCATATTTCTCTGTTCTCGATGTTGAGTGCTATGTTGTGACATCTGCTTTGACATTTTTTTATCATGTATGATCTTATTCTTTTCTACAGTAGATTTCTTTGCTGCCACAAATCCTAGACCAGACTTGTTTCCCACATTTTGTCCAGCCTGAAGGATTTCTTCTAATTTGTCAGTTCCATTTGTCAGCATCTTGACAGACTTGGTCATCTGATCAAGTTTTGAGTTTAGCACTTGAACTTCACCTTCGAGATGACTTATAGTATCAGTGTCTGCCTTCTTCTCAGCCTCCAACTTTACTATGAGTTTTTTTTTGTCTCTCATTTTGCTGACAGACTTCAGCACTTCTGATACATAGCTTCTTGTAGGAGTCAACCAGTTCTTCAAATGTCACTTCCTCATCACTAGAGTCACTATCAGAGTTACAAATACCAGCTAGTGCAGTAACTAGTTTGGTAGATTCTTCTTCAGAATTACTTTCTGAGTCACAATCAGACCAAGTAATAGACATTCCTTTCTTTTGTTTCTTAAGAAAGGTAGGACATTCAGCTCGAATGTGCCCATATCCTTCACATCCATGGCATTGGATTCCTTTTCTTTGATTTCCCTTTTCTTCAGACTTTGGTCTTCTGCTGGAGTCATAAGATCTGTTAATGTCAGAGGGAGTGTTCTTAACATTTGACCTTGACTTTGGGTCCATTCTCTTGATGAGTTTGTTGAACTGCCTTCCAAGCATGGCTATAGCTTCTGAAATATTCTCTTCATCATCCTCCTTGTTTTCATCTTCAGTATTAGATACTAGTGTTATGCTCTTGTTTTTTTTGTCAACATTGTCACTGATTCCCATCTCAAAAGTCTGAAGTGACCCAATGAGTACATCAACCTTCAAGTTGCAGATATCCTGAGCTTCCTCTATAGCAGTCACCTTCATTGCAAATCTTTTAGGCAAGGATCTGAGAATCTTTCTCACCAGCTTTTCTTCTGACATCTTTTCTCCCAATGCTCCTGAGGTGTTGGCAATTTCCAAGATATTCATGTGAAACTCATGAATGGTCTCATCTTCCATCATCCTTAGGTTCTCAAATTTGGTAGTTAGCATCTGAAGCCTTGACATTTTTACTTTGGATGTACCCTCATGGGTAGTTTTGAGAGTGTCCCAAACATCCTTGGCCAGTTCACATTGATGTACTAATCTGAATATGTTTCTATCAATTCCTTAGGCATTTAATGCTTTGGAGTTACCCAGGGCTAACTCATCTTATTCTTTGCTCCATTCTTCCTCAGGTTTCAGACTGGTTGTCCCATCTTTCCCAGTTATGGTGGGATGGTTCCATCCTTTGTCAGCTGCTCTCCAAGCCTTTTTGTCTAGTGATTTTAAGAAGGCAATCATACGAGGTTTCCAGTAGTCATAATTTGATCCATCCAGAATGGGTGGTCTGTTCCCAAATCCTCCTTCTTTGTCCATAGCGCCAGAAAATAATATCCCTAGATCTCACCCAGTAAGACAGGCAGGGTGCTTGCTCTGATGCCAATTGAAATTCTGGCAGAAGATACTTAATGTCACAGTGAATGTTATGACACCGTATCTGACAACTTCAACACAGTAAATTTAAAAGCAGTAAAGAACACAGTCAATTGTTTACCCAGTTCAGTGTGTAATAACACCTTCCCTGGCGGCTACCAAGCCAGGGAGGAAATTCACTATAAGAGATATTAATTCAGGAATAAACCAACCAGTTTATCTCCTTCACTTAAGACCTACCCAATGCAACTTCAATCTAAGTTCAACTTAAACCTGAGTTCCTACTCACTCCCCCTCAATCACAGCAGTGATACTAAACAATTGATTAATGAAATTATGAAGACACTCTTCAGTACTTACACTTGATTTTGCTTCACAGCTTTAATTAAGTGACAATCACTCGTGCTTCAAAGCTTTGAGTGATACACAACCCTAACTTGACTTTGCTTCAAAGCTTTAATCAAGTGACACAAACACTCGTGCTTCAAAGCTTTGAGTGATACACAACCCTTACAATTAAATCCTACTCCAAATCACTTATCACAATGATAATTGCTTGGCTCACAGTAGTTACAACTATACAGTCCCTTATTGATCTTCTGTCAAAAAGTATTCTGCACCAATAATCTTCATGAGGAATAATAGGCAGGCTATTCTTCAGTTAGGGCTTCCACAAAAATAACTAGGGTTAATTCCTGTTATCCTCAAGACTTGGTCTTAGGCTTTCATCAACCAGATTAGGGTTAAGCAAGGTTAACCTAATGTCCACGTGAGCATCTGATCTGGACTGTATACAACAACATACCAGATTCTTGAAAAATCTCAGGAATAACAAATCTGCACAAATGTTAGATCAGTACAGGATGTCTTAACATTGGTTATGACAACAAGAATCATGTTCACTGATTTTGGTAGAATGCAATATGATCATTGCTTAATGATCATGCTCATCACTCATATTGAGTAGCTCGTGTATGACATTCTTTTTCTGCAAAATGTACCTTTATCCCAGAATGTTATGACATCAGTCATGACATTCACAAATCTGGTTTTACCAAAAAAATGCCAACAAACAAACACTTACAAACTCCCCCTTTGGCAAATTTTTGGCTAAAACCCTAAACAATCAGAGATTAGAAAGCAGTAGAATTTTTTACTAACAACTACCAATATCTAATTCTACCAAAATTATCATAATTTCTTCTCCCCCTTTTTAGCCATAAAGAGGCCAAAAATACTTGTACTTTTAAGTTATACAGTCATCCAAAAGGAATAAAAAAAACACAAAAATAATAAAAAGTCATTTGGCAGCAACAGGTTCCAGCAACAAACTTTTAAACAACACTGATCTTCAGGCACTGTCATCTTCCGAGGTACCATTCTGCCCTTTTGATGATTTGATCAAATTTATTGAGGATTTATGGTCCAAACTTGATCAAATGGTACATAGGAGCCTAGAATGTTGTTGTGGATCAAAAATTATGAAGTTTTACTGTAAATTGGCCATGGTTGACTTTTTCCCCAATACAGCTGATTTTCAGGTCAATTGTCCAATTGACTAGGCAAAAATGTGATTCAAGGCTTGAAACTTGGTATGAACAATCTTAGGAGTCCAAGATGGTATATGAAAGTCACATGAAGCATTCGTGGTCCAAAAATCCTTGTGCAAACTCAAACCCTAATTTCAGGTCATCAGTGCAAGGTGAGGTCTTGAGCTGAGCAAACCTTAATCCTGTCTTGAGTCCAAGAGTTCTTGTGAGGAAAATCTTGATAAAATGAGAGGGAAAATTTTGGGGTACAACAACGTGTGTTTCTTTTTGTTTGAAACAAATTTGAATTTCTAAATCCTTAAAAGCATTGCATGAATACATATCATTCATCATAAACATAAACAGGTCTTTGCAACAAGTTTCCTCATCTCTCTACTGTTTATTTCAGTAAGATGGATCTCGAACAAACGGTCAAAGATCTGCAAGCTCAGAACACGCAATTTCAACAGTTACTCATGACCTTAGCCAAGGGGCAAGAGGAGCTGGAGACTCTGCTAGAAAAAGAGAAAAAGAAGAAGAAGCCAGCTGGTGTGGTAATCATGGGCAGAAGGTTTCAGGGACAAGCCAGAAAGACCTTAGATTTTCCAACAACATCTGATGAAGGGGAAAGAAAAGGAAAAGAAACGGCAGTACCATCAGATTCTGAAGAAGAAGAGGAAGAGGAGGACCACTTTGAACAACAATACCCTCTGGCTGATGACAAGTACAAACACCTTGAAGAGCGACTAAGCGCTATGGAAATCCAGAGAGTACCAGGTGTTGTACCCCAAAATTTTCCCTCCCATATTCTTCAAGATTTGCAAAGAGCATGCTTCAAAATCTCCCAAGGGTTGCACAGTCCAATGGCCTCCTAACAGTCAAAAACTAGGGTTTTGGTTCTGGCAAAGAAATTGAAGCTTCCAAGGGTCCAAACAAGCCCCATATGCCCATAAACATTGTCAAGCATCCTTATGCCAAGTTTCAAGACTTACAACAAAAAGATTGAAAAAGATTATATGGAAAATCAAGGATCCAAATCATCAATGCAAAGGTTTTTGGACTTGTCTTGTAAACCTAATTCACTCCACATATAAACAGAAACAAAAACCTAATCATGAGGACAAGCAAGCTGCGCTCAGAACCAAGAACACAAACTTGGATTTTTCTTAAAAAAGCTCAAAACTGAAAACATAGTTGCAGTGTCTTTCAAGGCCTAAAAAGTATTCCAAAGGCTTGCTGGGACCTTTTGGGACATGCCTCAATCCTTTTCCACTCTCCATACACAAAGAACTGGTAGAAACACGTTACCCTGTTCATAACTTTTTACATATTCGTGTTTTCATTTTCATGCCATATTAATGCCTTTTAATGTATGATTTATGCTAACATGATCATTCCAAAGCTAATGGTACCATTCAATTGAAGAATGGTTACCTGTATCAAAAATCACCATTGACGATTGTTAGGGTTTCAGGAACCTTGAATTGGGGTTTCATGCATAAGGAAAAATTGGCCGTCCTAACCTACACCATTGAAATCAGAAGCTCCAGACGAATCTAACCATACCATCGCGCCCTTTTTCTTTTTCGTTATAACCTAATCGCTATTTTTCCTGGCCTTGTTTAGTGGGGGTTTAAAACCCCGTTACTTGTCTGATATTTTTGCAGAAAGAAGAAGATGACGTTGGCGTGTCCTCATATGACTGGAGCATTCAAATCTTCGCGCTAATTTTTTTGTTTTACATCAATAGCATTTATTTTCATATGTATTGATCAGGTTCCACTAGTTTATCAAACAAACGCGTTTGGCTGGTTGGTGAGTGATGTGTCCTTCAAGCATTGGGACCTGGGTTCGATCCCCAGGTCCCTCACCTCCTCAATATTATTTTTCTTCATATGTTTCCATGCAGTGCCTCACCTGAAGTCCATGATACACGCACATGTGCTTGCCTGCCAAGTGGCCAGGGGTCCCAATCCAGGGGTCAGAACTTGCAGATCCACCATACGCATCAGTCAAACGTTCCTCACATGATCACTAAAAGTCAAATAGGCCTGGAGCTATTGGGCCAAAATTGCTTGCAAACACCTCCAAATTGGGGCAGAACCCCCCTCTTGTTTATATTTCTTTCTCTTTTCTTTTTCTTTTTTTTTTATTTTGTTTTAATTTAATTGTTTTCTTTTAATCCATCAAAATAATTTTTACAATATAAAAATACAAAAAAATCAGAAAATTCCAAAATAAAATATATTTATTTATTTAATGCATTAATGTTTTTGTAAATAAAATTCTAATAATCAATTAGTTTTAAATTAGGGTTTTAACTTTAACATTTTTTTTCTTAAATAAATTAAAACACATAAAAATTAGGTTTTGTAGCATTTTACTTTTTTTTTCCAAAATAATTAAATTACCTCATCATCATTATTATTAATTCTTAATTAATTTGTAAATAAATTTGTCATTAAATAATTAGGTTAAATTAGGTCAAACTTAAACATTTTTCTTTAATAAATTAAAAACAATTTAGAACTAGGGTTTTATTTAACTTTTAAATTTCAATTAATTCTCTTTAATTCCATAAATACAAAAACTCCAAAAAAATAAGTTCTTTCTTCTATTTAATTTAATTAATTTATAATTTCGATTTAATTCCTTTAAAGGGTCCAACGCCCTCGCACTCGATTCTAATTTCTTTTCGCATTTATTTTTACTTTATGGACATAATGTATTTGCCCCAAGGCCTTGTAATTGATAATTAGGACATTTACTTTTCCGCATTTTATTTATTTAAATCGGGTTTTGGTTTAATTTGGTGATGTAGACCCGCGCCTTGTAATAGCGTAGGACCTTTATTTTCCGCATTTTAATTCCCGCACCTTTTAACTGTTAATAATCACATGAAAGAATGTATGCCCAAATAAAAACAAAGTGTAGATCACCAATGCATGACAAGATAAACATAATTGAAAATGACACACAATTCATACACCACTCTTAGGGTACGCCTCACTGTTGCCTTGCCCCTCGAAACGTGGTCGTCGAGTAGAGGACGTTTTAGTAAGTCCTCATGTCCTTGAACATGGCATGGGGGTAGCTTCTAAGGTGTCCTCCTATTGCTCTGGTGACCACACTGTCCCTAATCCTCGAATTGACCCGAACACCTCCAATGGTGGTGCTACCTACCTCTCAATGGTGGGATGGCACTACCTTAAGGACATTTACACAGACTAATTCCTTAGGGTAGGTAGATGACTCGTAGATACTTGCTCTAATTCAAAATAAATCAAAAACTTCTTTTCACACCGACACATTGCAAAAAGCTTTCAAAAACAACTTTTCAAACACTCTTGAGGACTGATACAAGAGTCGATCTGAAACTTTCAAAGAAACTTTTTCAAACCCACTCACCTTGAAAAGCAAACAAACATTTTGAAAACACAAATGAGCAAGTATCTAAGAGCCCATGGATAACCATGGATAGAAAGGGTGCTAACACCTTCCCTTTCTATAAATCTACCTCCCGAACCGAGAACAAATCTCAATAAGGAATTTTTCTGTGCTTTTGTCCTTTCCATGTTGGAGAAAATAAAAGACAGTGGCGACTCTTGCTTCCGCGACATTTCGCGAACCAGCTTTAAACAGTCAGTTCCAGATCCACCGATCACATAACTGGCGACTCTGCTGGGGATTCTTTTAAAGTGAGGTGTACCTTAGGACTAAGATCACTGTGTTTTCAATTGCTTTGACTTGTTTGCTTTAAATCGTGGGACTGTCTTGGGAGTTCTATAGATCCTAACCCGGATCTGGGGATACCTTCTTAGAAAGTAGCAACAAGGCTGTGAGGGAACTGTGCGGGGTATACCGACATGGTTGAAACAGTCTGCTATGTTGATGTGGCACTTTGTTGTGTACCGGTAACCCTTGAGTTCAGTCAAGGAGAGTACGGGGCCTCCATGTGGTGTCATGAAGCACCAACTGACCTTAGGAACCTTAATTGAACTATCTTGGCCTCTTTAGGGTAGTGAGATAACTGACTTTGGTGTAGTCCGAGGTTGGTTGATACTCGATACTACACTCAATTGAGGGTTGCTTTCCTGGAATATTTCGGTCGCCAGTTCAGTGGCTAAATCGAAACGATGAACAATGAAAGCAATCCAATGATATTGGGACCCTTAGAAACCGATTACTTTGATAGGACAGGTTTGAGCCCACCAACTTCAAGAGGGTAATACCCAGACCCCATGCAGGCCTAAACTTTAAGGGCTTGTCTCGTGTGACTTGTGTGCCTTATCATGTTTGCCTTTGTAAATATCTGTGGTGTGTTTAATCATAGCATCATGACATCATACAGCATCACATGCATTGACTAACCATTTCAGGGGTTCGAATCTTCATCTTTGTTCTTGTTTTGTAGGACATGGAAACTGTTCGCAGGAAGACAATTCAGATTAGCCTTGTAAGGATCCCTCCTCAGCTTAAGGAGCTTATATCCAGGATTCCCGAGAGCTCTTCATTCAGTGAAAGACATGGAAGACTCATCAGCTTGGTCAACACCAACATTGAGGAAGATATGATAAAGGTCCTATTCCAGTTCTTTGACCCTCTGCATCACTGTTTCACTTTCCTGGATCATCAACTGGTACCTACATTGGAAGAGTTCTCCCGGCTTCTGAAGATCCCTATCCTTGATCAACTACCCTACAACGGTACGGAAAAGGAACCCAAGCTTGAAGAGATTGCTAAAGCCTTACACCTACAATCATCTGACCTCAAGGGACATTGGGAAGTTAGAAGTGGCATCAAAGGGTTCTTAGCCAGGTTTCTGTTTGAAAAGGCCCAGGAATGTTGGAACTCCCTTGACTTACAAGCTTTTGAAGAAGTTGTGGCCCTCCTTGTCTATGGTTTGGTGTTGTTCCCTAACCCAGATCAGCTTATAGATATCAGTGCTGTCCAGATCTTCATGTCCAGGAATCCTATACCTACGTTGCTGGGGGACATCCTTCACTCATGTTACACTCGAACCATGAGAAAAAGAGGTGTTCTTATGTGCTATACTCCTCTCCTGGGAAGGTGGTTTATTTCGCACCTTCCACAATCAGTTTTGAAGAACGAGCGGGGTTTGAGATGGTCACAACGATTGATGACCCTTACACATGCTGATATACATTGGTGCTCTCGGTCCAGAGAAGATGTCACTATCATTGATCGTTGTGGGGAGTATCCTAATGTTCCTTTACTTGGAATCAGAGGAGGTATTACTTACAACCCGTGCCTGGCTTGGAGACAATTTGGTTATGCTCGGAGGGATGGCCCTCATGACATGTTAATTCCTGACATAGTTTTTGATTTCGACAACGATGCACAAGGACTTCGCCAGAGATTTATCAGAGCTTGGAGGATGCCAAGTAGGATAGACAACAAGACCTTGGGGCACAAGAATTCCATCCCATTGGAACCTTATCTCAAGTGGGTATGAGCCCACTCCCAGAAGTTAATAATGCCTTATCCTCATGTGCTCCCTGTGATCAAAGAGCCGGTATTGGAAGGAGAGGTGTCCTACACCATTCAACATCCTGACATGCCCACGTCCTGGGAAGAGATGCAGAAGAGCTGGATCCAGCTTAAGGAAGAACAAAATTCTCTTGAGACCAGTCTACATGCTAGTGAAAAGAAGGTCTTGGAGCTCACCCGCCTATTGCACGAGGAGAGGAATCTCAACACCTACATAGCTCCAAAGAGGATGCGTAGTGTCTTTTGGGATTGATTTGCTTTGTAATATGTGCCCATGAGGCTTTGATGTACTGAACAATTATTTCATTAATGATAATGTGTGTTCCTTTTTGTCTACAACAAAATTTGAAATTTCGAACCCTTGAATGCATTGCATAAACACGTATCATTCATCATGTGCATAGCAGGTACTCTTCTTTTCAGGTTGCTTACTATTCTTCGCTGTTTATTTCGGCATCATGAACCCTGAATCATCAACCGAGATGTCTATCAAGGCCCTTCAGGCGCAGAACGCACAATTTCAAGAGCTGATCATGGGTTTGGCTCAAGGCCAAGAAGAGCTGAAGGCTTTGCTCCTGAAGAAGGAGAAGAAGAAGAAGAGAATTGTTCTTTTCAACTTGGGCTGGAGGTTTGGTAATACTCTGCAGAATGAGGAAGCTGGTTCTTCTGTAGGCAAAGACAGTCCCCAGGGGGGAAAGGCTCCAAGTCCAGTAGTCTCTGACAACGAGACTGATTTTAATGAGGAACAATATCCTTCTGCTAAAGACCGGTACAAGCAGTTGGAAGACAGACTGAACGCTATGGAGATCCAACAAGTGCCTGGGCTGGAATTCAGAGACTTGGGCTTATCTACTGGTGTGATCATTCCTCACAAGTTTAAGGCACCATCTTTCACCAAGTATGACGGGGCGTCTTGCCCCAAGCTACACCTCAGATCTTATGTGCGGAAGATTCAACCGTACACAGTGGATAAGAACTTGTGGATCCACTTCTTCCAGGAGAGTCTTTCAGGGACTCATCTCGAATGGTTCTATCAGCTGGATGGGACCAAACTTCGTAACTGGGAGGAGTTGGCTACTGCTTTTTACAAGCAGTATCAATATAATGCCGACCTTGCTCCTACACGTACCCAACTCCAGGGTATGTCGCTAGGATCAAGCGAAGGTTTTAAAGAGTATGCACAAAAGTGGAGGGACCTGGCTGGCAGGGTGCAACCTCCGTTAACTGACCGTGAGCTGGTAGATATGTTCTTGAGGACCCTATCCGGGCTGTTCTTTAATCATCTTATTGGAAACTCATCTGCAGGGTTCACTGACCTTATTCTGACTGGGGAAAGGATAGAGGCTGGAATGAAGTTCGGAAAGATTCAGAAAGGTGCGTCTTCGAGTTCTGAGAAGAAGCCTTTTAAGAAGGAGGCCAGTGCCGTGTATGGGCCTAAAAGGCAAGATAAACCAGAGCGCCGCCAATCTGTCAATGCGGTGATGATTGCTAAACCTGCTGCCGCTCCTCGGCAAACCAATCCACCCAGGGCTGAAAGACCCAGAAGAGAGTTTACCCGGCTGAGTATGACCTTGTCACAAATCTTACCGCAGTTGCTATCCACCAATTTGGTGACTGTCAGGGAGGCCCCAAAGGTTGTGAATACTGCCTCTCCCAAGTATAATCCAAATGCCCGCTGTGCTTATCACTCCGATAGCCCGGGGCATTCTACTGACGATTGCTGGGCCTTAAGGAACAAGGTGCAGGACCTTATTGATGCCAAGGAGGTACATTTTGAGGCACCTGAGAAACCCAATGTAGTGACAGCTCCCCTGCCTGCTCATGGAGTGAATGCTATTGGGGATGAAGATGAAGTGGAAGAATCAGAGTTCGATAGCTGGATTTATCCGACGACCGACAATGGACCTAGCAATTGGATTGCAAAAGACAACCTACCTGTTACTTTTGTTACGCAGTAATAAACTCCTTTGTTTTTGTTATTTGTAATAAACAATGAATTAAAACTCTATGGCCCGGTGTCTTACCCGGGGCACCGTGGCTTCGTTTGTGAGGGCATATTAATTGTCATTTCATATATCATGAATAAAGACCTTGGACGTTTTCTCGCATTTCAAATCTTATGCTCCTTTTCTTTATTCCCTTTATTTATATATTGCAAAACAACTGTATTTACACACACTCACTCATACAGGTTTCAATCCACTCTGGATCTCACTGGTAACGACTCTACTACTGCCAGTTATGACTTCGAAAATCCGATCAACTTAGCCGAAGACGAAGGTGAAGATGATTGCGAAGTTCCTGGCGAGCTTGCAAGATTGTTACTCCAGGAAGAGAGGGCAATTCAACTACATGAAGAGCCGGTGGAAACGATAAATCTGGGTACTGAGACAGACAGAAAGGAATTCAAGATTGGTGCTAACCTAGAGCTCAGCGTGAAGCAACGGTTGACTCAGATGTTACATGATTATGTGGAGGTCTTTGCTTGGTCCTACGAAGACATGCCTGGGTTGGATACCGACATTGTGGTCCATCATTTGCCTACCAAGGAAGACTGCCCTCTAGTTAAGAAAAAGGTCCGCCGTATGCGTCCAGAGATGTCTGAGAAGATCAAAGCTGAGGTTATGAAGCAATTCGATGTCGGGTTTATTGCAGTGACTTCTTACCCTCAGTGGGTTGCTAATGTAGTGTCGGTACCGAAGAAGGATGGTAAGGTCAGAATGTGTGTCGACTACAGGGATCTGAACAGGGCCAGCCCCAAGGATGACTTTCCCCTACCTCACATTGATGTCCTTGTTGACAATACTGCTCAGCATAAGGTGTTTTCCTTCATGGATGGTTTTTCAGGGTATAATCAGATTAAGATGGCTCCTGAAGACATGGAAAAGACTACCTTTGTTACTCAGTGGGGGACCTTCTGCTACAAGGTCATGCCTTTTGGACTGAAAAATGCTGGGGCAACCTACCAACATGCCATGGTTGCTTTATTTTATGATATGATCCACCATGAGATCGAAGTGTATGTCGATGACATGATTGCAAGGTCCCAAACTGAGGAGGAACACCTTGATCATCTGCAGAAATTGTTTGACCGTCTGAAGTTGTACAAGCTGAGGTTGAACCCGAACAAGTGCACCTTCGGGGTAAGATCTGGAAAATTGCTAGGCTTCGTTGTAAGTGACAAGGGTATTCAAGTGGACCCTGCCAAGGTTAAAGCCATTCAAGAGATGCCAGTTCCTAAGACAGAGAAAGAGGTCAGAGGCTTTCTGGGACGTCTGAATTACATTGCCCGTTTCATCTCGCATCTAACTACTACCTGTGAGCCAATCTTCAAGCTGCTGAAGAAAGATCAGGTAGTACGTTAGAATGATGAATGTCAGGCCGCTTTTGACAGAATCAAAGAGTATCTCCAAGAACCACCCATTCTTATGCCACCAGTTGAAGGGAGACCTCTGATACTATACCTGACAGTACTTGACAACTCAATGGGGTGTGTGCTGGGGCAGCATGACGAGTCTGGCCGAAAAGAGCATGCTATTTATTACCTTAGCAAAAATTTTACCGACTGTGAGACCCGATACTCACTGCTCGAGAAAACTTGCTGCGCTTTGGTATGGGTTGCTCGCCGGCTGAGACAGTATATGCTGACTCACACTACTTTGTTGATTTCTAAGATGGATCCTGTGATCGGTGGATCTGGAACTGACTGTTTAACGCTGGTTCGCGAAATGTCGCGGAAGCAAGAGTCGCCACCGTCTTTTATTTTCTCCAAATGGAAAGGACAAAAGCACAGAAAAATTCCTTAAAGAGATTGCTCTCGGTTCGGGAGGTAGGTTATAGAAAGGGAAGGTGTTAGCACCCTTTCTATCCATGGTTATCCATGGGCTCTTAGATACTTGCTCACTTGTGTTTTCAAAAGTGTTTTGTTTGCTTTTCAATGTGGGTTTAAAAAAGTTCCTTTGAAAGTTTCAGATCGACTCTTGTGTCAGAGTGTTTGAAAAATTGTTTTGAAAGCTTTTGAAAAGTGTCGGTGTGAAAAGATTTTTGTTTGTTTTTGAAGAGAGCAAGTATCTACGAGAACCTACCTACCCTAAGGAATTCGTCTGTGTAAATGTCCTTTAAAGTAGTGCCATCCCACCATTGAGAGGTAGGTAGCACCACCGTTGGAGGTGTTCGGGTCAATTCGAGTTTGTAGGGACATGGTGATCACCAGAGCAATGGGAAGACACCTTAGAAGCTACCCTCATGCCAGGTTCCCGGATCATGAGGACTTACTAAGACATCCTCTACTCGACGATCACCTTTCGAGGCAAGGCAACAGTGAGGCGTACCCTAGGGGTGGTGTGTGCGAATTGTGTGTCATTTTCATTGATATTTGTCTTGTCATGTTTAAAGTGATCTACGCTTGATTTTATTATGGCCATTCATTCTTGCATGCTTTGTTTAACAGTTAATATTTGCGGGAAAAGTAAATTCTAAACTATTACAAATGGCGCGGGTCCACATCGCCAAAATTAAACCGGACCCGATTTGACATAAAATAAATAAAGCAAAGTAAATAACGAAATTGAAAAGTGCGAGAAGTTTGAGTTACAAAGCTTTGGGAGAGGTACATAATTATTCAAGCGAAATAAAATAAATACGCAAATTAAACAATTAAAAATATGGGCGTTGGACCCTTTTGCAAAATTAAAATTAATAAGGAATTAAAATTAAAATTAAAAGAAAATGTATTTTGGTATTTTTATGTTTTTTGAGATTTAATAGAAAAAGATTTAATCAAAGTACGATGCAAACCCTAATTCTAATGGCTTTTAAATTTATTATGAAAGTATTAATATTTAACCTAAATTAAACCTAAATTATTTATGTACAATTTTAATTATGAAAATAAATAAATAAATAATATTATGGTAAAAAGAGAAATTAAAAGGAATAAAACATTTATTAAACCTAATTCTATATTTTTTGGATTTTTGTTATGAAAAGAATTTAAATTGTAACCTAATTTAAGACTAATTTTACATGCAAATTTATTTACAAGAAAATATTGAAAATGAAATATTTATGTTTTTTTATCTTTTCTGATTTTTAGGTATTTTTCATATTTTGTAAAAATAATTAATTAAATTAATAAAACAAATAAAACAATAATTGAAAATAAAAATATAAAAATATAGAGAAGGCAAACCAGGGGGGGTGGAAGTCCCAATTTAGGAGGTATGGGCTCAGCAATTCAGGCCCATTTGTATCATGGCCTTGTTGACTTTGATGCATGCGTGTGGGACGGTTGACTCATCCTCATGGTGTTCATCAATTCCCAGCCTTGGATCTGAATATGCTAGGCGCGTGTATGGGTAGATGATGAAGGAACATGATGCGTCTGCAGCCTTGAAGCACATAGGAATTGCTTTTGAAAAATAATATGGAAACTTGTAAGACCTGGGGCTCGAACCCAGGTCATGTACCGTTCCCAACAACGCATTTGCCACTGAACCATCGCTTGTACATTTAACATATAATAACATATAAATATAATAAACAAAAACATGATGTTAGTGGGTTAAAAACGCGCGAGATTCAAATTAGCGTATCATACACTGCCACGACTCCATCTTCTCCACGCGTCCGTGAAAACAAAAACATATGGCAACGGTTTCTTAAGCGTGGTTTTAAGGGCGTTTTGAGAAAATAGCGATTAGCTCATCTCTAAACATAAATTAGGCGCGAGTATATGTTCATGATCGTCCAACAACGCTTGATTCAATGATACAAGTCTTGGATGCCAATTTTTCTTTAAACGAAAGACCCTAAATTGAAGCTCTGCAAACCCTAAGAAGTATCAATGGCAGATTCTCCAATAGTGCATAAGAATTCAATTAAATCATGTGGTTAGTTCTAGGATGATCTAATAAGTATGAATCCATGGAAAAAATGCAGTAAAAATGCTTGAATATCAAAATACGATTACAAGAAAAATGAGAAGAAACTTGGTTTCTGTATACCAATTCCGAAGGCTATGCGTATGGAAACCTATCCAGTTGTGCTCAGTGATGTCCTAGGAAGCTATTGAAACCAATATTATGCTTTGAATCGACTTAAAACGTGGTTTTCAGTTTTGAACTTTTGGACAAAATTTGCAAGTTTGTTAATGGCTTCTGCGCAGCTTCCAGTGTCTATGGGCATTAGGGTTGTGTTCATGTATTTGTATGGAAGGCATTAGGTCAACAAAATTGGCCAAAATCTCTTTCATTCATTGATTGAATATTTGATTTTCTTAAAGATCTTTTCATATCTTTTCCATGTGTATTTTGCTCTCAATCATGCCAATCAGTCCAATTCTTTCCACATTTAACTAAGCACGAAATATTGAGTCCAAAACATGCATAAAAAGATTGGTTAGGTCATGTTAGATATTTTTCACATATTTAAATGATTTAAATGAATTAATATGAATAATAATTCAAATAAATAAATAAAAAATGAGAAAATACTTCCCTTTGGGCCAAGTGGTCGTGCATATGCTTGGAATGATGAATCATGGAAGAAAAATGGGCCCATTAGCAAATTTAGGTCATTTGAAGTAATGTTGACTTTTCAAAATATCCAAAAATTTCCCAACTTCCACAAGGCATAACTTGCTCAATTTTTAATCTTTTCTCATGTTCTTGGACATTTTGGAAAGGTCTTTGAGTCCTTTAACCAATGCCATTGGTCCCATGTCATTTTGATTTACCAATCTCAAGTTATGGTCTTTGACTTAAAGTCCCTTTTTGTTGACTTTTGAAAATGACCTATAATGTTGAAATTGATAACTTTTTGTGAGAGCATTTCTTGGACTTGAAGTATGAAGATGAGTTGTAGGAAATGTCTTTCTCTTCAAAATGAGCTTTGGATGGAATTTTTCTGATAATCCATGTGAAAGTTATGCCCTGGTCAATTTCAGTTGACTTTTTCAGCTGTCCAAATAAGGAAACTTTTGCATCTTGATGATTTTCTGAGCCAAATTTTGAGAATCATGATCAAGCATTGATCAAATGATGTTTGTGGCTTCAAAATGATATGTTGACCAAAAATTTGAACTTTTGACTGTCAAATGACCATTTTGCCCCTACAGTTGACTGTAGTGCAATTTAGGGTTTTGACTGTGCAATTTTGAGCTGAATGTCTTGAAACTTGATATGAGGATGCTTGACCATATTTGTAGGCATGTGAGACTTGATTGGGCCTTTGAAAACTTTCTTTTCTTGATCAGAACACAAACCCTAGTTTTGACTGTATAGGAGACCTTTGCATCATGCAACCCTTGGGGAATTTTGCAGCTTGACTTGGCAATTTCTTGAAGAATATGGGAGGGCAAATTTTGGGGTACAACAGTTGCCCCTGTTCAATCTTCTTAGACCTGAGGATGCAGATTGGCGAACGTGCCTTTCGTAATCCGAGGGTAGAAGATGATTGGACACTAGAGTGCCCAGAAATTTGCGCTCACATGGTAGCAGTGATGATGGGAATGGGCTTATAGATGCCATTTTGAGATTGCTGGATAGGATGATGGGCTTATAGATGCCATCTGGATGTTGATCGCATAAGAGATTCCTTAGCGAGAACTTTGCGTACCTGCAAAAGAATGAGTACCTGACACGTTGCAGGAGCTGATTTTAGATGCTTGGCGTAGAAATGTCCTGACTGGTTACAGGAGCTGGGTCTGGAGCTTCCAAAAGATGATGAATGAACTAGGTATGGTTACTGCCTTAGCATGAATGGTAAGAGAACCTTGGGTGATTTTAACTTCAACAACGCTCGTTGAGAAAATCTTGGTGGGAAATACCATCTTCGCAGCATCTGAACGAGAATCATAGGCCATTATAATCTGAAAGGGAATCACCTCACTCGCTGTCGGAGAGGGAATCATAGGAAAAGGAATTGTCACCTCACTCACCGTCGGAGAGGGGACCATAGGAGACTATCACCTCACACTCACCGTCGGAGAGGGAAACATCTGAAGGAATTACCACCTCACTCACCGTTGGAGAGGGGACCATAAGAGACTATCACCTCACACTCACCGTCGGAGAGGGAAACATCTGAAAAGGAATTACCACCTCACTCACCGTCGGAGAGGGGACCATAGGGATAACTTCTACTGAGTCTTCATCAGAAAAATCTGTTGGGAGTCAATTTAGCTGGACTAGAGAAGGCCTTGAACGGGATAACAACAGAGAATCTTAGGGTCGATTAACTGAACCGGTCTAGGTCTTGAAATGTCTTCAACTGGAATAAGTGTCAGAACGTCGCCATATCTGGTTCATATCTGGACTATATCTGGAAGGAAATCTGGAAGCAGCATCAGAACGTCACCATATCTGGTTTACATCTGAAACTATATCTAGAAGGAAATCTGGAAGCAGTATCAGAACGTCGCCATGTCTGGATCATATCTGAGACTATATCTAGAAGGAAATCTGGAAGCAGTATCAGAACGTCACCATATCTGGATCATATCTGAGACTATATCTAGAAGGAAATCTGGAAGCAGTATCAGAACGTCATCATCTCTGGGTCATATCTGAAACTATATCTAGAAGGAAATCTGGAAGCAGCATCAGAACGTCACCATATCTGGGTCATATCTGAAACTATATCTAGAAGGAATTCAGGAAGCAGTATCAGAACGTCACCATATCTGGGTCATATCCGAAACTATATCTAGAAGGAAATCTGGAAGCAGCATCAGAACGTCACCATATCTGGGTCATATCTGAAACTAGATCTAGAAGGAAATCTGGAAGCAGCATCAGAACGTCACCATATCTGGGTCATATCTGAAACTATATCTAGAATGAGTTGCGATAGTTGATAGTAGTCATTTTTGTATTGATCTTTTTCCTGAAAAGGCAAAACATAATTGTATGCAAAATCATGATGCATGAACTGTATGTCTTCAAAATCAATGAGATTCGTGTAGTATGATGCATATGCATGAAGATGTGATGTTTATGAATGTTTTTTTTGTCTAAGAAAATAAATCCTTGACGGGTGCCGGGAAGTCACTCCTGGGCTGATGTTGAAGAATAGCTTTTGCTTCCGCTGGGGATGATAGTTGCAAGTATACCGGTAGGAGAAGATAACTCCGTTGGGGAATAAACTTGGCAAATGGAGGATTCTGCAGGGAGAAAAGATACTCTAGTGACCATGCTGGGAAGCAATACTCTGTGGGAAGAGGGATGCCTTGCTGAGTGTTGATGATAGTTTGCTGGGGAGCGGAAGACTTTGTCGACGACGCTCTTTCCGTGGCTTTTGGCTGAGGATAACCCAGTTATATCCTGTTAAGGAAATAACTCTTTGAATAAAGCCGAGAGACGCGTTCGTGCTCTGCGAGGGATAAGCTTCCAAAATCTACTGGGGATAAGCTTGCTGCTTGGGGAGATGGATTCCAACTTTCTTGGGGAAACTGGATTGGACTCTCCTGGGGAAGTATTGAACTGTATTGGTTATGTTCTTCAACGGAACCTACCTTGATACCCTGGAGGACAGAACAATCAGATTGCTTAGACCACCCATTATTGCCCCTGTTTCTATAGGGGAGGCACTTGTGGGGTGCTGATAGTTGTTGATGGACAAACCTTCTTCTGGTAGACAGATGGCAGGACATAGTCGTACGCTTTGATCCCTAACTTTTTCCTGGACCGCCCTTTCGGGTTTTCAGTCCATCGGGATACCCATTTTTGCCCAAGCCGCCTTTTCAGGTTTTCGACTTGCCGGGTGTACAGATTTTTCATTTCTTCCCTTCATTTTGCCCGAACCCTTTTGGTTCGCCGGGAAGCCCTTACTTTTGCCTAGGTATGTCAACCTAGCGGGTCTTTGATTATGCGCAGTATTTTTTCCGACTATGTCCATGCTCTCAGGATGTAGGGAGGTGCCCCTGTTATCAGTATTTTGCCACGCCACCAGAAGGTATTTGATCAGGCAAGATTTGTTGTTGGAGTGCCCCAAGTAACTCAGGCGGAGACTTGCCCCAGGCTATTTGACCTTTGAGAGATTCTCCGAATCTTGATTTAACTACCCCAGATGGTAGATCATGATCATGCCGTGCCCCTTGATTGGAGATACTCTTGTTCATTAGACTTTCGTCATGCGAATTTCTATGCTATTCAAACAAAAAGTCATATGCAAACAAAGTTATGTTAAAAATGCAAAGCTTATGTCTGTCTCGAAGATTTTGAAAATGCATTCTTTTTTCATAAAACAAGCGAATGTTTGTAAAACGTGATGTCAACTCCGTATTTACCGTAAGCCTTAAGGAGTCAGGATTCCTTTCGTAACAGTATGCTTTCGGACTAACCCATGCTTCAGCTAGGACTTTTAAGGGTTGTAACGTGGCCTTGGTTCACGGTTTAAGAAACAAAGGATAAAGGCTCAAATTTTATTTGTACCCACCCGCTCTTCGTGATGTTCTCCAAACCTAAACTCAGTTGATCGTGCGTTAGACCTTTTTTGAGTTTTTGTCCTGATGTTCCAATGATGATTCGGACGTTAGTAACTTATTTTGAATAGGCAGTCATCTTTGTTTTTTTTGTTTGAGGGTTTGTATGACCTCTTTCTTTTTGATTTTTGTAATCCCTTTCTTTTTTTGCCTGAACTGTTTCTTTTTTGGAATTACAGTCAGCGGGATGCCCCAGTTTTATAAGCCCCTTTTTATAGGTTTTGACTTCTTGGGCTTTTCGTTTATGATAATTTTTTTGATCATGACTGCCTGTCCTTATGATTGTTCGGAACCATCATTGTCTTTCTTCGTTTTGTAAAGACTTTTTGGTGCCATTCGTTATGCACTTGGGTCAACTGAGAGACTACCCTACCCCAGGTTATGATTAAGGGTTTTGATTTTCAGAAATAAAAAACTCCTACTTCTTTGGCTCAAAGGGGTTGACGAGGGATTATCTTCCTTATTACTCCAGTGTTTAGGAATTGAAACAATGCCTGTACCTCATCAGCGGGGTCTGTTCAAAAGCATACTGTAGATTCGGTATCGTTTTCGTCATCCTCCCTCAAGAGGCTCAGAATTATTAACCAAGAGTTGATCATCAGAAAAAATATGAAAAGAATTTTGAATATAATGAAAACAATTGTATTAATTCCAAAAACAGACATATGCGATGCATTAATAGAATAAAAGAGTTTGCTATGACATTAATTGTTTATATAAGCAAAGAAAAACACAACTCAGAAATTCAAATAAACAAAAGGTCTTCAACGATTGCGTAACGGAGCAGTGATTATGTTCGGAGTCTCAGGCACTTCAAACTGAATCTCCCCGGCGTCGATCATGTCTTGAATTTTGTTCTTGAGAGGCCAGCAGTTGTCCGTAGTATGCCCCGGGCTATCAGAATGATATGCGCACCTATCGTTGGGATGATAGTTAGGAGCCGAAGTGTTCGGATTCCGAAGGGGAGCCCTTAAGGTGATCAGCCCTGCCTTCAACATTTGTTGTAGTGCTTGATCCAGCGACATGTTGAGTTTGGTATACTGTCGTTTCTCCTTGCGCTGCTGCCCCTGTCCTTGTTGAGCAGGTCCAGGATTGGAGATCTGGATTGCCCCTACCTCATGACGGCTCTTTTTACCGTGCACAGCATTGGATTCTTTCTTTCCATGATGAGGCTTTTTATCAGAAGGTGCAACCTCTTGAATTTTCCCAGACCGGATGCCAGCTTCTATTCGCTCTCCAGTCAAGATAAGATCTGTGAATCCAGCAGACGAATTCCCAATTAGGTGGTTGTAGAACGGACCAGACAGGGTCCCCAAGAACATATCGACAAGTTCCCGATCAGTCAGAGGTGGTTGTACCCTTCCAGCAAGATCCCTCCATTTCTGCGCATATTCTTTAAAACCTTCACTTGATCCTAACGACATACCCTAGAGTTGGGTACGCGTAGGAGCAAGGTCGGCATTATATTGATACTGCTTGTAGAAAGCAGCAGCCAACTCCTCCTAGTTACGAACCTTGGTCCCATCTAGCTGATAGAACCATTCGAGATGAGTCCCTGAAAGACTCTCCTGGAAGAAGTGGATCCACAAGTTCTTGTCCACCGTATATGGTTGAATCTTCCGAACATAGGACCTGAGATGTAACTTGGGACAAGACGCCCCGTCATACTTGGTAAAGGATGGTGCTTTGAACTTCCGAGGAATAATCACACCAGTTGACAAACCCAGATCTCCAAAATCCAGCCCAGGTACCTGTTGGATCTCCATAGCATTCAGCCTATCCTCCAACTGTTTGTACTTGTCTTCGGCAGGAGGGTATTGTTCGCCGTTGAAATCTGTCTCGTTGTCGGAGACCACTGGACTGGGAACCCTTTCCCCCCGATGACTACCTTCCCTCACAGATGGAGTTGTCCTCTCAGTTTCAATCTGTGGTGTATTCCCCGATCTGCGCCTAGGGCTGAACAAAACAGTCCTCCTCTTCTTCTTTTCCTTCTTCAAGAGCAAAGCCTTCAGATCTTGTTGCCCCTGGGTCAAATTCATAATCATCCCTTGGAACTGGGCGTTCTGAGCCTGGAGGGCCTTGATAGTGTGCTCGGTTGAAGATTCAGGATTCATGACGATTGGCTGAAATAAACAGCGAAGAAGGGTAAGCAACATGTCCAAGGGATACCTGCAATGCAATGAGATGTATGATATGCATGCAATGTTTTCAAGGACCTCGCGGGATAAATAAGACAGTTTGTTAGAATTGGAAACCGGTAGCTTGATTGAAGGAACTTCATGTTGTTGAGAATTCTCCTTCAAGGGTCAAAGGCTCACCATATCTAGTGGGTCATAGCCCCTGACAACCTTGGCTATAGGAAAATAAATCCTCTTTGCCCCTTGCTGGGATAATTGCTTCACCATGACCTGCATCACAAGCCCTTGAGATCCTTGAAATGGGTTAGGATGTATGCAATGGTATGATGTCATGCTATGCATGGGGTGATGTAGGTAAACCATGTTATGAGTCCCAATTAAGGACTATAAACAAACCCTGCAAGAAATTCAGTATACTTTGTTATGAGTCCCAATTAAGGACTATAAACAAAACCTGCAAGAGATCTAGTAAACCCTGTTATGAGTCCCAGTTAAGGACTATAAACAAAATCTGCAAGAAATTTGGTAAACCCTGTTATGAGTCCCAGTTAAGGACTATAAACAAGACCTGCAAATAGTTCATGTGTCAGATAACAAGCATGCAAGTAGTCAAATACGAAGGCACACAAGTCACACAAGAGAAACCCTTAGGGTTTAGGCCAGCATGGGGTTTGGGGTACTACCCTCTTGAAGTTGGTGGGCTCAACCTGTCCTATTAGAAGTAACCGGGTTCTAAGGGTCCCAATATCACGGGATTGCTTTCATTGTTCATCATTTCGATTTAGCCACTGAACTGGCGACCGAAATATTCCAGGAAAGCAACCCTCAATTGAGTGTAGTATCGAGTATCAACCAACCTCGGACTGCACCAAAGTCAGTTATCTCACTACCCTAAAGAGGCCAAGATAGTTCAATTAAGGTTCCTAAGGTCTGTTGATTCTTCACGACACCACGTGGAGGCCCCGTACTCTCCTTGACTGAACTCAAGGGTTACCGGTACACACCAAAGTGCCACATCAACGTAGCAGACTGTTTCAACCATGTCGGTATACCCCGCACAGTTCCCTCACAGCCTTGTTGCTACTTTCTAAGAAAGGTATCCCCCAGATCCGGGTTAGGATCTATAGAACTCCCAAGCAACCCATAATAATAAAGCAAGCAAAGAAGACAATTGAAAACATAGTTATGACCTAGCCCTAAGGTATACCCCACTTTAAGTTTAGTCCCCAGCAGAGTCGCCAGTTCTGTGATCGGTGGATCTGGAACTGACTGTTTAACGCTGGTTCGCGAAATGTCGCGGAAGCAAGAGTCGCCACCGTCTTTTATTTTCTCCAAATGGAAAGGACAAAAGCACAGAAAAATTCCTTAAAGAGATTGCTCTCGGTTCGGGAGGTAGGTTATAGAAAGGGAAGGTGTTAGCACCCTTTCTATCCATGGTTATCCATGGGCTCTTAGATACTTGCTCACTTGTGTTTTCAAAAGTGTTTTGTTTGCTTTTCAATGTGGGTTTAAAAAAGTTCCTTTGAAAGTTTCAGATCGACTCTTGTGTCAGAGTGTTTGAAAAATTGTTTTGAAAGCTTTTGAAAAGTGTCGGTGTGAAAAGATTTTTGTTTGTTTTTGAAGAGAGCAAGTATCTACGAGAACCTACCTACCCTAAGGAATTCGTCTGTGTAAATGTCCTTTAAAGTAGTGCCATCCCACCATTGAGAGGTAGGTAGCACCACCGTTGGAGGTGTTCGGGTCAATTCGAGTTTGTAGGGACATGGTGATCACCAGAGCAATGGGAAGACACCTTAGAAGCTACCCTCATGCCAGGTTCCCGGATCATGAGGACTTACTAAGACATCCTCTACTCGACGATCACCTTTCGAGGCAAGGCAACAATGAGGCGTACCCTAGGGGTGGTGTGTGCGAATTGTGTGTCATTTTCATTGATATTTGTCTTGTCATGTTTAAAGTGATCTACGCTTGATTTTATTATGGCCATTCATTCTTGCATGCTTTGTTTAACAGTTAATATTTGCGGGAAAAGTAAATTCTAAACTATTACAAATGGCGCGGGTCCACATCGCCAAAATTAAACCGGACCCGATTTGACAGAAAATAAATAAAGCAAAGTAAATAACAAAATTGAAAAGTGCGAGAAGTTTGAGTTACAAAGCTTTGGGAGAGGTACATAATTATTCAAGCGAAATAAAATAAATACGCAAATTAAACAATTAAAAATATGGGCGTTGGACCCTTTTGCAAAATTAAAATTAATAAGGAATTAAAATTAAAATTAAAAGAAAATGTATTTTGGTATTTTTATGTTTTTTGAGATTTAATAGAAAAAGATTTAATCAAAGTACGATGCAAACCCTAATTCTAATGGCTTTTAAATTTATTATGAAAGTATTAATATTTAACCTAAATTAAACCTAAATTATTTATGTACAATTTTAATTATGAAAATAAATAAATAAATAATATTATGGTAAAAAGAGAAATTAAAAGGAATAAAACATTTATTAAACCTAATTCTATATTTTTTGGATTTTTGTTATGAAAAGAATTTAAATTGTAACCTAATTTAAGACTAATTTTACATGCAAATTTATTTACAAGAAAATATTGAAAATGAAATATTTATGTTTTTTTATCTTTTCTGATTTTTAGGTATTTTTCATATTTTGTAAAAATAATTAATTAAATTAATAAAACAAATAAAACAATAATTGAAAATAAAAATATAAAAATATAGAGAAGGCAAACCAGGGGGGGTGGAAGTCCCAATTTAGGAGGTATGGGCTCAGCAATTCAGGCCCATTTGTATCATGGCCTTGTTGACTTTGATGCATGCGTGTGGGACGGTTGACTCATCCTCATGGTGTTCATCAATTCCCAGCCTTGGATCTGAATATGCTAGGCGCGTGTATGGGTAGATGATGAAGGAACATGATGCGTCTGCAGCCTTGAAGCACATAGGAATTGCTTTTGAAAAATAATATGGAAACTTGTAAGACCTGGGGCTCGAACCCAGGTCATGTACCGTTCCCAACAACGCATTTGCCACTGAACCATCGCTTGTACATTTAACATATAATAACATATAAATATAATAAACAAAAACATGATGTTAGTGGGTTAAAAACGCACGAGATTCAAATTAGCGTATCATACACTGCCACGACTCCATCTTCTCCACGCGTCCCTGAAAACAAAACCATATGGCAACGGTTTCTTAAGCGTGGTTTTAAGGGCGTTTTGAGAAAATAGCGATTAGCTCATCTCTAAACATAAATTAGGCGCGAGTATATGTTCATGATCGTCCAACAACGCTTGATTCAATGATACAAGTCTTGGATGCCAATTTTTCTTTAAACTAAAGACCCTAAATTGAAGCTCTGCAAACCCTAAGAAGTATCAATGGCAGATTCTCCAATAGTGCATAAGAATTCAATTAAATCATGTGGTTAGTTCTAGGATGATCTAATAAGTATGAATCCATGGAAAAAATGTAGTAAAAATGCTTGAATATCAAAATACGATTACAAGAAAAATGAGAAGAAACTTGGTTTCTGTATACCAATTCCGAAGGCTATGCGTATGGAAACCTATCCAGTTGTGCTCAGTGATGTCCTAGGAAGCTATTGAAACCAATATTATGCTTTGAATCGACTTAAAACGTGGTTTTCAGTTTTGAACTTTTGGACAAAATTTGCAAGTTTGTTAATGGCTTCTGCGCAGCTTCCAGTGTCTATGGGCATTAGGGTTGTGTTCATGTATTTGTATGGAAGGCATTAGGTCAACAAAATTGGCCAAAATCTCTTTCATTCATTGATTGAATATTTGATTTTCTTAAAGATCTTTTCATATCTTTTCCATGTGTATTTTGCTCTCAATCATGCCAATCAGTCCAATTCTTTCCACATTTAACTAAGCACGAAATATTGAGTCCAAAACATGCATAAAAAGATTGGTTAGGTCATGTTAGATATTTTTCACATATTTAAATGATTTAAATGAATTAATATGAATAATAATTCAAATAAATAAATAAAAAATGAGAAAATACTTCCCTTTGGGCCAAGTGGTCGTGCATATGCTTGGAATGATGAATCATGGAAGAAAAATGGGCCCATTAGCAAATTTAGGTCATTTGAAGTAATGTTGACTTTTCAAAATATCCAAACATTTCCCAACTTCCACAAGGCATAACTTGCTCAATTTTTAATCTTTTCTCATGTTCTTGGACATTTTGGAAAGGTCTTTGAGTCCTTTAACCAATGCCATTGGTCCCATGTCATTTTGATTTACCAATCTCAAGTTATGGTCTTTGACTTAAAGTCCCTTTTTGTTGACTTTTGAAAATGACCTATAATGTTGAAATTGATAACTTTTTGTGAGAGCATTTCTTGGACTTGAAGTATGAAGATGAGTTGTAGGAAATGTCTTTCTCTTCAAAATGAGCTTTGGATGGAATTTTTCTGATAATCCATGTGAAAGTTATGCCCTGGTCAATTTCAGTTGACTTTTTCAGCTGTCCAAATAAGGAAACTTTTGCATCTTGATGATTTTCTGAGCCAAATGTTGAGAATCATGATCAAGCATTGATCAAATGATGTTTGTGGCTTCAAAATGATATGTTGACCAAAAATTTGAACTTTTGACTGTCAAATGACCATTTTGCCCCTACAGTTGACTGTAGTGCAATTTAGGGTTTTGACTGTGCAATTTTGAGCTGAATGTCTTGAAACTTGATATGAGGATGCTTGACCATATTTGTAGGCATGTGAGACTTGATTGGGCCTTTGAAAACTTTCTTTTCTTGATCAGAACACAAACCCTAGTTTTGACTGTATAGGAGACCTTTGCATCATGCAACCCTTGGGGAATTTTGCAGCTTGACTTGGCAATTTCTTGAAGAATATGGGAGGGAAAATTTTGGGGTACAACAGTTGCCCCTGTTCAATCTTCTTAGACCTGAGGATGCAGATTGGCGAACGTGCCTTTCGTAATCCGAGGGTAGAAGATGATTGGACACTAGAGTGCCCAGAAATTTGCGCTCACATGGTAGCAGTGATGATGGGAATGGGCTTATAGATGCCATTTTGAGATAGCTGGATAGGATGATGGGCTTATAGATGCCATCTGGATGTTGATCGCATAAGAGATTCCTTAGCGATAACTTTGCGTACCTGCAAAAGAATGAGTACCTGACACGTTGCAGGAGCTGATTTTAGATGCTTGGCGTAGATATGTCCTGACTGGTTACAGGAGCTAGGTCTGGAGCTTCCAAAAGATGATGAATGAACCAGGTATGGTTACTGCCTTAGCATGAATGGTAAGAGAACCTTGGGTGATTTTAACTTCAACAATGCTCGTTGAGAAAATCTTGGTGGGAAATACCATCTTCGCAGGATCTGAACGAGAACCATAGGCCATTATAATCTGAAAGGGAATCACCTCACTCGCCGTCAGAGAGGGAATCATAGGAAAAGGAATTGTCACCTCACTCACCGTCGGAGAGGGGACCATAGGAGACTATCACCTCACACTCACCGTCGGAGAGGGAAACATCTGAAGGAATTACCACCTCACTCACCGTTGGAGAGGGGACCATAAGAGACTATCACCTCACACTCACCGTCGGAGAGGGAAACATCTGAAAAGGAATTACCACCTCACTCACCGTCGGAGAGGGGACCATAGGGATAACTTCTACTGAGTCTTCATCAGAAAAATCTGTTGGGAGTCAATTTAGCTGGACTAGAGAAGGCCTTGAACGGGATAACAACAGAGAATCTTAGGGTCGATTAACTGAACCGGTCTAGGTCTTGAAATGTCTTCAACTGGAATAAGTGTCAGAACGTCGCCATATCTGGTTCATATCTGGACTATATCTGGAAGGAAATCTGGAAGCAGCATCAGAACGTCACCATATCTGGTTTACATCTGAAACTATATCTAGAAGGAAATCTGGAAGCAGTATCAGAACGTCGCCATGTCTGGATCATATCTGAGACTATATCTAGAAGGAAATCTGGAAGCAGTATCAGAACGTCACCATATCTGGATCATATCTGAGACTATATCTAGAAGGAAATCTGGAAGCAGTATCAGAACGTCACCATCTCTGGGTCATATCTGAAACTATATCTAGAAGGAAATCTGGAAGCAGCATCAGAACGTCACCATATCTGGGTCATATCTGAAACTATATCTAGAAGGAATTCAGGAAGCAGTATCAGAACGTCGCCATATCTGGGTCATATCCGAAACTATATCTAGAAGGAAATCTGGAAGCAGCATCAGAACGTCACCATATCTGGGTCATATCTGAAACTAGATCTAGAAGGAAATCTGGAAGCAGCATCAGAACGTCACCATATCTGGGTCATATCTGAAACTATATCTAGAATGAGTTGCGATAGTTGATAGTAGTCATTTTTGTATTGATCTTTTTCCTGAAAAGGCAAAACATAATTGTATGCAAAATCATGATGCATGAACTGTATGTCTTCAAAATCAATGAGATTCGTGTAGTATGATGCATATGCATGAAGATGTGATGTTTATGAATGTATTTTTGTCTAAGAAAATAAATCCTTGACGGGTGCCGGGAAGTCACTCCTGGGCTGATGTTGAAGAATAGCTTTTGCTTCCGCTGGGGATGATAGTTGCAAGTATACCGGTAGGAGAAGATAACTCCGTTGGGGAATAAACTTGGCAAATGGAGGATTCTGCAGGGAGAAAAGATACTCTAGTGACCATGCTGGGAAGCAATACTCTGTGGGAAGAGGGATGCCTTGCTGAGTGTTGATGATAGTTTGCTGGGGAGCGGAAGACTTTGTCGACGACGCTCTTTCCGTGGCTTTTGGCTGAGGATAACCCAGTTATATCCTGTTAAGGAAATAACTCTTTGAATAAAGCCGAGAGACGCGTTCGTGCTCTGCGAGGGATAAGCTTCCAAAATCTACTGGGGATAAGCTTGCTGCTTGGGGAGATGGATTCCAACTTTCTTGGGGAAACTGGATTGGACTCTCCTGGGGAAGTATTGAACTGTATTGGTTATGTTCTTCAACGGAACCTACCTTGATACCCTGGAGGACAGAACAATCAGATTGCTTAGACCACCCATTATTGCCCCTGTTTCTATAGGGGAGGCACTTGTGGGGTGCTGATAGTTGTTGATGGACAAACCTTCTTCTGGTAGACAGATGGCAGGACATAGTCGTACGCTTTGATCCCTAACTTTTTCCTGAACCGCCCTTTCGGGTTTTCAGTCCATCGGGATACCCATTTTTGCCCAAGCCGCCTTTTCAGGTTTTCGACTTGCCGGGTGTACAGATTTTTCATTTCTTCCCTTCATTTTGCCCGAACCCTTTTGGTTCGCCGGGAAGCCCTTACTTTTGCCTAGGTATGTCAACCTAGCGGGTCTTTGATTATGCGCAGTATTTTTTCCGACTATGTCCATGCTCTCAGGATGTAGGGAGGTGCCCCTGTTATCAGTATTTTGCCACGCCACCAGAAGGTATTTGATCAGGCAAGATTTGTTGTTGGAGTGCCCCAAGTAACTCAGGCGGAGACTTGCCCCAGGCTATTTGACCTTTGAGAGATTCTCCGAATCTTGATTTAACTACCCCAGATGGTAGATCATGATCATGCCGTGCCCCTTGATTGGAGATACTCTTGTTCATTAGACTTTCGTCATGCGAATTTCTATGTTGTTCAAACAAAAAGTCATATGCAAACAAAGTTATGTTAAAAATGCAAAGCTTATGTCTGTCTCGAAGATTTTGAAAATGCATTCTTTTTTCATAAAACAAGCGAATGTTTGTAAAACGTGATGTCAACTCCGTATTTACCGTAAGCCTTAAGGAGTCAGGATTCCTTTCGTAACAGTATGCTTTCGGACTAACCCATGCTTCAGCTAGGACTTTTAAGGGTTGTAACGTGGCCTTGGTTCACGGTTTAAGAAACAAAGGATAAAGGCTCAAATTTTATTTGTACCCACCCGCTCTTCGTGATGTTCTCCAAACCTAAACTCAGTTGATCGTGCGTTAGACCTTTTTTGAGTTTTTGTCCTGATGTTCCAATGATGATTCAGACGTTAGTAACTTATTTTGAATAGGCAGTCATCTTTGTTTTTTTTTTGTTTGAGGGTTTGCATGACCTCTTTCTTTTTGATTTTTGTTATCCCTTTCTTTTTTTGCCTGAACTGTTTCTTTTTTGGAATTACAGTCAGCGGGATGCCCCAGTTTTATAAGCCCCTTTTTATAGGTTTTGACTTCTTGGGCTTTTCGTTTATGATAATTTTTTTGATCATGACTGCCTGTCCTTATGATTGTTCGGAACCATCATTGTCTTTCTTCATTTTGTAAAGACTTTTTGGTGCCATTCGTTATGCACTTGGGTCAACTGAGAGACTACCCTACCCCAGGTTATGATTAAGGGTTTTGATTTTCGGAAATAAAAAACTCCTACTTCTTTGGCTCAAAGGGGTTGACGAGGGATTATCTTCCTTATTACTCCAGTGTTTAGGAATTGAAACAATGCCTGTACCTCATCAGCGGGGTCTGTTCAAAAGCATACTGTAGATTCGGTATCGTTTTCATCATCCTCCCTCAAGAGGCTCAGAATTATTAACCAAGAGTTGATCATCAGAAAAAATATGAAAAGAATTTTGAATATAATGAAAACAATTGTATTAATTCCCAAAACAGACATATGCGATGCATTAATAGAATAAAAGAGTTTGCTATGACATTAATTGTTTATATAAGCAAAGAAAAACACAACTCAGAAATTCAAATAAACAAAAGGTCTTCAACGATTGGGTAACGGAGCAGTGATTATGTTCGGAGTCTCAGGCACTTCAAACTGAATCTCCCCGGCGTCGATCATGTCTTGAATTTTGTTCTTGAGAGGCCAGCAGTTGTCCGTAGTATGCCCCGGGCTATCAGAATGATATGCGCACCTATCGTTGGGATGATAGTTAGGAGCCGAAGTGTTCGGATTCTGAAGGGGAGCCCTTAAGGTGATCAGCCCTGCCTTCAACATTTGTTGTAGTGCTTGATCCAGCGACATGTTGAGTTTGGTATACTGTCGTTTCTCCTTGCGCTGCTGCCCCTGTCCTTGTTGAGCAGGTCCGGGATTGGAGATCTGGATTGCCCCTACCTCATGACGGCTCTTTTTACCGTGCACAGCATTGGATTCTTTCTTTCCATGATGAGGCTTTTTATCAGAAGGTGCAACCTCTTGAATTTTCCCAGACCGGATGCCAGCTTCTATTCGCTCTCCAGTCAAGATAAGATCTGTGAATCCAGCAGACGAATTCCCAATTAGGTGGTTGTAGAACGGACCAGACAGGGTCCCCAAGAACATATCGACAAGTTCCCGATCAGTCAGAGGTGGTTGTACCCTTCCAGCAAGATCCCTCCATTTCTGCGCATATTCTTTAAAACCTTCACTTGATCCTAACGACATACCCTGGAGTTGGGTACGCGTAGGAGCAAGGTTGGCATTATATTGATACTGCTTGTAGAAAGCAGCAGCCAACTCCTCCTAGTTACGAACCTTGGTCCCATCTAGCTGATAGAACCATTCGAGATGAGTCCCTGAAAGACTCTCCTGGAAGAAGTGGATCCACAAGTTCTTGTCCACCGTATATGGTTGAATCTTCCGAACATAGGACCTGAGATGTAACTTGGGACAAGACGCCCCGTCATACTTGGTAAAGGATGGTTCTTTGAACTTCCGAGGAATAATCACACCAGTTGACAAACCCAGATCTCCAAAATCCAGCCCAGGTACCTGTTGGATCTCCATAGCATTCAGCCTATCCTCCAACTGTTTGTACTTGTCTTCGGCAGGAGGGTATTGTTCGTCGTTGAAATCTGTCTCGTTGTCGGAGACCACTGGACTGGGAACCCTTTCCCCCCGATGACTACCTTCCCTCACAGATGGAGTTGTCCTCTCAGTTTCAATCTGTGGTGTATTCCCCGATCTGCGCCTAGGGCTGAACAAAACAGTCCTCCTCTTCTTCTTTTCCTTCTTCAAGAGCAAAGCCTTCAGATCTTGTTGCCCCTGGGTCAAATTCATGATCATCCCTTGGAACTGGGCGTTCTGAGCCTGGAGGGCCTTGATAGTGTGCTCGGTTGAAGATTCAGGATTCATGACGATTGGCTGAAATAAACAGCGAAGAAGGGTAAGCAACCTGTCCAAGGGATACCTGCAATGCAATGAGATGTATGATATGCATGCAATGTTTTCAAGGACCTCGCGGGATAAATAAGACAGTTTGTTAGAATTGGAAACCGGTAGCTTGATTGAAGGAACTTCATGTTGTTGAGAATTCTCCTTCAAGGGTCAAAGGCTCACCATATCTAGTGGGTCATAGCCCCTGACAACCTTGGCTATAGGAAAATAAATCCTCTTTTCCCCTTGCTGGGATAATTGCTTCACCATGACCTGCATCACAAGCCCTTGAGATCCTTGAAATGGGTTAGGATGTATGCAATGGTATGATGTCATGCTATGCATGGGGTGATGTAGGTAAACCATGTTATGAGTCCCAATTAAGGACTATAAACAAACCCTGCAAGAAATTCAGTATACTTTGTTATGAGTCCCAATTAAGGACTATAAACAAAACCTGCAAGAGATCTAGTAAACCCTGTTATGAGTCCCAGTTAAGGACTATAAACAAAATCTGCAAGAAATTTGGTAAACCCTGTTATAAGTCCCAGTTAAGGACTATAAACAAGACCTGCAAATAGTTCATGTGTCAAATAACAAGCATGCAAGTAGTCAAATACGAAGGCACACAAGTCACACAAGAGAAACCCTTAGGGTTTAGGCCAGCATGGGGTTTGGGGTACTACCCTCTTGAAGTTGGTGGGCTCAACCTGTCCTATTAGAAGTAACCGGGTTCTAAGGGTCCCAATATCACGGGATTGCTTTCATTGTTCATCGTTTCGATTTAGCCACTGAACTGGCGACCGAAATATTCCAGGAAAGCAACCCTCAATTGAGTGTAGTATCGAGTATCAACCAACCTCGGACTGCACCAAAGTCAGTTATCTCACTACCCTAAAGAGGCCAAGATAGTTCAATTAAGGTTCCTAAGGTCTGTTGATTCTTCACGACACCACGTGGAGGCCCCGTACTCTCCTTGACTGAACTCAAGGGTTACCGGTACACACCAAAGTGCCACATCAACGTAGCAGACTGTTTCAACCATGTCGGTATACCCCGCACAGTTCCCTCACAGCCTTGTTGCTACTTTCTAAGAAAGGTATCCCCCAGATCCGGGTTAGGATCTATAGAACTCCCAAGCAACCCATAATAATAAAGCAAGCAAAGAAGACAATTGAAAACATAGTTATGACCTAGCCCTAAGGTATACCCCACTTTAAGTTTAGTCCCCAGCAGAGTCGCCAGTTCTGTGATCGGTGGATCTGGAACTGACTGTTTAACGCTGGTTCGCGAAATGTCGCGGAAGCAAGAGTCGCCACCGTCTTTTATTTTCTCCAAATGGAAAGGACAAAAGCACAGAAAAATTCCTTAAAGAGATTGCTCTCGGTTCGGGAGGTAGGTTATAGAAAGGGAAGGTGTTAGCACCCTTTCTATCCATGGTTATCCATGGGCTCTTAGATACTTGCTCACTTGTGTTTTCAAAAGTGTTTTGTTTGCTTTTCAATGTGGGTTTAAAAAAGTTCCTTTGAAAGTTTCAGATCGACTCTTGTGTCAGAGTGTTTGAAAAATTGTTTTGAAAGCTTTTGAAAAGTGTCGGTGTGAAAAGATTTTTGTTTGTTTTTGAAGAGAGCAAGTATCTACGAGAACCTACCTACCCTAAGGAATTCGTCTGTGTAAATGTCCTTTAAAGTAGTGCCATCCCACCATTGAGAGGTAGGTAGCACCACCGTTGGAGGTGTTCGGGTCAATTCGAGTTTGTAGGGACATGGTGATCACCAGAGCAATGGGAAGACACCTTAGAAGCTACCCTCATGCCAGGTTCCCGGATCATGAGGACTTACTAAGACATCCTCTACTCGACGATCACCTTTCGAGGCAAGGCAACAATGAGGCGTACCCTAGGGGTGGTGTGTGCGAATTGTGTGTCATTTTCATTGATATTTGTCTTGTCATGTTTAAAGTGATCTACGCTTGATTTTATTATGGCCATTCATTCTTGCATGCTTTGTTTAACAGTTAATATTTGCGGGAAAAGTAAATTCTAAACTATTACAAATGGCGCGGGTCCACATCGCCAAAATTAAACCGGACCCGATTTGACAGAAAATAAATAAAGCAAAGTAAATAACAAAATTGAAAAGTGCGAGAAGTTTGAGTTACAAAGCTTTGGGAGAGGTACATAATTATTCAAGCGAAATAAAATAAATACGCAAATTAAACAATTAAAAATATGGGCGTTGGACCCTTTTGCAAAATTAAAATTAATAAGGAATTAAAATTAAAATTAAAAGAAAATGTATTTTGGTATTTTTATGTTTTTTGAGATTTAATAGAAAAAGATTTAATCAAAGTACGATGCAAACCCTAATTCTAATGGCTTTTAAATTTATTATGAAAGTATTAATATTTAACCTAAATTAAACCTAAATTATTTATGTACAATTTTAATTATGAAAATAAATAAATAAATAATATTATGGTAAAAAGAGAAATTAAAAGGAATAAAACATTTATTAAACCTAATTCTATATTTTTTGGATTTTTGTTATGAAAAGAATTTAAATTGTAACCTAATTTAAGACTAATTTTACATGCAAATTTATTTACAAGAAAATATTGAAAATGAAATATTTATGTTTTTTTATCTTTTCTGATTTTTAGATATTTTTCATATTTTGTAAAAATAATTAATTAAATTAATAAAACAAATAAAACAATAATTGAAAATAAAAATATAAAAATATAGAGAAGGCAAACCAGGGGGGGTGGAAGTCCCAATTTAGGAGGTATGGGCTCAGCAATTCAGGCCCATTTGTATCATGGCCTTGTTGACTTTGATGCATGCGTGTGGGACGGTTGACTCATCCTCATGGTGTTCATCAATTCCCAGCCTTGGATCTGAATATGCTAGGCGCGTGTATGGGTAGATGATGAAGGAACATGATGCGTCTGCAGCCTTGAAGCACATAGGAATTGCTTTTGAAAAATAATATGGAAACTTGTAAGACCTGGGGCTCGAACCCAGGTCATGTACCGTTCCCAACAACGCATTTGCCACTGAACCATCACTTGTACATTTAACATATAATAACATATAAATATAATAAACAAAAACATGATGTTAGTGGGTTAAAGACGCGCGAGATTCAAATTAGCGTATCATACACTGCCACGACTCCATCTTCTCCACGCGTCCCTGAAAACAAAAACATATGGCAACGGTTTCTTAAGCGTGGTTTTAAGGGCGTTTTGAGAAAATAGCGATTAGCTCATCTCTAAACATAAATTAGGCGCGAGTATATGTTCATGATCGTCCAACAACGCTTGATTCAATGATACAAGTCTTGGATGCCAATTTTTCTTTAAACGAAAGACCCTAAATTGAAGCTCTGCAAACCCTAAGAAGTATCAATGGCAGATTCTCCAATAGTGCATAAGAATTCAATTAAATCATGTGGTTAGTTCTAGGATGATCTAATAAGTATGAATCCATGGAAAAAATGCAGTAAAAATGCTTGAATATCAAAATACGATTACAAGAAAAATGAGAAGAAACTTGGTTTCTGTATACCAATTCCGAAGGCTATGCGTATGGAAACCTATCCAGTTGTGCTCAGTGATGTCCTAGGAAGCTATTGAAACCAATATTATGCTTTGAATCGACTTAAAACGTGGTTTTCAGTTTTGAACTTTTGGACAAAATTTGCAAGTTTGTTAATGGCTTATGCGCAGCTTCCAGTGTCTATGGGCATTAGGGTTGTGTTCATGTATTTGTATGGAAGGCATTAGGTCAACAAAATTGGCCAAAATCTCTTTCATTCATTGATTGAATATTTGATTTTCTTAAAGATCTTTTCATATCTTTTCCATGTGTATTTTGCTCTCAATCATGCCAATCAGTCCAATTCTTTCCACATTTAACTAAGCACGAAATATTGAGTCCAAAACATGCATAAAAAGATTGGTTAGGTCATGTTAGATATTTTTCACATATTTAAATGATTTAAATGAATTAATATGAATAATAATTCAAATAAATAAATAAAAAATGAGAAAATACTTCCCTTTGGGCCAAGTGGTCGTGCATATGCTTGTAATGATGAATCATGGAAGAAAAATGGGCCCATTAGCAAATTTAGGTCATTTGAAGTAATGTTGACTTTTCAAAATATCCAAAAATTTCCCAACTTCCACAAGGCATAACTTGCTCAAATGTTTAATTTTTTCTCATGTTCTTGGACATTTTGGAAAGGTCTTTGAGTCCTTTAACCAATGCCTTTGGTCCCATGTCATTTTGATTTACCAATCTCAAGTTATGGTCTTTGACTTAAAGTCCCTTTTTGTTGACTTTTGAAAATGACCTATAATGTTGAAATTGATAACTTTTTGTGAGAGCATTTCTTGGACTTTAAGTATGAAGATGAGTTGTAGGAAATGTCTTTCTCTTCAAAATGAGCTTTGGATGGAATTTTTCTGATAATCCATGTGAAAGTTATGCCCTGGTCAATTTCAGTTGACTTTTTCAGTTGTCCAAATAAGGAAACTTTTGCATCTTGATGATTTTCTGAGCCAAATTTTGAGAATCATGATCAAGCATTGATCAAATGATGTTTGTGGCTTCAAAATGATATGTTGACCAAAAATTTGAACTTTTGACTGTCAAATGACCATTTTGCCCCTACAGTTGACTGTAGTGCAATTTAGGGTTTTGACTGTGCAATTTTGAGCTGAATGTCTTGAAACTTGATATGAGGATGCTTGACCATATTTGTAGGCATGTGAGACTTGATTGGGCCTTTGAAAACTTTCTTTTCTTGATCAGAACACAAACCCTAGTTTTGACTGTATAGGAGACCTTTGCATCATGCAACCCTTGGGGAATTTTGCAGCTTGACTTGGCAATTTCTTGAAGAATATGGGAGGGCAAATTTTGGGGTACAACAGATCCAATAAAGTACATATTTGAAAAGCCTGCTCTGTCTGGGAGAATAGCAAGATGGCAGATGATCTTGACGGAATACGACATCCAGTACACAACTCAGAAAGCCATCAAAGGAAGTGTACTGGAAGACCACTTGGCACACCAGGAAGTAGACGACTATCAGTCAATGAACTTCGAGTTTCCAGATAAGAGTATCATGATAGTGACTGATTGTGAAGTACCTGGACCGGATGAAGGACCTGAGGAAGAATCCCGATGGTCTATGCACTTTGACGGAGCCTCCAACGCTTTGGGTAACGGTATCGGCGCTGTAATCATATCCCCTCAAGGCACTCATACTCCACTTACTGGCCGACTATGTTTCAACTGCACCAACAACATGGCGGAGTATGAGGCATGCATCATGGGTCTCCAAGCTGCGATTGACTTAAGGATCAAGTTTCTGAGTGTCTTCAGAGATTCCGCTCTCGTGATCAATCAGATCAAAGGGGAGTGGGATACGAAACATCCGAATCTTATTCCTTACAAAGAATGTGTGTTGACCTTGATCCCCCACTTCACAGAGATAACCTTTGAACATTTCCCAAGAGAGGAGAATCAGTTTGCGGACGCGTTAGCTACGATGTCTTCCATGTTCAAAGTCAAATGGGACAATGAGGCTCCCCGGGTCATCATCTGGAAACTGGACGAACCGGCATAGTGTTGTGATCTTGAGACTGAGTTGGTGACTGAGAAGCCTTGGTACCATGAGGTGAAGAGATACTTGGAAGCTCAGGAATACCCTGAAGGTGCGTCTATCAATGATAAAAAGTTTCTGAGAAGGTTCGCAGCGAAGTTCTTCCTTAGCAACGGCATCCTGTACAAGCGAAACCATGATTCGACCTTACTGCGTTGTGTGGATAAAACTGAAGTAGAAAGGATCATGGCAGAGCTGCATGAGGGTACCTTCGGGACACATTCCAGTGGACACACTATGGCGAAGAAAATCCTTCGGGCAGGGTATTTCTGGTCCACAATGGAAGCCGACTGTTACCAACATTCTCGGACATGTCACAAATGCCAGATTTATGCAGACAAGGTGCATGTTCCTCCAGTTCCTCTGAATGTCTTGACAGCACCTTGGCCGTTTGCAATGTGGGGCATAGATATGATCGGTGAGATTAAACCTACGACATCCAACGGGCATCGCTTCATCCTGGTAGCGATTGATTACTTCACGAAGTGGGTTGAAGCAGCTTCCTACGCTACAGTAACCAAGAACGTCGTGGCACGGTTCATTCGGCATAACTTGATCTGTCGATACGGTGTCCCGGAAAGGATCATTACGGACAACGGTACCAATCTTAATAACAAGATGATCACTGAGCTCTACGAGCAGTTTAGGATACAGCACCACAACTCTTCTCCTTACCGACCGAAGATGAATGGGGCTGTAGAAGCAACAAATAAGAATATTAAGAAAATTGTGCAGAAAATGACAGTGACTTATAAAGATTGGCACGAGATGTTACCGTTTGCTCTACATGGGTACCGTACCTCAGCCAGGACGTCAACCGGGGAAACTCCTTTTTCCTTGGTCTACGGCATGAAGGCAGTCTTACCAATTGAAGTGCAAATACCCTCTCTCCGGATAATGAAGGATGCAGATGTGAGTGAAGATGATTGGATCCAGACACGACTTGATCAGCTAAACTTAATTGACGAAAAGATACTTGCTGCTATTTGTCATGGTCAGACGTATCAAAAACGGATGATCAGGGCATTTAACAAAAAGGTCAGACCACAAGAATATCAAGTTGGGGATCTGGTAATCAAGCGCATCATCCTTCCTCAGAGTGATCCAAGGGGCAAATGGACCCCCACGTACGAAGGGCCATTTGTGGTTAAACATGTGTTCTCAGGAGGAGCCATGATTCTAACCAACATGGATGGTGACGACCTTCCTCACCCCGCCAATACAGACATAGTAAAAAGATACTATGCATGAAAAAAAAGACCCGCTAGGTTGACATACCTAGGAAAAAATTAGGGCTTCCCGGCGAACCAAAAGGGTTCGGGCAAAATAAAGGGATGAAATGAAAAAATCTGTACACCCGGCAAGTCGAAAACCTGAAAAGGCGGCTTGGGCAAAAATGGGTATCCCGGCGGACTGAAAACCCGAAAGGGCGGTCCAGGCAAAAGTTAGGGATAAAGCGTAATATTATGTCTCATTGGATCACCTTGCATCCAGAATCCGGTATCAACACCAAGTTCATACGGCATCGATCAATCAATTTCATCCTCGACTAGGTCATCAAGTGATGAGACGCTCGAAGATATAAAGGCGATAGCAGAGTTGGAACCCAGTGGGATTATTCTTTTCACCTAGCTGTTTTGTTCTCCCTTTGTACAAATTGTATAAACTCTTTCATTCGGCAGCGTTCTCTTACTAGGACGTTAGTCTCTTGTACATAAACGCCTATTTTACAGGCAAATTCAAAAATCAATACAAATTCACTTTTCAGTTAAAATTGCCAATTGTTTTTCCTTTTCTGTTTTGTTGTGCGAAGAACGTCCAAGGTTCAATTTGTGATATATGCACTTGACACTAATTGCTAACTCATAAATATTTGCACACGAAACAAAGGATTAATTACAGGTAACATTAGAAACAGGGGCAATAATGAGTGGTCTAAGCGATCTAATTGTTTTGTCCATCAAGGTACCAAGCTAGGTTCAGCTGAAGAACGTAACCAGTATATCTTAAATCCCTAGAGAGTGAGCCAGCAAGTCAATACACTCTCCCCAAGCAAAGCTATACTATCAGCCTTAAGGAAGTTGGGTATCCTCCAACAGATCTCAACGTTCCTCAGCACATCATACAGATATTCTTAACAAGCATCCCCGGCAGTCTTGAGCTAAGAGTGTTCCCCGGCGGTACACCAGGTATTCAGCGGAGCCACTTCCCAGTACATCTCAAGAATTTCCCCAGGAGAGTCCAATCAAGATTTCCTCAGGAAAGTTTGAATCATCTCCCCAGCAGGAAGCTTATCCCCAGTAGATTCTGGAAGCTTCCCCCCTACAGAGCACGAACACGTCTCCCGGCTTTATTCAAAGGTTATTTCCCCACCAGGATATAACTGGGTTATCCTCAGCCAAAAGCCACAGAAAGATCGTCCTCGGCGAAGTCTTCTTATCCCCAGCGAAGTCTATTAACACTTCCAACATAACCACGGTATCCCCAGCGGAGTTACCATCTATATCCCAGCAAAGTACCTCTCTCCCCACAGAGTATTGTTCCCCAGCAAGATCGCTAGAATAATTTTCTCCCCGCAGAGTAATCCATTCGCCAAGTTTATTCCCCAACGGAGTTATCTTCTCCTACCGGTATTCTTGCAACTATCATCCCCAGCGGAAACAACAAAGCACTATTCTCCAACATCAGCCCAGGATGTGACTTCCCGACACCCGTCAAGGATTTACTTTCCTAGGCAAAAACATACATTCATAAACATCGCATTCACATTATGATACATGCATAAACGCATCACATCGTACAATCTCATTTACATTAAGAACATCATTGTTTGATCCATATCATGCATTGCATATGACTAACCTTTACCTTTCAGGAAAGATCCAGTTAAGTTCTCAGCTATGTCCAAGACCTTCTCTGGTTCAGTCAGATCGACCCTAAGATCTCCCTAATTCTTATCCAGTAGAAGTTATTTCAAGACCTTGCCTGGTTCGGTTAAATCGACTCCTAAAGATTTTTCTGATTCTTATCCAGTCAAAGGCCTTCTCTGGTTCAGTCAGATCGACCCTAAGATCTCCCTGATTCTTATCCAGTTGAAGATTCCAAGACCTTGTCTGGTTCAGTTAAATCGACTCCTAAAGATTTTTCTGATTCTTATCCATTCAAAGGCCTTCTCTGGTTCAGTCAGATCGACCCTAAGATCTCCCTGATTCTTATCCAGTTGAAGTTATTTCAAGACCTTGTCTGGTTCAGTTAAATCGACTCCTAAAGATTTTTCTGATTCTTATCCATTCAAAGGCCTTCTCTGGTTCAGTCAGATCGACCCTAAGATCTCCCTGATTCTTATCCAGTTGAAGTTATTTCAAGACCTTGCCTGGTTCAGTTAAATCGACTCCTAAAGATTTTTCTGATTCTTATCCATTCAAAGGCCTTCTCTGGTTCAGTCAGATCGACCCTAAGATCTCCCTGATTCTTATCCAGTTGAAGTTATTTCAAGACCTTGTCTGGTTCAGTTAAATCGACTCCTAAAGATTTTTCTGATTCTTATCCATTCAAAGGCCTTCTCTGGTTCAGTCAAATCGACCCTAAGATCTCTCCGATTCTTATTCCAGTTGAAGATTCCAAGACCTTGCCTGGTTCAGTCAAATCGACTCCTAAAGATTTTTCTGATTCTTATCCAGTCAAAGGCCTTCTCTGGTCCAGTTAAATCGATTCCTAAAGATTTTCCTAATGAAGGCTCAGTAGAAGACATACAAGGTTCTCTCATCGTTACTGTTGAGGTAGTAATCGCCCAAGGTTCTCTCATCGTTACTGTTGAGGTAGTAATCGCCCCAGGTTCTCTCATTGTTACTGTTGAGGTAGTAATCGCCCAAGGTCCTCTCATCGTCCCGTTGAGGTAGTAACCATTCATGATTCATTCATAACCTTTTGAAGCTCCAGACTCGATTCCTGTATCTCGCCAGGGCACGTCTGAAGAGGTTGAAGATTCGATTCCTATAACCAACCAGGGTGCGTCTATATAAAGAGTTTGAAGACCAGCTCCTGTAACAGGCCAGGTAATCATTTTCTTTTTCAGGTACGCAAGTTCTCGCTAAGGAAACTCTTACGCGATCGACACCCAGATGGAATCTATAAGCCCATCCACCTATCCATCACCTTTCAACATGGCATCTGTAAGCCCATCTTCCTATCCATCAATCTCCAAATGGCATTTGTAAGCCCATTCCCATCATCACACTGCCAACATGTGAGCGCAAATTTCTGGGCACTCTAGTGTTTAATCATCTTCCACCTTCGGATTACGAAAGGCACGTCAGCCAATCTACATCCTCAGGTCTAAGAAAATTGAACAGGGGCAACTGTTGTACCCCAAAATTTTCCCTCTCATATTCTTCAAGATTTGCAAAGAGCATGCTTCAAAATCTCCCAAGGGTTGCACAGTCCAATGGCCTCCTAACAGTCAAAAACTAGGGTTTTGGTTCTGGCAAAGAAATTGAAGCTTCCAAGGGTCCAAACAAGCCCCACATGCCCATAAACATTGTCAAGCATCCTTATGCCAAGTTTCAAGACTTACAACACAAAATTGCACAGTCAAAAACCCTAATTGCTCAACAGTCAACTGCAGGGTCAAAATGGTCATTTGACAGTCAAAAGTCAAAATTTTTGGTCAACATCTTATTTTGAAGCCACAAACATCATTTGATCAATTCTTGGTCATGATTCTCAAGGCATGGCTCAAAAAGTCTCAAGATGCAAAAGTTTCTATTTTTGGACAGTTGAAAAAGTCAACTGTAACTTGACCAGGGCATAACTTCCACATGGTTTATCATAAAAATTCCATCCAAAGCTCATTTTGAAGAGAATTACATTTCCTACAACTCATCTTCACACTTCAAGTCCAAGAAATGCTCTCACAAAAAGTTATCAATCTCAACATTATAGGTCATTTTCAAAAGTCAACAAAAAGACACTTTAAGTCAAAGACCATAACTTGAGATTGGTAAATCAAAATGACATGGGACTAAAGACATTGGTTAGAGGACTTCAAGACCTTTCCAAAATGTCCAAAAACATGATCAAAGCTTAAAAATTGAGCAAGATATGCCTTGTGGAAGTTGGGAAATTTTTGGGAATTTTGAAAAGTCAACTTTGCTTCAAATGCCTCAAAATTGCTAATGGGCCACAATTTCTTCCAAGAATCATCACCCAAAGGCCATGCACGACCCATTGAAATCCAAGGGAGTTATTTTATCATTTTTGATTAATTATTTGAATTATTATTATTATTAATTCATTTAATTAAAATAAAATATGACAAAAATAGAAAATCATGTTTTCCAATCCTTTTTTGCAGCATATTCTCTCATTAAAGCCTAAATATTTCGTGCATCACTAAAAAGGCAAGATTTCTCATGATTGGCAATGGTTTTACAACAAAAAGATTGAAAAAGATTACATAGAAAATCAAGGATCCAAATCATCAATGCAAAGGTTTTTGGACTTGTCTTGTAAACCTAATTCACTCCACATATAAACAGAAACAAAAACCTAATCATGAGGACAAGCAAGCTGCGCTCAGAACCAAGAACACAAACTTGCATTTTTCTTAAAAAAGCTCAAAACTGAAAACATAGTTGCAGTGTCTTTCAAGGCCTAAAAAGTATTCCAAAGGCTTGCTGGGACCTTTTGGGACGTGCCTCAATCCTTTTCCACTCTCCATACACAAAGAACTGGTAGAAACACATTGCCCTGTTCATAACTTTTTACATATTCGTGTTTTCATTTTCATGCCATATTAATGCCTTTTAATGTATGATTTATGCTAACATGATCATTCCAAAGCTAATGGTACCATTCAATTGAAGAATGGTTACATGTATCAAAAATCACCATTGACGATTGTTAGGGTTTCAGGAACCTTGAATTGGGGTTTCATGCATAAGGAAAAATTGGCGGTCCTAACCTACACCATTGAAATCAGAAGCTCCAGACGAATCTAACCATACCATCGCGCCCTTTTTCTTTTTCGTTATAACCTAATCGCTATATTTCCTGGCCTTGTTTAGTGGGGGTTTAAAACCCCCGCTACTTGTCTGATATTTTTGCAGAAAGAAGAAGATGACGCTGGCGTGTCCTCATATGACTGGAGCATTCAAATCTTTGCGCTAATTTTTTTGTTTTACATCAATAGCATTTATTTTCATATGTATTGATCAGGTACCACTAGTTTATCAAACAAACGCGTTTGGCTGGTTGGTGAGTGATGTGTCCTTCAAGCATTGAGACCTGGGTTCGATCCCTAGGTCCCTCACCTCCTCAATATTATTTTTCTTCATATGTTTTCATGCAGCGCCTCACCTAAAGTCCACGATACACGCACATGCGCTTGCCTGCCAAGTGGCCAGGGGTCCCAATCCAGGGGTCAGAACTTGCAGATCCACCATACGCATCAGTCAAACGTTCCTCACATGATCACTAAAAGTCAAATAGGCCTGGAGCTATTGGGCCAAAATTGCTTGCAAACACCTCCAAATTGGGGCAGAACCCCCCTCTTGTTTGTATTTCTTTCTCTTTTCTTTTTCTTTTTTTTTATTTTGTTTTAATTTAATTGTTTTCTTTTAATCCATCAAAATAATTTTTACAATATAAAAATACAGAAAAATCAGAAAATTCCAAAATAAAATATATTTATTTATTTAATGCATTAATGTTTTTGTAAATAAAATTCTAATAATCAATTAGTTTTAAATTAGGGTTTTAACTTTAACATTTTTTTTCTTAAATAAATTAAAACACATAAAAATTAGGTTTTGTAGCATTTTACTTTTTTTCCAAAATAATTAAATTACCTCATCATCATTATTATTAATTCTTAATTAATTTGTAAATAAATTTGTCATTAAATAATTAGGTTAAATTAGGTCAAACTTAAATATTTTTCTTTAATAAATTAAAAACAATTTAGAAATAGGGTTTTATTTAACTTTTGAATTTCAATTAATTCTCTTTAATTCCATAAATACAAAAACTCCAAAAAAATAAGTTCTTTCTTCTATTTAATTTAATTAATTTATAATTTCGATTTAATTCCTTTAAAGGGTCCAACGCCCTCGCACTCGATTCTAATTTCTTTTCGCATTTATTTTTACTTTATGGACATAATGTATTTGCCCCAAGGCCTTGTAATAGATAATTAGGACATTTACTTTTCCGCATTTTATTTATTCAAATCGGGTTTTGGTTTAATTTGGCGATGTAGACCCGCGCCTTGTAATAGCGTAGGACCTTTATTTTCCGCATTTTAATTCCCGCACCTTTTAACTGTTAATAATCACATGAAAGAATGTATGCCCAAATAAAAACAAAGCGTAGATAACCAATGCATGACAAGATAACATAATTGAAAATGACACACAATTCATACACCACTCTTAGGGTACGCCTCACTGTTGCCTTGCCCCTCGAAACGTGGTCGTCGAGTAGAGGAAGTTTTAGTAAGTCCTCATGTCCATGAACATGGCATGGGGGTAGCTTCTAAGGTGTCCTCCTATTGCTCTGGTGACCAGACTGTCCCTAATCCTCGAATTGACCCGAACACCTCCAATGGTGGTGCTACCTACCTCTCAATGGTGGGATGGCACTACCTTAAGGACATTTACACAGACTAATTCCTTAGGGTAGGTAGATGACTCGTAGATACTTGCTCTAATTCAAAACAAATCAAAAACTTCTTTTCACACCGACACATTGCGAAAAGCTTTCAAAAACAACTTTTCAAACACTCTTGAGGACTGATACAAGAGTCGATCTGAAACTTTCAAAGAAACTTTTTCAAACCCACTCACCTTGAAAAGCAAACAAACATTTTGAAAACACAAATGAGCAAGTATCTAAGAGCCCATGGATAACCATGGATAGAAAGGGTGCTAACACCTTCCCTTTCTATAAATCTACCTCCCGAACCGAGAACAAATCTCAATAAGGAATTTTTCTGTGCTTTTGTCCTTTCCATGTTGGAGAAAATAAAAGACGGTGGCGACTCTTGCTTCCGCGACATTTCGCGAACCAGCTTTAAACAGTCAGTTCCAGATCCACCGATCACACCAGGGCTAGATTTCGAAGAGTTGGGGCTGGTGTCAGGAATTGTGATCCCGCCAAAGTTTAAAGTGCCACTATTTTCCAAATATGATGGGGTGTCTTGTCCTAAAATGCACCTCCGATCGTATGTCAGGAAGATTCAGCCACATTCTGCCGACAAAGACTTGTGGGTCCACTTTTTCCAAGATAGTTTATCAAGAACACAACTTGATTGGTTCTACCAGTTGGAAAGGGCCGACGTCCATAATTGGGAAGACTTGGCCGCAGCTTTCTATAAACAATATCAGTATAACACCGATTTGGAACCTACCCGTACTCAGCTTTAGAGTATGGCTATGGTTTCCAATGAGGGCTTCTAATATTACGCGCAAAAGTGGAGAGATCTAGCCGGAAGAGTGCAACCCCCTCTTTCCGAAAGGGAGTTGGTGGACATGTTCTTGGGGATTTTATCAGGCCCTTTCTTTAATCATCTGATTGGGAGTTCCTCTGCAGGGTTTACTGAATTGATTTTAACCGGCGAGAGGGTGGAGGCTGGTATAAGAAGTGGGAAAATTCAGAAGGATGCGTCTACCTCTATAGCTGTGAAAAAACCCTTCATTGGGAGGAAGGAAGTATCTGCTGTTTATTCACAGAGGAATCAGGGAAGAACTGAACACCGACCAACGGTGGGGGCCGTTATGATTCCAAAGCCTGCATTAGACCAGCCAAGAAATAACCATCAAAGGGTAGAAAGGCCAGCCCGGAAATTCACCAAGATTAACGTGACTCCGACCCAGGTTCTACCACATCTTCTGAAATTGAATCTGGTGACTTTGAAAGAGGCCCCAAAGAATCCCAATACTGCGTCTCCTCACTACCATCCCAATACCAGATGCGCGTACCATTCTGAAATTCCAGGGCACGACACTAACAACTGTTGGGCTCTGAAGAACAAAATTCAAGACCTGATAGACACGAAGGAAGTTGAGTTCGAAGAGCCTGAGAAACCAAATGTTATTTCCGCCCTAATGCCTAGGCATGGTCACAATGCCAACGCTATTGAAGAAGATTTATTTGTTGCCACCGTGGATGAACTGTTGACTCCGCTCCCAATTATTAAGTTGAATTTGTTGAAAGCTAGTATATTCACAGGTTGTGACAGAGACTTCCAGGTTTGCCTATCCTCATCATTGACTGCCCTCTGTTGAAAAAAGGTATCCAACGACTGATGGATAACCAAGAAATTTTGTTTGAGAATGCTCCTATTTTACCCGTTCCAGTTAAAGAAGTTTCAATTATAACCATATACACCAATCCTTCCAGGCCCCTAAAAGACCCGTTAGGATTACACCTGCTCTAAAGACTACTCCACTTAAGATTACAATGCCCGGGCCGACCCCTTACAAATCAGATAAAACAATACCATGGAATTACGGTGGAGAAATCTATTACCATGGTATTAAACAGGATGAACTGACTGCCGAAGAAGAAAGCTCCGAAGAGGACAATTCCGACATTAGCAATATTGCCGGAACTAGCAAGATTACCCGCATTAATAGAATCTTCTCTCCAGAGATTGCCCCTCCAAAGGCAGTCTTTGGACCCGTGGCTGTTCCGAAGATTACCTCTGCACCAGTGATTATACCTGCAAGTGTACTCACTGACAAAGACAATACGATCCTTATCCCTATCCCTATTTCCACTGCTGAGAATAAAGGAAAAAACATTCAAGAGGAGCCTGTCCGGACGAAGGCTCAATCACTAGCTATCGCCGAAACATCCAAGAAGGAAATGGAAGAAATCCTGAGGATAATAAAGAAGAGTGATTATGATGTAGTTGAACAGTTGGGGAAAACCCCTTCCAAGATATCTATGCTAGCTCTGCTGCTGTGCTCTGAAGCACATGAAAAAGCTCTGGTATAATTTCTGAAGACAGCTCATGTGCCACAAGAGACGTCTGTTGACCAGTTCCAGGACTGTGTGGCCAATTTGACAGCTGATAATGGCCCGGGTTTCTCTGATGCTGACTTGACACCCAGAGGGAGAAAACACGACGAGGCATTACATGTCTCAGTGGAGTGTAGAGGAACAACCCTAGCCCATGTCTTGGTGGACACAGGATCATCTTTGAACGTCTTGCCGAAAAAAGCCCTTGAAAGATTGGATTGCAAGGGGATGGCTTTAAAACCCAACAACATAGTGGTGAGATCTTTTGATGGTTCGAAGAGGATGGTCCACGGGGAGGTGGACATCCCAATAAAGGTGGGAACTCAGATTTTTAATTAAACCTTCTATGTGATGAACATCCGTCCTTCTTATTCCTGTCTGTTAGGACGCCCCTGGATCCATAATGCCGGTGCTGTCACCTGCACATTGCATCAGATACTGAAGTACCCAGTCCAAGGAAAGATCATAATTGTCCATGGGGAAGAGGAATATATGATTAGTCATCTGAATTCTTTCCGATATGTGGAGTTAGATGACGAGTTCATTGAAACCCCTTTCCAACATTTTGAAGAAGTCTCTCCAGAAGTAGCAGCGACCAAGGCGGTATCTTCGATTCCTAAGATCACAAGACCTCCACTTCGGATGTCATCTGTAAAGGATGCAAAGGCAGTAGTGGAAGAGGGTGGATGCACCATCTGGGGGCAGCTTCCAGACATTCCGTACAAATCAGACAAGTTTGGCTTGGGATTTACTTCAGCTGCTCAGAAGGATGTGCGTCGTGCCCGTGTTGGGGGGCCACCTGTGAAGATTAGCAACCAAGGGGCCAATGCAGTAGAAGACAATGAAGAGGATGGCAGCTTGGAAGATTGGATATTTCCTACTGTCAGCGGAGGACTTCGCAACTGGGAAGCCAGAGACTTCATCCCAATAACTTTCATCTCTCAGTAATTTATCTTTTACATTTCTGTTGGACTTGTAATATTCACAAACAATTCGCACTTTAAAAACCTTGTGTCTTACCCGAGGCACAATGGACCATTTGTAAGGGTTTTTTATTTCATCTTCATATGACATTCAATGAATCATGGACGCTTTTTTAAACCTTTTGTGCTCATTGTCTTTCTTTTACATTTTATTGTTTTAAGATGGCTATACCCTTACACATACCCATAATCACAAATGCAGGTACCCTTCCATTCCGGATCCCATGGGTAACGATACCGCTATAGCCTTCAGTGACTCTGAAGATCTGATCTACCAAGCCGAATACGAACGTGAGGAAGATTGTGAGGTGCCAGGGGAATTGGCCAGACTACTACAACAAGAGGAAAGAGCTATTCAGCCTCATGAGGAGCTGTTGGATACAATCAATTTGGGTACTGAAGAAGATAAAAAGGAAATCAAAGTGGGTGCCAATCTAGAACCGAGTGTCAAGGAGCGCCTAATTCAGCTATTGCATGATTATGTTGAGATCTTTGCCTGGTCATACGAAGACATGTCGGGACTCGATACAGACATCATGGTACATCGTCTACCCACAAGAGAAGGTTGTCCACCAGTGAAACAAAAAGTCCACCGCATGAAACCTGACATGTCAGAGAAGATCAAAGCAGAATTTATGAAATAGTTCAATGCTGGATTTCTGGCTGTTACTTCTTATCCTGAATGGGTGGCCAACATTGTTCCCGTACCTAAAAAGGACAACAAAGTGAGAATGTGTGTAGATTATAGAGATTTAAACAGGGCCATCCCTAAAGATGATTTTCCACTTCCACACATTGACATCCTGGTTGACAATACAGCCCAACACAAAGCATTTTCTTTCATGGACGGATTCTCAGGCTATAACTAGATTAAAATGGCACCTGAGGACATGGAGAAAAATACATTCGTCACACAGTGGGGTACATTCTGCCACAAAGTGATGCCATTTGGACTGAAGAATGTCGGGACAACCTATCAACACGCCATGGTAGCTTTATTTCATGATATGATACATCATGAGATAGAGGTCTAAGTAGATGACATGATAGCTCGATCACAAACTGAAGAAGAACACCTTGATCACTTGCAAAAGCTATTTGTCGGATTGAAGGAGTACAAGTTAAGATTGAATCCAAACAAGTGCACATTCAGAGTCCGGTCCGGTAAACTCTTAGGTTTCATTGTCAGCAACAAAGGCATCGAGGTTGATCCTGCCAAGGTTAAAGAAATACAAGAAATGCCTGCTCCTCGCACTGAGAAGGAAGTTGGAGGATTCTTGGGACGCCTGAACTATATTGCCAGATTCATTTCTCACCTAACATCCACTTGTGAACCAATCTTCAAACTGTTGAAGAAAGATTAAGTAGTCAGATAGAATGATGAATGTCAGATTGCTTTTGACAAAATCAAAGAGTATTTACAAGAGCCTCCTGTCTTGATGCCACCAGTCGAGGGAAGACAAATAATCATGAATCTGACCGTCTTAGAGAACTCAATGGGGTGTGTATTGGGGAAGCATGACGAGTCTGGCCGAAAAGAGCACGCTATTTACTACCTGAGCAAAAAGTTTACCGACTGTGAAACCAGATATTCATTGCTCGAGAAAACTTGTTGCGCTCTGGTATGGGCTGCTCGCCGGTTAAGACAGTATATGTTGACTCATACCACTTTGCTGATATCTAAGATGGATCTGATAAAGTACATCTTTGAGAAGCCTGCTCTATCTGGGAGGATAGCTAGATGGCAGATGATCCTTATAGAATATGACATACAATACACTACCCAAAAAGCTATAAAGGGCAGTGTGCTAGTTGATCATCTTGCTCATCAATCTGTAGAGGATTATCAGTCCATGAAGTTTGAATTCCCGGACGAAGACATCATGACATTAGACAACTGTGAAGAAATTAGACCATATGACGGACCTAGACAAGGATCCCGATGGACCTTGTTCTTTGGTGGGGCGTCCAATTCACTTGGTAATGGTATCAGCGCTGTACTCATATCTCCGGAAGGGTGTCATACTCCTTTTACTGCCAGACTTTGCTTTAACTGTACGAACAATATGGCGGAATACGAAGCATGCATCTTTGGTCTCAAGGCTGCCCTAGACTTGGGAATCAAATCTTTAGATGTGTTTGGAGATTCAGCTTTGGTCATCAGTCAGATCAAAGGAGAGTGGGACACTATGTATCCAAACCTTATCCCTTACAAAGAACATGTTTTGACATTGCTACCACATTTCGAGCAGATTACCTTCGAGCATTTCCCGCGAGAAGAAAATCAGCTAGCATATGCTCTAGACACAATGTCATCTATGTTTAAACTTAATTGGGATAACGAGGCTCCCCAGGTCACCATTGAACGAATGGACGAACCATCACACTGTCACCAAATTAATACTGAAGAAGTAGTGGACCAGCCATGGTTTCATGAAGTCAAAAGGTATCTCGAGGCTCAAGAATATCCAGAAGAAGCTTCAATCAATGATAAAAAGTTCCTAAGGAGATTCTCTGCTAAGTTCTTCCTAAGTAATGGCATCCTGTACAAACGTAATCATGATTCTATTCTGCTCCATTGTGTGGATAAGATTGAAGCTGAAAAGATCATGGCTGAATTACATGAAGGTACCTTTGGCACTCACTCTAGTGGGCATACGATGGCGAAGAAAATCCTACGGGTAGGCTATTATTGGTCTACCATGAAAGCAGACTGCTATCAACACTCCCGGACCTGTCATAAGTGTCAAATCTTTGCAGACAAGGTGCACGTGCCTCCGGTTCCTCTAAATGTCCTAACAGCTCCTTGGCCCTTCGCTATGTGGGGAATCGATATGATTGGGGAGATCAAGCCGACAACCTCCAATGGACACCGCTTCATTCTAGTGGCCATTGACTATTTCACCAAGTGGTTCGAAGCAGCTTCCTTCGCATCTATTACTAAGAATGTTGTTGCCCGCTTCATCATGCAGAATCTTATTTGCCGGTACGGTATCACAGAAAGGATCATCACTGATAACGGTACGAACCTTAACAATACTATGATCACCGCCTTGTGCAACCATTTCAAGATTCAACATCACAATTCATCCCCCTATCGGCCAAAGATGAATGGTGCAGTCAAAGCTGCTAATAAAAACATTAAAAAGATCATACAAAAGATGACAGTCACCTCCAAGGACTGGCATGAAATGCTACTGTTTGCTTTCCACGGGTACCGTACCATGACTCTCACATCAACTGGGGAAACACCCTATTCTCTGGTTTATGGCATGGAGGTTGTCTTGCCTATTGAGGTTCAAATCCCCTCTTTAAGAATTATGAAAGATGCAGGTTTGAGTGAAGACGATTGGATCCAGACCCGACTTGATCAACTGAACTTAATTGATGAAAAGAGACTTACTGTTGTTTGCCATGGTCAGATGTATCAAAAGCGGATGATCAAGGCCTTCAACAAGAAAGTCATACGCCAAGTATATCAAGTTGGAGATCTAGTGATCAAGCGCATCATCTTGCCATAAAGTGATCCCAGGGGCAAATGGACTCCTACCTATGAAGGACCATTTGTAATCAAGAACATCTTTTCTGGTGGGGCAATGATCTTAACCACCATGGATGGCGACGACCTGCCACACCCTGTGAACACAGACATAGTCAAAAGATATTACGCATAAGAGACCCGCTAGGTTGACACACCTATGCAAAACAAGGGTATCCCGGCGAACCAAAAGGTTCGGGCAAAAATTAGGGATTAAAAAAAATCTGTACACCCAACAAGTTGAAAACCTGAAAGGACGACTTGGGCAAAAAAGGGTTTCCCGGTGGATCGAAAACCCGAAAGGGCGGTCCAGGCAAAAGTTAGGGAATTAAAGCGTATGTCTATGTCTCGTCGGATCACTTTAAGGACAATCTCTTCACGGACAAACTCGGAGCTTCAGATCAATTCAATCATCTTCGGACGAAGCAACAAATGGACAAGATATTCGGAGATACGAAGGCTATAGCAGAATGGGAACCCCATGGGATTATTACACATAGCTATCTTTCTTTGTATAAATTTTTCTTATGACACCATCCTCTTACTAGGATGTATGTCTCTTTTGTATAAAATACTTATTCAAAGTAAATACAAAAATATCTCTTTAAAGTGCAGAAAACCATTTGTCCTTTTCTCTTTACACTTGTGTTTTTATTTGCAAAAACGTCCAATGATTCATTAATGAACATATGCATTTGAACATAATTACTGTTTACAAATAAACAAAATGAAAAAGAACAATTACTGACATGTTGAAAGAATAGGAAAACGTCTTTAGGCTATTCCATGAGCAATCCCTACAGTACATCATTAAGATCCCAGGTGGAGCTGAAACATCAAGCTATTAACCCCCGGTGGAAATCACCCAGTTTCTCCAAATCCCCCAGCAAGTTGTCTTGAAGCCTGAAAAGCAACCAGATAACAGTTAAATTTTGTTTCTCCCCAACCTAGGATAACTCCCCAGTAGAGCGGCAAGCGACCGAAACTCTAGAACCTTTTCCAAATAGGAATAAGATTTTTTCCATAGAGTTTTCTTTGTTCCCCAACAGAACGAGGATTCCTAGGATAATTCCCCAATAGAAGTCATCAAAATTCTCAGGATTCCCCAAGCAGATTCCTCAAGAAGTATATGGCATTACTCTCGCAATGGAATTTCTGTCAAATATTCCAACTTCAAGACATGAAGAATCCACATATCCTCAGCAGCAGTCAAGGATTTATTTTCCTCGGCAGTACAGCGAATCAGCTTACATGCGCATACATTACATCCATATATCATAAACAATGACACAACACATATATTGCATCATGCATTTCACGCATCATAACTTTGTGTTTCAGCTACCATTTTACCCTTTTCAGGATAAGATTAACAAGCTACCATTAACAATATATAATCGTGATACAGTTCAGATACGCTTAAGACAAGGATGCCATTCTGATACTCATTCAAATTCATCTTTCAGATACAATACAGATACGCTCCAGATGCGGATGCCGTTCTGTTACTTATTCAAACTTCAACATTCAGATACAGTTTAGATACGCTCCAGGCATGGATGTTATTCTGTTACTCATTCAGATTTAAGCTCAGATACAGTTTAGATACGCTCCAGACACGGAAGCCATTCTATTACTCATTCAGATCCTACTTCAAGATATAGTTCAGATACGCTCCAGATACGGATGAAATTCTGATACTAATTCAGTTTTCAAATTCAGATACAGTTCAGATACGCTCCAGACACAGATGTTATTCTATTTCTCATTCAGATTGCAAGTTCAAGATATAGCTCAGATACGTTCCAGACGCGGACACCATTCTGATACGTATTCTTCTGACTTACAACTTACAATTCAGCAAACATTCTTGGATGGCATTTACAATCCCATCTCCAACAAGATTCCATCACCTCTCCAAATGGCATCTTTAAGCCCATTACCTCAACTACACTTCGTCGAGTGCAAATTTATAGGCACTCTAGTGTCCAATCATCTTTTACCTTCGAGTCACGAACGGAAAATCTCGCCAATCTAACTCTTCAGGTTCAAGAAGATTGAACAGGGGTAGCTGTTGTACCCCAAAAATTTCCCTCTCATTTGTCAAGATTTTTCTCACAAGACTTCTTTGACTCAAGACAAGATTAAGGTCTGGTCAGTTCAAGACATCTCATCTTGCACTGATAACCCAAAATTAGGGTTTGAGTTCGCACAAGTATTTTTTTGGACCATCATTGCTTCATGTGACTTTCATACATAATTTTGGACCCCTAAGATTGTTCATGATAAGTTTCAAGCCTTGAACCATATTTTTGATCAGTCAATTGGACAGTTGACCTAAAAATCAGTTGTATTGGGGAAAAAGTCAACTATGGCCAATTTACAGTCAAACTTCATGATTTTTGATCCACATCAACATTTTAGACTCATATGTACCATTTGATCAAGTTTGGATCACAACTCCTCAAGAAATTTGATCAAATCATCAAAAGGGCAAGATGGTCAAAATTAGGGTTTTGACTGAGAAAGAGCAATTTCTGATTTTTAACCTAGCCAATGACCAATTGAGTTCAAGCATGATTTCAAGGATTCAATGGCATCATATTGACCTAATTACATGGTTCAAAAGATCTCAAGTTCATTGGATTGACAGATGAAATTTGCAGTCAACTGATCAAAAGTCAATTATGCACTAAAAAGTCAAACTATGACTTTTTGGTCAAAATCAAGAGCCAAGGGTCATAATTCATCAAGACATGTCAAAATATGAAACTTGTTCACCAAGAAAACCAAATTTGAAAATTAGGGTTTTAATTTGAAAATTTTCATAACTTAGAATTTTTTCTAAGTATAAAAATTTTCTTATTTTTTCTCAACTTTTCACCACTTTTTCACCATGATGCATTTTGATTCAAGAAAAGTTCCCAACATGAAAGTTGTATTACTCCATGAAATATACAACCTTTCTTCACAAACTTTTCCCTAAAGTTGCTTAGATCTCAAGTTATGAATTTGTGAATATAGGCCCATGAACTCAATAACTTAGTGAAATTTTGCCCTAATTTAGGCAGGTTTTGGACCCAACTTCATGGCAACTTTTCACCTAGTTCTAAGAGGTATCTCAAAATGTATTTCAAAGATGGATTATAAAGCACATTGCAAGCTTTCCAAAATGTCCAATAACTATCCAAGATCATTTTTGAGTAGGGAGAATCGAAGAGAGGAAGTTGGCATTTTCTCACTTTTGTTCAAGCCATTTTCACATAGAATCAAGTTGCAAATCAAACCTATGTTGGTTATATCTTGATTTACAGGTCCTAAGCTTGCTATACACTCCATAATTAAATGCATACTCAGTTGACAAAGCCTTTATCTTTGCTTTTGAAGCTTTACACAAAATGTATTTCCATTTTGGGCAAAAAGGTTACATTGCCATTTTCATAAAGGGCAACTTTTGCAAACTTTGTAATCTTGAGCATTAAACCTATCCCCTTGATGCATACAAACCACACATGTCTCAAGCAAGTTTTACAAACTCATACCAACCCTAAGCAAGCTGGTACAAGCATGTGAAGCATTGGTCTTGTCACTTTGCTTCAAGTACAAGAAAGTTGGCAAAAAGGCTAGGGCTTGTACAACTGATAGAGAGCTGACTTTGGATCACTTCTATACAAATATGCAAACTTTGTACAAGGCATACCACGTTTGGCTTGGACTTAGAACTCACTCAAACTAAAAAACACTCAAAATCTGCCAAAGCTCACAGTTTTCTGCAAAAGCACAGCCAACTCTCATTTGGCTCGTGCATTGTGTTTAATCAATTCAAACATCTTATTCACTTGATACCTAGCCAATCCAAGCCATCACCCTGGTTTTGTAACCTCTGTTTCAGCATCTGCCATTTTCAACTTGGAAGCTTGCAGTTGGACTTGGTCAGGGAGTTCCAGCCATCCTCAGAGCAAGATAAGCATTGGAATAGCTTCAGGGAAGTTCAAGGAAGCTCAAATAATCATCAGGCCTCCATTAAAGTCCCTACATTGCCATACTCGATTCCAGCTGAAGGAGGTATTTTCTTGAACTCTATCTCTTTATATAGGCAACCTCAAGCCACGATTTGTGAAGGAAAAATGTAGTCCTTATCATAACGAAGTTGTACATACCATTACTTTGCATTTATATTACTTGTGCTAAGAGAATTTGAAGATTGAAAACTCTGAAAAAATTAGGTCACGAATTAGGGATTCCAAAATTCTCTTTGATCTTTAATATTTATGTTACATAATTTATATGGTTGGAATCGTGAGCTCAAATGCCACATTTTTCATGTTATGAGTTTTCATTTTTATGCAAGCATGAGAAAGATACAGGTTTGAATGGAAAACACGCGCAGGTAGACGGACGAAGGACATGGATGAAGTCTTGGGCTTTTTGGCGCCTTGGCCTTTTTGTTTTTACTATTTGTACCCCCTGACTTAACTATTTTATAGTTTTGTATTTTTTTATACTTTCATATTTAATAATTTTGTTTATTTTTCTGAATGATAAAAAATCCAAAAAATGATTTCTTTATTTTTACTTTTATTTTATTTTTTATTTATTTTTTCACACAAAAAAATTAATTTATTTGAATAAGATAGAATTTATTTTTTCTTAAATAACTTGTAAATATAATTAAAAATACTTAATATTTTTATTATACATTTTATACTCATAAATACTTATTTTCTACACATATTTAATTTTTAATATTTAAACATAATATTATTTATTATTTTTTATATAAAAAATATACAAGTTAATAAATATAGAACATTATTTTCTTTTAATTAAAAACTAGGGTTTAAGCCCCTTCCAAAAATAAATATTATTTTTTTCCTTTTTTAGGTTTAAATTACTTATTGTTCATACAAAAACAAGACATAAAAAAATCTTTTCTTTTACATACATATTGCATTGCATTTTAAATATTTTTCTTATATTTATTTAATTCGCGCATATTCGATTTGGTTGTAATAATATATTTAGCTTTATATTTATGCAAATCCCCATTCAAATTTGTATTCCCCCCTCCCATAAAAATTGTTGTAATAGCTTAGTATATTTACATTACGCAATTTATCGCTTTATATACCATGATTAGTAATTAGGGTTTGCATGACAAGAACAAAACAAAGCAAAATAGAAAACCCTAAATGCAAGACAAAAGCATGAAAATGATACACTTTACACACAAGCACCCCTAGGGTTTCTCCCACTTGGTTGCCTAAAAAAAAATGGCCAAGTTACGCATGCGAAGTATCTTCGCAAAACAAAACAAATATAAGATCATAGTCCCTCGATGACGCTATCCAAAAGTTGCTTAAACAAAATAATCTTGGTCCCTCAAAAATATGCTAAGATACTTGGCAATATTGCTATCATGGTTATACAATGACCCACGCCCGTCCCGTTTACATCCAAAGATAGGGTTGCTTACCAAATCAATGGTAAGTCAACAATGTCAAAGGAATAGAAATTGCACAAGAAATACATTTTAGTAGGTAGATAGCTTCTAAGTTAATTTCTCCTTTTCAAAAAATCCTTGCTATTTTCAAAAACACACACACATTTCAAAACATCTTGCAAAACATTGAAAACATTTTCAAAAGACAAACATCTTTGTATACATTCTTAAGAATGAGAATCATTACAAAGATTTCCTAAACGAGTGGCCTCTTTTCAAAATACTTTCAAAACCACACCAAACACCATTTCAAACAAAACAAAGCAAGTGATCTAAGCAAGTAACTAAGATCCCATGGAAAACCATGGATGAAAAGGGTGCTAGCACCTTCCCTTTTCATAATCTACCCCCCGAACTCAAGAAAACATCTCAAAGGTCTTTCCTGTGCTTTTTAACCTTTCCTTTTGGATAAAAGAAAAGTCGGTGGCGACTCTTGCTAACTGCGACATTTGCGATAAAACGCAAAACCCTCAAGTCAGTTCTCCCACCGCATCACAGAACTGGAGACTCTGCTGGGGAATAAATTTAAAAGTGTGGTTACCTTAGGGTTTAGATCACATTTACTTGCTTACATTGTTTGACTTGTTTGATTTACAATTATTGTTCTTTGTTTGGGTTTAAATCCTCCACCCGGATTTGGGAAACATTATAGGTAAATAGCAATACATTGTGGAAACTGTGTGGGGTATACCGACATGGTCTAAGCAATAGCTATATTAGTGTGACATATTTGTGGGTACCGGTAGCCTTTGAGTCAATCAAAGAGAATACGGGGCCGCTGAGTGATGTCATGAAGCACTAATGAACTTCTAGAACCTTTACTTGACCAACTTGGCCTTTTAGGATGTAGTGAGATGACTGGCTTTGGTGTAGTCCGAAGTTGGTAGATACTCGATACTACACATTGAGGGTTGGTTTCTTGGGATATTTCGGTCGCCATTAAAGAGGCTTGAGCTGAAACAATGACCAAGGAAATAATCCAGTGATATTGAGCTCCTTAGAACCCGGTTACTATTGTTAGGACAAGTTGATCCAACTAAACTTCAAGAGGGTACTTACCTATGAAACCCCATGCAAGCCTAAACTAAGAACTTGTTTGATTTGTTTGTATATGCATACTTGTACATAAACACCATGAACATCATGAACATCATATGCATTCACTAACCATTTCAAGGATTTTAGAGATTCATCTTTGTTCTTGTTTTGTAGGTTATGGATTCACTTCACAGGAAAACTATCCAAATCAACCTTGTAAGAATTCCTCCACAACTCAAGGAGCTAGCTTCAAGGATCCCTGAGACCTCTCCATTCACCGAGAGACATGGTCGTCTACTCAACTTAGTCACTTCCAACACAGAGGAGGACATGATGAAGGTTCTCTTCCAGTTCTTTGACCCTTTGCACCATTGCTTCACATTTCCTGACTATCAACTTGTGCCCATATTGGAAAAATTCTCTCAACTTCTGAGGATTCCTATTCTCAATCAACTACGTTTCAATGGTACGGAAAGAGATCCAAAGTAAGAAAAGATTGCTTAAGTCCTACACTTGCACTCATCTGATGTCACAACTCATTGGGAAACTAGAAGTGGTGTCAAAGGCTTCTTGGCAAAGTTTTTGTTTGAGAAGGACCAAAGCTGTTGGAATTCCCTAGACTTGCAAGCTTTTGTGGAGATTGTAGCTCTTCTTATCTATGGGATGGTCTTATTCCCTAATCCTGACCAACTCATAGATGTAAACGCTGTCAAAATCGTCATGTCTCGCAACCCGGTGCCTACATTGCTTGGGGATATCCTACACTCTTTTCACACTCGTACAATGAGGAAAAGAGGTGTTCTTATGTGTTTTACTCCTCTCCTGGCAAGATGGTTTATTTCTCATCTTCCCTAATCAGCCTTGAAGAATGAGCAAGGTTTGAGGTGGTCACAAAGGTTGATGACACTTAAACATTCAGATATTCATTGGTGTTTTCGATCCAAGGAGAATGTTATCATTGTTGACCATTGTGGGGAATTCCCTAGTGTCCATCTACTTGGAATTAGAGGAAGAATCACCTACAACCCTTGTTTAGCTCTAAGATAATTTGGTTACGCCCGAAGGGATGGCCCACATGATATGCTGATTCAAGGATTGGTTTTCGACTATGACAACAATGATCAAGGACTTCGCCAGAGATTCATCTGAGCTTGGAGGATGCTAAACAAGGTGGATAACAAGACTTTGGGACACAAGAATTACATCCCTCTTGAGCCTTACCTCAAGTGGGTATGAACCCGTTCTCAAAGTCTTATGATGTCTTATCCCTCCATTCTCCCAGTGATTATTGAGCCTGTTAAGGAAGGAGAAGTTCCATACACTATCCTACATCCTGACATGCCGATATCACTCGAAGACCTACAAAGGGATTGGATACAGATCAAAGGAGAGTGCAATACTTTCGAAGCCCAATTCTACGCAAGCGAGAAGAAGGTTTTGGAACTCACTCGGCTACTTCGTGAAGAGAAGACTCTTAATACCTACATTGCACCAAAGAGGATGCGTAATGTCTTTTTACCTTAGAATTTTGTATTATTTTGCCCAAGGGGCATTGATGTACTCAAATTCTATCTTATTAATATGACGTGTGTGATGTGGTGGGAGAACTGACTTGAGGTTTTGCGTTTGTGTTTGCAAATGTTGCTGTTAGCAAGAGTCGCCACCGACTTTTCTTTTATCCAAAAGGAAAGGTAAAAAAGCACATGAAAGACCTTTGAGATTGTTTTTGGGTTCGGGGGGTAGATTATGAAAAGGGAAGGTGCTAGCACCCTTTTCATCCATGGTTTTCCATGGGCTCTTAGTTACTTGTTTTAGATCACTTGCTTTGCTTTTTCAATTGTTTGAAATGGTGCTTTGTGTGGTTTTGAAAGCATTTTGAAAAGAGGCCATCGTTTAGGCAATCTTTGTAATGATTCTTGTTTGTAAGAATGTATACAAAGATGTTTGTCTTTTGAAAAATGTTTCAATGTTTTGAAAGTTGTTTGGAAATTGTTTTGAAATGTGTGTGTTTTTGTTTGAAAATAGCAAGGATTGTTTGAAAGAGATCACGTAACTAGGAGTTATCTACCCTACTCAAAAGTCTTTTCTACACATTTTTATTCCTTTGATGTTGTTGACCTACTATTGTTTTAGTAGACAAACCTATCTTTGGATGTTAATCGGGACGGGCGTGGGTCATCGTATGACCATGATAACAATATTGCCAAGTATATTTAGCATTTTGAGGGACTAAGATCATTTGTTTTTAGGCAACCTTGTTTAGCGTCATCGAGGGACTATGATCTTTTTGTTTGTATTTGTTTTGCCTAGATGCCTAACATGCATACCATGTCCATTTTGTTTAGGCAACCAAGTGGGTGAAACCCTAGAGGTGCTTGTGTGCAAGGTGTTGTCATTTTTCATGCATTTTTGTCTTGTATTAGGTCATGCTATTTGTTTGATTTTGTCTTATCATACAAACCCTAGTTTTTACTAAACATGCATATAATACGATAAATTGCGTAAAGTAAATCTAAACTATTACAACAATATTATGGGAGAGGGGGATACAAGTTTTGAATGGGGATATTTGCACAAAATAAAACCCTAATTTACTATTACAACCCAATTGAATTTATTGTACAATAAATAAATAAACAATTATTTAAATATGCAATAAAATGTAAATATGAAAAAAATATTTTGTAATTGTTTTATGCATGAGAAAATAATATTATCCAAGTCCTAAAAATAAGAAAAATAATGTTATTATTTTTTTAAAAGGGGAAACCCTAATTTTTTGATTAAAAGAAAAATATATGTTTTCTAATATTGTAGTCCATTTTTGTTTAAGAAAAATAATAATAATATTATGTATAAATATTAAAAATTAAAATATGTGAGAAAATAACATTTTATGTGTATGATATAATAAAACAAAATATTTAAGTATTTTAATATTATTTACAAGTTTATTTAAGAAAATAAATTCTATTAAACCTAATAAACTATTTTTATGCCATAAAAAATAATAAATATAATAAAATAAAATGCAAAAATTAAGAAAATATTTTTGGGATTTTTTAATGTTCAGAAAAAAAATAATAAAGTCAAAAATATAAAAATAACAAGAAAGCATGAAAAATAACAAAATATGAATCAGGGGGGTACAAAAGCAAAATGGGGGGGGGGGGGGGGTGTGAAGATCTCAATGAGTGTAGCATACTGCTACTTTCTAAGGCCAAGTTGGTCAATTATAGGTTCTAAGGTCAGTTGATGCTTAATGATCCATATAGAAGCCCCATACTCTCCTTGTTGCTCAATAAGGGATATCGGTACCAACTAATGTGCCACATCAACGTAGCTACTGCTTCAACCGTATCGGTCTATGCTGTATAGTTCCCTCACAGTCTATTGCTACTTACCTAAAAGGTGTCCCCAGATCCGGGTTAGGATCTATAGTAACTCTGATACAAAGCCCACAAAGATAAAGCAAACAAATTAAACAATGGAAAACATTATGATGAACTATTCCTAAGGTACACCCCACTTATTAAGTACCCAGCAGCGTCGCCAGTTCTGTGATACAGTGGCCAGAACCGGGACAGTTTCCTTTTAGGATTTGCTGGTTTGCGTTTTGCGTTTTGCGTTTTGTGTTCACAAAATATCGCGGTAAGTAAGAGTCACCACCGACTTTTATTTTATCCAACAAGGAAAGGAAAAAAGCACAGAAAAATTCCTTTTTCGAGATATTTCTGAGTACGGGGGGTAAATTATAGAAAGGGAAGGTATTAGCACCCTTTCTATCCGTAGTTATCTACGGGCTCTTAGGTACTTGCTCATCATTTTCAAAATTGTTTTCTTTGTGTTTGTGTGCTTTGAAAAGTTTTTGTTTTGACTTTAATTTAACTCTTACTTCTGTCTTCAAGAGTGTAATGAAGTGTTTTTGAAACTTTGTTTGAAAAGGAGTGTAAGTGTGAAAAAAGTTTGTTTTGATTGAGCAAGTAGTTAAGAACTAATCTACCTACTCGAAAAAAGAATCGTTCTATGCTTGTTTCCTTTAGACAATGTTATCCCACTATTAGTGAGTAGGTAGCATCGTCGTTGGAGTTTTGAGGGTCAATTCGAAAGGGACGTAGGGTCACTAAAGCAATGTTAGGACGTCTTAGTAATAACGCTAATGTCTTAGATCAATTATCTAAGGAAACAATATCCAAGGCAACCATTCCGAGGCAACTTTGATCTTTGGACAAAAGGACGACCACTAAAATATCCTATACTCAATGACCGTTTACCGAAGGCAACCAAGTGGGAGTGTACCCTAGGAGTGGCAATGTACGAGTGATTCAATTTCAGATTATTTATCTTTGCACATTTTAGGGTTATCTAACTGTTTTAAAGTTTTACATACATTCTTGTCATGCATCCCTATATCATACATCTAACAGTTAAATATTTGCGGAATTTAAAGTGCAGAAATTAAACTAAGCTATTACAAGGCTTCGGGTATTTACATAGCCAAAAACAAACCCTTAAATAATAAAGAGGTAAATGAAAATAAAAGTCCTAATTAAACTATTACAAACTTGTGAACAGTTACAATAATAGGATAAAAATAATAATAAAGCGCGCGATGAAATTTAGATCGGGAAGAAATTAGGGTTTTGACCCTTCTAACCTAATTAAAAGAAAAAATTGTTTTTTGTTATTTTTAATAAAATAATTAGGTTTTAAATTAAATACCAAAATTAATTAGTGATTAAATTAATTAATAAAAATAATTACATAACCTATTTTTGGGTTTTTGTTATTTTTAAGAAAAGAAAATAATTAAATTAGAAATAAAACCTGTTTGTTCTAATTAATTTTAATTATGTACAAAAAGAATTAAAGTTATCTAAATTAACAATCTAATTAAATTAATTAATTTTTTGACAAAAAAAATGAAATCTAAACCTAATTTGCGAAAAGTATTTATTTTTATGATTTTTTGATAAAAAGAAAATTAATTAATTGGTTAGTGAAATAAACAAATAAATTAAATAAAACAATATAAAAAAAAGTAGAGTAAGAGATATGGGCCTGAAATGGATTTCTGGGGGTGCAAACAGCAAGCTTTTGGCCCAAAAGATTTGATTCATTATTGACTTCTTGAATTCAGTGCATTGCGTTGACTAGGCTCCATGGTGCTCCTTCATGGATGGCCTTTGGATTTGGCCATCTGGCCAGTTGGCAGACTGGATCTTGAGGGAGCATGGTGGTCATTAGCTTCATGTGCACGCTGGAACCTGGAAAGCAAAATAATATAGAGAAATTGGGGGGACCTGGGATTCGAACCCAGGTCTTTATGCGTTTTGCAACCACTCCACTACCACTACGCCATCTTCTTATGTTTGTTATAATAATATAGAATAATAAACAAATATTAAAAGGCCCTATGTATCAAATCAACGCGCGAAAACTTGAACAAGCCAATGGTCATTCGCCAGCTGGTCATCTCCTTCCTTGGATCTGTTGGTAAAAGTTCCAAACTTTTACCTACGGACACTTGGTCATAGCTACAGCCAGCGTTCTCTTAAAATCCACCATGAGCAAGATAAATGACTTTTAATGCCATGGTTGGATTCGTCTTGTCCTCCTGGACATGATGGTACCATTCATGAAGGCTAATTTTACCTGCAAACAAAAATCCTAATTCGAAGCTACAAACCCTAGCCATGGTGAAATCTTGCACATGACATATAAATGAAATTAAACGATGCAGAAAGTTTGCAAATGTTCCATGGATCAAGAATACATAACTATTTCATTCTATAAGTACAAGAATGATGCAATTCGAATTCCAGAATATTGCAATACCGTGACTGACTTACAGTGCGTTATAGGGCTTGGAAACTCTTGCTTTGGATTGCTGACAACCTCAAGAAACGATTGGAATGGTCCAAGGGTCTTGAATTGGCCTCTAAGTGTGAATTCGTGTTTGCATTTTTTCTTGATTTTTCAAGTTTGTGTTCTTGATGTTGCGCCTCCTTCTAACCTAGTTTTTGGTCTGCATCGCTTCTATATGTATCAAGGAATGGATTAGGGTTGATAGAATACACACAATCTTCTTCCATCAATGTTTTGATTCTTGATATGATTCACTTGAATATCATTCCAAAATTGGCCTAAAATCAATCTTTTTGTCCACCCCAATGCCTTGCACGATTTCAAATACTTGCCAACTGGATTTGTGACCTGAAACAAGTATAAAATCTTGAGTTTTCAATGCTTTAGATTTTCTCATGATTTATTTTGATTAAAATTGATTTAATTCATATAAAAATCAAAATAAGTAATAAAAACATGATAATGACAAGTGGAAAGGGCTAGGGCTCGTGGACCATGTTGCCAACTTAAAACAAGTGAAAAATATTGGGCCCATTTGGCAAAATTTGAAGTTTTAGGCATAGTTGACTTTTGGCAATTTTGCAAAAAAGGTCAACTTCACCAATGCATAACTTCCTCAATTTTGACTCTTTGGAGGTGTTCTTAGACTTTTTAGAAACTTGAGATGTCCTCTAATCAACCCTTTTGGTCTCATCTCAATTTGATATTCCATGCTCATTTATGAAGCTTTGACAAAAAAGGTGTTTTTGTTGACTTTTCAAAATGACCTATAATGTCCAAATTCATAACTTCTTGTGAGTGCATATTTTGAACTTGGGAGCTGAAGATGAATTGTATATAATGGAATCCTCTTCAAAATTAGCTATGTATGGGTCATTTCTCATAAAGTATGAGAAAGTTATGCTTGGTCAAAGTTGAGTTGACTTTTCCTACAAAACCCTAATTTAGCAAGTTTTGGTTCTTGATGAATTATGAGCAATCCTTGATGAATCATGATCAACCCTTGATCAAATGATGAAATATACTTAAAAATGAGGATGTTGACCAAAAATCTTGAAGTTTGACTGTATGTAGGCCACAGTTGACTTTTGCCCTAGCATAGTCAATTTTTAGGCCTTTAAGCAATTGACTGAGCAAACTTTCTCTGTAAGGCTTGAAACTTGTCATGGATGATCTTGAGAACATATTAGGACATTGGTGAGCATTTGGAATCCATTGGACTCAAGTATCTTGATCCAATATGAAACCCTAATTTAAGGTATACTACCTTAGGAGAGAGCTTGTCTAGTCAACCCTTGGACTACCTTGAGCAACTTGGGGATCTTTCTTGAAATGTTTTGAGAAATATGGGATGGCAAATTTTGGGGTACATCAACTTCTGCTAGGCCAAGTACTGATACAAGAGGGAAGGAGAAGTTGTTGAACCTGTCATGACAGAAATACCAACAAAGGACGCTGTTGATGGAGAACCTTACGCTCGTGAGATGGACAAGATCTTGAAAATCATAAAAAGGAGCAACTTCAAGATTGTGGAACAGTTGGGGAAAACCCCTTCTAAGATTTCTATGTTGTCTTTGATACTCTGTTTTGATGCCCATGCTCGGTGTTGTACCCTAAATTTTCCCTCCCATATTTCTCAATACATGTCAAGTGAGGTCCTCAAATTGCTCAAGGAGGTCCAAGAGTTGACCAGACAAACTCTCTCCTAAGGCAGTCTATCTTAAATTAGGGTTTCATTTTGCATCAAGATCCTTGAGTCCAAAGGATCCCAAATGCTCACCATTGTCCTAATATGTTCTCAAGATCATCCATGTCAAGTTTCAAGCCTTGTAGAGGAAGTTTGCTCAGTCAATTGCTTAAATACCTAGAAGTCGATTGTGCTAGGTCAAAAGTCAATTGTGGCCCACATACAGTAAAACCTCAAGATTTTTGGTCAACATCCCAATTTTGAAGTATCATTCATCATTTGATCAAGGGTTGATCATGATTCCTCAAGGATTGCTCACAATTCATCAAAACCCAAAAGTTGCTAAATTAGGGTTTTGTAGGAAAAGTCAACTCAAATTTGACCAAGCATAACTTTCTGATTCTTCATCAAAAATGACCCACCCAAAGCTCATTTTGAAGAGGATGCAATCCCCTACAATCCATCTTCATACCTCAAGTTCAAATTATGCACTCACGGAAAGATATGAATTTTGACATTATAGGTCATTTTGAAAAGTCAACAAAAACACCTTTTAGGTCAAAGCTTCATACCTAAACATGCGAGACTAAATTGAGATGAGACCAAAAAGGTTGCTTATGGGACATCCTAAGATTTATAAAAAGTCCAAGAGCACCTTCATAGGGTCAAAATTGAAAAAGATATGCCTTGTCAAAATTGACCATTTATGCAAAATTGCCAAAAGTCAAATGTGTCCAAAATTGCATTTTTTGCTAAATGGGCCTAACTTTTTATGCTTGCACTGAGCTTGCGATGTGATCCACGACCCATGAGCCCTTCCACTTGTCATGCTTTTATTTTTTATTTTTTATTTTGATTTTATTTCATTTAAATCAAATAAGATCAATATAAAATAATGAAAATATCAAAAATCAATTAAACCTTGAGATTTTGTGCATGATTAGAGTCATTATACAGCTGGTGGAAAGATCAAATCGTGCAAGGCTTCATATGGACATAAAAAGGTTGAAAATGCTTGTTTTGGAAAGATTTGGTGCAAGGAATAAATCAATGGTCAATCTCCATAAATGGAAAAGATTTGATGCAAGTTTTTACCCTAATGCACTCTATTATAGATAGTGAACAAAGGCAAAAAAAAATGGGAGTGGAGGAAGCAGCCGTGCAGTGGGGAAAGAAAAACTCAAAAATTGTAAGAAAAGTGGTGATCCAATTTCTGTGTTAGAGGTCAATTCGTGCCATTCTCAGGTTGCCAATAGGTTGCTGGACATTCCAAGAGTAATTTCCAATCAGATTCAAGCTCCCTCACGCCTGGAATTTCAAGATACATGTATTATGACATGCTCCCAATTTCGAATTCAGTTTCATTGATTCACTCATCCATTGCATATTCTAATGATATATTCGTGTTTGTCTTTGAGTTTGTAAGCTTTTGATACCGTTTAATTGTATTTCTAACACTTGTATGAACATCTGCCATAGCTAGGGTTTGTTTTGTTGTTTTGGGGCTTTTAAATGTAGGAACAATTGGCCCTAATGAAGGATACCATTGTGATCAGAGGGTCCAACCTAGTTGATCCATGGTCTTGAAACTTATTTATATTGCTTGTATGCAATTTTTGGAATACACAGGGTTATAGCTACAACGCCATGTCTGCAGGTAAAGGTTCATAGTTTTAAACGATGTTCCAGGGAAGAAGACGATAGCGTGTCATAGCCTGATTGGCTGATTAAAATTCGGGCGCGTTATTCTGGAAAAAAACCTGTAGATCTGATATATATTGTTTGTTTATATTATATTAATAAACTAATGTCCAGCACAGTTGGTCAGAAGAAGGAAGTCAGAAGCTCATTGTTGTGGGTTCGATCCCAGGCGTGAGCTTTTGGTATTTTCTCCTTTGTTTTCGCCAGAGCCAGCACGTGCATCTTCTGAGGATCATCACCTTCTGGATCCACTAGCCAGCATCAGATCTAGTGCACCATCTTTCTGATCCATTAGCCAGGATCAGATCCAGCGCATCATCTTCTGGATCCCAGTCAGAATCAGACCCAGCACGTGCAGGCCATCATCTTCTGGATCCCATTCAGAACTAGATCCAGCGCACCCCCATCTTTTGAGGGTCATCATCTGTTGGATCCAGCTGCCATAATCAGATCCAGTACCCCCATCTTCTGAGGGCCACCATCTTTTGGACCCCATCAGCCAGAGCCAGATCTGCTGACAGCAGGCTCACTTGGTTATTTCCATTATTTTTCCTTAAATTTTCTTTTCTTTTATTATTCTGTTTTTTTATCAACATTAAAATTATTTTTTTTCTAAAATTAACCAACCAAAAATCACAAAAAGAAGACTTATTTTCTTAATAAATGTTTTTTTTTAATTAATTAGTTTAATTAATTTAAGGCAATTTTAATTTCTTTCACAATTAAAATTAATTAGAACTTAGGATTTCCTTTTTAAATTCAATTATTCCATTATTTTCTTAAATAACAAAAAATGACAGAAAAACATGTTTACTTTAGTCAAAACCCTAGTCGCTTCGCATTTAATTCACCGTTCGCTGATTATTTGTTTTTGTCAATATTGTTGTAACTGCTCACTGGTATGTAATAGTTTAATTTAGGGCTTTTACTTATCGCTTATTTTTCCGGGTTTTTGGATATGTAATTAATCCCCATCCCCAAAGCCTTGTAATAGCGTAGATTTACTTTCTCGCATTTTAATTCTCGCAAATATTTAACTGTCTAGATGTATGCTAATAGAATTGAATGACAAGATTGCATGATAATTTAATACAGTTAGAAAACCCTAATGTGCAAAGATAAATGACTGAAAACAAATCACTCGCACATGGGCACTCCTAGGGTATACTCACACTTCGGTTGCCTTCGGTAAAACGATCATTAAGCATAGGAAATGTTAGTGGTTGCCCTCCTGTCTAACAAAGATCAAATATCCCGTTCGAAAATGTTGCCTCGGAAATGTTGCCTCGGAAATGTTGCCTCAAATATGATCTTAAGACTCTAGGGTTATTACTAATGTGTCCTAATATTGCTTTAGTGATCGTACGTCCCTTTCGAATTGACCCTTACAACTCCAACGATGGTGCTACCTATTTCTCAATAGTAGGATAACGCTGTTTAAAGGAACGAGAATAGAAACAATCTTTTTACGAGTAGGTAGATGCTAGTAGGTACTTGCTCAAAACAAACTCTTTTCACACTTACACTTTTTCAAAACAACTTCGTCACACCTTTGAGGACTGATACAAGGGTTATCACGAAGTAAAACATTTTTCAAAACAAAGCATACACAAGCAATTTTTAAAATATGAGCAAGTACCTAAGAGACCATGGAAAACCATGGATAGAAAGGGTTCTAACACCTTCCCTTTCTATAATCTACCCCCCGTACTCAGAATATCTCAAAAAAGGATTTTTCTGTACTTTTTCCCTTTCCGGTTGGATGAAATAAAAGTCGGTGGTGACTCTTGCTTACCACGACATTTTGCGAACATAAAACGCAAAATGCAAACCAGCATTTCAAAAAAGTCGGTTCTGCCACCGTATCATAGAACTGGAGACTCTGCTGGGGACTTAATAAGTGGGGTATACCTTAGGATCTATTTCACCATAATTGCTTCTCTTGATTTTTTTGATTGCTTTACTTTTAAGGGTTTTGTTTGGGAGTTTTTATAGGTCCTAACCCGGACCTGGGGACACCTTTTAGGTCTGTAGCAATAAACTGTGAGGGAACTGTACGGCGTAGACCGATACAGTTGAAGCAATAGCTACGTTGATGTGGAACATTGGTTGGTACAAGTATTCCTTGTGGAGAAACGAGGAGAATACGGGGCCGCTACGTGGTGTCGTTAAGCATCAACTGACCTTAGAACCCTTAATCGACCAACTTGGCCATTAGAAAGTAGTGAGATAGCCGGCCTCAGTGTAAAGCTGGGAACTGGTTGATACTCGATGCTACACTCATTGAGACCATACTCTCGAGATAGTTCCGGCCGCAAGAAAATATTGTGTGAGCTGAAACCATGACCGATGGAAGATGGTCAGTGATATTGAGATCCTCTAGAACCCGATTACTTTTTCTAGGACAGGTTGAAACCAACTTAACTTTAAGAGGGTATTACCTTTGACCTCATGCAAGCCTTAAACCTAAGGGTTTTGTGTGATTTGACTGTGTTTACAATATCTATGTTTGCTATACCTGTGGTTTACCATGACATCATGCATCATAACATGGCATTCATATTTCATTATACTAACCATTTCAAAGACCAAGGGAATTTATCTTTGTTCTGTTTTGCAGATTATGGCTTCCGTGCGTAGAAATACCATCCGAGTCAACTTTCTGAAAATTCCTTCCCAACTTAAAGAGCTAGCCTTGAGAGTTTCTGAGACTTCTATGTTCATTAAGAGACATGGTCAACTTCTCAACCTGGTCACTTCAAATCTTGATGAGCAGATGATGAGTGTAATTTTCCAGTTCTTCGATCCTGTGCATCATTGCTTCACCTTTCCAGACTACCAGCTGGTTCCCACCTTGGAAGAGTTCTCTCACCTATCAGGCATATCCACCCTTGAACAGGTACCCTTCACAGGTATGGAAGAAGTCCCTAGACCAGAAGACATTGCCTCAACTCTACATTTGCAACGGGCTGATGTAGCATCCAATTGGGAAACAGGACGCGGGGTCAAAGGTTTTCTAGCTAAATTTCTGATAGACCAAGCTCAGCTATTCTGGGATAATCTGGATTTTCAGGCTTTTGAAGATATCTTGGCTCTCCTTATCTATGGTTTGGTTCTCTTCCTGAATCCAGATTCCTTTATAGATGTGAATGCTGTCAAGATTTTCCTTTCTCGCAATCCTGTGCCTACCTTGCTTGGGGATATCTTGCATGCCCTTTATACTCGTACAGTGCGAAGAAGAGGGACTCTTATGTGTTGCATGCCGCTGCTGTCGAGGTGGTTTATTTCACACCTCCCTAAGTTTGTGCTGAAGAACGAAGGAGGTTTGGGTTGATCCTACAGGATAATGTCACTTGCCCATACAGATATTCTTTGGAGTTCTCGCGCTATGGAAGATACTGCTGTTATTGATCGTTGTGGGGGATATCCTAACGTCCCGTTTCTTGGAATGCGAGGGGTTATAACTTATAATCTTTGTCTAGCGTTGCGGCAGTTTGGTCGTGCTCGAAGAGATGGTCCCTATGAGCTACTTCTTGAGGACACTGTATTTGACTACAAGGAGGACGTTAAGGAGCACCGCCGGAGGTTTATACGAGCTTGGGGCATGGTGAAAGATCTGACCCCCAAGATCTAGGACCAAGGACTTCCCTTCCTATGCAGCCTTACCTCCAATGTGTCCGAGCTCGTGCCCATAAGCTTGGGATGGGGAATTCCTTACACGGTTCTTTATCCTCACATGCCTACTGATCCTGGGGAGTTGCAGAGGTCTTGGATTCAGCTGAACAACGAGCGGGATACTTACCGGGAAAAGTACCATGAGCAAGAAAGGAAGATTTTGAAGCTCACCAGGAAGCTCGAGGAAGAAAGAGTGATCAACGGCTACATCGGAACAAAGAGGAAGCGTCCATGGGACTTTTGATTTTTTTCTTCTAGTTTTTAGAGTTTGTTTTATTTACTTCTTTGTAACGCCTTAAAGGCATTGTTGAACCTTTCAAAGTTTAAAGCTAATAAAGTTTGGTTTATTTTTTGGTTTAAAAATTTAAATCTCCCAAAGTCTTTGAAATCATTGCATACGCATCCCATTATCATGCACATTTTTTGGTTTACAAATTTAACTCTCCCAAAGTCATTGAAATCATTGCATGCGCATCCCATTATCATGCACATCATTACAGGTACCCTTACAAGTTTCTCATCTTCTTTGCTGTTTATTTCGACAGAAATGTCTTCCAATGAAGCCATCAAAGATCTTCAGGCACAGAACGCCCAATTCCAATAGATGTTCTTAAGTTTGGCTAAAGGGTAGGAGGATCTAAAGACCCTTATTCTGAAAGAGAAAAAGAAAAAGAAGAAGGTCGATATTCTGAACATGGGTAGAAGATTCAAAGAAAGGATAAGAAAATCAGCTGATCTAACCTCCTCATCCAAGGACGGGGAGAACCAAGAAAGGACAAAGGACCCTAGTCCTGCAGTTTCTGACAATGATACGGATTACGATGACGAGAAATATCCTCCTGCTGAGGATAGATACAAGCAGCTAGAAGACCGTCTGAGTTCTATGGAGATTTAGAAGATCCATGGTCTGGATTTTGGAGAACTGGGACTGGTATCGGGAGTGGTGATCCCTCATAAGTTCAAATCTCTGGTTTTTGCCAAATACGATGGAGTATCTTGTCCAAAACTCCATCTCCGCTCTTACGTAATAAAAATCCAACCCCACACTACTGACAGAAATTTGTGGGTACACTTCTTTCAAGATAGTCTGTCAGGGACTCAGCTTGAATGGTTTTATCAGTTGGAAGGAGCCAGTGTCCGAAACTGGGAAGACCTCGCTGCTGCTTTCTACAAGCAGTATCAGTACAACGCCGACCTTGCTCCAACTCGTACCCAGCTCCAGGGTATGTTTATGGGTGCAAGTGAAGGTTTTATGGACTATGCTCAAAAGTGGAGAGACTTGGCTGGAAGAGGCCAACCCCCTTTGTCTGATAGGGAGTTGGTTGACATGTTTCTAGGGACGCTATCTAGTCCATTTTTCAATCATCTGATCGGTAGTTCGTCGTCTGGGTTTACTGAGTTGATTTTGACTAGAGAGAGAGTAGAAGCTGACATTCGAAGTGGTAAAATACAGAAAGATGTTTCATCAAGCGCAACAAAGAAGCCTTTCACCGGTAAGAAGGAAGCTAGTGCAGTCTACGGCCCGAGGGGCCAAAGCAGACCTGAACACCATCAAGCGGTAAATGTTGTAGTAATATCAAGACCAATGGTTGCTCCACAACGCAACAATCATCAAAGGGTAGAAATACCACAACGACAGTTTACCCGTATCAATATGAATTTGGATGAAGTTCTGCCTCATCTGTTAAAATCCAACTTGGCAACCTTTAAAGAGGCTCCCAAGAATCCAAACACTGCTTCTCCCAGATACAATCCCAACGCGCGGTACGCCTACCATTCGGAAAGCCCAGGCCATGATACGAACGATTGCTGGGCTTTGAGGAATAAAGTGCAAGATTTGCTGGAAGCTAAAGAGATTGAGTTTGATGCTCCGGAAAATCCAAACGTTATAACTGCTCCTATGCCCAAACATGGTCGTGGAGTCAATGTTGTGGACATCGATTCGTTTGTGACCTCTGTGGAAGAGATAACTACTCCTTTGATGACAGTTAAGAAGAATTTATTGTTGGCCAGTTTATTTCCGAGTTGTGGTGAAGGTTACCGCATATGTTCAATTCTGCCTTCCGGTTGCTGTTTATTGAAGTCAGGTGTCCAGCGCCTGATGGATAATAAAGAAATTTTTTTTGAGAAGACTATGATTCCGTTTGAATATGTTGCCATTATCACCATTTCCGCCAACCCTTCTATGGTTTCCTCGAGAAAATCTGTTAGGGTTACACCCGTTACAAGAATTTCTCTGTTAATAATCACCGCTCCAGGTCCCATCCCATATACCTCAGATAGAGCTATCCCATGGAATTATGGTGCTGATGTATATTACCATGGTGTTAAACAAGATCTGAGGACTGAAGAAGCTGATATGGATATCAGTAATATTGTTGGGACAAGCAAGGTCACCAGAAGTGGAAGACTCTTTTCTCCTGAGATTTCCCCTCCGACTGTCCATAAACCTGTCGTCATTCCGTCTGCTAGTACATAAACTACTGTCCCAGTTCCCACTCCAGTCATCACCCCTACCGCCGAGCCATCTAGGACTCGGGGCAAGGAAATCATAGGTGAGCCTGCCCGGATTGAGGCACCTAAGAATATCATTGTAGAAACCTCTAAACACGATATAGAGGAAATACTAAAGATTATCAAGAAGAGCGACTACAATGTGGTCGAACAACTGGGGCAGACCCCGTCAAATATTTCCATGTTGTCCTTGTTGTTGTGTTCTTAAGCCCATGCAAAGGCTTTAATTTCATTCCTTAAAACTGCGCATGTGCTATAGGAAACTTCAGCCGATCAGTTCAAAGATTGCGTAGCTAGCCTGACTTTCGACAATGGGTTAGGATTTTTAGATGCGGATCTGACTGCTAAGGGGAGAAATCATAATGATGTTCTGCATGTCTCGATCGAGTGCAGGTGCACCACTATGGCCCATGTGCTGGTAGATACCGGATCCTCACTAAATGTTCTGCGAAAGAAAGCGCTAGACTGGCTGGATTGTGAAGGTCTGATTCTAAAGCCAAGTAATATTGTGGTAAGGGATTTTGATCGGTAAAAAAGAATGGTGCACGGGGAGGTGGACATCCCTGTCAAGGTGGGTTCTCATACCTTTGGGTCCACCTTCTACGTAATGGATATCAGACCATCATATTCTTGCTTGCTGGGTCATCCTTGGATTCATAAGGCTGGGGCAGTGACTTCCACGCTCCATCAAATGCTGAAATACCCGGTGAAGGGAAAAATTGTCACGGTACGAGGCGAAGAGGAGTATATGGTGAGCCATCTCAATTCTTTCCGTTACATAGAGATGGATGGGGAATTCATAGAAACGCCTTGTCAAAATTTCGAAGAGGTTCCTCAGTTCTCGGTATCAGCTGAAGTTACCACCAGCAAACCTCCATTGAAGATGGCTTCTCTCAAAGATGCCAGGGCCGTGGTTGAAGAAGGTGGGTGTATCAATTGGGGTCAGCTCCCTGATTTCACTCACAAAACTGAAAAATTTGGTTTGGGCTTTACTACTGGGGCTCAAAGGGATGTTATGCGTGCACGGATTAGAAGACCTCCTCTACACATCAGCAGTCGAGGAGTTAATGCAATTGAAGACAATGAAGAAGATTCAAACATTGATAGTTGGACCTACCCAACAACCAATGGTGGACTGAACAACTGGACGAGGAAGGACTTCATACCTGTTTCTTTTATTCCGTAGTAATTGACTTTTTGTTTTTAAGATTTGTAATAAACAGTTTGGAACTTTGTGGCCCGGTGCCTTGCCCGAGGCACCTTGGCTTTGCTTGTGAGGGCTCATTACTTGTCATTTTCATATATCATTAATAAAACATTGGACGTTTCTTGCATTACAAATTTTTGCGCTCCTTGTTTTTCTTTTCTGTCTCTCACTTTATCAAAACAACTATTCTCTTACATACACTCATGTATCATAATGCAGATCCATATCCACTCTGGATCCCATTGATAACAAATCTGCTACTGCCAGTTATGACTTCGAAAATCTGATTAATCAAGCTGAGGACGAAAGTGAGGATGATTGTGAGGTGCCTGGAGAACTTGCTAGACTATTACAGCAGGAGGAGAGGGCCATACAGCCTCATAAAGAGCCGGTTGAATCAGTAAATTTGGGTACATAGGAAGACAGGAGAGAGGTCAAAATAGGTGCGAATATGGAGCCTAGTGTCAAACAACGGTAATACAGATTCTACACAACTATGTTGAGATCTTCACCTGGTCCTATGAATATATGCCTAGTTTGGACACTGATATTGTGGTACACCGCTTGCTGACCAAAGAAGACTTTCCTCCGGTAAAGCAGAAAGTTCTCCGTATGCGCCCTGAAATGTCAGAGAAAATCAAAGCAGAAGTCATGAAACAGTTCGACACAGGGTTCTTAGCTGTCACTTCTTATCCACAATGGGTTGCCAACGTTGTTCCGGTACCTAAGAAGGACGGTAAGGTATGGATGTGTGTGGACTATAGAGATCTGAACAGGGCTAGCCCCAAGGATGACTTCCCACTTCCTCACATTGATGTTCTGGTCGACAACACCACGCAGCATAAGATCTTCTCTTTCATGGATGGTTTTTCTGGCTACAACCAGATCAAGATGGATCCTTAAGACATGGAGAAGAAAACCTTCGTTACACAATGGGGAACCTTCTGCTACAAGGTAATGCCTTTCGGGTTGAAGAATGCTGGGGCAACCTATCAGCGCCCCATGGTCGCTTTGTTCCATGATATAATTCACCATGAGATCGAGGTTTATGTTGATGACATAATAGCTAGGTCCCAGACTGAGGAAGAGCACCTTGATCATCTCCAGAAACTGTTTGACAGGTTGAAGACGTACAAGCTGAGGTTGAATCTGAACAAGTGCACCTTCGGGGTAAGGTCTAGTAAGCTTCTGGGTTTCGTCGTCAGTGATAAAGGTATTCAGGTGGACCCTGCAAAGGTGAAATCCATACAAGAGTTACCGGCTCCCCGCCCGGAAAAGGAAGTCAGAGGTTTCTTGGGACGTCTAAATTACATCGCCAGGTTCATTTTACATCCGACTGCTACTTGTGAGCCAATCTTCAAGCTACTTAAGAAAGATCAAGTGGTAAAGTTGAATGATGAATTCCAAACCTCTTTCGAAAGAATCAAGGAATACCTTCAAGAACCGGCAATTTTGATGCCTCCAGTTGAAGGAAGACCTTTGATTTTATACTTGACAGTGCTAGGCGGTTCAATGGGGTGTGTGTTGGGCCAGCATGACGAGTCTGGCCGAAAAGAGCATGCCATTTATTACCTTAGAAAAAAGTTTACTGACTGTGAGACCCGATACTCATTGCTCGAGAAAACTTGCTGCGCTTTGGCATGGGCTGCTCTCTGGCTGAGACAGTATATGCTGACTCACACCACCTTGTTGATATCAAAGATGGATCCAATCAAGTATATTTTCGAGAATCCCGCTGTCTCCAGAAGGATAGCAAGATGGCAGATGATCTTGACTGAATGCGACATCCAATACACAACCCAAAAAGCAATCAAAGGAAGTGTATTGGCTGATCATTTGGCACATCAGGCCTTGGATGACTACCAGTCCATGAATTTCGAGTTCCCGAATGAGAACATTATGTTGGTAACTGACTGCGAAGAACCTGGGATGGATGAAGGACCCGAGGAGGGATCCCGATGGTCTATGTATTTTGATGGAGCCTCAAACGCATTGGGTAATGGCATCGGCGCTGTAATTATATCTCCTGAGGACTGTCATACTCCGTTCACCACCCGATTATGTTTCAACTGCACCGACAATATGGCGGAGTATGAAGTGTGTATCATGGGTCTTCGAGCTGCTATTGACCTGAGGATTAAGTTCTTGAGTGTATTCGGAGATTCCGCTCTGGTGATAAGTCAGACCAAGGGCGAGTGGGATACGAAGCACCCGAATCTTGTTCCTTACAAGGAGTATATACTGACACTGCTCCCACACTTTGAGGAGGTAACCTTTGAACATTTCCCAAGAGAGGAGAATCAGTTAGCGGACACGCTAGCTACCATGTCTTCTATGTTCAAAGTCAGATGGGACAATGAAGCTCCCAGATTACCATCTAGAGGTTGGACGAACCCGCACATTTCTGTGACATTGAGACTGAAGAGGTAGCCGATAAACCCTAGTTTCACGAGGTAAAAAGGTATCTTGAGGCTCAAGAATACCCCGAGGGGGCATCTGTTAATGATAAGAAGTTTCTGAGAAGGTTCTCCGCGAAGTTCTTCATCAGTAATGGAATCCTTTATAAGCGTAACCATGATTCGACCTTACTGCGATGCGTGGACAAGAGCGAGGCGGAAAGAATCATGACATAGTTACATGAAGGTACCTTCGGAACCCATTCTAGTGGACATACTATGGCGAAGAAAATCCTACAGGCAGGATATTATTGGTCCACTATAGAAGCCGATTGTTATCAGCATTCTCGAACATGTCATAAGTGCCAAGTCTATGCTGATAAGGTGCATGTACCTCCGGTTCCCATGAATGTTTTGACAGCTCCTTGGCCTTTTGCAATGTGGGGCATTGACATGATCGGTGAGATCCGACCTACTGTGTCTAACGGGCATCGCTTCATTCTGGTGGCTATTGATTACTTTACTAAATGGGTTGAGGCAACTTCATTTGCTACATTAACCAAGAATGTCGTGGCACGGTTTATCCGACACAATTTGATTTGTCGATATGGTGTAGTAGAGAAGATCATTACGGACAATGGTACAAATCTCAACAATACAATGATCACCGAGCTCTACAAACAGTTCAAGATTCATCATCATAACTCTTCTCCCTACCAACCGAAGATGAATGGAGATGTTGAAGCAGCTAACAAGAACATCAAGAAGATTGTGCAGAAGAAGACGGTGACCTACAAAGACTGGCATGAGATGTTACCATTAACTCTTCATGGGTACCGTACCTCAGCACGGACGTCGACAGGGGCAACACCCTACTCTTTGGTATATGGCATGGAGGCATTCCTACCCATCGAAGTCCAGATACCCTCTCTCAGGATTATGAAGGATGCGAGTTTGAACGAAGACGACTGGATCCAAACCCGGCTTGATCAACTGAATTTAATCGATGAAAAGAGACTTACTGCTATCTGTCATGGTCAGACGTATCAAAAGCGAATGATCACAGCTTTTAACAAGAAAGTCAGACGTCAAGATTATCAAGTTGGGGATCTGGTGATCAAACGCATCATACTACCGCAAGGTGATCCCAAGGGCAAATGGACCCCCACATACAAAGGGTCATTTATGGTTAAGAACATTTTCTCGGGAGGAGCTATGATTCTAACCACCATGGATGGTGACGACCTTCCTCACCCCGTCAATGCAGACATAGTAAAAAGATACTATGCATAATTAAAGACCTGCAAGGTCGACTGGCCTAGGCAAAAATAAGGGCTTCCCGGAGAACCAAAAGGGTTCGGGAAAAAGTAAGGGATGAAAATGAAAAAAAAAATGTACACCCGGCAAGTCGAAAACCTGAAAAGGCGGCTTGGGCAAAAAAGGGTATCCCGGTGGACTGAAAACCCGAAAGGGCGATCCAGGAAAAAATTAGGGATTGAAGCGTAACACTGTGTCTCATTAAATCATCTTGCAACCAGACTTCGGTATTGACTAGCAAGTTCGGACATCGCTAATCAATATGATCCACCTTCGGCCAAGTAGAAAGGCGATGAGACGCTTGAAGATATAAAGGCAATAGCAGAGTTGGAACCCAATGAGATTGTTTCACATAGCTGTTTTTCTTTATTTTTCATAAATTGTAATCTCTTTTGGTGGCGTTCTCTTACTAGGACACCAGCCTCTTGTACAAAACGCCTATTATGGGCCAACTTCAAAATCAATACAATCCATTTTCACAAGGAATTTCAATTTGTTTTTCTTTTTTTGTGTTGTTTTGCTAGAACGTCCAATGAATCATTTTTGATATATGCATTTGAGAATAATTTCTGCTCATAAATATTTACATAAGAAACAAAATACAATTACTTGTAATTCCAGGAACAGGGGCCAACAAGAAGTGTCCAAACCTTACAGTTACTCTACCCACCAGGTACAGGGATAGAGCCAGCTTGAGAACGTGAGTAGTGGTACATACACTCCCCACAGAGTAAGAAGTATCCAAAGACAATGGTGTTAACTTTCCCAACATAGTACAACCCTCCCCGGCCGAGGTTCACAATCGCGAATGAGTTGGCAAAATTTTCCCCAAGCAGAGTTTGTTTATCACCAGCAAACAGAAATTCATCCCCAGCTGAGTTATTTCTCCAAGTCGGTAGATCTATCAACAGAGTATCTCCTCTCCAACAGAGTTATCCCCTGCAGAGTTATCCTCAAATAGGGTCTCTTCTGGCAGAATATTCGCCAGCCAAGGGGAAAATTCCCAGCACGGTCATCTTTGTTCACCATCCCCAACAGAGGTGGAGGAACTATGGTTTTCATAGCAATTAGGGATTTATTTTCCCCCAATTCAGATTATCACGTCAGCATTTCATGTTCATACATCACGACATATACATACATCACATATAACATAGTTTCATTTATTTTGAGAACGTCAGCATACAATGCATCTCATGCATCACATATAACTAACCCTATGTTTATCTCAGGAAAGACATTATTATCAACAATTTCCAGCAAGTCCATGATCAACACTCGAAGCTAAACAGAGTAATCATAGGCGCAACAAAAGCAACCCTACTACCCAGGCTTTCATCTCGAAGTAACCCTACTATCCAGGTTTCTTCTCACAACCCTACTACCCAGGATTTCATATCGAAGTAACCCTACTATCCAGGTTTCTTCTCGCAGCCCTACTACCCAGGATTTCATCTTGAAGTAACCCTACTATCCAGGTTCCTTCTCACACCCCTACTACCCAGGCTTTCATCTCAAAGTAACCCTACTATCCAGGTTCCTTCTCACAACCCTACTACCCAGGCTTTCATCTTGAACTAACCCTACTATCCAGGTTCCTTCTCACAGCCCTACTACCCAGGCTTTCATATCGAAGTAACCCTACTATCCAGGTTTCTTCTCACAGCCCTACTACCAAGGCTTTCATATCGAAGTAACCCTACTATCCAGGTTCCTTCTCACAACCCTACTACCCAAGCTTTCATCTCAAAGTAACCCTTCTATCCAGGTTCCTTCTCGCAGCCCTACTACCCATGCTTTCATCTCTAAGTAACCCTACTATCCAGGTTCCTTCTCACAACCCTACTACTCAGGCTATCATATCGAAGTAACCCTACTATCCAGGTTTCTTCTTACAGCCCTACTACCCAAGCTTTCATATCGAAGTAACCCTACTATCCAGGTTCCTTCTTGCAGCCCTACTACCCAAGATTTTATCTCGAAGTAACCCTACTATCCAATTTCCCTCTCGCAACCCTGCTACCCAGGCTTTCATCTCGAAGTAACCCTACTATCCAGGTTCCTTCTTGCAGCCCTACTACCCAGGCTTTCATATCGAAGTAACCCTACTATCCAGGTTCCTTCTCAAGCCCTACTATCCAGGCTTTCATCTCGAAGTAACCCTACTACCCAGGTTCCTTCTCACAACCTTACTATCCAGGCTTTCATATCGAAGTAACCCTACTATACAGGTTCATTCTTAAGCTCTACTATCCAGGCTTTCATCTCGAAGTAACCCTACTACCCAGGTTCCTTCTCAAGCCCTACTATCCAGGCTTTCATATCGAAGTAACCCTACTATCCAGGTTTCTTCTCAAGCCCTACTATCCAGGCTTTCATCTCGAAGTAACCCTACTACCCAGGTTCCTTCTCAAGCCCTACTATCCAGGCTTTCGTCTCGAAGTAACCCTACTATCCAGGTTCCTTCTCATAACCTTACTACCCGGTTTTCTCCTATATTATCCCCAGACAGCAGTCCATAACACTGTAAGACCTGGACCCGATCAAATACAATTGATTTCACATTTCCCCAGTAAGTCACAGTGCAACATATACCCCGACCAAACACAAGATCACTCCCGCTTTCCTAAACCGGAATCATTTGCCAGTAGAGTAACGGACAACTGAAGCTCCTAAAACTCTACTTCTCTCAAGACAGAGACCAACATTCCCCGGTGAAATCCTCCTCCACAACAGGTACACGGGTTCTCGCAAAGGATTCTCTTATGCGATCGACACTTTTTCGGATGGCATATTTAAGCCCATCCTCCATCATTAACTTCCAAATGGAATCTATAAGCCCATTCCTGATATCACAAGACGAGCACCACTTCATGCGAGTGCAAATTTCTGGGCACTCTAATATTCAATCATCTTCCACCTTCAGATCATGAAAGGCAGACAAGCCAATCTAACTCCTTAGGTTTAAGAAGATTGAACAGGGGCAGCTATTGTACCCCAAAATTTTCCCTCCCATATTTCTCAATACATGTCAAGTGAGGTCCTCAAATTGCTCAAGGACGTCCAAGAGTTGACCAGGCAAACTCTCTCCTAAGGCAATCTATCTTAAATTAGGGTTTCATTTTGCATCAAGATGCTTGATTCAAAAGGATCCCAAATGCTCACCATTGTCCTGATATGTTCTCAAGATCATCCATGTCAAGTTTCAAGCCTTGCAGAAGAAGTTTGCTCAGTCAATTGCTTAAATACCTAGAAGTCGATTGTGCTAGTTCAAAAGTCAATTGTGTCCCACATACAGTCAAACCTCAAGATTTTTGGTCAACATCCCCATTTTGAAGTATCATTCATCATTTGATCAAGGGTTGATCATGATTCCTCAAGGATTGCTCACAATTCATCAAAACCCAAAAGTTGCTAAATTAGGGTTTTGTAGGAAAAGTCAACTCAACTTTGACCAAGAATAACTTTCTCATTATTCATAAAAAATGACCCACCAAAATCTAATTTTGAAGAGGATGCAATTCCCTACCATCCATATTCATACCTCAAGTTCAAATTATGCACTCACAGAAAGATATGAATTTTGACATTATAGGTCATTTTGAAAAGTCAACAAAAACACCTTTTGGGTCAAAGCTTCATACATAAACATGGGAGACTCAATTGAGATGAGACCAAAAAGGTTGCTTAGGGGACATCCTAAGCTTTATAAAAAGTCCAAGAGCACCCTCATAGGGTCAAAATTAAAAAATATATGCCTTGTCAAAATTGACCATTTATGCAAAATTGCCAAAAGTCAAATGTGTCCAAAATTTGCATTTTTTGCTAAATGGGCCTAACTTTTTATGCTTGCACTGAGCTTGTGATGTGATCCACGACCCATGATACCTTCCAATTGTCATTCTTTTAATATTTATTATTTATTTTGATTTTATTTCATTTAAATCAAATAAAATCAATATAAAATAATGAAAATATCAAAAATCAATTAAACCTTGAGATTTTGTGCATGATTTGAGTCATTATACAGCTGGTGGCAAGATCAAATCGTGCAAGGCTTCATATGGACAGAAAAAGATTGAAAATGCTTGTTTTGGAAATATTTGGTGCAAGGAATAAATCAATGGTCAATCTCCATAAATGGCAAAGATTTGATGCAAGTTTTTACCCTAATGCACTCTATTATAGATAGTGAACAAAGGAAAATAAAGGGGAGAGGAGGAAGCAGCCGTGCAGAGGGGAAAGAAAAACTCAAAAATTGCAAGAAAAGTGGTAATCCAATTTCTGTGTTAGAGGTCAATTTGTGCCATTCTCAGGTTGCCAATAGGTTGCTGGACATTCCAGGAGTAATTTCTAATCAGATTCAAGCTCCCTCACGCCTGTAATTCCAAGATACAGGTATCATGACATGCTCCCAATTTCGAATTCAGTTTCATTGATTCACTTATCCATTGCATATTCTAATGATATATCCGTGTTTGTCTTTGAGTTTGCAAGCTTTTGATACCATTTAATTGTATTTCTAACACTTGTATGAACATCTGCCCTAGCTAGGGTTTGTTTTGTTATTTTGGGGCTTTTAAATGCAGGAACAATTGGCCCTAATGAAGGATACCATTATGATCAGAGGGTCAAACCCAGTTGATCCATGGTCTTGAAACTTATTTATATGGCTTGTATGCAATTTTTAGAATACACGGGGTTATAGCTACAGTGCCATGTCTATAGGTAAAGGTTCAGAGTTTTAAACGATGATTCCAGGGAAGAAGACGATAGTGTGTCACAGCCTGATTGGCTGATTCAAATTCTAGCGCGTTATTCTGGCCAGAAACATGTAGATCTGATATATATTGTTTGTTTCTATTATATTAATAAACTAACGTCCAACGCAGTTGGTCAGAAGAAGGAAGTCAGAAGCTCGTTATTCTGGGTTCGATCCTAGGAATGAGCTTTTGGTATTTTCTCCTTTGTTTTCGCCAGAGCCACCACGTGCATCTTCTGAGGATCATCACCTTCTGGATCCACTAGCCAGCATCAAATCCGGTGCACCATCTTTCTGATCCATTAGCCAGGATCAGATCCAACGCATCATCTTCTGGATCCCAGTCAAAATCAGACCCAGCACGTGTAGGCCATCATCTTCTGGATCCCATTCAGAACTAGATCCAGCGCACCCCCATCTTCTGAGTGTCATCATAACTTGGATCCACCTACCAGAATCAGATCCAGTACCCCCATCTTCTGAGGGCCACCATCTTCTGGACCCCATCAGCCAGAGCCAGATCTGCTGACAGCAGGCTCACTTGGTTATTTCCATTATTTTTCCTTAAATTTTATTTTCTTTAATTATTCTATTTTTTTATCAACACCAAAATTATTTTTTTTCTAAAATTAACCAACCAAAAATCACAAAAATAAGACTTATTTTCTTAATAAATGTTTTCTTAATTAATTAGTTTAATTAATTTAAGGCAATTTTAATTTCTTTCACAATTAAAATTAATTAGAACTTAGGATTTCCTTTTTAAATTCAATTATTCCATTATTTTCTTAAATAACAAAAAATGACAAAAAAACATGTTTACTTTAATCAATTACAATTAGGTTTTGTCAAGGGTCAAAACCCTAGTTGCTTCGCATTTAATTTGCCGTGCGCTGATTATTTGTTTTTGTCAATATTATTGTAACTGCTCACTGGTATGTAATAGTTTAATTTAGGGATTTTACTTATCTCTTATTTTTCCGGGTTTTTGGCTATGTAATTAATCCCCCTCCCCGAGCCTTGTAATAGCGTAGATTTACTTTCTCGCATTTTAATTCTCGCAAATATTTAACTCTCTAGATGTATGCTAATAGGATTGAATGACAAGATTGCATGATAATTTAATACAGTTAGAAAACCCTAATGTGCAAAGATAAATGACTGAAAACAAATCACTCGCACATGTGCACTCCTAGGGTATACTCACACTTCGGTTGCCTTCGGTAAAACGATCATTAAACATAGTAAATCCTAGTGGTTGCCCTCCTGTCTAACAAAGATCAAATATCCCGTTCGAAAATGTTGCCTCAAATATGATCTTAAGACTCTAGGGTTATTACTAATGTGTCCTAATATTGCTTTAGTGATTGTACGTCCCTTTCGAATTGACCCTTACAACTCCAACGACGGTGCTACCTATTTCTCAATAGTAGGATATCGCTGTCTAAAGGAACGAGAATAGAAACAATCTTTTTTCGAGTAGGTAGATGCTAGTAGGTACTTGCTCAAAACAAACTCTTTTCAAACTTACACTTTTTCAAAACAACTTCGTCACACCTTTGAGGACTGATACAAGCGTTATCACGAAGTAAAACATTTTTCAAAACAAAGCACACACAAGCAATTTTTAAAAGATGAGCAAGTACCTAAGAGCCCATGGAAAACCATGGATAGAAAGGGTGCTAACACCTTCCCTTTCTATAATTTACCCCCCGTACTCAGAATATCTCAAAAAAGGATTTTTTTTTCTGTACTTTTTCCATTTCCGGTTGGATGAAATAAAAGTCAGTGGCGACTCTTGCTTACCGTGACATTTTACGAACATAAAACGCAAACCAGCATTTCAAAAAAGTCGGTTCTGCCACCGTATCACACTCGGGCATTAATCAAATTCTTTAAAAAGGCTCATGTCCCTCATGAGACCACAACTGACCAGTTTGAGAATTGCGTGGCAAGCCTGACGGCTGATAATGGTTTGGGGTTCTCAAATGCTGATCTAACACCGCTTGGGAAGAACCACAATAAAGCTCTACATGTTTCTTTTGAGTGCAAGGGGACCACCCTAGCACATGTTCTGGTCGACATTGGCTCTTTTTTAAACGTACTACCCAAGGGGGAATTAGACCATCTAGACTGTGAGGGTTTAGTTCTGAAACCCAGTGATATTATTGTAAGGGCCTTCGATGGATAAAAAAGGACACATTACAGAGAGTTAGATCTTCCAATCAAGGTAGGATCACAAATTTTCAACTCCACCTTCTACATCATGGATATCCGTCCTGCCTATTCTTGTTTGTTGGGTTGCCCTTGGATCCATAAAGCTGGGGCAGTAACCTCAACTCTTCATCAAAAGCTCAAGTATCCAATTAATGGAAGGATTGTCACTGTCTGTGGTGAGGAAGAGTTCATAGTAAGCCACCTTAACTCTTTCAAGTATGTAGAGATGGATGGAGAGTTCATAGAGACTTTGTGTCAAGCCTTTAAAGTTGTGCCACCAATGGTTGCTGCTACCAAATGTTCCTCTGATGTGTCCAAAACTGTTAAGGTCGTGTCGAAGATGGTTTCAATCAAAGATGCTCGTGCAACAATTGAAGAAGGAAGCTGTGATACTTGGGGGAAACTCCTCGAGATCCCATTCAAAGCAGACAAGTTTGGTTTGGGTTTCACCGTCAAGGCTCAGAAGGAAGTGAGGCGCGCTTGTGTAGGAAAGCCACCTCTCCGCATTGGAATCCATGAGGTCAACACTGTAGGTGATTCTGATGATGAAGTTGCATTTGAAGATTGGGCGTATCCTACTACAATGGAGCTTAAGAATTGGCATGCAAAGGACTTCGTGCCCATCTCTTTCATTGAGGAGTAATCACTTGTTTTTTTCTTTCCTATTAATTCAAGAATATTTTGTCTGTAATATTTAACAATGACTTTTAAGCCATGTGCCTGGCCCAACGAACTTTGGTCCATTTATCAAGGGTTTTATTTATGTTCATGTTATCATATGATCATTCAATATAAACCATTGGACTCTTTTGCATTCAAATATTTGTGTTCATTATCTTTCTTTTCCTTCAAATACATTTTTCTAAATAGCCATGTATCTTACATGAACACACACACACTCTTGCAGGTCCTCATCCACTCTGGATCTCATTGCCAATGACTATACTATTGTCGACTATGACTTTAAATGTCCAATTAACCAAGCCGAAGACGAAGGCGAGGAAGATTATGAAATATCGAGAGAACTAGCCAGACTTCTATTATAAGAGGAAAAAGCTCTTCAGCCGCACGAAGAGTCAGTTGAAGTCATCAATCTGGGTACTGAGACAGACAGGAAAGAGGTTAAGATTGGTGCTAACTTAGAAGACAATTGTGATACAGTGGAAGAACTAACTTGAGGGTTTTGCATTTATCGCAAATGTTGCAGTTAGCAAGAGTCGCCATCGGCTTTTCTTTTATCCAAAAGGAAAGGTGAAAAAGCACAGGAAAGACCTTTGAGATTATTTCTTGAGTTCGAGGGGTAGATTATGAAAAGGGAAGGTATTAGCACCCTTTTTATCCATGGTTTTCCATGAGCTCTTAGTTACTTGCTAGATCACTTGCTTTTGTTTGAAATTATGCTTTGTGTGGTTTTTGAAAGTATTTTTGAAAGAGGCCATTGTTTAGGCAATCTTTGTAATGATTCTCGTTCGCAAGAATGTATACAAAGATGTTGATCTTTTGAAAATGTTTTCAAGTTTGTAATATGTTTGAAAGTGTAGGTGTTTGTTTTGAAAATGACAAGGATGTTTTGTTTGAAATTGAGCACTAATTAGGAGCATTCTACCTACTCAAACGTCTTTTTTGTTCATTTTTCTTTTCCTTTGACATTGTTGTCTTACCATTGATTTGGTAAGCAACTCTATCTTTGGATGTAAACGGTACGGGCGTGGGTCATCGTATAACCATGATTAGAAATATTTCAAAGTATCTTAGCATTCTTTTTTAGGGACTAAAATCATTGTGAAAGGCAACTTAGATAGCGTCATGGAGGGACTATGATCTTGTATTTGCTTGTTTTTGCTAAGATACCTCACATGCGTAATATGGCCATTTTGTAAAGGCAACCAAGTGGAATAACCCTAGGGGTTCTTGTGTGCAAGTGTATTGTTTTCATGCTTGTTTTTGTCTTGAATTAGGGGTTTCTAAGTATTGATTTTAGTCTTTCCATACAAACCCTAATTACTAGCATGTTATGTATAAAACGATAAATTGTGGAATTTAAAGTTACTACGCTATTACAACATTTGTGGGAGGAGGGTGTACAAATTGAATGGAGATTGCAAAAATGTAAACCTAGTTAGTCTATTACAACCATATTGAATTGGTATCAATGTACAAGGAAATAAATAAATACAAAGTACAAAATGAATAAATGTAAAAATGCAAAATATAAAGAAAATGGATCTTTGTTTGGTTTTCATGAGAAAAAGGGAAATTGTCTTAACCTAATTAATTAAAGAAAATAATTAATTAAACTTAAATTTATTAAGAAAAGATTTTAAATAAAACCCTAGTTCTATTAATTGATCAAAAGAAAATAAGTTTAAGAAAAGTATTTTTTGGTATTTTTGTCTTGAAAATATTTATAGCATTATAAAATATTTTTGGCCTTTTTTATATATAAATAAATATATTTTAATAGGTGTAAAAGAAAAATAAATACTAACCTAGTTTTAATTAAATTTACAAGATGATTTGTAAAAAATAAATAAAGTATAGTTAATAAAAATATTTTTGTGAGAAAAAATAAAAATAAAAAAAGTTAAAATAAAAATCTAATTTTTTTTTGTATTTTTCATGATTTTTTAGTATTATGAAAATAATTAAGAAATTAATTAAGAAAATAAAATGAAATAAAAATAAGGAAATAAAATAAAACGGGCCAGGGGCAAAACAAAGAAACAGGGGGTTAACTAGCAAAAACAAAAAAATAATAACAAAAAGCCCAACAGGGCCCAGCGCCTGCAAAAAAGACAAAATCAGAAAACAAAAATGTGAAAAAAAATTAAAAGGGTACCACTGGGGCTCGAACCCAGGTCCCAAAGGTTACAGGCGCGCACTTCTACCACTGGGGTGGCTATACATCAATTAACATAGGCAAATCAATAAAGATATGAGGAAAAACGCGCCTTGATGACTTCATCTTCAACCTCCAGCCAGACCAACTATAACTTGCTCATTTCTCATCAAAAATGAAAACTGTAAACATGAAACTTGTAGAAAATTTCCTCACGGTTTCAGAAATGTAAAACATTAAAACTATAGATCAAAGATAAGCATGCATTTTAATGGCCCTAATCTGAACCCTAAAAATCTCAGAAATTTCAGTTTCAAAATTCTCTAAGCTCAAGCAAAATTAATGGAAACTATGGACATGGTTAGCTTTAGGGCAATGATATCTACATGTTTTATTCACAAATAAATCATTGATGGTGCCTGTATGAAGATTTTAAAGTTAAGAAAACTTACCTAAAAATTGGAAATCGTGTTTTGAGTTTGAGCTTGTTTCGAGTGATGGTGATGATCAGGTTAGCTTCCTTGAGGTCCCAGGAAGCTAATGTAATGATTAGCTTGAGCAATGGATGGATGGAATGGTCTGGGTAGTCAATGTGCAGAGTTCTGTTTTTGAAAATGGAGGATGGTGTTAATGGTGTTACAGTTCTGTAACAGGGTGTGGGATAAACTCTATATGATGTTTAGATGCTTTAGAAAGCAAAAGGCCAAGAAATACACGAGTAGATTATGAGTTTCAAGTTTTTGGTCAGTTTGTGAAAATGGAAGTATGAAGTGTGATTCTGAGTTCTAGCTCTTTTCAGTGGTCAAGCATTTTTCTTTGCTGCAAATAGTTTGTGTATCTATAAGAAAAAGTGTTTGAGAGCTTTGGACAATCAGAAGTACAAGTTCTTAGCTTTTAGCTAGGTTACTTGATTTTGAAGAAAAAGAGGGAAACAAGTTTCAAGAGGAGGTACAAGCATGGGATGGGTGATTGTAAGTTTCTAAGCCATTTATCATGAGTTATAAGACTTGTTTGATCAGAAGAGAACAAGTGCAAGGCTCAAGAACAAGTTTTGTACAAAAAGTCACTTTATCAAAATGGCAATGTAACCTTTCATCCAAAAATGGATATAAAGCATGTCCATGCATTGAATGCTTGAAGTGAGGCCTCTAACAGTTGTGTAAACCATTAATTATGAAGTTCCTAACAAGTTTGAGGCCTGCAAAGTAGTGTTTATGCAGCATAGTTTGAATTTTAATTTTGTTCATCACTAAAATGACTTGTAATTAAAGTGATAAAACCCTAACTTCATCTCCTTGATTCTCCCTACTCAAGAATGATCTCAAGGAGTTATTGGACATTTTAGAAATCTTGAAATGTGATCTACAACCAATCTTTGAATTTCTTTTTAAGATTCCCCTTGGAACTATATGAAAAAGTGCCATGAAGTTGGGTCAAAATCCTGACCAAATTAGGGCAAAATTTCACTAAGTGTTTTTGTTTCATGACCACATGTTCATAAAATTATAACTTGAGATCCATGCAATTTTGGAAGAAGTTGTGTGAAGAAAATTTGTATATTTCATGGATATCTACAACTTTCATGTTGGTAGTTTCTCTTGAATCATCTTTCATCATGGTGAAAAGTTTGTTCAAAGTTATGAAAAAATAAGAAATCTCCAACACTTAGAAAAATTGCAAAGTTTAGAAATTTTGACTTTTCAAAATGAAATCTTGACTTTTTGATTTCTTGATGAATAAGTTTCACATTTTGACATGTTTTGATGAATTTTTTATCTTTGGCACTTGAGTTTGACCAAAAAGTCAAAGTTTGACTTTTCAATATACAGTTGACTTTTGATCATTTGATTGAAAAACTCATCTGTCAATCCAATGGACTTGCAATGTTTTGAACCATGTCATTAGGTCAAAATAATGCAATTGGATTCTTGAGATCATGCCTTAAACCAATTGACCATTTGTTAGGTCAAAAATCAGAAATTGCCCTTTCCCAGTCAAAACCCTAATTTTGACCATTTTGCCCTTTTGGAGATTTGATCAAATTTCTTGAGGAATTATGGTCCAAACTTGATCAAATTATACATATGAGTTTAAAATGTTGATTTGGATAAAAAATTATGAAGTTTGACTGTAAATTGGCCCTTAGTTGACTTTTTCCCCAATATAGTTGATTTTTAGTTCAACTGCTCAATTGATTGAGCAAAAATATGATCCAAGGCTTGAAACTTGACATGAGCAATCTTGGGGGTCCATAATGATCCATGGAAGTCATATGGGGCATTGGAAGTCCAAAAATCCTTGTGCAAACTAAAACCCTAATTTTGGTTATCAGTGCTTAAGGAGGTGTCTTGGGTTGATCAAAACCTAGTGCAGTCTTTAGCTAAGGAGATCTTGTGAGAAAATTCTTGATAAATGAGAGGGAAAATTTTGGGGTACAACAGCTGTCCCTTTTCAATCTTCTTAAGCATGAAGAGTTAGATTAGTAAGTTTTTCCATTCGTGACTCAAAGGTGGAAGATGATTGGACACTAGTGTGCCCATAAATTTACACTCAGTGATGTGATAGTTGAGGGAATGGTCTTAAATATTCCATTGGGAGGGATGATAGAAAGTTGTTGGGAATGGGCTTGTAGATGCCATCCAAAAGTGATTGCTGAATCATTGAAAGAGAGTCTGAATGAGTATCAGAATGGCGTCCGTGTCTGGAGCGTATCTGAACTGTATCTGAAAATTTCATTTGAATGAGTATCAGAATGGTGTCCGTGTCTAGAGCGTATCTGAACTGTATCTAAAAGTTGACTCTGAATGAGTATCAGAATGGCATCCGTGTTTGGAGCTTATCTGAAGTGTATCTGAAAGTTGAATCTGAATGAGTATCAGAATGGCGTCCGTGTCTGGAGCGTATCTAAAATGTATCTGAAAGTTGAATCTGAATGAGTATTAGAATGGCGTCCATTTCTGGAGCGTATCTGAACTATATCTGAAAGTTGAATCTGAATGAGTATCAAGATGGCATCCGTGAGCGTATCTGAACTGTATCTGAAAGTTGAATATTATTAATGGTAGTTGTTGATTAATCTTATCCTGAAAAGGGTAAAATGTTAGCTAATATGCAATGTTATGTTGTATGAAATGCATGGTATAATGCATTCGTGTTATCAATGTTTATGATATATGGATGCGATGTACGCGTATGCGAGCTAATCTTCTATATTACGGTTGGATTGGGGAAAATAAATCCGTGACTGCTGCTGAGGATATGGAGTGTAAGTCTTTGTGTTGTGAAGTTGAAGTGTTGATGAATTTCCACTTAGAGAAATAAACTCTATTGTAATGGAAATGTCGTGTACTATTTGTAAAAATCTCATTGAGGAATCTGGAGAAATTGAACGACTTCTACTGGGGATTGGTAATTGGAAGCTTTGTTTTGCTGGGGATTAAACTGCACACTGTGGGGGATTTCATGGAAATAGCTTAGAGAGATTTCTCTATCTCTTAAAGCCATCAGTGATTGTCTTTCTCTTTTGTTTATTTGTAAACAATAATTATGTTCAGATGCATATGTTCAAAAATAAAATCATTGGACATTTTTGTAAACAAAACACAAGAATAAATAAAAATAGGTAGTTTCGCACTTTCAAAGGGATATCTTTGTATTGACTTTGAGTATGTATTTTTGTACAATGAGACAAACATTCTAGTAAGAGAATGCTGTCGTAAAAAAATGAAAATTTTTATACAAAGAAAATATAGCTATGTGCAATAATCCCATGGGGTTCCCATTCTGCTATAGCCTTCGTATCTCTGAGCATCTTGTTTTTTGTTGCCTCGTCCAAAGATGATTGGATTGATCGGAACCTCTGATTTTGTTAAGTTTTCCGTACGGTGATCCAACGGGACATAGTCATACGCTTTAATTCCCTAACTTTTTCCTGGACTGCCCTTTCGAGTTTTCAGTCCACCGGGATACCCTTTTTGCCTAAGCCGCCCTTTCGAGTTTTCAACTTGTCGGGTGTACAGATTTTTTTCATTTTATCCCTAATTTTTGCCCGAACCTTTTTGGTTCGCCGGGATGCCCTTGTTTTGCCTAGGTGTGTCAACCTAGCGGGCCTCTTATGTGTAGTATCTTTTGACTATGTATGCGTTCGTAGGGTGCGGCAGGACGTCACTATCCATGGTGGTCAGAACCATTGCTCCACCAGAGAATATGCTTTTGATTGCAAATGGTCCTTCGTATGTAGGAGTCTATTTGCCCATGGGATCACCTTGCGGTAGTATAATGCGTTTTATCACCAGATCTCCAACTTGATACACTTGGCGTCTGACCTTTTTGTTGAAAGCCTTGATCATCTATTTTTGATACATTTGACCATGGCAAACAGAAGTAATCCTTTTTTCATCAATTAAATTCAGTTGATCAAGTCGAGTCTAGATCCAATCTTCTTCATTCAACCCTGCATCCTTCATAATTCTTAGAGAAGGGATCTGGACCTCAATAGGCAAGACAACCTCCATGTCGTATACTAGAGAATAGGGTGTTTCCCCGGTTGATGTGCGGGTTGTGGTACGATACCCGTGGAGAGCGAATGGTAGCATTTCATGTCAGTCTTCATATGTGACTATCATTTTCTGTATGATCTTTTTAATATTCTTATTTGCGGCTTCGACAACACCTTTCATCTTCGGCCGGTAAGGGGAAGAATTGTGATGATGGATCTTGAATTGTTCGCATAGGGCAGTGATTATAGTACTGTTCAGGTTCGTACCATTGTTTGTAATGATCCTCTCTGGGATACCGTACTGGCATATGAGATTTTGCTTGATGAAATGGACGACAACATTCTTGGTAACGGAAGCGAAAGAAGTTGTCTCCACCCACTTTGTAAAATAGTCAATGACCACTAAGATGAAATGGTGTCCATTGGAGGCTGTTGGCTTGATTTCCCCAATCATATCAATCCCCCACATAACAAAGGGCCAAGGAGCCGTCAAGACTTTCAGAGGAACCAGAGGTACGTGCACCTTGTTAGTATAAATCTGACACTTGTGGCAAGTTTGAGAGTGTTGATAGCAATCTGCTTCCATGGTAGACCAGTAATATCCTACCTGTAGGATTTTCATTGCCATCGTATGCCTACTGGAATAGGTGCCAAAAGTGCCTTCATGTAACTCAGCCATGATCCTTTCAGCTTCAACCTTGTCTATGCACCGAAGTAACACAGAGTCATGGTTGCGTTTGTAAAGAATGCCATTACTAAGGAAGAATTTAGCAGAGAATCTCCTTAATAACTTCTTATCGTTTACTGAAGCTCCTTCTGGGTATTCTTGAGTCTCGAGATACCTCTTGACTTCGTGAAACCAAGGCTGGTTCACTACTTCTTCAGTATTAATCTCGTGACAGTGTGCCGGTTCATCCCTTCGTTCAATGGTGATTTGGGAAGCCTCGTTATCCCATTTAAGTTTAAACATAGATGACATTGTGGCTAGTGCGTCTGCTAGCTGATTTTCTTCTCGCAGGAAGTGCTCGAAGGTAATCTTCTCAAAGTGTGGGAGAAATTTCAAAACATGTTCTTTGTAAGGGATAAGGTTAGGGTGCTTGGTGTCCCATTCCCCTTTGATCTGGATGATGACCAAAGCTAAATCTCTGAATACATTCAAAGATTTTATACCCAAGTCTATGTCAGCTTTGAGACCAAAGATGCATGCTTCGTATTCCGCCCTGTTATTTGTACAATTGAAGTAGAGTCTTGTCGTAAAAGGAGTGTGACATCCTTTTGGAGATATGTTTACAACACTAATACCATTTCTGAGTGCGTTAGATGCCTCATCAAAAACCAGGGTCCATCGGCATCCTTGTTCAGGTCTGTCATATGGCCTGAATTCTTCACAGTTGTTTACCATCATGATGTCTTCATCCGGGAAATCGAACTTCATGGACGGGTAGTCTTCTACAGCTTGGTGAGCAAGGTGGTCAGCTAGTACACTGCCCTTTATTGCTTTCTGGTTAGTGTACTATATGTCATATTCTGTCAGGATCATCTGCCATCTCGCTATTCTCCCAGAGAGAGCAGGTTTCTCAAAGATGTATTTTATTGGATCCATTTTAGATATCAACAAGGTAGTATGGGTCAGCATATACTGTCTTATCCGGCGAGCAGTCCATGCCAGAGTGCAACAATTTTTCTCGAGCATTGAATATCTTGTTTCACAGTCAGTAAACTTTTTGCTCAGGTAATAAATAACATGCTCTTTTCGGCCAGACTTATCATGCTGCCCCATCACACACCCCATTGAATTTTCCAAAACAGTCAGATGCATGATCAATGGCCTTCCCTCAACTGGTGGTATCAACACAGGGGCTCTTGTAGGTATTCTTTGATCTTATCAAAAGAAGTTTGGCACTCATCATTCCATTTGACTACTTGATCTTTCTTTAGTAGTTTGAAGATTGGTTCACAAGTAGCTGTTAGGTGAGAAATGAATCTGGCAATGTAATTTAAACGTCCCAAGAACCCTCTGACTTCCTTCTCAGTATGAGGAGCAAGCATCTCTTGTATCGCTTTCACCTTGGCAGGATCTACTTCAATACCCTTATTGATGACGATAAAACCTAGGAGCTTACCAGACGTTACTCCAAGCGTGCATTTATTTGGGTTCAATCTCAGCTTGTACTTCTTTAGTCTCTCAAACAGTTTATGTAAATGATCAAGATGCTCTTCTTCTGTTTGAGATCTACCTATCATGTCGTCCACATAGACCTCTATTTCGTGATGTATCATGTTGTGAAATAGAGCTACCATGGCACGCTGATAGGTTGCCCTAGCATTTTTCAGTCCGAACGGCATAACCTTGTAGTAGAATGTCCCCCATTATATGACAAAGGTTGTCTTCTCCATGTCCTCAGGCGCCGTTTTGATTTGGTTGTAACTCAGAAATCGTCCATGAAGGAAAACACTTTGTGTTGTGCCGTATTGTCAACTAGGATGTCAATGTGGGGAAGTGTGAAATCATCCTTAGGGCTTTCCCTATTTAAATCTCTGTAGTCCATGCACATTCGTACCATGCCGTCCTTTTTGGGCACGGGAACAACATTGGCAACCCATTGTGAATAAGAGGTGACAACCAAGAATCCAACGTTGAATTGCTTCATGACTTCAGCTTTAATCTTCTCCGACATATTTGGTCGCATTCGATGGACCTTTTGTTTTACTGGTGGGTAGTCCTCTTTTGTAGGTAGATGATGTACCATAATATCTGCATCAAGTCCTAGCATGTCTTTATACGACCAGGCAAAGACCTCAACATACTCGTGTAGCAACTGAATCAAATGCTCTTTGACACTGGGTTCCAGATTGGCACCCACCTTGATTTCTCTTTTGTCTTCTTCGGTGCCTTGGTTAATTGTATCCACGGGTTCCTCGTGGGGCTCAATGGTTCTCTCTTATTGTTGTAGTAACCTGGAGAGTTCCCCTGGTACTTCACAATCTTCCTCACCTTCGTCTTCGGCTTGGTAGATTTGATTTTCAGAGTCACAAAAGGCCATAGCAGAACCGTCACCCATGGGATCCCGAATGGATGTAGACCTGCATTATGAGTGTGAGTGTGTGTAAGAGTATAGCTATCTTTGAAAGAAATGAAAATGTAAAAAGAAAAACAATGGGCACAAAGTTTGTATGCAAAAACGTCTATGATTCATTGATGTCATATGGAAATGAGATAATAACCCTTACAAATGAACCATTGTGCCTCGGGTAAGACACAAGGTTTTAAGAGTCTGAATTGATTTAATATTATAGATCCAACAAAATGTAAAGACAAATTACTGTGGGATAAAAGTGATCGGGACAAAATCTCTAGCCTCATAGTTGTTGAGCCCTCCATTGACAGTTGGGAAAATCCAATCCTCCAGGTTGTAGCTGTCTTCATCATCTTCCACCGCATTGACTTCTCGGTTGCTGATCTTCAAGGGTGGTCCTCCGGCACGAGCGCGCGTACAGCCTTCTGGGCACCTGAAGTGAAACCCAGACCAAACTTGTCAGATTTGTATGGGATATCTGGGAGTTGTCTCCAAATAGTGCACCCACCTTCTTCTATCACTACCTTGGCATCCTTCAAAGACGACATCCTGAGCGGAGGCCTTGTGATCTTAGGAACTTGAGACACAACCTTGGTTATTGCCACATCTTGCGGGACTTCTTCAAAGTGCTGGAATGGAGTTTCAATAAATTCACCATCTAACTCCACATATTTGAAGGAATTTATATGGCTGACCATATACTCTTCTTCTCCATGAACAATGATGATCTTCCCTTGAATTGGATATTTCAGCATTTGGTGCAACGTAGAAGTAACAACGCCAACATTGTGAATCCATGGTCGGCCTAGCAAGCAGGAATATGAAGAGCGAATATCCATTACATAAAAAGTTGAATCAACTGTTTGGGTTCCAACCTTTATGGGGATATCTACTCCCCATGCACTATCCTTTTTGAGCTGTCAAAGGCTCTCACTACTATGTTGCTCGGTTTCAATGTCAATCCTTCATAGTCAAACCTATCAAGAGCCTTTTTAGGTAATACATTCAGAGACGAACTTGTGTCAACCAACACATGAGCCAAGGTTGTGCCCCTGCGTTCCACCGAGACATGTAATGCTTCATTATGCTTCCTCCCTCTTGGCGTTAAATTAGCATCCAAAAAACCTAAACCATTATCTGCAGTCAAGCTGGCTATGCAGTCTTGGAACTGATTGGCAGATGTTTCTTGGGGTACATGGGTAGTTTTGAGGAATTTTACCAAGGCCTTTGCATGCGCCTCGGAACATAGTAGTAAAGCCAACATGGAAATTTTAGATGGAGTTTGCCCCAGTTACTCAACTACATTGTAGTCTCTTCTGTTTATGATCTTTAGGATTTCCTCCATCTCTTTCGGGAGGTTTCAGGGATAGCCAATGATTGTGCCTCCGCCCGGACAGGCTCAATTAGAATACCTTTACCTCGAGTCTCAGTTGACTCGGCAACAGGGATGTCATTAGGAGTGATAACAGGGGTTGTATCAGCTTTGTCAGTTGGAGTATTAGTAGAGATGATTATAGGACTAGGAATAGCCTTTGGAGGAGCAACAACGACAGGAATGATTACGGGTCCAGAAATTGCTTTTGGGGGAGCAATTTCTGGAGAAAAAAATCCTTCCGCTTCGGGTAATCTTACTGGTCCCTGCAATATTACTGATATCAGAGTCAACCTTCTCAGAACTTGAATCTTCGGTAGCTGGCCAATCTTGCTTGATACTGTGGTAGTAGATATCCCCTCCATAATTCCATGGTACAGTTTTGTCTGACAATACGAGATTGGTCCAAGCATTGTAATTATCAAAGGAGCTAATTTAGGAGCTGATGCAATTCTAACGGGCCTTTTGGTGGAGACCCTAGAAGAATTGTCGGAAATGGTCATGATGAAAACATCATTATAAGAAACAGGTGGAACAAAAGTCTTTTTATACAAAATTTCCTTGTTGTCTATTAGGCACTGAACGCATGCTTTCAACAAAGGACAGCTGGTTGGTGAGGACAAACAGAAATGACAGCTTTCATCACAGCCTGGGAATACACCGGCAATCAACAAGTTCTTTTTGATAGTCAGGAGTGGGGTCACAAGTTCATCAACTGAAGTAACAGACATATCTTCTTCAATGGTGTTGCTATTATGGTCGTGTTTTGGCATAGGGGCATAAATGACATTGGGTTTTTCTGGCGCATCGAATTTAATCTCTTTGGCTTCAAGGAGGTCTTGTACTTTGTTCTTTAGAGCCCAACAGTTATTAGTGTCATGGTCGGGACTCTCAGAGTGGTATGCACAGCGGGCATTAGGATGATAGTGGGGAGAGGTTGTGTTAGGGTTCTTTGGATCTTCTTTCAAGGTCACTAGATTGGATCTTAACAAATGTGGCAATACTTGAGATAATGTCATATTAATTCAGGTGAATTGTCTGACTGGTCTTTCCATTCTTGGTTGGTTGTTTCTTTGCTGATCAGGCGCATGTTTAGGAATCATAACAATCCCCACCATTGGACGGCGTTCGACCCTATCTTAATTTCTCTGAGGATATACAGCAACCACTTCTTTCTTTCCGATTAATGGTTTCTTTACAGCAGCTAAGGATGCATCTTTTTTAATATTTCCATTCTTTATCCCGGCTTCTACACTTTCTCCGGTCAATATCAATTCAGTAAAACCTGTCGATGAACCGGTCATATTTTGTGAACATAGGTGCTTTGAATTTTGGAGGAATGACAATCCCCGATACTAATCCCAACTCCTCAAAGTCCAATCCAGGCACTTTTTGGATTTCCATTGCACTCAACTGCTCTTCTAGATTCTTATACTTGTCGTCAGTTGGAGGGTATTGTTCTTCAGAATAGTCTTCTTCTTCCTCTTCCTCTTCTGATTCTGATTGGACAACTGTTTCTTTGCCTTTCCCATCTTGATTGTCTTTCTCATCGGATGTCGTTGCAAAGTCTAAGGTCCTTCTTGTTTGCCCTTGGAATCTTCTTCCCATGTTTAGAACTCCGATTATCTTCTTCGTCTTCTTTTTCTTCTCCTCAACTAGAAAGGTCTTTAACTCTTCTTGTCCTTTGGCTAGAGTTAAGAACAATTGTTGAAACTGTGCATTTTGAGCTTGGAGGTCCTTTACCGTTTGCTCGAGATCCATCTTACTGAAATAAACAGTAGAGAGATGAGGATACTTGTTTCAAGAAACCTGCTTATGTTATGATGACTGGTAAATGCATATGCAATGATTTGAAGGATTTTAACGATTCAAATTTGTTTTAGACAAAAAGCAAACACACGTTATATTAATAAATTAAAGCTTTGAGTACATCAATGCCTTCTTGGGAAAAATAATACAAAAACTCTAAGATAAAAAGGTAGTACGCATCCTTTTTGGTGCAATGTAGGCATTCAAGTTCCTCTCCTCATGAAGTAGCCTAGTGAGTTCCAAAACCTTCTTCTCTCTTGCGTAGAATTGGATTTCGAAGGTATCTTGATCCCCCTTGAGTTGTATCCAATCTATTTGTAGGTCTTCAAGAGAGGTGGGCATGTCAGGATGTAGGATAGTGTATGGAACATCTCCTTCCATAACAGGCTCCATGATTACTGGGAGAATGGAGGGATAAGGCATCATAAGACTCTGAGCACGAGTTCATACACATTTGAGGTAAGGCTCAAGAGGGATGGAATTCTTATGCCTCAGTGTCTTGCTATCTACCTTGTTCAACATCCTCCAAGCTCGGATAAATCTCTGGCGAAGACCTTGATCGTCGTTCTCGTAGTCAAATACCAAACCTTGAATCAGCATCTCGTACGGGCCATCTCTTCGGGCGTAACCAAACTGTCTTAAGGCTAAGCAGGGGTTATAGGTGATACCTCCCCTAATTCAAAGTAAAGGGACATTAGGAAATTATCCACAACGCTCGACAATAGTAACATTCTCTATGGATCAGGAGCACCAATGAATGTCTGAATGTTTGAGCGTCATCAACCTTTGTGACCACCTTGAACCTTGCCCGTTCTTTAATACAGATTGGGGAAGATACAAAATAAACCATCTTGCCAAGATAGGAGTTCAACACATAAGGACACCTCTTTTCCTCATTGTGCGAGTGTGAAAAGAGTGTAAGATGTCTCCTAGCAAAGTAGGCACCAGGTTGCATGATATGATGATTTTGACGGTGTTCACGTCTATGAGTTGGTCAGGATTTGGAAACAAAACCATCCCATAGATGAGAGCCACAATTTCCTCAAAAGCTTGCAGGTCCAAAGAATTCCAACAGTTTTGGGCTTTCTCAAACAATAACTTTGCTAGGAAACCTTTGACACCACTCCTTGTTTCCCAATGAGTTGTGACATCAGATGAGTGCAAGTGTAGAGCTTGAGCAATCTCTTATGGCTTTGGGTCTCTTTCCGTACCGTTGAAAGGTAGTTGGTTGAGAATGGGAATCCTCAAGAGTCGGGAGAATTCTTCCAAAGTAGACACAAGTTGATAGTCGGGAAATGTGAAGCAATGGTGTAAAGGATCAAAGAACTGAAAGAGCACCTTCATCATGTCCTCATCTGTATTGGACGTGACCAAGTTGAGTAGGCGACCCTGTCTCTCAGTGAATGGAGAGTTTTCTGGAATCCTTGAAGCTAGTTCCTTAAGTTGTGGAGTGATCCTTACAAGGTTGACATGAATAGTTTTCCTGCGAAGAGAATCCATATCCTACAAAACAGAACAAAGATAAATCCCAAGATCCTTGAAATGGTTAGTGAATGTGTATGATGTTTTGATGTTCATGATGTTATGTACAAGTATGTATATACAAAGAAAGCAAAAAAGTCCCTAGGTTTAGGCTTGCATGGAGTCTCATAGGTAAGTACCCTCTTGAAGTTTAGTTGGCTCAACCTGTCCTAGTAATAGTAACCGGGTTCTAAGGAGCTCAATATCACTGGTCTGTTTCCTTGGTCATTGTTTCAGCACAAGCCTCTTTAATAGCGACCGAAATATCCCAAGAAACCAAACCTCAATGAGTGTATTATCGAGTATCTACCAACTTTGAACTGCACCAAAGTCGGTCATCTCACTACATCCTAAAGGCCAAGTTGGTCAAGTAAAGGTTCTAGAAGTTCATTAGTGCTTCATGACATCACTCAGCGGCCCCGTATTCTCTTTGATTAACTCAAAGGCTACCAGTACCCACAAATATGTTGCACTAACGTAGCTATTGCTTAGACCATGTCGGTATACCCCGCACAGTTTCCACAATGTATTGCTACTTACCTATAATGTATCCCAAATCCGGGTAGAGGATTCAAACCCAAACATAGAACCATAATGTAAAGCATACAAGTCAAACAATGCAAGCAAGTAAATGTGATCTAACCCTAAGGTAATCCCACTTTTATAATTCTCCCCAGTAGAGTCTCCAATTCTGTGATATGGTGGGAGAACTGACTTGAGGGTTTTGCATTTTATCGCAAATGTTGCGGTTAGCAAGAGTTGCCACTGGCTTTTCTTTTATCCAAAAGGAAAGGTGAAAAAGCACAGGAAAGACCTTTGAGATTATTTCTTGAGTTCGGGGTGTAGATTATGAAAAGGGAAGGTATTAACACCCTTTTCATGCATGGTCTTCCATGAGCTCTTAGTTACTTGCTAGATCACTTGCTTTTGTTTGAAATTGTGCTTTATGTGGTTTTTGAAAGTATTTTGTAAAGAGGCCATTGTTTAGGAAATATTTGTAATGATTCTCGTTCGTAATAATGTATACAAAGATGTTGATCTTTTGAAAATGTTTTCAAGTTTGTACGATGTTTGAAAGTGTAGGTATTTGTTTTGAAAATGGCAAGGATGTTTTGTTTGAAATTGAGCAAGTAATTAGGAGCATTCTACCTACTCAAAAGTATTTTTTGTTCATTTTTCTTTTCCTTTGACATTGTTGTCTTACCATTGGTTTGGTAAGCAACCCTATCTTTGGATGTAAAGTATAGTTAATAAAAATATTTTTGTGAGAAAAGATAAAAATAAAATAATTTAAAATAAAAATCTAATTTTTTTTGTATTTTTCATGATTTTTTAGTATTATGAAAATAATTAAGAAAATAAAATGAAATAAAAATAAGGAAATAAAATAAAATGGTCCAGGGGCACAACAAAGAAACAGGGGGTTAACTAGCAAAAACAAAAAAGGAATAACAAAAAGCCCAACAGGGCCCAGCGCCTGCAAAAAATACAAAATCAAAAAACAAAAATGTGAAAAAAAATTAAAAGGGTACCACTGGGGCTCGAACCCAGGTCCCAAAGGTTACAGTCGCGCGCTTCTACCACTGGGGTGGCTATACATTCGTTAACATAGGCAAATCAATAAATATATGAGGCAAAACGCGCCCGGATGACTTCATCTTAAACCTCCAGCCAGACCAATTGTAACTTGCTCATTTCTCATCAAAAATGAAAACTGTAAACATGAAACTTGTAGCAAATTTCCTCACGATTTTAGAAATGTAAAGCATTAAAACTATAGATCAAAGATAAGCATGAATTTTAATGGGCCTAATCTGAACCCTAAAAATCTTAGAAATTTCAGTTTCAAAATTCTCTAAGCTCAAGCAAAATTAATGGAAACTATGGACATGGTTAGCTTTAGGGCAATGATATCTACATGTTTTGTTCACAAATAAATCATTTATGGTGCCTGTATGAAGAGTTTAAAGTTAAGAAAACTTACCTAAAAACTGGAAATCGTGTTTTGAGTTTGATCTTGTTTCAAGTGATGGTGATGATCAGGTTAGCTTCCTTGAGGTCCCAGGAAGCTAATGCAATGATTAGCTTGAGCAATGGATGGATGGAATGGTCTGGAGAAGTCAATTTGCAGAGTTCTGTTTTTGAAAATGGAGGATGGTGTTAATAGTGTTACAGTTCTGTAACAGGGTATGGGATCAACTCTATATGATGTTTAGATGCTTTAGAAACCAAAAGGTCAAGAAACGCACGAGTAGATTATGAGTTTAAAGTTTTTGGTCAGTTTGTGAAAATGGAAGTATGAAGTGTGATTCTGAGTTCTAGCTCTTTTCAGTGGTCAAACATTTGTCTTTGCTGCAAATAGTTTGTGTATCTATAAGTAAAAGTGTTTGAGAGCTTTGGACAATCAGAAGTACAAGTTCTTAGCTTTTGGCTAGGTTACTTGATTTTGAAGAAAAAGAGGGAAACAAGTTTCAAGAGGAGGTACAAGCATGGGATGGGTGATTGTAAGTGTCTAAGCCATTTCTCATGAGTTATAAGACTTTTTTGATCAGAAGAGAACAAGGGCAAGGCTCAAGAACAAGTTTTGTACAAAAAGTCACTTTATCAAAATGGCAATGTAACCTTTCTTCCAAAAATGGATATAAAGCATGTCCATGCATTGAATTCTTGAAGTGAGGCCTCTAACAGTTGTTTAAACCATTAATTATGGAGTGCCTAAAAAGTTTGAGGCCTGAAAAGTAGTGTTTATGCAACATAGTTTGAATTTGAATTTTGTTCATCACTAAAATGACTTGTAATTAAAGTGATAAAACCCTAACTTCATCTCTTCGATTCTCCCTACTCAAGAATGATCTCAAGGAGTTATTGGACATTTTGGAAAGCTTGCAATGTTATCTACAACCCATCTTTGAATTTATTTTTTTTTCCACTTGGAACTATATGAAAAAGTGCCATGAAGTTGGGTCAAAATCCTGACCAAATTAGGGCAAAATTTCACTAAGTGTTTTTGTTTCATGACCACATGTTCATAAAATTATAACTTGAGATCCAAGCATTTTTGGAAGAAGTTGTGTGAAGAAAAGTTATATATTTCATGGAGATCTACAACTTTCATGTTGGAAGTTTCTCTTGAATCATCTTTCATCATGGTGAAAAGTTTGTTCAAAGTTATGAAAAAATAAGAAATCTCCAACACTTAGAAAAATTTCTAAGTTTAAAAATTTTGACTTTTCAAAATGAAATATTGACTTTTTGATTTCTTGATGATTAAGTTTCATATTTTGACATGTTTTGATGAATTATGATCTTTGGCACTTGAGTTTGACCAAAAAGTCAAAGTTTGAGTTTTCAGTATACAATTGACTTTTGATCAGTTGACTGAAAAATTCATCTGTCAATCTAATGGACTTGCAATGTTTTGAACCATGTCATTAGGTCAAAAATGAGGCAATTGGATTCTTGAGGTCATGCCTTAAAACAATTGACCATTTGTTAGGTCAAAAATCAGAAATTGCCATTTCCCAGTCAAAACCCTAATTTTGACAATTTTGCCCTTTTGGAGATTTGATCAAATTTCTTGAGGAATTGTGGTCCAAACTTGATCAAATGATACATATGAGTTTAAAATGATGATGTGGATAAAAAATTATGAAGTTTGACTATAAATTTTCCCTTAGTTGACTTTTCCCCTAATACAACTGATTTTTAGGTCAACTGCTCAATTGACTGGCAAAAATGTGATCCAAGGCTTGAAACTTGACATGAGCAATCTTGGGGGTCCAAAATGATCCATGAAAGTTATATGGGGCATTGGAAGTCCAAAAACCTTGTGCAAACTAAAACCCTAATTTTGGTTATCAGTGCTTAAGGAGGTGTCTTGGGCTGATCAAAACCTAGTGCAGTCTTTAGCTAAGGAGATCTTGTGAGCAAATTCTTGATAAATGAGAGGGAAAATTTTGGGGTACAACAAAATTGTCAAGAGCAGGTTGGTTCAAATGTTGCATGACTATGTGGAAGTGTTTGCTTGGTCGTATGAAGATATGTCATGGTTGGATACCAACATCGTAGTTCATCGTCTGCCGACAAAGGAAGATTGTCCTTTTGTCAAACAAAAAGTTCGTCGCATGAGGCCTGACATGTCTGAGAAGATAAAAGCTGAGGTGATGAAACAATTTGATGCAGGATTCCTAGCTGTGACATCTTACCCCCAATGGGTTGTAAATGTGGTGCCAGTGCCGAAGAAAGACGTAAAAGTTCGCATGTGCATAGACTATAGGGATCTGAATAAGGCAAGCCCCAAGGATGACTGCCCTCTACCTCACATTGATGTATTAGTCAATAACACAACTCGGCATAAAGTCTTATCTTTCATGGACGGTTTCTCCGGATATAATTAGAAAAGGATGGTTCCCGAAGACATGGAGAAGACAACTTTTGTTACGCAATGTGGCACCTTTTGCTACAAGGTCATGTCGTTCAGATTGAAGAATGTAGGGGCAACATATAAAAGAACTATGGTAGCTTTGTTTAATGATATGATTCATCATGAAATAGAGGTCTATGTGGATGATATGATTTCCAGATCACAAACTGAAGAGGAACATCTCGATCATCTGTACAAGCTATTCGACAGGTTGAAAATGTACAAGTTGGGGTTAAACCCTAACAAGTGCACATTTGGAGTACGATCTTGAAAGCTTCTAGGCTTTGTTTTTAGTGGTAAAGGCATTGAAGTTGATCCTTCCAAGGTAAAGTCCATCTAAGAAATGCCAGTCCCTCATTCTGAAAAGGAAGTTAGAGGATTCTTGGGTCGTCTCAATTACATCGCCCGCTTCATATCTCATTGACTACTACTTGTGAGCCAATCTTCAAACTCTTGAAGAAAGATCAAGTAGTTAGATGGAACGATTAGTGCCAAGCTTCCTTCGACAAAATCAAAGAATATCTACAAGAACCTCCTATTCTCATACCTCCATTTGAAGGAAGACCCTTGATCATGTACTTGACAGTACTAGAGAAATCTATGGGGTGTGTTTTGGGCCAACATGATGAGTCTGGCCGAAAAGAGCATGTTATTTATTACCTGAGCAAAAAGTTTACCGACTGTGAAACTAGATATTCATTGCTCGAGAAAACTTGCTACGCTCTGGCATGGGCTGCTCTCCGGCTAAGACAGTATATGTTGACTTATGCCACTTTGTTGATTTCTAAGATGGACCCAATCAAGTACATCTTCGAGAAACCTGCTCTTTCCGTACGGATAGCCAGATGGTAAATGATCTTGACTGAGTACGACATTTAATACACAATGCAAATGGCCATCAAAGGAAGCATACTAGCAGGCCATTTGGCCCATCAAGCTGTTGATGATTATCAGTCCATGAACTTTGACTTCCCAGATGAGAACATCATGCTAGTGACCGACTGCACGAAACCTGGACCGTATGACGGACCTGAACAAGGATCCCGATGTACTATGGTCTTCGACGGGGCTTCCAACGCCTTGGGTAACAGAATTGGTGTTATGATCATCTACCCTAAAGGTTGCCACACTCCTTTCACTGTCAGACTATGCTTCGATTGCACGAACAATATGGCTGAGTACGAATCATGTATTTTGGGTCTGAAAGCTGCCATTGATTTGAGGATCAAGCATTTGAATGTGTTTGTGGATTCTGCTCTAGTTATTAGCCAAGTAAAAGGAGATTGGGACACTAAGCACCCTAATCCCATCCCTTATAAGGAACTTATGCTATCTCTGATTCCTTACTTTGAAGAGATCACTTTTGAGCACTTCCCTAGGGAAGTAAATCAGCTAGCCGATGCTTTGGACACCATGTCTTCAATGTTCAAGGTCAGATGGGACAACGAAGCCCCTATGATTACAATTGAATGATTCGACGAACCTGTAAACTAATGTAAGCTTGACACTTACACAGAAAAGCCATGGTACCATGAGGTGATGAGATATCTTGAAGCACAAGAGTATCCCGAGGGAGCATCCATCAATGATAGAAAATTTTTATGAAGATTTTCAGCCAAATTCTTCCTAAGTAACGGAATATTGTACAAGCACAACAATGACTCTACTCTACTCCGATGTATGGACAAGAAGGAGGCAGAGGAAATTATGGAATACATGCACGATGGTCTCTTTGGCACTCACTCAAGCGGACATACGATGGCCAAGAAAATCCTGAGAGCTGGTTACTATTGGTCAACAATGGAAACTGATTGCCATTAACACTCAAGGACTTGCCACAAATGCCAAATCTATACTGACAAGATCCATGTGCCTCATATCCCTCTAAATGTCATGACTGCTCCGTGGCCATTTGCAATGTGGGGCATTGACATGATTGGAGAAATCAAGCCCACTGCTTCCAATGGACATCGCTTCATTCTGGTCGCTATTGATTATTTAACCAAATGGGTTAAACCCGCCTCGTTTGCCTCAGTCACCAAGAATGTGGTAGCCAGATTCATCAAACATAACCTCATTTGCGGCTATGGTATCCCCGAAAGTATTATCACCGACAATGGGACTAACCTCAACAATGTTATGATTACCGAGCTTTGCACTCAGTTCAAAATCAAGCATCACAATTCTTCTCCATATAGACCTAAAATGAATGGCGCAGTCGAAGCGGAAAACAAAAACATTAAGAATATTGTGCAGAAGATGGTAGTAACCTACAAGGGTTGGCATGAGATGTTACTGTTTTCTCTTCATGGCTACCGTACTTCAGCTAGGACATCAACTGGGGAAACTCCCTTTTCCTTAGTCTATGGCATGGAAGTTGTTTTGCCAATGGAAGTTCAGATTCCCTCACTAAGGATTATGAATGAAGCACGCTTAGGCGAAGACGAGTGGATTCAAACAATATTGGATCAGTTGAACTTGATCAACGAAAATCGACTGGCTGCTGTTTGTCATGGTCAGACACACCAAAAACGTATGGTCAAGGATTTCAACAAAAAGATCAAGCCTCGAGTATATCAAGCTGGTGACTTGGTGATAAAGCACACTATTCTGCCACAAGGAGACCCCAGAGGCAAATGGACTCCCACCTACGAAGGGCCACTTGTTGTCAAGAGAGTGTTCTATGGTGGTTCCATGATGCTGACTACCATGGATGGTGAAGATTTCCCACATCCTATAAATGCGGACATAGTTAAAAAATACTACGCATAAAGGACCCTCTAGGTTGCACACCTAGGAAAAATAAGGGCATCCCGGCAAACCAAAAGGTTTGGGAAAAAATTAGAGATATATGTAAAAGATTATACACCTGACAAGTTGAAAACCTGAAAGGGCGACTTGGGCAAAAATGGGTATCCTGGTGGGCTGAAAACCCGAAAGGGAGGTTCAGGCAAAAGTTAAGGATTGAAAGCGTATGACTATGTCACGTGGAATCACCACATTTAACTTTATTACCAAGGTCCGAGTTCAAATGGTCCAAGATCAATCCAATCAACTTCTGTCAATGGCAAGAGGAATTCGAAGACATTGGGGTAATAGTAGAGTTAGAATGTAATGAGATTATTTCCACGTGGCTATTTATTTTGTTTTCAATTTTGTTTTCCTTTCGACGATTTCCTCTTACTAGGATCTCCGTCTCTTTGTACAAAAATACCTATTCATGGGAAAAATATCAATACAAATATACTTTGAAGTGCAAACTTTCTGTTTTTGTTTTGAATGCAAAATTGTCCAATGACTAAAGTTGAACGAACATGTGCATATGAACATGATTAAAAACTATTTGGCACATATGTCCTGCTAAGCAGTAGCAAGCATGTCTTTAATGTATATGGAATATCCCCACAGAGTTATTTCATTAACATTATCCCCACAAGACAGCTACAATAAACCAATCTCCAACTAGAGTCTCAATCTCTTGACAGCTCTCTCCCCAGCTAGGTTGATCCTATAAGAAGAAGTCTTATGGATCTCTTCCTAAAAAGAACTCACCTTGTCAACAGTTCATCAAGTATTCATCAACGGGGTTTATTTCCCCAACAGGGTTTATTTCCACAACATACAACAAACCACATATGACATACAACAATCAACGAATAACAAAATTCCCCGGCTGAGCCTGTCTTCCCCACCTGAGCCTATCTTCCCCAAATGAGTTTATCCTCTCCAGCTTGAGTTTTCCTTTCAGACTATTGCAAATCATAGGGCCACAACCCCTAATCCCCAGTGAAGTCGTCAACAAAGCCTTCACTATCTCCAAATACTATAAAGCATGAATCCGAACAGATAATAGTCAACTTCTCAAGTCACTATAGAGCCTGGACCCCACCAGATAATAGTGAAAACCTTTCAGATACTATGAAGAATAGACCTGGCCAGATAATAGTACAACTTTCAAATACTATGAAACCTGGACCCGACCAGATAATAGTTTGACTCTTCCAAATATTGAAGAACCTAGACTCAACCAGACCAGGGTTTAACTTCTTCTCACCAGTAGAGTTTGCCTCTACCCCAACAAGTTATTGTGAAGCCTGGATCTGACAAAATAGCAATTCCCCTCAGAAGTTTGTTGTGAAACCTGGAATCTGACTAGATGACAACTAAGTTCCCAAGCAAGTTACTGTAAATCCTGGACCCGACCAGATATCAGTTCAACTCTACCTCTTTAGACAAGTTTATTGTGAAGTCTGGACCCGACCAAATAGCAATTAGCTTCGTCCACCTCAAAGTTTGTGAAGCATGGATCCGACCAAATATCAGTTCAAATTCGTCTATTCAAGAAAGTTATTGTGAAACCTGGAATCCGACCAGATAACAACTAGCCACAATCCCCAGCAAGACACTATGAAGTCTGGACCCGACCAGATAATAGTATAAATTTTCAAAAAAAAACTATGAAGCCTGGACCCGACAAGATAGTAGTTACCACTTCAAGTTACTATGAAGCCTGGACCCGACCAGATATCAGTTCAACTTCATCCTTTCTAGTAAGTTACTACAAAGCCTAGAATCTGAATAGATAACAGTTAACTTCCTTATCCTCAGCAGGTTGTTGTGAAGTTGGGAATCCAACCAGATAACAGCCTAACTTCACTCTGCCCAAGAAATTTTCTGCAAAGCCTGGAATCTAACCAGATAACAGTTAATTATTTCTTCCCCAGTAAGTTATTGTGAAGCCTGGATCTGACCAGATATCAGTTCACTTCCTCATCCTTAGCAAATTGTGAAGCCTGGATCCGACTAAATAGCAGTTGACTTCCTCATCCTCAGCAAGTTGTGAAGCCTGGATCCGACCAGATAACAGCTAGCATTCAAGGGATAATCCCCAACAGCAACCCGGGATTCAGAATTCCTCAACAGTAGTCAGGGATTTATTTTCCCATACAAATATGCATCCCACATTCATACATCATAGCATATACATGCAAAACACATATAACATAATTCACCTTGTGAACATCATGCATACATCATCATTTAACTAACCTTTTTTCCATAAGTAAGACATTAAGTTTTAGTATAAATTGACCAAAGATTTATGCTGATACTTCTTATAGTATTTACCAACATTCCTCCAAATGGCATCTATAAGCTCATTCCCAATCCATTTTCGAGTGCAAATTTCTGGGCACTCTAGTGTTCAATCATCTTCCACCTTCAAGTCACGAATGGCGGATCCGCCAATCTAACTCTTCAGGTTTAAGATGATTGAACAGGGGCAGCTATTGTACCCCAAAATTTGCCCTCTCATTTGCCAAGTAATCTCTCACAAGATCTCCTTTGGTTCAAGACTGCACAAGGGTTTATCAGCTCAAGACACCTCCTCAAGCACTGATGACTGAAAATTAGGGTTTGAGTTTGCACAAGGACAAATGGACTTTTAATGCCCCATATGACTTTCATGGATCATTTTGGACCCCCAAGATTTCTCATGTCAAGTTTCAAGTCTTGGATCACATTTTTGCTCAGTCAATTGATCAGTTGACCTAAAATCAGTTGTATTTGGAAAAAATCAATTATGGTCAATATACAGTCAAACTTCATAATTTTTGGTCCATATCAACATTATGAACTCGTATATGTCATTTGATCAATTTTGGATTACAATTCCTCAAGAAATTTGATCAGATCATCAAAAGGGCAAAATGGTCAAAATTAGGGTTTTGACTGAGAGGGTGCACCTTGAATCAAGCTCATTTGCATTTCACGATTTCCAGTTTTGAGGTACATTTTTTGAACTTCTATATTTTTATTTAGGCATTGTTAGGCTTTCATTTGTGAAGATAAAATATAGACATCATTGCCCTGAAACTGTACATGTCCATAGATTTCATTTATATTGCTTGAGTAGTTAGAATTTTGAGTTTGAACTTTCTGAAAAAGTTAGGTCATAATTTGGTACCATTCAAAATTCATGCTCATCTTTGATTTATAGTTTTAGTAATTTACATTTCTGGAATCGTTGTGAAATTTGGAATAAGTTTGATGTTTACATTTTTGCAAATGGATGAGAAATGATGAAGTTACAGATGTTCTGGATGGAGGTTGAAGATGGAGTCATATTCAGAACATGAATTATGTTATGTATTTATTATTTCATTTATGTTAACAGATGTATAGTTACCCTAGTGGTAAGGAAGCACGCGTTTCATGCTCAGGGCGTGGGTTCAAGCCCCAGCGCTGCCACTTTTCATATTTTTTTCATATTTTTCTCTCGTTTTGTCACAAACAGGCACATGGGCTTTCAGGCAGTGGGCCTTTGTTTTTTGCTAACTTCTCACCCTTCCAGTTACTTTTGCACACCTGAGCCAAACTTTTTATCATTTTTATTTTATATTTTATTCTATTTTTCTTTATTACTTTTTTATTACTATTATTAATATTATTATGAATAATAAAAAATCCAAAAATATTTTTATTTATTATTTATACATTTATATTTCATTTTCTTTATGAAACAAAAAGACAAAAAAACATTTCCTTAACAAATTAATTTCTTTTTCTTAAATAATTAATAATTAGATTTAGGTTTAATTATTTTCTTTTTCTTAATTAAAATTAAATTAGAACTTAGGTCTTTTAATTAATTTAATTTCCATTTTATTTTCATTAAACTTAAAACCTTTTCATAAAAACCCTAAAAATGCTTCCAATTTATTTTCTTTTCTTATTTAATTTAGGTTTAATTTTATATATCTTTAATTAATTATTTTTCATTTTTTATTAATTAGGTTAAGACCTTTAAATGAAAACCAAACAAAAATCATTCCTTTTCCATTTACATTCTTGCATTATATTTTCAATTCTTGTACATTATTCAATATGGTTGTAATAGATAATTATGTTTAATTTTCTTGCAATCCCCATTTGTAAATTTGTATACCCCTTCTCCTAATGATGTAATAGCGTAGTAATCTTTACTTTCCGCAATTTATTGCTTTAATATAAATGTTAGTAATTAGGGTTTGTATGGCAAGATTAAAATCAACAAGTAGCAAACCCTAATTCAAGATAAACAATGCATGTAAATCAAACACAATTGAACACTTGCACCCTTAGGGTAATTCCACTTTGTTGCCTTACAAAAATGGTCATGTTATGCATGTGGGATATCTTAGCAAAAACAATCAAAAATACAAGATCATAGTCCCTCGATGACGCTATCAATGTTGCCTTTCAAAATGATCTTAGTCCCTCAAAGAGAAATGCTAAGATATCTCACAACATTGCTATCATAGTTATACGATGACCACACCCATCCCTTTACATCCAAAGATAAGGCTTCTTACAAAATCAATGGTAAGATAGAAATATCAAAGGAAGGAAGAAATGAACAGAGACTTTTGAGTACGTAGATTATTCCTAGTTGCTTTCTCATTTTCAAAACAAACAACCTTACTCATTTTCAAAACAAACACCAAACACTTTCAAAAAACACTTTCAAAACATGAAACATTTTCAAAAGTCCAACACTTTATATACGTTCTTACGAACGAGAACCATTACAAAGTTTACCTAAACGAAGGCGCTTTTTCAAAATACTTTCAAAAACCACACAAAGCACAATTTTCAAACAAAAGCAAGTGATCTAGCAAGCAACTAAGAGCCCATAGATAACTATGGATGAAAAGGGTGCTAATATCTTCCCTTTTCATAATCTACCCCCCGAACTCAAGAAATAATCTCAAAGGTCTTTCCTATTCTTTTCATCCTTTCCTTTTGGATAAAAGAAAAGTCGGTGGCGACTCTTGCTAACCGCAACATTTGTAATCAAACGCAAAATATCCCAAGTCAGTTCTCCCACCGTATCACATCAGTCAAAGAAACACAACACTTGTTTCTTTCCCCTTCGAATCGAAGAGCACCCAGGGAAGCAACTCAAGTCCAAAACCCACATTCCAGATCCAAGCAAGGTAAGTCCTCTTAACCTTAAACCTTTTATTTTCAAGCATAACATGTAAATAACCATTTCCTTTCGTTTCAAACATCATTATTACCATTTGGTTTGTTTTTGTTTCTACCTTTTTTGTTTGTCTTCGTTTCTAATCTTTTGGTTTGTTTTCTTTGTTTATCAAACATATTTTAAGAGCTAACCTGACCATGAAACAATATTAGCATGGCCTCAACCCATGCTACTATTTAATCACCAAACGAAAGAAAACAGGAAGAAGGTTGTGTGAATCGAAGCCTTAGGCTTCGCCCCATGCTGCTATCTAACCCCAGACGAAAGGAAGAAGAAAAAGGATGTAATCGAAGGGTACATACTTATGCTGCTTTGCAGGTCCAAACGAAAGGAAAGAAGGGTGAATCGAAAGGTGCATTCTCACACTGACTTCCAGGCCCAATCGAAAGAAGCAAGAAAGGGTTGAATCTAAGGGTGCTTACTACCTGGATCGAAGAACTTGTTTTCCCTTCTATTATTATTTTTTTGTTTTTACATTTTCTTGCTATTCAATATGGTTGTAATAGTGTATGACATTTATTTTCCGCATTTCTTTTGCTTTATAAATGTTAGTAATTAGGTTATGTATGGCAAGTTAAAATCAACAAATAGACAACCCAAATTCAAGACTAAATGCATGCAATCAAACACACCATTCACACACATGCACTTCTAGGGTAATCTCACTTGTTGCCTTAGAAAATAGTCATGTCCCTCTGTGATACGGTGGCAGAACCGACTGTTATACTGGTTTTGCATTTGTATTTGAAAATGTTGTGGTAACTAAGAGTCGCCACCGACTTTTCTTTTATCCAATAAAGGAAAGGGTGAAAAGAATAGAAAAAGACCTTTCGAGATTATTTCTGAGTAAGAGGGTAGATTATGGAAAGGGAAGGTTTTAACACCCTTTCCATCCGTAGTTTTAAACGGGCTCTTAGATGCTTAGCTCAATTTTTGAAATACTTAGTGCTTTTATGTGTTTGGAAAAGTATTTTGAAAAATGTCTTAGTGTGGTGATTCGTTTATGATAACTCTTGTATGAGTCCTCAAGAGTGTTGATAAAGCATTTTTTGAAAGTGTTTTTGAAATGTTTTCATGTAAGTATGAAAATTTGTTTTGAGCAAGCATCTAACAGCTATCTACTTATACTCGAAAGGTTTGTTCTTTTCCTCCTATCCTTTAGACAGTGTTATCCTACTATTAGTGAGTAGGTAGCGCTATCGTCGGATGTTTGAGGGACATTCGAAGGGACGTACAGTAATAAAGGCAACATATAAAGACGCTTTAGCAATTTTGTTCAAGGGACTAGATCATTTACCGAATGGAAACACTATAGGGTCATCGAGGGACTATGATCTTTTGTTTTAAAGGTCTTTGCTAAAGCGTCCCCACTTTTGAGGGACATAACTGTTTTATTTTCCGAAAGGAAACCAAAGTGAGAATACCCTAGAGGTGTATATGTGCAAGTGTGTTATGTTCAGTTACTTTTGTCTTTGCATTAGGTTTGCTAGCATTTTGATTATTAATATTGTCATACAATCCTATTATCATGCATATAAACAATTTAAATATTGCATAAATTTAAAGTGCGGAAAGCTAAATCTACGCTATTACAATGCTTCAGGGAGGGGATATTTACATATCCAAAAATGAGGGAAAATAAAGAAAATGGTAAAGTAACGTCCTAGTTAATTCTATTACATTCCATCAGCAGATACATTAGTATATAAAAAAGTACGAAAATAAACAACGCATGCAGTGATATGGTGGGAAGAACTGACTGTTTTTTGGAGTCCTGGTTTGCGTTTTGCATTTGTTTTCGCAAAATGTCGCGGTAAGCAAGAGTCGCCACCGACTTTTATTTTATCCGACAAGGAAAGGAAAAAAGCACAGAAAAATTCCTTTTTCGAGATATTTCTCGGGTTCGGGGGGTAGATTATAGAAAGGGAAGGTGTTAGCACCCTTTCTATCTGTGGTTATCCACGGGCTCTTAGGTACTTGCTCATATTGTTTTCAAAATTGCTTTCTTTATGCTTGTGGGTTTGAAAAAAAGTTTTTGTTTTGAAAACTTCGATTTAACTCTTGCTTCTGTCCTCAAGAACGTATGAAGTGTTTTTTGAAAACTTTGTTTGAAAAAGTGTAAGTGTGAAAAAGATTTTGTTTTTGTTTTTTGAAAGAGCAAGTACTTAAGAACCATCTACCTACTCGAAAAAGGAATCGTTCTATGCTATCTTCCTTTAGACAATGCTATCCTACTATTGATGAGTAGGTAGCACCGTCGTTTGAGTGACCTATACTCAATGACCGCGTACGAAGGTAACCGAGTGGGGTGTACCCTAAGAGTACGCATGTGCGAGTGTGTCATTTTCAGTTTAGTTTATCTTTGTACATGTCAATGGTGATCTAAGTTGATTTTAGGTTAAATCATTCATTCTTGTCATGCATTCCTATTATCAAACATCTAACAGTTATAATTTGCGGAAAATAAATTGCGGAAATTAAATTACAAGGCATCGGGTATTTACATCGCCAAAAGCAACCCTTTGAAATTTAAATGCGGAAAAATAAATAAAGCGATAAAAATAATTAAACGGTCCAAATTATCTATTACATTCCAGGAGCAAGTACAATATTAAATAAATAGATCGCGTGTGGGAAATTAAATCGAGTGCGAGTAGGGTTTTGACCCTTTGTTAAGAGAAAAGTATCTTTTTGTTGTTTTTGTTTGATTTAAGGAAGAAATTAATCTAAGTTAATTATTAAATTAATAAATTAATTAATTAATTAATGAAAATAAATATTTTTTGAGTTTTTAGTATTTAAAGAAATAAAATAAAATTAATTAATGTTAGTAAAAACCTAATTAAGTCTAATTGATTTTAATTATTTACAAAAAAAAAGTATTAAAGTTATTTCTAATTAATAGCCTAAATTAATTATTAGATTCGTTAATAAAAATAAAAAATACTAAAATTTAATTTAATAAAGAAAATATTTTTTGGTTTTAATTTTGATAAAGGAAAAAATTGATTGGTTAGTTAATTAAATAAATATAATAAGACAATTAAAAACAAAATAAATGAAATAGAGAGAGATAGGGGGTTTGGGCCTGAAAAGGGTGGTTTGAGAAGCAATATGAGGCCCATTAGGCGCTGGCCTTGTTTGACTTCTGAGATTCCCTGCGCGCATGCTGACTTGACTCCATGGTGGACTCTCAATTTGGATCACCACATCTGGCCTTTGGCCATCTGGCTGCTGGACATGTGGAGGCATATGGTGAGCTGCACTCTTAGATTTGCACCTGATTACATGAAAAAACAAAGGAAAATACAAAGCGCTGGAGGCAGGGATCGAACCCCTGACCTCCAGCCATCAACGCCTTGGAAATAGACACGCTAACCACTGGGGCACTTCGCTTCAATTGTTAATAAAATACAAACAAAACATAATATGCTAAAACACGTTAATATGCAAGAAAATAAAAAAAAATGCGCGAAAATTTGTAAAGGGCCAATTAGAGGAGGACACAATGTCGTCCCTGTCCTCAGGCCTGAAACAAAATTACCTGCGAATTTGAATCCGCGGCTAAATGCATAGTCCGTTCCTAAAATTCAACCCAGGCTTAATAAATTCCTCCCAAGACCATGGTTGCATTTGTCTTCCTCTCCCGGTCACGTCCATAGCCATCATTAAGGCTAATTTTACCTGTAACAAAAACGCCCAAAAAAGCTCCAAGAACCCTAGCTATGGTGATGCTTGGTACATGTCATGTAAACGAAATTCAATAATACAAAAAGTTTGCAAATGTCTTGGTGATCACAAACATGTAATTATTTGGTCCAAAAGATGCCAGAATGAGGATTTACGAATTCAAGAAAGAAACGGATCCGCGTGGTACTTACAGTGCGTTTGGGCGTGTATGGGAGCTTGCTTTGGGTTGGTTTCAACTCAGTGAACCTCCAGGAATTGATTGAGACCCTTCTTGGCTTCTGAGATCGCCTCTAAGTATGAATTCAGATTTAAGCTTTTTCCACACTTTTTCAAGTTTTGTCTTGATTGTTCTTGCAGCCTCTAGCGCTTATTTTGTGTCCTTTGGCTTTTATATGTATCATGGAATGCATTAGGTCAAGAATCATGAATCCAATCTCTCTAAATCAACGCACCCATATTTGATTTGATTCACTTTTGAAAACTTGCCAATTTTGTCAAAAAATCATCTTTTTGCACACGATCTTGTGTGATACGAATTTGATGATGATATTGATGAGAATCCAATCCTGAAAATAGCAAAAAATCTCATGTAATCAGAGTTTGGGATTTTATTTGATTTTATTTGATTTAAAATGAAATAATTCAATAAAAAATCAAATAAAATAATAAAATTGATAAATGGACACATGGCTGAAGCTAGGACACGTGAACAATGATACAAGCTCAAATCAAGTGGAAAAGAATGGGCCCATTTGACAAAATTTGATGTTTTGGGGATAGTTGACTTTTGGCAATTTTGCAAAAATGTCCAACTTCAACAATGCATAACTTCTTCAATTTTGAACTCTTGGAGGTGTTCTTTGACTTTTTAGAAAGCTTGAGATTTCCTTTAACCAACCCTTTTGGTCTAATCTCATTTTGATATTCCATTCTCAAGTTATAATCTTTGACAAAAAAGGTGTTTTTGTTGACTTTCAAAAATGACCTATAATGTCCAAATTTATAACTTCTTGTGAGTGCATTTTCTGATCTTGGGGGTATGAAGATGGATTCTAGGAAATTGCATCCTCTTAAAAATGAGCTTTGGATAGGCCATTTCTCATAAAGTATGAGAAAGTTATGTTTGGTCAAAATTAAGTTGACTTTTCCTACAAAACCCTAATTTAGCAACTTTTGAGTCTTGATGAATAATGATCAACCCTTGATCAAATTATGAAAGATCCTTCAAAATGAGAATGTTAACAAAAAATATTAAAGTTTGATTGTATTTGGGTCACAATTGACTTTTGCCCTAACACAGTCGATTTTTTGACCCTTTGAGCAATTAACTGAGCAAACTTCCTCTGCAAGGCTTGAAATTTGACATGGATGACCTTGAGGACATATTAGGACATTGGGGAGAACTTGAGGTCATTTGGACTCAAAGATCTTGGTGCAACACAAAACCCTAATTTGGGGTTGACTGCCTTAGGAGATAGCTTGACTGTCTAACTCTTGAGCAATCTTGAGCCACTTGGAGATTTTCCTTGCAATGTCTTGAGAAATATGAGAGGGAAAATTTTGGGGTACAACACATGCGAAATGGAAAGAGAAATCTAAAACCCTAAAAAATTCTAGATGAATAAAGAAATCTTTTTTTTTTGTTTATTTTTTATTAAGAAAATAATTAAACTACCTTAAATCTAAATTAAATTTAAAAAGATAATTATTAAATGAATTTAAGCCTAATTCTAATTTTTTTTGTATTTTTATTAAGAAAATATTGAATGAAATAAATCTAATTCTAATTGATTTTAAATTGATAAAATAAAGTCAAAATAATTAATTTAATTAATTTACAAAATTAAAATTAATTAAAAAAATCCTAAATCCTATTATTATTATTTTTTATGATTTTATATTATTATGGAAAAAATGATTAAATGAAATAAATAATAAAACAAATAAAATAGAACATGCAAATGGGCCTGGTGTTATGAAGCAAATTGGGGTGAGATTTGGATTTTTTACTAGGCCCAAAAGGCCTGAATCCAACGCCCCAAAATGATCTAGAAGGCATCACCCTTGAAGCTGTAGGGTGGTAATATGCCCTAGGATGGCCATATCTCCTTGCATTAACATCTAATGATCCAGATGCAAGGTCTATGATGCGCGCATGAACCTGTACTCCACTGGATCTACAAAGCAAATATGAGAAAAATAAAAACTCCAAACCTGGGTTCGGACCCAGACCCTCCGGCATCATGCGTGCATCCTTCACCACCAAGCCAATTAACCATTCATTATCTCATACAAATAAATAGATATATATATATATATATATATATATATATATATATATATATATATATATATATATATATATGATCAGTCAGAGATATGGAAAAATAAAAAACGTGCCCTGCTTATTCAAATAGGCGAATGGAAGGATGCCATGATGGCTTCCTGAAGTCAACATTTTCCAGGGGGCGGAGTCAAACACTGGTCACCCTCTTTGGTCAGTCTAAAACTCATCCCTGCAAACTAAACGATTTAGGATGAAAAAAAGATCCATATCCTAAACAAAATCATGCCCTGGTCACGAATCTGGCCTTAGATTGGCCTGAAAAGCCCTGTATCCCTGAAAATGAAACACGACTGAAGCTTTGCCCTAACAATGGCAATTCTTCAGTCTTACGTTAAACCTCGCATGTGATGACTCTAAACAACTACAACCATCAGTACAAACATGAATATAACCAAAGAAATCATTTATATCACAAAATGAAAGGTTTTGAATTCAAGAAAATATAGCAAAACGGTGACACACAATTCGGCCGTTTGAGAGCGCTACAAGCCTATAAAATGGTAGGGATAGGTTCCTGGTGTCTTCAAGATCGTGATGGAGTCTTTGAATTAGACTGAGGAAGGATGAAAGCACGTTTTCTAGATTTGATAACTTTGGATATTTTTTGCAATTTTGGAGCATTTTCCCTAAGCTGTGTATGTATGTGTTGTGCTTGCACATAGCTTATATATAGAGAGGGGATGGAGGAAACATGATAACATGGAAATAATCAAGTCCATAACTATTGTTTTTAAAACATGATCAACATTTGAAAATATGCCTTTTTTGATGATTTCATGCCATTTTCAAACTTGGATAAACCTGGACAAAGCTTGCACAAAATCTTGGGCTTCTAGGCAGAACAAAACACTAGCCCAAAGATCAAGGCCCACTTCTATTTATTTTGCATAATTCATTTTATATTTATTTGAAATAAATCAAAATAAATATGAACAAAATATGTAGAAATTGTAAGGCCATTCAAAAATGAGATTATAGGTCCTCTATAAGTTTAGGAAGATATTTGAAGTCCAAGAAATTAAGCCATTGACCTAAAATTTTAAGTTTGCTCAATGCACAATTCTTGAAATTTTCCAATTTTTCCCAACTTGGGCAAGCCATAACTTGATCAATTTTTATCCCATGATGATGATATTGGACTTTTTGTAAATCCAAATATGTCTAATTCAATCTCTCTTTTAATCAATTTTGAATTTGAAGATTTTATCTTGATGTAAAAGATCTTGGCAAAAAGTATCTTTTGATGACTTTCTGAAAATGACCTGTAATGTATGAGCTTGTATCTTTCAAATGGTGCATTTCTTGAGGGAAAAAGAGAAGTTGTATGGAATTGGATTCTATTAAAAATGAGCTTTGGTTGGGGAAAAATGGATGATGTATGTGAAAGTTATGCATGGTCAAAGTTCAGTTGACTTTTCCTATAGAAACCCTCATTTAGCAATTCTTGACTTTTGATAGATTGGGAGCATTTCTTGAGGAATCATGATCGACCCTTGATAAAATGATGGATATCACTTCAAAATGTTGATGTTGACCAAAAATCTTGAATTTTGATTGTACATTGGCCACTGTTGAATTTTTGACCTAGCACAATTGATTTTCAGGCATTTGAGCAATTGACTGGGCAAACTTGTAGTGTAAGGCATGAAATTTGTCATGGACAATATTGAAGACATATTAGGACAATGGAAAACATTTGATACCCTTAGAGCTCACACATCTTGATGAAAAGTGGAACCTTAACTAGAGATTCATTGCATAGGAGGAGAATTTATCTGATCAACTCTTGGTCATCCTTGAGAAATTGAGAACCTCAATGAGCATGTCTTGAGTAAAAATGGGAGGGTAAATTTTGGGGTACAATAGCTGCCCCTGTTCAATCTTCTTAAACCTGAGGGTTTAGATTGTCTTGTCTGCCTTTCGTAATCTGAAGGTGGAAGATGATTGAACACTAGAGTGCCCAGAAATTTGCACTCGCGTGAAGTAACACCGATGGTTGATGATGTCGGGAATCCGCTTAGAGATGCCATTTGGAAAATATGATAGAGAGTCGTCGGAGATGGGCTTAAAGATGTCATCCAAAGTATATGATGATTTCATAAATGGTCCCTTTGTGGGGGATTCTTGCTCCTGCTGTTTGAGGAGGACTCCGATGGGGAATGTGGGTTTTTGTTGTTCTCCCGCTTGAGGAAAAATCTGTGGGGAATAGAGTCTAGGAACTTCAGTTGTCCAAGGCTCTATTGAAGAGTTATCTCTATACTGGAGAGATGAGAGTTTGTTGCTTTCTGTTTGAAATCCAGGCTTCATAGTGGCTTGCTAGGGATAATGGAATTAACCGTTATCTGAAAATGTAATAAAAAGAGCCTGTGTAAGGCTATTTTAAGATGAGTCTGTGTTAATCTGCACCCGAAGATATATGAGAACGAGCTTGTGTGAGGTTGTTTCAGGATGATCAGATAGATAGTCGCCCCATCTGGTTTCGGGAATTAATTTACCATCGATCATCCACTGATAGTTGTCCTGGCTTGTTACAGGTATTAATCTAGAACTTTTTTTGTTGGTCGTTGAGATAGTTTTCCTGACTGGTTTTAGGTATTTAATCTCTGACCTTAGAAAGAAAGATAGTTTTCCTGGCTAGTTACAAGTATTAATCTTCAATCCGTTCATGTAGATAGTTTTCCTGGCTTATTACAGGTATTAATCCATAATCGATCACCCACAGATAGTTTTCCTGGCTTATTACAGGTATTAATCTGGAACTTGTTTTTGTCGCTCGTTGAGATAGTTGTCCTGTCTGGTTTCAGGTATTAATCTCTGACCTTAGAAAGAAAGATAGTTTTCTTGGCTTGTTACAGGTATTAATCTTCAATATGCTCATGTAGATAGTTTTCCTGGCTTGTTACAGGTGTTAATCTACAATCGATCGTCCACAGATAGTTTTCCTGGTTTGTTACAGGTATTAATCTAGAACTTGCATTTGTCGATAGTCGAGATAGTTGTCCAGGCTAGTTACATGTATTAATCTCTGACCTTAGAAAGAAAGATAGTTTTCCTGGCTTGTTACAGGTATTAATCTTCAATCTGCTCATGTAAATACTTTTCCTAGCTTGTTACAGGTGTTAATCTATAATCGGTCATCCACAGATAGTTTTCCTGGCTTGTTACAGGTATTAATCTGGAACTTGCTTTTGTCGGTCGTCGAGATGGTTGTCCTAGCTAGTTACAGGTATTAATCTTTGACCTTAGAAATAAAGATAGTTTTCCTACCTTGTTACAGGTATTAATCTTTAATATGTTCATATAGATAGTTTTCCTGGCTTGTTACAGGTATTAATCCACAATAGGTCGTCCACATATAGTTTTCCTGGCTTGTGACAAGTATTAATCTGGAACTTGTTTTTATCGGTCATTGAGATAGTTGTCATGTCTGGTTTCAGGTATTAATCTCTGACCTTAGAAATAAAGATAGTTTTCCTAGCTTGTTACAGGTATTAATCCATAATCGGTCGTCCATAGATAGTTTTCCTGGCTTGTTATAGGTATTAATCTGGAACTCGGCAATATTGGTCACATAGATATTTTCCCGTCGGGTTTCGGGCATTAATATTTGGCTTGCTGCATTCGTTGGTAAACCCGTCTTGCTCCGGGAGTTCATACCACTTGGTCATGTAGATAGTTTCCCTGTATAGTTTCGGGTATTAATCTTTGACCTGTTATATAAGTTGATAGTGTTTGTCAGTCTGCTAATTTAACCTGAAAAGGTAAAACCAGTTTCATGCAATAACATGATGCATGAATTGCATGATGCTCTCAAAATAAATGAGATTGTGATATATGAATTGGTGTTGCATATGCTATGATGTTTGCAGAAATGATGTATGAATGCAATGTATGAACATGTTGGTTATTCTACTGCAGTGTTGTTGAATTAGGGAAAATAAATCCCTGATTGTTGTTGGGGATAAAAAATGTAGCTCTTCAAATATGTTGAAGTTGCATTGCTGGGGGATGATCATTCGTTGCTAGAGAAATAAAACTCTTTTGGGGAAGGAAAACTCCGTGAACTATTTGGGGATTTTGTGAAATCCTGCTGGGGAATCTCGAGAAGCTTGGCTACTTCACTGGGGAAATTTTGGAGTAGTAATTGGATATTTTTGCTCTGCCGGGGATATAAGAACACCTGGCCTCATTAGGCTGTATGCGGAGAATATGGTAGTGATCTTATAGTAGGGTGCCCCTGCCTCTGTACCTGCTGAGGAAATATATGTCGGGGATTTTTTGGATGGTTTGATTGTTATCCCAACTCTTGGAGTCCCGAGTAGACGTTGATCATGGTGATAAGTCTTCTACTGATAGATGAGTGACGAGATGAAGGGACATAGTCATACGCTTTAATCCCTAACTTTTGCCTGGACTGTCTTTTCAGATTTTCAGTCCATCGGGATACCCTTTTTTGCCCAAGCCGCCTTTTCAGGCTTTCAACTTGCTGGGTGTATAATTTTTCATATGTATATCCCTAATTTTTTTCTGAACCCTTTTTGCTCACTAGGATGCCCTTATTTTTGCCTAGGTCAGTCGACCTAGCGGGTCTTTACTCATGCGTAGTATTTTCCGACTATGTCCATGGTCACCGGGTGCAGAGAATTGTCACTGTCCATAGTAGTAAGTGTTGTCACACTTCCAGAAGATGTTTGTTTGATCGTGCATGATTCGTTGCTGGAATTCATGTCTAATGCCCCAAGTGATTCAGATGGAGATCTGCCCCTGGCTATTTGGCACTTTTGAGAAATTCCTCGAATCTTGGCTTGACTGCCCTAGATCAACTGGACACCATGATATGCCCTTTTATTATGAAAGGCATATTATTGGAATGTCTTTCCATCTGAGGTGATTCTGCCTATTGAGAGGATTTCTGTTCATCGAATATCCGTTGTGAGAATTTCTCTATTGTTTGAACAGATAGTCATAAGCAAACAATGGTATTTGAAGAATGCAAATCTTATGTATGTCTTGAAATTTGAAGATTCATTTTTTTAGTAAAACAAATAAACTTTGTAAAAGTGTGATATCAATTCAGGATTTATAGCAAACCTTACAGGAGTCAGGATACCTTTTGTAACAGTATGCTTTCGAACTAACCCGTGCTTCAGTTAGGACTTTTAAGGGTTGTAGCGTGGCCTGGTTCACGGTTTAAGAAACAAAGGATAAAGGCTCAAAATTTATTTGTAACCAACCCGTTATTCGTTATGTTCTTAAGTCCTAAACTCAGTTAATTGTGCGTTTATATTCCAGGTTGAGTCTGGAATCTTTGCTCTGATACTTGGTGATGGTTCAGAAATTGAACGTTTGTTTGAGAAGGCAGTCATTTTTGTAACCTTTTCTTTTTTTGTTGAGGATTTGTAGGACCTCTTTTTTGATTTTGTTATCCCTACTTTTACCTGGACTGTTTCTTTTGTGTTTACAGTCAGCGGGATGCCCCGGTTTTTCTTAAGTCTCCTTCATAGGTTTTTGACTTAACGGCCTTTTACTTTGAGAGATAATGACTGCCTATATTGATGATTATGTGGAACCATCACCATCTTTTGGAGAGCATCTTCTACACTATTTTTTGTGTATGAAGGTAGAGCTTGCGACTAAATGCATATCTGAATTAACGGAGAAAACTACCTTGCCCCAAGTTATGATTAAGGGTTTTAATTTGTGTGAAAAGAAAAACTCCTACTTCTTAGGCTCAAAGGGGTTGACTAGGGATTATCTTCCTTATCACTCCACTGTTTAGGATTTGAAACAACGCATGTACATCGTCAACAAGATCTGTTCAAAAGCATATTGTAGAGATTATGGTATCTTTTTCGTCATCATCCCTCTAAAGGCTTAGAGCTTTTAATCGAGAGTTGAATATCACGAAAGGAAGTAAAAACAGAGTTTGAATATAGTGGATACGAATGAAATAATTCAAGACAAACATATGCAATGCATTGATGAAACAACAAAGTTTGATATGAAACAAATGTTCGAATAATCAAAAGAAATTACAAATTTAAAATTCTTAATGAACAAAAAGCCTATTTGTCTTGGACTTGTCACTTCATAAGGTGTGCCTTGGAGGGATGACAGAAAAATTTCAGTTGACCATCTTGTGTGAATTCCAACGCTTCTTCATTGATCAGGTCTTGAATTTTATATTTTAACGTCCAACAGCTATCAGTATCATGCCCTAGTCTGTTAGAGTGATATGCACACCTTTCATTGGGATGGTAAGTAGGAGCGGAATTATTAGGATTCCGAGGAGGATCCTTCAATGTGACCAAATTCAACTTCAGCATGTGTTGTAAGACTTGCAACATTGGCATGTTGAGTCTGGTATATTTCCTAGTGAATGTGTCCCGCTTATGTTGATTACAATATCGTTGTTGGCGAGGTGGCGGTTGGGTTTGTGATGTAGTAGCAACTTGGAAAGTTCTATTCTCCGCTAATCCAACTTCTTGTCTCATCAGAGGCTGATTACTGACCTGATCCCCGGTCTCTACTGTTTGCTTTATACGGTTGCATCCGTCTTGATGAAGCTTGCTGATGAGAAACCTTAACTCTTCTTGTTCCCGAGCTAAACTTTGGATAAGAGCTATTTCTCATCTGGATTATCATCCTTTCCATTTCATCTTGCAGTTGTTCTAACTGGTCATCCTTATTGTTGTCAGGATGTTTCTTGGTTAGATTCCAGTTGAGGAGTGCTTTCAATTCTTCCTGCCCCTTGGATAGGTTGAGGAACATTTCCATGAACTGAGCCTCTTGAGTTTGAAGATCTTTGTTGCTCTGTTTGAAAGCCATTTTCCTTGCTGAAATACATAGCAAGAACATGAGAAACCTGTACTGGAAGATCTGTTAGGTAATGACATGCATGATGTGTGGATGCAATGTTTTCAAGGACCTCGCGGGGTAAACACAAGAAAATGTAAGAAGTTGAATTTTGACTGTGAATTTGACGGAAGAACTTTGTATTGTTGAATGTCCTTTTAAAAGAATCAAGCTCACCATATCGAGTGGGTCATAGCCCCTAACTCAAGTTGTCCTGTTTTGGTCTTTTGAAGGCATTGGCTAGAGGAAAATAAATTCCCTTGCCCCTTGCTAGACGTCTGCTTTATCATAACCTACATCACAGGCCCTTGAGATCCTTGAAATGGTTAAGGAAATGTTATGGTATGATGTTATGGCGTGTATTCTATGCACCAAGAAAAATGTAGGGTGATGAAGACAAGTATGTCTTGCAGGAAATCTAATTTATTGGATAATGACTACAAACAAGTCCTGTAAGGAATACAAATAAAGCCCTGCATTGAGTTCAAGTTGTTAGGCAATGAAAGAAAACAAGTCACACAATTAGCCTTAGGTTTAGGCTTGCATGGGGTTTGTAGGTAAGTACCCTCTTGAAGTTTAGTTGGTTCAACCTGTCTTAGAAAAGTAACTGGGTTCTAAGGAGTCTCAATATCACTGATCTTTCTTTATCAGGCACTGTTTCAACTCAAGTGATCTTTTCTCGCGGACAAAATATCCTGAAAGTCCAATCTCAATGAGTGTAGCATCGAGTATCAACCAATCCTCAGCTTTATATCGAGGCCAGCTATCTCACTACTTTCTAATGGCCAAGTTTGTTCAACTAAGTTTCTAAGGTCCGTTAGTGCTTTATGACACCACTCATTGGCCCCGTACTCTCCTCGATTTAACACAAGGGATACTGGTACCAACAAAAGTGTCACACCAACACAGCTATCACTTAAACCATATCGGCTTACGCCGTATAGTCTGCACGATCTATTGTTGTTTACCTAAAAATGTGCCTCAGATCCGGGTGTAGGATCTTTACAAGAATACCCCAACAAACCCTCAAAGATAAAGCAAGAAAAGCATACAAGCAACTTAAAATGATGAACTAAACTCTAAGGTAACTCCACAAGATACCTTCCCCAGCAGAGTCTCCAGTTTTGTGATACGGTGGCAGAACTGGCTGTTATACTAGGTTTGTGTTTGTGTATGCAAATGTTGCGGTAAGTAAGAGTCGTCACTGACTTTTCTTTTATCCAACAAAGGAAAGGGTGAAAAGAACAAAAAAATACTTTTCGAGATTATTTCTGAGTAAGGGGTAGATTATGGAAAGGGAATGTGTTAGCACCATTTCCATCCGTAGTTTTCTACGGGCTCTTAGATGCTTAGCTCAATTTTTGAAATACCTTGTGCTTTTGTGTGTTTGGAAAAGTATTTTGAAAAATGCCTTAGTGCGGCAATTTGCTTTATGATAACTCTTGTATCAGTCCTCAAGAGTGTTGATAAAGCGTTTTTTGAAAGTGTTTTGAAATGTTTTTGTGTAAGTGTGAAAATTTGTTTTGAGCAAGCATCTAACAACTATCTACTTATACTCGAAAGGTTTGTTCTTTTCCTCCTATCCTTTAGACAGCGCTATGCTACTATTAGTGAGTAGGTAGCCCTATCATTGGATGTTTGAGGGACATTCGAAGGGACGTACAATCATAAAGGCAACATATAGAGACGCTTTAGCAATTTTGTTCAAGGGACTAGATCATTTACAGAAAGGCAACATTGTAGGGTCATCAAGGGACTATGATCTTTTGATTTAAGGGTCTTTTCTAAAGCGTCCCCACTTTTGATGGACATGACTGTTTTATTTTCCGAAAGGCAACCAAAGTGAGAATACCCTAGAGGTGCATATGTGCAAGCGTGTTATGTTCAATTATTTTTGTCTTTGCATTAGGTTTGCTAGCGTTTTGATTATTAATATTGTCATACAATCCTATTATCATGCATCTAAACAGTTTAAATATTGCATAAATTTAAAGTGCGAAAAGTTAAACCTACGTTATTACAGTGCTTCGGGGATAGGGTATTTACATGTCCAAAAATGAGGGAAAATAAAGAAAGCGGTAAAGTAACGTCCTAGTTAATTCTATTACATTCCATCCGCATATACATTAGTATATAAAAAAAAAAGTGCAAAAATAAACAACGCGTGCGAAATGGAAAGAAACGTCTAAAACCCTAAAAAATTCTAGATGAATAAAGAAATATTTTTTTGTTTATTTTTTATTAAGAAAATAATTAAACTACCTTAAATATAAATTAAATTAAAAAAGATAATTATTAAATGAATTTAAGCCTAATTCTAATATTTTTTGTATTTTTTCTAAGAAAATATTGAATAAAATAAATCTAATTCTAATTGATTTTAAATTGATAAAATAAAGTCAAAATAATTAATTTAATTAATTTACAAAATTAAAATTAATTAAAAAAATCCTAAATCCTATTATTATTATTTTTTATGATTTTATATTATTATGGAAAAAATGATTAAATGAAATAAATAATAAAATAAATAAAATAGAACATGCAAATGGGCCTGGTGTTATGAAGCAAATGGGGGGTGAGATTTGGATTTTTTACTAGGCCCAAAAGGCCTGAATCCAACACCCAAAAATGATCCAGTGGGCATCACCCCTTGAAGCTGTAGGGTGGGAATGCACCCTAGGATGGCCATATCTCCTTGCATCAACATCTGATGGTCCAGATACAAGGTCTATGATGCGCGTATGAACCTGTACTCCACTGGATCTACAAAGCAAATATGAGAAAAATAAAAACTCCAAACCTGGGATCGAACCCAGGCCCTCCAGCATCATGTGCGCATCCTTCACCACCAAGCCAATTAACCATTCGTTATCTCATACAAACAAATAAATATATATAATATGATCAGTCAGAGATATGGAAAAATAAAAAATGTGCACTGCTTATTCAAACAGGCCAATGGAAGGATGCCACGATGGTTTCCCGAAGTCAACATTTTCCAAGGGGGCAGAGTCAAACTCTGGTCACCCTCTTTGGTCAATCTAAAACTCATCCCTGGAAAATAAACGATTTAGGATGAAACAAAGAGCCATATCCTACACAAAATCATGCCCTGGTCACGAATATGGCCTTAGATTGGCCTGAAAAGCCCTGTATCCCTGAAAGTAAAACACGACTGAAGCTTTTCCCTAACAACGGAAATTCTTCAGTCTTGCGTTAAACCTCGCATGTGATGACTCTAAACAACCACAACCATCAGTACAAACATGAATATAACCAAATAAATCATTTATATCAAAAAATGAATGGTTTTGAATTCAAGAAAATATACCAAAACAGCGACACACGATCCGGCCGTTTGAGAGCGCTAAAAGCTTGGAAAATGGTAGGGATAGGTTCCAGGTGTCTTCAGGATCGTCATGGAGTCTTTGAATTATACTGAGGAAAGCTGAAAGCACATTTTCTAGATTTGACAACTTTGGATATTTTTTGCAATTTTGGAGCGTTTTCCCTAGGCTGTGTATGCGTGTGTTGTGCTTGCGCATGGCTTGTATATATAAAGGGGAGGGAGGGAACATGATAACATGGAAAGAATCAAGCCCATAACTATTGTTTTTAAACCATGATAAACATTTGAAAATATGCCTTTTTTGATGATTTTGTGTTGTGATACGGTGGTAGAACCGGCTGTTAATACTAGTTTGCGTTTTTTGTTTGCAAAAGGTTGCGGTAAGCAAGAGTCGCCACCGACTTTTATTTTATCCTATCAGAAAAAGGAAAAAGAACAGAAAAAACCTTTTTCGAAATGTTTCTGAGTACGGGGGGTAGATTATAGAAAGGGAAGGTGTTAGAACCCTTTCTATCCATGGTTTTCCATGGGCTCTTAAGTACTTGCTCATTTTGAAAATTGTTTGTGTGTGTTTTGAAAAGTTTTTGTTTAACTTCGTGATAAACCTTGTATCGGTCCTCAAGAGTGTGACGAAGTGTTTTGAAAACTTTAGTATAAAAAGTTTGTTTGAAATTGTATGGTGTAAAAGATTTGTCGTTTTGAGCAAGTACCTAACAGTTATCTACCTACTCAAAAAAAGGAGTTCTTTTCCTCCTATCCTTTAGACCATGTTATCCTACTATTAGTGAGTAGGTAACCCTAGTTGTTTGATGTTTGAGGGACTATCGAAAGGGACGTAATGGTCATTGAAAGCAACATGTAAGGATACCTTAGTATTTCGAAGGGACTGTCATCATATATTTGTAGGCAACATCGAGGGATAAGATCATTTCTCGTAGGCAACTCGAGGAACGTTAAGGGACTATGATCTTTATGATGACTTTTAGATTGAGGGTCTTTTTCTAAGATATCCCTACGTTTGAGGGACATGACCATTGTTTTCCGAGGCAACCAAGTGAGGCATACCCTAAGGGTGCAAGTGTGAAGCAGTGTTTGATTTCAGTTATTTAATCTTTGCACAATTAAGGTGATCTACTATTTTAATTTTATTTGTCTTTTGCATGCAAGCCTATTATCCATACATCTAGATAGTTCATAGTTGCGGAAATTAAAAGCGAAAAAGTAAATCTACGCTATTACAAGGCTTCGGGGAGGGGGTTACATGACCAAAAACTGGGGATTAAACATTAAATAGTATGCGGTAAACTCTAATTAAAAACTATTACAAACCCGAAGCAAATACAATAATTGGAAAATAAAATATTGCGCGCGAGAATTAAGTACGGGAATCAATGTTTAAATTCTAAAATCTAATCAATTAAAGAGAAAATGTTTTTGTATTTTATTGTTGAGAAAAATATTTGAAATCTTAACCTAAATCTAATTAACTAAAGAAAAATATTTTTTGGTATTTTATTGAGAAAATTAAATATTTGTGAATTAAACCTAATTTGTCTAATTAATTTTAATTATGAAAACAATCAAGTCAATATCATTAAATTAATTATTTTCCAAAAAAAAACTAATTTTAATAAAAAACCAAATTCTACATTTTTGTGGTTTTCTTGATTTTATGATTAAATAAAAAATGATTTTTTTGTGTTATTTTTGTAAAAGGAAATAATTAATCAAATAATTAAAATAAAGGAAATAAAATTAAAAAAAAAAAGAAATTAGGCCTGTATTGTTGAGCAATTTAGGGGGGTGTAGTACTGAATTTGTTAGGCCCATTCCTTGTTCAGCCCAGTCAACGCGCTAGATCCAGTGTGATGCTCTTTCTGACGGTCCATGGTATGACTTGAGCGTTGGATCTGGATTGATGATGAATCCAATGGCTGGATGGTTAGTTGTAAATATAATAACATAAATAAAATATAAAGGAAATAAAGTGGTCTTTCCCAATCGCGCGCGTGATTCAAATCACCCAATGAGATTCTGCCACCTAATTGTCTTCTTCCCCATAAATGTTGTTTTAGGCCACACTTTTACCTACAGTCGTTTCCGTCACTAAAAGCTATAGTGACGAATTTTGTTCGTAGCCATAAACCTGTAAAATTCAAAAACGCAGCACAAGCAGAATAAATTCAAACCAAAGATATGGATCAATTACAAATCATCTTCTAAGCATGATAATACCCCTGATTTTGTCCAATTTTGTCTCTATATGGAATTCCCAATTTGGGACCTCAAAACCCTAACAATGGCATCATGCCATTCCTGCACTTAAACTTCAATCAAACCAATCAAAAACATTGCAAATATGATAGCAAGCATGGATATATGATCAAAACATGTTTATGATGGATAAATTATTGAAAACGAATCTTGAAAAAAGATGTAAACCATGGCACTGTGAGGTGTGATTTCTGAAGGTTTTAAGGCTTGAGGATGATTAGAATGGCTTCAGAAAATATCCAGGAACGGATTGCTAGCCTTGGAATTGCTTGAATTAGTCTATGGAGGAATATGTGATCAACACTTTTTTTGGACAAAAATTTAAAGTTGACTCCTTTGTTTTCACGACCAAGAACCCTTTTTTATGCTTTGGAAATGTTGTGTATATATCATAGAATGATTTAGGTCAACAAAAACGGATCATATCTTTGCAAATTATGGAGATTTGATTTCATTCTTTGCCTTGTATGATTTGTTTCCAAAATAGACCAAATTAAGATCTTTTCCAATCAATTAGCTCTTGCACGAATTTTTTGATTTGCTAGCTATTCATGGACTCATAATATGCTCATAAAATCAAATCTTTGATTTTATTTGATTATTCTACTATTTAAATTGATTTATTTTGATTTAAATGGATAAAAAATCAAAATAAACAATAAAAATAATAAAATAATATGTGGATAAGCTCAAGGGTCGTGGGACATCTTAGGAACAAGTTTCAAACAAGAAAACATGGGCCCATTTGGAAAAAAAGTCATTTTGATCAATGTTAACTTCATGCACCTTTCCAAAAATTGGTCAATTTTAACAATACATATCTCCCTCAAATTTAACCCTAAGAGGGTGTTCTTGGACTTTTTAGAAAGATTAGGATGTCCCCTAAACAACCCTTTTATTTTCATCTCAATTGGTTCTTCCATGTTCATGTAAGAAGCTTTGACCCCAAAAGTGTTTTTGTTGACTTTTTAAAAGGACCTATAATGTAGAAATTCATATCTTTTGATGAGTGCATATTTTGAACTTGTGGATGAAGATCAATTGTAGGGAGTTTCATCGTCTCCAAAATGAGCCTTGGATGGAAAAAATTTGATAAAGTATGAAGAAGTTATGCTTGGTCAAAGTTTGGTTGAATTTTCCTGAGAAACCCTAATTTAATAACTTTTGGGTTTTGATGAATTCACGGAATTCCTTGAGGAATCATGATCAACCCTTGATCAAATGATGGATATAACTTCAAAATGTTTATGTTGACCAAAAATCTTTAAGTTTGACTGTATGTGGGCCACAATTGACTTTTGACCTAGTATAGTTGATTTTCAGGCATCTGGGCAATTGACTGAGCAAACTTCTTGTGCAAGGCATGAAACTTGACATGGATGATCTTGAGAACATATTAGGACCGTGGAGGGAATCTGGGACCTTTGGAGCTCCCCCACCCTGATGAAAATGGAAACCCTAATTTGAGGTACATTGCCTTAGGAGGGAGTTTGTCTGATCAACTCTTGGGCATCCTTGAGCAAGTTAAGGACCTCAATGGGTATGTGTTGAGTAAAATGAGAGGCAAAATTTTGGGGTACAACACGTGCCATTTTTAAAATTGGATGAACCTGGACAAAGCTTGCATGAAATCTTGGGATTCTAGGGAGACCAAAACACTAGCCCAAAGATCAAGGCCCACTTCTATTTATTTTGCATAATTTATTTTAAATTTATTTGAAATAAATAAAAATATATATGAACAAAATAGATATAAATTGTAAGGCTATGCAAAAATGATATTAGAGGTCCTCTATAAGTTTACGAAGATATTTGAAGTCCAAGAAATTAAGCCATTGCCAAAAAGTTTAAGTTTGCTTAATGCACAATTCTTGAAGTTTTCCAAATTTTCCCAACTTGGGCAAGCCATAACTTGCTCAATATTTATCCCATGATGATGATATTGGACTTTTTGGAAATCCCAAGATGTCTACTTCAATCTCTCTTTCAATCAATTTTGCATTTGAAGATTTTATCTTGATGTAAAAGGTCTTGGCAAAAAGTGTCTTTTGTTGACTTTCTGAAAATGACATGTAATGTATGAGCTTGTATATTTCAAATGATGCATTTCTTGGACTTGAGGGCAAAAGAGAAGTTGTAGGTAATTATATTATCTTTAAAATAAGCTTTGGTTCGGGAAAAATGGATGATGTATGTGAAAGTTATGCCTAGTCAATGCTCAGTTGACTTTTTCTATAGAAACCCTAATTTAGCAATTCTTGACTTTTGATAGATTAGGAGAATTTATTGAGGAATCATGATCAACCCTTGTCAAATGATGGATATCACTTCAAAATGTTGATGTTGACCAAAAATCTTGAAGTTTGACTGTACATTGGCCACAATTGACTTTTTGACCTAGCACGGTTGATTTTTAGGCATTTGAGCAATTGACTGAACAAACATGTAGTGTAAGGCATGAAATTTGTCATGGACAATCTTGAAGACATATTATAACAATGTAAAACATTTGAGACCTTTGGATCTCACACATCTTGATGAAAATTGGAACCCTAACTAGAGGTTCATTGCTTAGGAGGAGAATTTGTCTGATCAACTCTTGATCATCCTTGAGCAATTGGGAACCTCAATGAGCATGTCTTGAGTAAAAATGGGAGGGACAATTTGGGGTACAACACCCTTGAATATGGGTGTTTTATAAAATACCCTCGATAAAAGATCGTAGTCCCTCAATGTTGCCTTCGGTAAACGATCTAGTCCCTAATGAAAATTGCTAAAACGTCTCATAGGTTGCCTTCTATGACTATACAATTGACCCATGGCAGTCCCTTCACATTCAACAATTGGGCTTTTTACCATGTCAGTGGTAAGAACGAAACATCTAAAGGAGGAGGAAAAGAACATAGACCTTTTGAGTAGGAAGGACGCTCGTAGTTGCTTGCTTTTGAACTAAAACTATTTCCACACTCACACTTTCAAAAACATCTTCAAAAACAAACATCTCTTTGAACTATTTTCAAAAAGTCCAACACTTTGTATGAATTCTTATAGATATAAGAATCATTACAAGGTTTTCCTCAACGAAGGCGCTTTTAAAAAATACTTTCAAACTTACACCACAAAAGCACATTTTCAAACAAAGCAAGTGATCTAGTAAGCAACTAAGAGCCCATAGATAACTATGGATAAAAATGGTGCTAATACCTTCCCTTTTTATAACCTACCCCCCGAACTCAAGAAATATATCTCAAAGGTCTTTCCTGTTCTTTTCACCCTTTCCTTATTGGATAAAAGAAAAGTCGGTGGAGATTCTTGCTATCCGCAACAATTGCAATCAAACGCAAAACACTAAAGTCAGCTATCCCACCGTATTACACATAGGTACTATAATTCTACATATTATTATTCATTTTATTCCATATAATTATAGTTCATCGCGTTAGCTACCCAATGCTTTGAACAGTATGTCAAACAGAGTCCTGAAACTCAAGTTACGACACTTTCAAAATTCTACATCAGTCTCTCACCTGAGGCTCGCCCAACAAAGACGGGGCGAAAGGCTTTCCCCGATACAAGTTACAGGAGCATTGTTTTTCTTCAGCCACCCTATCCCGAAAAAGCATCTAGCTCACCTGGAGAACTCCCCTCGCTCCCACTTTTACCGGTGAAGTTGGGGCGAGTCGCACACTTTCATACAAAATTCCAGGGGCTCTTCCAAACTCAACTTTCTTATGCCTCGCTCTCTCCTGGAGCGTCATGGGAAAGTTCATTTGCCCGACGAAGCTTAAGGATCGTCTGGCAAGACTTCACGAATAGAGGTTCTCTGTTGCGTTTTCTTGGACCAAACCAGACTCTATTCTACACGAATCCAACATAGTATAGGTTCCAAATCATCATAAGTTCACATAGTTTCATCATACATCAATAACACATTCTAATATACATCATATACATCAATTCATGGTAAAATAACATCACAATTTCATCAATTCTCATCAAGTCATCATAATACCATCCTCAACCAAAACCCCAACATAAACCTACAACTATCTAAGCCTTAAATTAATTATAATAACAATGATAAACTCATCTTACCTTATATTCCTAGCAGTAATTTATTCCTCTTCGCGTTCTACAAAACCTTCTGATTTCCCCAGTGCCCTAGCTCTCTTCACAGCGTTCTTCTCACTTTCACCATCACAGAATGAACACTGACACTCACTTTTCCTTGTTTAACCCGTGGATGATTTCTACAGTCTTCCCATCTTACCCCCTACTTACTTCACAATATTACTACCCCATCCTCATAGTATCTACCTCTTATTATTTTATTTATTTAATTACCAACAATTCTAAATAATTGAAACTAATTATCTAAAACTACTAAAATACCTAATATCATTTCACATACATTAAAACATCACATATACTCATAGATACATCACAAATACACACAATATTCAAAACTAAATAATTAAACAAATAATCTAATTATTTTAGGGTGTTACAACTCTCTCTAACTTAAAAGAATTTTCGCCCAGTCGTTGGAGTAACTCTCAAAAACATATTGTTGTACCCCAAAATTTGTCCTGTCATATTTCTCAAGACATTGCAAGAAAAATCTCCAAGTGGCTCAAAGTTTGTTCAAGAATTGGTCAGACAAGTTATCTCCTAAGGCAGTTAACCCCAAATTAGGATTTTGTGTTGCATCAAGATCTTTGAGTCCAAATGACCTCAAGTGCTCCCCAATGTCCTAATATGTTCTCAAGATCATCCATGCCAAGTTTCAAGCCTTGCAGAGGAAGTTTTCTCAGTCAATTGCCCAATGGTCCAAAAATCGACTGTGCTAGGGCAAAAGTCAACTGTGACCTACAAACAGTCAAACTTCAAGATTTTTTGTCAACATTCTCATTTTGAAGGATATTTCATCATTTTATCAAGGGTTTATCATGATTCATAAAATATTGCTCAAAATTCATCAAGACTCAAAAGTTGCTAAATTAGGGTTTTGTAGGAAAAGTCAACTCAACTTTGACCAAGCATACCTTTTTCATACTTTATGAGAAATGACCCATCCAAAGCTCATTTTGAATAGGATGAAATTTCCTACAATCCATCTGCATACCCCAAGATCAAAAAATGCACTCACAAGAAGTTATAAATTTGGACATTATAGGTCATTTTTGAAAGTCAACAAAAACACCTTTTCTGCCAAAGCTTATAACTTGAGAATGGAATATCAAAATGAGATGAGACCAAAATGGTTGGTTAGAGGACATCTCAATATTTCTAAAAAGTCCAAGAACACTTCCAAAAGTTCAAAATTGAAGAAGTTATGCATTGTTGAAGTTGGGCATTTTTGCAAAATTGCCAAAAGTTAACTATCCCCAAAACTTCAAATTTTGTCAAATTGGCCCATTCTTTTCCATTTGATTTGAGCTTGCATCATTGCCCACGTGTCCTAGATTCAGCCATGAGCCCATATTTTATTTTTATTATTTAATTTGATTTTTATTGAATTTACTCATTTTAAATCAAATTAAATCATATAAAATCCCAAACTTTGATTACCTAAGATATTTTGGCTGTTTCAGGTTGTAATTATCATCATTATCATCATCAAACTCGAATCATACAATATCATGTGCAAAAAGATTGAGATTTGGCAAATTTGGCAAGTTGTAAAGAGTGAATCAAATCAAGTTGGCAAGCATTGATGGGAGAAGATTCAATCCGTAATTCTTACCCTAATACACTCCATAGTACATAAGCAAGAAAAACAGATCGAAACAAGGGTTGAAAAGGGCAGGCATAGGCAGAACGAAAGTTGAAAATTTCATCGAAAAGCTTGAGATCAAAACCATAGCTAGAGGCATTTTCAAGGGATGAGACATGTCCCAAACGCTTCTTGGACATTCACTCAAGCGAAACCAATCAGAATCACGCATTTTCCAACTTCCTAAGGCACTGTGAGTATCACGATAACCCGCTCTGTTCATGAACTCGTAAATCTTCATTCTTGCATCATTTGAACAAATTATTGGCATATTTATAATCCTTACAACATTTCCAAGCTTTTGGCATTATTTAATTTCGTTTACATGACTTGTATTGCAAAATGCCATAGCTAGGGTTTCTTGGATATTTTTGGGTGTTTTTGTTTCAGGAATAATTGGCCATCAAGAAGGGTATGGTTGTGACCGGGATGATGAGACGAGCACAACCATGCCCTTAGAATTCATTTTTATGGCCTACAGTGGATTTTGGAATATGCACGACTTGTAGTGACGGCCTATGTCCGTAGCTATAGGTTTTACAGGGTTTTAGCCACGGACGAAGGTTGAAGACAATACGTGGCGTCCACCCATTGCCTCATTCAAACCAAGCGCGCCTATTTTTGCTTTGCTGGCATATGTGTGGTTTTCATTATATTATATTTTCTTTGTATATCACTAAGAAACAAAACAAAGCAGTGTAGTGGCAAGCGTGCATTGGCAATCACTTTCAGGATCTGGGTTCGAATCCCAGGTCCCCCAATTTCTATTTGATTTTTCCTTTCAGGCGATTGTGTGTGTATTCAAGCCTGCAGCTCACCGTGCACCTTCATACATGTAATAGCCAGATGGCCAAAGGCCAGATCTGGTGATCCAGGAGTGAGGGTCTACCATAAGCAAAGTCCATGCACGCCTACTGGATCTCAAAAAACTCAACAAGGCCAACTCTAATGGGCCTCAAAATTTCTTTCTACACCATGGAAACAGGCCCATACTCCTCTCTCATAATTCTTTTATTTATTTATATTAATTTGTTTTAATTATTTTTATTATTTACTAACCAATCAAAAATTCTTTTCTTGATAAAATAAAATCACAAAAATATTTTCTTTATCAAATCAAATTTTTATATTTATTTTATTAATAAACACTAATTAAATTAACTTAGGTTTTAATTAGAATAAATTTAACATATTTTTATAAATAATTAAAATTAAATTAGATTTAATTAGGTTTTTACTAATTCAATTAATTTTATTTTTCTTTCTTAAAATAACAAAAACCCAAAAATAATATTTTTTTCATTTAATTAATTAATTTATTAATTTGGTAATTAAATTAGGTTAATTTCTTTCTTAAAATAAAAACAACAAAAAATGTCTTCTTTAAAGGGTCAAAACCCTAATCTTACGTCCGATTAAATTTTACGCTGCGATTTATTTTCTTTTATCCAATAATGTACTTGCTCCTGGTTTGTAATAGCTTAATAGGACTTTTATTATTTTTTATCGCTTTATTTATTTTTAAAGGGTTTGTCTTTGGCGATGTAAATACCCGACGCCTTGTAATTTAAATTCCGCACTTTATTTCCGCAAATTATAACTGTTAGATGTTTGATAATAGGGATGCATGACAAGACTGGATGTTTTAACCTAAAATCAACTTAGATCACCTTTAACATGTACAAAGATAAAAATTAACTGAAAATGACACACTCGCACATGCGCACTCTTAGGGTACACCCCACTTGGTTGCCTTCGTACACGGTCATTGAGTATAGGTTGTTTTAGAGGTCGCCCTCTTGTCTAAAAGATCATAGTTGCCACAAAATGGTTGCCTCAGATATTGTTGCCTCGGATAAATGATCTAAGACATTAGGGTTACCGCTAAAGTTTCCTAACATTGCTTTGGTGACCGTATGTCCCTCATTCGAATTGACCCTTAAACTCCAATGACGATGCTACCTACTCACTAATAGTGGGATAGCATTGTCTAAAGGAAATTAGCATAGAACGATTCCTTTTTCGAGTAGGTAGATGGTTCTTAGATACTTGCTCTTTCAAAAAACAAAATCCTTTTTTCACACTTACACTTTTCGAACAAAGTTTTCAAAAACACTTCATACGCTCTTGAGGACAGAAGCAAGAGTTAAATTGAAGTTTCGAACAAAAACTTTTTCAAACCCACAAGCACAAAGAAAGCAATTTTGAAAACAATGAGCAAGTACCTAAGAGCCCATGGATAACCATGGATAGAAAGGGTGCTGACACCTTCCCTTTCTATAATCTACCCCCCGAACCCGAGAAAAATCTCGAAAAAGGAATTTTTCTGTGCTTTTTTCCTTTCCTTGTTGGATAAAATAAAAGTCGGTGGCGACTCTTGCTTACCGCGACATTTTGCGAAAACAAATGCAAAACGCAAACCAGCATTCCAAAAAACAGTCAGTTCTTCCCACCGTATCACAGAACTGGAGACTCTGCTGGGGAAACTTAATAAGTGGGTGTACCTTAGGAATAGTTCATAATGTTTTCAATTGCTTGACTTGTATGCTTTATCTTTGTGGGTTTGAATCGGAGTTACTATAGATCCTAACCCGGATCTGGGGGATACCCTTTAGGTAAGTAGCAATAAACTGTGAGGGAACTGTACGGCATAAACCGATACGGTTGAAACAGTAGCTACGTTGGTGTGGCACTTTAGTATGTATCGATATCCCTTGTGGTGCAACGAGGAGAATATGGGTCTGCTAAGGGGTCATTAAGCACCAACTGACCTTAGAACCTTTAAATTGACCAACTTGGCCATAGAACTGTAGCAGTATGCTACACTCATTGAGACTAAACTCTCGTGATGATTTCGGCTGCAAGAAAAGGTTGCTAAACTGGAATTATGACCGATCGAGGGTAGTCAGTGATATTGAGATCCTCTAGAACCCGGTTACTATTTTTAGGACAGGTTTAAACCAACTGAACTGAAAGAGGGTAGTACCTAGACTCCTTTCCAGCCTAAAATCTAAGGGCTCTCTGTGTGATTTATGTGCCTTTACCATGTTTGCTATTTGTGGATACTTGTGGTGTGTTTCCTATCATGACATCATGACATCATGACATTGCATGCATCTTGCATTGGACTAACCTATTTCAAAGACAAGAGGGATTCATCTTTGTTATGTTTTGTAGGTCATGGCACCCATGCATAGAAACACCATTCGGATCAACTTTGTCCAGATTCCCACTCAGCTCAAGGAATTGGTTGCAAGGGTTTCAGATACTACTTCCTTTATCAGAAGACATGGTCAATTCTTGGGTTTGGTCACTTCCAAATTGGAAGAGCAGATGATGAGTGTCTTAGTCCATTTCTTTGATCCACTGTACCATTGCTTTACTTTTCCGGACTACCAGTTGGTCCCTACCTTGGAAGAGTTCTCTGATCTGCTTGGTATCTCTATTCTGGAGCAGACCCCATTCACAGGTTGGGAGAAGATTCTTAGGTCGGAAGAGATTGCTTCAGCCCTCCATCTGACAAAGGCTGAGGTAATGTCTAATTGGGAAACTCGTAGTGGAGCAAAGGGATTTTTGACTAAGTTCTTGGTTGGTAAAGCTAATCAGTTCTGGGACAGTCTAGACTTCCAGGCATTTGAAGACATTCTGGCTCTTCTCATATATGGTTTGGTGTTGTTTCCTATCTCGGATTCTTTTATCGATGTGAATGTGGTGAAGATCTTCATATCCGATAATCATGTGCCCACTCTCTTGGGTGACATTCTTCATTCTCTGTATGCCCGTACTGCTCGGAAGCGGGGAACCCTTATGTGTTGCGCGCCATTGCTGGCGAGGTGGTTTATTTCTCACCTCCCCAAATCAATTTTGAAGAACAAGGAAGGCATGGGTTGGGCCTACAGGATTATGTCCCTCTCTCATAATGACATCATTTGGACTATTAAGGGTATGGACGAGGTGGCTATTATTGATCGCTGTGGGGAATACCCCAATGTTCCACTGATAGGAACCAATGGAGGAATCACTTATAACCCGTGCTTGGCCTTACGTAAGTTTGGGCAAGCTAGAAGAGAAGGACCTCATGAGCTGCTAATGCCTAGTATCGTCTTTGATTTCTATGGGGATAGTGACGAGCAATGTCGCAGATTCATAAGAGCTTGGGATAGGGTACACAGGTCTGATCCGCACGAGCTGGGTGCAAAGACTTCTCTTTCGATGGAGCCATATCTCTGATGGGTTCGAATCTGTGCCCAAAAGCTGGGAATGCCGTATGAAGCCGTCTTGCCTATAATTGTTGAAGTTGCTAATGAAGAGGGGGTTCCTCCTACCATCCTACACCCTTACATGCGTACTGACATTGGGGAATTAAAGAGATCGTGGATGCAGCTGAGAGAAGAGCGGGATACTTACCGAGAAAAGTATCACGAGCAAGAGTAGAAGATTCAGAAGTTGACACGGCAGCTGGAGAACGAGCGGATCCTCAATGACTATGTCCGCACCGACAAGAAACGACCATGGGAGCACTGATTGTCTTTTGATGATTTCTAGCTTTGATTTACTTTTCAGTTTTTATTTCTTGTAACGCCTTTAAGGCATCTATTGAACAATTGAATTAAAAGTTTATCTAATAAAAGTGTGTTTCATTTTTGGTTTACGAATTTGAATCCCTCGATGTCTTTGAAATCATATCATACGTATTTCATTCTTATGCACCTCATAGCAGGTACCCTTACAAGTTTCTCATCTTCTTCGTTGTTTATTTCAGCATCATGTCTTATGAACTATCAACTGAACAAGCAATCAAGGCTCTACAGGCTCAAAACGCCCAGTTCCAGGAACTGTTCATGAACCTGGCTAAGGGTCAGCAAGATCTGAAGGCCCTTATCCTGAAAAAGAAGAAGAAGAAGAAGAAGAAGAAGACGGTCCTATTTAATATGGGTCGCAGATTCAGAAACAATTTGCGAGAAGAGGTTGATTTGACCCCCTCATCTAGAGGGAAAGATAATCAGGAAGAAAGGAGGGCTCCTAGCCCTGTGGTTTCAGACAACGAGACTGACTTCGATGAAGACCAGTATCCTCCGTCTGAGGATAGGTATAAGCAACTGGAAGATCGGTTGAGCGCGATGGAAGTTCAGAAAGTGCCTGGTCTAGACTTTGGTGATCTGGGTCTGTCATCTGGGGTGGTGATTCCCCACAAGTTCAAAGCACCAGCCTTTGCTAAGTACGACGAGGTTTCTTGCCCAAAGCTGCACCTCTGGTCGTATGTCAGGAAGATTCAGCCATACACAGCTGAAAAGAATCTTTGGATCCACTTCTTTCAAGACAGTCTCTCAGGGACTCAGCTTGAATGGTTTTACCAGTTAGAAGGAGCCAGTATCCATAATTGGGAAGATTTGGCCGCTGCTTTCTACAAGCAGTACCAATACAATGCCGACCTCGCTCCCATGCGTACCCAACTCCAGGGTATGTCTATGGGTGCGGGTGAAGGTTTCAAAGATTATGCTCAGAAATGGAGGGACCTTGCTGGAAGAGTTCAACCTCCCTTAGCTGATAGGGAACTAGTGGATATGTTTCTGGGGACCCTGTCTGGTCCGTATTTCAACCATCTAATTGGAAGTTCTTTGTCCAGGTTTATAGAGCTGGTCAAGACCGGGGAAAGGATTAAGGCTGGTTCAAATCCGGTAAAATACAGAAGGGTGCCTCATCAAGCACCAAGAAGAAGCCTTTTAAGAAGGAGTCGAGTGATGTTTACAGTTCAAAAAGTCAGAATAGACCTGAACGCCGCTAAGCTGTTAATCCGGTTGTTATATCAAGACCTGTTATTGCCCCTCAGTGCAACAATCAGCCAAGGGACGAGAGACCACGAAGATAATTCACTCAGCTCAACATGACTTTATCCTAAATTCTGCTGCAGTTATTGAAAACCAACTTGGTGATTCTGAAGGAGGCCCCAAAGACTCCCAACACTGCATCACCCATGTATGATCCGAATGCCCATTGTGCTTTTCACTCTGGTAGCCAGGGGCATGACACGGATAACTGTGGGGTCTTAAAGAACAAAGTACGTGACTTAATTGATTCCAAGGAGATTGAGTTCAAAGCACCTGAAAGACCTAATGTTGTGACTGCTCCTATGCCCAAGCATGGAGTAAATGCTATAGATGAAGACTCGTTTGTGGTTTCTGTGAAGGAGATTGTTACTCCCTTGATGACTGTAAAGAAGAACCTTTTGTTAGCCGGTTTATTTCTGGGTTGTGACGAAGGTTGTCGTATGTGTTTTGTCCTACCTATCGGTTGCCCTCTCTTGAAGTCAGGTGTCCAACGCCTAATGGATAATAAAGAAATTCTGTTTGAGAAGACTCTTGTTTCTATGGTTCCTACTGAAGAAGTTGCTATAATCACCATTTTCGACAATTCTTCCAAGGCTTCCTCGAGAAAGCCTGTTAGAATTACATATGTTCCAAGAAGCGCACCATTGATCATCAGTGTTCCTGGGCCTATTCCCTATACATACAATAAAGTTGTCCCGTGGCATTATGGGGCTGACGTATATTATCACGGAATTAAGCAAGACTTGAGTTCTGAAGAGGCTGATACTGACGTCAGCAATATTGTTGGACCTGCCAAAGTCACCTGCAGCAGAAGGCTTTCTCCCCTGAGATCTCTCCACCAATTGTTCGGAAGCCTGTTGTTATCACACCTACCAGTGCACCTGCTACTGTCCCTGTTCAAGTTCCAATTATTACCCCTGTTGCCGAGTCATCTGATACTCGGGGCAAAGGGATCACTGATGGGCCTTCTCGGACGGAGGCACCAAAGACAATTACTGTTGAAGCCTCTAGACAAGAGATGGAAGAAATTCTGAAGATCATCAAAAAGAGCGACTACAATGTAGTCGAACAGCTGGGGAAAACCCCGTCCAAAATCTCTATGTTGTCTCTGTTGCTATGCTCAAAAGCCCATGCCAAGGCTCTGATTTCTTTCCTTAAGACTGCGCACGTGCCACAGGAGACATCAGTTGATCAGTTTAAAGATTGTGTAGCTAGTCTGACAGCGGATAATGGGTTGGGTTTCTCCGACGCAGACTTGCCTGTTAAGGGGAAGAATCACAATGACGCCCTGCATGTCTCCATTGAATGCAGGGGCACTACTCTTGCTCACGTATTAGTAGATACTGGGTCTTTGCTGAATGTGTTACCCAATAAAGCTCTTGACCGATTAGACTGTGAAGGGTTGGAGCTGAAACCAAGCAACATTGTGGTCAGGGCCTTTGATGGGTCCAAGAGGATGGTACACGGAGAAGTGGATATTCCAATCAAGGTTGGTTCTCAGGTTTTCGCATCTACATTCTATGTGATGGACATTCGGCCATCTTATTCTTGTTTGCTGGGTCGCCCGTGGATCCATAAAGCTGGGGCAGTAACCTCAACACTTCACCAGAAGCTAAAGTACTCGGTGAAAGGGAAAATTTGTGACAGTACAAGGAGAAGAGGAGTACATGGTAAGCCACCTCAACTCTTTCCGATATGTAGAGATGGATGAGGAGTTCATTGAAACCCCGTTTCATCATTTTGAAGAGGTTCCCCAGACGCTAGCATCAACCGAGACTGTTGTTGAAGATCCTCTAATGAAGATGGCATCCTTCAAGGATGCCCGGGCTGTTGTTGAGAAAGGTGGGTGTGCAAGTTGGGGCCAACTCCCTGATTTTGCATATAAGACTAACAAGTTTGGTTTGGGTTTCACTGCAGAAGCTCAAAAGGCTATTCGGAATGCACGGATCGGAAGACCTCCCCTATTCATCAGCAATTCAGGAGTGAATGCCATTGAAGACGATGTTGAAGAATATGAGTTCGACAGTTGGATCTATCCTACTACTGATGGTGGACTAAGCAACTGGACAGCAAAGGGCTTTATCCCAATTTCTTTTGTTACCCAGTAATGAGACTTTTTGTTTTGATTCTGTAAACAAACAATTTTTAAACATGACATCCCGGTGTCTTACCTGAGGCACCGTGGCTTTGTTTGTGAGGGCTTTATGTGTGTCATTTTCATATATCATTAATAAAAGCATTGGACGTTTCTTACATTTCAAAATTTTGCGCTCCTTGTTTTTATTTTGTTATATATTGCAAAACAGCTATTTTACACACACTCACACATACAGGTCTACATCCACTCTGGATCCCACTGATAACGACTCTGCTACTGCCGGTTATGACTTCTAAAGTCCGATCAACTTAGCCGAAGACGAAGGTGAAGATGATTGTGAAGTGCCTGGTGAACTTGCTAGACTCTTACTTCAGGAAGAGAGGGCCATACAGCCGCATGAAGAGCCAATAGAATCAGTGAATTTGGGTACAGAGGTAGACAAGAAAGAGGTCAAGATCGGTGCAAATCTGGAAGCTAGTGTTAAGCAACGGTTAATTCAGATGCTGCATGACTACATTGAGATCTTTGCCTAGTCTTATGAAGATATGCCTGGGTTGGATACCGATATTATGGTTCACCGCTTGCCTACCAAGGAAGATTGTCCTCCTGTGAATCAGAAAGTCCGACGAATGCGCTCGGAGATGTCTGATAAAATCAAGGCTGAAGTGATGAAACAGTTTGACGTTGGTTTTCTAGCAGTTACTTCTTACCCGCAGTGGGTTGCCAACGTGGTTCCTGTGCCGAAGAAGGATGGTAAGGTTTGAATGTGTGTTGACTATAGGGATCTGAACAGGGAAAGCCCCAAGGATGATTTCCCTCTACCTTATATCGACGTTCTGGTTGACAACACCGTACAGCATAAGGTATTCTCCTTTTATGGATGGTTTCTTCGGTTATAATCAGATTAAAATGGCTCCCTAAGACATGGAGAAGACAACCTTTGTTACTCAATGGGGTACCTTTTGCTACAAGGTCATGCCTTTCGGATTGAAGAATGCTGGGGCAACGTATCAGCGCGCCATGGTCGCCTTGTTCCATGACATGATCCATCATGAGATTGAGGTATACGTTGACGATATGATTGCAACATCCCAGACTGAGAAAGAACACCTTGACCATCTTCAGAAATTATTTGACAGGTTGAAGTTGTACAAGCTGAGGTTAAACTCGAACAAGTGCACCTTCGGGGTGAGATCTGGTAAGCTGTTGGGTTTCGTCGTAAGTGACAAAGGTATTCAAGTGGATCCTGCAAAGGTGAAGGCTATACAGGAAATGCCAGCTCCCCGAACAGAGAAAGAAGTCAGAGGCTTTCTGGGACGTCTGAACTACATCGCCTGATTCATCTCACACCTGACTGCTACTTGTGAGCCAATCTTCAAGTTACTGAAGAAAGATCAAGTGGTACGATGGAACGATGAATGTCAGGCCGCTTTCGAAAGGATTAAAGAGTATCTCCAAGAGCCACCTATTATGATGCCTCCAGTTTAAGGGAGACCTCTGATTTTATACTTGACAGTACTCGACAATTCAATAGGGTGTGTACTGGGGCAGCATAACAAGTCTGGCCGAAAAGAGCATGCTATTTATTACCTTAGCAAAAAGTTTACCGACTGTGAGACTTGATACTCACTGCTCGAGAAAACTTGCTGCACTTTGGCATGGGTTGCTCGCCGGGTGAGACAGTATATGCTGACTCACACTACTTTATTGATATCAAAGATGGATCTAATCAAGTATATCTTCGAAAAGCCTGCCGTGTCCGGAAGAATAGCAAGATGGCAGATGATCTTGACTGAGTATGACATCCAGTACACGACCCAAAAGGCAATCAAGGGAAGTGTGTTGGCCGACCATTTGGCACATCAGGCAGTGGATGATTACCAGTCTATGAACTTTGATTTTCCGAATGAGAATATCATGATCGTAACTGACTACGAGACACCTGGACCGGATAAAGGACTTGAGGAAGGATCCCGATGGTCTATGTACTTTGATGGAGCTTCGAATGCTTTGGATAATGGCATTGACGCCGTGATCATATCTCCTAAAGGCTCTCATACTCCGTTTACCACCCGACTATGTTTCAACTGCACCAACAATATGGCGAAGTATGAGGCGTGAATCATGGGTCTTTGAGCTGCTATTGACCTAAGGATTAAGTTCTTGAGTGTCTTCGGAGATTCCTCTCTCGTGATCAGTCATATCAAAGGCGAGTGGGATACGAAACACCCAAATCTTATTCCTTACAAGGAGTATGTATTGATGCTACTTCCACATTTCGAGGAGATAACCTTTGAACACTTTCCTAGAGAGGAGAATCAGTTGGCGGACGCGCTGGCTACGATGTCTTCTATGTTCAAAGTCAATTGGGACAACGATCCTCCCCGGATTATTATTGAAAGGTTGGACGAACCGGCACATTACTGTGACATTGAGACTGAAGAGGTAACAGAAAAGCCCTGGTTTCATGAGGTGAAGAGGTATCTGGAAGCTCAAGAATACCCCGAGGGTGCATCTGTTAACGACAAGAAGTTCCTAAGAAGGTTCACAGCAAAGTTCTTCATCAGCAATGGCATCCTTTACAAGCGTAACCATGATTCAACCTTACTGCGATGTGTGGCTAAGAATGAGGCAGAAAGGATTATGGTAGACTTATATGAGGGTACTTTCGGAACTCATTCCAGTGGACACACCATGGAAAAGAAAATCCTACGGGCAGGATATTATTGGTCTACAATGGAAGCCGATTATTATCAGCATTCTCGTACCTGTCACACGTGCCAAGTCTATGCGGATAAGGTGCACACACCTCCAGTTCCTCTGAACGTCTTGACAGCTCCGTGGTCTTTTGCAATGTGGGGCATTGACATGATCGGCGAGATCAGACCTACAACGTCCAACGGGCATCGTTTTATCCTGGTAGCTATTGATTACTTTACAAAGTGGGTTGAAGCAGCTTCCTTTGCTACTGTAACCAAGAACGTCGTAGCACGGTTTATTCGGCACAATCTGATTTGTCGATACGGTGTACCACAGAGGATCATTATGGACAATGGTACAAATCTCAACAATAAGATGATCACTGAACTCTGCAAACAGTTCAAGATACAGCATTACAACTCTTCTCCCTACCAGCCGAAGATGAATGGGGCTGTTGAAGCGGCTAATAAGAATATCAAGAAGATTGTGCAAAAAATGACGGTGACGTACAAAGACTGGCACGAGATGTTACCATTTTCTCTTCATGGATACCGTACCTCAGCGCGAACGTCAACAGGGGAAACACCCTATTCCTTGGTATATGGCATGGAGGTTGTATTACCCATTGAAGTTCAGATACCCTCTCTTCCGATTATGAAGGATGCAGGTTTAAGCAAAGATGACTGGATTCAGACCCGGCTTGATCAGTTGAACTTTATCGACGAAAAGAGACTTACTACTATTTGTCATGGTCAGACGTATCAAAAACATATGATCAAGGCATTTAACAAGAAGGTTAGACGACAAGAGTATAAAGTTGGGGATCTGGTGATCAAGCGTATTATTCTACCTCAAGGTGATCCCAGGGGCAAATGGACCCCTACTTACGAAGGGCCATTTGTGGTTAAGAACATTTTCTCAGGAGGAGCTATGATTCTAACCGCCATGGATGGTGACGACCTTCCTCACCCCGTCAATGCAGACATAGTGAAAAAATACTACGCTTAATCAAAGACCCGCTAGGTCGACTGGCCTAGGCAAAAATAAGGGCTTCCCGGTGAACCAAAAAGGGTTCGGGAAAAAATAAGGGATGAAAATAAAAATATGTACACCCGGCAAGTCGAAAACCTGAAAAGGCGACTTGGGCAAAAAAGGGTATCCCGGTGGACTGAAAACCCGAAAGGGAGGTCCAGGCAAAAATTAGGGATCAAAGCGTAACACTATGTCTCATTGGATCACCTTGCAACCAGACTTCGGTATCAACTATTAAGCTCGAACGGCACTAATCAATCTGATCTACCTTCAACCAAGTAGAAAAGTGATGAGATTCTCGAGGACATAAGGGCAATAGCAGAGTTGGAACCCAGTGGGATTATTCACATAGCTGTTTTGTTTAGTTTTTCACAAATTGTGTAAATTCTATTATTCGGCGGTGTTCTTTTACTAGGACGTCAGCCTCATGTACAAAAACGCCTATTTACAGGCCAAACTTCAAAATTAATACAATTCATTTTCAGAGAAAATTCAAACTATTTTTCCTTTATCTGTTTTGTTTTGCAAAGAACGTCCAATGTTCATTTTTTATATATTCATTTGACATTAATTGCTGCTCGTGAATACTTACATACGAAACAAAAGAGGATTACTGGTAATATCAGAAACAGGGACAATAAGAATTGTCCAAGTTGTACGGATGCTTTATCCACCAGGTACAAAGGTAGATTCAGTTGAAGAATAGGGCTAAGGTGCTTTCACTCCCCGCAGAGTAAGATAGTAATGTTGACTCTCCCCAGCTGAGACTTGCAACTATAAATGAATCAGTAATAATCTCCCCAAGCAGAGTTTACCTACCATCAACACCGAAAAGGCTTAATATCCCCGACAGTCATAATATTCCCCAACGGAGTATAAGAATATTCCCCGGCAGAGTACAAAATATCCCCCAGTGGAGTCTGAAATTTTTCCAACGCAGTCTGAAGAAGCTTCCCCAGTAGACTTTAGAAGATTGTCCCCAGCAAATTCAAAGGATTATTCCCATAAAAGTATAAAAGGTTATCCCAAGTGAAGTCGCAACCGAAGATCATCCCCAACGGAGTTCTTCCCCTTCACAAACAGGAATTCAATCCCCAACAGGATTCGCTATCACCAGCAACGGTAATTCATCCCCAGCAGAATTTATCGGTTGAATCCTTAGCAGAGCATCTCTTCCCCGCAGAGTAATCTTCTCATCAGTTTATTCCCCAATGGAGTTATCATCTCCTGCAGGTTTATTCTCACAGTCATCTTCGTTCACCATCCCCAGCGGAAACGAAGAATTCAACTCTTTTCTCCAGCAGCTACCCGGGATTTATTTTCCCCAACTAAAACATTACATTTCCATACATCATGATACATGCATATACGCATCATACAACACAATCTCATTTATTTTGAGAACATCATTGCTTGATATATATCATGCATTGCATACGACTGACCTTTACCTTTCAAGAAGGATGCAGTTAAGTTCTCATCTATGTCAAACTACTGACTGGTTCTTAAATCTCAACTGAATTAGTCTCGGTTGAATTACAGATAAGGTTCTAAATCTCGACAATTCTCCTCCGTCGAAGTGTGGACGAGTTCTTAAATCTCAACATAATTATCCTCCGTTGAAGTACAAACAGTTCCTAGATCTCGATGAAGATGTTTCACCCAGTCGAAGTACTGACCAGTTCTTAAATCTCAACTGAATTAGTCTCGGTTGAATTATAGATAAAGTTCTAAATCTCGACAATTCTCCTTCGTCGAAGTGTGGATGAGTTCTTAAATCTCAACAAAATTATCCTCCATTGAAGTACAGACAGTTCCTAGATCTCGATGAAGATGTTTCACCCAGTCGAAGTACTGACCGATTCTTAAAACTCAACTGAATTAGTCTCGGTTGTATTACAGATAAGGTTCTAAATCTCGACAATTTTCCTCCGTCGTAGTGTGGATGAGTTCTTAAATCTCAACAGAATTATTCTTCGTTGAAGTACAGACAATTCCTAGATCTCGATGAAGATGTTTCCCTCAGTCGAAGTACTGTCTGGTTCTTAAATCTCAACTGAATTATTCTCGGTTGAATTACAGATAAGGTTCTAAATCTCAACAAGGTTCCTCCGTCGAAGTGTGGACGAGTTCTTAAATCTCAACAGAATTATACTCCGTTGAAGTACAGATAGTTCCTAGATCTCGATGAAGATGTTTCCCTCAGTCAAAGTACTGACCGGTTCTTAAATTTCAACTGAATTAGTCTCGGTTGAATTACATATAAGGCTCTAAATCTCGACAATTTTCCTCCGTCGTAGTGTGGACGAGTTCTTAAATCTCAACAGAATTATTCTCCGTTGAAGTATAGACAATTCCTAGATCTCGATGAAGATGTTTCCCTCAGTCGAAGTACTGACCGGTTCTTAAATCTCAACTGAATTAGTCTCGGTTGAATTACAGATAAGGTTATAAATCTGGACAATTTTCCTCCGTCGTAGTGTGAACGAGTTCTTAAATCTCAACAGAATTATTCTCTATTGAAGTACAGACAGTTCCTAGATCTCGATTAAGATGTTTCCCTCAGTCGAAGTACTGACCGGTTCTGAAATATCAACTGAATTAGTCTCGGTTGAATTACAGATAAGGTTCTAAATCTCGGCAATTCTCCTCAGTCAAAGTACTGACCGATTCTTAAATCTCAACTGAATTATCCTTGGTTGAATTACAGATAAAGTTCTAAACCTTGACAGATTTCCCCCAGTTGAATTACGGATAAGTTCATAAAACTCAGCAGAGATGTTCTCTCAACTGAGGTACAGGCAAGTTCCTAAATCTCAACAAAGATCAGGCTTACCTAGTATAATCTTCCACAATAACAGGTATACAAGCTCTTGCTAAGGAATCTCTTATGCGATTGACACTCCTCCAAATGGTATCTGTAAGCCCATTCCCGACATCACAAGGTTGATACCACTTCATGCGAGTGCAAATTTCTGGGCACTCTAGTGTTCAATCATCTTCTACCTTCGGATCACGAAAGACACGAAAGCCAATCTACATCCTCAGGTTTAAGAAGATTGAACAGGGGCATTTGTTGTACCCCAAAATTGTCCCTCTCATATTTCTCAAGACATTGCAAGAAAAATCTCCAAGTGGCTCAAAGTTTGCTCAAGAATTGGTCAGACAAGTTATCTCCTAAGGCAGTTAACCCCAAATTAGGATTTTGTGTTGCATCAAGATCTTTGAGTCCAAATGACCTCAAATTCTCCACAATGTCCTAATATGTTCTCAAGATCATCCATGTCAAGTTTCAAGCCTTGCAGAGGAAGTTTGCTCAGTCAATTGCTCAAGGGTCCAAAAATCGACTGTGTTAGGGCAACAGTCAACTGTGACCTACAAACAGTCAAACTTCAAGATTTTTTTGTCAACATTCTCATTTTGAAGGATATTTCATCATTTTATCAAGGGTTGATCATGATTCATCAAAGATTGCTCAAAATTCATCAAGACTCAAAAGTTGCTAAATTAGGGTTTTGTAGGAAAAGTCAAGTCAACTTTGACCAATCATAACTTTTTCATAATTTATGAGAAATGACCCATCAAAAGCTCATTTTGAAGAGGATGCAATTTCCTAAAATCCATCTTCATACCCCAAGATCAAAAAATGCACTCACAAGAAGTTATAAATTTGGACATTATAGGTTATTTTTGAAAGTCAACAAAAACACCTTTTTTGCCAAAGCTTATAACTTGAGCATGGAATATCAAAATGAGATGAGACCAAAAGGGTTGGTTATAGGACATCTCAAGCTTTATAAAAAGTCCAAGAACACTTCCAAAATTTCAAAATTGAAGAAGTTATGCATTATTGAAGTTGGGCATTTTTGCAAAATTGCCAAAAGTCAACTATCCCCAAAACTTCAAATTTTGTCAAATGGGCCCATTATTTTCCATTTTATTTGAGCTTGCATCATTGCACACGTGTCCTAGCTTCAGCCATGAGCCCATATTTTATTTTTATTATTTAATTTGATTTTATATTTAATTTACTCATTTTAAATCAAATTAAATCATATAAAATCCCAAACTTTGATACCTAAGATTTTTTGGTTGTTTCAGGTTATAATTATCATCATTATCATCATCAAACTCGAATCATACAATATCATGTGCAAAAAGATTGAGATTTGGAAAATTTGGCAAGTTGTAAAGAGTGAATCAAATCAAATTGGCAAGCATTGATGGGAGAAGATTCAATCCATAATTCTTACCCTAATACACTCCATAGTACATAAGCAAGCAAAACAGATCGAAACAAGAGTTGAAAAGGTCAGGCATAGGCAGAACGAAAGTTGAAAATTTCATCAAAAAGCTTGAGATCAAAACCATAGCTAGAGGCATTTTCAAGGGCTGAGATCTGTCCCAAACGTATCTTGGACATTCACTCAAGCGAAACCAATCAGAATCACGCATTTTCCAGCTTCCTAAGGCGTTGTAAGTATCACGATAACCCTCTCTGTTCATGAAATCGTAAATCTTCATTCTTGCATCATTTGAACAAATTATTGGCATATTTATAATCCTTACAACATTTCCAAGCTTTTGGCATTATTTAATTTCGTTTACATGACCTATATTGAAAAATGCCATAGCTAGGGTTTCTTGGATATTTTTAGGTGTTTTTGTTTCAGGAATAATTGGCCATCAAGAAGGGTATGGTTGTGACCGGGATGATGAGACGAGCACAACCATGCCGTTAGAATTCATTTTTATGGCCTACAACGGATTTTGGAATATGCACGACTTGTAGTGACGGCCGGTGTCCGTAGCTATAGGTTTTACAGGATTTTAGCCACGGACGAAGTTTGAAGACAATACATTGCGTCCACCCATTTCCCCATTCAAACCAAGTGCGCCTGTTTTTGCTTTGCTAGCATATGTGTGGTTTTCATTATATTATATTTTCTTCGTATATCACTAACAAACAAAACAAATCAGTGTAGTGGCAAGCGTGCATTGGCAATCACTTTCAGGACCTAGGTTCGAATCTCAGGTCCCCCAATTTCTATTTGATTTTTCCTTTCAGGCGATTGTGTGTGTATTCAAGCCTGCAGCTCACCGTGCACCTTCATACATCTAATAGCCAGATGGCCAAAGGCCAGATCTGGTGATCCAGGAGTGAGGGTCTACCATAAGCAAATTCCATGCACGCCTACTGGATCTCAAAAAAGTCAACAAGGCCAACTCTAATGGGCCTCAGAATTGCTTTCTACACCATGGAAACAGGCCCATACTCCTCTCTCATAATTCTTTTGTTTATTTATTTTAATTTGTTTTAATTATTTTTATTATTTACTAACCAATCAAAAATTCTTTTCTTTATAAAATAAAATCACAAAAATATTTTCTTTATCAAATCAAATTTTAATTTTAATTTTATTAATAAACACTAATTAAATTAACTTAGGTTTTAATTAGAATAACTTTAACATATTTTTGTAAATAATTAAAATTAAATTAGATTTAATTAGGTTTTTACTAATTCAATTAATTTTATTTTTCTTTCTTAAAATAACAAAAACCCAAAAATAATTTTTTTTTCATTTAATTAATTAATTTATTAATTTGGTAATTAAATTAGGTTAATTTCTTTCTTAAAATAAAAACAACAAAAAATGTCTTCTTTAAAGGGTCAAAACCCTAATCTTACGTCCGATTAAATTTTACGCCGCGATTTATTTTCTTTTATCCAATAATGTACTTGCTCCAGGTTTGTAATAACTTAATAGGACTTTTATTATTTTTTTATCGCTTTATTTATTTTTAAAGGGTTTTTCTTTGGCGATGTAAATACCCGACGCCTTGTAATTTAAATTCCGCACTTTATTTCCGCAAATTATAACTGTTAGATGTTTGATAATAGGGATGCATGACAAGACTGAATGTTTTAACCTAAAATCAACTTAGATTACCTTTAACATGTACAAAGATAAAAATTAACTGAAAACGACACACTCGCACATGCGCACTCTTAGGGTACACCCCACTTGGTTACCTTCATACACGATCATTGAGTATCAGTTATTTTAGAGGTCGCCCTCTTGTCTAAAAGATAATAGTTGCCTCAAAATGGTTGCCTCGAATATTGTTGCCTCGGATAAATGATCTAAGACATTAGGGTTACCTCTAAAGTGTCCTAACATTGCTTTGGTGACCGTATGTCCCTCATTCGAATTGACCCTTAAACTCCAATGACGGTGCTACCTACTCACTAATAGTGGGATAGCATTGTCTAAAGGAAATTAGCATAGAACGATTTCTTTTTCGAGTAGGTAGATGGTTCTTAGATACTTGCTCTTTCAAAAAACAAAATCCGTTTTTCACACTTACACTTTTTGAACAAAGTTTTCAAAAACACTTCATACGCTCTTGAGGACAGAAGCAAGAGTTAAATCGAAGTTTCAAACAAAAACTTTTTCAAACCCACAAGCATAAAGAAATCAATTTTGAAAACAATGAGCAAGTACCTAAGAGCCCGTGGATAACCACGGATAGAAAGGGTGCTGACACCTTCCCTTTCTATATTCTACCCCCCGAAACCGAGAAAAATCTCGAAAAAGGAATTTTATGTGCTTTTTTCCTTTCCTTGTTGGATAAAATAAAAGTCGGTGGCGACTCTTGCTTACCGCGACATTTTGCGAAAACAAACGCAAAATGCAAACCAGCATTCCAAAAAAACAGTTAGTTCTTCCCACCGTATCACACATATGATCATTTTTTGGAATTCAAGAGCCTTTTTCCTCTTATCATGGTAACTCTTCTAACAACTCTGAGAGCTTTCATCCTCTCTTGGATTATCTTAATCTTTTCAGTCGTCTCCTGCATAATCTCAAGTCCGAGCACAACACTCTCACCCGACTCATACCAACACAATGGAGTTCTACACCTCCTACCATATAACGCTTCTTACGGTGTCATCCCATACTTGCATGAAAACTATTGTTGTATGTAAACTCAATCAATGGCAAGTTGTTGTACCAAGCACCTCCTGAAGATAGAGAAAAACACAAGACATGGGGGTTTTGAATTGGGTTTTAAAAACTTTTCCCCTTTTGAAAACTATTTGATAAAACTATGAAGGAATATAGAATGCTAGAAATATAAAGAGACACATTCAGTTTATCCAATTTCACCTCTAACTAGACTACATCTTGTCCACCTTTATCAGATGATTTTGCCTTCAACAAGGATTTAATCTACTATAACAAAATCTGATTACAATTCACAATAATGAGTCTGATCAACCTTGCTGACAACCCTAACAAGTTCAACTGATCCTGATTACCAATTCTACAGAGATCACAACCTATGCCTTCTTAAGAATCCTGACTCAACCGAGTCTCTCAAGGAAAAATATAATGATATGTTCAGTGATCTCCATGAGATATAACGATCATTGACCCCTTAATAAATCTGACCAACTTGGTCTTTCTTAACAGGATTTTATCCATAAGGACTGCAACCAAAGTCTTCCCAAGTATCAGATCTTCACTAGATCTCTTGAGGCAACACCAATTCTGAACATAATTGTTTTTTTGGAGATTACGTGAGTGCTTCTTATCAAGAAGATTACTCCTAATTTAAGTACATATTGTTTAACATAATTCTGAGCAATAACTTTTGTGTTAAAACAATTTACATGAAGAACTTAATCTATAACACAATATGAGTAACAACTCTTGTGTTTACGTGATTCTACAAAGATGAATATAATCTAAGTTTGAGTGCAGAATCTTGTAGTCTTCTTTGTCTTCATCTTCTTTTTTAATAAATTTATGAGCAAAAACTCCTTGCTTCTTCATATTTCTACCAAGATGTATTTGATAAGAATTTGAGTATCATCTTGCAGAATTCTTCTTCATCTTCTTTCTTTGTTGAAAAAGTTATGAGAAACAACTCCTTGCTTATTGTTTCTTTTCATATCTTTTTTTTTTATTTCTCTCTTTCTTTTTGGTTAGCTTTAGCATGTTCAGCGTAACATCTCCAACAACATTTTCATCCATGGCTTTTCAGCAATTTTACTTCATTTCATTGATCTCCTTTTATAGCCTTCAAAAAGAGTCAGTTGTAAGGATATGGAGGTATTTTCTCCTTCCAACAGTTGATTCCCAGCAGATAGATTCAAGAGAGATTTGGAACAGTATGCAATGTCACTTTCATTAGCCTGTTGCATCCATTTGTTAGCATAAAACATGGGAGATAACTTCTTTGAATAGTACAACAAATATCATGATAGTGGAATTTATGGTGTACTATTTGTATTGTATTCTTCTTGACTAAGTTTCTTGATCTTTATCTTCTGATGATGTACTTCTGATTCTAAAGTATTAAGCTTGGAAGAGATCAATAACTTTGTCTTTGTTCTTTTGATGAATGACTGATGAGTAGTTCAGAAACTACTTTGTTGTTGTAGCATAGGAACATCAGAGTTATCAAAACCATGATGTCATACCCCAAATTTGTCTGCATTGGTATTAAAAATAGTTTCAAACTTATTTATTAATATTGGTGTTATTGCATCTGTGATCGGTGAGAATGAGAACTGACTGTTTTGGAATGCTGGTTCGCGTTTGCGTTTGTTTTCGCAAAATGTCGCGGTAAGCAAGAGTCGCCACCGTCTTTTATTTTCTCCAACAAGGAAAGGACAAAAGCACAGCAAAATTCCTTTTCGAGATGTTTCTCGGGTTCGGGAGGTAGATTATAGAAAGGGAAGGTGTTAGCACCCTTTCTATCCGTGGTTATCCACGGGCTCTTAGGTACTTGCTCACTGTGTTTTCAAAAAGGTTTTGCTTTTCTTGTGTTTGTGGGTTTTGAAAAAGTTTTGTTTGAAAACTTCGATTTAACTCTTGTATCTGTCCTCAAGAGTGTATGAAGTGTTGTTTAAAAACGTTGTTTAAAAAAGTGTAAGTGCGAAAGATATTTTTGTTTTGAAGTGAGCAAGTACCTGAGAACCTCTAACTACTCAAAAGAAATTAAGCTGTGTAAATGTCCTTTAGACAGTGCTATCCCACTATTGAGAAGTAGGTAACACCGTCGTTGGAGTTTTCGGGTCAATTCGATTAAGGGACATGTGGTCACTAAAGCAGTGGTAGGACACCTTAGCGGTAACCCTAATGTCTTAGATCGTTTTTTATCGAGGCAACCGTTTCGAGGCAACTTTGATCTTTAGACAGTAGGGCGACCTCTAAAACACCCTATACTCAATGACCACGTCGAGGCAACCAAGTGAGGCGTACCCTAAGAGTGACATGTGCGAGTGTGTCAAGTTTCAGTTATGTTATCTTTGTACATGTTATGGTGAGCTACGATTGATTTTAATTTAAGATAAGTCTTGTCATGCATAGCCTAGTTAGCATACATCTAGCAGTTAATGGTTGTGGAAAATAAAACTAAGCTATTACAAGGCGTCGGGTATTTACATCGCCAAAAACAAACCCTTGAAAAAGTAAATGCGGAAAATAAAATAAAGCGATAAAAAGTCCTAATTAAAGCTATTACATCCTCAGAGCAAATACATAATTGAATAAAAATATGGATAAAAAATCATACGTGCGAGAAAAATTGAATCGGAGAGTTTTCTAGGGTTTTGACCCTTTTTTGAGAAAGAAGGAGATTTTTGTTATTTTTGTGTATTTAATTAAATTAAACCTAAACTAATTAATTAATAAAAAGAAATATTTTTGGTTTTTTTAGAATATTTTAAGGAAATAAAAATAAAATAATAAAATGATTAAAAGTTATTAAAAACCCTAATTCTATATTGATTTTAAATTATTGCAAAAAAAGTTAAAATTAACCTAATTAAGACTAAATTAATTAATTACTTATTTATTTACAAAAATAATGAAAAGGTGAAATTAATTTTAATAAATAAAAAAAATATTATATTTTTTAGTTTTCTGATTTTTATTATGAAAATATTAATTTGTTAGTAATATAAATAATAATTATAAAAAATAATTAAATGAAAGAAATAAAAAAGAAAGGAAAATAAATAAACTTGTGAAGGGGGGTGTTGGGCCCAATTCTGTGGTGTGTTTTGCAACTTCCAAGCCCACTAACGTTCTAGTCCTGTTGACTTTTCTGATTACCCACGCGCTGATTGACTGGGGCGTATGATGGTCCTTCATCTTTGGCCACTGGATCTTGGCCTGAAGCCACATGGCGTACTGAGATTTGAGGTGCATGGTGGACTACCTTTTGAAATCTGCATGTGAATATATGAAGAAAAATGGAATAAATGTTTTGGGGGACCTGAGATTTGAACCCAGGTCCCAATGCTTCCAGGCAAACGTCCCAACCACTCAACCAAGATGATTAAATTGTTATTGAAATAAGTGGCAATTATTATATATGAAAACAAATCAATATGCTGTAAATAAAAATAAAACGCGCGCTTATTCAAATATGCCAATCAGATGAACACACGTCAGCGTCTTCAACCTTCCTCCTGCATAATTAGAATCAGATAGCGGGGGTTTTTAACCTCCACTACCTCCTGCAAGGAAAAATAGCGATTAGGCACACAACAATCATAAATGTTTCGCGAGGTGTGTGTTCCAATCGTCTTGGCCTCACGAATTCAACCATGTATCCCATTGGTCGTAATTTTTCCTGGATTGAAAAGCCCTATTTGAAAGCTTGAAAACCCTAGAAATTCAATCATGGCATCTTTCAATTCTGGGCACTATGGTTCAATTCAACCATTCCATTAGCTTTGTATGATCTCTAGCAATGCAAATCAGTCACAAAAACATGTTAAATGCGTATGAATTAAGAGATACGATTATGAATCAGAAGTGCAAACCGTGGGACTGTATGTCGTGATTCCTTGAGCTTTGATGCTTGAATTTGATTGCAAATCGTTCCTGGTACCTCCTGCAATATGTTTGAATGGACAAAACACCTTGAATTAGCCTAGGATGCAAGAACAGGTTTTTAGTTTTCTTGAAAATTCTTGAATTTGACAGGGTTGTTTCTGCAGCTTTCAATCGTGTCCTAGGTTATGGTTGGCTTGCTTATGTATAAGGCAATCAAATTAGGTCAAGAGCTGGGCCAATATCCATGTGCATTGATGATTGAATCCTTGATTGATTAATCAAATATTCTTGATTTTTCATGATTGAACAAGTTGCCAAATTTGGATTTTTTGTATCTTTTTGATTGTGCACGAATTGGTCAGCATATCTTGATCATATTTGCTTCACAAATTGATTTAAAAAACAAAACATCTATTTTCTTATAATTTAAATTAATTAAATGAATTAATATATATTAAAAATCCATTTAATCAATAAATTTAAGAAAATAAATCCCATTTAACTTCGTGGGTCGTGCATAGGTCATGGGTGAAGTTTCAAGAAGAGATTTGAGGCCCATTAGCAAAAAGAAGGTGTTTTGAGCAAAGTTGACTTTTGCAAATTCATGAAAATTTCCTAACTTCTCCAATGCACAACCTGCTCAATTTTGACCATATGACCATGTTCTTAGACATTTTGGAAAGCCCTTGAAGTCCTCTAACCAATTCCTTTGGTCCCATGTCATTTGGATTTACCAATCTCAAGTTATGGCCTTTGACTCAAAGTGTACTTTGTTGACTTTTGAAATTGACCTATAATGTAAAAATTTGTAACTTTGTGTGAGAGCATTTCTTGAACTTGGAGTGTGAAGATGGATTGTAGGAAATTGCATCCTCTTCAAAATGAGCTTTGGATGGTATTTTTCTGACAAACCATGAAAGAGTTATGCCCTTGTCAAAGTACAGTTGACTTTTTCTACTGTCCAAAAATAGTAACTTTTGCACCTTGATGATTTTTGAGCTATTCTTGTGGGATCATGATCAAGACTTGATCAAATGATGCTTGTGAACTCAAAATAAGATGTTGCCCAAGAATTCTGACTTTTGACTGCAAAATGACCATTTTGCCCTTGTAGTTGACTGTAGATCAAATGGAGCTTTTGACTGTGCAAATTGGCACTGTGAGTCTTGAAACTTGGCATGTAGATGCTTGAGGATGTATATGGGCCTATGAGACTTGATTGAGCCATTGAGAACCCCAAATTCCTTGAAAGAACCAAAACCCTAATTTTGGATTGTCTTAGGAGGTGACTTGACTGTACAACCCTTGAGCCATTTTGAACCATTTGGAGATGATTCTTGACATATCTTGAAGAATATGGGAGGGCAGATTTTAGGGTACAACAGTTGCCCCTTTTCAATCTTCTTAAACCTGAGGATGTAGATTGGCTTGCGTGCCTTTCGTGATCCGAAGGTGGAAGATGATTGAACACTAAAGTGCCCAGAAATTTGCACTCGCATGGTATAGTATCAGCAATGTGATGTCGGGAATGGGCTTACAGATGCCATTTGGAGAGATGAAGGATATGAGGATGGGCTTATAGATGCCATCTGGAGATTGTTGGTAGAAGGATGGGCTTATAGATGCCATCTGGAGATTGTTGGTAGGTAGTTTTGTCTTCGTTGACAGGTTGTCTTCATTGACGGGTTGTCTCCTTTGATGGGCTGGCCTCAGAAAAATCTTTAGGAATCGATTTAACTGATTTTGTCTCCTTTGACGGGTTGTCTCCTTTGACGGGTTGTCTTCGTTGACGGGTTGTCTCCTTTGACGGGTTGTCTCCTTTGATGGGCTGGCCTCAGAAAAATCTTTATGAATCGATTTAACTGATTTTGTCTCCTTTGACGGGTTGTCTCCTTTGACGGGTTGTCTCCTTTGACGGGTTGTCTCCTTTGACGGGTTGTCTCCTTTGATGGGTTGTCTTCATTGACGGGTTGTCTTCATTGACGGGTTGTCTTCATTAACGGGTTGTCTCTATTGATGGGTTGTCTCTATTGACGGGTTGTCTTCATTGACGGGTTGTCTCTATTGACGGGTTGTCTCTATTGACGGGTTGTCTCTATTGACAGGTTTGCATCGGAAAAATCTTTAGGAATCGACTTAGCTGATTTTATCTCCATTGACTGTGTTTAGATCAGAAAAATCTTTAGGAATCGATTTAACTGGTTTTGTCTCCATTGACTGTGTTTGGATCAGAAAAATCTTTAGGAATCGATTTAGCTGGGTTTGTCTTCTTTGACTGGATTGCCCCAGAAAAATCTTTAGGAATCTATTTAGCTGGGTTTGTCTCCATTGACTGACTTGGCTTCAGAAAAATCTTTAGGAATCGATTTATCTGGTTTTGTCTCCATTGACTGGCTTCAGAAAAATCTTTAGAAATCGATTTAACTGGTTTTGTCTCCTTTGACTGGCTTCAGAAAAATCTTTAGGAATCGATTTGACTGACTTTGTCTCCATGGACTGGCTTTGCCTCAGAAAAATCTTTAGGAATCGATTTAACTGATTTTGTCTCCATTGACTGGCTTTGCCTCAGAAAAATCTTTAGGAATCGATTAAACTGGTTTTGTCTCCATTGACTGGCTTCAGAAAAATCTTTAGGAATCGATTTAACTGGTTTTGTCTCCATTGACTGACTGGCCTCAGAAAAATCTTTAGGAATCGATTTGACTGACTTTGTCTCCATGGACTGGCTGGCCTCAAAAATCTTTAGGAATCGATTTGACTGATTTTGTCTCCATTGACTGGCTTTGCCTCAGAAAAATCTTTAGGAATCAATTTAACTGATTTTGTCTCCATTGACTGGCTTTGCCTCAGAAAAATCTTTAGGAATCGATTTAACTGGTTTTGTCTCCATTGACTGGCTTCAGAAAAATCTTTAGGAATCGATTTAACTGGTTTGTCTTCTTTGACTGGATTGCCTCAGAAAAATCTTTAGGAATCAATTTAACTGGTCTTGTCTCTATTGACTGGCTTTAGAAAAATCTTTAGGAATCGATTTAACTGGTTTTGTCTCCATTGACTGGATTAGCATCAGAAAAATCTTTAGGAATCAATTTAACTGGTCTTGTCTCCATTGACTGGCTTTAGAAAAATCTTTAGGAATCGATTTAACTGGTTTTGTCTCCATTGACATAATTTGAGAATCTAACTGCATCTTTCCTGAAAGGTAAAGGTCAGTCATATGCAATGCATGATATGGATCGAGCAATGATGTTCTCAACATAAATGAGATCGTATGATATGATGCGTATATGCATGTATCATGATGTATGAAAATGTGATGTTTTAGCTGGGGAAAATAAATCCCAGATAGCTGCTGGAGAATGATGTTGAATTATTTGCTTCCACTGGGGATGATGAACGAAGATGATAAACTTGCAAGAGAGGATGACTCCGTTGGGGAATAAACTGGTGAAGAGATTACTCTGCGGGGAATTACTCTGTGGGGAGGAGATGCTTTGCTGAGATTTTAACGATAACTCCGCTGGGGATTCCGTTGATAAGCTCTATTGGGTATTTTGATGATGAACTCCACTGGGGATAGAAAGAACTTCGCTGGGGATGGTCTTTCCGTTGCAACTTGCTGAGGATAACCCAATTAGACTCTTGTGGGGGTAACCTCTGAATTTGGCTGAGGAGATGCACTTGTACTCTGCAGGGGACAAGCTTCCAGAATCTACTAGGTAAGATGATTCAACTTCGGCGGGGAAGCGTTTTTAGACTGCGCTGGGAAATGGCTCCATTGGGGGTATCTTGTATTCCGCCGGGGAACATTCTTATATTTCATTGAGGAATATTAAGACTGCCAGGGATGCTTGTTGGGGAATATCTGTATACTCTGCTGGGGAATATTAAGACCTACTGGGGATACCCAACTTTTTGGGGCTGATGGTAGACCAACTCTGCTTGGGTAAAGTATTGCTGATTTGTTCATGGTTGCAAGTCTCAGTGGGGAGAGCTTCCATTATTGTCTTACTCTGCAGGGAGTGAAGGTATCTTGGTCATATTCTTCAGCTGAATCTACCTTGTACCTGGTGGACAGAGCAGCTTGTACAGTTCGGACAATTCTTATTGCCCCAGTTTCTGCGGGAGAAGAAGGCCTATGAGGTGCTTGATAATTGCCGATTGAAAAATCTTCTTCTGGTAGGCAAGTGACGAGATGACGGGACATAGTCGTACACTTTTGATCCCTAACTTTTTCCTGGACCGCCCTTTCGGGTTTTCAGTCCATCGGGATACCCTTTTTTTGCCCAAGCCGCCTTTTCAGGTTTTCGACTTGCCGAGTGTACAGATTTTTTTTCATTTTCATCCATTATTTTTCCCCAAACCCTTTTGGTTCGCCGGGAAGCCCTTATTTTTGCCTAGGCCAGTCGACCTAGCGGGTCTTTGATTATGCATAGTATTTTTTTTTACTATGTCCACATTCTCAGAGTGTAGGGAGTTGTCACTGTTAATAGTGTTGTGTTGCCATAATACCAGAAGATGTTTGACCGTGCAAGATTCGTCGCTGGAATTCATGTCCCATGCCCCAAGTGGCTCAGGCGGAGATTTTCCCCTGGCTATTTGGAATCTTGAGAGATTCCTTGAATCTTGACTTGACTGCCCCAGATGATGGACAATGATCATGTCTGCCCCTTGGTTGGAGGTGTTTTTTCCACTTGAGGTGACCCTTTTTATTGAAAAGGTTTTTTATTCACTAGATATTCGTCGTGCGAATATCTCTGCTGTTGAACAAATAGTCATATGCAAACAATATTATTTTAAGAATGCAAAGCTTATGTCTGTCTTGAAGTTTTTGAAAATACAGTTTTCAATAAAATAAGCGAATTTTTGTAAAATGTGATGTCAACTCAGGATTTTACAGCGAGCCCTACAGGAGTCAGGATACCTTTTGTAACAGTATGCTTTCGAACTAACCCATGCTTCAGCTAGGACTTTTAAGGGTTATAACGTGGTCTGGTTCACGGTTTAAGAAACAAAAGATAAAGGCTCAAGTTTTATTTGTACCCACCCGTTCTTCGTGATGTTCTTCGATCCTAAACTCAGCTAATCGTGCATTAGATCTTGTTTGAGTCTTTGCTCTGATATACCAGTGATGGTTCGGATACTGACAATTTATTTTGAATAGGCAGTCATTTTTATAAGAGTTTGCAGGACCTCTTTCTTTTTGATTTTATTATCCCTGTCTTTTTCCTGAACTGTTTCTTTTGTGATTACAGTCAGCGGGATGCCCCAGTTTTATAAGTCTCCTTCATAGGTTTTGACTTGATGGGTTTTTATTTTGAGAGATAATGGCTGCCTGTCCTTACGATTATACGGAACCATCGTTGTCTTTTGTTTTGGAAGGACTCCTTTGATGCCATTCATTATGCACTGGGATCAACTGAGAGAACTACCCTACCCCAGGTTGTAATTAAGGGTTTTAATTCATGAAAAAAAAACTCCAACTTCTTTGGCTCAAAGGGGTTGACTAGGGATTATCTTCCTTATAACTCCATTGTTTAGGATTTGAAACAATGCCTGTACCTCATCAGAGGGGTCTGTTCAAAAGCATACTGTAAAGATCGTGGGATCGTTTTCATCATCCTCCCTTAGAAGGTTTAGAATTTTAAATTGAGAGTTGAACATCACAAAAAATTAAAGCAATTTGAATATAGTGAATACGAATGGATTGATTCAAAACAGACATATGCAATGCATTGATAAAGTAACAAATTTTGACATGAATAAATGTTTGAACAATCAAAAGAAAATTACAACTTAAAAATTCTAATGAGCAAAAAGTCTTCCCGTCTCAATACTTGCCACTTCAAATGGTGAACCTTGGAGGGATGGTAGAAGAACTCAGCCTGACCATCTTGTGTGAATTCCAACGCTCCTTCTTCAATCAGGTCTTGAATTTTGTTCTTTAATGCCCAACAACCATCAGTATCATGCCCCGGGCTGTTGGAATGGTATGCGCACCTTGCATCAAGATTGCGCTTTGGGGAGGCTGTGTTGGGATTCTTAGGAGGGTCCCTTAACGTCACCAGATTCAATCTCAACAGGTGTTGTAAAGCTTGAGACAGCGGCATGTTGAACTTGGTAAATTGCCTCCTGGGCATGTTTGGCTTACTCTGATCAACCCGTTGTTCTTGGCGAGGTTGTTGTTGGACCCGTGAGGTAGTAGCAACTTGGAGAGGTATATTCTTCGTCAAACCATACCTTTGACTTCTCGGAAGTTGATTAATGATTTGATCCCCAGCCTGGACCGTTTGCTTCATGTTGTCGTATCTGTCTTGATGAAGCTGGTTGATCATGGCTCTCAACTCTTCTTGTTCCCGAGCTAAGCCTTGGATAAGAGCCATCTGCCCCAGCATCTGGGTCTTCATTGCATCTACCTCAGCTTGCAGATGTTTCAGCCATTCTCCCTTATTATCTTCAGGACTTTTCTTGACCAAGTTCCCCATGAGGAGTGTTCTCAACTCTTCCTGCCCCTTGGATAGGTTTAGGAAGATTTCCCTGAACTGAGTCTCTTGAGTATGAAGATCTTGGTTGTCTTGTTGGAAAGCCATTACTGAAATAAACAGCGAGAACATGAGAGACCTGTATTGGGAGACCTGTTATGCAATGATATGTATGATATATGTATGCAATGTTTTCAAGGATCTCGCGGGGTAAACAAGGAACTGTTAGAATTTGAATCTTGTAGTTTTGATTGAAGAAGCTTCATGTTGCTGAGAGTCCTTCTTCAAGAGTCAAGCTCACCATATCGAGTGGGTCATAGCCCCTGACTCAAGTTTATCGTGTTTTTATTTCTAGACAACCTTGGCTAGAGGAAAATAAATCCCCTTTGCCCCTTGCTAGACTTTTGATGTACCATAACCTGCATCACAGACCCTTGAGATCCTTGAAATGGTTAAGGAAATGTTAAGGTATGATGTTATGATGTATATGTTATGCGTTTAAGCAAAAAGTGAGGTGATGTAAGTAAGCCCTGTAATAAGTCCAAATTATCGATTAAGGACTGTAAACAAAACCTGTAAGGAACTCATGTGGTCAGATAACAAGAATGTGCAAGTAGCTCAAGTTTGAAGGCACACAAGTCACACAAAAGAGCTCTTAGATTTCAGGTTGGCATGAAGCTTTAGGTATTACCCTCTTTCAGTTTCAGTTGGTTAAGACCTGTCCTAAAAATAGTAACCGGGTTCTAGAGGATCTCAATATCACTGACTACCCTCAATCGGTCATAATTCCAGTTTGGCAACCTTTTCTTGCGGCCGGAACCATCGCGAGAGTTTAGTCTCAATGAGTGTAGCATACTGCTACTGTTCTATGGCCAAGTTGGTCAATTTAAGGTTCTAAGGTCAGTTTGTGCTTAATGACTCCTCAGAAGACCCATATTCTCCTCGTTCCAACACAAGGGATATCGGTACAGACCAAGGTGTCACACCAACGTAGCTACTGCTTCATCTGTGTCGGTCTACGCCGGACAGATCCCTCACAGTTTATTGCTACTTACCTAAAAAAGGGTATCCCCAGATCCGGGTTAGGATCTATAAAACTCCGATACAAGCCCACAAAATTTAAAGCATACAGATCATACAATTGAAAACACAAGCGATCTAATCCTAAGGTACACCTCACTTATAAATCCCCAGCAGAGTCGCCAGTTCTGTGATAGGTGGGAATGAGAACTGACTGTTTTGGAATGCTGGTTCGCGTTTGCGTTTGTTTTTGCAAAATTTTGCGGTAAGCAAGAGTCGCCACCGTCTTTTATTTTCTCCAACAAGGAAAGGACAAAAGCACATCAAAATTCCTTTTCGAGATGTTTCTCGGGTTCGGGAGGTAGATTATAGAAAGGGAAGGTGTTAGCACCCTTTCTATCCGTGGTTATCCACGGGCTCTTAGGTACTTGCTCACTGTGTTTTCAAAAAGGTTTTGCTTTTCTTGTGTTTGTGGGTTTTGAAAAAGTTTTGTTTGAAAACTTCGATTTAACTCTTGTATATGTCCTCAAGAGTGTATGAAGTGTGGTTTAAAAACTTTGTTTAAAAAAGTGTAAGTGCGAAAGATATTTTTGTTTTGAAGTGAGCAAGTACCTGAGAACCTCTACCTACTCAAAAGAAATTAAGCTGTGTAAATGTCCTTTAGACAGTGCTATCCCACTATTGAGAAGTAGGTAGCACCGTCGTTGGAGTTTTCGGGTCAATTCGATTAAGGGACATGTGGTCACTAAAGCAATGGTAGGACGCCTTAGCGGTAACCCTAATGTCTTAGATCGTTTTTTATCGAGGCAACCGTTTCGAGGCAACTTTGATCTTTAGACAGGAGGGCGACCTCTAAAACACCCTATACTCAATGACCACGTCGAGGCAACCAAGTGAGGCGTACCCTAAGAGTGACATGTGCGAGTGTGTCAAGTTTCAGTTATGTTATCTTTGTACATGTTATGGTGAGCTACGATTGATTTTAATTTAAGATAAGTCTTGTCATGCATAGCCTAGTTAGCATACATCTAGCATTTAATGGTTGTGGAAAATAAAACTAAGTATAATCGGTGGATTTAGAACTGACTGTTTAACGCTGGTTCGCGAAATGTCGCGGAAGCAAGAGTCGCCACCATCTTTTATTTTCTCCAACATGGACACGACAAAAGCACAGCAAAATTCCTTATGAGATTATATCTCGGTTCGGGAGGTAGATTTATAGAAAGGGAAGGTGTTAGCACCATTTCTATCCATAGTTATCCATGGGCTCTTAGATACTTGCTCATTGTGTTTTCAAAAGTGTTTGCTTTTCAAGTGTGTGTGGGTTTTGAAAAAGTTTCGTTTAAAGATTTCGGAATAACTCTTGTATCAGTCCTCAAGAGTGTTTAAAAAATTGTTTTGAAAGCTTTTTGAAAGTGTCAATGTGAAAAGAGTTTTGATTTGTTTTTTGAATAGAGCAAGTATCTACGAGTCATCTACCTACCCTAAGGAATTAGGCTGTGTAAATGTCCTTAAGGTAGTGCCATCCCACCATTGAGAGGTAGGTAGCACCACCGTTGGAGGTGTTCGGGTCAATTCGTTTGTAGGGACAGTGTGGTCACCAGAGCAACAGTAGGACACCTTAGAAGCTACCCTTATGCCCTTGATCCTTTTTTAATCCGAGGCAACCGTTTCGAGGCAACTGGACCATGGACATAAGGACTTACTAAAACGTCCTATACTCGACGACCACGTTTCGAAGGCAACAGGTGAGGCGTACCCTAGGAGTGGTGTGTGAATCTGTGTGTTGTTTTCATGTTTAGCAATTATCTTTGATCATGCATTTGTGAGCTACGCTTGTTTTTAATTAGCCATACATTCTTTCATGCAATTAGAATTTAAAAGTGCGTAAATTTAAATGCGGAAAGATAAGTCCTACGCTATTACAAGGCGCGGGTCTATACATCGCCAAAATACAAAAACCCGTTTTAATAAAATGCGGAAAATAAATAAATTCCTAATTACTATTACAAGCCTTGAGCAATTACATAATATTCGGAAAGAAAATAGAATAACGTGCGAGAGAATAAAAGTTAGGACGTCCGAGGGTTTTAACCCTTTTGAAATTAAATTGAAATTAAAGTCGAATTAATATTTAATTAAAGAAAAGAAATGTTTTTTAGGTTTTTGGTATTTATGAAAATAAAGAAAATTAAAATTGAATGGAAACCCTAATTCTAAATTATTTTATTTATTAAGAAAAAGTGTTAAAGTTGAAACCTAATTTAACTAAATTAATTATTTAACATTTATTTACAAAAATAAATTAATGAGTAAATTAATTAACATATTTTAGTTTCTGATTTTTTATTATGAAAATTAATTATTTGTGAATTAATAAAACAATTAAAAAAACAATCAAAAGAATTAAAATTGAAAAGAAAATAAAATTAAAGAAGGCAAACCAGGGGGGTGTCAGGCCCATTTTGGAGGTTTGTTTGAAGTAATTTGGCCCATCAAGACAAGGCCTGTTTGACTTTCCAGCTTGTGTGTGCGCTTGTTTGACTGGACCACCATGGATCTCATTCAATGGCCCTTGGATTGATCATCAGGGGCGCGTGGCAAGACTGAGTGTGAGCGTGTATGGTGAGCCTCTGGGTGGACGCTGCACTTGAACACATTAAGATAAAAATCATGAAATAAGTGAAGGACCTGGGAATCGAACCCAGGTCCCAAGGCTTGCAACACATGTCCACTACCAACTGAGCTACTGTACGCGTTTGTTAACATAATGGAACACAAATATTATAATAAGAAAACAAAAGCTAATGATATAAAACAAGAAAAACACGCTAGATTTTGAATCTCCCTATCACATGAAGACACGCAGGCTTCTTCTTCATCTATCTGCAAAAACATAAAACAAGTAGCGGGGGTTTTAAACCCCCACTAAGTGCAACCTGTCAAAATAGCAAATAGAATATGCTTCAATATAAAAAGGGCGCGATGTCATCACTGGATTCGTCTTGTTGCCACGAATTCAGCTGTATAAGTCTGGTGGTCTAATTTTTCCATACCAAGAAAGCCTTAATTGGGACGTTCTGAAAACCTAATATCCTTTAATGGCAGATTTGGATTCAGGCAGAGTTAGGTCAATTAACCTATGCCAATCGCTTCAGAACATCATGATTAGTGTAAATCAACAAATAAAACACATGAATAATGCATGGAAATAAAAAAACGATTATGGAAAAGTTTGTGATAAACGTGATTCTGTTCTACCAATTCTTGGAGTATGGAGACTGAAAAGTGATTGCAACACGTTCAAGGAAGTCTCCGCAAGAGTTTGGAATAGGTTTTAGGCTTTGAATGATCCTGCAAATACGAAATCAGTTTTCAAAATTTCTATGAAAAATTGCAACTTTGTTCTCTCTTTCTGAGCAGCTTTTCGTGTCTCCTTGAATAGGGTTGAGTTGTGCATATGTAAGTGAATGAAATTAGGTCAAGAATGAGCCCAAAGATCCATCAATTTATGATTTCGATATTTGATTTTTATCACATCTTTTTCAATCTCTTTTCCATGCAAATCTTGCCAAATATGGATGATTTTGTCCCCTTGAGATGATGCACGAAATCTTTTGCACATAATGAACATATTTGCTGCACAAAAAAGATTTAAAACCATTATTTGATATTTTTCTCATAATTAAATCTAATTAAATGAATTAATAATAATAAAAATTCAATTAATTAATTAAAAATAAGAAAATAAATCCCTTTGAGCTTAATGGGTCGTGCATAGCCTTTGGGTAATGATTCAAGGAAGAATTTGAGGCCCATTAGCAATTTTGAAGTGTTTTAGGCAAAGTTGACTTTTCAAAATTCCCAAAAATTCCCCAACTTCTCCAAGGCATATCTTGCTTAATTTTGAAGCTATGAACATGTTCTTGGACATTTTGGAAAGGTATTGAAGTCCTTTAACCAATGTCTTTGGTCCCATGTCATTTTTATTTACCAATATCAAGTTATGGTCTTTGACTTAAAGTGCCTTTTTGTTGACTTTTTAAAATGACCTATAATGTTGAAATTGATAACTTTTTGTGAGAGCATTTCTTGGACTTGAAGTGTGAAGATGAGTTGTAGGAAATGTTATCCTCTTCAAAATGAGCTTTGGATGGAATTTTTCTGATAAACCATGAAGAAGTTATGCCTTGGTCAATTTGCAGTTGACTTTTTAGTTGTCCAAAAATAGAAACTTTTGCATCTTGAGACTTTTTGAGCCATGCTTTGAGAATCATGATCAAGAATTGATCAAACGATGTTTGTGGCTTCAAAATAAGATGTTGACCAAAAATTTTGACTTTTGACTGTAAAATGACCATTTTGCCCCTGCAGTTGACTGTGGAGCATTTAGGGTTTTTGACTGTGCAATTTGATGTTGTGAGTCTTGAAACTTGACATAAGGATGCTTGACAATGTATCTAGGCATGTGGGACTTGATTGGACCCTTGGAAACCTTAATTTCTTTGCAAGAACCAAAACCCTAATTTTGACTGTGTTAGGAGGCCATTGGACTGTGCAACCCTTGAGTGATTTTGAATCATCTGGAGATTGATCTTGGAAAATCTTGAAGAATATGGGAGGGAAAATTTTGGGGTATAACAGTTTCCCCTGTTCAATCTTCTTAGACCTGAGGATGTAGATTGGCTGGCGTGCCTTTCGTAATCCGAAGGTGGAAGATGATTGAACACTAGAGTGCCCAGAAATTTGCACTCACATAGTGGAGTATCAGCAGTGTGATAGCGGGAATGGGCTTACAGATGCCATTTGGAAAGATGATGGATAGGAGGATGGGCTTATAGATGCCATCTGGAGACTGTTGGTAAGTGGAGAGATGGGCTTATAGATGCCATCGGGAGGTTGTCGATCGCGTAAGAGATTCCTTAGCGAGAACTCGCGTACCTGAGAAAGAAAGATAATTACCTGGCCTATTACAGGAGTTGATCTTCACACTCTTTATGTAGATGTGCCCTGGCTAGATACAGGAATCAAATCTTCAAAAACTCTTCATGTAGATGTGCCCTGGCCGGATACAGGTATCGAGTCTACAATCAGTTACTCACAGATGTGCCCTGGCTAGATACAGGAATCGAATCTGGACAATAGTCGTCAATAGATACACCCTGGCAAGATACAGGAATCAGATCTTCAAACTCTTCAGACGTGCCCTGGCAGGATACAGGAATCGAGTCTGGAAAATAGTCATCAACAGACACACCCTGGCAAGATACAGGAATCGGATCTTCAAACTCTTCAGACGTGCCCTGGCCGGATACAAGAATCGAGTCTGGAAAATAGTCGTCAACAGATACACCCTGGCAAGATACAGGAATCGGATCTTCAAACTCTTCAGACGTGCCCTGGCAAGATACAGGAATCGAGTCCGGAATTAGTCGTCAACAGATACACCCTGGCAAGATACAGGAATTGGATCTTCAAACTCTTCAGACGTGCCCTGGCAAGATACAGGAATCGAGTCTGGAATATAGTCGTCAACAGATACACCCTGGCAAGATACAGGAATCGGATCTTCGAACTCTTTAGACGTGCCCTGGCAAGATACAGGAATCGAGTCTGGAATATAGTCGTCAACAGATACACCCTGGCAAGATACAGGAATCAGATCTTCGAACTCTTCAGACGTGCCTTGGCAGGATACAGGAATCGAGTCTGGAACTAGTCGTCAACAGATACACCCTGGCAAGATACAGGAATCGGATCTTCGAACTCTTCAAACGTGCCCTGACAGGATACAGGAATCGAGTCTGGAATATAGTCGTCAACAGATACACCCTGGAAAGATACAGGAATCGGATCTGGAATCACGACAGTTGATAGTAATTATCTTTGTATTGATCTTTTGTCCTGAAAAGACAAAACGTTAGTCGTGTGCAATGTCATGATGTATGACATGCGAGATATTTTCAGAATAAATGAGATTGTATGTTCATGATGCGTATGTGCATGCTATAATGTATAAAGATGTGACGTCTATGAATGTATGTTTTTGTCTAGGAAAGTAAATCCTTGACGAGTTCCGGGAAGTTGAATCCTGGGCTGATGTGGAAGAGTATAGTGTTCTCTGTTTCCGCTGGGGATGATGGTTGCAAGAATACTGGTAGGAGAAGATGACTCCGTTGGGGAATAAACTTGGCAAACAGATTACTCTGCGGGGAATGCTCTGTGGGGAAAGAGAGGTACTTTGCTGAGGTTTGATGATAACTCCGCTGGGGATACCATTGATACGTTTTGTTGGAAGATTTGATGTACTCCGCTGGGGATAGGAAGATTTCGCCGAGGACGATCTTTCCGTGGTAATTGGCTGAGGATAACCCAATTATATCCTGGTGGGGAAATAACCTTTGAATAAAGTCGGGGGAGCGTTCGTGCTCTGCGGGGGATAGCTTCCAGAATCTACTGGGGATAAGCTTCAAGACCTGCTGGGGAGATGGATTCCACTTTCCTGGGGAAACTTTTAGATTTGACTGGGGAATGGCTCCATTGAACGTCTGGTATACCGCCGGGGAACAATCTTAGATCAAGACTGCCGGGGATGCTTGTTAAGAATGTTTGTAGACTCTGCTGAGGAATGTTGAGATTTGTTGGGGATACCCAACTTCCATAAGGCTGACAGGATAACTCTGCTCGGGGAGAGTATCGTTGACTTGCTGGCTCACTCTCTAGGGAATTAAGATATCTTGGTTATGTTCTTCAGCTGAACTTACCTTAGTACCTTGGTGGACAGAGCAATTAGATCGCTTTAGACAACTCATTATTGCCCCTATTTCTGATGTTACCTGTAATTAATCCTTTGTTTCGTATGCAAATATTTATGAGTTAACAATTAGTGTCAAATGCATATATCACAAATTAAACATTGGACGTTCTTCGCAAAACAAAACAGAAAAAGGAAAGACAATTGGCAATTGGTCTGAAAAATGAATTTGTATTGATTTTGAATTTGCCTGTAAATAGGCGTTTATATACAAGAGGCTGACGTCTTAGTAAGAGAACGTCGCCGAATAACAGAGTTTATACAATTTTATGAAAAAGGAAAACAAAACAGCTATGTGAAAGGAATAATCCCAATGGGTTCCCACTCTGCTATTGCCTTTATATCTTCGAGCGTCTCATCACTTGGCTGCTCGGTTGAAGATGAACCTAATTGATCGATGCCGTCTGAACTTGATGTTGATACCGGATTCTGGATGCAAGGTGATCCAATGAGACATAGTATTACACTTTAATCCCTAACTTTTGCCTGGACCGCCCTTTCGGGTTTTCAGTCCACCTGGATACCCATTTTTGCCCCAAGTCGCCTTTTCAGGTTTTCGACTTGCCGGGTGTACAGATTTTTTCATTTCATCCCTCATTTTGCCCGAACCCTTTTGGTTCGCCGGGAAGCCCTAATTTTTGCCTAGGTATGTCAACCTAGCGGGTCTTTTATCATGCGTAGTATCTTTTTACTATGTCTGCATTGGCGGGATGAGGAAGGTCGTCACCATCCATATTGGTTAGAATCATGGCTCCTCCTGGGATCACCATCCAAGTTGGAAGATTTTGCCTCTTGAGATTGGTACACGAGATATTTAGGTCATGATGGAAGGATTTGCTGCATCAAAAAGATTTAAAATCATTATTTAGTATTTTTCTCATATTTAATTTTAATTAAATGAATTAATAGGATTAAAAATTCAATTAATTAATTAAAAATAATAAAATAACTCCCTTTTAGCTTAATGGGTCGTGCATAGCTTTTGGGTAATGATTCATGGAAAAAATTGAGGCCCATTAGCAATTTTGAGGCATTTGAAGCAAAGTTGACTTTTCAAAATTCCCAAAAATTTCCCAACTTCCACAAGGCATATCTTGCTCAATTTTTAAGCTTTGATCATGTTCTTGGACCTTTTGGAAAGGTATTGAAGTCCTCTAACCAATGCCTTTGGTCCCATGTCATTTTGATTTACCAATCTCAAGTTATGGTCTTTGACTTAAAGTGCCTTTTTGTTGACTTTTGAAAATGACCTATAATGTTGAGATTGATAACTTTTTGTGAGAGCATTTCTTGGACTTGAAGTGTGAAGATGAGTTGTAGGAAATTTCCTCCCCTTCAAAATGAGCATTGGATGGAATTTTTCTGATAAACCATGTGGAAGTTATGCCCTGGTCAATTTGCAGTTGACTTTTTCAGCTGTCCAAAAATAGAAACTTTTGCATCTTGAGACTTTTTGAGCCATGCCTTGAGAATAATGATCAAGAATTGATCAAATGATGTTTGTGGCTTCAAAATAAGATGTTGACCAAAAATTTTGACTTTTGACTGTCAAATGACCATTTTGCCCCTGCAGTTGACTATGAAGCATTTAGGGTTTTTGACTGTGCAATCTGGTGCTGTGAGTCCTGAAACTTGGCATATGGATGTTTGACAATGTTTATAGGCATGTGGGACTTGTTTGGAGCCTTGGAAACTTCAATTTCTTTGCCAGAACCAAAACCCTAATTTTTGACTGTTAGGAGGCAAATGGACTGTGCAACCCTTGAGAGATTTTGAACCTTGATCTTGGCAAATCTTGAAGAATATGGGAGGGCAAATTTTGGGGTGCAACAATGACATGTCCGAGAATGTTGGTAGCAGTCGGCTTCCATTGTGGACCAGAAATATCCTGCCCGAAGGATCTTCTTTGCCATGGTGTGTCCACTGGAATGTGTTCCGAAGGTACCTTCATGCAGCTCTGCCATGATTCTTTCTGCTTCAGTCTTATCCACACAACGCAGTAAGGTTGAATCGTGGTTTCGCTTGTACAGGATGCCGTTGCTGAGGAAGAACTTTGTTGCGAACCTTCTCAGAAACTTCTTGTCGTTGATGGAAGCACCTTCGGGGTATTCTTGAGCTTCCAAGTACCTTTTCACCTCATGATACCAGGGTTTTTCAGTTACTACCTCATCCTCAAGATCACAACAGTATGCAGGTTCGTCTAGTTTCCAGATAATGATCTGGGGAGCCTCATTGTCCCACTTGACTTTGAACATAGAAGACATCGTAGCCAACGCGTCCGCCAACTGATTCTCCTCTCTTGGAAAGTGTTCAAAAGTTATCTCTGTGAAATGGGGGATCAATGTCAACACACACTCTTTGTAAGGAATAAGGTTTAGGTGTTTCATATCCCACTCGCCTTTGATCTGATTGATCACGAGAGCGGAATCTCCGAAGACACTCAGAAACTTGATCCTTAAGTCAATCGCAGCTTGAAGATCCATGATGCATGCCTCATACTCCGCCATATTGTTGGTGCAGTTGAAACATAGCCGGGCAGTAAGTGGAGTATGAGTGCCTTTGGGGGATATGATCACAGCGCCGATACCGTTACCCAAAGCGTTGGAGGCTCCGTCAAAGTGCATAGACCATCGGGATCCTTTCTCAGGTCCTTCATCCGGTCCAGGTACTTCACAATCAGTCACTATCATGATGCTCTCATCAGGAAATTCAAAGTTCATTGACTGGTAGTCATCCACTGCCTGGTGTGCCAAGTGGTCTGCCAATACACTCCCCTTGATAGCTTTCTGAGTCGTGTACTGGATGTCGTATTCTGTCAAGATCATTTTCCATCTTGCTATTCTCCCAGACAGAGCAGGCTTTTCGAATATGTACTTTATTGGATCCATTTTTGAAATCAGTAGAGTAGTGTGAGTCAACATATACTGTCTCAGCGGCGAGCAGCCCATACCAAAGCGCAACAAGTTTTCTCGAGCAGTGAGTATCGGGTCTCACAGTCGGTAAACTTTTTGCTAAGGTAATAAATGGCGTGCTCTTTACGGCCAGACTCGTCATGCTGCCCCAGCACACACCCCATTGAGCTGTCAAGTACTGTCAAGTATAGTATTAGAGGTCTCCCTTCAACCGGTGGCATAAGGATGGGTGGTTCTTGGAGATACTCTTTGATTCTGTCGAAAGCGGCCTGACATTCATTGTTCCAACGTACTACCTGATCTTTCTTCAACAGCTTGAAGATTGGTTAACAGGTAGTAGTTAGATGCGAGATGAACTGGGCAATGTAATTCAGACGTCCCAGAAAGCCTCTGACTTCTTTCTCTGTCTTAGGAACTGGCATCTCTTGTATGGCTTTAACCTTGGCAGGGTCCACTTGAATACCTTTGTCGCTCACGACGAAGCCTAGCAATTTTCCAGATCTCACCCCGAAGGTGCACTTATTTGAATTCAATCTCAGCTTGTATAACTTCAGACGGTCAAACAACTTCTGTAGATGGTCAAGGTGTTCCTCCTCAGTTTGAGACCTTGCAATCATATCATCGACATACACTTCAATCTCATGATGGATCATGTCATGAAATAAAGCAACCATGGCACGTTGGTAGGTTGCCCCGGCATTTTTCAACCCGAATGGCATGACCTTGTAGTAGAAGGTTCCCCACTGAGTAACAAAGGCAGTCTTTTCCATATCTTCAGGAGCCATCTTGATTTGATTATAACCTGAAAAACCATCAATGAAGGAGAACACCTTGTGCTGAGCAGTATTGTCAACCAGAACGTCGATGTGAGGTAGGGGAAGTCATCCTTGGGGCTTGCTCTGTTCAGATCCCTGTAGTCAACACACATTCTGACCTTACCATCTTTCTTCGGTACTGGAACCACGTTGGCAACCCACTGAGGGTAAGAAGTCACTGCTAGAAACCCGGCGTCAAATTGTTTCATAACCTCAGCTTTGATCTTCTCGGACATCTCTGGACGCATACGGCGGACCTTCTGTTTAACCGAAGGGCAGTCTTCCTTGGTAGGCAAGTGATGGACCACAATGTCAGTATCTAACCCAGGCATGTCTTCGTAAGACCAGGCGAAGATCTCCACATAATCATGCAACATCTGAACCAACCGTTGTTTCACGCTGAGTTCCAGATTGGCACCAATCTTAGCTTCCTTTTTGTCTGTCTCAGTACCCAGATTTACCGTTTCCACTGGCTCTTCATGTGGCTGAATGGCCCTCTCTTCCTGGAGTAACAGTCTTGCAAGCTCACCAGGCACTTCGCAATCATCTTCACCTTCGTCTTCGGCTAAGTTGATCGGATTTTCGAAGTCATAACTGGCAGTAGCAGAGTCGTTACCAGTGAGATCCAGAGTGGATTGAAACCTGTATAGGTGAGTGTGTGTAAATATAGCCGTTTTTCAATATATAAAGAAAGAAAGGGAGCACAAGATTTGAAATGCGAAAAACGTCCAATGTTTTTATTCATGATATATGGAAATGACAAGTAATAAGCCCTCACAAATGAAGCCACGGTGCCCCGGGTAAGACATCGGGCCATAAAGTTTCAATTTATTGTTCATTACAAATTTAAAAACAAAGGAATTCATTACTGCGTAACAAAAGTAACAGGTATGTGGTCTTTAGCAGTCCAATTGTTCAGTCCACCGTCGATCGTCGGGTAGATCCAGCTATCAAACTCTGATTCCTCCACACCGCCTTCAATAGCATTCACTCCCGGGTTGGTGATGAACACGGGAGGTCTTCCGATCCTCGCTTTTCGTACAGCCCTCTGAGCCTCTGCAGTGAAACCCAGCCCAAATTTGTCAGTTTTAGGAGTAAAATCGGGGAGCCTGTCCCAGTTAGCACATTCACCTTTCTCAATTACAGCCCGGGCGTCCTTTAAGGAGGCCATCTTCAAAGGAAAGTCTTCTTCAATTACCGTCTCTGCTGACACCAATGTTGGAGGTACCTCTTCAAAATGTTGAAAGGGGGTTTCAATAAACTCCCCGTCCATCTCAATATACCGGAACGAGTTCAGATGACTAACCATGTATTCTTCCTCCCCTTGTACTGTAACAATCTTCCCTCTGACAGGGTATTTGAGCTTCTGGTGTAGAGTGGAGGTCACAGCCCCAGCCTTGTGGATCCAAGGACGACCCAGCAAACAAGAATAGGATGGACGAATTTCCATCACATAGAACATTGAGTCAAAGACTTGAGAACCAACACGAATCGGAATGTCTACCTCACCATGCACCATCCTCTTTGACCCGTCAAAGGCTCAGACAATGATGTTACTAGGCTTCAACTCCAGACCCTCACAATCCAACCGGTCTAAGGCCTTCTTAGGAAATACATTCAGGGAAGAACCGGTGTCCACCAACACGTGTGCGAGAGTAGTGCCCCTGCATTCTATGGAGACATGCAGGGCATCATTGTGGTTCTTTCCCTTAGCGGTAAGATCAACATCCGAGAAACCCAAACCATTGTCGGCGGTCAGATTGGCCACACAGTCAGTAAATTGGTCCGCAGATGTCTCTTGTGGCACATGGGCCGTCTTCAGAAATGAAATCAGGGCCTTGGCATGGGCCTCTGATCACAGTAGTAGTGATAGCATAGAGATCTTGGAGGGGGTATATCCCAGCTGTTCAACGACATTGAAGTCACTCTTCTTAATGATCTTAAGGATTTCCTCCATCTCTTTCTTGGAGGCTTCAACATTGACAGACTTTGGTGCCTCCATCCGGGTAGGCACATCATCAATCCCTTTGCCCCGAGTGTCAGATGACTCGGCAGCAGGGGTAGAAACTGGATCAGAAGTGGAAACAGGCGCACTTGCAGGCGTAATTATAAGAGGTCTTCGGATAACTGGTGGCGCAATGTCAGGCGAGAAGAGCCTGCCACTGCGAGTAACTTTAGCGGGACCAGTGATGTTGCTGATACTAGTACCGGTGTTGGACTCCTGCTTTACTCCAAGCACATACACATCTGCCCCATAGTGCCAAGGGACAGCCTTGTCAGATTCATAGGGGAGGGGCCCCGGAACAGTAATAATGATGGGTGCAACAGACATAATTTTGACGGGCTTCCTCGGGGGAGCCTTGGTAGGATTATTGAAGATGGTGACAACAGATACTTCTTCAACAGGAACAAAAGGAACAGCGGTCTTCTTGAACAAGATTTCTTTGCTATCCATTAGGCTTTGGATGCCTGACTTCAGCAACGGACAACCAATAGGGGTAACGGCACACATAAGGCAACCCTTGCTACAACCCAGAAATAAATCGGCTAGCAACAGGTTCCTCTTAACAGTCAACAGAGGAGTAGCTACATCATCCACAGAAACTGCATACAGGTCTTCCTCAATAGCATTTACTCCATGCTGGGGCATAGGAGCAGTCACAACGTTGGGCCTTTCAGGTGCCTCAAATTGTATTTCCTTCGCATCGATAAGGTCCTGAACCTTATTCCTTAGGGCCCAGCAATCATCAGTAGAATGCCCTGGGCTATCGGAGTGATAAGCACAACGGTCATTGGGATTATACTTCGGAGAGGTCGTGTTCACCACCTTCGGAGCCTCTCTGACGGTCACCAAATTTGTTGATAGCAATTGCGGTAAGATCTGTGACAAGGTCATACTCAGTCGAGTGTATTCTCTTCTGGGTCTCTCACCCCTTGGTTGGTTAGGTTGCCGAGGAGCGGCAGCAGGCTTTGCAATCACCACTGCGTTGACAGCTTGGCGGCGTTCTGGTTTATTTTTCCTCCTAGGCCCATACACAGCATTGGCCTCCTTTTTAAAAGGCTTCTTCTCGAAGTTTGAGGACGCACCTTTCTGAATTTTCCCTAATTTCATGCCGGCTTCTATTCTTTCCCCAGTCAGGATGAGGTCTGTGAACCCTGCAGACGAATTGCCAATGAGATGATTGAAGAATGGCCCGGATAGGGTCCCCAAGAACATGTCCACTAATTCACGGTCGGTTAATGGTGGCTGCACCCTGCCAGCCAGGTCCCTCCACTTCTGCGCATACTCTTTAAAACCTTCTCCCGATCCTAGCGACATACCCTGGAGTTGGGTACGCGTAGGAGCGAGGTCGGCATTATACTGATACTGCTTGTAAAAAGTAGTAGCCAATTCCTCCCAGTTACGAACCTTGGTTCCATCCAGCTGATAGAACCATTCGAGATGAGTCCCTGAAAGACTCTCCTGGAAGAAATGGATCCATAAGTTATTGTCCACAGTGTATGGTTGGATCTTCCGCACATAAGATCTGAGATGTAGCTTAGGGCAGGACGCCTTGTCATACTTTGAGAAAGATGGTGCTTTGAACTTGTGTGGGATTACCACACCAGAAGATAGACCCAAGTCTCCGAAATCCAAACCAGGCACCTGTTGAATTTCCATGGCATTCAGACGATACTCTAACTGCTTGTACTTGTCTTTAGCTGGAGGATACTGCTCCTCATTAAAATCAGTCTCGTTGTCTGAGACCACCGGACTAGGAACCCTTCCCCCCTGGGGACTGCCTTTCCCTACAGAAGAACCAGCTTGATCAACCTCATTCTGCAGTGTGTTACCAAACCTCCGGCCCGTGTTGAATAGTACAGTTCTCTTCTTTTTCTTCTTAACCAGCAGGGCCTTCAACTCCTCTTGACCTTGGGCCAGACTCATGATCAGCTCTTGGAATTGGGCATTCTGAGCCTGAAGGGCCTTGATGGACTGCTCAGTAGATGATTCAGGATTCATGATGCTGAAATAAACAGCGAAGATCATTAAGCAACCTGAAAAGAAGAGTACATGTGATGCACATGATGCATGATATGTGTTTATGCAATGCATTCAAGGGTTCGAAAGTTCAAATTTGTTGTAGACAAAAAGGAACACACGTTATCATTAAGAAATAATTGTTCAGTACATCAAAGCCTCATGGGAAAACATTACAAGGTAAATCAATCCCAACAGACGATGCGCATCCTCTTTGGAGCTATGTAGGTGTTGAGAGTCTTTTCCTCGTGCAGTAGGCGGGTGAGCTCCAAGACCTTCTTCTCACTAGCATGTAGACTAGACTCAAGATAATTTCGTTCCTCCTTAAGCTGGATCCAGCTCTTCTGCATTTCTTCTCAGGATGTAGGCATGTCAGGATATTGGATGGTGTAGGACACATCTCCTTCCAGAACTGGCTCTTTGATCACAGGGAGAACATGAGGGTATGGCATCACTAACTTCTGGGAGCGGGCTCGTACCCACTTGAGATAAGGTTCTAACGGGATGGAGTTCCTGTGCCCCAGTGTCTTGCTATCTACCTTGTTGGGCATCCTCCAAGCTCTGATAAATCTCTGGCGAAGTCCTTGTGCATCATTGTCGAAGTCAAAAACTATGTCAGGAATTAACATGTCATGAGGGCCGTCCCTCCGAGCATAACCAAACTGTCTCCAAGCCAGACACGGGTTGTAAGTAATACCTCCTCTGATTCCAAGTAAAGGGACATTAGGAAACTCTCCACAACGATCAATGATAGTGACATCCTCTCTGGACCGAGAACACCAATGTATATCAGCATGTGTAAGAGTCATTAATCGTTGTGACCATCTCAAACCCTGCTCATTCTTCAAAGCTGATTGTGGAAGGTGCGAAATAAACCACCTTTCCAGAAGAGGACTGCAGCACATAAGAACACCTCTTTTTCTCATGGTTCGAGTGTAACATGAGTGAAGGATGTCCCCAAGCAACGTAGGTATAGGATTACTGGACATGAAGATCTGGACAGCACTGATATCTATAAGCTGATCGGGATTCGGGAACAAAACCAATCCATAGACAAGGAGGGCCACAACTTCTTCAAAGGCTTGTAGGTCAAGGGAATTCTAACATTCTTGGGCCTTCTCAAACAGAAACCTGGCTAAGAACCCTTTGATACCACTTCTAACTTCCCAATGTCCCTTGATGTCAGATGGTTGTAGACGTAATGCTTTAGCAATCTCTTCAAGTTTGGGTTCCTTTTCCGTACCGTTGTAGGGTAGTTGACTAAGGATAGGGATCTTCAGAAGCCGGGAGAACTCTTCCAATGTAGGCACCAGTTGATAATCCAGGAATGTAAAGAAGTGATGCAGAGGGTCAAAGAACTGGAAGAAGACCTTTATCATATCTTCCTCAATGTTGGTGTTGACCAAGCTGATGAGTCTTCCATGCCTCTCACTGAAAGAAGAGCTCTCGGGAATCCTGGATATAAGTTCCTTAAGCTGAGGAGGGATCCTTACAAGGCTGATCTGAATTGTCTTTCTGCGGATAGTTTCCATGTTCTACAAAACAAGAACAAAGATGTAGGTTCGAACCCCTGAAATGGTTAGTCAATGCATATGATGTTGTATGATGTTATGATGCTATGATAAAAACACACCACAAGTATTCACAAAAGCAAACATGGTAAGGCACACAAGTCACACCACAGCCCTTAGAGTTTAGGCCAGCATGGGGTCTAGGTATTACCCTCTTGAAGTTGGTGGGCTCAAACCTGTCCTATCAGAGTAACCGGGTTCTAAGGGTCCCAATATCATTGGATTGCTTTCATTGTTCATCGTTTCGATTTAGCCACTGGACTGGCGACCGAAATATTCCAAGAAAACAACCCTCAATTGAGTGTAGTATCGAGTATCAACCAACCTCGGACTGCACCAAAGTCAGTTATCTCACTACCCTAAAGAGGCCAAGATGGTTCAATTAAGGTTCCTAAGGTCAGTTGATGCTTCACGACACCACGCGGCGGCCCCGTACTCTCCTTGACTGGACTCAAGGGTTACCGGTACTCACCAAAGTTCCACATCAACGTAGCAGACTGCTTCAACCATGTCGGTATACCCCGCACAGTTCCCTCACAGCCTTGTTGCTACTTTCTAAGAAGGTATCCCCAGATCTGGATTAGGATCTATAGAACTCCCAAGACAGGCCCACAATTTAAAGCAAGCAATTCAGACAATTGAAAACACAAGTGATCTTAGTCCTAAGGTACACCTCACTTTATAAATATCCCCAGCAGAGTCTCCAGTTCTGTGATCGGTGGATTTAGAACTGACTGTTTAACGCTGGTTCGCGAAATGTCGCGGAAGCAAGAGTCGCCACCGTCTTTTATTTTCTCCAACATGGACAGGACAAAAGCACAGCAAAATTCCTTATGAGATTATCTCTCGGTTCGGGAGGTAGATTTATAGAAAGGGAAGGTGTTAGCACCCTTTCTATCCATAGTTATCCATGGGATCTTAGATACTTGCTCATTGTGTTTTAAAAAGTGTTTGCTTTTCAAGTGTGTGTGGGTTTTGAAAAAGTTTCGTTTAAAGATTTCGGAATAACTCTTGTATCAGTCCTCAAGAGTGTTAGAAAAATTGTTTTGAAAGCTTTTTGAAAGTGTCAGTGTGAAAAGAGTTTTGATTTGTTTTTTGAATAGAGCAAGTATCTACGAGTCATCTACCTACCCTAAGGAATTAGGCTGTGTAAATGTCCTTAAGGTAGTGCCATCCCACCATTGAGAGGTAGGTAGCACCACCGTTGGAGGTGTTCGGGTCAATTCGTTTGTAGGGACAGTGTGGTCACCAGAGCAACAGTAGGACACCTTAGAAGCTACCCTTATGCCCTTGATCCTTTTTTAATCCGAGGCAACCGTTTCGAGGCAACTGGACCATGGACATAAGGACTTACTAAAACGTCATATACTCGACGACCACGTTTCGAAGGCAACAGGTGAGGCGTACCCTAGGAGTGGTGTGTGAATCTGTGTGTTATTTTCATGTTTAGCAATTATCTTTGATCATGCATTTGTGAGCTACGCTTGTTTTTAATTAGCCATACATTCTTTCATGCAATTAGAATTTAAAAGTGCGGAAATTTAAATGCGGAAAGATAAATCCTACGCTATTACAAGGCGCGGGTCTATACATCGCCAAAATACAAAGACCCGTTTTAATAAAATGCGGAAAGTAAATAAATTCCTAATTACTATTACAAGCCTTGAGCAATTACATAATATTCGGAAAGAAAATAGAATAACGTGCGAGAGAATAAAAGTTAGGACGTCCGAGGGTTTTAACCCTTTTGAAATTAAATTGAAATTAAAGTCGAATTAATATTTAATTAAAGAAAAGAAATGTTTTTTAGGTTTTTGGTATTTATGAAAATAAAGAAAATTAAAATTGAATGGAAACCCTAATTCTAAATTATTTTATTTATTAAGAAAAAGTGTTAAAGTTGAAACCTAATTTAACTAAATTAATTATTTAACATTTATTTACAAAAATAAATTAATGAGTAAATTAATTAACATATTTTAGTTTCTGATTTTTTATTATGAAAATTAATTATTTGTGAATTAATAAAACAATTAAAAAAACAATCAAAAGGATTAAAATTGAAAAGAAAATAAAATTAAAGAAGGCAAACCAGGGGGGTGTCAGGCCCATTTTGGAGGTTTGTTTGAAGTAATTTGGCCCATCAAGACAAGGCATGTTTGACTTTCCAGCTTGTGTGTGCGCTTGTTTGACTGGACCACCATGGATCTCATTCAATGGCCCTTGGATTGATCATCAAGGGCGCGTGGCAAGACTGAGTGTGAGCGTGTATGGTGAGCCTCTGGGTGGACGCTGCACTTGAACACATTAAGATAAAAATCATGAAATAAGTGGGGGACCTGGGAATCGAACCCAAGTCCCAAGGCTTGCAACACATGTCCACTACCAACTGAGCTGCTGTACGCGTTTGTTAACATAATGGAACACAAATATTATAATAAGAAAACAAAAGCTAATGATATAAAACAAGAAAAACGCGCCAGATTTTGAATCTCCCTATCACATGAAGACACGCAGGCTTCTTCTTCATCTATCTGCAAAAACATAAAACAAGTAGTGGGGGTTTTAAACCCCCACTAAGTGCAACCTGTCAAAATAGCGAATAGAATATGCTTCAATATAAAAAGGGCGCGATGTCATCACTGGATTCGTCTTGTTGCCACGAATTCAGCTGTATAAGTCTGGTGGTCTAATTTTTCCATACCAAGAAAGCCCTAATTGGGACGTTCTGAAAACCTAATATCCTTTAATGGCAGATTTGGATTCAGGCAGAGTTAGGTCAATTAACCTATGCCAATCGCTTCAGAACATCATGATTAGTGTAAATCAACAAATAAAACACATGAATAATGCATGGAAATAAAAAAACGATTATGGAAAAGTTTGTGATAAACGTGATTCTGTTCTACCAATTCTTGGAGTATGGAGACTGGAAAGTGATTGCAACACGTTCAAGGAAGTCTCAGCAAGAGTTTGGAATAGGTTTTAGGCTTTGAATGATCCTGCAAATACGAAATCAGTTTTCAAAATTTCTACGAAAAATTGCAACTTTGTTCTCTCTTTCTGAGCAGCTTTTCGTGTCTCCTTGAATAGGGTTGAGTTGTGCATATGTAAGTGAATGAAATTAGGTCAAGAATGAGCCCAAAGATCCATCAATTTATGATTTCGATATTTGATTTTTATCACATCTTTTTCAATATTTTTTCCATGCAAATCTTTCCAAATATGGATGATTTTGTCCCCTTGAGATGATGCACGAAATCTTTTGCACATAATGAACATATTTGCTGCACAAAAAAGATTTAAAACCATTATTTGATATTTTTCTCATAATTAAATCTAATTAAATTAATTAATAATAAAAAAATTCAATTAATTAATTAAAAATAAGAAAATAAATCCCTTTGAGCTTAATGGGTCGTGCATAGCCTTTGGGTAATGATTCAAGGAAGAATTTGAGGCCCATTAGCAATTTTGAAGTGTTTTAGGCAAAGTTGACTTTTCAAAATTCCCAAAAATTTCCCAACTTCTCCAAGGCATATCTTGCTCAATTTTGAAGCTATGAACATGTTCTTGGACATTTTGGAAAGGTCTTGAAGTCCTATAACCAATGTCTTTGGTCCCGTGTCATTTTGATTTACCAATCGCAAGTTATGGTCTTTGACTTAAAGTGCCTTTTTGTTGACTTTTGAAAATGACCTATAATATTGAAATTGATAACTTTTTGTGAGAGCATTTCTTGAACTTGAAGTGTGAAGATGAGTTGTAGGAAATGTTATCCTCTTCAAAATGAGCTTTGTATGGAATTTTTCTGATAAACCATGAAGAAGTTATGCCTTGGTCAATTTGCAGTTGACTGTTCAGCTGTCCAAAAATAGAAACTTTTGCATCTTGAGACTTTTTGAGCCATGCTTTGAGAATCATGATCAAGAATTGATCAAATGATGTTTGTGGCTTCAAAATAAGATGTTGACCAAAAATTTTGACTTTTGACTGTCAAATGACCATTTTGCCCCTGCAGTTGACTGTGGAGCATTTAGGGTTTTTGACTGTGCAATTTGATGCTGTGGGTCTTGAAACTTGACATAAGGATGCTTGACAATGTATCTAGGCATGTGGGACTTGATTGGACCCTTGGAAACCTCAATTTCTTTGCAAGAACCAAAACCCTAATTTTGACTGTGTTAGGAGGCCATTGGACTGTGCAACCCTTGAGTGATTTTGAATCATCTGGAGATTGATCTTGGAAAATCTTGAAGAATATGGGAGGGAAAATTTTGGGGTTAAATACTAAGCTATTACAAGGCGTCGGGTATTTACATAACCAAAAACAAACCCTTGAAAAAGTAAATGCGGAAAATAAAATAAAGCGATAAAAAGTCCTAATTAAAGCTATTACATCCTCGGAGCAAATACATAATTGAATAAAAATATGGATCAAAAATCATACGTGCGAGAAAAATTGAATCAGAGAGTTTTCTAGGGTTTTGACCCTTTTTTGAGAAAGAAGGAGATTTTTTTTATTTTTGTGTAATTAATTAAATTAAACCTAAACTAATTAATTAATAAAAAGAAATATTTTTGGTTTTTTAGGAATATTTTAAGGAAATAAAAATGAAAGGATAAAATGATTAAAAGTTATTAAAAACCCTAATTCTAGATTTTAAATTATTGAAAAAAAAGTTAAAATTAACCTAATTAAAACTAAATTAATTAATTACTTATTTATTTACAAAAATAATGAAAAGGTGAAATTAATTTTAATAAATAAAAAAAATATTATATTTTTTATTTTTCTGATTTTTATTATGAAAATATTAATTTGTTAGTAATATAAATAATAATTATAAAAAATAATTAAATGAAAGAAATAAAAAAGAAAGGAAAAGAAATAAACTTGTGAAGGGGGGTGTTGGGCCCAATTCTGTGGTGTGTTTTACAACTTCCAAGCCCACTAACGTTCTAGTCCTGTTGACTTTTCTGATTACCCACGCGTTGATTGACTGGGCCGTATGATGGTCCTTCATCTTTGGCCACTGGATCTTGGCCTGAAGCCACATGGCGTACAAAGATTTGAGGTGCATGGTGGACTACCTTTTGAAATCTGCATGTGAATATATGAAGAAAAATGGAATAAATGTTTTGGGGGACCTGGGATTTGAACCCAGGTCCCAATGCTTCCAGGCCAACGTCCCAACCACTCAACCAAGCTGATTCAATTGTTATTGAAATAAGTGGCAATTATTATATATGAAAACAAATCAATATGCTGTAAATAAAAATAAAACGCGCGCTTATTCAAATATGCCAATCAGATGAACACACGTCAGCGTCTTCAACCTTCGTCCTGCATAATAAGAATCAGATAGCGGGGGTTTTTAACCTCCACTACCTCCTGCAAGGAAAAATAGCGATTAGGCACACAACAATCATAAATGTTTCGCGAGGTGTGTGTTCCAACCGTCTTGGCCTCACAAATTCAACCATGTATCCCATTGGTCCTAATTTTTCCTGGATTGAAAAGCCCTATTTGAAAGCTTGAAAACCCTAGAAATTCAATCATGGCATCTTTCGATTCTGGGCACTATGGTTCAATTCAACCATTCCATTAGCTTTGTATGATCTCTAGCAATGCAAATCAGTCACAAAAACATGTTAAATGCGTATGAATTAAGAGATACGATTATGAATCAGAAGTGCAAACCCTGGGACTGTATGTCGTGATTCCTTGAGCTTTGATGCTTGAATTTGATTGCAAATCATTCTTGGTACCTCCTGCAGTATGTTTGAATGGACAAAACACCTTGAATTTGCCTAGGATGCAAGAACAGGCTTTTAGTTTTCTTGAAAATTCTTGAATTTGACAGGGTTGTTTCTGCAGCTTTCAATCGTGTCCTAGGGTATGGTTGACTTGCTTATGTATAAGGCAATCAAATTAGGTCAAGAGTTGGGCCATTATCCATGTGTATTGATGATTGAATCCTTGATTGATAAATCAAATATTCTTGATTTTTCATGATTGAACAAGTTGCCAAATTTGGATTTTTTGTATCTTTTTGATTGTGCACGAATTGGTCAGCATATCTTGATCATATTTGCTTCACAAATTGATTTAAAAAACAAATCTTCTATTTTCTTATAATTTAAATTAATTAAATGAATTAATATATATTAAAAATCCATTTAATCAATAAATTTAAGAAAATAAATCCCATTTAACTTTGTGGGTCGTGCATAGGTCATGGGTGAAGTTTCAAGAAGAGATTTGAGGCCCATTAGCAAAAAGAAGGTGTTTTGAGCAAAGTTGACTTTTGCAAATTCATGAAAATTTCCCAACTTCTCCAATGCACAACTTGCTCAATTTTGACCATATGACCATGTTCTTGGACATTTTGGAAATCCCTTGAAGTCCTCTAACCAATGCCTTTGGTTCCATGTCATTTGGATTTACCAATCTCAAGTTATGGCCTTTGACTCAAAGTGTACTTTTGTTGACTTTTGAAATTGACCTATAATATAAAAATTTGTAACTTTGTGTGAGAGCATTTCTTGAACTTGGAGTGTGAAGATGGATTGTAGGAAATTGCATCCTCTTCAAAATGAGCTTTGGATGGGATTTTTATGACAAACCATGAAAGAGTTATGCCCTTGTCAAAGTACAGTTAACTTTTTCTGCTGTCCAAAAATAGTAACTTTTGCACCTTGATGATTTTTGAGCTATTCTTGTGGGATCATGATCAAGACTTGATCAAATGATGATTGTGAACTCAAAATAAGATGTTGCCCAAGAATTTTGACTTTTGACTGCAAAATAACCATTTTGCCCTTGCAGTTGACTATAGATCAAATGGAGCTTTTGACTGTGCAAATTGGCACTGTGAGTCTTGAAACTTGGCATGTAGATTCTTGAGGATGTATATGGGCCTATGAGACTTGATTGAGCCATTGAGAACCCCAAATTCCTTGAAAGAACCAAAATCCTAATTTTGGATTGTCTTAGGAGGTGACTTGACTGTACAACCCTTGAGCCATTTTGAACCATTTGGAGATGATTCTTGACATATCTTGAGGAATATGGGAGGGCAAATTTTGGGGTACAACAACATCTAATTAAGAAAGTATACTTTGTATAAGAGATTCAATCATAGGAGAATAAATAATGGGTTCATTTACATCACAGTTTGGGGTTATTGGGCTCATTATTTAAATTAATTTAGAAGCACATAGGAGTTTGTTAAGTCCATAATTTGTTTAGAAATTAGGTACTTTAATCAATAGTTTACCCCATTTTACTTTATTGATTTCTATTTTAAGGAGGGTGTATGGTTTATTTAAATTGTTATTACAATAATTATTATAATTGTTTAGTTTATTATTATTTTTGCCTAATTATTATAATGGAGTTGACTCAAGTCTACGATTTTTTTTTGTGTTCAAAATAAAAATTAATCTTTTTTTAGGATAAGTCGACATGGGGTCAAACATCTTGGGTGATTAATTATTCATTTTTGTTTTATATTAATTTTTATTATTACAATTATTATTTTATTTGTTTCATTTTTGGGAAAAGATTTTGACTGGGTCAAAATTAGGGTTTTGTTTACCCTAAATCACCCAGCGGTGCCCTTTCTTCTTCAATAAGCGAACAATGACAGAAGGCTCAAATCTCATGAATTCTTTGTATCAAATCAGAATTAGATCAAAGATTGAGAGCATTTTATTGATTAAAAATGGATTTACATATAAGATAGTCTAGATACATAATCAATTACATAACAAAATCTAATCAAATCTTTGATTTACAACTAATTAATTCAATCTAAGACCTAATTGAATAATCACAGAATCAATCTAAAACCTATAACTTCAAATCACTAATAATATTTCCTATTCTAACTAATCTTTAAGTCCATAAATACCTAAGGCCTAAACCTAGTAAGGGGGCCGAAAATTGAAGATTGGAGAATGAAGGAGAAGGAATTGAAGCTCCCTGCTATGAGTTCTTCAATCTAATGAGTACTTGTGAAAGAAAACAGAAAGAAGAGAGGCGACTTGATCTCAATTAAGAAACAATCAAGAATGCAACAGCATATGACAAGGTGTATGCTCTTGATTGCCAATTAGTCATGCCTATAAAATGTTTAGTTGTGCATGCTACTAAAGTGGGTGACACATTATTTTCTACTTCTATAAAAAAATTGCTTAAGAATTTCTCGTGATTCAAAATATATGCAAATCGTAGAGATAAATCTAGATAGACAAAACATAATTCACATGTCATTCCTTTGCTATTGTTATTGTTATCTCTTTATTTACCTATAATCAAACAAACCACTTGTGATCACCTTAGATAAGCATAGTTAAGATAGAATTTGGTAATCGCGCATCTCCTTGTGGGATCAAACTTTTGTATTTCTTGACAAAGTCGTGCACTTATGGTTCACATACCATTATATTTTTTATGCCGTTGTCGGGGAGATTTTGTGATATCGAAATTTTATTTTAACACCGTTTATACTAAGGTACTTTTATCTTTTCTTTTATTATATTTTACGCATTAAAGGCCCTCTTTTTTGAGTTATTCTTGATGTAGGATCTATTCAAGAAATGAATAATTTCATGAATAATAACCTAGGAAGCCCGTACTCCGATTCCTATAATACGGAATAGAGTGATCACCCAAATTTTCGTTACAATAACCACCTCATTATACCAAGGAACCACAAAATTCCAAATCATTGAACCTTGAAAAGCTAATGGAGAATTTTATTGCGACACAAGCTCTCTCTAACCTAGAATCTATTATGGAGAGTTTTATTGTGACACAAACTCTCTAGAATGAAGAGCTTGGAGAATAAAATCTACAAACTAGTGAGGTCCTTAGGCAGCTAACAACTATGGTTGAGTCCCTTGTGGCTCACAACAAGGAATTGGAGGCCCAAATCTCCTAGCTTGCACACATTCGTCTAGGACCAACCAGAAGTAGAAAAAAGTTCAAGATTTTTGGGAGAATGATAAAGAGGTTGAGGAAAGTTCTTGTGAGGAAAACATGGAGATTGATAAAAATTCACCGGCAATATCCGAAAAAGAGGTTGTCAAAGAGGCATAGAAGGAAGAACCTTATGTTTATCCTCCTTCCTATAAGCCACCAATTCCATTTCTGCAAATATTTGTCGAGTCTAAGGTACAGGACCATGAAATTGGGGAAATTATTAATGTTAAGAGGGGAAGATTGACCCTTGAGGTGGGAGATGAAAAAGTTGAATTAATAAAGACAAATCTCGTTAAACCATCTCCACATGTTCAGAACTATGAACCACCCCATAGGAAGAAGAAAAAGAAGAGTATTAGATATGAAAGGTGGTTGTATAAATGGGCATGGTGACACTCATGGACCATCGAGCTAAAATGACATTTAAACAAATTTTTTCTTGGGAGGCAACCCACACTTTTAATTGCTAATATCTTTTATGTTGTTTCATTTTGCATGTATGGTTTATCTAATAAAGAAGATAATCTCAAAGAGAAGAAGGCAGAAATATAAGAACCTTTCTGATTCTTTTGTTTGTTGCGCTTCCCACCTCCTCAGTGAGGTTTCTATGAGTTATTCCCTACCTCTCATTCTCACCCTTCTTTCTCATTTCATAGAGAGTAATTATTTTTCCTTAAGCGGCATTTAGGCATGGAAACATAACACGTACATACGGGTACCCACCCCAAATTTGACAGGGAAACCCCGCTTTGATTGGGTTTGGGTTTGGGTTTGGATATGGGTTTCCCCAATTACAAACTATAGGGACGAGTCGGGTAATGGGGGCACTAGTACACACCCGAACCCAATCCTATTTATTTCATTGTATATTTTATTATTTAGTTTTTATTATTTAGATTATTTAATATGTAGTCAATGGTTTGATATTTTGATTTATATTTATTATTAAAAATATTTAAAATGTATGTATGGAATTTTTTTAGACTGTTTTATTTTAGGCTTAATTAGTTCCCAAGTCCTTTAACTTAATTCCAGGTTTCACTATAGTCCCTTAATTAATAAATGTTACATTCAAGTCCCATAAATATTATTTTGTTAGACAAGTTAGTCATTTCTGTCAAATACTGGGGAAAACGTTAACTTAGGTGATGTGGCATGAACAACAAGGCTTTTCTCTATTTTCTAAGTCAGCAAATCATTATAATATACACTCTTTTCTAGAAAATGAATATATTCTTTGTCTCATCGTTCATTTTTTCTAGCTAGGGTTTATTATTCAATGTCTTCTACAAATGTTGGAGTTAGCGTTTCTCATTTCTTCTTCATCTTTTTTTCATTGTTTATTCTACCTTGTTATCGGTTGTTACGAAATTCTATTAAAAAAATTTAATTTCACTAAATGGATGGTGGTGGGGCGGGAATACCCAAACCCAATCCAAACTCGTTTGGGACGGGTTTGAGTTTTAATTATTCATCCCCGTTGAGGTTTGGGATGGAAACAGGGATTATTTTAGGATTTGGGTTTGGGTATGGGTTTGGAGAAGGTAAAAATCGTCTTCGACCCTCCCCGGTGCCATGCCTAGCAGCATTTGCATCTAATGTCAAGAAACCATCATCCACGCTTTTAAACACATCTTTAAATCAGAATATGACTTTCATCTGCGCACACCATCTATCACAGTGTTATCCTTTGAACACTGCTAAATTGGCTACTAATTGATTGGAGATTATGCCTTCTGTTAACATGGATAGAAGCTTTGAATAAAACGGGTGCTCTAGATATCAATTTATTAGATAACTTAACTTTCAAGTTATTTCACAAATATAGGAATTAAAGAGAATTGAGGTAAATTTGAAAGAGATGTATGTTTATTGAAGTGATAAGATACAACTACAAGGGAGTGTGAGGTGTTTATTTGTTTAGGAAATCTATAACAAACTCACTAACCATAATAGCTAGGTTGTGATATTTTACTTATATTACACGTCACACATACAACACCTTTAAAATGCCACTAACAATAATGTACAAAAACTGAATATACTTTTAACATAAATTGCTTTATTTATTTTATACAAATTAGTTAATCTTATATGAGGGTTAAATATGTTTTAGGTCCCCATTAATAGACCATAATTTTAGTCCCTCAAAAAAATTCATTGAATAATTGTTCTCCTAATATTTTTCGTCCACACTTTTGGGCCATCATGTCAACGTTTGTTAATTGAAGTTAATGTGGCACACACATAGAAGATTTTTGATGATTGAGTATACATGTAGCAGTGTCATTGTGGCAAAGATGTTGATGTGGCAATGTTATGTGATTGATAAGTGGTTTTTCCACCTTTATTTACAATTGATTTTAGCTAAAGTTTCTTTACTTTGTCAAGTGTTTTATTTCATTCTTCTATGTTTTATGTGTTGGTTGTGTATTTTGTTGTTTTCGGGCTCAGAGGAATAAAACCAGGAAAATCAGTGAGAAAAGTGCAGAATTCGGAGTTTCAGAGGAACTCTCAAAAACCAAGCTATAGGATACCTGACACGGCCACCCGTGTCGCCTGACACGGGCCGTGCCAGGAAAGGATGCTCACCAGGCGGGTTTGGGAGAAGAGGCAGAGGCTGACAGAGGTGCCTATGTCAGTTGGCACGGCCCATGTCAGAAGGTCTAGGCGAGAGAGTTGTTGGTGCGTTGGACAGAAAACGGCACGAGTGCCCGGGTCAGGTGACATGGCCCGTGTCGGCCTATGACGCTGATTTCATGATTTTTTTCATACTTTTCCATATGTTAAGCTCGGAGGGTGTTTCAGGTAATTTCAACCGACCTGGATGAATGGTGACTATTTAAATGATTTTTCACAAGGAATAAAGCGACTTTTAAATGGAAGAAGATTAGGAACGATAAATATTAGGGCTTTCAATATATTTGGAGACGGAGATCCCTTCATGCACAGAAGTAATTGAAGATCGAAGAATTCTCACCTTTTGTAATATCTAATTTTATTATTGCTTTTATTTTTAATACTATGAGTGGCTATACCCCCTAATGCTAGGGGGAGTCCCTAATTTACAAATGTATTAATTTTGAATTTTTGGTATTGATACAATAGTTGATTTTCAATTTAATTGTTCAATGTTCTTATGCCTTTCCTAACAGACAAATAAGGATTGATCCATGGTTAACAATTAGGGTTGGACCGTCATTGTTAAGGTTTTTGAACAATTAGACTATAGTAGATATCACCTAGGACTAGGGATACCCTATAGGTCACCGGTAAAATCTTGATAACATAACTGTTTGGTTTCATCATAGTTCACTAAGGACTTAGGTATTAGGATGAAGGACCAAAGGTTTTCTCACTGAGGACTTAGGGGGAACAAACTAAAGATTCGGTAGTTGAAAGTAATGAACTTGTTAAAGAGATCAAGAATGAAGGTTAATACAAGGTCAAATCACACACTTACCCTAGCATGATCCTCAAATCTGTTAAAAATCCATTTTATCTTTCTGTTGATTAAGTGACAATTTCAAAACCTTATCCCAAAGTAAAGGTTTTGTTTAATTGAACTACGCATTATTCTCAGTACTACATGCAATCCTCGAGATCGACATCCGTGGAGAAATTCCCAATTATTACTTCAAGGCAAAATAGTACACTTGCTATTTTCCCTATCAAGTTTTTGGCGTCGTTGCCGGGAACTTCCTAGTAATTAAGAGTAATTTTAGTTCAATTAAAATTTTGTTGCTCTGCAACTAAAATTTCTTTTCTGTAATTTTTTATATTTTTGTTATTACTAATTTTTCCTAACCTTTGCATGCGAGGAAAGCCCTCAGCTAAATTTCCTTTTGATGCGGAAATCAAAAGAACTTTTCATGTAAGGCGCAGACAAGCTCGGCTAGTTAGACAAGAATCAGAAGGTTTATCAGATCATTCAGGTTCAGAGTCTGAAGAGAAAGAAACAATGGCTGAAGACCCACCACCATCAGAAAGACTTCTTGGGGATTACGGCAGAGTAAATTCTCCCACATGTTGGTTGACTATTGTGAATTAACCAGTCAATGTTGCAAATTTTCAACTGCATCCTTCAACCATCCACCAGCTTAAGAACAGATCTTTCACCGGAAAGATCAATGAAGATTCCAATAAGCATTTGCAGAGATTCCTCACCATGAGTACTACTTTGAAGATTGAGGGGCACTCTGAAGAAGCCAAGAATTTAAGGATGTTCTCGTTCACGCTTTCTGAAGATGCTGAAGAGTGGTTTTACTCATTACCTACTGGAAGTATCACCACTTGGGAACAGATGGTGAAGACTTTTCTTGATGAGTACTTTCCTACTTCTGTTTATATTCACAAAAGATGTGATATTATGAATTTTAAGTAGAAGGAAGGAGAGTCGATAGGTGATGCTTATAAGAGGTTCAAGAGGTTATTAGTAGCTTGTCCCACTCTCAACATGGGTCAAACTGAGCAAATGCAAATGTTTGTAAATGGCCTCGGAATGAAGACAAAGCATCTTATTGACACAGATATTGGTGGCTCATCCAACTTTACAACAACCACTAGTGTGAAGAAGATTATTAAGCCATTGCTGCAAATGAGCATCTGAAGTAATATGACAGAGTTGTAAGCAAACCAGATGGAGTGATTTATTTGAAGTTGGAAGTGAATAAGCAACTAAAAATTAAAGAGGCTATTACTGTAGAAGTGGAGAAAAAGTTGAAAGAAATGAACATGGGTACTTAACATGTAGCTCAAGTTCAACAGGTACAGAAGGTTGCTAGTGAAATTTGTAGTGGACCGCACCTTACTATGCAATGTCTTACAACTCCACAACAAATTGAGTAGATAAAATTCTTGAGGCAAAATAACCCATATTCTAACACCTATAATTCGGGGTAGAAGAATCATCCTAACTTCTCCTAGAAAGATCAGCAACAACAACCTCCTCAAAATGCGGAGTGGGAGGTAGCTATTGAAAAGACGGCTTCCTACACCTCTCAATTTCAAGAAGATACAAGGAGTAATTACAGGAATACCACAGCTACAATAAAAAAATTGGAAGTTCAAATGTGACAGATTACACAACAGGTAGCGCTGCAAGCACAAGAAAGTCAGAAAAGTCATGAGAATGTGAATGTTGTCAAAACAAGGAGTGAGAAAGTTGATAGAGAAAAAGAAGATGAGGTGAAGTTTGATGACAATATCATAGAAGTAGAGCTGGAAGTGAGAGGGAACAGGAAGAAATTGTATCGCCTGTGAAGCTGGTTGAAGAGAAGACTAAACCAGTGATCAAGTTACTGTATCCATCTCGAGTGGCAAAGAAGGACACAAAAGAAAAAGATTTGAGAAATTTTTTAAAATTTTCAAAAATCTAGAGATCCACGTATTATTCTTTGAAGCACTCGAGAAAATTTCATTGTACCAGAATTTCATGAAGAAGGTGCTTTCAAAAAAGAGAACAACAGAAGATGGACATGTACCCATTGATGAGAAATTATGTATAATTGTGCCCGAGAGAAAAATACCTGTCAAGCATAAGGAACCAAGGTCACTTGCAATACCATGCACCATAAAATATGGAGCTTTCAAGAGGGTTCTGCTTGATTCTGGCTCTAGTGTAAGTTTAATGCCATTATCGATTTTCAAGAAGCTCGGTATTGAGAAGATAAGCGGGAGTGGGACAAAATTGAAATTTGTGGATCACACGATCAAGCAGTCATATGGGATAGCTGAAGTTGTATTAGTGGCAATTGAAAATTTTGTTTTCCCAATTGATTTTCATATCATGGACATACCTGAAGATGAAGAGACTGTTATCGTTCTTGGTCGACCGTTTATGGTGACTAGTCAATGTAATTTTGATATCGAGACAGGTAATCTGACAATAAAATCTTTTGATGAGGAGACAACTTTGAAGGTGTTGGAGATCAAAAAGCAGGGTGTAGGTGAAAAGAATCAAGCTTCAGCTGGTATGATTAAATTAGCGGGAGACAACAACAGTTTAAAATCACCCCTAGAAAAAGTCTTCGGCATAAGTTCTCAGGTGGCATCAACAAAAACTTCTAAGTTCAGTCTAGAAGTCAAGAAGAGAAAGAAAAGGAAACCCAAAGGTAAGAAGACGGAAGTTGAAACGGAATGGAAGTACAAAGTGGTTAATGCTTTTGATCTAGATGAGTTTTGGGTTGCGGAAAGGACAAGTAAAAAGGTATAGAAGAGGAAGTATCCCCCATAAGGGTAAGAACTGTCGACCCATGTGACGTTAAATGAAGCTCTTTATGGGAGGAAACCCACGCTTTCGAATAACTTTGTTTTTATTTTTGTTTTGTTTGAAGGTAATAAAAAGAGAGTCTTGCTGGTGAAATCTAGGAGGCAGTAGCTGGTGTTGGATTTCCCTATGTGCGTCACCTTCCTCGCGCTTGTTCTAAAACATTGGGGTCAATGTTTAGTTCAAGTTTGGGGGGGGGGGGGGGGGGGGGGGGTATTGCTTTTCTTCTTTTAGAATTATTTGTTAGTTCTTTGTGAATTGCTGTGTAAATCCACGATTTTAAGTCCTCCAAATTTGGCCCAAAAATTTTCGTTTTGTTCAAGAACTTGTTTCTCATATAGTTCGGGAATAGTATATAGAGACAAAGGGATGGTTTTTCGAGGATAGGGAGTTTGGAATAACATGACGGTTATACGAGGCTAACGTGTAGATTTGTACCATAGTGCTTGAATCCTAAGAAGTACTCCTGAAGTAGTTTATCCTTACAGTCTGGCATAATATAGATTCACATGCATGTATGATTAGTGGAGAAATAAATAAATTTGGCACCAAATGATGAAAATGCGGTAAAAGGAAACTGGCTCGCTAAGTTAGATAGTCCTCACCTGGTTATTCAGCCCAAAGGGGGTTGATCACCAAACATCGTCTAAAAGGACAATATATAACTACAAAGTTTGAAAATTTCATCAGTGATTAAAAGTAGCCAATTGTTGTACCCCAAAATTTGCCCTCTCATTTCTCAAGTCACTTCTCACAAGGATTCTCAAAATTCAAGCTTGCATAAGTACAATTTTATTTTCCAGCATCAAGTTAGAAAGGAAGCTGTTAAAAAAGGGGAAAACAGATAAAACATAATATTTTTGACAAATTGGAGAAAAACAAGTCTTCTTCGATTCACCTCCTTCGATTGTCCTTTTGGACTCTTTTGTTGCAAGCTTGGCATGCATCCTTCGACTGGGCGTTGGCCTCTGGCGTGCTGGCTGTGATTCACAAGGCAGTAGTTTCCTGCATGCCACCTTCGATTGCATCTTTGGCCTCACATGGTTCACAATGCAATGGCTGCATCGATTGGATGTTTGATGCTTGCATGCCTGTGTTGACTGGACAAATATTCCCCTTCATGCTTACTTTGACTCACAAAGTGAAGGCGGACTATATGTAGCTTTCGGTTGAGCCATAACTCCTGTATTGCATAAAAGAGGCACCCACCAGGCCAACAGGCACAAGGCAAGAGCCTCATATAACCTCCTTCTATTCCAAGGAAAAAAGAACCCTTTTGGCATCCTTCGATTGCATAATTTTCTTCATGCATACCTCTTTCATTTGGGCATATGGCCCCCTTTGTTGCAAGCTTCGTTTGTGCCCTTTACCTCCTGCATGCTTTCTTCGTTTGGGTGTATGACTTTCTTCAATACAAACTTGGGTTTACATTCTTCATGTGGGCTTGTGATTTCCTTCAAATGCAAGTTCGTTTGGCCATATGAACCTTTGGCAGGCAAGCTTTCGTTTGAGCAAAGACCTCTTCCGTGTTTTGTTTAAAGTCACAAAGCAAGGGCCTCCTGCAATCCTCCTTCGACTCAAGCCTTTGGTTTTTCATATTTGCCAAACTCACAAGGAATTAGTGATCAAATAAATTCAAAGTAGACAAAATTATAATTGATCGGAAATTCATCATTAGGGTGGTTCTTGGAATCAGAAAAAGAAAGGGTTTGTTTATGTGCTAAGGCCTCAAATTTTCAGTTTTATCATGGGCCAAGTTTCTATTGCAAATCTCAAAGGAATTGGTCCACAATAGACAAAAAAGGTGCAAACAGAATGTCAAGTCCAACACAATTCAAATCCAACAGAATTCATCCCAACATAATTTCAAGACCAAAAGTCAAGCCTCATACATGTTATTTCAATAAAAGTCAGATTTGCATCATTGGATAAGAAGGAGTCTTTTGCAAATCTCAATTTTTGGTTCACAAAAGATAAAGAGGAAATCAAGAAAAGTCAGAACTAGCATCACAGGAAAATACCAATCCAACAAGCAACTAAAAAGCCTCATAATTATGTGGTTTCAATGAAAACTCAGAGATGTAATGTCAAAATCATAGGCCAAAGACAATAGTATTGCAAAATCTCAAAAGACAATGTTTTCGATTATAGAAAATCAAAGTAGCAAGCAAAGGCCAAAAAGTAAACCAACAAAAGTCAGAATATACCAAATCAAATCACAGGCCTAGAGAACTTTACTGCAAAATCTCAAAGAAGCAATGTGTTGTCTGGTTTACAATAAAAGAAGATATACTGCAGAAATAACCAGTACAATCAGCAAGCCAACATCCATCATGAAAAAGAGAAAGTACAGAAAGTACCAAAACATGTACAAAGTCTAAAAGCAACAAAGCAATCGGCCAACAACAAGTAATCAAGTACAAGGTCTATACAAAGATCTAAAAGTAAAAAGCCAAACAGAGTATAAAGCCAGCAATAATATAGAAACAGGGGGGCGGTTCACAGAAGAAGGAGGATTTTTTCCAACAGATAAATATACAGAGAGGCCGAAACCCTAAGATTTTTCCACTCTCTTTTCACACAAATATACATAGTTCAAAAAACAGAACTGATACCCTCAATTGTCAAAACCCTCAAAAACCATTTTCCAAACTCATCATCATCAAAGATATACAAACAGAACCATATGCAAACAGAAAACCCTAAACAGTTTTCATCATCATTTTTTGAAATAACAACAACCCCTTCAGAAATTTGTGAAAAAAAAGAGTAAGAAGAAAAAATAGAAGGATCTCACTCAGAAAATTGATGAAACAGCTTGGTGCGTTGGTGAAGGTATTGTTTGGTAAACACAAAAGCCCGGGTTCGAGACCCCCTGGGACCTTTTTCTGTTTTCAATTTCTTTATTTTTTTTATTTGTTGCTTTGATTTCAACACTATTGGGTTTAATTGGACAGCTCAGTCCAACCTCATTCACAACACCCCCTATTATTCAGCATACCACGCGGGCCCAATGCATTTTTTTATTTTATTTTCTGCTTACAAAAAAAACGCCACTTGGGCTAGGTTTAACCAAAAATCTGTTTTTTACACAAAATAGACTTTAAATTCAATTTTTACCCCCTGACTTATTTCTTTTATATTTGTTATTTTATTTTTCTTTCTTTAAATATTATTTTTGTAATTATTATTTTTATTAACAAAAAAAGACAAAAATATTTTATTTTATTAATACTATGTACTTATTTTATTAAAAGCAACAAAACATTTTATTACATAAATTTAATTTCTTTTCTAATCAATTAATATTTATACTTAAGGTTATTCTTAAATAAAAATCAATTTAGAACTTAGGTTTCTTTTAATTAATTAATTTTTATATATTTTTATATTATTCTTAAAACCTTTTCATAAAAACCTTAAAAAAACCCTTTTTTTAGTTAATTTTTTTAAAATTAGTTTCATTTAATTTTATTTGATTTTCATTAATTATTTTTCTTAATTATGTTTAGGTTAAATTCCTTTCATAAAAATCCAAACAAAAATTATTTCTTTTTTCCATTTTTGCATTAATGCATTTTATTTTCAATTTTGTACAATATTCAATATGGTTGTAATAGTTAATTAGATTTAATTTTCTTGCAAAATCCCCATTTGTAAATTTGTACACCCCTTTCCCTATTGATGTAATAGCTTAATATTTTTATTTTCCGAAATTTAATACTTTATATATAAATGCTAGTAAATTAGGGTTTGTATGGAAAGATTAAAATCAACAAGTTAGAAAACCCTAATTCAAGACAAAACAATGCATGTAAATCAACACACTTGCACACTTACACCCTTAGGATAAACCCACTTTGTTGCCTTACAAAAATGGCCATGTTAGGCATGTGGAGTGTCTTAGCAAAAGCAATCAAAATACAAGATCATAGTCCTTCGATGACGCTATCCAAAGTTGCCTTTCAAAAATGATCTTAGTCCCTCAAAGAGAATTGCTAAGATATTTTCACAACATTGTTATCATGGCTATACGATGACTCACGCCCGTCCCTTTACATCCAAAGATAAGGTTACTTACCAATCCATGGTAAAATAACAATGTCAAAGGAAAGAGGAAATAAACAAGAAAGACTTTTGAGTAGGTAGAATGTTCCTAGTTGCTTGCTCATTTTCAAACCAAAACATCCTTGCTATTTTCAAAACAAACACCAAAACTTTCAAAACATCTTTCGAACTTTCAACATTTTAAAAAGATCAACACTTTGTATACGTTCTTACGAACGAGAACTATTACAAAGTTTTCCTAAACGATGGCGCCTTTTCAAAATACTTTCAAAAACCACACAAAGCACATTTTCAAACAAAAGCAAGTGATCTAGAAAGCAACTAAGAATCCATAGTTAACTATGGATAAAAAGGGTGCTAATACCTTCCCTTTTTATAATCTACCTCCCGAACTCAAGAAATAATCTCAAAGGTCTTTCCTTTTCTTTTCAGCCTTTCCTTTTGGATAAAATAAAAGTCGGTGGCGACTCTTGCTATCTTCACAATTGCGATCAAACGCAAAACACTCAAGTCAGTTCTCCCACCATGTTACAAAATTGGCGACTCTGTTGGGGAAATCTTAAAAGTGGGGTTACCTTAGGGCTAGATCACCTTTACTTGCTTTCTTTGTTTGACTTGTATGCTTTACATTTTGGTTCTTTGTTTAGGCTTGAATACTCTACCCAGATTTGGGATACCTTATAGGTGAGTAGCAATACGTTGTGGAAACTGTGCGGGGTATACCGACATGGTCTAAGCAATAGCTACGTTAGTGTGACATATTTATGGGTACCGGTATCCCTTGAGTAGTAAAGGAGAATACGGGGCCGCTGAGTGATGTCATGAAGCACTAACTGACTTTTAGAACCTTTACTTGACCAACTTGGCCATTAGGACATAGTGAGATGACCGGTGTTGGTGCAGTCCGAAGTTGGTTGATACTCGATGCTACACTCATTGAGACTTGACTCCTGAGTTTTGTTTGGGTTGCGAGTCAATCTCCTATCAAACGAAGCTTGTGGGAATGGTCTGTGATATTGAGATCCCTTAGAACCCGGTTACTATTAACTAGGACAGGTTGAGCCAACTAAACTTCAAGAGGGTACTTACCTACAAACTCCATGCAAGCCTAAACCTAAGGACTTGTCTACTTTATGTGTATATGATTATTTGTATATAAACTTGCTTACTTTGCATACTTGTACATAACATCATACCATATAATTTTCAGTAACCATTCCAAGGATCTCAAGGGCCTATGATACAGGGTCACGTTGAACCAGACGTCTATCAAGGGGCAAGTGGATTTATTTTTCTCTGGCCAAACACCGTCAAAGATCAAAGCGCAACAACTTGAGTCAAGGGCTATGACCCACTTGACATGGTGGGCTTAATTCTCGTGGAAGGACATCCACCGATACAAAGTTATCCAATCAAAGCTATTGGTCAAATTTAAACTTCTGACATTTTCTTGTTTACCCCGTGAGATCCTTGAAAACATTGCATACATATATCATACATATCATTGCATAAACAGGTTTCGTAGCAGGTTTCTCATCTTCTTCGCTGTTCATTTTAGCAATGGCCCTTGAACAAACAATTAAAGACCTTCGGGCTCAAAACGCTCAATTCCAACAAATGTTTCTGGCTTTGGCTAAGGGGAAAGAGGACCTGAAGACTCTTCTTATCAAAGACAAGAAGAAAAAGTCCAAGAAGTCAGTAGGCGTCCTGAACTTGGGAAGAAGACTTAAAGGAACAGTCAAGGGGGCTCTAGATCTTCCAACTCCATCCAACATGGGGGATAGTCATGAAGAAGAAAACAGTCTGGAGATTGATGAAGTCGAAGCTGACTACTTTGAGGAACAATATCCTCCCACTGATGACAAGTACAAACAGTTGGAGGATTGCCTCAATGCTATGGAGATTCAACAGATACTTGGCTTGGATTTAGGAGACATGGGATTGGTTTCTGGATTGGTCATCCCGCCAAAGTTCAAAATCCCTACCTTTTCCATGTACGATGGATTCTTTTTCCCTAAGATGCACTTAAAGTCTTATGTCCGCAAAATTCAACCATACACAACTGATCTGAAGCTTTGGATCCATTTCTTCCAAGAGAGCCTAGTAGAGGCTCAACTTGAATGGTTCTATCAATTGGAGAGTTCTCGCATCTACACCTGGGAGGATTTAGCTGCTTCTTTCTACAAGCAGTACCATTACAACGCTGATCTTACACAAACTCGTGTGCAATTGCAGAACATGACCATGGGTTCCAACGAGAGCTTCAAAGGATACGCCTAAAGGTGGAGAGATCTGGATGGTAGGGTGCAGCCCTCTTTAACTGATAGGGAGCTAATTGACATCTTCATGGGAACTTTGACAGGACCTTTCTTCAAACACCTAATCAGAAGCTCCTCGGCCGGGTTCATCGAGCTAATACTGACTGGCGAAAGAGTCGAAGCTGGCATCAAAAGTGGAAAGATCCAAGTAGCTACACCTTATGATGATAAGAAAAAGCCATACAATAGGAAGAAAGAGTCCAATGTTGTGTATGGTCAAAAGAGTCGTCATGACTAACACGTAGGAGCAATCTTGATCTCTAATCCTACGCTTTCTCAACAAAGACAGGGGCATCAGTGTAAGGAGGTCGCACTTAAAATAAAATTCACTAAGATCAACATGTCACTGGCTCAAGCGCTACAACACATGTTGAAGGTAGAGTTGATTACGTTAAAGGCTCCTCTTCGGAACCCCAACACTTCTGCTCCTACCTATCATCCTAATGAAAGGTGTGCATACCACTCTGATAGTCCGGGACACGACATGAACAAGTGTTGGGCTTTGAAGAATAAGGTCCAAGACATGATTGATGACAAGGAGATCGAGTTTGACCCTCAAGAGACTCCAAACATGATCAATGCTCCTATGACGAATCATTGAAAGATTTTGTTCATTTGAACTTTCAAGTTGTAATCTCTTTCATTGTTCAAACACTTATCTATTAATGTTAAACTTTGTTTCATTAAAGCATTGCATATGTTTGTCTTGAATTCATCCATTTGTTTTCTCTATATTTAAACTATGATTTTTACTCTCAACTCTTACTAAAAGTTATAAGCCTTTTGAGGGAGGATGATGAAAACAATGCCATAATCTCATACAGTATGCTTTTGGACAGACCTTGCTGATGATGTAAAAACGTTCTTTCAAATCCTAAACACTGGAGTTATAAGGAAGATAATCCCTAGTCAACCCCTTCGAGCCAAAGAAGTAGAAGTTTTCTTTTTTGCACAAATTGGAACCTTTAATCAAACCTGGGGCAGGGTAGTCTCTCAGTTAGTTCAAACGCGCGTTCAGTATACAACGAATGACGTCAAAAACATTCCTCTGGAATCAAAATACGGTGATGGTTCCCTATCATGTGGGCGGACATTATCTCTCAATAAAAAATCCCACTAAGTCAAAACCTATGAAAGAGACTTAAGAAAAACTGGTGCATCTCGCTGAATGTAATCTCAAAAAATAAGAACGGTCAGGCAAAATCAGGGATAATAAATCAAAAGAAAGAGGTCACTGCAAATCCTCAACAACATGAAAAATGTTGCAAAAATGTTTTCCTTCCGATAAACTTAACTTGTCGGAACCATCACCAAAACGTTATTCCAGACTCAATTGGAGTTCAAACGCACAATTAACTGAGTTTAGGACTGAAGAACATCACGAAAAGCGGGTGGGTATAAATACACTTTGAGCCTTTATCCTTTGTTTCTTAAACTGTGAACCAACCCATGCTACAACCCTTCAAAAGTCCTAATTGAAGCATGGGTTAGTTCGAAAACATACTGTTACAAAAGGTATCATGACTCATGTAAGGCTTTACCCTAAATCTTGAGTTTTAATTTTCTTACAAAACTTATTTACTTGCTAAAACTCATTTTCAAATTTCAAGACAAGCATAAACTTTGCATTATTTGAATATCGTTGTTTGCATATGGCTATTTGTTTGACAGCCGAGAAATTCACACAACGAATATCCAACAAATGAAAGCTCTCTCAAACAGAATCACTTCAAATGGAAAGACGCTTCTAATAACAAATCTCTCATAATCAAGGGGCACGACATGATCATTGTCTAACACATCTGGGGCAGTCAAGTCGAGATTCAAAGAATCTCTCAATGAATTGTTGAATAACCAGGGGAAAATATCCATATATATCACTCAAGGGGCAATGTTATGTTGATCATGGGTTTGAAAAAAATCCACTATCAAGATCTTGGGTACCACCAATTTGTTCGTCTGTACCAATAGTATCAGATTGTGTAAGTATCATGTCTTCAGATCCTCCCATGACAGTTCTTAGAAAATTCTGAGACTTGACCAAAGATCTTGGGTACTGCCAATTTGTTCGTCTGTACCAATAGTATCATATGGTGTCAGTATCAGATGGTGTCAGTATCATATCTTCGGATCCTTCCATGACAGTTCTTAGAAAATTCTAAGACTTGACCAAAGATCTTGGGTACCACCAATTTATTCGTCTGTGCCAGTAGTATCAGATGGTGTCAGTATCAGGTCTTCGGTTTTGTTGTACCACAAAATATTCCCTCCCATATTTCTCAATACATGTCAAGTGAGGTCCTCAAGTTGCTCAAGGAAGTCCAAGGGTTGACCAGACAAACCCTCTCCTAAGGCAATCTACCCCAAATTAGGGTTTCATTTTACATCAAGATGCTGGAGTCCAAAGGATCCCAAATGCTCACCATTGTCCTAATATTTTCTCAAGATCATCCATGTCAAGTTTCAAGCCTTGCAAAGGAAGTTTGCTCAGTCAATTGCTCAAAGGCCTGAAAATTGACTATGCTAGGGCAAAAGTCAATTATGGCCCACATACAGTCAAACTTCAAGATTTTTGGTCAACATTCTCATTTTGAAGTATTATTCATCATTTCATCAATGGTTGATCATGATTCCTCAAGGATTGCTCACAATTCATCAAAACCCAAAAGTTGCTAAATTAGGGTTTTGGAGGAAAAGTCAACTCAACTTTGACCAAGCATAACTTTCTCATACTTTATCAAAAATGACCCATCCAAATCTCATTTTGAAGAGGATGTAATTCCCTACAATTCATCTTCATCTCCCAAGTTCAAAATATGCACTCACAAGAAGATATAAATTTGGACATTATAGGTCATTTTGGAAAGTCAACAAAAACACCTTTTGGGTCAAAGCTTCATACATGAACATGGAAGACTCAATTGATATGAGATAAAAGGTTTTGCTTAGAGGACATCTTAAGCTTTCTAAAAAGTCCAAGAACACCTCTCTAGGGTCAAAATTGAGAGAGTTATGCATTGGCCAAGTTGACCTTTTTTGCAAGATTGCCAAAAGTCAAAAGTGTCCAAAATTGCATTTTTTTTCCAAATGGGCCCAACTTTTTATGCTTGCACTAAGTTTGTAATCTGACCCACGACCCACGAGCCCTTCGACATGTCACTCTTTTATTTTTGTTATTTGTTTTGATTTTATATCATTTAAATCAAATAAAATCAATATAAAATAATGAAAATATCAAAAACTAATTAAATCTTGAGATTTTGTGCATGATTAGGTCCATTACATAGCTGGAGACAAGATCAAATCGTGAAAGGCTCCATTTGGACACAAAAAGATTGAATTTGTTTGATTTGGAAAGATTTAGTGCAAGGATTGAATCATGAATCAATATTCATAATTGGAGAAGATTTGAAAAAAATTGTAACCCTAATACATTCTAGGATACATAAGGAACAAAAGGCAGATCAAAAAAGCAGAGGCTGGAGGCGTGCAAAGGAAAAGAACAAATTGCAAAAACTCAAGAAAAAGTGCAAAGTGATTTCCAAGTTTCAGGCCATCTCAAGCCATTCTAATCATACTAATCAATTGTTGGACTCCCCAGGATCGTGTTTCAACCGCTAGCAAGCTTCCCCACGCCTTGAGTGGCATATTTTTAATCCTTGAGATGTTTGAAAGCTAATGGTTATATTTAATTGTATTTTTGTTGACTGAACACGAAGCTGCCATGGCTAGGGTTCTTGCTTCGTTTTTAGGGGTTTTATGTACAGGGAAAATTGGACCTTAATAATGGTACCATGATGCTCGTGAGGTTGAAACGAGTTGATTGGTACCATTGGTTTTGATTTATCATACACACACAAGATTTTGGAATGAACAAAGGTTATACCTACGCCTGGTGTCCGTAGGTAAAAGCCTTTTATCTAAAACGATGGAAGCCACGAAGAAGACAATGGCGTGGCAGTATGTGAGTGGCTTGTTTGAATCTGCGCGTGTTTTGGGAGGCGTGGCACATTATTTGTATTATATTTTATTTGTTGCATTATTATTACAACTAACGTGACTAGCGCAGATGGTAAGACTATTGGCCTTTGATGCACACGTCCTGGGTTTGATCCAAGGCGTGTGCATTTTATTTTCTCAATATTTTCAAGGTAATCCAGCGTGTTACATGGCAAGGGGTCCATCGTGTGCTGTCTAGATCTGGCCGTCCCATCCATCAAGGCTGCAGATCCAAGGCTATCTAATGAAGGACCACCATACGCCTAAGTCAAGCGTGCCCACAGGATCTAGAAAAGTCAAAAGGGCCAGGAATTGTTGGGCCAAGAATTGCAAACTGCACCCCCCTTGCTAAAACAGCAACTAGGCCCATTCTTTCTCTTTTCTTTTTTTTTCTTTTATTTAATTTAATTTGCTTAAATATTTTTTTAATAAAATCAATTTCTTTTTCACAAAAAATCATAAAATAAAGAGTTTCACAAAAATTAGAATTAGGTTTTATTTTGTCTAATTTAATTTAATATTAGTTTAATTTAATTTAGGGTAATTCTAACCTTTTATATAATTAAAATCAATTAGAAAATTAGGGTTGGGTTCTTGATTTAATTTTTTTCCTTAAAATAAAAAAAATACAAAAATAGGTTAACTTAATTATTTTTCTTAATTAAAATTAAGTTAGTAATTAGGTTTTTGGTATTATTCATTTAAGTTTTATTTTCTCAAATAATCACAAACGACAAAAAAATGATTTTCCTTTTAAATTACAATTAGGTAGTTGGGGTCAAAACCCTAAATCTCTCGTTTTCGATTCATCGCGCACGTTTATTATTTTTGCAATATTAATGTAACTGTCCATGGTATGTAATAGTTTAAATTAGGATTTTCTTTATTTATCGTCTTTTACGGGTTTTTTGGCTATGTAATTAATCCTACCCCGAAGCCTTGTAATAGCGTAGGTTTTATTTCTCACATTTTAATTCTCGCAAATATTAACTGTTTAGATGTATGTTAATAGGATTGTATGACAAGATTGCATGATAATTTAAAACGGTTAGAAAACCCTAATGTGCAAAGATAATAACTGAAATCAAATCACTCGCACATGCGCACTCCTAGGGTATACTCTCAGTTCGGTTTCCTTCGGTAAACAGTAATTAAGTATAGGGTGTCTTAGTGGTTTCCCTCTTGTCTAAGAAAATATCAAATGTCCCGTTCGGAACTGTTGCCTCGGAAAGGTTGCCTCGGAAATGTTGCAATATCCGGTAAAAGGGAAGATTGTCACGGTACAAGGTGAGGAGGAGTATATGGTGAGCCATCTCAATTCCTTCCGCTACATGGAAATGGATGGGGAATTCATCGAAACCCCTTGCCAGAACATTGAAGAGGTCCCTCAGACTTTGGCGTCAACTGAAGTTTCTACTGACAAACCTCCGATGAAGATGGATTCTCTCAAGGATGCCAGGGCTGTAGTTGAAGAAGGTGGGTGTGCCAATTGGAGTCGGCTCCCTGATTTTACTTACAAAACTGACAAGTTCAGTTTGGGCTTTACTACAGGGGCTTAAAGGGTTGTTAGGCGCGCACGGATTGGAAGACCTCCTCTGCATATCAGCAATTAAGGAGTTAATGCAATTGAGGACAGTGAAGAAGATTCAGATATCGACAGCTGGATCTACCCAACAACTAATGGTGGATTGAACAACTGGACGGCGAAAGACTTCATACCTGTTTCTTTTATTCCACAGTAATTGACTTTTGTTTTAAGAGTTTTAATAAACAGTTTGAAACTTTACGGCCCGGTTCCTTGTCCGAGGCACTTTGGCTTTGCTTGTGAGGGCTTATTATTTGTCATTTCATATATCATTAATAAAACATTGGACATTTCTTGCATTACAAGTTTTACGCTCCTTGTTTTTCTTTTTTGTCTCTCGCTTTATCAAAAGCAGCTATTCTCTTACACACACTCACGTATCATAATGCAGATCCATATCCACTCTGGATCCCATTGATAACAACTATACTACTTCCAGTTATAACTTCGAAAATCTGATCAACCAAGTCGAGGACGAAGGTGAGGATGATTGTGAGGTGCCTGGAGAACTTGCTAGACTGTTATTACAGGAAGAAAGGGCCATACAGCCTCATGAAGAGCCATTTGAATCAGTGAATTTGGATATAGAGGAAGACATGAAAGAAGTTAAGATAAGTGAAAATCTGGAGCCTAGTGTCAAGCAGAGGTTGATACAAATGCTACGCGACTATGTTGAAATCTTCTCTTGGTATTATGAAGACATGCCTGGTTTGGACACTGATATTGTGGTACACCGCTTGCCGACTAAAGAAGAATGTCCTCCGGTAAAGTAGAAGGTTCGCTGTATACGCCCTGAGATGTCTGAGAATATCAAAGCTGAGGTCATGAAACAGTTCGACGCGGGATTTTTAGCTGTCACTTCTTATCCACAGTGGGTTACCAACGTTGTTCCGGTGCCTAAGAAAGATGGTAAGGTACGGATGTGTTTGATTCAGTTTTAATCTCTCAGCGGTTTATTCTGATACTTTCCAAATGAACATTTCTGGTTCAGATAAATCTCTCAATGATTTATTCTGATTCTTATCCAAATCCCTGCTGGTTCAGATAAATCTCTCAATGATTTATTCTGATTCTTTCCTAGTAGACACTTTCTCTGGTTCAGATAAATCGCTCAAGGATCTACTATAATTCTCCCCAGTTAAAGAATATTCAAGACTTCTTTTGGTTCAGTTTAAACCTCTCAATGGTTTATCCTGATACTTTCTAAATGAACATTTCTGGTTTAGATAAATCGCTCCAAGATTTATTCTGATTCTTCCCAGTCAAACAACATACAAGACTTCTACTAGTTTCAGATCAATCGCTCCAAAGATTTATTCTGATTCTTTTCCAATTGAAATCAAGTTCAGACTTAGTCCATTTTCTGTCAACAGTCACCTTTGGATGGAATCTACAAGCCCATCTCCGGCAAATCTTCCCCATTCCTCCAAATGGCATCTATAATCCCATTCACAATTCATCTTCAAGTGCAAATTTTTGGGCACTCTAGTGTTCAATCATCTTCCACCTTCAAGATACGAACAGCGATATCCCATTCTCGCTTTTTAGGTTTAAGAAAATTGAACAGGGGCTTCTTTTGTACCCTAAAATTTTCCCTCCCATCTTTCATGCAAGATACTATCCTAGGGTTTCTCGAGTATCCAATTTGGCTCAAAAGTTTATCAGACAGATTCTTTTCCTGGGAGGAAAATCAACAATTAGGGTTTGGTATTTCTCAGATAAAATTGAGTTTTCAAGGTTTCAAATGGTATTCATAGGTCTTCTGTCTCCTCAAGGATGTTTATGCCAGTTTTCAAACTTTGCATTGCAAGTTTGCTCAGTCGATGGCTTAGATAACTGAAAACGACTACATTGACCCAAAAACTGACCTTTTGCGAGAGCGAGTTCAAACGATTGTAACTTCTTCATTATTTGATATTTTTGAGCGGTTCTTTTTGTGTATGATTCTCCTTGATGTCATCTCCAATTTATCTTCACAAATCAAGAGCTGATTACGTGTAGAAGACCACCAAAATTCGAATATGTTAGAAGTCGCATCATGGACTTTGACCTAATCTTAAGTAACTGTCGCCTGATTTCTAAGAATTATGATTCCCTCAAATTACAAGATCTTGGGACGATTATTTCTGCATATGGTCATAAGTGATGTCGCTCACGAGTTTATCCTCAAAGATCGTGAGGAAATTGTGTTTGGATGACTTTGAAAGTTATCAAATCGTCGCAAGTCATTTGTTTGATTTCAAATATTTTTAACCATAATTTGTTTTTCTCAGGACTATGTTTCTCAGGTTGAAGTTTGTTAATTCTACAATATTGATGAATGGTCTTAAGGTATGTTTGTTTTGGAAATGAAGTTCCATTTTAATCGAGCATGGCCTGCGAGTTCATTTTGAATGCAAATTTGATTTGGACAAGATGTGAAGATTAAGACCTTCATTTAAACCACCATAGTTTTGGGTTCGAGTTAACTAAGTGGAATTTGATTCTTAAAACATTTATTTTGTTTATGAATTTGATTGGAGTATAAGGCGCATGGTTTATTTGATCATTTGTGATTGCTTGAAGTTCAAGTTACCAAGTCAATGTGTATTATTCAAACCATTCAAATTGAGAATTTCAAAATTCAAACAAAGTTCAAGATTCGTACAATAAATTTCATCATTTACAATCTTTCTCAAGGTTTTGTGTTCATTACACTACAAATGAAGTAAATTAAAAACTTTGTTTTGTTTACAAAGAAAGATGTTTTGTTTTGTTTCTTCAAGTCTTCATTGCTTCATCTTCATGAAATCCATCCAATCCTTGCTAGCCATGATTTTCTCTTCACCTTGCCTCGCTTGTCATACATGAAACAAAATCAAGAAAGAATTAGTGATCAAATAAATTCAAAGTAGACAAAATTACAATTGATTGGAAATTCTTCATTAGGGTGGTTCTTGGAATCAGAAAAAGAAAGAGTTTATTTATGTGCTAAGGCCTCAAATTTTCAGTTTAATCATGGGCCAAGTTTCTATTGCAAATCTCAAAGGAATTGGTTCACAACAGACAAAAAAAGGTGCAAACAGAATTTCAAGTCCAACACAATTCAAATCCAACAGAATTCAGCCCAACATAATTTCAGGACCAAAAGTCAAGCCTCATACATGTTGTTTCAATAAAAGTCAGATTTGCATCATTGGCTAGGAAGGAGTCTTTTGCAAATCTCAATATTTGGTTCACAAAAGATAAAGAGAAAATCAAGAAAAGTCAGAACTAGCATCACATGAAAATACCAATCCAGTAAGCAAACAAAAAGCCTCATAATTATGTGGTTTTAATGAAAACTCAGAGATGTAATGTCAAAATCATAGGCCAAAGACAATAGTATTGCAAAATCTCAAAAGACAATGTTTTCGATTACAGAAAATAAAAGCAGCAAGCAAAGGCCAAAAAGTAAACCAATAAAAGTCAGAATATACCAAATCAAATCACAGGCCTAGAGAACTTTACTGCAAAATCTCAAAGAAACAATGTGTTGTCTGGTTTATAGTAAAAGAAGATATACTGCAAAAATAATCAGTACAATCAGCAAGCCAACATCCATCATGAAAAAGAGAAAGTACAGAAAGTACCAAAACCTGTACAAAGTCTAAAAGCAACAAAGAAACCGGCCAACAACAAGTAATCAAGTACAAGGTCTATACAAAGATCTAAAAGTAAAAATCCAATCACAGTATAAAGCCAGCACTAATATAGAAACAGGGGGGCGATTCACAGAAGAAGGAGGATTTTTTCCAACAGATAAATATACAGCTGAAACCACCGGAGGAAAACACAGAGCCGCCACCGAACTTTATATATCCCGAAGGAAGGGGAAATACCAATAAAACCACAGGGGAATGGATAAGATGGTCTTGCGACCAAGAGAAAGGGTAAGGGAGTCGGTTATGCGAGGGGAAGGTATTAGCACCCCTCACATCCATTGTACTCGACGGGATCCGTTTTGTTTGTTTGTCTTAAAGGGTGTGTTTATCTACAACTATGCTTGGTAAAAGGGAAATGAAAGGTTTTCGATTATTACGTTCGTGAGGGTTTCGCGACCCTTTGCCTACGTATCCAATGAAGGAATCAGAACATTGTAGTTCCTCTAGAAAATGGTTGGTTTGTTTGTGTTTTTTAGTGGGCGACATTAACGCACGCATTCTAGCAATATGCACAGACGGTATCGCGGTAGAATGGAGATAACATGCCCTTTTGGGGGAGTTTGGATTTGTTGAGTGTTTTGCGAGTTTTAGAGTAAATTCAAGTAATGAATAAAAGAGTGTTTTTGGATTTTTTTGGTTTGTTTACTTGTTGATTTTATCTTTCCATACACGCCTAATTACTAGCATTTGTACAAAGTAAATAAAATGCAGAAAGATAAAATCCTACGCTATTACAACCGTATCGAAAGGCATAAAAAATATGAAGGAAAAAGTAAGATAAAAGTAAGAAAAATGAGTGTCTTTCAAACCAGGAAGTAGCACCCTTCGATTTGCATTCTGTTGGCCTCCTTCGATTGGGGCTGGCAACAGCAAAGTCACGTCTTTCGATTAGGCTTCGGCACCAGTCAGGTCATGTACTTCGATTGGAGGCTGGCACCAGCATGGGAGTGCCTTTCGTCTAAGCCTGGACTTAGTGCAAGTGTGCCTCTGGCTGGGCCTTTCTGCCTCGTTGCCTTCTTCGATTGGGCCAGTGAAATCAGTGTGAGCGTGTCTCTGGCTGGGCCTGGAAGTCAGTGTGGAAACCAAAGGCTTCGTTTCATACTCCTGGTTGTCTCTTTTGTTCGACCTGGAGAAAGAGGATAGAAGCCAGAAGCTTCGTTTCCTATTTCCTATTTCCTGTTTCTTTCATTTAAAGCATTAAAAGGCAACATGGCCTGAGGCCATGCTAGTATTTGTTTGGTAAACAGTTTAACAGTTAAAGCAAGTTCAGGTAAACAGAAAGCAAAAAAACGAAAGGGTTAGCTCTGAAAAATAACATGTTAAAAGGGTGGAAATGAAAGGAACAATGGTATGTACATGTTTGAAACGAACGAAAAGATTATTTACATGTTATGTCATGAAACGAAAAGTTCAAAGGTAAGAATAACTTACCTTGCTTCATGCCTTGAATGGATGTGGGATTCGAACTTGAACTGCTACCTGGACGTTTCTGGAATTCGAAGAATAGTCACAGGGGGTTTGCTTTTGGTTCGAAGGGTTGTCACAGAAGGTTGTCTTTGAGTTTGAACAAACTTCTATGTGTGGGGTGTTCTTCAGAATCGAAAGAGATGAGTGTTTGGGATTCTGGGTTTTGATTTCTCAAGTTTTGATGAACTTGAGAGTTTTGTTGTGTTTGAGAAAATTTGGGGGATTCGTTCCTCTGGTCCAAAGATCCTCTCTTAAACATGTGTTGGAGCCTCTTATTTATAGGCAAAGTTGGCTGAAGCTTTTGGAGGGAAAACAAAATAATTTGAACAATTTGGGTAAACTGCTCTTTGCAGCCTTCGAGGGACAGTGCTTGTATGCTATTTCGGTGCAAGAATGGGGCAGTATTTCAGGAATGCTATGCAGCAGTTTTGGCCAGTGTACCATGTCTGAACTTGGCAGCAAGCATCTTTGAATATTTTATCCTTTCATTTTGACCCTCCTTCGACCAGATTCTTCTTCCAACACATTGTTTGACTTTCCTCCAACAAGTGTCCTTCGAACGAATCATCTTTGTGCATCAATTGAAGGGGCCAAATGTGTGCTTCGAATGGACTAGTAAGGCGTACCCTTCGACAGGGACTCATATGTATGCCCCCTCAAGTCCACCACTATATGTCTTTTGAGGGGACCATCAACCATGTGCTGAAGTTTGTCAAGGATGGAAATGCAGCATACTAAAGAGAAATGTTGTCCAGTCGAAGCTAGTACAAACATAGTCAATGTCTTGTCGAAGCCTGCATGGAGGAGGTCTAAAATTTGTGACTCCAAGCAAGCACACAAAAGGTCAATGCTCAAATAAAGACTTGCATGAAGGGAGCCACATGCCCAAACGAAAGAGGCATGCAGGAGGAAAAATGTCCAGATTCAAAAGAGGTATGCAGGAGGCAAAATGTCCAGATTCGAAAGAGGCATACATGAGGCAAAATGTCCAGATTCGAAAGAGGCATACATGAGGCAAAATGTACAGATTCGAAAGAGGCATGCAGGAGGCAAAATGTCCAGGTTCGAAAGAGGCATACATGAGGCAAAATGTCCAGATTCAAAAGAGGCAGACATGAGGCAAAAAAGGGCAAATCGAAGAATCCCAAAAGGGAGCTTTTTGCCTTGGAATCGACAGAAGTTATAGGAGGCTTTGTACCTTGTGCATGCTAGCAAGGGGGATGCCCTTTGCGTGCAAGTTGTGGCTCAAATGAAAGTTGTGAGAGGCAAAGTATGCAAGAGGCCCTTTGTGCAAGTGGATTCGAAGGAGGTTTCAAATCCAAACGAAGGATGTACCCAAGTTGCATTCGAAGGAGGTTTCAAATCCAAACTAAGGATGCACTTAAACTTGCATTCGAAGGAGGCTTAGAGTCAGTCGAAGGGTGCTGAATCGAAGGAGACCTGTTTTCCTCCAAATTTGTCAAAATAATATTTTTATCTGTTTTCTCTCTTTTTGACAATTTCCTTTTAATTTTGGTACTGGAAGATCCCAATGCACTTGTGCAAACTTAAACCCTGAGAATCCTTGTGAGAAAGGCCCAATACACTGAGCTTTGAGCCATCCTCGAGGCAGGCGACAGAAACATCTTCACAGCAACCAAAAACTCGAAACCCTAGCATCTTGACCAACATCCAAAGGGAAATAAACCCTAATCCAGGCTCTGATAAATTTGAGAGAGAACCAACCTTGCAACGTGATGACAAAATTCATTCCACAATCCACTAATCGAGAACCAGATGCACTTCCTTTTTACCTGATAAGAAAACCTCAAAACAAGATTAAACAAAAAGAGGGTGTAGCCCTAATACTTCAAACCAAAGCGCCTGATTCCCTGAGATGCAGGATATGCAAATGACTGAATGATAAAATGATGCAAATGGAATGCAAAGTTTGAAGCCAGGCAAGAATAAAGGAGATAGGGCAAATTTGGGGTACGACAATAGAGAGGCCGAAACCATAAGATTTTTCCACTCTCTTTTCACACAAATATACACAGTTCAAAAAATAGAATTGATATCCTCAACTGTCAAAACCCTCAAAAACCATTTTCCAAACATATCATCATCAAAGATATACAAATAGAACTGCATGCAAACAGAAAACCCTAAACAGTTTTTCATCATCATTTTCCGAAATAACAACAACCCCTTCAGAAATTTGTGAAAAAAAAAGAGTAAGAAGAAAAAATAGAAGGATCTCACTCAGAAAATTGATGAAATAGCTTGGCATGTTGGTGAAGGTATTGTTTGGTAAACACAAAGGTCCGGGTTCGAGACCCTCTGGGACCTTTTTTCTGTTTTCAATTTCTTTATTTTTTTTTGTTTGTTGCTTTGATTTCAACACTATTGGGTTTAATTGGACATCCCAGTTCAACCTCATTCACAACACCCCCCATTACTCAGCATACCATGCAGGCCCAATGCATTTTTTTATTTTATTTTCTGCTTACAAAAAAAAACTCCTTTTGGGCCAGGTTTAACCAAAAATTTGTTTTTTACACAAAAAAGACCTTAAATTCAATTTTTACCCCCTAACTTATTTATTTTATATTTGTTATTTTATTTTTCTTTCTTTAAATATTATTTTTGTAATTATTATTTTTATTAACAAAAAAAGACAAAAATATTTTATTTTATTAATACTATGTACTTATTTTATTAAAAGCACCAAAACATTTTATTACAAAAATTTAATTTCTTTTCTAATCAATTAATATTTATACTTAAGGTTATTCTTAAATCAAAATCAATTTAGAACTTAGGTTTCATTTAATTAATTAATTTTTATATATTTTTATATTATTCTTATATTATTCTTAAAACCTTTTCATAAAAAACCCTAAAAAACCCCTTTTTTTAGTTAATTTTTTTTAATTAGTTTCGGTTTATTTTATTTTATTTTCATTAATTATTTTCTTAATTAGGTTTAGGTTAAAATCCTTTCATAAAAATCGAAACAAAAATCATTTCTTTTTTCCATTTTTGCATTAATGCATTTTATTTTCAATTTTGTACAATATTCAATATTGTTGTAATAGTTAATTAGATTTAATTTTCTTACAAAATCCCCATTTGTAAATTTGTACACCCCCTCCCCTATTGATGTAATAGCTTAGTATTTTTATGTTTCGTAATTTAATGCTTTATATAGAAATGCTAGTAAATTAGGGTTTGTATGGAAAGATTAAAATCAACAAGTTAGCAAACCCTAATTCAAGACAAAACAATGCATGTAAATCAACACACATGCACACTTACACCCTTAGGGTAAACCCACTTTGTTACCTTACAAAAATGGCCATGTTAGGCATGTGGAATATCTAAGCAAAATAAATCAAAGTACAAGGACATAGTCCCTCGATGACGCTATCCAAAATTGCCTTTCAAAAATGATCTTAGTCCCTCAAAGAGAATTGCTAAGACATTTTCACAACATTGCTATAATGGCTATACGATGACCCGCGCCCGTCCCTTTGCATCCAAAGATAAGGTTACTTACCAATCCATGGTAAAATAACAATGTCAAAGGAAAGAAGAAATAAACAAGAAAGACTTTTGAGTAGGTAGAATGTTCCTAGTTGCTTGCTCTTTTTCAAACCAAAACATCCTTTCTATTTTCAAAACAAAAACCAACACTTTCAAAACATCTTTCAAACTTGAAACATTTTCAAAAGATCAATACTTTGTATACATTCTTACGAACAAGAACTATTACAAAGTTTGCCTAAACGATGACGCCTTTTCAAAATACTTTCAAAAATCACACAAAGCACAATTTCAAACAAAAGCAAGTGATCTACAAATAACTAAGAGCCCATATATAACTATGGATATAAAGGCTTCTAATACCTTCCCTTTTTATAATCTATCCCCCGAACTCAAGAAATAATCTCAAAGGTCTTTCATGTTCTTTTCAGCCTTTCCTTTTGGATAAAAGAAAAGTCGGTGGCGACTCTAGCTATCCGCACAATTGCAATCAAACGCAAAACACCCAAGTCAGTTCTTCCACCGTGTTACAGGTGGAACAAATCTTCAAGTAATCATCAAACTCTTAAAAACTCTTAAGATTCCCAAACATTAAACACAAACCCAGAATCTAAACATTTGCCTCTTTTGAATCTGAAACATCCTCACACTTTGTTTTCCTTCAAATCCAGTAGAAAGAACATCAAACTTGTTCTTCTCCTTCGAATCTGGCACTAAAGGCGTCTGGTGTACCCCAAAATTTGCCGTCTCATTTATCAAGATTTTTCTCACAAGACTTCTTGGACTTAGGACAAGATTAGGGTTTGGTCAGCTCAAGACACCTCATCTTGCACTGATCACCCAAAATTAGGGTTTGAGTTTGCACAAGGATTTTTGGACCACAAATGCTTCATGTGACTTTCATACATCATATTGGACCCCTAAGATTGCTCATGACAAGTTTCAAGCCTTGAACCACATTTTTGATCAGACAATTGGACAATTGACCTAAAAATCAGCTATATTGGGAAAAAAGTCAACCATGGCCAATTTACAGTCAAACTTCATAATTTTGGATCCACAACAACATTTTAGACTCATATGTACCATTTGATCAAGTTTGGATCACAACTCCTCAAGAAATTTGATCAAATCATCAAAAGGGCAAAATGATCAAAATTAGGGTTTTGACTGAGAAAGGGCAATTTCTGATTTTTAACCTAGCCAATGACCAATTGGGTTCAAACATGATTTCAAGGGTTCAATGTAATCATATTTAGCTAATTACATGGTTCAAAATATCTCAAGTTCATTGGATTGACAGATGAATTTTGCAGTCAACTGATCAAAAGTCAACTGTACACTAAAAAGTCAAACTTTGACTTTTTGGTCAAAATCAACTGCCAAGGGTCATAATTCATCAATATATGTCAAAACATGAAACTTTTTCACCAAGAAAACCAATTTTGAAAATTAGGGTTTTGAATTTGAAAATTTTCATAACTTAGAATTTTTCTAAGTATGAAAATTTTCTTATTTTTTCCCAACTTTCCACCATTTTTTCACCATGATGCAATTTGATTCAAAGAAAAATTCCAACATTAAAGTTGTAGTCCTCCATGAAATCTACAACTTTTCTTCACAAACTTTTCCCAAAAGATGCTTGGATCTCAAGTTATGAATTTGTGAATATAGGTCCATGAACTTCTTAACTTAGTGATGTATACTAACTCTCTGCAGCTCACAAGCCAGCCAGTACAAGCATGTTTGCATTGGTCATTTCACTTTTCTTCAAATGCAAGAAAAGTTGCAAAAGAGGTCAGAACTTGTACAGCTGATAAGGAGTGGACTTTGTATCATTCTATACAAATATATAAACTCAATGTAAGGCTGAACACGAATGCTTAACATCCAGAACTCACTCAAACTCCAAAACACCAAATTTCTGCCCAAACTCAGAACTTCTGCAAATATCTAGCCATTTCATTTTTGGCTCGTGCATTTTTTGTTTCAACACTTCAAACACCTTCCACATATCCTACCAAAGCTATCCAAGCATTCATCCTGCCTCTGTAAGCTCTGTTTCAGCCGTTGCCATTTTCACTTTGGAAGCTTGCAACTTGACTTGTGCAAATAGTTATGGCCATCCACAAAGCAAGCTAAGCATTGGAATAGCTTGAAGGAAGTTCAAGGAAGCTCACACGATCCTCAGGCCTCACTCAAAGTCCCCACATTGTCATATCCAAATCCAGCTGAAGGAGGTATTTTTCAAAACTCTATCTCTCTATTTAGGCATCCTCAAGCCACGATTTGTGAATAAAAAATGTAGTTCCTAGCATGGTGAAGCTGTACATATGCATACTTTTCATTTATATTAACTGTGCCATGAGAATTTGAAGCTTGAAGTTCCTGGATTTTTTAGGTCACGAATTAGAGCTGATAAAATTCTCTCTGATCTTTGAGAGTTAGATTATGAATTTTATATGGTTGGAATCGTGAGTTTAAATGCTACATGTTTCATGTTACAAGTTTTTGTTTTTGTGCAAGCATTTGAGAGTTACAGATTTGAACATAGCATGCGCAAAGGAGAAGAAGCTGGAGGACAAGGATGACTGTCTTGGGCCTTTGGCGCTTTGGACCTGTTGTTTATGATTTTCACACCTCCTGAATTACTGCTACCCCCCCCCCCCCCCCCCCCCCGACTTATTATTTTATATTTTTGCATTTTTCTTGCATATTTTTATATTATTACTTGCATTAATTTTTTTTAATGATAAAAAATACCCAAAAATAATTTATTTATTTTCACATTTTTATTTTTATTTTTTATTATTTTTTGCATAAAAAATAGTTTATTTAATATAATAGAAATCATTTTCTTAAAATAACTTGTAAATAATAAAAAAATACTTAATATTTTTAATATGTTATTTATGTACATAAAATATTTATTTTCATACATATTTTTAATTTTTAATATTTGTACATGATATTATTTATTATTTTCTTGTACAAAAAATGGACAAAATAATAATATAGAACATATATTTTATTTTAATTGAAAATTAGGGTTTCTCCCTTTCAAAAATAATAATATTATTTTTCCTTATTTTCTAGGGTTAATTAATTTATTTCCTCATACAAAAAATAAATACAAAACATTTTTAGCATAAATACATTTTTATTGCATTTTTAATATTTGTACATTTATTTAATTCGCACAATATTCAATTGGGTTGTAATAGTATTTTTAGGGTTTATTTTGTGCAATATCCCCATTCAAAAACTTGTATCCCCCCTCCCATAATAATTGTTGTAATAGCTTAGTTTACCTTTACGCAATTTATCGCATTTATACCATGTTTAGTAAACTAGGGTTTGCATGACAAGACCAAAAACAAAACAAATAGAAAAGACCTAATACAAGACAAATCAAATGCATGAAAAATGAGACACATTGCACACAAGCACCCTTAGGGTTTCACCCACTTGGTTACCTAAAATAAAATGGCCATGTTACGCATGCGAAGTATCTTGGCAAAACAAAACAAAATAAGATCATAGTCCCTCGATAACGCTATCAAAAGGTTGCCTAAACAAAAATGATCTTGGTCCCTCAAACATGCTAAGATACTTGGCAACATTGCTATCATGGTCATACGATGACCCACCCCCGTCCCGTTTACATCCAAAGATAGGTTTGTTTACCAAATCAATGGTAAATCAACAATGTCAGAGGAATAAAAATGCACAAGAAAGAGTTTTGAGTAGGTAGAATGCTTTTAGTTACTTGATCAATTTCAAATTAATCCTTGCTATTTTCAAAAACAAACACACGCACATTTCAAAACAACTTTCAAAACATTGGAACATTTTTCAAAAGACAAACATCTTTGTATACATTCTTACGAACGAGAATCAATACAAAGATTGCCTAAACGATGGCCTCTTTTCAAAATACTTTCAAAACCACACAAAGCACCATTTCAAACAATTTCAAAGCAAAGCAAGAGATCTAAACAAGTAACTAAGAGCCCATGAAAAACCATGGATGAAAAGGGTGCTAGCACCTTCCCTTTTCATAATCTACCCCCCGAACTCAAGAAAAATATCTCAAAGGTCTTTCCTGTGCTTTTTTACCTTTCCTTTTGGATAAAAGAAAAGTTGGTGGTGACTCTTTCTAACCACAACATTTTCAAACATAAACGCAAAACCTCAAGTCAGTTCTCCCAACTCATCACAAAACTGGCGACTCTGTTGGGGAAAATTCTAAAAGTGGGGTTACCTTAGGGTTTTAGATCACCTTTATTTTCTTACATTTGTTTGACTTGTTTGCTTTACATTTTGGTTCTATTATTTGGGTTTGAATCCTCTACCCGGATTTGGGAAACATTATAGGTAAATAGCAATATGTTGTGGAAATTGTGCGGGGTATACCGACATGGTCTAAGCAATAGCTATGTTAGTGCGACATATTTATGGGTACCGATAGCCTTTGAGTCAATCAAAGAGAATACGGGGCCGCTGAGTGATGTCATGAAGCACTAATGAACTTTTAGAACCTTTACTTGACCAACTTTTCCTTTTAGGATGTAGTGAGATGACCGGCTTTGGTGCAGTCCAAAGTTGGTAGATACTCGATACTACACTCATTGAGGGTTGGTTCCTTGGAATATTTCGGTCGCCAGTAAAGAGGCTTGAATTGAAACAATGAACAAGGAAACAATCCAGTGATATTGAGCTCCTTAGAACCCGGTTACTATTTTTAGGACAAGTTGAGCCAACTAAACTTCAAGAGGATACTTACCTATGAAACCCCATGCAAGCCTAAACTATGAACTTGTGTGATTTGCTTGTACATACATACTTGTGCATAACATCATGGACATCATGAACATCATATGCATTCACTAACCATTTCAAGGATTTTAGAGATTCATCTTTGTTCTTGTTTTGTAGGTTATGGATTCACTTCGCAGGAAAACTATCCAAATCAACCTTGTAAGAATTCCTCCACAACTCAAGGAGCTAGCTTCAAGGATCCCTGAGAATTCTCCATTCACCGAAAGACATGGTTGTCTACTCAACTTGGTCACTTCCAACACAGAGGAGGATATGATGAAAGTTCTCTTCCAGTTCTTTGACCTTTTGCATCATTGCTTCACATTTCCTGACTACCAACTTGTTCCCACTTTGGAAGAATTCTCTCAACTTCTGAGGATTCCTATTCTCAATCAACTACCCTTCAACGGTACATAAAGAGATCCAAATCCAGAAGATATTTCTCAAGCCTTGCACTTGCACTCATCTGATGTCACAACACATTGGGAAACTAGAAGTGGTGTCAAAGGCTTCTTTTAAATGTTTCTGCTTGAGAAGGCCCAAAGCTATTGGAATTCTCTAGACTTGCAAGCTTTTGAGGAGATTGTAGCTCTTCTCATCTATGGGATGGTCTTGTTACCTAACCCTGACCAACTCATAGATGTGAGCACTGTCAAAATCTTCATGTCTCGCAACCCGGTGCCTACATTGCTTAGGGATATCCTCCACTCTTTTCACACTCGTACAATGAGGAAAAGAGGTGTTCTCATGTGTTACACTCCTCTCCTGGAAAGATGGTTTATTTTTCATCTTCCCCAATCTGTTTTGAAGAATGAGCAAGCTTTGAGGTGGTCATAAAGGTTAATGACACTTAACCATTCAGATATTCATTGGTGTTCTCGATCCAAAGAGAATGTTATCATCATTGACCATTATGGGGAATTCCCTAATGTCCCTCTACTTGGAATTAGGGGAGGCATCACCTACAACCCGTGCTTAGCTCTGAGATAGTTTGGTTATGCCCAAAGGGATGGCCCACATAACATTTTGATTCAAGGGTTGGTTTTCGACTACGACAACGATGACCAAGGACTCCGTCAGAGATTCATCTGAGCTTGGAGGATACCCAACAAGGTGGATAGCAAGACTCTGGGACACAAGAATTCCATCCCTCTTGAGCCTTACCTCAAGTGGGTACGAACCCGCGCCCAAAGTCTTATGATGCCTTACCCCTCCATTCTCCTAGTGATTATATAGCCTGTTAAGGAAGGAGAGGTTCCATACACCATCCTACATCCTGACATGTCGACATCACTCGAAGACCTACAAAGAAGTTGGATATAGCTCAAGGGAGAGCGCGATACTTTCAAAGCCCAATTCTACGCAAGCGAGAAGAAAGTTTTGGAACTTACTCGTCTACTTCACGAAGAGCAGACTCTCAACACCTACATTGCACCAAAGAGGATGCGTAACGTCTTTTTACCTTAGAGTTTTGTATTATTTTGCCTAAGGGACATTGATGTACTCACAATTCTATCTTATTAATATGACGTGTGTTTCTTTTTTGTTTAAAACAAATTTGAATTTCTGAATCCTTGAAAGCATTGCACGAATACATATCATTCATCATAAGCATAAACAGGTCTTCACACCAAGTTTCCTCATCTCTCTGTTGTTTATTTCAGCAAGATGGATCTTGAACAAACGGTCAAAGATTTGCAAGCTTAGAATTCACAATTCCAACAGTTACTCATGACCCTAGCCAAGGGGCAGGAGGAGCTGAAGACTTTGCTAGAAAAAGAAAAAGAGAAAAAGAAGAAGAAGCCAGTTGGTGTGGTTATCATGGGCAGAAGATTTCAGGGACAAGCCAGAAGGACCTTGGAATTCCCATCAACATATGAAGAGGGGGAAAGAAAAGGAAAAGGAACGACAGTACCATCAGATTCTGAAGAAGAAGAAGAGGAGGAAGAGGACTACTCTGAAAAACAATACCTTCTGGCCGATGACAAATACAAACACCTGGAAGAGCGCCTAACTGCTATGGAGATACAGAGAGTACCGGGGCTAGATTTTGAGGAGTTAGGGCTGGTGTCAGGAATTGTAATCCCTCCAAAGTTTAAGGTGCCACTGTTTGCCAAGTATGATGGGGTGTCTTGCCCTAAAATGCACCTCAGATCCTATGTCAGGAAGATTCAACCGCATTCTGCTGACAAAGACCTGTGGGTCCACTTTTTCCAGGACAGTTTATTAGGAACGCAGCTTGATTGGTTCTACCAGTTGGAGAGGGAAGATGTCCATAATTGGGAAGACTTGGCAGCAGCTTTCTATAAACAGTATCAATACAATGCCGAATTGGCGCCGACCCGTACTCAGCTACAGAGTATGGCCATGGCTTCCAATGAGGGCTTCAAAGACTACGCCCAAAAGTGGAGGGATCTAGCCGAAAGGGTACAACCACCTCTATCTGAGAGGGAGTTGGTATGTTCCTGGGGACTCTGTCAGGCCCTTTCTTTAACTATCTGATTGGAAGTTCCTCTACAGGGTTTACCGAATTGATTCTAACTGGCGAAAGAGTGGAGGCTGGTATAAGAAATGGGAAAATTCAGAAGGACGCGTCTGCCTCAACTGTTGTAAAAAATCCCTTCACGGGAAGAAAGGAAGTATTTGCTCTCTATTCACAGGGAAATCAGGGAAGAACCGAGCGCCAACCAACGGTGGGGGCTGTTATGATTCCGAAGCCTGCAGCAGACCAGCCGAGAAATAATCAGCAAAGGGTAGAAAGGCCAGTTTGGCAATTTACCAAGATTAACATGACTCCAGCTCAAGTCCTACCACATCTCTTGAAGTTGAATCTGGCCACTCTAAAAGAGGCCCCAAAAAATCCTAATACTGCTTCTCCACATTACCATCCCAACGCCAGATGTGTGTACCATTCTGAAAGTCCAGGGCACGACACCAACAACTGTTGGGCTCTGAAGAATAAGATTCAAGATCTGATAGACGCGAAGGAAGTTGAGTTTGAGGCACCTGAGAAACCAAATGTTATTTCCGCTCTAATGTCGAGGCATGGTCACAATGCCAACGCTATTGAAGAAGATCTGTTTGTATCTACCGTGGATGAACTATTAACTCCGCTCCTGACCATCAAGTTGAATTTGTTAAAAGATGGCATCTTCCCAGGTTGTGACAAAGACTGCCATGTTTGCTTGTCCTCATCGTTTGACTGCCCTCTATTGAAGATAGGAATCTAACAACTGATTGATAACCAAGAAATTTTGTTTGAGAAAGGTCTTGTTTCACCCGTTCCAATGAAAGAAGTTTCAATAATAACCATATACGCCAATCCTTCCAGGGTCCCTAAAAGACCCGTTAGGATTACACCTGCTCCAAAGACTGCTCCGCTTAAGATAACAATGCTCGGGCCTGCCCCATACAAATCAAATAAATCAGTACCATGGAATTATGGTGGAGAAATCTACTACCATGGTATTAAATAGATTGAACTGACTGCTGAAGAAGAAAGCTCCGAAGAGGACAGTTACGAAATTAGCAATATTATTGGAACAAGCAAGATTACCCGCAGTGGAAGAATCTTTTCTCCAGAGATTGCTCCTCCAACAGCAGTCTTTGGACCCGTGGCTGTTCCGAAGATCACATTTGTACTAATAATTGTACCTATAAGTGTACCTACCAACAAAAACAATACAATTCCTATCCCTACTTCCACTGCTGAAAATAAAGGAAGGAATGTTCAAGAGGAGCATGTCCTGACGAAGGCTCAATCACTAGTTATTCCTGAAACATCCAAGAAGGAGATGGAAGAAATCTTGAGGATCATTAAGAAAAGTGATTATGATGTGGTTGAACAATTAGGGCAGACCCCTTCCAATATATCTATGCTAGCCCTGTTGCTTTGCTCTGAAGCACATGCCAAGGCTCTGGTAAAATTTCTGAAGACAGCTCATGTGCCACAAGAGATAACTGTTGACCAGTTCTAGGACTGTGTAGCCAGTTTGACAACTGATAATGGCCTAGGCTTCTTCGATGCTGACTTGACACCCAGAGGGAGAAAACACAACAATGCACTACATGTCTCAGTGGAATGTAGAGGAACAACCCTAGCTCATGTCTTAGTTGATACCGAATCATCTCTAAACGTCTTGCCAAAAAAAGCCCTTGATAGATTGGACTGCGTGGGGCTGACTTTAAAACCCAGCAATATAATGGTAAGAGCTTTTGATGGATCGAAGAGGATGGTCCATGGGGAGGTGGAAATCCCAATCAAGGTGGGAACTCAAGTCTTCAATTCAACATTCTACGTGATGGACATCCGTCCTTCTTATTCCTGTCTGTTGGGACGCCCCTGGATCCACAATGCCGGTGCGGTCACCTCCACTTTGCATCAAATGCTGAAGTACCCCGTCCAAGGGAAGATCATAACTATCCATGGGGAGGAGGAGTATATGATTAGTCATCTGAATTCCTTCTGCTATGTGGAGTTAGATGGCGAGTTCATAGAGACCCCTTTCCAACTTTTTAAAGAAGTCTCTCCTGAAGTAGCGGCAACCAAGGCAGTATCTTCAACTCCTAAGATCACAAGACCTCCGCCTCGGATGTCATATTTAAAGGATGCAAGAACAGTAGTGTAAGAAGGGGGATGCACAATCTGGGGTCAGCTTCCGGACATTCCATACAAATCAGACAAGTTTGGCTTGGGGTTTACTTCGACTGGTCAGAAGGCTGTGCGCCGTGCCTGTGCTGGGGGCCACCTGTAAAGATTACCAACCAAAGCGTCAATGCAATAGAGGACAATGAAGAGGAGGGCAGCTTGGAAGATTGGATATTTCCTACTGTCAGCGGAGGACTTTGCAACTGGGAAGCCAAAGACTTTGTTCCAATAACTTTCATACCGCAGTAATTTATCTTTTACATTTCTGTTGGACTGTAATAATTCACAAACAATTTGTACTTTAAAAACCATGTGTCTTACCCGAGACACAATGGTCCATTTGTAAGGGTTTTTTTATTTCATCTACATATGCCATTCAATTAATCATGGACGCTTTTTCATATATAAACCTTTTATGCTCATTTTCTTTCTTTTACATTTCATTGTTTTAAGATGGCTATACCCTTACACACACCCAGACTCACAAATGCAGGTACCCTTCCATTCCGGATCCCATGGGTAATGATACTGCTATAGCCTTTAGTGACTCTGAAGATCTGATCTACCAAGCCGAATACGATGGTGAGGAAAACTGTGAGGTGCCAGGGGAATTGGCCAGACTATTACAACAAGAGGAAAGAGCAATTCAGCCTCATGAGGAACAGTTGGATACAATCAACTTGGGTACTAAGGAAGATAAAAAGGAAATTAAGATAGGTGCTAATCTAGAGTCGAGTGTCAAGGAGCTCATAATTCAGCTATTGCATGATTATGTTGAGATCTTTTCCTGGTCATACGAAGACATGCCGGGACTCGATACAGACATTGTGGTACATCGTCTATCCACAAGAGAAGATTGTCCACCAGTGAAACAAAAGGTCCGCCGCATGAGACCTGACATGTCAGAGAAGATCAAAGCAGAAGTTATGAAGCAGTTCAAAGATGGATTTCTGGCTGTTACTTCTTACCCTCAATGGGTGGCCAACATTGTTCCCCTGCCTAAAAAGGATGGCAAAGTGAGAATGTGCGTGGATTATAGAGATTTAAACAGAGCCAGCCTTAAAGATGATTTTCCACTTCCACACATCGACATCCTGGTTGACAATACAGCTCAACACAAAGTATTTTCTTTCATGGACGGATTCTCAGGCTATAACCAGATTAAAATGGCACCTGAGGACATGGAGAAAACTACTTTTGTCACACAGTGGGGTACGTTCTGCTAAAAAGTGATGCCATTCGGACTGAAGAATGTCGGGGCAACCTATCAACGCGCCATGGTAGCTTTTTTTCATGATATGATACATCATGAGATAGAAGTCTACGTAAATGACATGATAGCCCGATCACAAACTGAAGAAGAACACCTTGATCACTTGCAAAAGCTGTTTGTCAGGTTGAAGGAGTACAAGCTCAGATTGAACCCAAACAAGTGTACATTTGGAGTCCGGTCCGGTAAACTCTTAGGTTTCATTGTCAGCAACAAAGGCATCGAGGTTGATCCTTCCAAAGTCAAAGCTATACAAGAAATGCCTGCTCCTCGCACTGAGAAGGAAGTCAGAGGTTTTTTGGGATGCCTAAACTACATTGCCAGATTCATTTCTCATCTAACGTCTACTTGTGAACCAATCTTCAAGTTGTTGAAGAAAGATTAGGTAGTCAGATGGAATGATGAATGTCAGATTACTTTCGATAAAATCAAGGAGTATTTGCTAGAACCTCCTGTCTTGATGCCATCCATCGAGGGAAGACCGCTAATCATGTATCTGACCGTCTTAGAGAATTCAATGGGGTGCGTATTAGGGCAGCATGACGAGTCTGGCCGAAAAGAGCATGCCATTTATTACATAAGCAAAAAGTTTACCGACTGTGAAACCAGATATTCACTGCTCGAGAAAACTTGTTGCGCTCTGGTATGGGTTGCTCGCCGGCTAAGGCAGTATATGTTGACTCATACCACTTTGCTGATATCTAAGATGGATCCGATAAAGTACATCTTTGAAAAGCCTGCTCTGTCTGAGAGGATAGCTAGATGGAAGATGATCCTAACAGAATACGACATACAGTACACGACCCAAAAAGCTATAAAGGGTAGTGTGCTAGCTGATCATCTAGCCCATCAAGCTGTAGAAGATTACCAGTCCATGAAGTTTGACTTCCCTGACGAAGACATCATGACATTGGACAATGTTGAAGAATTCAGACCATATGAAAGACCTGAACAAGGATCCTGATGGACCCTGTACTTTGATGGGGCATCCAATGCACTTGGTAACGGTATCGGCGATGTACTCATATCTCCGGAAGGATGCCATACTCCTTTCACTGCCAGACTTTGCTTCAATTGTACGAACAATATGGCAGAGTACGAAGCATGCATCTTTGGACTCAAGGCCGCCATAGACTTAGGAATAAAATCTTTAGATGTGTTTGGGGACTCAGCTTTGGTCATCAGTCAGATCAAAGGAGAGTGGGACACTAAACATCCAAACCCCATCCCTTACAAAGAACATGTTTTGACATTGTTACCATATTTCGAGCAGATTATCTTCGAGCATTTCCCGCGAGAAGAAAATCAGCTAGCAGATGCTCTAGCTACAATGTCATCTATGTTTAAACTTAATTGAGATAATGAGGCTCCCCAAATCACCATTGAATGGATGGATGAACCAACACACTGTCACGAGATTAATACTGAAGAAGTAGTGGACCAGTCATGATTTCATGAAGTCAAAAGGTATCTCGAGGCTCAAGAATATCCAGAAGGAGCTTCAGTCAATGACAAAAATTTCTTAAGGAGATTCTCAGCTAAGTTCTTCCTAAGTAATGGCATCCTGTACAAGCGTAATCATGATTCTATTCTACTCCGTTGTGTGGATAAGATTGAAGCTGAAAAGATCATGGCTGAATTGCATGAGGGTACCTTTGGCACTCACTCTAGAGGGCATACGATGGCAAAGAAGATCCTACGGGCAGGCTATTACTGGTCTACCATGGAAGCTGGCTGCTATCAACACTCTCGGACCTGCCATAAATGTTAAATATATGCAGACAAGTTCCACGTGCCTCTGGTTCCTATAAATGTCTTAGCAGCTCCGTGGCCTTTCGCTATGTGGGGAATCGACATGATTGGGGAGATCAAGCCTACAGCATCCAATGGACACTGCTTCATTCTGGTGGCCATTGACTATTTCACCAAGTGGGTCGAAGAAGCTTCCTTCGCATCTGTCACTAAGAATGTTGTTGCCCGCTTCATCAAGTAGAATCTCATTTGCCGGTACGGTATCCCCGAAAGGATCATCACTGATAATGGTACAAACCTTAACAATACTATGATCACCTCCTTGTGCGAGCAGTTCAAGATTCAACATCACAATTCATCTCCCTATCGGCCAAAGATGAATGGTGCAGTCGAAGCTGCTAACAAAAACATTAAAAAGATCATACAAAAGATGACAATCACCTACAAGGAATAGCATGAAATGCTACCGTTTTCTCTCCACGGATACCGTACCACGGCTCGCACTTCAACTGGGGCAACACCATATTCTTTGGTTTATGGCATGGAGGCTGTTTTACCTATCGAGGTTCAGATCCCCTCTTTAAGAATCATGAAGGATGCAGGTTTGAGTGAAGACGATTGGATCCAAACCCGACTTATTCAGTTGAACTTAATTGACGAAAAGAGACTTACTTCTGTTTGCCACGGTCAGACGTATCAAAAGTGGATGATCAAAGCTTTCAACAAGAAAGTCAGACGCCAGATATATCAAGTTGGAGATCTAGTGATCAAGCGCATCATCTTGCCACAAAGTGATCCCAGGGGCAAATGGACTCCTACGTACGAAGGACCATTTGTAATCAAGAAAATATTTTCTGGTGGGGCAATGATCTTAACCACCATGGACGGTGATGACCTGCCACACCCTGCGAACGCAGACATAGTCAAAAGATACTACGCATAAGATACCCGCTAGGTTGACACACCTAGGCAAAACAAGGGCATCCCGGAGAACCAAAAAGGTTCGGGCAAAAATTAGGGATAAACTAAAAATTTGTACACCCGACAAGTTGAAAACCCGAAAGGGCGACTTGGGCAAAAAAAGGGTTTCCCGGTGGATTGAAAATCCGAAAGGGAGGTCCAGGAAAAAGTTAGGGAATTAAAGCATATGACTATGTCTCTTCGGATCACTTTGAGGACAATCTCTTCACTGACAAACTCTGAGCTTCTGATCAATTCAATCATCTTCGGACGAAGCAACAGATGGACAAGATATTCAGAGAAACGAAGGCTATAGCGGAATGGGAACCCCATGGGATTTTTACACATAGCTATCTTTCTTTGTATAAAATTTTCTTACTTTTATGACACCATCCTCTTACTAGGATGTCTGTCTCCTTTGTACAAAACACTTATTCAAAGTAAATACAAAGATACCTCTTTCAAAGTACAGAAAACTATTTTCCTTTTTCTTTACACTTGAGTTTTTTATTTGCAAAAACGTCCAACGATTCATTGATGAACATATGCATTTGAACATAATTACTGTTTACAAATAAACAGGATGGAAGAGAACAATTACTGACAGACTGAAAGGATAGGAAGACATCTTTAGGCTATTCCATAAGCAATCCCTACAGTACATCCTCTAGATCCCCAGCGGAGCTAAAATTTCAAACCCTTAATCCCCATCAGAGTTAAAACTTCAAACTCCCAATCCCCAGCGGAGCCAAAACTTCTAATTATCAATCCCCAGCAGAAACTATCCAGTTTCTCTAAATTCCCCAGCAAGTTGTCTTGAAGTCTGAAAATCAACTAGATAGCAGTTAACTTTTGTTTATCCCCAACCTAGGATAATTCCCCAGTAGAATGGAAGACAACCCAAACTCCTGGACCTACTCCCAAGCAGCAAACCTTCTTCCCCACAGAGTTTTCATTACTCCCCCAACAGATTGAAAATTCTCTTTATTAATTCCCCGCAGAAGTCATCAATCTCTCTGGATTCCCCAAGCGGATTACTCAAGCAGTATGGCATTGCTCGCAATAGAATTTTTTGTCAAATACTCCAACTTCAAGACTTGAAGGATCCCTATATCCCCAACAGTCGCCAAGGATTTCTTATCCTCAGCAGTCAAGGATTTATTTTCCCCGGTAGCAGTCAAGGATTTATTTTCCTCAGCAATACAACATCTCTTCTTACATGCGCATACATTACATCCATATATCATAAACATTTGATAAAACACATATATTGCATCATACATTTCATGCAACATAACTTTGTGTTTCAGCTAAAGTTTTACCTTTTTCAGGATAAGATTAACAGCTACCATTAACAATGTTCAAAGATTTTAGATACAGTATAGATACACTCCAGACGCAGAAGTCATTCTGTTACTCATTCAGATCTCAACTCAAGATACAGTCCAGATATGCTCCAGATACGGTTGCCATTCTGTCACTCAGATTACAGTTCAGATACGCTCCAGACACGGAAGCCATTCTGTTACTCATTCAGATTCAGCTATCAGATACAGTTCAGATACACTCCAGACACGGAAGTCATTCTGTTACTCATTCAGATTCAACTCAAGATACAGTCCAGATACGCTTCAGACAGGGATGTCATTCTGTTACTCATTCAGACCTCAACTTTCAGATACAGTTCAGATACGCTCCAGATACGGATGCCATTCTGATGCTTATTCACATTCAGATTTCACACTCTTGATACAGTACGGATACGCTCTAGACACGGATGCTATTCTGTTTCTCATTCAGATTTCAAGTCTCCAGATACAGTTCAGATACGTTCCAGACGCGGATACCATTCGGATACTTATTCACCTGACTTACAACTTACAACTCAACAAAAATTCTTGGATGGCATCTACAATCCCATCTCCAACAAGATTCTATCATCTCTCCAAATGGCATCTTTAAGCCCATTCCCTCAACTACACTTCGTCGAGTGCAAATTTATGGGCACTCTAGTGTCCAATCATCTTTTACCTTCGAGTCACGAACGGAAAAACTCGCCAATCTAACTCTTCAGGTTCAAGAAGATTGAACAGGGGCAGCTGTTGTACCCCAAAATTTTCCCTCTCATTTATCAAGATTTTTCTCTTAAGACTTCTTGGACTTAGGACAGGATTAGGGTTTGGTCAGCTCAAGACACATCATCTTGCACTGATCACCCAAAATTAGTGTTTGATTTTGCACAAGGATTTTTGGACCACCAATGCTTCATGTGACTTTCATACATCATATTGGACCCCTAAGATTGCTCATGACAAGTTTCAAGCCTTGAACCACATTTTTGATCAGACAATTGGACAGTTGACCTAAAAATCAGCTGTATTGGGAAAAAAGTCAACCATGGCCAATTTATAGTCAAACTTCATAATTTTGGATCCACAACAACACTTTAGACTCATATGTACCATTTGATCAAGTTTGGATCACAACTCCTCAAGAAATTTGATCAAATCATCAAAAGGGCAAAATGGTCAAAATTAGGGTTTTGACTGAGAAAGGGCAATTCTGATTTTTAACCTAGCCAATGACCAATTGGGTTCAAACATGATTTCAAGGGTTCAATGTCATCACCTTGACCTAATTACATGGTTCAAAATATCTCAAGTTCATTGGATTGATAGATGAATTTTGTAGTCAACTGATCAAAAGTCAACTGTACACTGAAAAGTCAAACTTTGACTTTTTGGTCAAAATCAAGTGCCAAGGGTCATAATTCATCAAGATATGTCAAAACATGAAACTTGTTCACCAAGAAAACCAATTTTGAAAATTAGGGTTTTGAATTTGAAAGTTTTCATAACTTAGAATTATTCTAAGTATGGAAATTTTCTTATTTTTTCCCAACTTTCCACCATTTTTTCACCATGATGCAATTTTATTAAAAGAAAACTTCCAACATGAAAGTTGTAGTCCTCCATGAAATCTACAACTTTTCTTCACAAACTTTTCCCAAAAGATGCTTGGATCTCAAGTTATGAATTTGTGAATATAGGTCCATGAACTTCTTAACTTAGTTAAATTTTGCCCTAATTTAGGCAGATTTTTGACCCAACTTCATGGACATTTTTCACCTAGTTCCAAGAGGTATCTCAAAATTAATTTCAAAGATGGATTATATAGCATGTTGCAATCTTTCCAAAATGTCCAAGAACTCTCCAAGATCGTTTGTGGTTAGGGAGAATCGAAGAAGAGAAATTGGCATTTTATCACTTTTGTTCATGCCATTTTCACAAAGTATCAAGTTGCAAATCAGATCCATGATGCTTGTACCTTGCATTACAGGTTCTAAACTCATTCTACACTCCATAATTAAATTCAAACTCAGAGGTTAGAGCTTTATTTTCACTTTTGAGGATTGTACAAGAGATATGTCCATTTTTAGCATAAAGGTCACAATGCCATTTTCATAAAGTGAGCTTTTGCAACTTTGTCCATCTTGAGCCTTGGACCTGTCCCTTTGGTGCAAACAATTTCCATAGGACACAAGAAATGTATACCAACTCTCTGCAGCTCATAAGTCAGCCAGTACAAGCATGTTTGTATTGGTCATTTCACTTTTCTTCAAATGCAAGAAAAGTTGCAAAAGAGGTCAGAACTTGTACAGCTGATAAGGAGTGGACTTTGTATCATTCTATACAAATATAAAAACTCATTGCAAGGTTGAACACGAATGCTTGACATCCAGAACTCACTCAAACTCTAAAACACCAAATTTCTACCCAAACTCAGAACTTCTGCAAAAATCTAGCCATTTCATTTTTGGCTCGTGCATTTTTTGTTTCAACACTTCAAACACCTTCCACATATCCTACCAAAGCTATCCAAGCATTCATCCTGCCTCTGTAAGCTCTGTTTCAGGCATTGCCATTTTCACTTTGGTAGCTTGCAACTTGACTTGGGCAAAGAGTTCTGGCCATCCACAAAGCAAGCTAAGCATTGGAATAGCTTGAAGGAAGTTCAAGGAAGCTCACACGATCCTCAGGCCTCACTCAATGTCCCCACATTGTCATATCCAAATCCAACTGAAAGAGGTATTTTTCAAAACTCTATCTCTCTATTTAGGCATCCTCAAGCCACGATTTGTGAATAAAAAATGTAGTCCCTAGCATGGTGAAGCTGTACATATGCATACTTTTCATTTATATTAACTGTGCCATGAGAATTTGAAGATTGAAGTTCCTGGATTTTTTAGGTCACGAATTAGGGCTGATAAAATTCTCTCTGATCTTTGAGAGTTAGATTATGAATTTTATATGGTTGGAATCGTGAGTTTAAATGCTACATGTTTCATGTTACAAGTTTTTGTTTTTGTGCAAGCATTTGAGAGTTACAGATTTGAACATAGAGCGCGAAGGAGAAGAAGCTGGAGGACAGGGATGACTGTCTTGGGCCTTTGGCGCATTGGGCCTGTTGTTTCTGATTTTCACACCTCCTGAATTACTGCTACACCCCCCCGACTTATTATTTTATATTTTGGCATTTTTCTTGCGTATTTTTATATTATTACTTGCATTTATTTTTTTTAATGATAAAAAATACCCAAAAATAATTTATTTATTTTCACTTTTTTATTTTTTATTTTTTATTTTTTTTTTGCATAAAAAATAGTTTATTTAATAGAATAGAAATCATTTTCTTAAAATAACTTGTAAATAATAAAAAAAATACTTAATATTTTTATTATGTTGTTTATGTACATGAAATATTTATTTTCATACATATTTTTAATTTTTAATATTTGTACATGATATTATTTATTATTTTCTTGTACAAAAAATGGACAAAATAATAATATAGAACATATATTTCATTTTAATTGAAAATTAGGGTTTCTCCCTTTCAAAAATAATGATATTATTTTTCCTTATTTTCTAGGGTTAATTAATTTATTTTCTCATACAAAAAATAAATACAAAACATTTTTAGCATAAATACATTTTTATTGCATTTTTAATATTTGTACATTTATTTAATTCGCACAATATTCAATTGGGTTGTAGTAGTATTTTTAGGGTTTATTTTGTGCAATATCCCCATTCAAAAACTTGTATCCCCCCTCCCATAATAATTGTTGTAATAGCTTAGTTTACCTTTACGCAATTTATCGCATTTATAGCATGTTTAGTAAACTAGGGTTTGCATGACAAGATCAAAAACAAAACAAATAGAAAAGACATAATACAAGACAAATCAAATGCATGAAAAATGACACACATTGCACACAAGCACCCTTAGGGTTTCACCCACTTGGTTGCCTAAAATAAAATGGCCATGTTACGCATGCGAAGTATCTTCGCAAAACAAAACAAAATAAGATCATAGTCCCTCGATGACGCTATCAAAAGGTTGCCTAAACAAAAATGATCTTGGTCCCTCAAACATGCTAAGATACTTGGCAACATTGCTATCATGGTCATACGATGACCCACGCCCGTCCCGTTTACATCCAAAGATAGGTTTGTTTACCAAATCAATGGTAAATCAACAATGTCAAAGGAATAAAAATGCACAAGAAAGACTTTTGAGTAGGTAGAATGCTTCTAGTTACTTGATCAATTTCAAAACAATCCTTGCTATTTTCAAAAACAAACACACACACATTTCAAAACAACTTTCAAAAAATTGGAACATTTTTCAAAAGACAAACATCTTTGTATACATTCTTACGAACGAGAATCATTACAAAGATTGCCTAAACGATGGCCTCTTTTCAAAATACTTTCAAAACCACCCAAAGCACCATTTCAAACAATTTCAAAGCAAAGCAAGTGATCTAAACAAGTAACTAAGATCCCATGGAAAATCATGGATGAAAAGGGTGCTAGCACCTTCCCTTTTCATAATCTACCCCCCGAACTCAAGAAAAACATCTCAAAGGTCTTTCCTATGCTTTTTTACCTTTTATTTTGGATAAAAGAAAAGTCGGTGGCGACTCTTGCTAACTGCAACATTTGCAAACATAAACGCAAAACCTCAAGTCAGTTCTCCCACCGTATCACCGCGTCACCCTTGTTTCTTTCCATCAAATCCAGGGACATCCAAGGAAGCCACTTAAAGTCCAGCAAACGTTCCAGCTTCAAACAAGGTAAGTCATTTTGACCTTAAACTCTTCGTTTGAATCATGCACATAATATTTGTTTCCTTTTCGTTTCCACCCTTTTAGTTTGTTTTTATTGTTATTTCTTTAGGTTTTGTTTCTTGGTTTGTTAAATATGCTTTAAGAACTAACCTGGTTATAAGGTAATGCTAGCATGGCCTTAGGCCATGTTGCTATTTAAAATTTCAAAGGAAAGAAACAGGAGGAAGGAGGTATGAAACGAAGCCTTTGACTTCCACACTGACTTCCAAGCCCCAATCGAAGGAGGCAGCAAGGGACTTAAGGTGAAGAGGGTACTCCATGCTGAATGAAAGAAGCATCCAGAAAGTCAAGCTCCACCACATTGACTTCCAGGCCCCATTAGAAATGCACGCCCCCACTGACTTCCAGGCCCCTGAACGAAAGAAGCAGCCAGAAAGTCAGGTTGTAACACACTGACTTCGAGGCCCCATTCGAAAGGCATGCCCACACTGACTTTCGGGCACCAGTCGAAGGAAGCATAAAGGCAGATTGCATCTCATGCTGACTCCAGGCACAATCGAAAGGCACGCCTTCACTACCTCTAGGCCCAAATCGAAGAGAGCCAGAAAAGAAGAATCGAAGGGTTCTGCTGCCCAAATCGAAAATCCCACTTTCCTTTCTTTATTTTATTTTGTCTTTATATTTTTCTTACTATTCAATATGGTTGTAATAGTGTAGGATTTATTTTTTGCATTTTTATTGATTTTGTACAAATGTTAGTAATTAGGATATATGGCAAGATAAAAACCAACAAGTAGACAACCTAAAATTCAAAGACTAAATGCATGCAAATCAAACACACTATTCACATATGCACCCTTAGGGTAATCTCACTTGTTGCCTCAGAAAAATAGTCATGTCCCTCGAATATGGGCGTTTTAGAAAAGACCCTTGGTAAAATATCGCAGTCCCACGATGACCCTCAATATTGCCTTCGGTAAATGATCTAGTCCCTAAATGACATTGCTAAAACGTCTCATAGATTGCCTTTTATGACTATACAAACGTCCCACACCCGTCCCTTCACATCCAATAATGGGGCTTCTTACCAAATCAGTGGTAAGATAGCAACATCTAAAGAAGGAGGAAAAGAACATTAGACCTTTTGAGTAGGTAGGATGCTCCTAGTTTCTCGCTTTCTCACAACAAAAACATTTTATACACTCACACTTTCATTTTGAAACATTTTCAAAATACAAAAAACTTTGTACACGTTCTTATAGAAACGAGAACCATTACAAAGACACTTTTTCAAAATCACTTTCAAAAACACATTCCACAAACACATCTTTGAACTATTTTCAAAACAACACTTTGTACGCGTTCTTATAGAAACGAGAACCATTACAAAGACGTTTTTTTTCAAAAAATACTTTCAAAACCCACACCACAAGCACATTTTCAAACAAAAGCAAGTGATCTAGCAAGAAACTAAGAGCCCGTAGATAACTACGGATGAAAAGGGTGCTAATACCTTCCCTTTTCATAACCTACCCCCCGAACTCAAGAAATAATCTCGAAGGTCTTTCCTGTTCTTTTCAACCTTTCCTTTTGGATAAAAGAAAAGTCAGTGGCGACTCTTGCTATCCGCAACAATTACGATCAAACGCAAAACACCCAAGTTAGTTCTCCCACTGTATTATAGAACAGGTGACTCTGCTGGGGATTTACTTAAAAGTGGGGTTACCTTAGGGCTAGATCACCTTTACTTACTTTTCATTGTTTGACTTGCTTGCTTTACATTTTTGGGTCCTTGTTTGGGTTATTGTTAAAGATCATACACCCGAATCGGGGGCACCTTTTAGGTAAGTAGCAATAGATTATGGAAAATGTACGGCGTATACTGATGCGGTTGAAGCAATGGCTACGTTAGTGTGACGCATTTGTTGGTACCAGTATCCCTTGTGTTGAATCGAGGAGAATACGGGGCCGCTGAGCAGCATCATGAAGCACTAACTGACCTTAGAACCTTAATTGAACAACTTGGCCATTAGGAAGTAGTGAGATAGCCGGATTTGGTTCCGATTGAATATTGGTTGATACTCGATGCTACGCTCATTGAGATTGGACTTTTGGGATATCTCGTCCGCAAGAAAAGATTGATTGAGCTGAGACAATGCCTAAAAGAAAGATCGGTGATATTGAGATCCCTTAAAACCCAGTTACTTTCTAGGACAGGTTGAGCCAACTAAACTTCAAGAGGGTATTTACCTACAAACTCCATGCAAGCCTAAACCTAAGGACTTGTTTACTTTGTGCGTATATGACTATTTTTACATAATAACTTGCTTGCTTTGCATGCTTGTACATAACATCATGAGCATAGAATTTTCAATAACCATTTTAAGGATCTCGAGGGCCTATGATGCAGGGTCATGTTGGACCAGACGCCTATCAAGGGGCAAAAGGATTCATTCTCTAATCAAACGCTGTCAAGACAAAATCACGGTAACTTGAGTCAAGGGCTATGACCCACTTGACATGGTGAGCTTGATTCTCGTGGAAGGACATCCACCAATACGAAGTTCTCCAATTAAAGTTGTTGATCAAAATTCAACTTATAACATCTTCTTGTGTTTACCCCGCAAGATACTTGAAAACATGCATCCATATTCCATGCATCATATCATGACAGGTTTCTCCCATACAGGTCTCCTTATCTTCATACTGTTTATTTTAGTAAGATGGATACGGAACAAACCGTGAAAGATCTTCAAGCACAAAATGCCCAATTCCAACAAATGTTCCTGGCTATGGCTAAGGGGCAAGAGGACCTGAAGATTCTCATTCTTAAAGACAAGAAGAGAAAGTCAAAGAAGTCAGTAGGCGTCCTAAATTTGGGAAGAAGACTTAGAGGACCAGTCAAGAGAGCTCTAGATCTCTCAACTCCATCAAATGAGGGGAATAATCATGAAGAAGATAACAACCCGGGGACTGATGAAGAAGAAGCTGACTACTCTGAGGAACAATATTCTCCTGCTGATGATAAATACAAATAGTTGGAGGATCGCCTTAATGCTATGAAGATTCAGCAGATACTTGGCTTGGACTTTGAAGAGTTAGGATTAATTTCCATTGTGGTCATACCACCAAAGTTTAAAATCCATACCTTTGCCAAGTATGATGGGGTCTCTTGTCCTAAGATGCATCTGAGATCTTATGTCCGTAAGATTCAGCCTCACACTGCTGATCGGAAGATATGGGTCCATTTCTTCCAAGAAAGTTTGGTTTGCACTCAACTGGAGTGGTTCTATCAGTTAGAAGGAACTGACATTCATACCTGGGAGGACTTGGCTTAAGCTTTCTACAAGCAGTACCAATACAATGTTGATCTTGCACCAACTCGTATGCAATTGTAGAGTATGACCATGTGTTCTAACGAAGGTTTCAAAGAATACGCTCAAAAGTGGAGAGACCTGGATGGTAGGGTGCAGCCCCCATTAACTGACAGGGAGCTGATTAACAACTTTATGGGAACCTTGACGGGACCTTTCCTCAATCACCTAATCGGAAGCTCCTCGGTCGGGTTCACCGAGTTAATACTGACTGGCGAAAGATTCAAATTTGGCATCAAAAGCGGAAAGATCCAAGGAGCTACATCATCTAATACTCAGAAAAAGACATACAATGGGAAGAAAGCGTCTAATGCTGTGTACGGTTAAAAGGGTTGTAACCAGAGTAACCACGACCAACACGTGGGGGTAATCCTGATCTCTAATCCTATACCTTTTCAATAACGACAGGGCAATAGGCGTAGGGTAAAATACCAAGAAAGGCAGTACGCTAAGATTAACATGCCATTGTCTCAAGCGTTATAACATTTGTTGAAAGTGAAGCTGATCACACTAAGGGATCCTCCTTAAAACCCCGATACATCATCTCCTAAGTACAATCCAAATGTAAGATATGACTACCATTCTGATAGTCCTGGACACGACACCGGCACTTGTTGGACTCTGAAGAACAAGATTCAAGATTTGATTGACGCCAAGGAGATTGAGTTCGACCCTCCAGAGACTCCTAACATGATCACTTCTCCTATGCCAAATCATTGAGAGCGTCCTTTTCATTTTGAATTTTCAATTGTACTTTTTTATTGTTCAAACACTTATCTATTAATGTCAAACTTCGTTTCATTAATGCATTGCATATGTTTATCTTGAATTAATCCATTCATTTTCATTATATTTAAACTATGCTTTTTACTCCCTTTATGATATTCAACTCTTGTTTTAAAAGTTGCAAGCCTTTAGAGGGAGGATGACGAAAACAATGCCATAATCTCATATAGTATGCTTTTGGACATACCTTGCTGACGGTATATAGGCGTTATTTCAATTCCTAAATACTGGAGTTTAAAGGAAGATAATCCCTAGTCAACCCCTTTGAGCCAAAGAAGTAGGAGTTTTCTTTTTCACACAAATTGAAACCTTTAATCAAAACCTAGGGCAGGGTAGTTTCTCAGTTAATTCAAACACGCGTTCGGTCGCCAACTTTCACTTCACAACGAATGATACCAAAAACATCCTTCTGAATCAAAAGACGGTGATGGTTCATCCCATAAGCTAGACATTCATTATCTCCCAAGATAAAAGCCCACTAAGTCAAAACCTATGAAGCAGACTTAAGAAAAACTGGGGTATCCCACTGTGATATGGTGGGAGAACTGACTTGAGGTTTTGCATTTGTGTTTGCAAATGTTTCGGTTTAGCAAGAGTCGCCATCGACTTTTATTTTATCCAAAAGGAAAGGTAAAAAAGCACAGGAAAGACCTTTGAGATTGTTTTTGGGTTCGGGGGGTAGATTATGAAAAGGGAAGGTGCTAGCACCCTTTTCATCCATGGTTTTCCATGGGCTCTTAGTTACTTGTTTTAGATCACTTTCTTTGCTTTTTCAATTGTTTGAAATGGTGCTTTGTGTGGTTTTGAAAGTATTTTGAAAAGAGGCCTTTGTTTAGGCAATCTTTGTAATGATTCTTGTTTGTAAGAATGTATACAAAGATGTTTGTCTTTTGAAAAATGTTTCAATGTTTTTGAAAGTTGTTTGGAAATGTTTTGAAATATGTGTGTTTGTTTGAAAATAGCAAGGATTGTTTTTGAAATGATCAAGTAACTAGAAGCATCTACCTACTCAAAAGTATTTCTTGTACATTTTTATTCCTTTGACATTGTTGACCTACCATTGTCTTGGTAGATAACCCTATCTTTGGATGTTAAACGGGACAGGCGTGGGTCATCGTATGACCATGATAACAATATTGCCAAGTATCTTTAGCAAGTTTTGAGGGACTAAGATCATTTTTGTTTAGGCAACCAAGATAGCGTCATCGAGGGACTATGATCTTTTGTTTTGTTTTTGTTTTGCCAAGATACCTAGCATGCATACCATGGCCATGTTTTAAGGCAACCAAGTGGATGAAACCCTAGGGGTTCTTGTGTGAGATGTGTTGTCATTTTTCATGCATTTTTGTCGTGTGTTTAGGTCTTGCTATTTGTTTGATTTTGTCTTATCATACAACCCTAGCTTTTACTAAACATGCATATAATGCGATAAATTGCGTAAACTAAATCTAAACTATTACAACAATATTATGGGAAGGGGGTACAAATTTTGAATGGGGGATATTGCTCAAAATAAAACTCTAATTCACTATTACAACCCAATTGAATTTATTGTACAATAAATAAATAAAGAAATATTTAAATATGCAATAAAATGTAAATATGCAAAAAAAAAGTTTTGTAATTGTTTTATGCATGAGAAAATAATATTATCTAAGTCCTAAAAATAAGAAAAATAATGTTATTATTTTTAAAAGGGGAAACCCTAATTTTTTGATTAAAAGAAAAAATATATGTTTTCTAATATTCTTGTCCACTTTTGTTTAAGAAAAATAATAATAATATTATGTATAAATATTAAAAATTAAAATATGTGAGAAAATAATATTTTATGTGTATAATATAATAAAATAAAATATTTAAGTATTTTAATATTATTTACAAGTTTATTTAAGAAAATAAAATCTATTAAACCTAATAAACTATTTTTATGCCATAAAAAATAATAAAAATAATAAAATAAAATGCAAAAAATTAAGAAAATATTTTTGGGATTTTTTAATGTTCAGAAAAAAATAATAAAAGTCAAAAATGTAAAAATAACAAGAAAATATGAAAAATAACAAAATATGAATCAGGGGGGTGCAAAAGAAAAATGGGGGGTGTGAATAGAAACAGGCCCAAGGCGCCAGGCCCAGAACACCATTTCATCCCTGTCCTTGCTCCTTCGCGCGCGCCCTGTGCTTCAACCTGTAACTCTTGCATATGTGCATAAAAACAAAATCTTGCAACATGAAACTTGTAGTATGTTAACTCACGATTCCAATGATATAAAAATAATGACCTAACTCTCAAAGATCAAGGAGAATTTTATCACCCCTAATTTCTGACCTAAAATTTTCATGAACTTCAAGCTTCAAATTCTCACTACACAGTTAATATAAATAAAAACTATGCATATGTACAGCTCAAGCATGTTAAGGACTACATCTTTGCTTCACAAACCTAAGCTTAAGGATGCCTAAATAGAGAGATAGAAACTTGACAAATACCTTGTTCAGTTGAGTTTGGATATGGCAATGTGGGAACTTTGTGTGAGGCCTGAAGTTCTTGTGAGCTTCCTTGAAGTTCTCTCAAGCTTCTCCAATGCTCAGCTTGCCTTGAAGTTGCCTGAAACTCCTTGTAGAAGTCAACCTGCAAACTCCAAAAATGAAAATGGTGAAGCTTGAAACAGGGGTTACAGTTGCAAGACAAAGGCCTGGATAGTTTAGGTAGGAGATATGGAATGTGTTTGAATCCTTGAAACAAAAAACGCACGAGCAAATATTGTTTTGGTTTAAGATTTGCAGAAGCTGCCCTGTTTTGGGCAGAAATGGTGTTTTTTGTGTTTGAGGGTGTTTTGGAGGTTGTGAATTCGTGTTTCTTGCTTGTTACAATGTTCTGAAGTTGTTTGAAATGATTCAAAGTCTTGCCTATATCAGATGGATGAGATCCCTTGACTTTTGCAAGTTTCTTGATTTTGAAGAAAAGTTGGAAGTGACAATGCCAAAGCCTGTACAAGCTTGCTTGCTAGCTGCACATAGTTGGTACAAGTTTCCTGATATTTGTGGATATTGTTTGCAGCAAAAGATTAGGTCTATGGCTCAAGATTTGCAAAGTTGGAAAAAGCAAGCTTTATCAAAGTAGCAATGTGAACTTTATGCCATTTTTGGATTAATTCAATGTGCAATGCTTCAAAAGTCAAAACAAGGCCATTATCCAATGTGTTTTCATTTAATTATAGAGTGTAGAAGGGATTAGGACCTGTAAAACCAATTACAATCATGTTTGAAACTGATTTGAAACTTGAACCATTGTGAAAATGCCTTGCACAAAAGTGATAAATTGCCATTTTCTTTTCTTCGATTCTCCCTCACCATAAATGATCTTGGAGAGTTCTTGGACATTTTGGAAAGCTTGTAACATGCTCTACAATCCATATTTGAAATGCATTTTGAGATTCCTCTTGTAAATAGGTAAAAAGTTTCCATGAAGTTAGGTCAAAAATCTGCCTAAACTAGGGCAAAATTTCACTAAGTTAAAAAGTTTATGGACCTCTATTCACAAAATCATAACTTGAGATCCAAGCATATTTTTGGAAAACTTTGTGAATAAAAGTTGTATATTTCATGGAGGACTACAACTTTCATGTTGGAAGTTTTGTTTTAATCCCATTGCATCATGGTGAAAAAGTTGTGGAAAGTTGGGAAAAAATAAGAAATTTCCATAACTTAGAAAAATTCTAAGTTATGAAAAATTTCAAATTAAAACCCTAATTTTAAAAATTGGGTTTCTTGATCAACAAGTTTCACATTTTGACATATCTTGATGAATTATGACCCTTGGCACTTGATTTTGACTAAAAAGTCAAAGTTTGACTTTTCAGTGTATAGTTGACTTTTGATCAGTTGACTGGAAAATTCATCTGCCCATCCTATGCATTTGAGATCTTTTGAACTATGTGATTAGGTCAAGATTATGCCATTGAGTCCTTGAAGTCATGCTTGAACCCAATTGGTCATTGGCTAGGTCAAAAATCAGAAATTGCCCTTTCTTAGTTAAAACCCTAATTTTGACCATTTTGCCCTTTTGATGATCTGATCAAATTTCTTGAGGAGTTGTGGTCAAAACTTGATCAAATGGTAAATAGGAGCGTATAATGTGATTGTGGATCAAAAATTATGAAGTTTGACTGTAAATTGGCCATAGTTGACTTTTTCCCCAATACAGTTGATTTTTAGGTCAACTGTCCAATTGACTGGGCAAAAATGTGATTCAAGGCTCGAAACTTGGTATGAGCAATCTTAGGGGTCCAAGATGGTGTATGAAAGTCACATGAAGCATTGATGATCCAAAAATCCTTGTGCAAACTCAAACCCTAATTTCAGGTCATCAGTGCAAGATGAGGTCTTGAGCTGAGCAAACCCTAATCTGTCTTGAGTCCAAAGAGTGTTGTGAGGAAAAATATTGATAAAATGAGAGGCAAAATTTTGGGGTACAACAGCTTCCCCTGTTCAATCTTCTTGAACCTGAAGAGTTAGATTGGCGAGTTTGTCGTTCGTGACTCGAAGGTAAAAGATGATTGGACACTAGAGTGCCCGTAAATTTGCACTCGTCAAAACGTAGTTGAGGAAATGGGCTTAAATATGTCATTTGGAGAGGTGATAGAATCTTGTTGTATATGTGCTTAAAGATTCCATCCAAGAATGTTTGTTGAGTTATAAGTTGTAAGTCAGGAGAATAAGTATAAGAATGGTATCCGCGTCTGGAACGTATATGTACTGTATCTGGGGACTGAATCTGAATGAGCAATAGAATAGCATTCGTGTCTGGAGCATCTCTTAGCTGTATCTGAATGTTGAATCTGAATAAGTAATAGAATAGCATCCGTGTCTAGAGCGTCTCTTAGCTGGGGAAAGTCAGAATAAGTGACAGAATGGCAACCGTGTCTGGAGCGTATCTGGACTGTATCTAAAGTTGAGATATGTATGAGTAGCAGAATGACTTACGTGTCTGGAGTGTATCTGAACTTGAAATTGATAATTGAATCTGAATGAGAAATAGAATGGATTCCGTGTCTGGAGCGTATCTAATTTGTATTCGATAGTTGAAATTTGAATAAGTATCAGGATGGCATTCGTATCTGGAGCGTATCTGAACTAGAGTCTGAATAAGTGTAAGAATGACTTCTGTGTCTGGAGTGTATCTGGACTGTATCTGAAATCTTTGAATATTGTTAATGATAGCTGTTAATCTTATCCTGAAAAGGGTAAAATGTTAGCTGAAACACAGAGTTATGTTGCATGAGATGTATGATGCAATAAATGTGTTTTTATCAATGTTTATGATATATGAATGTAATGTATGCGCATGTAAGCTAATTTGTTGTATTGTTGAGGAAAATAAATCCTTGACGGCTGGGGGTAATGAAATCCTTGACTGCTGCCGGGGAAAATAAATCCTTGACCGCTGCTGGAGATTCAAAATCTTTGATTGCTGAGGATGAGAAATCCTTGGTGACTGTTGGGGCTTGACAACTTCTGTGGGGATGTGAGAATCCTTCGTGTCTTGAAATTGGAGTATTGACAAGAAATCAGTTGCGAGCAATGTCGTATACTGCTTGAGAAATCTGCTTGAGGAGTCCAGAGAATTTGATGACTTCTACTGGGGATTACATAACGAGAATCCTTACTCGGCTGGGGAATAGGGAAAACTCGGATGATTTTTGCGGGGAACTAAGAATGAGAATCTTCATTCTGTTGGGGAGTAATGAAGACTTTGGTGACTTCACTGGGGAATTGAGAATGAGAATCTTCAATCTGCTGGGGAATTTGAATCCTTGGGGACTTCATGCTGGGGAGTTAAGAATGAGAATCTTCATTCTGTTGGGGAGTAAAAACTTTGTGGGGAAGAAAGCTTACTGTTGGAGAGTAAGTTCAGGAGTTTTCGGTCGTCTTCCACTCTTACTGGGGAGTTATCCTAGGTTAGGGAGAGACAAAAGTTAACTGTTATCCGGGTGATTTCCAGGTTTTAAGATAACTTGCTGGGGAAATTGGATGGTTTCCGCTAGGGGTTAGAAGTCTTGACTCGACTGGGGATGAAGGTTTCAGCTTCGCTGGGAATATGTAACTCAAAACGTTGGCTCCGCCGGGGATTGGGAGTTTGAAGTTTAAACTCTGATGGGAATTAAGGATTTGAAATTATAACTCCGCTAGGGATATGTATTTCAAGGTTTTAGCTCCGCTGGGGATCTAGATGATGCACTGTAGGGGATTGCTCCTGGAATAGCCTAAAGACATTTTCCTATCCTTTCAGTCTGCCAGTAATTGTTCTTTTCCACCTGTTTATTTGTAAACAGTAATTATGTTCAAATGCATATGTTCATCAATGAATCATTGGACATTTTTGCAAATAAAAACACAAGTGTAAAAGAAAAGAAGGCAAATAGATTACTGTACTTTGAAAGAGACATCTTTGTATTTACTTTGAATAAGTGTTTTGTACAAAGGAGACAGGCATCCTAGTAAGAGGATGGTGTCATAAAAGTAAGAAAAATTTGTATACAAATAAAGATATATATGTGTAAGAAACAAAATCCCATGGGTTCCCATTCTGCTATAGCCTTCGTATCTCCGAATATCTTGTCCATTCGCTGCTTCGTCCGAAGATGATTGGATTGATCAGAAGCTCAGAGTTTGTTTGTGAAGAGATTGTCCTTAAAGTGATCCGAGAGACATAGTCATACGCTTTAATTCCCTAACTTTTGTCTGGACCGCCCTTTCGGGTTTTCAGTCCACCGGGAAACCCTTTTTTGCCCAAGTCGCCCTTTCGGGTTTTCAACTTGTCGGGTGTACAGATTTTTTTGTTTATCCCTAATTTTTTCCTGAACCTCCCTTTCAGGTTTTCGATTCATCGGGATCCCCTTTTTTTGCCTAGGTGTGTCAACCTAGCGGGTCATTTATGCGTAGTATCTTTTGACTATGTCTGCGTTCGCAGGGTGCGGCAGGTCGTCGCCGTCCATGGTGGTTAAGATCATTGCCCCACCAGAAAAGATGTTTTTGATCATAAATGGTCCTTCATAGGTCGGAGTCCACTTTCCCCTGGGATCACTTTGCGGCAAGATGATGCGCTTAATTACCAGATCCCCGGCTTGATATGCCTGGCGCCTGACTTTCTTGTTGAAAGCCTTGATCATCCGCTTTTGATATGTCTGACCATGGCAAACAGCAGTAAGTCTCTTCTCGTCAATTAAGTTCAACTGATCAAGCCGGGTTTGGATCCAATCGTCTTCACTCAAACCAGCATCTTTCATGATTCTCAAGGAGGGAATCTGAACCTCGATAGGTAAAACAGCTTCCATGCCATATACCAAGGAATAGGGTGTTGCCCCAGTTGATGTGTGCGCCATGGTACGGTACCCGTGAAGAGCAAGCGGTAACATCTCATGCCAGTCCTTGTAAGTGACTGTCATCTTTTGTATGATCTTCTTGATATTTTTGTTCGCGGCTTGGACAGCACCGTTCATCTTTGGCCGGTAGGGAGACGAATTGTGATGTTGAATCTTGAACTATTCGCACAAAGCGGTGATCATAGTATTGTTAAGGTTTGTACCATTGTCAGTGATGATCTTTTCGGGGATACCGTACCGACAAATAAGGTTCTGCTTGATGAAGCGGGCAACCACATTCTTAGTAACGGATGCGAAGGAAGCTGCTTTGATCCACTTGGTGAAATAGTCAATGGCCACCAGGATGAAACAGTGTCCATTGGATGTTGTAGGCTTGATCTCTCCAATCATGTCGATTCCCCACATAGCGAATGGACAAGGAGTTGTTAATACATTTAGAGGAACAGGAGGCACGTGCACCTTGTCTGCATAGATTTGACATTTATGGCATGTTCGGGAATGTTGATAGCAGTCAGCTTCCATGGTAGACCAGTAATAGCCTGCCTGTAGAATCTTCTTAGCCATCGTATGCCCGCTAGAGTGAGTGTCGAAGGTACCTTCATGCAATTCAGCCATGATCTTTTCAGCTTCAGCTTTGTCCATACAACGGAGCAGAACAGAATCATGATTGTGCTTGTACAGGATGCCATTACTCAAGAAGAACTTTTCCGAGAATCTCCTTAAGAACTTTTTGTCATTGACTGAAGCTTATTCGGGATATTCTTGAGCCTCGAGATACCTTTTGACTTCATGAAACCACGGATGGTCCACTACTTCTTCGGTATTGATCTCGTGACAATGTCCCGGTTCGTCCATCCGTTCAATGGTGATTTGGGGAGCCTCATTATCCCAGTTAAGTTTAAACATGGATTACATTGTAGCTAGAGCATCTGCTAGCTGATTTTCTTCTCGCGGGAAGTGCTCAAAGGTAATCTGCTCGAAATGTGGCAACAATGTTAGGACATGTTCTTTGTAAGGGATGAGGTTTGGATGTTTAGTGTCCCACTCTCCTTTGATCTGACTGATGACCAAAGTTGAGTCCCCAAACATAATCAAAGATTTGATTCCCAAGTCTATGGCAACCTTGAGTCCAAAGATGCAAGCTTCATACTCTGCCATGTTGTTCGTACAGTTGAAACAATGTCTGGCTGTGAAAGGAGTATGGCAACCTTTCGGGGATATGAGTACCGTGCCGAGACCATTGCCAAGTACATTAGAGGCCTCATCAAAGTACAGGGTCCATCGGGATCCTTGTTCAGGCCCGTCATATGGCCTGAAACCTTCAACGTTGTCCAATGTCATGATGTCCTCGTCATGGAAGTCAAACCTCATGGATTGGTAATCTTCGACAGCTTGATGAGCCAGATGGTCAGCTAGCACACTCCCCTTTATAGCTTTTTGGGTCGTGTACTGTATGTCGTATTCCGTCAGGATCATCTGCCATCTGGCTATCCTTCCAGACAAAGCAGGCTTCTCAAAGATGTACTTGATCGGATCCATCTTAGATATCAGCAAAGTGGTATGAGTCAACATATATTGCCTTAGCCGGCGAGCAGCCCATACCAAAGCGCAACAAGTTTTCTCGAGCAGTGAGTATCGGGTCTCACAGTCAGTAAACTTTTTTCTAAGGTAATAAATGGCATGCTCTTTTCGGCCAGACTCGTCATGTTGGCCCAGTACGCACCCCATTGAGTTCTCTAGGACAGTCAGATACATGATTAGCGGCCTTCCTTCGATGGGTGGCATCAAGATAGGAGGTTCTAGCAAATACTCCTTGATCTTATCGAAAGCAATTTGACAGTCATCATTCCATTTAACTACATGATCTTTCTTCAACAGCTTTAAGATTAGTTCATAGGTAGATGTTAGGTGAGAAATGAACCTTGCAATGTAGTTTAGGCGTCCCAAGAAACCTCTGACCTCCTTCTCAGTGCGAGGAGAGGCATTTCTTGTATAGCTTTGACTTTGGCAGGATCAACCTCGATGCCTTTGTTGCTGACAATGAAACCTAAGAGTTTACCGGATCGAACTCCGAATGTACACTTGTTTGGATTCAGTTTGAGCTTGTACTCCTTTAACCTGACAAACAGCTTTTGCAAGTGATCAAGGTGTTCTTCTTCAGTTTTTGATCGGGCTATCATGTCATCTATGTAGACCTCTATCTCATGATGTATCATATCATGAAACAACGCTACCATGGCGCGTTGATAGGTTGCCCCGGCATTCTTCGGTCCCAATGGCATCACTTTGTAGCAGAATGTACCCCACTGTGTGACAAAAGTAGTTTTCTCCATGTCCTCGGGCGCCGTTTTGATCTAGTTATAGCCTGAGAATCTGTCCATGAAAGAAAATACTTTGTGCTGAGCTGTGTTGTCAACCAGGATGTCGATGTGCGGAAGTGGTGTTGTACCCCAAAATTTTCCCTCCCATATTTCTAAAAACATGGCAAGAAAAATCTCCAAGTTGCTCAAGGTAGTCAAAGAGTTGGCCAACAAGCTCTCTCCTAAGGCAGTCTACCCCAAATTAGGGTTTTGTGTTGCATCAAGATCCTTGAGTCCAAGTGGTCTCAAATTATAAACATTGTCCCAATATGTTCTCAAGATCATCCATGTCAAGTTTCAAGCCTTGCAGAGAAAGTTTGCTCAGTCAATTGCTCAAAAGTACAAAAAATCGATTGTGTTAGGGCAAAAGTCAACTGTGACCCCCATACAGTCAAACTTCAAGATTTTTGGTAAAAATCCTCATTTTGAAGTATATTTCATCATTTGATCAAGTTTTGATCATGATTCATCAAGGATTGCTCAAAATTCATCAAGATTCAAAAGTTACTATATTAGGGTTTTGCAGGAAAAGTAAATCCAACTTTGACCAAGCATAACTTTCTCATACTTTATGATAAATGACCCATACAAAGCTCATTTTGAATAGGATACAATTTCCTACAATCCATCTTCATATCCTAAGATCAAAATATGCATTCACAAGAAGTTATGAATTTAGACATTATAGGTCATTTTGAAAAGTCAACAAAAACACCTTTTTTGTCAAAGCCTAATACAAGAGAATGGAATATCAAAATGAGAAGAGACCAAAAGGGTTGATTAGAAGACATCTCAAGATTTCTAAAAAGTCCAAGAACACTTCCAAAGAATCAAAATTGAGGAATTTATGCATTGTTGAAGTTGGACTTTTTTGCAAAATTGCCAAAAGTCAACCATCCTCAAACCTTCAAATTTTGCCAAATGGGGCCATTCTTTTTCACTTGTTTTGAGTTGGCTTTATTTCCCACGTGCTCTAGCCTTGGCCATGTGTCCATATCATATTTTTATTAATTATTTTGATTTTTATTTGAATTAATTTGATTTAAATCAAATAAAATCAAATAAAATCAAATAAAATCCAAAGCATTGATAACAATGGATCTTTTGATTGTTTCAGGCTTTAATCACAGCTAGCGCGGCATTGAAACTTGAATCAAGGCAAGTTGTGTACAAAAAGATTCAAATCAAGCCAAATTTGGAAGGTTGTAAAATAAAATCAAATCAAATATCCAAGCATTGAAAGAGAGAGATTTGGACTGAGTTTGCAAACCTAATACATTGTGCAATACATAAGGGTCGTGTGCAGACCAAAATAAGGGTTGGAGATCAAGCATAGAGTAAGAACCAAATTTGCAAAAACCAGAAAAAAGTGTGAGATCGAAACAGGGCTTGGAGGCATCCTCAAGGCTTGGTACGTGTCTCAATCTTTTCCTGGAAACCACCACAAGCGAAAATAAGCAAAACCACGCGTTTTCAAGCCTCTCAGTGCACTGTAAGTCATCCACGGATTCACTATATTCTTGAAATCGAAAAGCTTTATTCTTGCATCTATTGTGTAAAATAACTGCATATTCTGAATCTACACGTCATTTGCAAGCTTTTGTTATTACTTGATTTCATTTATCTGACCTATATTGTGATTCACCATAGCTAGGGTTTCAAGTTTTGGTTTAGGGCTTTTTATTTCAGGAAAAATTGGCCCTAATAATGGCTATGGTTGTAATCAGGAGGATGAGACGACCTCAACCATGGTCTTAGAATCCATTTACATTACCTGTACAAGGTTTTGGAATGGACATGACCTGTAGTGACGGCCAGCGTCCGTAGGTATAGGTGTTGCAGACTTTTAGCAACGGATGAAGGAAGGGGATGAAGGCGTGTCGCTTCCCCACTTGTCCATTCAAATCTGGCGCGTTATTTTTTTTATTATATCATCCACTGAGTTCTTTTTTATATTATAATTGTTTTGTATTTCTTTAACAATAAGAACCACTTGGCCTAGTGGTTGCCACGCTTGATTCCAGGGCATTAGAGGTTGGAGGTCAGGGGTTCGATCCCTGCCTCCAGCATTTGTTATTTTTCTAATTTATTTCAGATGATCATGTACACGCTCAAGCCAGGAGACCCATCATGAACACTCACCAATCAACGTGCCAGATGGCCAGATGGCCAGATCTGGTGGTCAGGCATTGAAGGAACACCATAGGTAGGTTAACGCACATGCACTGGATCAGAAAAAGTCAAATGGACCAGCATTATTGGGCCAACGAAATTGATATTCACACCAAAAAAAAAGCAGGCCCATTCTCTCTTTCTCTTATATTTTGCTTGTTTTATTTAATTTATTTATTTTATTTTATTTATTTTAATTACTAACCAAATTAATTTCTTTTTTTTATCAAAAAAATCATAAAAATGTTTTTACCCAATTAAAATTCAGAATTTTATTTTTTATTAATAAATATTAATTAATTAATTAGGTTGATTAATTAGGTAACTTTAATTTATTTTTTAAATGTTTAAAATCAATTAGAATTAATAGGTTTTAACTACTAATTTAATGATTTTATTTTCTTTCCTAAAATAACAAAAACTCCAAAAATATGTCATTAATTATTTTTCATTAATTTATTTATTTAATAATTAATTTAGCATTTAATTTTAGGATTCAATTTCTTTTCTGAAAAAAAAAACAAAAAAAAACATTTTCTTTAATTAAAAGGGTCAAAACCCTAATTTCGCATTCGATTTAATTTTGCACCGCGCGCTTTATTTTTCTTTATCCAATTAATGTATCTGCTCCCAGTTTGTAATAATTAATTAGGACATTTATTTTTCCACTTTTAAATTTCAAAGGGTTGCTTTTGGCGATGTAAATACCCGACGCCTTGTAATAATTTAGTTTAATTCCCGTACCTTTAATTTTTTGCAATTATACAACTGTTAGATGTTTGATAATAGGGTTTGCATGACAAGAATGAATGCTTAATCTAAAATCAAATTAGATCACCCTGAACATGTGCAAAGATAAAAATAACTGAAATCAATACACTCGCACGTGCGCACTCCTAGGATACGCCCCACTTGGTTTCCTTCGTAAACGGTCATTGAGTATAGGTTGTTTTAGAGGTCGTCCTCTTGTCTAGAAGATCATAGTTGCCTCAAAATGGTTGCCTCGGAAATTGTTGCCTCGAATACATGATCTAAGACATTAGGGTTACCGCTAAGACATCCTAACATTGCTTTAGTGACCGTATGTCCCTCTTTCGAATTGACCCTCAAACTCCAACGATGGTGCTACCTACTCATTAATAATGGGATAGTATTGTCTAAAGGAAATTAGCATAGAACGATTCCTTTTTTGAGTAGGTAGATTAGTTCTTAGATACTTGCTCATCCAAAACCAAAACAAATTTTTCACACTTACACTCCTTTTACAAACAAGTTTTCAAAAACACTTCATTACACTCTTGAAGACAGAAGCAAGAGTTAAATCGAAGTTAAAACAAAAACTTTTCAAAAACCCACAAACACAAAGAAAACAATTTTGAAAATGATGAGCAAATACCTAAGAGCCCGTAGATAACTACGGATAGAAAGGGTGTTAATACCTTCCCTGTCTATAATCTACCCCTCGTACTCAGAAATATCTCGAAAAAGGAATTTTTCTGTGCTTTTTTCCTTTCCTTGTTGGATAAAATAAAAGATGGTGGCGACTCTTGCTTACCGCGACATTTTGCAAAAACAAACGCAAAACGTAAACTAGCATTCCAAAAACAGTCAGTTCTTCCCACCGTATCACAGAACTGGCGACTCTGCTGGGGAATGGATAAGTGGGGTGTACCTTAGGAATAGTTCATCATAATGTTTTCAATTGCTTGATTTATATGCTTTATCTTTGTGAGTTTGAATCGGAGTTACTATAGATCCTAACCCGGATCTGGGGATACCTTTTAGGTAAGTAGCAATAGATTGTAAGGGAATTGTATGGCGTAGATCGATACGGTTGAAGCAGTAGATACATTGGCGTGGCACTTTAGTTTGTACCGATATCCCTTATGGTGGAATAAGGAGAATATGGGTCAGCTAAGGGGTCATTAAGAACCAACTCACCTTAGAACCTATAATTGACCAACTTGGCCATAGAAAAGTAGCAGTATGCTACACTCATTGAGACTAAACTCTCGCGATAATTCCGGATGCAAGAAAAGGTTGCTAAACTGGAATTATGACCGATCTAGGGTGGTAAGTGATATTGAGATCCTCTAGAACCCGGTTACTATTACTAGGACATGTTGAACCAACTAAACTGAAAGAGGCTAATACCTAAACTCCATGCCAGCCTAAAATCTAAGGGTTACTGTGTGACTTGTTTGCCCTTACCATGTTTGCTATCTGTGAATACTTGTGGTGTGTTTCTATCATAACATCATGCATCATGACATTACATGCATCTTGCATCAAACTAACCTATTTCAAAGACATAGGGGATTCATCTTTGTTCTGTTTTGTAGGTCATGGCCTCTGTGCGTAGAAACATTATTCGGATCAGCTTTGTACAGATCCCTACTCAGCTTAGAGATTTGGTTTCCAAGGTTCCTGACACTTCCTCTTTTGTCAGAAGACATGGTCACCTCCTTGGTTTGGTCACTTCCAAGATGGATGAGCAGATGTTGAGTGTTTTGTTCCAGTTCTTTGACCCATTGCACCACTGCTTCACCTTCTCGGACTATCAGTTGGTCCCTACTTTGGAGGAGTTCTCTAATTTGCTTGGTATTTCTATTCTAGAGCAGACGCCATTTACAGGTTGGGAGAAAGCTCTTAGGCCAGAAGATGTTGCTACAGCCCTACATCTGACAAAGGTTGTGGTAATGTCTAACTGGGAGACTCGGAGTGGGACAAAAGGCTTCTTGGCTAAGTTCCTGGTTGATCGGGCTAATCAGTTTTAGAACAGTTTGGATTTTCAAGCATTCGAGGATATCCTGGCTCTTCTCATTTATGGTTTGGTGTTGTTTCCTAACTCAGATTCTTTCGTCGACGTGAATGCAGTGAAGATCTTCATGTCCCGTAATCCGGTACCCACTCTCTTAGGTGACATTCTGCATGCTCTTTATGCCCGTACTTCTCGGAAACGGGGAACCCTTATGTGTTGTGCACCATTGCTGGCGAGGTGGTTTATTTCTCACCTCCCCAAATCTGTTTTGAAGAACAAGGAAGGCATGGGTTGGGCCTATAGAATTATGTCCCTTGCTCACACGGACATTATCTAGAGCACTAAAGACATGGAAGAAGTAGCTTTTATTGACTGGTGCGGAGAATACCCCAATGTTCCTTTACTTGGAATTAGGGGAGGAATCACCTATAATCCTTGTCTAGCCTTGCGACAATTTGGCCGAGCTAGAAAGGACGGACCTCATGAGTTACTGATTTCGAGTATTGTCTTTGACTTCCAGGGGGATAGTGAGGAGCATCACCGCAGGTTCATACGAGCTTAGAATAGGGTACACAGGTCTGATTCTCACGAGTTAGGGATGAAGACCTCTCTTCCAATGGAACCGTATCTCTGATGGGTTTGAATCTGTGCCCAAAAGCTGGGAATACCATACGAAGTTGTCTTACCGGTAATTATTGAGAGCACTAATGAAGAAGGGGTTCCTCCTACCATCCTCCATCCACACATGCCTACTGACATTGGGGCATTAAAGAGGTCTTGGATGCAGTTGAGAGAAGAACGGGATACTTACAGAGAAAAGTATCACGAGCAGGAGCGGAAGATTCTAAAGCTTACAAGACAGCTGGAGAATGAGAAGGTCCTCAACGACTATGTCAGCACAGGAGGAAAATGACCATGGGAGCGCTGATGTCTTTTGTTATTTTTAGTTTTGATTTACTTTTCAGTATTTATTTTTGTAACGCCTTAAAGGCATTTGTCAAACATTGTTTCAAGTTTTTAAATCTAATAAAAGTGTGTTTCATTTTGGTTTACGAATTTGAATCCCTAAAGTCTATGAAATCATATCATATGCATTCCATTTCCATGCACCTCATTACAGGTACCCTTACAGGTCTCTTATCTTCTTCACTGTTTATTTCAGCATCATATCTGCTGAAACATCCACTAATCAAGCTATTAAGGCTCTCCAAGCTCAGAACGCTCAGTTCCAGGAAATGTTCATGAACCTGGACAAGGGGCAGAAAGATCTGAAGACTCTTATTTTGAAGGATAAGAAGAAGAAGAAGAAGAAGAAGAAGACAGTCCTCCTGAACATGGGTCACAGGTTTGGAAACAGGTTACGGGAAGAAGTTGATTTGTTCCACTCGTCTGGAGGGGGAGAATCAGGAAGAAAGGAGAGCTCCTAGCCCTGTGGTTTCTGACAACGAGACTGACTTTGACGAAGACCAGTATCCTCCGGCTGAGGACAGGTATAAGCAACTTGAAGACCAGTTAAGCGTGATGGAGATCCAGAAGATACCTGGGCTGGATTTTGGAGAGTTAGGTTTGGCATCTGGGGTGGTGATTCCCCATAAGTTTAAAGCACCAGTATTTGCTAGGTACGACGGGGTCTCCTGCCCAAAGCTACACCTCCGCTCGTATGTTAGGAATATTCAGCAGTATACCGCTGATAGGAACCTCTGGATCCATTTCTTTCAAGATAGTATTTCAGGGACTCAACTTGAGTGGTTCTATCAGCTAGAAGGAGCTAGTGTCCATAATTGGGAGGACCTTGCTGCTTCTTTTTACAAGCAGTACCAATATAATGCCGACCTTGCTCCCACGCATACCCAACTTCAGGGTATGTCTATGGGTGCGAGCGAAGGTTTTAAAGACTACGCTCAGAAGTGGAGGGACCTTGCTGGAAGAGTACAAACCCCTTTGGCTGATAGGGAGTTAGTAGATATATTTTTGGGGACCTTGTCTGGTCCGTATTTCAACCATTTGATCGGAAGTTCATCGTCTGGTTTCACCAAATTGATTATGACTGGGGAGAGAGTTGAAGCTGGTATTAAGAGCGGAAAGTTACAGAAAGGTGCTTCGTCAAGTACCAAGAAGAAGCCCTTCAAGAAGGAGTCTAGCGCAGTTTACAGCTCTAAAATCCAGATCGACCCGAGCGCCGCCAAGCAGTGAATGCGGTGGTTATTTCAAGACCAACTGTTGCCACACAACGCAACACTCAGCCAAGAGCAGAGAGGCCTCAAAGACTGTTTACTCGGCTCAGCATGTCTTTATCTCAAATTCTACCACAATGGTTGAAGACTAACTTGGTGATTCCAAGGGAAGCCCCAAAGAATCCCAACACCACCTCACCACTGTACAATCCAAACGCCTGTTGTGCTTATCACTCTGATAGCCCGGGGCATGATACCAATAATTGATGGGCCTTGAAGAATAAGGTACAAGATCTGATTGACACTAAGGATATTGAGTTCGAAGAGCCAGAAAAGCCTAATGTTATGACTGCTCCTATGCCAAATCATGGGGTGAATGATGTGGATGATAATGTGTTTGTATCCTCTGTAGAAGACATTGCTACTCCCTTGATGACTGTGAAGAAGAACCTTCTGTTAGCCGGTTTATTTTCGGGTTGTGGCGAAGGTTGCCATCTGTGTTCCATCCTACCTATCGGTTGCCATCTTTTGAAGTCAGGTGTCTAACGCCTGATGGATAATAAAGAAATCTTGTTCGAGAAAACTGTTGTTCCTTTGGTTCCTGTTGAAGAAGTTTCCATAATCACCATTTTCGCCAATTCTTCCAAGGCTTCCTCGAGAAAGCCTGTTAGAATTACATATGTTCCGAGAATTTCTCCTTTGATCATTATTGTTCCTGGACCTATCCCCTATACGTCGGACAAGGCTGTCCCATGGCACTATGGGGCCGATGTATACTATCACAGGATTAAACAAGACTTGAGTGCTGAAGAGGCTGATACTGACATCAGCAATATTGTTGGATCTAGTAAAGTCACCCGAAGCGGAAGACTCTTCTCCCCTGAGATCTCTCCACCAACTGTTTGGAAGCCTGTTGTTATTACACCTGTCGGTACATCTGCTACTGTCCCTGTTCAAGTTCTAATCCTTACCCCTGTTGTCGAGTCATCTAACACTCGGGGCAAAAGGATCACCGGTGAGCCTGCCCAGACGGAGGCACTGAAGAAGATTACTGTTGAAGCCTCTAGACATGAGATAGAGGAAATTTTAAAGATCATCAAGAAAAGCGACTGCGACTACAATGTAGTCGAACAGCTGGGGCAAACCCCGTCGAAGATCTCTATGTTGTCTTTATTGTTGTGTTCAGAGGCCCATGCTAAGGCTCTCATTGCTTTCCTGAAAACTACGCACGTGCCCCAGGAAACATCTGCTAACCAGTTCAAAGATTGCGTGGCTAGTCTGACAGCGGATAATGGGTTGGGTTTCTCCGACGCAGACTTGACTGCTAAGGGGAAGAATTACAATGACGCCCTGCATGTCTCCATTGAGTGCAGGGGCACTACTCTAGCTCACGTGTTGGTGGATATTGGGTCCTCTTTGAACGTTCTACCCAAAAAAGCATTAGACCGATTAGATTGTGAGGGGTTGGTGTTGAAGCCGAGTAACATTGTGGTTAGGGCCTTTGACGGGTCCAAGAGGATGGTACATGGAGAGGTGGATATTCCAGTCAAGGTTGGTTCTCAGATTTTCATGACTACATTCTATGTGATGGACATTCGGCCATCTTATTCTTGTTTGATGGGTCGCCCGTGGATCCACAAAGCTGGGGAAGTAACTTCCACGCTCCACCAGATGCTAAAATACCCAATGAAAGGGAAAATTGTTACGGTACGAGGGGAAGAGGAGTACATGGTGAGCCACCTCAACTCTTTCTGGTATGTGGAGATGGACGGGGAGTTCATTGAGACCCCGTGTCAACATTTTGAAGAAGTCCCCCAGACTCTGGCATCGACTGAAACTGTTGTTGAAGATCCTCCAATGAAGATGGCTTCCCTCAAGGATGCCCGGGCTGTTATTGAGAAAGGTGGGTGTGTGAATTGGGGCCAACTCCCTGATTTTGTACATAAGACTGACAAGTTTGGTTTGGGTTTCACTGCAGAAGCTCAAAGGGTTGTTTGGCGTGCGCGGATTGGAGGACCCCCCATATTTATCAGCAATTCGGGAGTGAATGTCATTGAAGACGATGATGAAGAATCTGAGTTTGACAGTTGGATCTACCCGACTACCGATGGCGGACTAAGCAATTGGACGGCAAAGGACTTCGTGCCAATTTCTTTTATTACCCAGTAATGAGACTTTTGTTTTGAATTTGTAACAGACAACCTTTAAAACTTTACGGCCCGGTGCCTTACTCGAGACACCGTGGCTTTGTTTGAGAGCTTATCGTGTTTCATTTCCATATATTACTAATAAAAGCATTGGACGTTTTCTTGCATTTCAAATTTTGCGCTCTTTGTTTTTCTTTTCTATCTTGAAAAACAGCTATTTTACACACACTCACATATACAGGTCTACATCCACTCTGGATCCCACTGATAACGACTCTGCTACTGCCGGTTATGACTTCTAAAGTCCGATCAACCAAGCCGAGGACGAAGGTGAAGATGATTGCGAAGTGCCTGGTGAACTTGCTAGATTGTTACTTCAAGAAGAGAGGGATATACAGCCTCATGAAGAGCCAGTGGAAACAGTAAATCTGGGTACAGAAGAGGACAAGAAAGAGGTCAATATCGGTGCAAATCTGGAAGCCAGTATTAAGCAACGGTTGATTCAGATGTTGTGTGACTATGTTGAGATATTTGCCTGGTCTTATGAAGATATGCCTAGGTTGGATACTAATATCGTGGTTCACCGCTTGCCCACCAAGGAAGATTCTCCTCCAGTGAAACAGAAAGTTCGTCGAATGCGCCCAGAGATGTCTAAGAAAATCAAGGCTGAAGTGATGAAACAGTTTGATGCCGGTTTTCTAGCAGTTACTTCTTACCCGCAGTGGGTGGCCAACGTGGTTCCAGTGCCAAAGAAAGATGGTAAAGTTCGGATGTGTGTTGACTATAGGGATCTGAACAGGGCGAGCTCCAAGGATGATTTCCCTCTGCCTCATATCGACGTTCTGGTTGACAACACCGCACAGCATAAAGTCTTCTCCTTTATGGATATATTCTTCGGTTATAATCAGATTAAAATGGCTCCCAAAGACATGGAAAAGACAACCTTTGTTACTCAATGAGGTACCTTTTGCTACAAGGTCATGCCTTTTGGATTGAAGAATGTTGGGGCAACATATCAGCGCATCATGGTCGCTTTGTTCCATGACATGATCCATCATGAGATTGAGGTATACGTTGATGACATGATTGCAAGGTCCCAGACTGAGGAAGAACATCTTGACCATCTTCAGAAGCTATTTGACAGGTTAAAGTTGTATAAGCTGAGGTTAAACCCGAACAAGTGCACCTTCGGAGTGAGGTCTGGTAAGCTGTTGGGTTTCTTCGTAAGTGACAAAGGTATTCAAGTGGATCCTGCAAAGGTGAAGGCTATACAAGAAATGCCAGCTCCCCGAACAGAAAAAGAAGTCAGAGGCTTTCTGGGACGTTTGAATTATATTTCTCGATTCATCTCACACCTGACTGCTACTTGTGAGCCAATCTTCAAGTTACTGAAGAAAGATCAAGTGGTAAGATGGAACGATGAATGTCAGGCCGCTTTCGAAAGGATCAAAGAATATCTCCAAAAGCCACCTATTATCATGCCTCCAATTGAAGGGAGACCTTTGATCTTATACTTGACAGTACTCGATAATTCGATGGGGTGCGTGTTGGGGCAGCATGACGAGTCTGGCGAAAAGAGCATGCTATTTATTACCTTAGCAAAAAGTTTACCGACTGCGAGACTCGATACTCGTTACTTGAGAAAACTTGTTGCGCTTTGGCATGGGCTGCTCGCTGGCTGAGATAGTATATGCTGACTCACACTACTCTATTGATATCAAAGATGGATCCAATCAAGTATATCTTCGAGAAGCCTGCCTTGTCCGGAAGAATAGCAAGATGGCAGATGATTTTGACTGAGTATGACATCCAATACACGACTCAAAAGGCAATCAAGGGAAGTGTGTTGGCAGATCATTTGGCACATCAGGCGGTAGACGATTACCAGTCTATAAACTTTGAATTCTCGGATGAGAATATCTTGTTAGTAACTGACTGTGAGACTCCTGGATCGGATGAAGGACCTGAGAAGGGATCCCGATGGTCTATGTGCTTTGATGGAGCTTCAAACGCTTTGGGTAATGGCATCGGCACCATGATCATATCTCCTGAAGGCTCTCATACTCTATTCACCACCCGACTATGTTTCAACTGCACCAACAACATGGCGGAGTATGAAGTGTGCATCATGGTTCTTCGAGCAGCTATCGACCTAAGGATTAAGTTCTTGAGGGTATTCGGAGATTCCTCTCATGTGATCAGCCAGATCAAAGGAGAGTGGGATATGAAACACCCTAATCTTATTACTTACAAGGAGTATGTATTGACGTTGCTTCCGCACTTCGAGGAGATAACCTTTGAACACTTCCCTAGAGAGGAGAATCAGTTGGCAGACGCGCTAGCTACGATGTCTTCTATGTTCAAGGTCAGATGGGACAATGAAGCTCCCCAGATTACCATCGAGAGGTTAGACGAACCAGCACATTGTTGTGATATTGAGACTGAAGAGGTAACAGATAAACCCTGGTTTCACGAGGTAAAGAGGTATCTTGAGGCTCAGGAGTACCCCGAGGGTGCATCTGTTAATGATAAGAAATTTCTGAGGAGGTTCGCGATGAAATTCTTCATCAGCAATGGCATTCTTTACAAGCGTAACCATGACCCAACCTTGCTGCGATGTGTGGATAAGAACGAAGCAGGAAGGATTATGGTAGAATTACATGAAGGTACTTTCAGAACTCATTCCAGTGGACACACCATGGCAAAGAAAATCCTTCGGGCAGGATATTATTGGTCCACCGTGGAAGCCGACTGTTATCAGCATTCTCGGACCTGTCATAAGTGCCAAGTATATGCTGATAAGGTGCACATACCTACAGTACCTCTGAATGTCTTGACAACACCTTGGCCTTTTGCAATGTGGGGCATCGACATGATCGGGGAGATCAGACCTACTGCGTCCAACGGGAATCGTTTCATCCTGGTAGCTATTGATTACTTTACAAAGTGGGTTGAAGAAGCTTCCATTGCTACAGTGACCAAGAACATCGTGGCACGGTTCATTCGGCACAATCTGATTTGTCGATATGGTGTACCAGAGAGGATCATTACGGACAATGGTACAAATCTCAATAATAAGATGATCACCGAGCTCTGCAAGCAGTTCAAGATACAGCATCACAACTCTTCTCCTTATTGGCCGAAGATGAATGGGGTTGTAGAAGCGGCTAATAAGAACATTAAGAAGATTGTGCAGAAGATGACAGTGACGTACAAAGACTGGCACGAGATGTTACCATTTTCTCTTCATGGGTATCGTACCTCAGCGCGGACGTCGACAGGGGCAACACCCTAATCCTTGGTATATGGCATGGAGGCATTCTTACCCATTGAAGTTCAGATACCCTCTCTTCGGATTATGAAGGACGCAGGTTTGAACGAAGATGATTGGATTCAAACCCGGCTTGATCAGCTGAACTTAATCGACGAAAAGAGACTTACTGCTATTTGTCATGGTCAAACGTATCAAAAGCAGATAATCAAGGCATTTAACAAGAAAGTCAAACAACAAGAGTATCAAGTTGGGGATCTAGTGATCAAGCGCATCATCCTACCTCAAGGTGATCCCAAGGGCAAATGGACCCCTACGTACGAAGGGCCATTTGTGGTTAAGAACATTTTCTCGGGAGGAGCTATGATTCTAACCACCATGGATGGTGACGACCTTCCTCACCCCGTCAATGCAGACATAGTGAAAAGATACTACGCATAATCAAAGACCCGCTAGGTCGACTGGCCTAGGCAAAAATAAGGGCTTCCCGGCGAACCAAAAGGGTTCGGGAAAAAATAAGGGATGAAAATAAAAATATGTACGCCCGGCAAGTCGAAAACCTGAAAAGGCGACTTGGGAAAAAAAGGGTATCCCGGTGGACTGAAAACCCGAAAGGGCGGTCCAGGCAAAAATTAGGGATCAAAGCGTAACACTATGTCTCATTGGATCACCTTGCAACCAGACTTCGGTATCAACTATCAAGCTCGGATGGCACTAATCAATCTGATCTACCTTCAACCAAGTAGCAAAGTGATGAGATGCTCGAGGACATAAGGGCAATATCAGAGTTGGAACCCAGTGGGATTATTCACATAGCTGTTTTGTTTAGTTTTTCACAAATTGTGTAAATTCTATTATTCGGCAGTGTTCTTTTACTAGGACGTCAACCTCTTGTACAAAAACGCCTATTTACAGGCCAAACTTCAAAATCAATACAATTCATTTTCACAAATAAATTTTTCTTTTTTCTGTTTTGTTTAGCGAGAACGTCCAATGTTCATTTTTTATATATGCATTTGACATTAATTACTTCTCATAAATATTTACATGCAAAACAAAAGACGATTACTTATAATATCAGAAACAGGGGCAAATGAGAAATGTCCAAACCGTGGAGTTGCTTTGTCCACCAGGTATAGGGATAGACCTAGATGGAGGAAGTAATTGAAAAGTACATTCATTCCCCACAAAGTAAGGAAAAGACAGGGGTGTTAGCTCTCCCCAGCTGAGACTCGCAACTGTGAATGAATCGGCAATATTCTCCTCAAGCAGAGTTTGTCTACCATCAGCACTGCAAAGTCTTATCATCCCCAGCGGAGTATAGAAAATATCCCTAGTGGAGTTTGAAGATTATCCCCAGTAGAGTCTATAAGGACTATCCCCAGTAAGGTCGCTATTGGAAAATCATCCCCAACAGAGTTCTTTCCTTTCACAAACAGAAATTCAATCCCCAACCAGGTTCATTATCATCAGCAGCGGTAATTCATCCCCAACTAAATTTATCAACGGAATCCTCCGGCAGAGCATCTCTTCCCCACAGAGTCATTTTCTCATCAATTTATTCCCCAGAGAAGTTATCTTCTCCTACAGGTTTATTCTCACAATCATCATCATTCACTATCTCCGGCAGAAACGAAGAATTCAACTCTTTTCTCCAGCAGCTATCCGGGATTTATTTTCCCCAACTAAAAACATCACATTTTCATACATCATGACACGCATACGCATCATACAACACAATCTCATTTATTTTGAGAACATCATTGCTTGATACATATCATGCATTACATACAGCTAACCTTTACCTTTCAGGAAAGATTTTCACAAAATTCAAAGCTATGAAGCTTTACATCAGTTGAATTATGGACGATGCTCCTAAATCTTAGCGAAGTTGTTGAATTATGGACGAGCTCCTAAATCTCAGCAAAGTAGTTGAATTACAGACAGGCTCCTAAATCTCAGCAAAGTAGTTGAATTACGGACTTTCTCCTAAATCTCAGCAAAGCAGTCAAATTACGGACGAATTCCTAAATCTCGACAGATATTTCATCAGTTGAATTACGGACAAGCTCCTGAATATCAGTGAAGTTATTTCCCCCAGTTGAATTACGGACAGGATCCTAAATCTCAGCAAATTTGTTGAATTACGGACTAGTTCCTAAATCTCGACAGATATGTTCCTCGGTTGAATTACGGACAAGTTCTTAAATCTCAACAAATGGTTGCTTAGTTGAATTACGGACAAGCTCCTAAATCTCGACAAAACCAGTTGAATTACGGACAAGCTCCTAAATCTCGACAAAATCAGTTGAATTACGGACAAGCTCATAAATCTTGACAAAACCAGTTGACTTACGGACAAGCTCCTAAATCTCGACAAAGTCAGTTGAATTATGGATTAGCTCCTAAATCTCAGCAGAGATGTTTTCTCAGTTGAATTACGGAAGAGCTCCTAAATCTCAGCAAAAGTTGTTCCCTCATTTGAGTACGGACGATTGAAGTTCCTAAATATCAACAGAGACGACTCACCAGCAGAATAACGGACGACGAAGCTCATAAAATTCTACTTCTCTCAACAAAGATCAGACTTCCCCAGTGGAATCTTCCTCAACAACAGGTATACAAGCTCTCTCTACGGAGTCTCTTATGCAATCGACATTTTTCCAAATGGCATCTGTAAGCCCATTCACGACATCACAAGACAATTATCACTTCATGAGAGTGTAAATTTTTGGGCACTCTAGTGTTCAATCGACTTCCACCTTCGGATTACGAAAGGCACGAAAGCCAATCTGCATCCTTAGGTTTAAGAAGATTGAACAGGGGAAGTTGTTGTATCCCAAAATTTGCCCTCCCTTATTTCTCAAAACATGGCAAGAAAAATCTCCAAGTTGCTCAAGGTAGTCCAAGAGTTGGCCAAAAAAGCTCTCTCCTAAGGCAGTCTACCCCAAATTAGGGTTTTGTGTTGCATCAAGATCCTTGAGTCCAAGTGATCCCAAATGATCAACATTGTCCCAATATGTTCTCAAGATCATCCATGTCAAGTTTCAAGCCTTGTAGAGGAAGTTTTCTCAGTCAATTGCTCAAAAGTCCAAAAAATCGACTGTGCTAGGGCAAAAGTCAACTGTGACCCCCATACAGTCAAACTTCAAGATTTTTGGTCAACATCCTCATTTTGAAGTATATTTCATAATTTGATCAAGGGTTGATCATGATTCATCAAGGATTGCTCAAAATTCATCAAGATTCAAAAGTTGCTAAATTAGGGTTTTATAGGAAAAGTCAACCCAACTTTGACCAAGCATAACTTTCTCATACTTTATGAGAAATGACCCATCCAAAGCTCATTTTTAAGAGGACTCAATTTCCTACAATCCATATGCATATCACAAGATCAAAATATGCTTTCACAAGAAGTTATGAATTTGGACATTATAGGTCATTTCGAAAAGTCAACAAAAACACCTTTTTTGTCAAAGCTTCATACATGAGCATGGAATATCAAAATGAGATGAGACAAAAAGGGTTGATTAGAGGACATATCAAGATTTATAAAAAGTACAATAACACCTCCAAAGAATCAAAATTTAGGAAGTTATGCATTGTTGAAGTTGGAATTTTTTGCAAAATTGCCAAAAGTCAACCATCCTCAAAACTTCAAAATTTTCCAAATGGGCCCATTCTTTTTCACTTGTTTTGAGTTGGCTTTATTGCCCACGTGCTCTAGCCTTGGCCATGTGTCTATATCATATTTTTTTTAATTATTTTTATTTTTATTTGAATTAATTTGATTTAAATCAAATAAAATCCAAAGCATTGATAACAATGGATCTTTTAATTGTTACAGGCTTTAATCACAGCTAGCAAGGCATTGAAACTCGAATCAAGGCAAGTTGTGTACAAAAAGATTCAAATCAAGGAAAATTTGGAAGGTTGTAAAAGAAAATCAAATCAAATATCCAAGCATTGAAAGAGAGAGATTTGGACTGAGTTTGCAAACCTAATACATTGTGCAATACATAAGGGTCGTGTGCAGACCAAAATAAGGGTTGGAGATCAAGCATAGAGTGAGAACCAAATTTGAAAAAACCAAACAAAAGTGTGAGATCGAAACAGGGCTTGGAGGCATCCTTAAGGCTTGGTACGTGTCTCAATCTTTTCCTGGCAACCACCACAAGCGAAAACAAGCAAAACCACGCGTTTTCAAGCCTCCCAGTGCACTGTAAGTCATCCACGGATTCACTATATTCTTGAAATTGAAAAGCTTTATTCTTGCATCCATTGTGTAAAATAACTGCATATTCTGAATCTACGTGTCATTTGCAAGATTTTGGTATTACTTGATTTCGTTTATCTGACCTATATTGTGATTCACCATAGCTAGGGTTTCAAGTTTTGGTTTAGGGCTTTTTGTTTCAGGAAAAATTGGCCCTAATAATGGCCATGGTTGCAATCAGGAGGATGAGACGACCTCAACCATGGTTTTAGAATCCATTTACATTGCCTGTACAAGGTTTTGGAATGGACATGACCCGTAGTGACGGCCAGCGTCCGTAGGTATAGGTGTTGCAGACTTTTAGCAACAGATGGAGGAAGGGGATGAAAGCGTGTCGCTTCCCCATTTATCCATTCAAATCTGGCGCGTTATTTTTTTTATTATATCATCCACTGAGTTCTTTTTTATATTATAATTGTTTTGTATTTCTTTAACAATAAGAACCACTTGGCCTAGTGGTTTCCACGCTTGATTCCAGAGCATTAGAGGCTGGAGGTCAGGGGTTCGATCCCTGCCTCCAGCATTTGTTATTTTTCTAATTTATTTCAGATGATCATGTACACGCTCAAGCCAGGAGACCCATCATGAACACTCACAAATCAACGTGCCAAATGGCCAGATGGCCAGATCTGGTGGTCAGGCATTAAAGGCACACCATAGGCAGGTCAACGCACATGCACTGGATCAGAAAAAGTCAAATGGACCAGCATTATTGGGCCAACGAAATTGCTATTCACACCAAAAAAAAGCAGGCCCATTCTCTCTTTCTCTTATATTTTGCTTGTTTTATTTAATTTATTTATTTTATTTTATTTATTTTAATTACTAACCAAATTAATTTCTTTTTTTTATCAAAAAAATCATAAAAATGTTTTTACCCAATTAAAATTCAGAATTTTATTTTTTATTAATAAATATTAATTAATTAATTAATTAGGTTGATTAATTAGGTAACTTTAATTTATTTTGTAAATATTTAAAATCAATTAGAATTAATAGGTTTTAACTACTAATTTAATCATTTTATTTTCTTTCCTAAAATAACAAAAACTCCAAAAATATGTCATTAATTATTTTTCATTAATTAATTTATTTAATAATTAATTTAGCATTTAATTTTAGGATTCAATTTCTTTTCTTAAAATAAAAACAAAACAAAAAAACATTTTCTTTAATTAAAAGGGTCAAAACCCTAATTTCGCATTCGATTTAATTTGGCACCGCGCGCTTTATTTTTCTTTATCCAATTAATGTATCTGCTCCCGGTTTGTAATAATTAATTAGGACATTTATTTTTCTGCTTATAAATTTCAAAGGGTTGCTTTTGGCGATGTAAATACCCGACGCCTTGTAATAATTTAGTTTAATTCCCGCACCTTTAATTTTTTGCAATTATACAATTGTTAGATGTTTGATAATAGGGTTTGCATGACAAGAATGAATGCTTAATCTAAAATCAAATTAGATCACCCTGAACATGTGCAAAGATAAAAATAACTGAAATCAATACACTCGCACATGCGTACTCCTAGGATACACCCCACTTGGTTGCCTTCGTAAACGGTCATTGAGTATAGGTTGTTTTAGAGGTCGTCCTCTTGTCTAGAAGATCATAGTTGCCTCAAAATGGTTGCCTCGAAAATTGTTGCCTCGAATACATGATCTAAGATATTAGGGTTACCGCTAAGACATCCTAACATTGATGTAGTGACTGTATGTCCCTCTTTCGAATTGACCCTCAAACTCCAACGACGATGCTACCTACTCACTAATAGTGGGATAGCATTGTCTAAAGGAAATTAAAATAGAACGATTCCTTTTTCGAGTAGGTAGATTAGTTCTTAGATACTTGCTCATCCAAAACCAAAACAAATTTTTCACACTTACACTCCTTTTACAAACAAGTTTTCGAAAACACTTCATTACACTCTTGAAGACAGAAGCAAGAGTTAAATAGAAGTTAAAACAAAAACTTTTCAAAAATCCACAAACACAAAGAAAACGATTTTGAAAATGATGAGAAAATACCTAAGAGCCTGTAGATAACTACGGATAGAAAGGGTGCTAATACCTTCCCTTTCTATAATCTACCCCCCCGTACTCAGAAATATCTCGAAAAAGGAATTTTTCTGTGCTTTTTTCCTTTCCTTGTTGGATAAAATAAAAGATGGTGGCGCCTCTTGCTTACCGCGACATTTTGCAAAAACAAACACAAAACACAAACCAGCATTCCAAAAACAGTCAGTTCTTCCCACCGTATCACAAGTGGAAAGTCATCTTTAGGGCTGGCCCTGTTTAAATCTCTATAATCCACACACATTCTCACTTTGTCGTCCTTCTTAGGCACGGGCACAATGTTAGAAACCCATTATGGATAGGAAGTAACAGCCAGAAATCCAGCATTGAACTGCTTCATAACTTCTACTTTGATCTTCTCTGACATGTCAAGTCTCATACGGCGGACCTTTTGTTTAACTGGTGGACAGTCTTCTCTTGGGGGGAGACGATGTACCACAATTTCTGTATCAAGTCCCGACATGTCTTCGTATGACCAGGCAAAGATCTCAACATAATCATGTAGTAGCTGAATTAGGCGCTCCTTGACACTCGGCTCTAGATTGGAACCTATCTTGATTTCCTTTTTGTCATCCTCAGTTCCCAAGTTGATTGTGTCCAACTGTTCCTCATGAGGCTGAATTACTCTTTTCTCTTGCTGTAGAAGTCTGGCCAATTCCCCTGGCACCTCACAATCTTCCTCACCTTCGTATTCGGCTTGGTTGATCAGATCTTCAGAGTCACTGAAGGCTATAGCAGTATCGTTACCCATGGGTTCCAGAATGGAAAGGTACCTGCATTTGGGAGTGTGGGTGTGTGTAAGGGCATAGCCATCTTAAAACAACAAAACGTAAAATAAAGACAATGATCACTAAAGGTTTAAATATGAAAAGCGTCCATGATTCATTAAAATGACATATGAAATGAAGACAAAGACCCTTACAAATGGACCTATGTGCCTCGGGTAAGACACATGGTTGAAAAAGTATGAATTTTTTGTGAATTATTACAGTCCAATAGAAGTGGAAAAGATAAATTACTGATTTATGAAAGTAATCGGAACAAAGTCTTTTGCTTCCCAGTTGCATAGTCCTCCGCCAACAGTAGGGAAAATCCAGTCTTCCAAGTTACCCTCTTCTTCACTGTCCTCTAGTGTATTAACCCCTCGATGGCTAATCTTCACAGGTGGCCCTCCGGCATGGGAGCGGCGCACGGCCTTCTGACCAGTCGAAGTAAACCCTAGGCCGAATTTGTCTATTTTGAAAGGAAAGTCGGGAAGCTTCCCCTAGATTGTGGATCCGCCTTCTTCCACCACTGCTCTAGCATCCTTGAGAGATGACATTCGAGGCACAAGTCTTATGATCACAGGACTTGAAGACACTGCCTTGGTCGCCGCTATTTCTTCAGAAACTTCCTCAAAGTGTTGGAAAGGGGTCTCTATGAATTCGGCATCTAACTCCATATAACGGAAGGAGTTCAGATGACTGATCATGTATTCCTCTTCGCCATGAACATTTATAATTTTCCCATGGACAGGGTACTTGAACTTTTGATGCAGAGTAGAAGTGACAGCTCCAGCATGGTGAATCCAAGGTCTTCCCATCAGGCAAGAGTAGGAAGGACGAATGTCTATCACGTAGAATGTTGAATTGAACGTCTGGGTACCCAGCTTGATTGGGATGTCCACCTCTCCATAGACCATCCTCTTAGAACCATCAAAGGCTCTAACAATGATGTTGCTGGGTTTCAGGGTTAGGCCTTCATAATCTAACCTATCCAAGGCTTTCTTCAGCAAGGCATTTAAAGACGACCCAGTATCAACCAAAACATGAGCTAGGGTGGTTCCCCTACACTTCACCGAGACATGTAGTGCATCATTATGTTTTCTCCCTTTGGAGGTCGAGTCTGCATCGGAGGATCCCAGGCCATTGTCAGTTGTTAAGCTAGCCACACATTCCTGGAACTGATCAGCGGAGGTTTCTTGTGGCACGTGGGCCGTCTTCAAAAACTTGATCAAAGCTTTAGCATGTGCCTCAGAGCACAACAACAAGGCTAGCATAGATATTTTAGAGGGGGTCTGCCCCAGTTGTTCAACAACATTATAATCACTTTTCTTAATAATCCTCATAATCTCTTCCACCTCTTTCTGGGATGTTTCAGGAATGACTAATGACTGAGCCTTCGTCAAGATAGGCTCTTCTTGAACATTATTTCCTTTTCTCTCAGCATCGGAAACAGGGATGGGAATTACATTATCATTGTTGGCGGGTACACTTGCAGGTATAGTCACAGGGGTAATCTTCGGGATGGCCGCGGGTCCAAAGACTGTTGTTGGAGGAGCAATCTCTGGAGAAAAGATTCTCCCACTACGAGTAATTTTTCTTGTTCTGGCAATGTTACTGACATCGGGATTATCCTCCTCAGAGCTTTCTTCTTCAATGGTCTGTTCAATCTGTTTGACACCGGTACCATTTTATCAGTTTTGTAAGGGGTTGGCCCTGGCATTGTTATCTTCAACGGAGTAGTCATAGGAGAGGATGTAATCCTAACAGGTTTTTTAGGAACCTTGGAAGAATTGGCGTATATGGTTATTATTGAAACTTCTGGAACTGGAATGGGTGAGACGGGAGCTTTCTCAAACAAAATTTCCTTGTTATCAATCAATTTTTAGATTCCTTTCTTCAATAGAGGACAGTCAAATGGGGAGGACAGGCAAGCATGGAAATCTTGGTCACATCCTGGGAACACCCCAGCCTTCAACAAATTCAACTTGATGGTTAGGAGAGGAGTTGACAATTCATCCACAGTAGAAACAAACAGATCTTCTTCCACAGCATTGGCATTGTGCCCATGCCTCAGCATTGGGGAGGAGATAACATTCGGCTTTTCAGGAGCTTCAAATTCAACTTCCTTTGCGTCAATTAGATCTTGAATCTTGTTCTTCAAGGCCCAACAGTTGTTGGTGTCGTGCCCTGGACTTTCTGAGTGGTACGCGCATCTGGCATTGGGATGGTAATGTGGAGATGAAGTGTTAGGATTTTTAAGGGCCTCTTTTAGAATGGCCAGGTTCAACTTCAAGAGATGGGGTAAGACTTGAGCAGGAGTCATGTTTATCTTGGTGAATTTCCTTACAAGTTGCTGGTTATTTCTCGGCTGATCATTCCTCGGCTGGTTGTTTCTCAGTTGGTCTGATGCAGACTTCTGAATCATCACGGCCCCCACAGTTGGTTGTCTTTAAATTCTTCCTTAATTTCTCTGGGCATAGAGAGCTGACACTTCCTTATTTCCTGTGAAGGGCTTCTTTGCAACAGCGGAGTTAGACGCATCTTTCTGGATTTTTCCACTTCTAATACCGACTTCCACCCTTTCGCTAGTTAGAATCAACTCAGTGAAACCTGCAGAGGAGCTTCCAATCAGGTGATTAAAGAAAGGACCTGACAGAGTCCCCAAGAACATGTCAACTAGCTCTCTTTCAGACAATGGTGGTTACACCCTTCTGGCTAAATCCCTCCATTTTTGGGCGTAGTCTTTAAAACCCTCGTTGGTAGCCATAGCCATACTTTGTAGCTGAGTACGGGTTTGCGCCAAGTCGGCATTGTATTGATACCGCTTATAGAATGCGGCCGCTAAGTCTTTCCAATTATACACATCAGACCTCTCCAACTGGTAGAACCAATCCATCTGCATTCCTGAAAGATTGTCCTAGAAAAAGTGGACCCACAGGTCTTTGTCAGAAGAATGTGGTTGAATTTTCCTGACATAAGATCGTAGGTGCATCTTGGGACAAGACAACCCATCGTACTTAGAAAACAGAGGTACTTTAAATTTAGGAGGGATTACAATTCCAGAAACCAACCCTAACTCCTCAAAGTCCAGCCCAAGCACTCTCTGTATCTCCATGGCAGCTAGACGCTCTTCCAAGTTTTTGTATTTGTCATCAGCCGGAGGGTACTGCTGTTCAGAATAGTCCTCATCCTCTTCTTCTTCAGCTTCAGATTCAGATGGCACTACAGTTCCTTTACCTTTTCCTTCCCCCTCTTCAGATGTTGATGGGAAATCCAAAGTCCGTCTGGCTTGTCCTTCAAACCTTCTGCCCAAGATAGCCACACCAGCTCTCTTCTTCTTCTTTTTTTCTTTTTCCTTCTCTAGTAGAGTCTTGAGCTTCTCCTGCCCCTTAGCCAAGGTCAAGAGTAGCTGTTGAAATTGTGAATTATGGGCTTGCAAATCTTTGACCGTTTGTTCAATATCCATCTTGCTGAAATAAACAGCAGAGAGATGAGGAAACTTGGTGTGAAGACTTGCTTATGCATATGATGATTGATATGTATTCATGTAATGCATTCAAGGATTCAGAAATTCAAATTTGTTTTAAACAAAAAAGGAACACACGTCATATTAATAAGATAGAATTTGTTAGTACATCAATGCCCCATGGGCAAAATAATACAAAATTCTAGGGTAAAAATATGTTGTGCATCCTCTTTGGTGCAATGTAGGTGTTGAGAATCTTCTCTTCGTGAAGTTGACGAGTGAGTTCCAAAACCTTCTTCTCGCTTGCATAGAATTGGGCTTCGAAAGTGTCACGCTCTCCCTTGAGCTGTATCCAACTCCTTTGCATATATTCGAGTGATGTTGGCATATCAGGATGTAGGAGGGTGTATGGAACCTCTCCTTCCATAACAGGCTCTATAATCACAAGGAGAATGGAGGGGTAAGGCATCATAAGACTTTGGGCGCAGGTTCGTACCCACTTGAGGTAAGGCTCAAGAGGGATGAAATTCTTGTGTCCCAAGGTCTTACTGTCTACCTTGTTGGGCATCCTCAAAGCTCGGATGAACCTTTGTCGGAGTCCTTGATTGTCATTGTCGAAGTCGAAAACCAAGCCTTGAACCAGCATGTCATGTGGGCCATCCCTTCGGGCATACCCAAACTGTCTCAGAGCCAAGCAGGGGTTGTAGGTGATGCCTCCCCTAATTCCAAGTAGAGGGGCATTAGGGAATTCCCCATAACGGTCAATGATGATGACATTCTCTTTTGATCGAGAACACCAATGGATATCTGAATGCGTAAGGGTCATCAACCGTTGTGACCACCTCATACCTTGCTCATTCTTCAATACTGATTAGGGAAGATGAGAAATAAACCATCTTTCCAGGAGAGGTGTGCAACACATGAGAACACCTATTTTCCTCATTGTACGAGTGTGAAAAGAGTGGAGGATATCCCCAAGCAATATAGGCACCGGGTTGCGAGTCATGAAGATTTTGACAGCACTCACATCTATTAGTTGGTCAGGGTTAGGGAATAAGACCATACCATAGATGAGAAGAGCTACAATCTCCTCAAAATCGTGTAAGTCCAATGAATTCCAGCAGCTTTGGGCCTTCTCAACCAAGAACTTTGACAAGAAGCCTTTGACACCACTTCTAGTTTCCCAATGTGTTGTGACATCAGAGGAGTGCAAGTGTAAGGCTTGAGCAATCTCTTCTGGCTTTGGATCACTTTCCGTACCGTTGAAGGGTAGTTGATTGAGAATAGGAATCCTCATGAGTTGAGAAAATTCCTCCAAAGTAGGCACAAGTTGGTAGTCAAGAAATGTAAAGCAATGATGCAAAGGGTCAAAGAACTGGAAGAGAACTTTCAGCATATCCTCCTCAGTGTTGGTGGTGACCAAGTTGAGTAGACGACCATGTCTCTCGGTGAATGGAGAATTCTCATGAATCCTTGAAGCTAGCTTCTTAAGTTGTGGAGGAATTCTTATAAGGTTGACTTGGATAGTTTTCCTGCGAAGTGAATCCATAACCTACAAAACAGGAACAAAGATGAAAATCCAAAATCCTTGAAATGGTTAGTGGATGCATATGATGCTTCATGATGTCCAAGATGTTATGCACAAGTATATATGTACAAACAAATCACACAAGTTCCTAGTTTAGGCTCGCATGGGGTTTCATAGGTAAGTACCCTCTTGAAGTTTAGTTGGCTCAACCTGTCCTAGAAATAGTAACCGGGTTCTAAGGAGCTTAATATCACTGGATTGTTTCCTTGTTCATTGTTTCAATTCAGCCTCTTTGTTGGCGACTGAAATATTCCAAGGAACCAAGCCTCAATGAGTGTAGTACGAGTATCTACCAACTTCGGACTGCACCAAAGTCGGTCATCTCACTATATCCTAAAAGGCCAAGTTGGTCAAGTAAAGGTTCTAAAAGTCCATTAGTGCTTCATGACATCACTCAGTGGCCCCGTATTCTCTTTGATTGACTCAAAGGCTACCGGTACCTACAAATATGTCGCACTAATATTATTGCTTAGACCATGTCGGTACACCCCGCACAGTTTCCACAACGTATTGCTATTTACCTATGAATGTTTTCCAAATCCGGGTAGAGGATTCAGACCCAAACAATAGAACCAAAGTGTAAAGCATACAAGTCAAGCAAGATAAGCATGTAAAGGTGATCTAAAACCCTAAGGTAACCCCACTTTTATATTTCTCCCCATCAGAGTCGCCAGTTCTATGATGCGGTGGGAGAACTGACTTGAGGTTTTACGTTTGTGTTCGCAAATGTTTCGGTTTAGCAAGAGTCGCCACCGACTTTTATTTTATCCAAAAGGAAAGGTAAAAAAGCACAGGAAAGACCTTTGAGATTGTTTTTGGGTTCGGGGGGTAGATTATGAAAAGGGAAGGTTCTAGCACCCTTTTCATCCATGGTTTTCCATGGGCTCTTAGTTACTTGTTTTAGATCACTTGCTTTGCTTTTTCAATTGTTTGAAATGGTCCTTTGTGTGGTTTTGAAAGTATTTTGAAAAGAGGCCTTTGTTTAGGCAATCTTTGTAATGATTCTTGTTTGTAAGAATGTATACAAATATGTTTGTCTTTTGAAAAATGTTTTAATGTTTTTGAAAGTTGTTTGGAAATGTTTTGAAATATGTGTGTTTGTTTGAAAATAGCAAGGATTGTTTTTGAAATGATCAAGTAACTAGAAGCATCTACCTACTCAAAAGTCTTTCTTGTACATTTTTATTCCTTTGACATTGTTGACCTACCATTGTCTTGGTAGATAACCCTATCTTTGGATGTTAAACGGGACAGGCGTGGGTCATCGTATGACCATGATAATAATATTGCCAAGTATCTTTAGCAAGTTTTGAGGGACTAAGATCATTTTTGTTTAGGCAACCAAGATAGCTTCATCGAGGGACTATGATCTTTTGTTTTGTTTTTGTTTTGCCAAGATAACTAGCATGCATACCATGTCCATGTTTTAAGGCAACCAAGTGGATGAAACCCTATGGGTGCTTGTGTGAGATGTGTTTTCATTTTTCATGCATTTTTGTCTTGTGTTTAGGTCTTGCTATTTGTTTGATTTTGTCTTATCATACAACCCTAGCTTTTACTAAACATGCATATAATGCGATAAATTGCGTAAAGTAAATCAAAACTATTACAACAATATTATGGGAAGGGGGTACAGATTTTGAATGGGGGATATTGCTCAAAATAAAACTCTAATTCACTATTACAATCCAATTGAATTTATTGTACAATAAATAAATAAACAAATATTTAAATATGTAATAAAATGTAAATATGCAAAAAAATGTTTTGTAATTGTTTTATGCATGAGAAAATAATATTATCTAAGTCCTAAAAATAAGAAAAATAATGTTATTATTTTTAAAAGGGGAAACCCTAATTTTTTTATTAAAAGAAAAAATATATGTTTTCAAATATTCTTGTCCACTTTTGTTTAAGAAAAATAATAATAATATTATGTATAAATATTAAAAATTAAAATATGTGAGAAAATAATATTTTATGTGTATAATATAATAAAATAAAATATTTAAGTATTTTAATATTATTTACAAGTTTATTTAAGAAAATAAATTCTATTAAACCTAATAAACTATTTTTATGCCATAAAAAATAATAAGAATAATAAAATAAAATGAAAAAAATTAAGAAAATGTTTTTGGGATTTTTTTAATGTTCATAAAAAATAATAAAAGTCAAAAATATAAAAATAACAAGAAAATATGAATCAGGGGGGTGCAAAAGCAAAATGGGGGGTGTGAATAGAAACAGGCCCAAGGCGCCAGGCCCAAAACACCATTTCATCCATGTCCTTGCTCCTTCGCGCGCGCCCTGTGCTTCAACCTGTAACTCTTGCATACGTGCATAAAAACAATATCTTGCAACATGAAACTTGTAGTATGTTATCTCACGATTCCAATGATATAAAAATCATGACCTAACTCTCAAAGATCAAGGAGAATTTTATCACCCCTAATTTCTGACCTAAAATTTTCATGAACTTCAAGCTTCAAATTCTCACTACTCAGTTAATATAAATAAAAACTATACATATGTACAGCTCAAGCATGTTAAGGACTACATCTTTGCTTCACAAACCTAAGCTTAAGGATGCCTAAATAGAGATATAGAAACTTGACAAATACCTTGTTTAGTTGAGTTTGGATATGGCAATGTGGGAACTTTGAGTGAGGCCTGAAGTTCTTATGAGCTTCCTTGAAGTTCTCTCAAGCTTTTCCAATGCTCAGCTTGCCTTGAAGTTTCCTGAAACTCCTTATAGAAGTCAACCTGCAAACTCCAAAAATGAAAATGGTGAAGCTTGAAACAGGGGTTACAGTTGCAAGACAGAGGCCTGAATAGTTTAGGTAGGAGATATGGAATGTGTTTGAAGCCTTGAAACAAAAAACGCACGAGCAAATATTGTTTTGGTTTGAGATTTGCAGAAGCTGCCCTGTTTTGGGCAGAAATGGTGTTTTTTGTGTTTGAGAGTGTTTTGGAGGTTGTGAATTTGTGTTTCTTTCTTGTTACAATGTTCTGAAGTCGTTTGAAATGATTCAAAGTCTTGCCTTTATCAGATGGATGAGATCCCTTAACTTTTGCAAGTTTCTTGCTTTTGAAGAAAAGTTGGAAGTGACAATGCCAAAGCCTGTACAGGCTTGCTTTCTAGCTGCACATAGTTGGTACAAGTTGCCTGATATTTGTGGATATTGTTTGCAGCAAAAGATTAGATCCATGGCTCAAGATTTGCAAAGTTGGAAAAAGCAAGCTTTATCAAAGTAGCAATGTGAACTTTATGCCATTTTTGGATTAATTCAATGTGCAATGCTTCAAAAGTCAGAACAGGGCCATTATCCAATGTGTTTGCATTTAATTATGGAGTGTAGAAGGGATTGGGACCTGTAAAACCAAGTACAAGCATGTTTGAAACTGATTTGCAACTTGAACCATTGTGAAAATGCCTTGCACAAAAGTGATAAATTTCCATTTTCATTTATTCGATTCTCCCTCACCATAAATGATCTTGGAGAGTTCTTGGACATTTTGGAAAGCTTGTAAAATGCTCTAAAATCCATATTTCAAATGAATTTTGATATACCTCTTGGAACTAGTTGAAAAGTTACCATGAAGTTAGGTCAAAAATCAACCTAAACTAGGGCAAAATTTCACTAAGTTAAAAAGTTTATGGACCCCTATTCACAAAATCATAACTTGAGATCCAAGCATATTTTGGGAAAACTTTGTGAATAAAAGTTGTATATTTCATGGAGGAATACAACTTTCATGTTGTAAGTTTTGTTTGAATCCCAGTGCATCATGGTGAAAAAGTTGTGGAAAGTTGGGAAAAAATAAGAAATTTCCATAACTTAGAAAAATTCTAAGTTATGAAAAATTTCCAATTAAAACCCTAATTTTCAAAATTGGGTTTCTTGATCAACAAGTTTCAAATTTTGACATATCTTGATGAATTATGACCCTTGGCACTTGATTTTGACCAAAAAGTCAAAGTTTGACTTTTCAGTGTACAGTTGATTTTTGATCAGTTGACTGGAAAATTCATATGTCAATCCTATGCATTTGAGATCTTTTGAACTATGTGATTAGGTCAAGATGATTCCATTTAGTCCTTGAAGTCATGTTTGAACCCAATTGGTCATTGGCTAGGTCAAAAATCAGAAATTGCCCTTTCTCAGTCAAAACCCTAATTTTGACCATTTTGCCCTTTTGATGATCTGATCAAATTTCTTGAGGAGTTGTGGTCCAAACTTGATCAAATGGTACATAGGAGCCTATAATGTGATTTTGGATCAAAAATTATGAAGTTTGACTATAAATTGGTCATAGTTGACTTTTTCGCCAATACAGCTGATTTTTAGGTCAACTGTCCAATTGACTGGGCAAAAATGTGATTCAAGGCTTGAAACTTGGTATGAGCAATCTTAGGGGTCCAAGATGGTGTATGAAAGTCACATGAAGCATTTATGATCCAAAAATCCTTGTGCAAACTCAAACCCTAATTTCAGATCATCAGTGCAAGATGAGGTCTTGAGCTGAGCAAACCCTAATCTGTCTTGAGTCCAAAGAGTCTTGTGAGGAAAAATCTTGATAAAATGAAAGGGAAAATTTTGGGGTACAACACCCGCTGACTATAATCTCAAAACAAGAACAGTCAGGCAAAAATCAAGGATAACAAATCAAAAAGAGGTCACTACAAATCCTCAACAACATGAAAAGTGTTTCAAAAATGACTATCTTCGAATAAATAAACTTCCAAACATGTGAACCATCATTCCAGATTCAATAGGAGTTCAAACGCACCATTAACTGAGTTTAGGACTGAAGGACATCACGAAGAACGGGCTGGGTAGAAATACACTTTGAGCTTTATCCTTTGTTTCTTAAACTGTGAATCAGACCACGCTACAACCCTTTCAAAGTCCTAATTGAAGCATGGTTTAGTTTGAAAGCATACTGTTACAAAAGGTATCATGTCTCCTGTAAGGCGTTACTCCAAATTCTGAGTTGAATTTTCTTACAAAACTCTTTTATCTGCTAAAACGCATTTTCAAAACTTCAAGACAAGCATAAACTTTGAATTATTTGAATATCTCTGTTTGCATATGGATATTTGTTTGACAGTAGAGAAACTCAGACGACGGATATCCAGCAAACGGAAGCTCTCTCAATGAACAAAATCACTTCAAATAGGGTGACACTTCCAACGACAAAGCTCATATTGAGCAAGAGGGCATGACATTTCATTGTCCAATTCATCTGGGGAAGTCAAATCAAGATTCCAAGAAATCTCCCAAGGAATGCTGAATAACCAGGGGCAGGCCTGTATCTAAATCACTTGGGGAATTGAACACGAACTCCAGCAAAAGGTTACGTACGGTCAGGCAAACATTTCCTGGCAATACTACAAACACTTGCTATTAGGGGCAGTAACAAAATCTCCACAAAGTCCTTTTTTATAGGGCAACTCTCAGCCAGAGTTTCAATCTCTGGAAAACCTTCTTACCAGCTGAGGTTGGTCTCAAGAAGAATCCTCGAGGAGTTCTACCAACAGAAAATACCTCTCCAACAGAATGGAGATAGGGTTTATTTCCCCCAACAAACTACAGATTCCCCAGTTTGAGTTTGCCTCTCCGACTATTACAAATCAAGGGGCCACAACCCCTCTTCCTCAGTAGACTTTACCATAAAATTCCAGTGAATTACTGCAAAACCTGGAAGATAACCAAATAACAGTTGACTTCTTTATCCCCAACAAGTTGTTAACTCCCTTTCTCTTCCATCAAGAGATAGTTCCCCGGTAGAGCAATGGACAACTGAAACTCCTGAACTCTTTTCCCCAATCAAAAATCCATATTCTCCATAGATTTTTCTTCTCAAGCAAAATCAACATTCCCCAGCGGAGTTCTCCTCAAAACAACAAAAATAGGAGTCCCCGGCGGAAAAATTCTAAACAAATTTGAAGATGCACATACTCTTCATCTCCAACAGAAATTCGAGATTTAACTTCCTAAGGCTCCCCAGCATTTGTCAAGGATTTATTTTCCAAGACAAAGATACATTTCAACAACATTCATAGCATATGCATATGAAACACATATAGCACAATCTCATTTATTTTCAGAAACATCATTACGCCATGCATACATCATGACATTGCATACAACTAACTCTTTATCTTTTTAGGAAAAGATCAACAGATAAGTGTCATTAATTATCTGTAAACTTCTCCAAGATAAAATCAAGCTTGGATTTCTTCATTATCTTTTGGGGTAGTAATCGTCCAAGATTCCTTCATTACTTGTTGAGGTAGTAATTGTCCAAGGTTCCTTCCTTATCTACTGAGGTAGTAATCGTCCAAGGTTCCTTCATTATCTGCTGAGGTAGTAATCGTCTAAGATTCCTTCATTACCTGTTGAGGTAGTAATCATCCCAGATTCCTTCACTATCTGCTGAGGTAGTAATCATCAAAGATTCCTTCATTATCTACTGAGGTAGTAATCGTCCAAGTTTCCTTCATTACCTGTCGGAGTAGTAATTGTCCAAGATTCCTTCATTACTTGTTGAGGTAGTAACCGTCCAAGATTCCTTCATTACCTGTTGAGGTAGTAATCGTCCCAGATTCCTTCATTATCTGTTGAGGTAGTAATCATCAAAGATTCCTTCATTATCTACTGAGGTAGTAATCGTCCAAGATTCCTTCATTACCTGTTGAGGTAGTAATCGTCCCATATTCCTTCATTATCTGCTGAGGTAGTAATCATCAAATATTCCTTCATTATATACTGAGGTAGTAATCGTCCAAGATTCCTTCGTTACTTGTTGAGGTAGTAATCGTCCCAGATTCCTTCATTATCTGCTGAGGTAGTAATCATCCAAGATTCCTTCATTACCTGTTGAGGTAGTAATCGTCCAAGGTTACTTCATCATCTGATGAGGTAGTAATCATCCAAGATTCCTTCATTACCTGTTAAGGTAGTAATCGTCCGAGATTCCTTCATTACCTGTTGAGGTAGTAATCGTCCTAGATTCCTTCATTATTTGTTGAGGTAGTAATCGTCCTAGATTCCTTCATTACCTATTGAGGTAGTAATCATCCCAGATTCCTTCATTATCTACTGAGGCAGTAATCGTCAAAGGTTCCTTCATTACCTTTTAAAGTAGTAATCCTCCAGGATTCCTTCATCATATATCACAATCAAGCTTCATAGTTTCAGATTAACACTTGAGACAAGACAAGACAACTATCTGTGAATAAATTAATTGTAGATCAATTCCCGAAACAGGACCAGGTGACTATCTACATGACGAATACTTCCTTCAGACCTCTGTTGGTTCAGTTTAAATTGATCAATGGTTTATCCTGATTCCTTTCTGGTAGACATTTTCTCTGGTTCAGATAAATCGCTCCAAGATTTATTTTGATTCTTTCTAGTTAAAGAATATTCAAGACCTCTACGTGTTCAGTTTAAATCAATGGTTTATCCTGATTCCTTTCCAGTAGACATTTTCTCTGGTTTAGATAAATCGCTCCAAGATTTATTCTGATTCTTTCCAGTTAAAGAATATTCAAGACCTCTGCTGGTTCTGTTTAAATCAATGGTTTATCCTGATTCCTTTCTGATAGACACTTTCTCTGGTTCAGATAAATTTCTCCAAGATTTATTTTGATTCTTTCCAGTTAAAAAATATTCAAGACCTCTGCTGGTTCAGTTTAAATCAATGGTTTATCCTGATTCCTTTTCGGTAGACATTTTCTCTGGTTCAGATGAATCGCTCCAAGATTTATTCTGATTCTTTCCAGTTAAAGAATATTCAAGACCTATGTTGGTTCAGTTTAAATCAATAGTTTATCCTAATTCCTTTCCGGTAGACATTTTCTCTGGTTCAGATAAATCGCTCCAAGATTTATTCTGATTCTTTCCAGTTAAAGAATATTCAAGGCCTCTGCTGGTTCAGTTTAAATCTATCAATGGTTTATCCTGATTCCTTTCCGGTAGACAACTTCTTCTAGTTCATATAAATTGCTCCAAAGATTTATTCTGATTCTTTTCCAGACCTCTGTTGGTTCAGCTTAAATTTATCAAAGATTTATTCTTTTCCAGGCCACTGCTGGTTCAGTTTAAATCTATCAATAGTTTATCCTGATTCCTTTCCGGTAGACACTTTCTCTGGTTCAGACAAATTATTCCAAATATTTATTCTGATTCTTTTCCAGTTAAAGTCAAGTTTATACTTAGTCCAATTTCTGTCAACAATCACCTTTGGATGGCATCTATAAGCCTATCTCTGACAATTATCCATCATTTCTCCAAATGGCATCTTTAAGCCCATTCCCTACATAATCAACCACCACATCATCGAGTGCAAATTTATGGGCACTCTAGTGTTCAATCATCTTCCACCTTCAAGTCACGAATGGTAGACTCGCCAATCTAACTCTTCAAGTTTAAGAAGATTGAACAGGGGCAGCTGTTGTACCCCAAAATTTTCCCTCTCATTTCTCAAGTCATTTCTCACAACGATTCTCAAAATTCAAGCTCGCACAAGTACAATTGGATATTCCAGCATCAAGTTAGAAAGAAAGCTGTTAAGAAAGGGGAAAATAGATAAAAATAATATTTTTGACAAATTGGAGAAAAATAAGTCTTCTTCGATTCACCTCCTGTAGGTGTTTAGTTATTGGCATGCATTTTTGGTAAAACCAGGTGTGTGAATGTCATGACTAATGTCATAACATTCTGATTTATTAGGTACTGGTTTATTAGGTACCTTTGCAGAAAAATAGTGGCATACAGGTACTGCTGTTTATGAGTGTGTATCTGAGCATTTTGCAAAAAGATCACATTTATTGTCTTCTCAGTAAACAGGAATTCTGATGTCATAACAAATGTTAAGACATCCAGTACTGATCTAACAGTAGTGCAGTTTGGTTAATTCTGAGATTTTTCAGGAAGTTGGCTCATTCCTTCCAGAACAGAATCTCCCGTTGTCTTTGGGTTAACCTAGCTCAACCCTAAACTGGTTGATAAAGTCTTGTGACCAAGTCTTATGGTTAAACCTAATTAACCCTAGCGTTTTGTGGAAATCCTAACTGAAGAAACAGCTTCTATATATTCAACAGGTTTGCTGTTTGGAAAACATCTTTTTAGACTGAAGATCAATCAGAAACTGTATAATTTTAACTGTTGTAATCCAAGAAATTATCATTGTGATAAGCGACTTGGAATAGGTTTTGTTTGTAAGGGTTTTTGTACCACTCAAAGCTTTGAAGCAAGAGTGTTTTGTGTCTCTTGACTAAAGCTTTGAAGCAAAGTCAAGTTAGGTTTATGTATCACTCAAAGCTGTGAAGTAAGAGTGTTTGTGTTACTTGATTAAAAAGCTGTGAAGCATAATCAAGTGTATGTTTTGAAGAGTGTCTTCATTAATTCATTAGTCAATTGTTTTAAGTATCACTGCTGTGATTGAGGGGGAGTGAGTGGGAACTCAGGTTTAAGTAGAACTTAGATTGAAGTTGCATTGGGTAGGTCTTAAGTGAAGGAGATAAACTGGTTGGTTTATTCCTGAATTAATATCTCTTATAGTGGATTTCCTCCCTGGCTTGGTAGCCCCCAGAGTAGGTGTTGTTTCACACTGAACTGGGTAAACAATTGACTGTGTTCTTTACTGTTTTTATATTTACTATCTTAGAAAGTCAGATACGGTGTCATAACATTGACTGTGACATTGAGTATCTGCAGCCAGAATTTCAATTGGTATCAGAGCAGGCACCCTTCCTGTATTACTGGGTGAGATCTAGGGATATCACTTTCTGGCACTATGGACAAAGAAGGAGTTTTTGGAAATAGACCACCCATTCTGGATGGAACAAATTATGACTACTGGAAACCTCGTATGATTGCCTTCTTAAAATCTCTGGACAAAAAGGCCTGGAGAGCTGCTGACAAAGGATGGAACCATCCCACCATAACTGAGAAAGATGGGACAATCAGTCTGAAGCCTGAGGAAGAATGGAGTAAAGAAGAAGATGAGTTAGCCCTGGGAAATTCCAAAGCTTTAAATGCCTTGTTCAATGGAATTGATAGAAACATATTCAGACTAGTACATCAATATGAACTAGCCAAGGAAGTTTGGGACACTCTCAAAACTACCCATGAGGGCACTTCCAAAGTAAAAATGTCAAGGCTTCAGATGCTGACTACCAAGTTTGAGAATCTAAAAATGATGGAAGATGAAACCATCCATGAGTTTCACATGAACATCTTGGAGATTGCCAACACCTCAGGAGCATTGGGAGAAAAGAAGTCAGAAGAAAAACTGGTGAGAAAGATTCTCAGATCCTTGCCTAAAAGATTTACAATGAAGGTAACTGCTATAGAGGAAGCCCAGGATATCAGCAAGTTGAAAGTGGATGAACTCATTGGGTCTCTTCAGACTTTTGAGATGGGGATCACTGAAAATGTTGACAAAAAGAACAAGAGCATAGCACTTGTATCCAACACTAAAGATGAAAACAAGGAGGATGAAGAAGAAAATATTTCAGAAGATATAGCCATGCTTGGAAGACAATTCAACAAACTCATCAAAAGAATAGATCCAAAGTCAAGGTCTAATGTTTATAACATCCCATCTGACATTGACAGTTCCAGCAGAAGACCAAGGTCAGAAGAGAAGGGAAATCAAGGCAGGGGAATTCAATGCCATGGTTGTGAAGGATATGGGCATATTCGAGCTGAATGTCCTACCTTTCTTAAGAAACAAAAGAAAGGAATGACTGTTACCTGGTCTGACTGTGATTCAGAAAGTAATTCTGAAGAAGAATCTGCCAAACTAGTTACTGCACTAACTGGTGTTTGTTCCTCTGAAAGTGACACTAGTGATGAGGAAGTGACATTTGAAGAACTGGCTGATACTTACAAGAAATTGTGTATCAGAAGTGCTGAAGTCTGTGTGCAGAATGAGAAACAAACAAAACTCATCATAAAGCTGGAGGCTGAAAAAAGGGCAGACCTTGAAACTATAAGTCATCTAGAAGGGGAAGTTCAAATGCTGAACTCAAAACTGAACTAGATGACCAAATCTGTCAAGATGCTGACAAATTGGAAGAAATCCTTCAGGCTGGACAAAATATGGGAAACAAGTCTGGACTAGGATTTGTGGAAGCAAAGAAACCTGGTGCAGACAAGAAGATCAGGTCTGATAAACAAAGGTCAAAGCAGATGTCACAACATAACACTCAACATCGGGAACAGAAAAATATGAAGAAAAAGTACCAAAGATGGAGATGTCACCATTGTGAGAGGTTTGGTCACATAAAGCCTTTCTGCTTCAGATTGTATGGATACCCTAATCAGAACCCAGGTGTCAAACCTAAGGCTAACAGGGTACCACATACTCCTCAATGGAAGAAAAAGGCTACTGCCCTAATAGCCCACACTTCCCTGAGAGTCTCTGTAAAGGAAGACTGGTACTTTGACAGTGGGTGTTCTAAGTACATGACTGGAATCAAGAACCTTCTCAATAATGTTAAACCTCACACCACTAGTTATGTGACCTTTGGAGATGGTGCTAGAGGTGAAATCAAAGGAGTTGGTAATTTGGACTGCCCTGGAGTTCCAAATCTGAATGAAGTACTATTGGTAAAAGGCCTGACTGCTAATCTCAATAGTATCAGTCAATTGTGTGATCATGGATTCAAGGTCAATTTCTCAAAATCTGAATGTCTTGTAATAAATGAAAAACAAGAAGTTGTAATGAAAGGAGTCAGATCTAAAGACAACTGTTACTTGTGGGAGCCTGAGAACACTAATCTCTCCACTGTGTGTTCTATTGCCAAAGAAGAAAAAGAGGTGAAACTGTGGCACCAAAAACTTGGCCACCTTCACCTAAGGGGAATGAAAAGGATTATCTCCATGGAGGCAGTCAGAGGAATTCCAAGACTACAAATTGATGAAGGGAGAGTCTGTGGTGAATGTCAGGTTGGTAAGCAGACTAGGATGTCACATCCAAAGTCAAGACATCTGACCACCTCTAAAGTTCTAGAACTTCTTCATATGGATCTGATGGGACCAATGCAGGTGGAAAGTCTTGGTGGAAAAAGATATGCCTATGTTGTTGTGGATGATTTTTCCAGATTCACCTGGATTAACTTCATTAGGGAAAAATCTGATGTATTTGAAGTTTTTAAAGAACTGTGCAAAAGAATTCAAAGAGAAAAAGAAGGGTGTATTGTCAGAATCAGAAGTGATCATGGCAAGGAATTTGAAAACAGCAAGTTTGATGAGTTCTGTTCATCAGAAGGAATTAGTCATGAATTTTCTTCTCCTATAACTCCTCAGCAAAATGGAGTTGTGGAAAGGAAAAATAGGACCATACAGGAATCTCCCAGAGCAATGATACATGCCAAAAGACTTCCTATGTATTTTTGGGCTGAAGCTATGAATACAGCCTGTTATGTCCATAACAGGGTCACCTTGAGAAAGGGAACCTCATCCACCATATATGAACTCTGGAAAGGAAGAAAATCAACTGTGAAGTACTTCCATGTATTTGGTAGCAAATGCTATATTCTGGCAGATCGTGAACAAAGGAGAAAACTGGACCCTAAAAGTGATGAAGGCATATTTCTAGGATACTCCTCAAACAGCAGAGCTTATAGGGTATTCAACTCCAGGACCAAAGCCATGATGGAATCAATAAATGTCATAATTGATGATTATCATGAGGAAACAGATGTCCCTTGTAATGTTGAGACATTCTTTGAGACTTCAACTCAACAGAATGATCTACCCAACACCACCACAGCAGAATCTGAATCAAAGGAAGCTAGCAAAATCCCTTCCATCAGAATTCAGAAGGATCATCCAAAAGAGCTCATCATAGGAGATCCCAACAGTGGAGTCATTACAAGATCTAGATAAATCATCTCGAACTCTTGCTTTGTGTCTAAAATTGAACCAAGAAATGTCAAGGAAGCTTTAACTGATGAATACTAGATTGGAGCAATGCAAGATGAATTGAACCAATTCAAGCAACATGAAGTTTGGGAGCTAGTTCCTAGACCTGAAGGAACAAACATAATTGGCACAAAATGGATTTTTAAGAACAAATCAGATGCTGAAGGAGTTGTCACAAGGAATAAGGCAAGACTTGTTGCTCAAGGATACACTCAAGTTGAAGGGGTTGATTTTGATGAAACCTTTGCTCCTGTAGCCAGGCTAGAATCAATCAGACTCCTATTGTCAATTGCTTGTCTCCTGAAGTTCAAGTTATTTCAGATGGATGTGAAAAGTGCCTTCCTAAATGGGTACTTGAATGAGGAAGCTTATGTGGAACAGCCTAAAGGCTTTGTGGATCCAAACCACCCTGATCATGTCTACAAATTGAGGAAAGCTCTATATGGCCTGAAACAAGCTCCTAGAGCATGGTATGACAGGTTAACAAAATTTCTCTCAGACAAAGGATACAGAAAAGGAGGCTTGGATAAAACCCTCTTTGTCAAAACTGAAGGAGGGAAGTTAATGGTAGCTCAAATATATGTTGATGACATAGTGTTTGGGGGAATATCAGAACAAATGGTTAAACATTTTGCTGACCAGATGCAGGCTGAATTCGAAATGAGTCTCATGGGAGAACTGACTTATTTTCTTGGACTGCAAGTCTCACAGATGGAGGACTCAATCTTTCTATCTCAAAGCAAGTATGCAAAGAACATTGTAAAGAAGTTTGGTATGGAGAATGCCAGTCACAAAAGGACTCATGCACCTACTCATTTAAAGTTATCCAAAGATTCAAATGGGGTTAAGGTTGACCAAAGTCTGTACAGAAGCATGACAGGAAGTTTGTTGTACTTAACTGCCAGCAGACCTGACATTGCTTTTGCAGTTGGAGTTTGTGCAAGATACCAAGCTGATCCTAAAGTCAGTCATATCAACCAAGTGAAGAGAATTTTGAAGTATGTGAGTGGAACTTACAACTATGGCTTGTTATATTCTCATGGCTGTGAACCAACTCTAACTGGTTATTGTGATGCTGATTGGGCTGGAAGTGCTGATGATAGAAAAAGCACCTCTGGTGGATGTTTCTTCTTAGGAAACAATCTGGTTTCCTGGTTCAGCAAGAAACAGAACTGTGTATCTCTCTCTACTGCTGAAGCTGAATACATTGCAGCTGGTAGTAGTTGTTCTCAAATGATCTGGATGAAACAGATGCTTACTGAGTATAATGTCACACAAGATGTTATGACATTGTACTGTGACAATCTGAGTACAATCAACATTTCCAAAAATCCTATTCAGCATAGTAGGACCAAACATATTGACATAAGACATCACTTTATCAGAGACCTTGTAGAAGAGAAGACAATTAAACTGGAACATGTTGCCACTGAGCTACAGCTGGCTGACATTTTTACAAAGGCACTTGATGCAAATCAATTTGAAAACTTGAGGGGCAAGTTAGGTATTTGCCAACATGAGGAAATGTAACAATTAATTTTGCTTAAAACAAGGGTTGAAGGAGTTATTTTTGCTAAGTCTATCTTGATTGGGTTAAACATATGCCTTCCCATTTCCTTCAAAATATTTAAGAATTTGAACAGACTCTTATTTACCTCCTTCCCCTCTCGCCTCCGCATCAAAACCCAGTCTCTCAATCAGAGTTTTTTTCTAGTTGCTATTGGTCTTCTAAGACTATCAAAATGTCTCAAACATCATCATCATCCAATACGACTATTTCATCCTCTTCCTCTGATCAAGATTTTAGGGAAATCTCATCATGCCTGGATTCTGAAGTCCTGGAGATTGCTCCTCTTAGAGAAATGGAAACTAACCCCACCAAGGTCAAAGAGATGAGAACAAGACATGCAGGAAGGTCCCAAGCTACTGCTTCTGGTAATCCCTCTCATCCTTCTACTTCTGTTCCCTCTGAAATTGCAAATAGGGAAGGGTCAGCCTATGTACGTCAAGCAATAGCTAAACTTGTTACAAGAATTCTGAATGAGAACCACTTAGTTCCTGGCATTTCTGTTCCTTTAAATCAAGAAAGTTCAAATGCTGAAACAAATCCAGATGTCTCTAAGGATGTTGAGACACCAGACAGAGATAAGGATGTTGAAGCCCCAGTTGTTGACATGGACAAAGAGAAGAATGTTGATATTGCTCACAAGAAAAGGAAGAAGCCCGAACCTTCTGAGTCTGATGACAGTGCTTAAAGTTCAGTGGAGTTGGCAATCTTGCGGCTAGTTCCAGTTGATGCAAGTGTTTTGTGTTTTTCTTTTGTTGTATTTATTTGGGATGACTGTATAACAATTAAGTACATGTATCTTTGGCCCATTTGTGGCTAAAGAGGGGGAGATATTTTGTGGTTAATTACTTGATAGACACTATATTTTTCTGCAGTCACATTTATTCTGCTGCTATCTATTCTCTGATTGCTTAGGGGCTTTAGCCAAAAATCTGCCAAAGGGGGAGTTTGTAGGTGTTTAGTTATTGGCATGCATTTTTGGTAAAACCAGGTGTGTGAATGTCATGACTAATGTCATGACATTTTGATTTATTAGGTACTGGTTTATTAGGTACCTTTGCAGAAAAATAGTGGCATATAGGTACTGCTGTTTATGAGTGTGTATCTGAGCATTTTGCAAAAAGATCACATTTATTGTCTTCTCGGTAAACAGGAATTCTGATGTCATAACAAATGTTAAGACATCCAGTATTGATCTAACAGTAGTGCAGTTTGGTTAATTCTGAGATTTTTCAGGAAGTTGGCTCATTCCTTCCAGAACAGAATCTCCTGTTGTCTTTGGGTTAACCTAGCTCAACCCTAAACTGGTTGATAAAGTCTTGTGACCAAGTCTTATGGTTAAACCTAATTAACCCTAGCGTTTTGTGGAAACCCTAACTGAAGAAACAGCTGCTATATATTCAACAGGTCTGTTGTTTGGAAAACATCTTTTTGGACTGAAGATCAATCAGAAACTGTATAGTTTTAACTGCTGTAATCCAAGCAATTATCATTGTCATAAGCGACTTGGAATAGGTTTTGTTTGTAAGGATTTTTGTACCACTCAAAGCTTTGAAGCAAGAGTGTTTTGTGTCTCTTGACTAAAGCTTTGAAGCAAAGTCAAGTTAGGTTTATGTATCACTCAAAGCTGTGAAGTAAGAGTGTTTGTGTTACTTGATTAAAAAGCTGTGAAGCATAATCAAGTGTATGTTTTGAAGAGTGTCTTCATTAATTCATTAGTCAATTGTTTTAAGTATCACTGCTGTGATTGAGGGGGAGTGAGTGGGAACTCAGGTTTAAGTAAAACTTAGATTGAAGTTGCATTGGGTAGGTCTTAAGTGAAGGAGATAAACTGGTTGGTTTATTCCTGAATTAATATCTCTTATAGTGGATTTCCTCCCTGGCTTGGTAGCCCCCAGAGTAGGTGTTGTTTCACACTGAACTGGGTAAACAATTGACTGTGTTCTTTACTGTTTTTGTATTTACTGTCTTAGAAAGTCAGATGCGGTGTCATAACATTGACTGTGACATTGAGTATCTGCAGCCAGAATTTCACCTCCTTCGATTGGCCTTTTGGCCTCTTTCGATGCAAGCTTGGCTTGTATCCTTCAACTTGGCGTTGGCCTCTGGCACGCTGGTTATGATTCACGAGGCAGGAGTTTCCTGCATGCCACCTGTTGTACCCCAGTTTTTTCCCCTAAGATCCCTTCATCATACCATATTGATTCAATCACAACAAGATCACATTAGGGCTTTTGGTTCTCCTCCCTATCTTTAGCTTTTCTCTTTGAGGAATCACCAAGCACCTTGACTTGTTTTTCTTTTGTGATCATGCATGTTTTGTTTTGACTTTCCTTTTAATTAATAAAATGCAATTTTGGTTTGTCTTACTTGTTAATAATGTAGGTAAAGGCAATGTGGCTTAGCAAGTTGATCCATGGGTTCATGAGTTTATTTCCATTCCCTAGTAAATAAAGCTTGAGAAATTCAAACCTCACCATTGAAGTTGTTTTGGAAGAAATGGCATGGAAAGGTTTATTTTGGTTCACCATATTTCAAAGTTACCAAGATTGATTCAAAAGTACAAGGGGTTGATTGAAGAAGTTGTCATGGTTGGACAAGGCCTTGTTCTCATTGGTCACAAGTGCATATTTCTCTCAATTCTCAATATATGAAAGTGGTTTTGGTTGCTATGAGTTCTATTTATCATCCTCAATAATTTCTATCTACAAAGAAAAAGTGTTGGTACAAGAAGGTTGTTTAAAATTGTCAAAGTTCCTCAAAGCATTTTCTTGATCTAGGAGCTAGGGTTTTGAACTTAAAAGAAGTATATCTTGCTCATTTTTTGGTGTTTTTGAGTGATTCTAAAAACATAATTATCTTCAAAGGGTTATTAACAAATCACTTCAAAAGTTTCAAGGAGATTTCATGTGGAAGAAACTTGATGATGAAGAAAGATTATAAGTCCTCCAGATGAACCCCCAACTTCCCATTAGTGACTTTAAATGATCAAAACTTGGTCAATTTTTATGACCTTGAGCCCACTCTTTTTCCATAATTATATTGAGGGTGTGAACTTTATTCCTTCTTTTATGTGAAAAGTGAGAAAATGGATGGAGGATGCCTTAAGGATACAAAAGATTATATGTCATTTCATGATTTTTTTGCCAACTTCAACAATTCATAACTCTCAATTTTTGGAGATTTTGAATGGTTCAAGTTTCAAAATTTCAATCAAGAGGTCTATTTCATTCCATCTTTTTTGTTCAAGAGTAAATTCCAATAGGAATGCCATGTTTGGATGCAAAACATTATGGGTCACTTTTGAAGAAAAACTTGAAATATTTCTAAGTATGGAAAGTCAACCTCGTTTTCCCAACTTTGACTCATTGCAACTTTCAGCTCAAACATCCATTTGATTCCATTATTTTTCCCATTGCAAAGCTTGTAATCTCATCTTTCTAAAGCATCAAGAATCATGCCTTAAGACCCCTTGAGCTGAGAATGCCATTGTTTCAAAAGTGGTAACTTGGAATTGAAGTTTCATTGCAAGTCAAAATTTGAATTCCATGTTACAACTTCTAAACCTCAAATTAGCACGCGTTATGGGTCTAAACATGATTATCCAACTTTCCCAAGTGGATTAGTGCATTAAAACACGCGTTTTTGTTGAGTTTTGACAAAAGAGAAGTCACACTTTCTTCATGATGCAGACCCGCACGAATTCCATCCAAATTGCATCATTCACTCTTCCTTTTGATCACATTTGCTTCTCCTATAAATACATGAGCTATCACATTTGTTTTCTCAAGCTTGAACAGCCAAAATCATCCTGCCAAACTTGCTACATAACTCACTTTTCTGCAACTTCGAAATCATTGTTCAAGCCTTTTTCAATCTATTTTTTTCTATCAATTCACCTTCCTTGATCTTCCCTGAAGCTAACAGACGAAGAATTGAGCCTTGAAACCTTCTGAATTGATCTTACCAAGTCCATTTACAGAGCTCTGCAACTGAACTTCAATAGGTAGATTTCTCCATCAATTCTTCCAAACTTTGATATCATTGTGAAGCTCTCCTTCTCCTGATTCTTGTGCTTCTTACAATTTTTAAATCCATTGAGAATTGAGAGAGAAATCTCAAATTAAAGGTGCTCGCTATTTTCTGGGTTTTTCATTCATATCTCTTTGCATACCTTATATAAATTTGGCGCGATGGTGATGTTAGGATCGACTTGAAGAGACGAATCCAATGATACTAGTCTGGGATCCTAAGTTTTCCATTTGAAGGATCTCACAAAATCTCCATTGTAGGGCGTCTGGAGGTTGAAGACGATGACATGTCTCGTCTCAGCCAATGATAACATGCTAAACGTTTTAATTTCATTGGTTGCCTTTTTTCTGATCCTATGTGTATCTCACTAAGGTCCATATCAAGCACAGCGCGTCTGGTCCATTGGATCAGCTTACTAAAGTGTTTTGACTATGATCTGATGGTCCATATCTTTTTGGTTTTATTTTATTTTCTGATTTTATATTTTAATTGATTTAATTTTCAAAAATGCATAACTCTTTTATTTTTTATCCAAAAAATTATGAAAAAATTCACAAAAATACTTTGAATTATTTCAGATCTCATGACTATTTTTTCACATTTTTATTTTGAAATTTGATATTTTTTTTATATTTTTTGCATTATTTTCTTTCTTTTAATTACTTTAAAAATACTTTCTGACACTTTTTAATTCTAAAAAAATTCATAAATATCATTTTACATATTTCTGACTTTTTAAAAATTTTATGGAATTTTATATTTATGTTTACTATTTTTTTGATCTATTTTCTATTTGTTTGAGCAATTTTAATTAGTTTAAAAATAGTTTCTGACTTTAAAAAATTACCAAAAATTTTATAAAAATATTTGTGTATATTTCTGATTTTTCTATGACCTTATTTCTTTTTCTTTTTTTTTAATCAATTTGAATATAGTTGATATTTTTTCCTTTATTTTCATTTTTATTCATTTTTAAACCCTTTTCAACATATATATATTAAATGTAATATCATTTTGTGATTATTTTCTGGTTGTTCTTGGGTTGAATTTTTGATCATGAACTTTGTTAACATCATTGGATCCATGGTGTTGAGTCTAACTCCATAAAAATGGATGAATGATTTTAATAATAGTTTGATTAAATTTTAATTCAAATGTGGTTTATATATTCTTTCCCGCCCTTCTTCATCTCATCCCTTTCTTATTGCACTAAGTGTTATTGGAGCATGATCTTTATATCATGTCTCAAAACAATTGGTGCATAGATTGTTATTGACCGGCCTCAAAATAGGTGTGACTTCTACATAAGTCCACTTACGATTGCTTAACATAGCGCTAAATTTTGTCCCGATTCGAATAAATGATCATTCGTGGCCCAAACCTATGTTTGCAAGCCCAAGTATGTTAATTTGATCTCTTTGATCCAATAACCTTGAGATTCATTGTGTGGAGGCTTTGGTTCTACCAATCCTCTAATGGATCTACATCACTTTTGGTCAACGTGGATCACTTAAATATCGTTGATCATTAAATGGTACTTTTGAGGATTCCAAAATGGATGATATACTTGACAAAAAGCAAATACAACTTGTTGTGTGGAGGCTTTGGTTCTACCAATCCTCTAATGAGTTCCAAATGCAATATTCAAGATGGTCATCCAACTAACCACTAATTATTGACAATTGGTTTTATTTTATGCTTTTACTTTATGCTTTTATTTTTATGCTTTATGTACCATTTACTTTTAGCATTTACATTTCATGCTATTTTTCATCTTTGCTCACTTAAGCATTTATATTCTTGTCATTTTTATTTTGCTCACTTGAGCTTTTCTTTTCTTTTTTAATACACCTAATAATCAACATGAACCATAAAAAACCTTAATGATACTTGGACTATTTGGTTACTATCCTTGGCATTATGGAGTATTGGACTTCTTGGACTTAGGATTAGAGACCTTGGCCTATGTTGGAGACCTTGTGACCTTAATTGATATTTTGTCTGGAGTTCTTGAGGTTTACCTCAAGACATTGGGTTGTTTGTTTGTTTCGTGTGCAGGTTATTGTGACTACATACTTTATTTGTAATCTGGAATTCACCCGTATACAGTCGTTACTCTGCCCAATTTTTGTGAAGACTTAATACACTTGAAGTTTGGTTCTCTCAAGAGGTATAGTATATTTGCTTGCTTGGTTTCAATCCAAATAATGGGAATTCTATCTTGACTCATAATGTTAATGTTTTGGCTTCTTGTTGGTTATATGGTTCTTATCCCTAGCTTTTACCTCGTGCTTCAGGATAGTCTCTTCTTCTCCTCTGATCTTCTTTAATTTCAAAAATATTTTCTCTCCTTTTGAAAACTCTTCTTGTTTTTAAACTTGAACTACTTTCATAATAAACTTGGACCTAGGTCTATGCATTTTCAAAACCTCTTCATAAATAAACTTCAATCAACTTAATAATATCTTGACATTTTTATGAGAAGACTAAAAGTCAATCAATCTCATTTCAAACCATTTTGCCACTTTGGCTTTTTATTTTAAAACATTTCTCAAAAGATTAGAATCTTGACAATCCTTGTAGTGATGCAAACAACTATACTTCTACAATATGTAGTGAAGAGAGATATTTTCCACTTGGGTGTTGAGTGAGGCGTTGTTGATTTTAAAATCCAAGCCATATCCTCCACTTTGAGATGATGCAAATTCTCCTTTCTCATGATTGTGGGTAGTAAGTATGTTTTTCACACGGACAATGATGATGATGTCTTATCTCATAAAATCAACCAATACACTTGTGTTTTAAAATTTTTAAAAGAGAAACTACATGTACCCTGATCCCCTATTGCACTAAAGGTTTGCAACCGCGGCGGGTGCAAAAAATCATAAAAAAATATATTTCTTTTCTCACCTCCACCATCTATTTTACATACAACACTTTATAGCCAAAATATACAGATTGTACAAAGAGGTTCATGTGGAGTACCGTAGATGTTTAGGGTGCTAATACCTTCCCTTTGCATAACCAACCCCCTTACCTTGAATCTTTCCCCCTCTTTTGGGTTATTCACTCTTTTCCTATTCCTTTGGAAACAATAAAGTGCGGTGGAGATTTTTATTTTGATCTGTATAAGTCTAGTAACCCAATGGCTTAGTCTTAAACATTTCTACCGCTATACCACCTTCGATTTCATCTTTGGCCTCACATGGTTCACAATGCAATGGCTGCTTCGATTGGATGTTTGATGCTTAGATGTCTGTGTTGACTGGACAAATATTCCCCTCCATGCTTGCTTTTACTCACAAAGTGATGGTTGGCTATATGTAGCCTCCGATTGAGCCATAACTCTTGTCTTGCGCCCAAGAGGCGCCCACCAGGCCAGCAGGCACAAGGCAAGAGCCTCTTGTAGCCTCCTTCGATTCCAAGGAAACAATCCCCCTTTTAGCATCCTTCGATTTCACAATTTGCTTCTTGCATGCCTCTTTCGTTTGGGCATGTGGCCCTCTTTGTTGCAAGCTTCGTCTGTGCCCTTTACCTCATGCATGCTTTCTTCGTTTGGGCGTATGACTTTCTTCAATACAAGCTTGGGTTTACATTCTTTATATGGGCTTGTGGTTTCCTTCAAATGCAAGTTCCTTTGGCCAGATGGACCTTTGACAGGCAAGCTTTCGTTTAAGAAAAGGCCTCTTGCGTGTTTTGTTTGAAGTCACAAAGCAAGGGCCTCCTGTAATCCTCCTTCGACTCAGAAGCCTTTGGTTTTTCATATTTTCCAAACTCACAAGGCAGAATTTCCCTTTTGTGCTAGTGCCCCAAAGCAGGGAACTCCTGCATGCACCCTTTCGTTTGGTCATGTGACCTCTGGCTGAAAAGCCTTCGACTGGACAAAAACCACCTTCATACAAGGCTTCAATTGGAACTTTGATTCCCTTCGAATCAGCATCTTTCGAACCCAACTCTGGACCCTTCGAAGCAAGTTTGTTTAAAGAACTTTGTGAAAATCTCATAGCCTTACCCTACTTGTCAGGCTATGTTGCTTCCAAATCTTTACATGATCAGAGGCTTACACAAAGGTTTGAAGCTTTGTCTACTGGATAATACCATTCTTGGTTAAAATAGCAAAAGGCTACATATACTTTTTTCATAAAGAGTACTTTTATCACAAAATCTGCTCCCAGCCTGATTTGGGTCTGGACGAAACGCAGTGCCAAAGGCATATGTCAAATCTCCTGCCAGCAGGCCCCCACTTGTACTTAAAACTCTGGATCAATGAAAAGGGACAAAACTTTTTTCATTTTCAACCAAACCATGGTTTGTTATCCTGCAAACCTGGTTACTTCAAACACTTTCAGCCTTTTCTCTATAAATAGAGAAACATTTGCAAGCTAAAAAAAACTTTTTGGGTGGAATGAATCTTCAAGGAATCATCAAACTCTCAAAAACTCTCAAAAACACTTAAGATTCCCAAACATTAAATACAAACTCATAATCTAAACATTTTCCTCTTTCGAATCTTAAACATCCCCACACTTTGTTTTCCTTTGAATCCAGTAGAAAGAACATCACACTTGCTCTTCTCCTTCAAATCCAGCACTAAAGGCGTCACCCTTATTTATTTCCATCAAATCCAGGCACATCCAAGGCAGCCACTCAAAGTCCAGCAAACTTTCCAGCTTCAAACAAGGTAATTCATTCTGACCTTAAACTCTTCGTTTGAAGCATGTACATAATATTTGTTTCCTTTTCGTTTCCACCCTTTTAGTTTGTTTTTATTGTTACTCCTTTTGGTTTTGTTTCTTGGTTTGTTAAATATGCTTTAAGAACTAACATGTCCATAAGGTAATGCTAGCATGGCCTTAGGCCATGTTACTATTTAAAATTTAAAACGAAAGAAACAGGAGGAAGGAGGTATGAAATGAAGCCTTAAACTTCCACACTGAATTCAAGCCCTAATCGAATGAGGCAGCAAGGGACTTAAGGTGAATAGGGTACTCCATGCTGAACAAAAGAAGCATCTAGAAAGTCAGGTTATACCACACTGACTTCCAGGCCCGAGTCGAAAGGCACACCCACACTGACTTCCAGGCCCCTGAACGAAAGAAGCGGCCAGAAAGTCAGGCTACACCACACTGACTTCCAGAGGCACGCCCACACTGACTTCTGGGCCCCTGTCGAAGGAAGCAGAAAGGCAGACTGCATCTCATGCTAATTCCAGGCCCAATTGAAAGGCACACCTTCACTACCTCTAGGCCCAAATCTAAGAGAGCCAGAAAAGCAGAATCGAAGGGTTCTGCTGCCCAAATCGAAAAGCCCATTTTCCTTTCTTTATTTTATTTTGTCTTTATATTTTCTTGCTATTCAAAATGGTTGTAATAGTGTAGGATTTATTTTTTGCATTTTTATTGCTTTTGTACAAATGTTAGTAATTAGGATGTATGGCAAGATAAAAACCGACAAGTAGACAACCTAAAATTCAAAGACTAAATGCATGCAAATCAAACACACTATTCACACATGCACCCTTAGGTTAATCTCACTTGTTGCCTCGGGAAAAAAAAGTCATGTCCCTCGAATATGGGCGTTTTAGAAAAGACCCTCAATAAAAGATCGTAGTCTCACGATGACCCTCAATGTTGCCTTCGGTAAATGATCTAGTCCCTAAAAGACATTGTTAAAATGTCTCATAGGTTGCCTCCTATGACTATACAAACGTCCCACGCCCGTCCCTTCATATCCAATAATAGGGCTTCTTACCAAATCAATGGTAAGATAGCAACAACTAAAGGAGGAGGAAAAGAACCTTAGACCTTTTGAGTAGGTAGGATGCTCCCTAGTTGCTCGCTTGCTCACAACAAAAACATTTTATACACCCACACTTTCATTTTGAAACATTTTCAAAAGACAAAACACTTTGCACGCGTTCTTATAGAAATGAGAACCATTACAAAGACACTTTTTCAAAACTACTTTCAAAAACACATTCCACAAACACCTCTTTGAACTATTTTCAAAACAACACTTTGTACGTGTTCTTATAGAAACGATAACAATTACAAATACGTTTTTTCAAAAATACTTTTGAAACCCACACCACAAGCACATTTTCAAACAAAAGCAAGTGATCCAGCAAACAACTAAGACCCCGTAGATAATTATGGATGAAAAGGATGCTAATACCTTCCCTTTTCATAACCTACCCCCTGAACTCAAGAAATAATCTCGAAAGGTATTTCCTGTTCTTTTCAACCTTTCCTTTTGGATAAAAGAAAAAGTCGGTGGCGACTCTTGCTATCCGCAACAATTGAGATCAAACACAAAACACTCAAGTCAGTTCTCCCACCATATCACACCAATGCTGCTATTTGGTTCCTAAAAAAGTCTTGATTAATCTTATGCATGTGATGATCACCATAATTCTCATTGCCTTAATTTGATTATCCGAATGAAAAAGGAGGAAAATCAGAAAGAGACTTAAGTACAAAGCATAATTAGAGAGTGTGATACAGTGGGAAAGAACTGACTGTTTTTCGGTGTGCTGGTTTGTGTTTTGCGTTTGTTTTTGCAAAATGTCGTGGTAAGCAAGAGTCGCCACCGTCTTTTTTTTTATCCAACAAGGAAAGGAAAAAAGCACAGAAAAATTCCTTTTTCGAGATATTTCTCGGGTTCGGGGGGTAGATTATAGAAAGGGAAGGTGTTAGCACCCTTTCTATCAGTGGTTATCCACGGTCTCTTAGGTACTTGCTCATATTGTTTTCAAAATTGCTTTTCTTTGTGCTTGTGGGTTTGAAAAAGTTTTTGTTTTTGAAACTTCATTTGAAAAGTGTAAGTGTGAAAAGTTTTTTTGTATTTTTTTGAAAGAGTAAGTATTTAAGAACCATCTACCTACTCGAAAAAAGGAATCTTTCTATGCTAAAGTCCTTTAGACAATGCTATCCCACTATGAATGAATAGGTAGCACCGTCGTTGGAGTTTAAGGGTCAATTCGAATAAGGGACATGCGGTCACTAAAGCAACGTTAGGACGCCTTAGCGGTAACCCTAATGCCTTAGATCATTTTATTCGAGGCAACTATTTCGAGGCAACTATGATCTTTGGACAAGAGGGCGACCTCTAAAACTTCCTATACTCAATGACCGCGTACGAAGGCAACCAAGTGGGGTGTACCCTAAGAGTGCCCATGTGCGAGTGTGTCGTTTTCAGTTAATTTTGTCTTTGTACATGTCAATGGTGATCTAAGTTGATTTTAGGTTAAACATTCATTCTTGTCATGCATCCCTATTATCAAACATCTAACAGTTTATAAGTTGCGGAAATTAAATTGCGGAAATTTAACTAACTATTACAAGGCGTCGGGTATTTACATCGCCAAAAGCAACCCTTTGAAATTGAAATGCGGAAAATAAATAAAGCGATAAAAATAGTCCTAATTATCTATTACATTCCGGGAACAAATACAATATGATATAAATGGATCGCGTGCGGGAAATTAAATCGGGCGCAAGTTTTAGGGTTTTGACCCCTTAATTATTAAAGAAAAGATTTTTTGGTTATTTTTGAATTTAAGAAAGAAATTAAACTAAGTTAATTATTAAATTAATAAATAAGTTAATTAATTAATGAAAATAAATATTTTTGGATTTTTTTGGTATTTATAGAAATAAAATTAAATTAATCAATGTTAGTAAAAATCTAATTAAGTCTAATTGATTTTAATTATTGAAAAAAATATATTAAAGTTATTCCTAATTAATGGCCTAAATTAATTAAATTAATATTTGTTAATAAAAATTAAAATTTGATTTTGATTTAATAAAGAAATGATTTTTTTGCTTTTAATTTTATAAAGAAAAAGATTTGATTGGTTAATCATTAAATAAAAATAATAAATAAATAATCAAAACAAAAATAAATAGAAATATAGAGAGATAGGGGGTATGGGCCTGATTTGAGGGGTTTGAGAAGCAAATTCCATGGCCCAATTGTGTTGGCCTCGTTTGACTTTCCCTAGACTTGGTATGGACACGTTGACTGGATTCCATGGTGGATGTTCCATCTCCATCCATCAGATCTGGCCATTGGCCATCTGTCCATTGATTAGATGATGGTGTATGATGTACTGCTACTCCTTAGGCGCACTGGAATACCTGAAGAAAAATTATAACAAATAGTATGGGGGACCTGGGATTCGAACCCAGGTCCTGTTGGTCATTGGATGCACGCGTTTATCACTCAACCATTGTGTTTTAGTTGTCAATATATTAAGCAATAATAATAATAATAAGAGATAATGCGCTAATATGCCAGGAAAAAAAATAAAGACGCGCGAATATTTGAACCAGCCACTGAGGAGACGACACGCCATCGTCTTCTTCCTCACGACCCTGTAACTTTACCTGCGGATTTAGATCCGCGGCTAAATACGCAGGTTGATCCCAAAATTAATTCCAGGCCATGAAAACGACCTCCAAAGGCATGGTTAGGTTCGTCTCCCTCTCCTGAGTGCAACCATGTCTATCATGAGATTCAATTTCACCTGAAATGAAAATCCCTAAAATCCAATACGAAACCCTAGCCATATTGTTATGGTTACAGTCCATATAAATGAAATTAAATATTGCCACAAGCTTAGAAATCTTATGAGAGTCACAAATATATCAATGATTTGCCAGAAAGATGCAAGAATTGAGAGCTACGATTTTGAATACAGGGTTGAGATATGTGACACTTACAGCGTGTTTTGGTGTGTATGAGAGCTTGCTTTGGATCCCAGAAGGTTGAGTAGACACCCAGCAATCGATTAGTATCAAGCTTTGCTTTTGAAAACACCTCAAAATAGGATTTTGGTTTCACACTTTTCACCACTTTTTTCAAGTTTTGTTTGGTTGGTTCTTGCAGCCTCTAGCCTCGTTTTCGTTCCCTCTAGCTTCCTTATGTATGATAGAATGCATTAGGTTAACAAATATGTATTGAATCCTTCCACATCAATGCCATGAGATTTGATTTGATTCACTTTTGAAAGCTTGCCTAATTTGTCAAAAATCCATTTTTTTTGTACATGATATAGTGAGATACGAATTTGATGCTGACCATGATGATGATTAAGTCCTGAAAATAGCAAAAAATCTCATGTAATTAAGTTTTGGGATTTTATTTGATTTAATTTGATTTAAAATAAAATAATTCAATAAAAAATCAAATAAAATAATAAAATTGATAAATGGACACAAGGCTGAAGCTAGGACACGTGTGCAATGTGGAAAGTTCAAATCAAGTGGAAAAGAATGGGCCCATTTGACAAAATTTGAAGTTTTGGAGATAGTTGACTTTTGGCAATTTTGCAAAAATATCCAACTTCAACAATGCATAATTTCTTCAATTTTGAACTTTTGGGAGTGTTCTTAGACTTTATAAAAAGCTTGAGATTTCCTATAACCAACTCTTTTGGTCTCATCTCATTTTGATTTTCCATGCTCAAGTTGTAAGCTTTGACAAAAAACGTGTTTTTGTTGACTTTCAAAAATGACCTATAATGTCCAAATTTATAACTTCTTGTGAGTGCATTTTCTGATCTTTGGGTATGAAGATGTATTGTTGGAAATTGCATCCTCTTCAAAATGAGCGTTGGATGGGTCTTTTCTCATAAAGTATGAGAAAGTTATGCTTGGTCAAAGTTGAGTTGACTTTTCCTACAAAACCCTAACTTAGCAACTTTTGAGTCTTGATGAATTTTGAGCAATCCTTGATGAATCATGATCAACCCTTGATCAAATGATGAAATATCCTTCAAAATGAGAATGTTGAAAAAAAATCTTGAGGTTTGACGGTATTTGGGTCACAGTTGACTTTTGCCCTAGCACAATTGATTTTTGGACCCTTTGAGCAATTGACTGAGCAAACTTCCTTTGTAAGGCTTGAAATTTGACATGGATGACCTTGAGAACATATTAGGACATTATGGAGAATTTGAGGTCATTTTGAATCAAGGATCTTGATGCAACACAAAACCCTAATTTGGGGTTGACTGCCTTAGGAGATGATTTGTCTGACCCACTCTTGAGCAAACTTGAGCAACTTGGAGATTTTTCTTGCAATGTTTTGAGAAATATGAGAGAGAAAATTTTGGGGTACAACATCTGCCCCTATTCAATCTTCTTAAACCTGAGGATATAGATTGGCTTTCGTGCCTTTCGTGATCCAAAGGTGGAAGATGATTGAACACTAGAGTGCCTAGAAATTTGCACTCGCATGAAGTGGTATCAGCATTGTGATGTCGGGAATGGGCTTACAGATGCCATTTGGAGATTGTTGATAGGAGGTATGAAGTTGATTTTAACAAAAAAACGAATCAGAATAAACCGTTGAGAGATTTATCTGAACCAGTGAGAAAGTCTTGGAGTACCTTCGACTGGAATAAGAATCAGGGAGATCTTAGCGTCGATCTGACTGAACCAAAGAAGGTCTTGGATCAACTTTGACTGGATAAGAATCAGAAAAATCTTAGAATCGATTTAACTGAACCAGAAGAAAGTCTTGGAATATCCTCAACTGGAATAAGAATCAGGGAGATCTTAACGTCGATCTGACTGAACCAGAGAAGGTCTTGTATTAACTTTGACCGGATAAGAATCAAAAAAATCTTATAATCGATTTAACTGAACCAGACAAAAGTCTTGGAATATATTCAACTGGAATAAGAATCAGGGAGATCTTAGCGTCGATCTGACTGAACCAGAGATGGTCTTTGATTAACTTTGACTGGATAAGAATCAGAAAAATCTTAGAATCGATTTAACTAAACCAAACGAAAGTCTTGGAATATCTTCAACTGGAATAAGAATCAGGGAGATCTTAGCGTCGATCTGACTGAACCAGAGAAGGTCTTGGATTAACTTTGACTGGATAAGAATCAGAAAAGTCTTAGAATCGATTTAACTGAACCAGATGAAAGTTTTGGAATATCTTCAACTGGAATAAGAATCAGGGAGATCTTAGCGTCGATCTGACTGAACCAGAGAAGGTCTTGGATTAACTTTGACCGGATAAGAATCAGAAAAATCTTAGAATCGATTTAACTGAACCAGACGAAAGTCTTGGAATATCTTCAACTGGAATAAGAATCAGGGAGATCTTAGCGTCGATCTGACTGAACCAGAGAAGGTCTTGGATTAACTTTGACTGGATAAGAATCAGAAAAATCTTAGAATCGATTTAACTGAACCAGACGAAAGTCTTGTGAGAGCATCTTTCTGAGGAATCCGCTGAAACAGCCCTCAATAGATGTAGTTTTTAGGGGACTACCAGGTCATATAAGTAGTCAACGGTGTTATTGATTCGTCTTTCCCTGAAAAGGTAAAGAGTTAGTCATATGCAATCTCATGATATATGAAATGCATGATATATATCAAGCAATGATGCTCTCAAAATAAATGAGATTGTGTGGTATGATGCGTATATGCCTGTATCATGATGTATGGGAATGTAATGTTTCTAGCTGGGGAAAATAAATCCCGGATAGCTGCTGAAGAATAGAGCTGGATTCTTCGTTTCCACTGGGGATGGCGAACGAAGAGAATAAGCCTGCAGGAGAGGATGACTCTGTTGGGGGAATAAACCGATGAGGAGATTACTCTGTGGGGAAGAGATGTTCTGCTGAAGATTCCACTGATAAATTCCGTCGGGATGAATTATCGTTGCTTGGTGATATTGAATCCTATTGGGGATTGAATTCCTATTTGTGAAAGGAAAGAACTCCGTTGGAGACGATCTCTCAGTGGCGACTTTACTGGGGATAACCTGTTAGACTTTTGTGGGGATAATCCTTTGAACTCGGCTGGGGAGATTTATTTTTGTACTCCGCTAGGGATAAACTTCCAGAGTCTACTGGGGATGATTCTCCCAACTCCGTTGGGGAAGCTTTTTCAGACTGCGCTGGGAAAATTTAAACTCCACTGGGGATATCTTGTACTCTGCCGGGGAGCATTCTTATATTCCGTTGGGGAATATTAAGACTGTCGGGGATATCAAGCCTTTTTAGTGCTGATGGTAGATAAACTCTGCTTGGGGAGAATATTACTGATTCATTCACAGTTGCAAGTCTCAACTGGGGAGAGCTATCATTACTATCTTACTCTACGGGGAGTGAAGGTATCTTAGCCATATTCTTCAGCTGAATCTACCTTTGTACCTGGTGGACAGAGCAACTGTATAGTTTGGACAATTTTATTTGCCCCTGTTTCTGATATTACGATTAATTGTCTTTTGTTTTGTATGTAAATATTCATGAGCAACAATTAATGTCAAATGCATATATCAAAAATGAACATTGGACGTTCTTTGCAAATCAAAACAGATAAAGAAAAAAACAGTTTGAAATTTCTTTGAAAATGAATTGTATTGATTTTGAAGTTTGCCTGTAAATAGGCGTTTTTGTACAAGAGGTTGACGTCCTAGTAAGAGAACGCCGCCGAGCAGATAGAATTTACACAAATTGTGAAAAACAAAACAGCTATGTGAACAATCCCACTAGGTTCCCAAACCTGCTATTGCCTTTATGTCCTCGAGCATCTCATCACTTTGCTACTTGGTTGAAGGTAAATCAGATTGATTAGTGTCGTCCGAGCTTGATAGTTGATACCGAAGTCTAGATGCAAGGTGATCCAATGAGACATAGTGTTACGCTTTAATCCCTAATTTTTGCATGGACTTCCCTTTCGGGTTTTCAGTCCACCGGGATACCCTTTTTTGCCCAAGCCGCCCTTTCAGGTTTTCGACTTGCCGGGTGTACAGATTTTTTCATTTTCATCCCTTATTTTTGCCCGAACCCTTTTGATTCGCCGGGAAGCCCTTATTTTTGCCTAGACCAGTCGACCTAGCGGGTCTTTGATCATGCGTAGTATTTTTTCACTATGTCTGCATTGACGGGGTGAGGAAGGTCGTCACCATCCATGGTGGTTAGAATCATAGCTCCTCCTGAGAAAATATTCTTAACCACAAATGGCCCTTCGTAAGTAGGGGTCCATTTGCCCCTGGGATCACCTTGAGGTAGTATGATGCGCTTGATTACCAGGTCCCCAACTTGATATTCTTGTCGTCTGACTTTCTTGTTAAATGCCTTGATCATCCGTTTTTGGTACGTCTGGCCATGACAAATAGCAGTAAGTCTCTTTTCGTCGATTAAGTTTAGTTGATCAAGTCGGGTCTGAATCCAGTCATCTTCACTCAAACCTGCATCCTTCATAATCCGAAGAGAGGGTATCTGAACTTCAATGGGCAAGACTTCCTCCATACCATATACCAAGGAATAGGGGGTTGCCCCTGTTGACGTCTGTGCTGAGGTACGGTATCCATGAAGAGCAAATGGTAACATCTCGTGCCAATCTTTGTATGTCACTGTCATCTTCTGCACAATCTTCTTAATGTTCTTATTAGCCGCTTCTACAGCCTCATTCATCTTCGGCCGGTAAGGAGAAGAGTTGTGATGCTGTATCTTGAACTGCTTGCAGAGCTCAGTGATTATCTTATTGTTTAGATTGGTACCATTGTCCGTAATGATCCTCTCTGGTACACCGTATCGACAGATCAGATTGTGCTGAATGAATCGTGCCACGACGTTCTTGGTTATTGTAGCAAAGGAAGCTGCTTCCACCCACTTCATAAAGTAATGGATTGCTACTAGGATGAACCGATGCCCGTCGGATGTCGTAGGTCTGATCTCACCAATCATATCAATGCCCCACATTACGAAAGGTCACGGAGCTGTCAAGACATTCAGAGGTACTGGAGGTATGTGTACCTTATCAGCATAGACTTGGAACTTGTGACATGTCCGAGAATGCTGATAACAGTCGTCTTCCATAGTGGGCCAGTAATATCCTACCCGAAGGATCTTCTTTGCCATGGTGTGTCCACTGGAATGAGTTCCGAAAGTACCTTCATGTAACTCTTTCATGATCCTTTCTGCTCCATTCTTATCCACACAACGCAATAAGGTTGAATCATGGTTACGCTTGTAAAGAATGCAATTGCTGATGAAGAACTTTGTCGCGAACCTCTTCAGAAACTTCTTATCATTAACAGATGCACCCTCGGGGTATTCTTGATCCTTAAGATACCTCTTCACCTCATGAAACCAGGGTTTATCTGCTACCTCTCCAGTCTCAATGTCACAGCAATGTGCAGGTTCGTCCAACCATTCAATGATAATCTGGGGAGCTTCGTTGTCCCAGTTGACTTTGAACATAGAAGACATCGTAGCCAGCGCGTCCGCCAACTGATTCTCCTCTCTAGGGAAGTGTTCAAAGGTTATCTCTTCGAAGTGCGGAAGCAATGTCAACACATACTCCTTATAAGGAATAAGATTTGGGTGTTTCGTATCCCACTCGCCTTTGATCTGACTGATCACGAGAGCGGAATCTCCGAAGACACTTAAGAACTTAATCCTTAGGTCAATTGCTACTCGAAGACCCATAATGCATGCTTCATACTCCGCCATGTTATTGGTGCAGTTGAAACATAGTCGGGCGGTGAACGGAGTATGAGAGCCTTTAGGAGATATGATCACGGCGCCAATGCCATTACCCAAAGCGTTCGAAGCTCCATCAAAGTACATAGACCATCGGGATCCTTCCTCAGGTCCTTCATCCGGTCCAGGTTCCTCACAGTCAGTTACTATCATGATATTCTCGTCCGGGAATTCAAAGTTCATAGACTGGTAATCATCCATGGCCTGATGTGCCAAATAATCTGCCAACACACTTCCCTTGATTGCCTTTTGGGTCGTGTACTGGATGTCATACTCAGTCAAGATCATCTGCAATCTTGCTATTCTTCCGGACAAGGCAGGCTTTTCAAAGATATACTTGATTGGATCCATCTTCGATATCAATAGAGTAGTGTGACTCAGCATATACTGTCTCAGCCAACAAGCAGCCCATGCCAAAGCGCAACAAGTTTTCTCGAGCAACGAGTATCGGGTCTCGCAGTCGGTAAACTTTTTACTAAGGTAATAAATAGCATGCTCTTTTCGGCCAGACTCGTCATCCTAACCCAGAACACACCCCATTGAGTTGTCGAGTACTGTCAAGTATAGGATTAAGGGTCTCCCTTCAACTGGAGGCATCAGAATGGGTGGCTCTTGGAGATACTCTTTGATCCTTTCGAAAGCGGCCTGGAATTCATCGTTCCAACGTACTACTTGATCTTTCTTTAGTAACTTGAAGATTGGTTCACAAGTAGCGGTCAGGTGTGAGATGAATCGGGCAATGTAGTTTAAACGTCCCAGAAAGCCTCTGACTTCTTTTTCTATTTTGGGAGTTGGCATCTCCTGTATAGCCTTCACCTTTGCAGGATCCACTTCAATACCTTTATCGCTTATGATGAAACCCAGTAGCTTACCAGATCTCACCCCGAAGGTGCACTTGTTCGGGTTTAACCTCAGCTTGTATAATTTCAACCTGTCAAATAACTTCTGCAGATGGTCAAGGTGTTCTTCCTCAGTTTGGGATCTTGCAATCATGTCGTCGACGTATACCTCAATCTCATGATGGATCATATCATGGAACAAAGAAACCATGGCACGCTGATACGTTGCCCCAGCATTCTTCAATCCAAAAGGCATGACCTTGTAGCAAAAGGTACCCCATTGAGTAACAAAGGTTGTTTTCTCCATGTCTTCGGGAGCCATTTTAACCTTATTATAACTGGAGAAACCATCCATAAAGGAGAATACCTTGTGCTGAGCGGTGTTGTCAACCAGAACGTCGATATGAGGCAGAGGGAAATCATCCTTGGGGCTTGCCTTGTTCAGATCCCTATAGTCAACACACATTCGAACTTTACCATCTTTCTTTGGCACAGGAACCACGTTGGCCACCCACTGAGGGTAAGAAGTAACTGCTAGAAAACCGGCGTCAAACTGTTTCATAACCTCAGCCTTTATTTTCTCATACATGTCTGGGCGCATTCGGAGGACCTTCTATTTCACTGGAGGACAGTCTTCCTTGGTAGGCAATCGGTGAACCACAATATCGGTATCCAACCCAGGCATATCTTCATAAGACCAGGCAAAGATCTCAACGTAGTCTCGTAGCATATGAATCAACTGTTGTTTCACACTAAGCTCCAGATTTGCACCAACCTTGACCTCTTTCTTGTCTACCTCTGTACCCAGATTTACTGACTCCACCGGCTCTTCGTGCGGCTGGATGGGCCTCTCTTCTTGAAGTAGCAGTCTAGCAAGTTCAACAGGCACTTCGCAATCATCTTCACCTTCGTCTTCGACTAAGTTGATCGGACTTTCGAAGTCATAACTGGCAGTAGCAGAGTCGTTACCAGTGAGATCCAGAGTGGATGTAGACCTGTATATGTGAGTGTGTGTAAAATAGTTGTTTTGCAATATATAATAAAAGAAAAACAAGGAGCGCAAAATTTGAAATGCAAGAAAACGTCCAATGCTTTTATTAATGATATATGTAGATGACACACATAAAGCCCTCATAAATGAAGCCATGATGCCCCGGGTAAGACACCGGGCCATAAAGTTTAAAACATTGTCTGTTACAAATTCAAACGAAAAGTCTCATTACTGGGTGATAACTGAAACAGGCATAGAATCCTTCACTGTGCAGTTGCTTAATCCACCATCGGCAGTTGGGTATATCCAGCTGTCAATATCAAACTCTTCATCATCGTCATCCCCGATAGCATTCACACCCACATCTTGTTTAGGATTTTCTGGTACTCTGAACTCGATCTCCTTAGCATCAATCAGGTCTTGTACCTTATTCTTAAAAACCCAACAATCATCTGTATCATGCCCCGGGCTATCAGAGTGAAAAGCACAGCGGGCATTAGGGTTGTACTTCGGTGATGTAGTGTTGGGATTCTGCGGGGCCTCCCTTGGAATCACTAGATTGGTTTTCAATAACTGTGGCAAAATCTGAGATAAAGTCATGTTGAACCGAGTGAATTGCCTTCGCGGTCTCTCGGCCTTTGGCTGATTGTTGCGCTTAGGAGCACCAACAGGTCTTGAAATAACAACCGCATTAACAGCTTGGCGGTGTTCAGGTCTATTCTGGCTTTTCGAACTGTAAATAGCACTGGACTATTTCTTAAAAGGCTTCTTCTCGGTGCCTGATGAAGCACCCTTCTGTATTTTACCAGACTTAATACCAGCCTCAATCCTTTCCCCGGTCATAATCAACTCCGTAAATCCGGACGAAGAACTTCCAATCAGATGGTTGAAATACGGACCAGACAAGGTCCCCAGAAACATATCCACAAGCTCCCTATCAGCCAAGGGTGGTTGCACTCTGCCAGCAAGGTCCCTCCACTTCTGAGCATAATCTTTGAAACCTTCGCTCGCGCCCATTGACATACCCTGGAGTTGGGTACGCGTGGGAGCGAGGTCGGCATTGTATTGGTACTGCTTGTAGAAAGCAGCGGCCAAATCTTCCCAACTACGGATACTGGCTCCTTCTAGCTGGTAAAACCATTCAAGCTGAGTCCCTGAGAGACTGTCTTGAAAGAAGTGGATCCATAGGTTCTTGTCAGTGGTGTACGGCTGAATCTTCCTTACATATGACCGGAGGTGAAGTTTCGGGCAAGAAACTCTGTCGTATTTAGCAAAGGCTGGTGCTTTGAACTTGTGGGGAATCACCACCCCAGACGACAATCCCAGATCACCAAAGTCCAGACCAGGAACTTTCTGAACATCCATCGCACTCAAACGGTCTTCCAGTTGCTTGTATCTATCCTAAGTCGGAGGATACTGGTCTTCGTCGAAGTCCGTCTCGTTGTCTGAAACCACAGGGCTAGGGGCCCTTCTTTCTTCTTGACTATCTTTCCCTCCAAATAAGGTGGTCAAATCAACTTCGTCTCGTAGCCTGTTTCCAAACCTGTGACATGTGTTAAACAGGACTGTCCTCTTCTTCTTCTTCTTCTTCTCTTTCAGAATAAGGGTCTTCAGATCTTGCTGACCCTTAGCTAGATTCATGAACAGCTCTTGGAATTGGGCATTTTGAGCCTGCAGAGCCTTGATTGCTTGCTCAGTTGATGGTTCGGAAGACATGATGCTGAAATAAACAGCGAAGAAGATGAGAAAACCTGTAAGGGTACCTGTTATGAGGTTCATGGAATGAAGTGTGTATGATATGATTTCAAAGACATCGAGAGATTCAAATTTGTAAACAAGAAATGAAACACACTTTTATTAGATAAACTTGAAATTCAAATTGTTCAACAAATGCCCTTAAGGCATTACAAGAAAGGAAATACTGGAAAGTAAATAAAAACTGGAAATAATTAAAGGACATCAATGCTCCCATGGTCGTTTGCCTTTAGTGCTAACATAGTCATTGATGATTTGCTCCCTCTCCAGCTGCCTAGTCAACTTCTGGATCTTTCGCTCTTGCTCGTGATACTTTTCTCTTTAAGTATCCCGCTCTTCCCTTAGTTGCATCCAGGACCTCTTCAGTGCCCCAATGTCAGTAGGCATGTAAGGGTGGAGAATCGTAGGAGGTACCCCTTCCTCATCAGCAACTTCAACAATGATAGGTAAGACGGCTTCGTAGGGCATTCCCAGCTTTTGGGCACGGATGCGAACCCATCTAAGATATGGCTCCATCGGAAGAGAAGTCTTTGGACCCAGCTCGTGTGGATCAGATCTGTGAACTCTATCCCAAGCCCTTATGAATCTGCGGCATTGCTCGTCATTATCCCCTTGAAAATCAAAGACTATACTAGGCTTTAGCAGCTCATGAGGTCCTTCCCTTCTGGCTCGCCCAAACTGACGTAAGGCCAAGCATGGATTATAAGTAATTCCTCCATTGGTTCCGATCAGTGGAACATTGGGGTATTCCCCACAACGATAAATAACGGCCACCTCGTTCATACCCTTAATAGTCTAAATGATGTCATTGTGAGAGAGAGACATAACCATGTAAGCCCAGCACATGCCTTCCTTGTTCTTTAAAACTGATTTGGGGAGGTGAGAAATAAACCACCTCGCCAATATCAGAGCACAGCACATCAAGGTTCCCCGCCTCCGAGCAGTACGGGCATAAAGCTGATGAAGAATTTCACCCAAGAGAGTGGGTACAGGATTACCAGCGATGAAGATTTTTACCGCATTCACATCAACAAAGGAGTCAGAGTTAGGAAACAATACCAAGCCATATATCAAAAGAGCCAGAATATCTTCGAATGCCTGGAAGTCTAGACTATCCCAGAAATGATTAGCCTTACCAACCAAGAACTTAGTCAGAAAGTCCTTTGCTCCACTGCGAGTTTCCCAATTAGCCATTACCTCATCCTTTGTCATATGAAGGGCTGAAGCAATCTCTTCCAGCCTTAGGATCTTCTCCCAACCTGTGAACGGGGTCTGTTCCAGAATAGAGATACCGAGCAGATCAGAGAACTCTTCCAAGGTAGGGACCAACTGGTAGTCCTGAAAAGTAAAGCAATGGTACAATTGATCATAGAACTGGACTAGGACACTCATCATCAGCTCGTCCAATTTGGAGGTGACCAAACTAAGAAGATGCCCATGACTTCTAATAAAGGAAGTAGTATCTGACATCTTTGCAACCAACTCTTTAAGCATAGTGGGAACCTGGACAAAGTTGATCTGGATGGTGTTCCTACGCATGGGTGCCATGACCTACAAAACAGTACAAAGATGAATCCCTCCTGTCTTTGAAATAGGTTAGTCCAATGCAAGATGTATGCAATTTTATGATGTCATGATGTCATGATAGAAAGCACATCACAAGTATCCACAAATAGCAAACATGGTAAAGGCACACAAGTCACACAGAGAGCCCTTAGATTTCAGGCTGGCATGGAGTTTAGGTATTACCCTCTTTCAGTTTAGTTGGTTTAAACTTGTTCTAAAATAGTAACCGAGTTCTAGAGGATCTCAATATCACTGACCACCCTCGATCGGTCATAATTCCAGTTTAGCAACCTTTTCTTGCGGCCGGAATCATCGCGAGAGTTTAGTCTCAATGAGCGTAGCATACTGCTACTGTTCTATGGCCAAGTTGGTCAATTTAAAGGTTCTAAGGTCGGTTGGTGCTTAATGACCCCTTAGAAGACCCATATTCTCCTCGTTCCAACACAAGGGATATCGGTACAAACTAAAGTGCCACACCAACGTAGCTACTACTTCAACCGTATCGGTCTACGCCGTACAGTTCCCTCACAGTTTATTGCTACTTACCTAGAGGGTATCCCCCAGATCCGGGTTAGGATCTATAGTAACTCCGATACAAGCCCACAAATATAAACCATACAAGTCAAGCAATTGAAAACATTATGAACTATTCCTAAGGTACACCCCACTTATAAGCATCCCCAGCAGAGTCGCCAGTTCTGTGATACGGTGGAAAAGAACTGATTGTTTTTCGGTGTGCTGGTTTGCGTTTTGTGTTTGTTTTTGCAAAATGTCGTGGTAAGCAAGAGTCGCCACCGTCTTTTATTTTATCCAACAAGGAAAGGAAAAAAGCACAGAAAAATTCCTTTTTCGAGATATTTCTCGGGTTCGGGGGGTAGATTATAGAAAGCGAAGGTGTTAGCACCCTTTCTATCTGTGGTTATCCACGGGCTCTTAGGTACTTGCTCATATTGTTTTCAAAATTGCTTTTCTTTGTGCTTGTGGGTTTGAAAAAGTTTTTGTTTTTGAAACTTCGTTTGAAAAGTGTAAGTGTGAAAAGTTTTTTTGTTTTTTTTGAAAGAGCGGGTATTTAAGAACCATCTACCTACTCGAAAAAGGAATCGTTCTATGCTAATGTCCTTTAGACAATTCTATCCCACTATGAATGAGTAGGTAGCATCGTCGTTGGAGTTTAAGGGTCAATTCGAATAAGGGACATGCGGTCACTAAAGCAACGTTAGGACGCCTTAGCGGTAACCCTAATGTCTTAGATCATTTTATCCGAGGCAACCGTTTCAAGGCAACTATGATCTTTGGACAAGAGGGAAACCTCTAAAACTTCCAATACTCAATGACCGCGTACGAAGGTAAACAAGTGGGGTGTACCCTAAGAGTGCGCATGTGCGAGTGTTTTGTTTTCAGTTAATTTTGTCTTTGTACATGTCAATGGTGATCTAAGTTGATTTTAGGTTAAACATTCATTCTTGTCATGCATCCCTATTATCAAACATCTAACAGTTTATAAGTTGCGGAAATTAAATTGCGGAAATTTAACTAACTATTACAAGGCGTCGGGTATTTACATCGCCAAAAGCAACCCTTTGAAATTGAAATGCAGAAAATAAATAAAGCGATAAAAATAGTCTTAATTATCTATTACATTCCGGGAATAAATACAATATGATATAAATGGATCACATGCGGGAAATTAAATCGGGCGCAAGTTTTAGGGTTTTGACCCCTTAATTATTAAAGAAAAGATTTTTTGGTTATTTTTGAATTTAAGAAAGAAATTAAACTAAGTTAATTATTAAATTAATAAATAAGTTAATTAATTAATGAAAATAAATATTTTTGGATTTTTTTGGTATTTAAAGAAATAAAATAAAATAAACCAATGTTAGTAAAAATCTAATTAAGTCTAATTGATTTTAATTATTAAAAAAAATATTAAAGTTATTCCTAATTAATGGCCTAAATTAATTAAATTAATATTTGTTAATAAAAATTAAAATTTGATTTTGATTTAATAAAGAAAAGATTTTTTTGGTTTTAATTTTATAAAGAAAAAGATATGATTGGTTAATGATTAAATAAAAACAATAAATAAATAATCAAAACAAAAATAAATAGAAATATAGAGAGATAGGGGGTATGGGCCTGATTTGAGGGGTTTGAGAAGCAAATTCCATGGCCCAATTGTGTTGGCCTCGTTTGACTTTCCCTGGACTTGGTATGGACACGTTGACTGGATTCCATGGTGGATGTTCCATCTCCATCCATCAGATATGGCCATTGGCCATCTGTCCATTGATTAGATGATGGTGTATGATGTACTGCTACTCCTTAGGCGCACTGGAATACCTGAAGAAAAATTATAACAAATAGCATGGGGGACCTGGGATTCGAACCCAGGTCCTGTTGGTCATTGGATGCACGCGTTTATCACTCAACGCGTTTATCACTCAACCATTGTGTTTTAGTTGTCAATATATTAAGCAATAATAATAAGAGGTAATGCGCTAATATGCCAGGAAAAAAAATAAAGACGCGCGAATATTTGAACCAGCCACTGAGGAGACGGCACGTCATCGTCTTCTTCCTCACGACCCTGTAACTTTACCTGCGGATTTAGATCCGCAGCTAAATACGCAGGTTGATCCTAAAATTAATTTCAGGCCATGAAAACAACCTCCAAAGGCATGGTTAGGTTCGTCTCCCTCTCCTGAGTGCAACCATGTCTATCACGAGATTCAACTTCACCTGAAATGCAAATCCCTAAAATCCAATACGAAACCCTAGCCATACTGTTATGGGGTTACAATCCATATAAATGAAATTAAATATTGCCACAAGCTTAGAAATCTTATGAGAGTCACAAATATATCAATGATTTTCCAGAAAGATGTAAGAATTGAGAGCTACGATTTTGAATACAGGTCTGAGATACGTGACACTTACAGCGAGTTTTGGTGTGTATGAAAGCTTGCTTTGGATCCCAGAAGGTTGAGTAGACACCCAGCAATCGATTAGTATCAAGCTTTGCTTCTGAAAACGCCTCAAAATAGGATTTTGGTTTCACACTTTTCACCACTTTTTTCAAGTTTTGTTTGGTTGGTTCTTGTAGTCTCTAGCCTCGTTTTCGTGCTCTCTAGCTTCCTTATGTATGATAGAATGCATTAGGTTAACAAATATGTATTGAATCCTTCCACATCAATGCCATGAGATTTGATTTGATTCACTTTTGAAAGCTTGCCTAATTTGTCAAAAATCCATTTTTTTTGTACATGATATGGTGAGATATGAATTTGATGCTGACCATGATGATGATTAAGTCCTGAAAATAGCAAAAAATCTCATGTAATCAAGTTTTTGGATTTTATTTGATTTAATTTGATTTAAAACGAAATAATTCAATAAAATATCAAATAAAATAATAAAATTGATAAATGGACACAAGGCTGAATCTAGGACACGTGTGCAATGTGGAAAGTTCAAATCAAGTGGAAAAAAATGGGCCCATTTGACAAAATTTGAAGTTTTGGAGATAGTTGACTTTTGGCAATTTTGCAAAAATGTCCAATTTCAACAATGCATAACTTCTTCAATTTTGAACTTTTGGGAGTGTTCTTTGACTTTATATAAATCTTGATATGTCCTATAACCAACCCTTTTTGTCTCATCTCATTTTGATATTCCATGCTCAAGTTGTAAGCTTTGACAAAAAAGGTGTTTTTGTTGACTTTCAAAAATGACCTATAATGTCCAAATTTATAACTTCTTGTGAGTGAATTTACTTATCTTGGGGTATGAAGATGAATTGTAGGAAATTTCATCCTCTTAAAAATGAGATTTGAATGGGTAATTTCTCATAAAGTATGAGAAAGTTATGCTTGGTCAAAGTTGAGTTGACTTTTCCTACAAAACCCTAACTTAGCAACTTTTGAGTCTTGATGAATTTTGAGCAATCCTTGATGAATCATGATCAACCCTTGATCAAATGATTAAATATCCTTCAAAATGATAATGTTTACAAAAAATCTTGAGGTTTGACTGTATTTGGGTCACATTTGACTTTTGCCCTAGCACAGTGGATTTTTGGACCCTTTGAGCAATTGACTGAGCAAACTTCCTCTGCAAGGCTTGAAATTTGACATGGATGACCTTGAGAACATATTAGTACTTTAGGGAGCATTTGAGGTCATTTGGACTCAAGGATATTGATGCAACACAAAACCCTAATTTGGGGTTGACTGCCTTAGGAGATGATTTGTCTGACCCACTCTTGAGCAAACTTGAGCAACTTGGAGATTTTTCTTGCAATGTTTTGAGAAATATGAGAGGGAAAATTTTGGGGTACAACAGAGAGGTATCTAAATAGGAAGCTCTAGATTAAAAAAAATATTAAATAAAACTCTTCGCATCATGTGAACATCGGATGGACTGCTTTTTGATCAATTTGAACTGATATCTCATGTATGAGTACCAGGCTGCTGTGATTTTCAAGAGTTCTTGTAATGGTCGCTTGAGGTCAAGAAACAGTTTATGTTTGGGGGAGTTTGATCAGTGGTTTTTCCACCTTTATTTACAGTTGATTTTAGTTATAGTTTCTTTACTATGTCAAGTGTTTTAGTTCATTCTTCTATGTTTTATGTGTTGGTTATGTATTTTTTTATTTCCAAACTCGGGAATAAAACCAGAAAAGTCAGCGCGAAAAGTGCAGAATTCGGAGTTTCTAGGGAAGTCTCAAAAACCAAGCTAAAGAGTACATGACATGGCCACTCGTGTCGCCTGACACGGGCCGTGTCAGGAGAGGATGCTCAGCAGGCAGGTTTGAGAGAAGAGGCGGAGGCTGACACGGGTGCATGTTTTACTTGATGCGGCCCGTGTTAGAAGGTCTGGGTGAGAGAGTTGTTGGCGTGATGGACAGAGAATGACATGGGTGCCTGTGTCAGGTGACACAGCCCGTGTCGGCCTATGACATTGATTTCATGATTTTTTCATGTTTTTTCCATATGTTAAGTTCTGAGGCCGTTTCTGGTACTTCCAACCGGCCTGGATGAATGTGACTATTTAAATGACTTTTCACAAGGAATAAAGCGACTTTTGAAGGGAAGAAGATTATGAACGATTAAGATTGGGGCTTTCGAGAGATTTGGAGACAGAGATTCCTTCATGCGCGGAAGCAATTGAAGATCGAAGAATCCTCACCTTTGGTAATATCTAATTTTATTATTGCTTTTATTTTTAATACTATGAGAGGCTAAACTCCCCCAATGCTAGGGGGTGTCCCTGATTTTCAAATTTATTAATTTTGAATGTTTGGTATTGATACAATAGTTTATTTTCAATTTAATTGTTCAATGTTCTTATGCCTTTCCTATCGGACAAATAGGGATTGATCTACGGTTAACAATTAGGGTTGGACCGCCATTGTTAAGGTTTTTTAACAATTAGACTATAGTAGATATCACCTAGGACTAGGGATATCCTATAGGTCACCAGTAAAATCTTGATAACATAACTGCTTGGTTTCATCATAATTTACTAAGGACTTAGGTATTAGGATGAAGGACTAGAGGTTTTCTCACTAAGGACTTAGGGGAAAACAAACTAAAGATTCGGTAGTTGAAAGTAATGAACTTGTTAAAGAGATTAAGAATGAAGGTTAATACAAGGTCAAATCACACACTTACCCTAGCATGATCCTCAAATCTGTTAAAAAGACATTTTATCTTTATGTTAATTAAGTGACAATTTCAAAACCTTATCCCAAAGTAAAGCTTTTGTTTAATTGAACTACGCATTATTCTCAGTACTACACGCAGTCCTCGAGATCGACATCCATGGAGAAATTCCCTATTATTACTTCAAGGCAAATAGTACGCTTGTTATTTTCCCTATCAAGTTTTTGGCGCCATTTTGGGGGACTGCTGTTGTACCCCAAAATTTGTCCTCTCATTTTATTTAACACATGCCCATTGAGGTCCCCAACTTGCCCTAGGATGACTAAGAATTGACCAGACAAATTCTCCTCCTAAGGCAATGAACCTCTAACTAGGGTTTCAGTTTTCACCAAGATGTGTGAGCTCTAATGGTCTCAAATGTTTGCCATGGTCCTAATATGTCCTCGAGATTATCCATGCCAAATTGCAAGCCTTGCACAACAAGTTTGCTTAGTCAATTGCTCAAATGCTTGAAAGTCAATTGTGCTAGGCCAAAAGTAAATGGTGGCCTATATCCAGTCAAACTTCAAGATTTTTGGTTAACATCAATATTTGATATCCATCATTTGATCAAGGGGTTGGTCATTATTCCTCAAGAAATGCTCCTAATTCATCAAAAGTCAAAGTTACTAATTAGGGTTTCTATAGGAAAAGTCAACCAAGCTTTGACCAGACATAACTCTCACATGCTTCATCCATTTTCCCCCAACCAAAGCTTATTTTGAAGAGAATTAAATTTCCTACAACTTCTCTTCATCCCTCAAGTCCAATAAATGCACCATTTGAAAGATACAAGTTCATACATTACAGGTCATTTTTAGAAAGTCAATAAAAGCCACTTTTTTCCAAGACCTTTTACATTAAGATAATATCTTCAAATGAAAAATTGATAAAAAGAGCGATTGAAGTAGTCATCTTTGGATTTCCAAAAAATCATAGATCATCATCATGAGATAAAATATAAGTAAGTTATGGTTTGCCCAAGTTGGGAAAATTTGGGAAATTTCAAGAAATGTGCATTGAGTAAATTTGAGCTTTTAAGGCAATGGCTCATTTTCTTGGACTTCAAACATATTCCTAAGAGTATATAGGACTCATAAAACCATTTTTGCATAGTCTTGATTTTATTTTCATTTTATATTAATTTTATTTAATTAAAAATCAAATAAATCAAAATTATTGCAAATTATATGGATCAATATGGTTAAGGCTTGTTTTAATGCATTGAGGGGCCCCAATTTTCGTGTACAGTAAGGCCAACATGTTTACATTCATTCAAAATTCAAAAATGGACAAAATCATATGCTTTTGGCCAAGGTTACACATTTGTATTCATGACATTCAAGCAATTGATTATGGCTATTACAAACTTGTTTTTTTATGTTCCCTCATTCCTCTCTATAAATACCAAGCCTAGAAGCCAGATGTACGGGAGAAAACAGATAGAGACCATATTCCAAACTTGAAATTCTCAAGAAAAAGTCAAACTTCATTCTCAAATTCCAGGGCAATTCAGAAGCTTTTGAGCCTTCAGCAACCATCCTTGAACGCCACTGAAGGATTCACGATCATCCTTGAGCTCTGTAGCTTCGCGAAACACTCCTTACAAGTCATGGTTTTCTCTTGTTTTTTTCAATTTCGTTTTCATTCATTTATTCATTATAAACATGATTTAATTGCATATTTGTGTTTATGATCATCATGGGAACATTTCTGGATGTTTTATTTTGAGTTTGAGTACAAATATAAAGATCCACCATTATTAGGGTTCCGAGTTCCCAATTTGGGGAACCTGACTTAAAGGCCAAATTGGATGAAATTGACGGTACCAATGAATTCAAGAAGAAGATTGCAAGCGATTCATGGCCTTGGTTGATGTTTTTTGCGCGTGTATAATGATTTTTAATTGTACAGGGCTATAGCTACAAACGCAATATGTCACTATAGGCTTTAGCAACAGAAGTGTCAGTCACTAAAGGCCTGGTTCAATTTGAACGAAGAGGATGAAGTATGGAAGCCTTTCATTGGCTCATTCAAATTGCACGCGTTTTTGTTTAATTTACCAAATATGGACTTGATTTTGTATTTAATGTTTTGTTTTTGTTTTATATAACGAATGGTCAGTTAGCTCAGTTGGTAAACAGGTGTGTTTGTGAGGGAGGGGACCTGGGTTTGAGTCCCAGGTCCAGCGTTTTATATTTTTCTAATGTTTATTCTACAGATCCAGCGCTTCTCATATTCTGGTGCCTATCCTACTCCATCAGATCCTTGCCATCAGATGTACATTTGATCAGAATGAATGCATCCAACATGCAAGTGCATCATAGACCTTCAAAGGTTGGCAATAGAGGATCCAGCGCAACTTCTGGGTCCAAATTGGCTTGGGCCTAGCACAGAATTCCAGCACACCCCCTTAGTTTCTTTTAGCATTCCAGCCCACTTGGGCATTTTTATTTTGTTTGTATTTTTCTATTTATTTTGTTTTCCTTTATTTAATTAACATAATAATAAAAAACTCAGAAAAACTATTAGGCTTAGATTTTTTTTAATTAATTAAATTTTAACTATTTTCTTAATTTAAAATGAATTAGAACTTAGATTTTAATTTCATAATTTTCTTTTTATAATAAAAATTTCAAAAAATATTAGGATAGTTTAGAATAATTTTTAATTAATAATTTTATCTTTCTTTTAATTAATTAATTAGATTTAATTTATGTTTCAATATTTTCTTAAACAAAAAAATACAAAAAATATATTAGGATTAGTTTTCTTTTATAACCTAGAATAATTTCCCATTTAATATTTATTTTTCTTAATTAAATTTAGAATTAATTTTTCTTTAACAAAACCCGAAAACAAAAAAGATTTTTCTTTACTTAGAATTTTTCTTAGGTTCTTAGACGTAATGTTTTATCTTACGCGCGTTTATTTTACTTTCGCATTTTTTATGATAATGTAAATGTATCCTGGTATGTAATAGACTAAGTAAGACTTTTTATCGCTTTCTTTATTTTACTTTTCCCCCAGTTTTGTACAGTGTAAATCCCCCTCCCCTAAAGCCATGTAATAGTCTATATTTACGCTTTCCGCACTTTATTTTCTGTACATATTATATGTTAGTAACTAGGCCTGTATGAAAAGACTAATAATCAAATGTTAGTAAACTTAACAAAAAGACAAAAATAACTAAATCAAACACAATTGCACACGAGCACCTCTAGGGTATCCCACTTTGGTTGCCTTTAAGAAATAAAACAGTCATGAGGCAGGAATGCTTTAGCAAAGACCCATAAATCAAAAGATCATAGTCCCTCGATGACCCTACAGTTGCCTTTCGGTAAATGATTTAGTCCCTAAAAGAAAGTTGCTAAAGCGTCTCCACAAGTTTCCTTCATGACTGTAAACATCCCTTCGATTGTCCCTCAAACATCCAACGATAAAGCTACCTACTCACTAATAGTAGGATAGCATTTTCTAAAGGAAAAGAGGAAAAGAACGACCCTTTTTCGAGTAACAAGGTAGATAGTTGTTAGAAGTTTGCTCAAACATTTTGCACTTACACAAACACTACTTTTCAAAATAGTTTGTGTACTTTCTCCACAATCCTGAGAAACATTACGAAGTTCACCGTACTAAGGCGTTTTCAAAACATTTTCAAACATAAAGTACAAAGGTATTTTTCATAATCTACCCCCCTTACTCAGAAAATCCTCGAAAAGGTATTTTTCTGTTCTTTTCACCCTTTCCTTTGTTAGATAAAAGAAAAGTAGGTGGCGACTCTTGCTTACCGCAACATTTGCAAACGCAAAATGCAAAACCAGTATTAAACAGTCGGTTCTGCCACCGTATCACAACTTCCTAGTAATTAAGAGTAATTTGATTTCAATTAAAATTTTGTTGCTCTACAACTAAAATTTCTTTTCTGTAATTTTTTATATTTTTGTTATTATTGATTTTTCCTAACCTTAGCATGCGAGGAAAGCCCTCAGTTGAGTTTCCCTTTGATGTGGAAATCGAAAGAACTTTTCACATAAGGCGCAGACAAGCTCGACTAGTTAGACAGGAATCAAAAGGTTCATCAGATCATTCTGGTTCAGAGTCTGAAAAGAAAGAAACAATAGTTGAAGACCCACCACCATCAGAGAGACTTCTTGGGGATTACAGCAGAGTAAATGCTCCCACGGGTCGATTGACTATTGTAAATAAACCGGTCAATGTTGAAAATTTTCAATTGCATTCTTCAACCATCTGCCCGCTCAAGAACATATATTTTTATGAGATTCAGACCTAAAGTCTTCCTATGAGATTCAGACCTAAAGTCACAGCTATTCAAGAATTTAAAGATATGAATACTTTAAGTCTTGAAATCATGATTAGCAACCTTTAAATCCATGAAATGAAACTAAATGGAGATGAGCCTATATAAATGTCAAAATCACGGGTCTTAAATTTTGTTGCTGAGATGTTTGTTAGTAAAACTCACAGATATTAAAAAGTCAGAAAAATCAAAAGAAGCTTCTGATGAAGGAGTTTCAAATGATAACTCTGATGATGAAGAAAATGTATTTATCATTAAAAGGTTTCAACACCTGGATAGAATGAACAAGATATTCTCTGGGAGAAGTAGTAGATTCATAGGGTATAGTTCCAGAGACAAACAAGATGATCAAAATATCTGCTACAACTGCAACAAGCCTGGTCACTTCATATTTGATTATCCTGATCTATAGAAGGACAAGTCAAAGAAAGGAAGCTTCCAGAAGGAAAGCTTCAGAAATAGATTCAAGAAGAGTCTCATTGAAACATGGGATGAACTTGATAATGAAAGAAGTTCTTACAAAAATGAAGGAGAAGAAAATATGGCATTGATGCCTCTCACATCTGATGCAGAATCTAAATCCTGCTCTAGTTCAGAATCTGAATCCTGCTCTGGTTCAGAATCATACAAAGAAAATGAGTTACTTTCTAACTTATCTCATTCTGATCTTATGTCCTTCATTCAAGAGCTCATGAGTCACTACAAAGACAAAGCAAGACACATGAAAATACTAAAGAGAGATAATGTTATTTTAAAGGAAGAATTAAAAATGTCTCAAGACAAATTTGAAACTCTTGAAAAATATTATAAGGCTCTCTTACATAAAGCTTTTGATAAATCTATAGATGGGCGTGAGATAGCTCTTCAAAGATTTATCACAACAGGTCTTGAGAGAACTAAACTTTCTTCCATGATCTATGGAGTAGGTAAGAGCAAAGGATAAGGTCTGGGTTATAATGGATAATTCTCCAGAGTTCAGCTCTTAAAGAAACCCACATATCCTTCTTCTCCAAGTAATGCTAAAAACTTATTTTGTGCCTGCTTCTGAAAAGGGCTAGAATCTGACCCAGTCATAACCCAAGATAAATGATTCAAAAGAATTGACTAAATTTGCACTTGAGGCTTCAAATTCAAAGGTACTAAAGAACCTAATTCCCAAGAATCAGCAATCAAATGTTTAGATCAGATCAAAACATAAAATTCAAATATCAAATGTTCTGAGGAATTTAGATCCAATGACCTACAAGTCAACGGTTTCAAAGAAACCAGAATAAAGAACCTATTGACAAAAGATTATAAAGGATTCAGAAACACATGTCAAGACTCATCCAAGATAAAAAAAATTATAGACCAAAAGTCTGGAATGAGTTTAGGCATTAGTATCAACAAGAAAAAACCTGTTAGAACTAATCATAGAGGACTCGTAAGAGTATATATGCCTAGATCTCAAATTGTATTTGATGTAGATATGCCCAAAACAACGGACGATGCTACAGTTCTAATGTCAGGACAATGGCTGGCTATTAGATATAAAACAAAGAAGGCATACATTAAAATTTCCAACACTGAAAGGGGGGAGAAAGTGTGGATTTTGGAAAGAGCCTCAATGATTAAATTATGGCTATGGGTTCTATTGATTCTTTGGTTTCTTCAGCTCATCCAAAAGAGTATTGTTGGAACAAAGTGGCATTTGAAAATTAGCTGGATAAACAAACTAAAGTAATCAACCAAACAAAATAGAATATATATATATATATATATATGTGTGTGTGTGTGTGTGTGTGTCTCTGTGTGTGTGTGTTAGTCTGAGCACTCAATGGAAACATCTGAAGAAGTTCAATCTTAAAGACTGGTTATGTCTTAGCTGAGCAATTTCTGCAGAAATCATGCTACTCAGATTATTAAAGGAGATTAGCATCAAGAAAGATCAAAAACTCCTTCAAGAGGTATGTTCTTGTGATACGGTGGCAGAACTGGACTGTTTTGAGAAAATGCTAGTTTGTGTTTTGTGTTTGTGTTTGCAAAATGTCGCGGTAAGCAAGAGTCGCCATCGACTTTTATTTTATCCAACTGGAAAGGAAAAAAGCACAGAAAAATTCATTTTTCGAGATTTTAAGTACGGGGGGTAGATTATAGAAAGGGAAGGTATTAGCACCCTTTCTATCCATGGTTTTCCACGGGCTCTTAGGTACTTGCTCATCATTTTAAAAATTGCTTCCGTGTTTGTGTGTTTTGAAAAGTTTTGTTTTACTTCGTTCTAACCCTTGTATCAGTCCTCAAGAGTGTTACGAAGTGTTTTTGAAAACTTTTTTTAAAAAGTGTTTGGTGTGAAAAAGTTTATTTTGAGCAAGTACCTACTAGCATCTACCTACTCGGAAAAAAAAGAATTGTTTCGGTTCTTGTTTCCTTTAGACGATGTTATCCTACTATCGAGAAATAGGTGGCACCGTCGTTGGAGTTGTAAGGGTCAATTCATAAGAGACGTACAATCACTAAAGCAATGTTAGGACGCCTTAGTAATAACCCTAATGTCTTAATATCATATTCGAGGCAACATTTTCGAGGCAACATTTCCGAGGCAACCTTTCCGAGGCAACATTTTTGAACGGGACATTTGATCTTTGTTTAGACAAGAGGGCAACCACTAAGACACCCTATACTTAATGATTGTTTACCGAAGGCAACCGAAGTGAGAGTATACCCTAGGAGTGCGCATGTACGAGTGATTTGATTTCAGTTATTATCTTTGCACATTTAGGATTTTCTAGTCATTTTAAATTGTCATACAGTATTGTCATACAATCCTATTATCATATATCTAACAGTTAATATTTTGCGAGAATTAAAATGCGAGAAATAAAAACTACTCTATTACAAGGCTTCGGGGAGGGGGATTAATTACATAGCCAAAAACCCGTAAGACGATAAATAATAGAAAATTCTAATTAAACTATTACATACCATGAGCAGTTACATTAATATCGTAAAATAATAAATGCGCGCGATGAATCGAGAATGAGAAAAAATAGGGTTTTGACCCCGTCTAAATTTAATGGAAAGAAAAAATCATATTTTTGTGGTTTTTGTGTTATTTTGAGAAAAATAGAGTTTAATTGAATAAATAAAGAAAACCTAATGAATAATTAATTTTATTTAATAAAAATAATTAAATTAACTATTTTTGTATTTTTATTATTTTGTGAAAAGAAATAAAAATTAAATCAAGAACAAACCTAATTTTCTAATCTGATTTTTATTATTTACAAAAAGGTTAAAATTACCCTAAATTAAATTAAAAATAATATAAAAATAAGTTTGATAAAAATAAAACCTAAATTCTAAATTGGTGAAATTGATTTTATGATTTTTTTGGGAAAAAGAATTAATTTTGGTTAGAAAATAATTAAATAAAATAAATTAAATAAAAGAAAAATTAGAAAAGAAAATAGAATGGGCCTGGTGTTTGAATAGCAAAGGAGGGGGTGAGACTTGCAATTTCTGAGCCCAATAGCGCCTAGCCCATTTGACTTGCCAGATCCTGTGTGGGCATTTGACTCATGTCTATGGTGGACCTCCAAGGGATGGCCCTTGGATCTAGCTTATTGATGACCTGGATGATGAGATATTGATGATGCACGGTGGATACCTTGGATGCTTGTACACCTGATCATGTAAAAGAAAATAATAGAAAGCAAAGTTGGGACCTGGGGATCGAACCCAGGCCCTTTGGCATTTTCACAACACACGCTGACCATCTGAGTTGGCTTGTTCTTTTATATATAGAACAGCAAACAATCATTATATGAACAAAATAAAACAATATATTATAAAACGCGCGAATTTTGAACTGGCCAGTCACAGAATGCCACGTTACCCTTCTTCTTCCTCCCACCGTTGCTAAAAGTTCTGCAACTTTTACCTACAGTTAAGGGGTGTAGGTATAACCTGGGCTTCTCCAAAATCCTATACAAGCGTGATAAATACACAACAATGGTACCAATCAACTCGTGGAAACCTCACGAGCATCATGGTACCCTTATCCATGGCCAATTGTACCTGTAAAGAAAAACCCCAAAAACGAACCAAGAACCCTAACTATGGCATCTTGCTCTACAGTTAATCAAAATGCAATTAAACATAACCATTAGCTTGCAAATGATTCAAGGATTAAGAATATGCAAATAAATCATGTTAAAAGTGCCAGAATTGTTGAATTCGATTTCAAAAAAGTATGGATATCGTGAGATGATTACAGTGCAATTCTGGATGTTAGGATGCTTGTTAATGATTGCAACACGTTCCTGGGATGTCCAGGAAGCGATTGAGATGATTGGAACGCTTTGAATTGGTCTGCAACTTAGAGATCAGTGTGTCACTTTTTTCCAATTTAGTGAAACTTGCTCTCTTGTTTTCACGCCTCCAGTCTCTTTTTTTTTGTCTGTACATGTTCCTTATGTACCCTAGAACGAATTAGGGTAACAAACTTGTTTCAAATCTTCCTCAATTAAGATCATTGATTCAAGATTTGATCCTTATGCAAATATTTCTAAATCAAGCCAAATCCAATCTTTTTGTGTCCATTTGAATCTTGTACGATTTGATTCTCTTTCCAGCTGTATAAGAGGCCTAAACATGCATAAAATCTCAAGCTTTGATTAGTTTTGATATTTTCATGATTTTATTTTGATTTTATTTGATTTAATTGAAATAAAATCAAAATAAATGACAAAAATAAAATAAAGACAAGTGGGAGAGATCGTGGGTCGTGGGTCATGTTACAAACTCAATCCAAGCATAAAAATTGGGCCCATTTGACAAAAATTGCAATTTTGGCCACATTTGACTTTTGGCAATTTTGCAAAAAAAGGACAACTTTGCCAATGCATAACTCCTTCAATTTTGACCCTAGAGATGTGTTCTTAGACTTTTTAGAAAGCTTAAGATGTCCTATAAGCAAACCTTTTGGTCTCATCTCAATTGAGTCTTCCATGTTCATGTATGAAGCTTTGACAAAAAAGGTGTTTTTGTTGACTTTCCAAAATGACCTATAATGTCCAAATTTATATCTTCTTGTGAGGGCATATTTTGAACTTGAGAGCTGAAATTGAATTTTAGGGAATCACATTATGATACGGTGGGAGAGAACTGACTGTTTTTGGAATGCTGGTTCGCGTTTTGCGTTTGTTTTCGCAAAATGTCGCGGTAAGCAAGAGTCGCCACCGTCTTTTATTTTATCCAACAAGGAAAGGAAAAAAGTACAGAAAAATTCCTTTTTCGAGATGTTTCTCGGGTCCGGGGGGTAGATTATAGAAAGGGAAGGTGTTAGCACCCTTTCTATCCGTGGTTATCCACTGGCTCTTAGGTACTTGCTCAAAGTGTTTTCAAAAATTTGCTTTTTCTTTGTGTTTATGGGTTTGAAAGGAGTGTAAGTGCGAAAATTTGTTTTGTTTTAAAGGAGCAAGTACTTAAGAACCATCTACCTACTCGAAAAAGGAATCAATATGTGCTAATGTCCTTTAGACAATGCTATCCCACTATTGATGAGTAGGTAGCACCGTCGTTGGATTTTAAAGGTCAATTCGATTAAGGGACGTGCGGTCACTAAAGCAATGTTAGGATGCCTTAGCGGTAACCCTAATGTCTTAGATCATTTTTCCGAGGCAACCGTTTCGAGGCAACTATGATCTTTGGACAAGAGGGCGACCTCTAAAACTTCCTATACTCAATGACCATGTTCGAAGGCAACCAAGCGAGGTGTACCCTAAGAGTGCGCATGTGCGAGTGTGTTGTTTCGGTTAATTTTATCTTTGTACATGTCAATGGTTATCTATGTTGATTTTAGGTTTAAACATTTGATCTTGTCATGAATTCCCTATTATCAAACATCTAACAGTTTATAAGTTGCGAAAATTAAATTGCGGAAATTAAAACTAACTATTACAAGGCGTCGGGTATTTACATCGCCAAAAGCAACCCTTGACATTAAAATGCGGAAAATAAATAAAGCGATAAAATAATTAAAGTCCTAATTAAACTATTGCATTCCGAGAAACAGATACAATATTGAATAAAATGGATCGCGTGCGGGAAATTAAATCGAATGCGAGTTCTAGGGTTTTGATCCTCCTATCCTAATTAAGGAAAAAGAAAATGTTTTTGTTGTTTTTTTTTTCTAAGAAAAGAAATCAAATTCTAAAATTAACTACTAAATTAATTATTAAATAAATTAATTAATGAAAAATATTAAATGACATATTTTTGGAATTTTTGTTATTTTAGGAAAGAAATAAATAATTAAGTTAGTCATAAAACCTATTTATTCTAATTGATTTTAAATATTTACAAAATAAATGAAAGTTACCTACAATTAATATCCTAATTAAATTAATTAACATTTATTAATAAAAAATAAAATTCTGAAATTTAATTGGGTAAAAAATATTTTTGTGATTTTTGATAAAAAAGAAAATTAATCAATTGTTAGTAAAAATAATAAATAAATTACTCAAAGAAAAATATAGAAAAAGGAAATAAAGGGTGAGAAATTGGCCTGATTTTAGGGTGCAACAGTTGTTGGCGTCATGTGTAAGCTATTTTGTTTTGGCCATTTGTGTTTTGGCTTTTGGCCATTTGTGTTTTGGCCTCAACGTTCCTTAACCTTCTCAGGATATCTGCCTCGCCATGTACTAGTGTCATAAGCTGTTCTGTTTTGGCCATTTGTGTTTTGGCTTTTGACCATTTGTGTTTTGGCCTCAACGTTCCTTAATGAACCTGCATGGGATCCTGTCTAAATATGCAGTGTTGAATCTCATGAACACATTAAATAAATTACTATATATCATAAAATACAAATAAAGCCAATATATGAAGAAATTTAATGTTTAGGCCAATATGTCATGTATGAATGATTATACCCTTTTGATCATGGAGATCAAATCAGCCTTACCCTTACTGGAGATGTAGTGATATGAATGCTTTTATGCCCTTTTGATCATGGAGATCAAACCAGCCTTACCCTTACTGGAGAAGTAGTAAGATGTTGATTTTTAACCGAGATGGCTTGTTTGTAGTGAGATGTTGGTTTGTAACCGGGATGACTTGTTTGTAGTGAGAGGGGGATTTGTAATAAGGATTTCAAGGTTTTAGGGTTCTTGAAAAAATTTGATATTCTGACAGCGTTGTGGCAAGGGTTTTTTTTCTCCCCGTTGGTGTGAAAAGAATGAGATTTATATAATGGAAATTAGAGCAAAGAAAATGGGCTTTGAATGTGTAATTGCGCCTCCAATATTCACTTGAGTTCATCACGTTGCAGGCTAAATCGCAGGGGCTTAGGTGCAATTTTTAAAGTTGAAATGTGAAAACAAAATGTAGCCGACATCGAGAACTAACTCCTGTACGAAAATCGGCTTAATCAGATAAATGGTGAATTAGTTCTGAATTTTTGAAGTTTCAGCTCAGACAAACTTATTTTGGGCTCCAGTGTCGACTCTGACACGTTCTATAATAAAAAACTGGTATTGATTGGAGCATAATTCGGTCTCGACTTTTGAAGCAAAGTTGTAGATATCTGAGTCAGTGACCTTGTGTAAAAATATGAGCCCAATCCGATAAAAATTGACCGAGTTATGAATTTTCGAAGTTTCGACCCAGATAAAATAATATTCAGCATTCAGGATTTTCGGCGCGTCACGCGTACTCTGAGCAAAAAACGAAGACCTTTTGGATACTGTTCGAACTCAATACCTTCTGTGAAAACTTAGCCAACTCAATTTGTGAAATTTTGGCACCGAAACCAGCTCAATACGATGAAAATCGACCAAGTTATGATTTTCTGAACATGACGCAAATAAACTTCTGTCACAAATTTTCTGTACGAAAATACTTGATAAATCCACATTTTTGAAGACCTTCTGATCGAAATTGGCTTCCAGCCGTGAGAGATGAAAATGTAGATAATGTCAAGACGGAATTTTGGCCACCAGAACGGGTTCAAAACAAGTCACAATCTTCAAGTTGTGAATTTTTTAGCGCGTAAAAACTGCACTTTCAGCATACTTTTTCACCATATTTCTTCGAGAAAACTCACACATTCGGATACCTTCTTTAAAGAATTGACTCTTGAGCCAAACCTAAATTTGAGAATACGTTATCAGAGATATCTTGGCGAAAGAACACCTTAATATGACGCATCGGTTGGACTTGTGAATCTTTCTTGAAATGTTTTGAGAAATATGGGAGAGCAAATTTTGGGGTACAACAGCTGTCCCTGTTCAATCTTCTTAAACCTGAGGATGTAGATTGGTTTTCGTGCCTTTCGTGATCCGAAGGTGGAAGATGATTGAACACTAGAGTGCCCAGAAATTTGCACTCGCATGAAGTGGTATCAGCCTGGTGATGTCGGGAATGGCCTTACAGATGCCATTTAGAGACTGTTGGTAGGTGGTCTGAACTTCAACTGGAATATGAATCAAGGAGATCTTCGCGGCGATCTGACTGAACCAGAGGAGGTCCTGGATTAACTTTGACTGGATCGGCATCAGGAAAATCTTTAAGAATCTATTTAACTGGACCAGACAAGGGTCTTGGATTAACTTTGACTGGATCGGCATCAGGGAAATCTTTAGGAATCGATTTAACTGGACCAGACAAGGTCTTGGAATAACTTCAACTGGATCGGCATCAGAAAAATCTTTAGGAATCGACTTAACTGGACCAGAGAAGGTCTTGGAATAACTTCAACTGGATCGGCATCAGAAAAATCTTTAAGAATCGATTTAACTGGACCAGAGAAGGTCTTGGATTAACTTTGATTGGATCGGCATCAGAAAAATCTTTAGGAATCGATTTAACTGGACCAGACAAGGTCTTGGAGTAACTTCAACTGGATCGGCATCAGAAAAATCTTTAGGAATCGACTTAACTGGACCAGAGAAGGTCTTGGGATAACTTTGAATGGATCCGCATCAGAAAAATCTTTATGAATCGATTTAACTGGGCCAGACAAGGTCTTGGAGTAACTTCAACTGGATCGGCATCAGAAAAATCTTTAGGAATCGACTTAATTGGACCAGAGAAGGTCTTGGGATAACTTTGACTGGATCGGCATCAGAAAAATCTTTAGGAATCGATTTAACTGGACCAGACAAGGTCTTGGAGTAACTTCAACTGGATCGGCATCAGAAAAATCTTTAGGAATCGACTTAACTGGTCCAGAGAAGGTCTTGGGATAACTTTGACTGGATCGGCATCAGAAAAATATTTAGGAATCGATTTAACTGGACCAGACAAGGTCTTGGAATAACTTCAACTGGATCGGCATTATAAAAATCTTTAGGAATCGACTTAACTGGACCAGAGAAGGTCTTGGAATAACTTTGACTGGATCGGCATCAGAATCTTTAGGAATCGATTTAACTGGACCAGACAAGGTCTTGGAATAACTTTGACTGGATCGGCATCAGAAAAATCTTTAGGAATCGATTTAACTGGACCAGATAAGGTCTTGGAATAACTTCAACTGGATCGGCATCAGAAAAATCTTTAGGAATCGATTTAACTGGACCAGACAAGGTCTTGGATTAACTTTGACTGGATCGGCATCAGAAAAATCTTTTGGAATCGATTTAACTGGACCAGACAAGGTCTGGGAATAACTTCAACTAGATCGGCATCAGAAAAATCTTTAGGAATCGACTTAACTGGACCAGAGAAGGTCTTGGAGTAACTTCAACTGGATCGGTATCAGAAAAATCTTTAAGAATCGACTTAACTGGACCAGAGAAGGTCTTGGGATAACTTTGACTGGATCGGCATCAGAAAAATCTTTAGGAATCGATTTAACTGGACCAGACAAGGTCTTGGAATAACTTCAACTGGATCGGCATCAAAAAAATCTTTAGGAATCGATTTAACTGGACCAGAGAAGGTCTTTTGATATAGCTGAGAATTTAACTGCATCTTTCCTGAAAGGTAAAGGTCAGTCATATGCAATGCATGATATGGATCAAGCAATGATATTCTCAATATAAATGAGATTGTATAGTATGATGCGTTTACGCATGTATCATGATGTATGGAAATATAATGTTTTAGCTGGGGAAAATAATTCTCGGATAGCTGCTGGAGAATAGAGTTGAATTCTTCGTTTCCGTTGGGGATGACGAACGAAGATGATTGGAGAATAAACCCGCAGGAGAAGATAACTCTGATGGGGAATAAACTGATGAGGAGATTACTCTATGGGGAAGAGATGCTCTGCTGAGGATTCCACTGATACACTCTACTGGGGATGGATTACCGTTGTTGGTGATACTGAATCTGTTGGGGAGTAAATTCATGTTAGACCTTTGCGGGGATAATCCTCTGAATTTTGCTGGGAATGATCTTTTGAACTCGGCTGGGGAGATTTATTTTCGTACTCCGCTGGGGGTAAAATTCCAGAGTCTACTGGGGATGATGCTTCAACTTCGTTGGGGAAGCTTTTTCAGACCGTGCTGGGGAAATATTGACTCCACTGGGGGGTATCTTGTATTCTGCCGGGGAACGTTCTTATACTCCGCTGGGGAATATTAAGACTGTCGGGGATATCAAGCCTTTTCAGTGTTGATGGTAGATAAACTCTGCTTGGGGGAGAATATTACAGACTCATTCATTCACAGTTGCGAGTCTCAGCTGGGGAGAGTTAATATTACTGTCTTTTTCTTTTACTCTGCGGGGAGTGAATGTTATTGGGACGCGTACTAAGGATATGACGATGGCTTGCATCGAGACTTTTTTGCCCCTGTTTCTACGGGAGAAGGTGCCTGCGAAGGCCTTGTGGATCGAGTATTATCCCCACCTATGAGGTGCTTGGTATCTTTCGGTCAAAATGACAAATCTTCTTCTAGTAGGCCAGTGACGAGATGACGAGACATAGTCGTACGCTTTGATCCCTAATTTTTGCCTGGACCTCCCTTTCGGGTTTTCAGTCCACTGGGATACCCTTTTTTTCCCAAGCCGCCTTTTTAGGTTTTCGACTTGCCGGATGTACAGATTTTTTCATTTTCATCCCTTATTTTTGCCTGAACCCTTTTGGTTCGCCGGGAAGCCCTTATTTTTGCCTAGGCCAGTCAACCTAGCGGGTCTTTATTCATGCGCGATATTTTCTGACTATGTCCATGCTCTCAGGATGTAGCGAGGTGTCATTGTCGGTAGTGTTGTGTTGCCATACTACCAGAATATCTTCGTTTGATCATGCAAGACTCGTTGCTGGAATTCATGTCCAATGCCCCAATTGATTCAGATGGAGATTTTCCCCTGGCTATTTGGCATTTTGAGAGATTCCTTGAATCTTGACTTAACTGCCCCAGATGATGGATAATGCTCATGTCGTGCCCCTTGGTTGGAAGTGTTTTTCCACTTGAGGTGATCCTTTTTATTGAGAAGGTTTTTGTTCACTAGATATTCTTCGTGTGAATTTCTATGTTGTTTGAACAAATAGTCATATGCAAACAATGTTATTTTAAGAATGCAAAGCTTATGTCTGTTTTGAAGTTCTTTGAAAATGCAGTTTTCAATAAAACAAGCGAATTTTTGTAAAATGTGATGTCAACTCAGGATTTTACAGCAAGCCCTACAGGAGTCAGGATACCTTTTGTAACAATATGCTTTCAAACTAACCCATGCTTCAGCTAGGACTTTTTTAGAGTTATAACGTGGCCTGGTTCATGGTTCATGAAACAAAGGATAAAGGCTCAAATTTTATTTGTACCCACCCGCTCTTCGTGATGTTCTTCGATCCTAAACTTAGCTAATCATGCATTAGATCCCATTTGAGTCTTTGCTTTGATATTCCAGTGATGGTTCGGATACTGACAATTTATTTTGAACAGGCAGTCATTTTGTTGAGAGTTTGCAGGATCTCTTTCCTTTTGGTTTTTATTATCCCTGTTTTTTGCATGAACTATTTCTTTTTTGTGATTACAGTCGGCGGGATGCCCCAGTTTTTCTTAAGTCTCCTTCACAGGTTTTGACTTATTGGGCTTTTATTTTGAGAGATAATGACTGCTTGTCCTTACGATTATACGGAACCAACACCGTCTTTTGTTTCGGAAGGACTTCTTTGATGTCATTCATTGTGCACCTGGATCAACTGAGAAAACTACCCTGTCCCAGGTTATAATTAAGGGTTTTAATTTGTGAAAAGAAAAACTCCAACTTCTTTGGCTCAAAGGGGTTGACTAGGGATTATCTTCCTTATAACTCCACTGTTTAGGATTTGAAACAATGCATGTACCTCGTCAGTGGGGTCTGTTCAAAAGCATACTGTAGAGATTTTGAAATCATTTTCGTCATCCTCCCTCTAAAGGCTTAGAATTTTTTAATCAAGAGTTGATCATCACAAAAAATGAAAGCAATTTGAATATAGTGAAATACGAATGGATTAATTCAAAACAGACATATGCAATGCACTGATAAAGTAATAAAGTTTGACATGAATAAATGTTCGAACAATCAAAAGAAAATTACAAATTGAAATTTCTAATGAACAAAAGTCTTCTCGTCTCAGTACTTGTCACTTCAAATGGCGAACCTTGGAGGGATGGTAGAAGAACTCAGCCTGACTATCTTGTGTGAATTCCAATGCTCCTTCATCAATCAGGTCTTGAATTTTGTTGCTCAATGCCCAACAGATGTTAGTATCATGCCCTGGGCTGTTGGAGTGATATGCACACCTTGCATCAGGATTGTACCTCGGGGAGGCTATGTTGGGATTCTTAGGAGGGTCCCTTAACGTCACCAGATTCAATCTCAACAGGTGTTGTAAAGCCTGAGACAGTGACATGTTGAGCTTGGTAAATTGCCTCTTGGGCATATTTGGCTTACTCTGATCAACCCGTTGTTTATGGCAAGGTTGTTGTTGGACCCGTGAGGTAGTAGCAACTTGGAGAGGTTTATTATTCATCAAACCAAACCTTTGACTTCTGGGAAGTTGATTAATTACTTGGTCCCTGGCCTTGACTGTTTGCTTCATGTTGTTGTATCTGTCTTGATGAAGCTGGTTGATAATGGTTCTCAGCTCTTCTTGTTCCTGAGCTAAGCCTTGGATAAGAGCCATCTTCCCCAGCATCTGGGTTTTCATGGCACTGAACTCAGCTTGCAGTTGTTCCAGTCGTTCGTCCTTATTGTCTTCAGGACTTTTCTTGACCAAGTTCCCAACGAGGAGTGTTTTCAACTCTTCCTGCCCCTTGGATAGGTTTAGGAATACGTCCCTGAACTGAGCTTCTCGCGTTTGAAGATCTTGGTTGTCTGGTTAGAAAGCCATTACTGAAATAAACAGTGAGAACATGAGAGACCTGTACTGGTAGACCTGTTATGCAATGATATGTATGTATGCAATGTTTTTAAGGATCCCGCAGGGTAAACAAGAAACCGTTAGAATTTGAATTTTGTAGCTTTGATAGAAGAAACTTCGTGTCGTTAAGAGTCCTTCTTCAAGAGTCAAGCTCACCATATCGAGTGGGTCATAGCCACCGACTCAATTCCTCGTGTTTTGATCTCTAGACGACATTGTCTAGAGGAAAATAAATCCCCTTTGCCCCTTGCTAGACATTTGATTTACCATAACCTACATCACAAACCCTTGAGATCCTTGAAATGGTTAAGGAAATGTTAAGGCATGATGTTATAATGTGTATGCTATGCGTTTAAGCAAAAGTGTGAGGTGTTGTAAGTAAACCCTGCAGTAAATCCAAATTATTGGATAAGGACTGTAAATAAAACCTGCAAAGAACTCATGTTGTCAGATAAAAAGAATGTGCAAGTAGTTCAAGTTTGAAGGCACACAAGTCACACAATAGCCCTTAAATTTAGGCTTGCATGGGGTTTAGGTATTACCCTCTTTCAGTTTAGTTGGTTCAACCTGTCCTAGAAATAGTAACCGGGTTCTAGAGGATCTCAATATCACTAACCACCCTCGATCGGTCATAATTCCAGTTTAGCAACCTTTTCTTGCGGCCGGAATCATCGCGAGAGTTTGGTCTCAATGAGTGTAGCATACTGCTACTGTTCTATGGCCAAGTTGGTCAATTAAAAGGTTCTAAGGTCAGTTGGTGCTTAATGACCCCTTAGCAGACCCATATTCTCCTCGTTGCGCCACAAGGGATATCGGTACATACTAAAGTGCCACACCAACGTAGCTACTGCTTCAACCGTATCGGTCTATGTTGTACAGTTCCCTCACAGTTTATTGCTACTTACCTAAAGGGTATTCCCCAGATCCGGGTTAGGATCTATAGTAACTCTGATTCAAGCCCACAAATATAAAGCATACAAATCAAGCAATTGAAAACATTATGATGAACTAATCCTAAGGTACACCCCACTTATAATATTCCCCAGCAGAGTCGCCAGTTCTGTGATACGGTGGGAGAGAACTGACTATTTTTGGAATGCTGGTTCGCGTTTTGCGTTTGTTTTCGCAAAATGTCGCGGTAAGCAAGAGTCGCCACCGTCTTTTATTTTATCCAACAAGGAAAGAAAAAAAGCACAGAAAAATTCCTTTTTCGAGATATTTCTCGGGTCCGAGGGGTAGATTATAGAAAGGGAAGGTGTTAGCACCCTTTCTATCAGTGGTTATCCACGGGCTCTTAGGTACTTGCTCAAAGTGTTTTCAAAAATTTGCTTTTTCTTTGTGTTTGTGGGTTTGAAAGAAGTTTTTTTGTTTGAAAGGAGTGTAAGTGCAAAAATTTGTTTTGTTTTGAAGGAGCAAGTACTTAAGAACCATCTACCTACTCGAAAAAGGAATCAATTTGTGCTAATGTCCTTTAGACAATGCTATCCCACTATTGATGAGTAGGTATCACCGTCGTTGGAGTTTAAGGGTCAATTCAATTAAGGGACATGCGGTCACTAAAGCAATGTTAGGATGCCTTAGCGGTAACCCTAATGTCTTAGATCATTTTTCCGAGGCAACCGTTTCGAGGCAACTATCATCTTTGGATAAGAGGGCGACCTCTAAAACTTCCTATACTCAATGACCATGTTCGAAGGCAACCAAGCAAGGTGTACCCTAAGAGTGTGCATGTGCGAGTGTGTTGTTTCGGTTAATTTTATCTTTGTACATGTCAATGGTTATCTATGTTGATTTTAGGTTTAAACATTTGATTTTGTCATGCATTCCCTATTATCAAACATCTAACAGTTTATAAGTTGTGGAAATTAAATTGCGGAAATTAAAACTAACTATTACAAGGCGTCGGGTATTTACATCGCCAAAAGCAACCCTTAAAATTAAAATGCGGAAAATAAATAAAGCGATAAAATAATTAAAGTCCTAATTAAACTATTACATTCTGGGAAACAGATACAATATTGAATAAAATGGATCGCGTGCGAGAAATTAAATCGAATGCGAGTTCTAGGGTTTTGACCCTCCTATCCTAATTAAGGAAAAAGAAAATGTTTTTGTTGTTTTTATTTATTTTTTAAGAAAAGAAATCAAATTCTAAAACTAACTACTAAATTAATTATTAAATAAATTAATTAATGAAAAATATTAAATGACATATTTTTGGAGTTTTTGTTATTTTAGGAAAGAAATAAAATAATTAAGTTAGCCATAAAACCTATTTATTCTAATTGATTTTAAATATTTACAAAATAAATGAAAGTTACCTACAATTAATATCCTAATTAAATTAATTAATGTTTATTAATAAAAAATAAAATTCTGAAATTTAATTGGGTAAAAAATATTTTTGTGATTTTTGATAAAAAAGAAAATTAATCAATTGTTAGTAAAAATAATAAATAAATTAATCAAAGAAAAATATAGAAAAAGGAAATAAAGGGTGAGAAATTGGCCTGATTTTAGGGTGCAACAGCAGTTGGCGTCATGTGTAAGCTGTTTTGTTTTGGCCATTTCTGTTTTGGCCTCAACGTTCCTTAACCTTCTCATGATGTCTGTCTCGCCATGTATTGGTGTCATGTGTAAGCTGTTCTATTTTGGCCATTTTTGTTTTGGCTTTTGGCCATTTGTGTTTTTGTCTCAATGTTCCTTAATGAACCTGCATGGAATCCTGTCTAAATCTGCAGTGTTGAATCTCATGAACACATTAAATAAAGTACTATATATCATAAAATACAAATAAATCCAATATATGAAGAAATTTAATGTTTAGGCCAATATGACATGTATGAATGATTATACCCTTTTGATCATGGAGATCAAATCAGCCTTACTCTTACTGGAGAAGTAGTGATATGAATGCTTTTATGTCATTTTGATCATGGAGATCAAACCAGCCTTACCCTTACTGGAGAAGTAGTGAGATGTTGATTTGTAACCGAGATGGCTTGTTTGTAGTGAGATGTTGGTTTGTAACCGGGATGACTTGTTTGTAGTGAGAGGGAGATTTGTAATAAGGATTTCAAGGTTTTAGGGTTCTTAAAAGAATTTGATATTTTGATAGCGTTGTGACAAGGGTTTTTTTTCTCCCCGTTGGTGTTAAAAGAATGAGATTTATATAATGGAAATTAGAGCAAAGAAAATGGGCTTTAAATGTGCAATTGCGCCTCCAATGTTCACTTGAGTTCGTCACGTTGCAGGCTAAATCGCAGGGGCTTAAGTGCAATTTTTAAAGTTGAAATGTGAAAATAAAATGTAGCCGACATCGAGAACTAACTCCTGTCCGAAAATCGGGTTAATCAGATAAAAGGTGAATTAGTTATGAATTTTTAAAGTTTCAGCTCAGACAAACTTATTTTGGGCTCCAGTATCGACTCTGACATGTTCTTCAATAAAAAACTGGTATTTATCGGAGCATGATTCGGTCTCGACTTTTGAAGCAAAGTTGTAGATATCTGAGTCAGTGACCTTGTGTAAAAATATGAGCCCAATCCAATAAAAATTGACCGAGTTATGAATTTTCGAAGTTTCGACCCAGATAAAATAATATTCAGCATTCAGGATTTTCGGCGCGTCTCGCGTACTCTGAGCAAAAAACGAAGACCTTTTGGATACAGTTCGAACTCAATACCTTCTGTGAAAACTTAGCCAACTCAATTTGTGAAATTTTGGCGCTGGAACCAGCTCGATACGATGAAAATCGACCAAGTTATGCTTTTCTGAATATGACGCAAATAAACTTCTGTCACAAATTTTCTGTACGAAAATACTTGATAAATCCACATTTTTTAAGACCTTCTGATCGAAATTGGCTTCCAGCCGTGAGATATGAAAACATAGATAATGTCAAGACGGAATTTTGGCCACCGGAACGGGTTCAAAACAAATCACGATCTTCAAGTTATGAATTTTTTAGCGCGTAAAAACTGCACTTTCAGCACACTTTTTCACCATATTTCTTCGAGAATACACACACATTCGGATACCTTCTTTAAAGAATTGACTCTTGAGCCGAACCTAAATTTGAGAATACGTTATCAGAGATATCTTGGCGAAAGAACACCTGAATATGACGCGCCGGGTTGGACTTGTGAATCTTTCTTGAAATATTTCGAGAAATATGGGAGGACAAATTTTGGGGTACAACACACATCCTCTTCAAAATGAGCTTTTGATGGGTCATTTTTGATAAAGTATGAGAAAGTTATGCTTGGTCAAAGTTGAGTTGACTTTTCCTGCAAAACCCTAATTTAGCAACTTTTGGGTTTTGATGAATTGTGAGCAATCCTTGAGGAATCATGATCAACCCTTGATCAAATGATGAATAATACTTCTAAATGAGAATGTTGACCAAAAACTTGAAGTTTGACTGTATGTAGGACACAATTGACTTTTGCCCTAGCACAGTCGATTTTCATGCCTTTGAGCAATTGACTGAGCAAATTTCCTCTGCAAGGCTTGAAACTTGACATGGATGATCTTGAGAATATATTAGGATAATGGTGAGCATTTCGGATCCTTTGGACTGAAGTATCTTGGTGCAAACTGAAAGCCTAATTTGAGGTAGACTGCCTTAGGAGAGAGTTTTTCTGGTCAACCCTTGGACTTCCTTGAGCAATTTAAGGACCTCACTTGACATGTATTGAGAAATATGAGAGGGCAAATTTTTGGGTACAATAGCTGCCCCTGTTCAATCTTCTTAAACCTGAGGATGTAGATTGGCTTGTCTGCCTTTCGTGATCCGAAGGTGGAAGATGATTGAACACTAGAGTGCCCAGAAATTTGCACTCGCATGAAGTGGTACTGGTCTTGCGATATCGAGAATGGGATTATAGATGCCATTTGGAGGTTGATGTCGGAAGATGGGCTTAAAGATGCCATCAGAAGAAGTGTCAATCGCACAAGAGATTCCTTTGCGAGAGCCCGTATACTTGTTGTTGAGGAGGACTACGCTGGGGAATGCTGGTTTCTGTCTTGAGAGAAATAGAGCTTTAGGAACTTCAGTTGTCTATTAATCTACTGGGGAATCATCTCTTAGTCGAGGAGGTGAAAATGAACTGCTATATGGTCGTGTTCCAGGCTTCACAGTGATTCGCTGAGGAAAATAAGATCGATTGTGGGATATGGTGGCAGAACACGAATGTTTTTAGGAAAATGCTGGTTTATGTTTTGCATTTGTGTTTGCAAAATGTCGCAGTAAGCAAGAGTCGCCACCGACTTTTATTTTATCCAACTGAAAAGGAAAAAAGCACAGAAAAATTCCTTTTTCGAGATTTTGAGTACGGAGGGTAGATTATAGAAAGGGAAGGTATTAGCACCCATTTCATCCGTAGTTTTCAACGGGCTCTTAGGTACTTGCTCATAATTTTTAAAAATTGCTTATGTGTTTGTGTGTTTTGAAAAAAAAATTGTTTTACTTTGATTTAACCCTTGTTTCTGTCTTCAAGAGTGTTACGAAGTCGTTTTGAAAACTTTGTTTGAAAAAAGTGTAAGTGTGGAAAAGTTTGATTTTGAGCAAGTACCTACTAGCATCTACCTACTCGAAAAAAGAATGTTTATGTTCTTGTTTCCTTTAGACAGCGCTATCCCACTATTAGTGAGTAGGTAGCACCGTCGTTGGAGTTGTAAGGGTCAATTCGAAAGGGACATACAATCACTAAAGCAATGTTAGGACGTCTTAGTAATAACCCTAATGTCTTAAGATCATATTCGAGGTAACATTTCCGAGACAACCTTTCCGAGGCAACATTTCCGAACGGGACTTTTGATCTTTGTTTAGACAAGGGAGCGACCACTAAAACACCCTATACTTAATGATCGTTTACCGAAGGCAACCGAAGTGAGAGTATACCCTAGGAGTGCGCATGTGCGAGTGATTCAATTTCAGTTATTATCTTTGCACATTTAGGGTTTGCTAACCATTTTAAAGTTAACATACATTCTTGTCATGCAATCCTATTATCATACATCTAACAATTAATATTTGTGAAAATTAAAATGCGGAAAATAAAGCTACGCTATTACAAGGCTTCGGGGAGGGGGATTAATTACATAGCCAAAACCCGTAAAAAACGATAAATAAAAGGAAAATCCTAATTAAACTATTACATCCCATGAGCAGTTACATTAATATTGTAAAGATAAATAAACGCGCGACGAATCGAGAACGAAAGAAAACTAGGGTTTTGACCCCGTCTAAACCTAATTAAAAGAAAAGTCATTTTTTTTGTTTTTGATTATTTTAAGAAAATAAGGTTTTAATTAAAAATGATACAAACCTAATTACTAATTAAATTAAATTAAGAAAAATAATTAATTTTGACCTATTTTGTATTTTGGTTATTTTGAGAAAATAAGATAAAAACTAACTTAAACAAAACCCTAATTTCTAATTTGTTTTAATTTATTTACAAAAGATTAAAGTTACCCTAAAATTAAATTAAACTAATTAAATTAATTTTGACAAAATATAAAAAAAATAAAAAGCCTAAATTCTAATTTAGTGAAAATTGATTTTTATGAGTTTTTGTTAAGAAAAAGAATTAAATTTGTGTGAGAAAATAATTTGAACAAAATAAATTAAATAAAGAAAATAAAATAAAAGAAAGAAATGGGCCTTGTGATCAGCAAACAGGGGGTGTCCATAGCAGCTTTTGGGCCCAAATAGCCTTGGTCCACGTTGACCTTGCTGCTTCAATGTTGCATGTTTGACTATGATGCATGGTAGACCTTCGTGTGATGGCCTTGGGATCCAGATTGTGGGCAATCTGATGGTTGAAAGATGATGGTCCATGGTGGTCCTTACGCCTGTACATACGCCTGATCATGCAATGAAAAATATTATGAAATAATAGGGGGCCCTGGGATTCGAACCCAGACCCTATGGCTTTTTCCACACACCATCTTACCAACTCTGCTAGCGCGCTTGTTTGTATATGGAATATCAAATAAACAATATATTGGAAACAAGCAAAGATATATACTAAACGCGTGAATTTTTGAATGGATGAATTATGGCCTGCCACGTCTCCTTTCTTCTTCCTCTCTCCGTTGGTAAAAGTCCAAGACTTTTACCTACAGACAAATGTCTGTAGCTATAGCCCCTGTGATTTTCCAAAATCCCATACACACACCATAAATTAAATCTAATGCTACAGACCAATTTGTCCTGGCCTTGTGAACATCATGGTACCTCTCTTTTGGGCCAATTTCACCTGCATAAGAAAACCCTAAAACGAACCAAGAAAACCTAACAATGGCATATCTCTTTATGGTTAGCAAAAACGCAATTAATCACTACCAATAGCTTGCAAATGTTTCACTGAACGAGAATATGCAAAGTATTCATGCTACAAATGCCAAAATAATGATATTGGATTTCAAGAAAATTCCAAAATCGTGAGTCACTTACAGTGAGTTTTCGTGCACGAAAATGCTTGTTAAGGATTGGTATGGACTCCTTGAACACCCAGGAAACAAATGAGATCGCTTGGAAGGCTTGAAATAGCCTGGAACTATGAAATCATATTACCACTTTTTCTTGATTTTTTGAAAGTTGTTCTTCATTCTACACGCCTCTAACCCTTATGCATTTAGTCTGAATTTGTTCTATATATGTCCTTGAGTGAATTAGGTTTACAAGTTTGCATCCAATCTTTGCTATGAAGATTTGATCCTTGATTTACACTTGTATCTAATCTTTCCAAAACAAGAAAAAATCAATCTTTTTGTGTACAAACATGCCTTGCACGATTTGATTTCATTTCTAGCTGTATAAGAGACCTAAACATGCACAAAATCTCAAGCTTTGATTAGTTTTGATATTTTCATGATTTTATTTTGATTTAATTTGATTTAAATGTAATAAAAATCAAAATAAATGAAAAAAATAAAATAAAGGCAAGTGGGAAGGATCATGGGTCGTGGACCATGTTACCAACTCAAGACAAGTACAAAAAGTTGGGCCCATTTGATAAAAATTGCAATTTGAGGCACTTTTGACTTTTGGCAATTTTGCAAAAAAGGTCAACTTCACTGATGCATAACTTCTTCAATTTTGACTCTATGAAGGTGTTCTTGGACTTTTTAGAAAGCTTGAGATGTCCTCTAAGAAACATGTTTTGTCTCATGTCAATTGAGTCTTCCATGTTCATGTATGAAGCTTTGACAAAAAAGGTGTTTTTGTTGACTTTTCAAAGTGACCTATAATGTCCAAATTCATAACTTCTTGTGAGTGCATATTTTGAAATTGAGAGCTGAAGATGAATTGTAGGGCATTGCATCCTCTTAAAAATGAGCTTTGGATGGGTCAATTCTAATAAATTATGAGAAAGTTATGCTTGGTCAAAGTTGAGTTGACTTTTCTTACAAAACCCTAATTTAGCAACTTTTGGGTTTTGATGAATTGTGAGCAACCCTTGAGGAATCATGATCAAACCTTGATAAAATGATGAATGGTACTTCAAAATGGGGATTTTGACCAAAAATCTTGAAGTTTGACTGTATGTAGGACACAGTTGACTTTTTCCCTAGCACAGTCGATTTTCAGGCCTTTGAGCAATTGACTGAGTAAACTTTCTCTGCAAGGCTTGAAACTAGACATAGATGATCTTGAGAAAATATTAGGATAATGGTTAGAATTTGGGATCCTTTGGGATCAAGTACCTTGATGCAAACTGAAACCCTAATTTGAGGTAGACTGCCTTAGGAGAGAGTTTGTCTGGTCAACCCTTGGACTTCCTTGAGCAATTCGAGGATCTCACTTGAAATGTTTTGAGAAATATGAGAGGGCAAATTTTGGGGTACAACAGACTTCTATTTGGTCGTGCTCCAGGCTTTACAGCGACTTACTGAGGGGATGAGATTAAATTTGCTATCTGGTCGTTATCCAGGCTTTGCAATTTCTCACTTCTTATCTGGTCGTGCTCCAGGCTTCAGAAGGAATTAAGCTGTTATCCGGTCATATTCGGGCTTCAACTTGAATTTAAGGCATACTAATATTCGGTCCATCTTCGGGCTTCATAGTAATTGGCCGAGTAAACTGCTATTTGGTCGAATTCCAAGCTTCGCAGTACCTTATATTGTTATTTGGTCGTGATACATGCTTTAGTATCCTTTGTCGCTATCTGGTCGTGATCCAGGCTTCACGGTGTCTTATACCATTATCTGGTCGAGTCCAGGCTTCATGGTATCTTGTATTGCTATCTGGTCGATTTCCAGGCTTCACAATACCTTGTTAAGCTGTTTTCCGGTTGATTTCCTGGCTTCACAACTTGTGTTTACCACTATCTGGTCGATTCCAGGCTTCATGGTGTCTTGTACTGCTATCTGGTCGATTTCCAGGCTTCACAGTAACTTGTTGGGGATTCAACTATTTTCCGGTCGATTTCCAGGCATCATAGCTTTGAATTTGGGATAAACCACGATCTGGTCGATTCCAGGCTTCGTAGTATTTTGGAGAAATCAAGATACTATTCGGTCGAATCCGGGCTTCGTAACTTGAATTTTAAGAGATACCACTATCTGGTCGATTCCAGGCTTCGTGGTGTTTTTGGAGAGATCAAGATACTATCTGGTCCAATTCGGGCTACATAACTTGAACTGGAACAGAAATCTTCGCATTGATTTGACTGAACCAGAGAAAACTTGTGAGAATTTGATTGTATCTTTCCCTGAAAGGTAAAGAGTTAGTCGTATGTAATGTCATGATGTATGAAATGTATTGAGAAATGATGTTCTCAAAATAAATGAGATTGTGTTGTATGATGCTTATGCGTATGCCATGATGTATGGATATGCAATGTTCTTGTGATACTCCCTAGCTGGGGAAAATAAATCCTGGACTACTGTTGGGGAGTATAAGGAGTTGAGTTCCTCGTTCTTCCTGGGGATGACGATCGAAGATGATTAGCTGGAGACTTGCGTCCGTTCTGCTTGAGAATATTCTGCCAGGAGAGACTCTGCTAGAGAATAAATTGGCGAGAGAATGACTTTGTTGGGAAGAGAGATACTCTGCTAGAAGATCTGCTGATTTGGAAATATAACTCCGCTGGAGATGAATTACCATTGTTGGTGATAATGAACCCTGTCGAGGATTGAGTTTCTGCTTGTGGAAGAACTAAACTCAACTGATGGTGAACTTCTATTGTTGGTGATAGATAAACTCTGCTTGGGGAGAATTTACACCACTGTCTTTGGGTACTTCTTACTCTACGGGGAGTGTACCTTAGTTATATCCTCAAGCTGGTTCTATCCCTGTACCTGGTGGGTAGAGCAACTATAAGGCTCAGATACTTCTGTTTGCCCCTGTTCCTAGAATTACGAGTAATTGTCTTTTGTTTCGCATGTAAATATTTATGAGCAGCAATTATTTTCAAATGCATATATCAAAAATGAACCATTGGATGTTCTTGCAAAACAAAACAAGAAAAGAAAAACAATTTGAAATTTCTTTGTGAAAATGAATTGTATTGATTTTGAAGTTGGCCTGTAATATGAGTTTTGTACAAAGAGGCTGACGTCCTAGTAAGAGAACACCGCCGAAAGAACAGAATTTATACAATTTGTGCAAAAGAAAGAAAAACAGCTATGTGAATAATCCCATTGGGTTCCAACTCTGCTATTGCCTTTATATCTTCGAGCGTCTCATCACTTTGATACTTGGTTGAAGGTAGATCAGATTGATTGGCGTCGTCTGAGCTTGATAGTCGATACCGAAGTATGGTTGCGAGATGATCCAATGAGACATAGTGTTACGCTTTGATCCCTAATTTTTGCCTGGACCGCTGTTGTACCCCAAAATTTGCCCTCCCATTTCCTCAATATTTTCTCACCACAAGACCCTTAGAGCTCAAGATCCAGTTAGGGTTTGCTCTGCTCAAGACTCCTCCTTGCACTGTTGACCCAAATTAGGGTTTGAGTTTGCACAAAGATGTTTTGACCTAAAAGTCCCAAAGTGACTTTCATGCTTCATATTAGACTCACAAGTTTATCCATACCAAGTTTCAAGCCTTGATTCCAATCTTTGCCCAGTCAATTGGACAGTTGACCTAGAAATCAGCTGTATTGGAGAAAAAGTCAACTATGGTCAATTGACAGTCAAACCTCATGATTTTTGACCCACATCAACATTATGAACTCATATGGACCATTTGATCAAGTTTGGATCACAAATCCACAAGAAATTTGATCAGATCACCAAAAGGGCAAAATGGTCATTTTTAGGGTTTTGACTACACAAAGGCAATTTTTGAATGTTTGACCTAGCCAATGGCAAACCAAGCTCACATATGGACTCAAGAACTCAATGGCATTGTCTTGACATGTTCATCAAATTCAAAAGATCCCAAATGCACAAGATTGACAGATGAATTTTCCAGTCAATTGAGCAAAATTTGACTGTATACTGAAAGGTCAAACTTTGACTTTTTGGTCAAAATCAAGTGCCAAGATTCATTTTTCATCAAGACATGTCAAATTTTGGAACTTGTCCATCAAGAAATCAAAAATTACAAATTAGGGTTTGAAATGAAGAATTTTCATAACTTAGAATTTTTCTAAGTTATGAAAATTCCTAATTTTTTCCTAACTTTGTCCCATTTTTTCATCAAGATACATTTGGATTCAAACAAAACTCAAAACATGAAAGTTATAGTCCATTTCAAAATCTACAACTTTGATTCACAAAGTTTCCTCAAAAGAAGCTTGTAGCTCAAGTTATGATTTTTGGAACAAGGGTGCAAAACATTCTTAACTTAGAAAAATTTTGACCTATTCTAGGCAGGATTTTTGCCTAACTTCATGGCCACTTTTCACATGCTTCCACTTGGAATTTCAACTTTCAAAACAAAAACACTTGCCTATTTTTCAAAACCACACATCACAACACACTTTCAAAACAACTTTCAAAAACATTGAAAACTTTTCAAAAGACATACACCTTTGTATACATCCAAACATGGATCATTGCAAAGGTTGCCACCACATTGGCCTCTTTTCAAAACATTTTCAAAACACACACATAAAGCACCATTTCAAACAATTGAAAATCAAAGGCAAGTGATCTAAGCAATTAACTAAGAGCCCATGGATAACCATGGATAGAAAGGGTGATAATACCTTCCCTTTTTATAATCTACTCCCCGAACCCAAGAAAACATCTCAAAGGTTTTTGCTGTGCTTTTTAACCTTTCCTTAGGATAAAATAAAAAGTCGGTGGCGACTCTTGCTCAACCGAAACATTTGCGAAAACAAACGCAAAACCTCAAGTCATTTCTCCCACCGTATCACAGAACGGGCGACTCTGCTGGGGAAAATTTTAAAGTGGAGTAACCTTAGGGCTTAGATCACCCTCTTGCATGACTAATTGTTTGTTTTGATTGCTTTACATCTTGGTTCTCTTGTTTGGGTTTGAAATCCTACACCCGGATTTGGGGAAACATTCATAGATAGCAATACGTTGTGGAAACTGTGTGGGGTATACCGACACGATTAAGGCAATAGCTATATTAGTGCGACATATTTGTGAGTATCGGTAACCCTTGAGTTCAATCAAGGAGAGTACGGGGCCGCTGAGTGATGTCACTAAGCACTAATGACCTAGAACCTTACTTGACCATCTTGGCCTTTTATTAGGGGTAGTGAGATGATCGGCTTTGGTGCAGTCCGAAGTTGGTAGATACTCGATACTACACTCATTGAGGGTTGTTTTCTTGGAATATTTTGGTCGCTAGTTAAATGGCTAAACCAAAACAATGAACATGGAAAACAATCCAATGATATTGAGCTCCTTAGAACCCGGTTACTATTTATAGGACAGGTTTTTAAGCCAACTTCACTCAAGAGGGTACTTACCTGTGAAACCCCATGCAAGCCTGAAACTAGGGTTTTGTGTGAATTGCTTGTACATATGTTTGTGCATACATCATAAACATCATAAAGCATCATATGCATTCACTAACCATTTCAAGGGTTTAGATCTTCATCTTTGTTCTTGTTTTATAGGTCATGGAAATTCTTCGCAGGAAAACTATCCAAGTCAACCTTGTGAGAATCCCTCCTCAACTCAAGGAGCTCACATCCAGAATTCCAGAAAGCTCTCCCTTCAGTGAAAGACATGGTAGACTGCTCAGCCTAGTCAACACCAGCATTGAAGAGGGCATGGTAAAGGTGTTGTTCCAGTTCTTTGACCCCCTTCACCACTGTTTTGAAGGGGTGAAAAACACAAGAAGGGGGGGTTGAATTGTAAAACTGAAATCTTAAAGCAATTGACAAGATATTTTTATCCTGGTTCGTTTGATCTCAAACTACTCCAGTCCACCCGTCAAGGTGATTTCGCCTCTCTCCAACGAGGTCTTAATTCACTATATTCAACTGAATATTACAGACTGCTTTAACAACTGCTAAAGCCTTCTTGATTCAAACCACAATCCGGTTTGTCAAGGCAACACTTTCTTACAAAGTTATAAAACAAATGTGTGTGAATGTTTTCTACAAAACTTTATCACAACTGTGATGTATACACAAATGAAGCTTAGAAATACTAGGTTGCTAAACACTAATGGAGTATCAGAGTTTGTTGGTTTAGCAAAACTGGTAGATGAAGATTATTGTTCAGCTTTGTGCGTGTAGAGAATTGGAGAGCATTAGCCATTGTAATCTTCGAAGCTTTGTTTATATAGCACTTGAGAAGATGAACGTTGAATGCAAATATTCTTGATTCAATGCTAATAACAAGCTTTCCTTTTTGAGCAGATCTTGTCTAGAATGATGCCGTTGGAATTAATTAGCGTTCAATGCACAGTACCGTTGCTTCTTCAATGCACGTTCTGGCTTGGCTCATTCTGATTCTGCTTCGCTGCTGATGAACTATTTGATTTTGTATCAGAGTGTTTACGCGCAGTTCTGTTCATCAAGTTTCAGCATGTACGTGAGTTGATCATCTGATCTTCACGTTCTGATTCAGCAACTTCTGATGCTGGTGTATCAAATCAAATTCTGATGCTGAAGAAGTGATCTTGCTTATTTTAATCAGCATATCTGCAAGTCAGAACATAGTAATTTTAGGCAGCATATAATTCAAACATGAAACATATAAATACTATATCTTTTCACTTTGTTATCATCAAAACTTAAATATAGGGTACTAGATTCAAACATTGTTCTAACAATCTCCCCCTTTTTGATGATGACAAAAACTAGATATTTTAAATAAAAAATGACGTGAAAAGGGTATCTAGGAAATGTTTCAGAGTTAAGAAGTAAGGAGAAATCAGAGTTAAGAGATACTCCCCCTGAGTTTGTTACTTCCCTTTGATATACGTGTTCTTCAGGATCAGATCTTTTTCTATCTTTGAGCATCAGAATATAGGTCTTTGACTTATCAGAGAGCAGAGCTTCAGAGCTTTTCCTGTCAGAGCTTTGCTTCGGATCAGAGTGTTAGGTCGATCAGAACTTCATATTTGATCAGAGCAACATGAGCTTCTACATTTTTATCAGAGCTTCTAGCTTCTAGTCTTCATAGTGTTTAGGAGCTTCCTTGTGCCTGTAGACTTAAAAACAGAACAGAAAAACATTTCAAGTAATAGAGTTAGAATGTTTGAGAATTTCTGTCTAGTTAGCCGTTATTGATTTTAAATATCTCTTGTTCTCCCCCTTTTTGTCAGCAATCAAAAAGTGTTGGTGATGTGCTAAAACAATTTTATCAGAAAAACTAATCATATTAATAGTTCAGAATCAGAGCAAAATAGCATTACAAAACATAGAGAATGAAGAAAACATAGAGAATGATTTGAGAGAAAAAGGTTTGAAGGAGATAAACTCAGAAATATGCAGAGATTATTTGAATGATTATGAGAAAGCGTAAAGAATAAGAATGAGGAATTAGTGTGCTTAAATAGAGTTTTCAAAAATTATTTTGAAAAATTAAACGTTTTTAAGAGAGAGACAAAAAATAATGATTGCCATTAACAAGCGTGATTACTTTTCATTAAATGCTTGCTGATTTTGGGGGATTTGAGAAAGATACTTAAAAACGGTTACCAGACATGTGTCTCAATGCACCCAATCAGCGCTTTGCCTTCTCAGAAGCGTGCACGCGTTCTGCTTCAGAGATTTGCTGATGATTGGATGACACTTGTTTGATGTAGTGATCAGCACGTCTGTCTTTGAGTATTAGACTCTCAGATCTTTAGACTTGCATCTGATACAATCTGCATGTTCTATCTTTCTGAAAGAAGATTGATCAGAAGTTCACAGTAATATAATTACATTCTGAAGATAAATACATGGAATTAAAACATTTTCATTCTGGGCATACTTTCATGCTGAGATGTTTCAGAATGAAATTAAACCTATCTTCTGAAAGGGGTTTAGTAAAGATATCAGCCCATTGATGGTCTGTATCTATAAATTTCAAGTTTAAAATACCTTTCTGAATATAGTCCCTAATGAAATGATGTTTTATTTCTATATGCTTAGCTCTAGAATGTAAAATAGGATTCTTACTTAAGCAAATAGCAGAAGTATTATCACAAAGAATAGGAATGTTACTCTCAAAAATCTGGAAGTCTTCAAGCTGACTTTTCATCCAGAGCATTTGTGTGCTACATCCTGCTGCTGCTATGTACTCAGCTTCTGCTGTTGACAGAGCAATTGTTGATTGCCTTTTGCTGGACCACGAGATCATATTTTCTCCCAGAAACTGGCAGCTTCCAGAAGAACTTTTACGTTCCACTCTATCTCCAGCAAAATCAGCATCGCAGTAGCCTACTAAGCTGTAATCACTAGATTTTCTATAAAACAAACCCAGATTAGTAGTACCTTTCAGATACTTGAAAATTCGCTTAACAGCTGTTAAGTGAGATTCTCTAGGATCTGATTGGAATCTAGCACAAATACATACGCTGAATAAGATATCAGGTCTTGAAGCAGTCAGATAAAGGAGAGAACCAATCATACCTCTGTAGACTTTCTGTTCTACACTTTTGCTTACCTCTTCTCTTTCCAGAATGCACGTGGGATGCATTGGAATCTTTGATGGCTTACATTCTGAGAGGTCAAATTTCTTCAGAAGATCTCTGATGTATTTGCTCTGATGAATGTAAGTTCCCTCTGGAGTTTGATTGATCTGAATTCCTAGAAAGAATTTCAGTTCCCCCATGAGGCTCATCTCAAATTCTGCCTGCATACACTTAGCAAATTTTCTTCCAAGAGAAGGATTAGTAGAACCAAAAATAATATCATCAACATAAATTTGACAGACTAAAATGTCACTCTTAACTGTTTTACAGAATAGAGTAGTGTCCACTTTCCCTCTGGTGAATTCATTTTCAAGCAGAAAGTTACTTAGCCTTTCATACCAAGCTCTGGGAGCTTGTTTCAGACCATACAGTGACTTCTTTAATTTGAAAACATGTTCTGGATGTTTTGTATTTTCAAAACCTGGGGGTTGGTGAACATAAACTTCTTCTTCTATATAACCATTTAAGAATGCACTTTTGACATCCATCTGATACAGAGTGATGCCTCTATTAACAGCAAATGAGATTAAAAGTCTGATAGATTCTAACCTGGCGACGGGGGCAAAGGTTTCTGTATAGTCTATCCCCTCTTGCTGACTATAACCTTGTGCAACCAGTCGTGCCTTGTTTCTGATGACTTCACCTTGTTCCAATGACGTTGAATCCTTTTGGTCTGGGAACGAGATCCCATACGTCGTTTCTGGTGAATTGATTCAGCTCTTCTTGCATTGCCAGAATCCAGTCATTGTCCAGAAGTGCTTCATCAATAGAAGAAGGTTCAATCAGAGACACAAGTCCCATAAGAGTTTCTTCAGAGTTTCTGAAGCTTGCTCTTGTTCTGATTGGATCTTCCTTTCTTCCTAGGATAGTTTCTTCTGGGTGATCCAAACTGCTTCTGGGTAATCTCTTCTGAGGTTGATCAGCAGCAGTTGTAGGATTTCTAGCATTGCTTCTTTCAGACGTTGAAGGAATGTCTGTGTTGAGAGCTTCTGATGACTTGTCTTCAGAACCTGCAAATTCAATTTCTATACCTGCAAGATTTTCATTCTGCTTTGACTTTTCAGAGTCAAGCTTGTCATCAAAACGAACACTGATTGATTCTTCCACAATCTGTGTTTCTGTATTGTATACTCTGTACCCTCTTGAGCGTTCAGAGTATCCTAACATAATACACTTCTGTGCCTTAGAATCAAACTTGTTCAAATAATTCTTTGTATTCAATATATAGCAAGTACATCCAAATGGATGAAAATACGAAATGTTGGGCTTTCTGTTCTTTCACAATTCATATGGAGTCTTTTCCAGAATAGGTCTTATTGAGATTCTATTCTGAATGTAGCACGCTGTGTTTATTGCCTCTGCCCAGAAAGTCTTAGCAACGTTTGTCTCATTGATCATGGTTCTGGCCATTTCTTGCAATGTTCTGTTCTTTCGTTCTACAACTCCATTTTGTTGGGGAGTTCTAGGACAAGAGAAATCATGCAGAATGCCTTTGTCATTAAAGAATGACTCAAAATCTTTATTTTCAAATTCTCCACCATGATCACTTCTGACTTTAACGATTCTAAGATCTTTTTCATTCTGAACTTGGTTACAGAAGGTAACAAACACAGAGTGTGACTCGTCCTTGTGTCTTAAGAACTTTACCCATGTCCATCTGCTATAGTCATCTACGATTACTAACCCATACTTCTTACCACTGACTGAAGCAGTTTTAACTGGTCCAAATAAGTCAATGTGCAGAAGTTCTAATGGCTTAGAGGTAGAAACAACATTTTTGGATTTAAAAGAAGGTTTTGCAAATTTGCCTTTCTGACATGCTTCACACAGAGCATCTGAATTGAACTTCAGATTAGGAAGTCCTCTGACCAGATTGAGTTTGTTAATCTGAGATATTCTTCTCATACTAACATGCCCCAATCTTCTGTGCCAGATCCACTGCTCGTTGTTAACAGACAGAAGACATTTTACGTTCTGACTCTTTAGTTCAGAAAGTTTGATTTTGTAAATGTTGTTTTTCCTCTTTCCATTAAACAGGATAGTCCCATCTTTCTGACTAACAGCTTTACATGATTTTTGATTAAAGATTATATCATAACCGTTATCACTTAATTGACTTATGGATAACAGATTATGCATCAATCCATCAACTAGCAGAACATTATTAATAGAGGGAAGATTTCCATTACCTACAGTTCCAGAGCCAATTATCTTTCCCCTCTGATTGCCTCCAAAGCCAACGTGGCCTCCAGGCTTAAGTTCCAGGCTTTGGAACATATGCCTTCTTCCCGTCATGTGTCGTGAGCAGCCAGAGTCCAGGTACCATGACTGGTGTTTCTGATTTGCTGCTAAAGATATCTGCAACATGTATTATTTTATCCTTAGGTACCCAGATCTTCTTGGGTCCTGATTTGTTAGTTTTACCAAAACTCTGGTTGAATTTTGGTTTCACAGAGTGCTTACTACTAGTATATTTGATGTCATGTGTGTGACCATACACAAAGTGTGAATTTAGAGGAGTGTGTTTAATGGTTAAATCCATGACATTTTTAGGTGTAGGAACCTTACCTAGGTATCCTATTCCTTTCCTGCCGTTTCTGCTAACTCCATAGATCATTGAAGCCATTCTACTTCTATCTATGCTTTTAGCAAGGAACTTCTGGAAACTGTGATCATACTCCTTGATGATCTCATCAGCGTTGCTGGGAGTTTCAGAAATTGGTTCCTTCTGAGAGTTTTGTAAAGAGTTTTCTAATTTTGAAATTTTATCTCTCAGCTCAGAGTTTTCCAATTTGAGACTCTCAGACTTATTAGAGTCAGATTCAAGAGTCCTTTTCAGGTCTCTGAATTTAGCTCTAATCTGCTGATAACGTTCCAGAATTTCATTGAGGCTTTCAGCAAGTTCAGCCTTTGTAAAATTAACAGCGAAGTTAGGGAATACCTCTTCTGTGTCTGATTCTGAGTCTGATTCAGAAGCTTCACTGTCATCTGGAATATTAGCCATGAGCGCTATGTTTGCCCTTTCATCATCTGATTCTGAGTCAGCTTCAGACGAGTCAGAGTCATCCCATGTGGCCATGAGACTTTTCTTCTTCTCTCTTCCAAACTTCTTTTTGGGCTTTTCCCTCTGAAGCTTTGGGCAGTCACTCTTGTAGTGTCCTTGCTCATTGCACTCGTAGCAGATGATGTCTTTTGTGTTTGGCTTCTTGCTACCGGAGGAGCCTTCAGATCTTCTGTATCCAGAGGAAGAATCTGTCCTTCTGTATCTGGAAGAAGACTCGTTCTGATCAGATCTTCTGGGATTCCTGAACTTCCTTTGTCTTTGCTTCCACAATTGATTTACTCTTCTGGAGAGAAGGGAAAGTTCGTCTTCTTCTGATGAGGATCCATCAGATGTTTCTTCAACTGCCTGCAAAACTTTAGATTCAGATTTTCTGTTAGATTTTAAAGCTAAAGGCTTACCTTGCTTCTGAGGCTCATCAGCTTCTAGCTCTATCTCATGACTTCTGAGGGAGCTTATAAGTTCCTCCAGAGTGATTTTGTTGAGATCTTTCGCTAGCTTCAGAGCAGTAACCATAGGCCTCCACTGCTTGGGTAAACTTCTGATTATCTTCTTGACATGGTCAGCAGTAGAGTATCCTTTGTCCAGAACTTTGAGACCAGCTACCAGAATCTGGAATCTAGAGAACATAGTTTCAATGGATTCAGATTCTTCCATTTTGAACGCCTCATACTTCTGAATGAGCGCCAGAGCTTTTGTTTCTTTGACTTGAATGTTGCCCTCATGCGTCATTCTGAGAGAATCAAAGATGTTCTTAGCTGTGTCTCTGTTGGAGATCTTCTCATACTCAGTATAGGAGATGGCACTGAGGAGGATGGTTCTGGCCTTATGGTGATTCTTGAAATCACGCTTTTGTTGATCAGTCATTGATTTTCTATCAATCTTCTGACCAGTTGCATTCACAGGGTGCATGTATCCATCTGTCACCATATCCCACAGATCAGCATCATGTGCTAGAAAGAAGCTTTCAATTCTGTCTTTCCAGTAATCAAAGTTTTCTCCATCAAAGACTGGAGGTTTGCCGCTGAATCTGTCTCTGTCCTCATTGTTGTCATTGCTGAAATGAGAGTTGTTTCCTGCCATTGTGTTTTTCTGACGCTGGATCTTGTACTGACACGGTTAAGTGTTTTAGCTCAGAACCAGGCGCTCTGATGCCAATTGAAGGGGTGAAAAACACAAGAAGGGGGGGTTGAATTGTAAAACTGAAATCTTAAAGCAATTGACAAGATATTTTTATCCTGGTTCGTTTGATCTCAAACTACTCCAGTCCACCCGTTAAGGTGATTTCGCCTCTCTCCAACGAGGTCTTAATTCACTATATTCAACTGAATATTACAGACTGCTTTAACAACTGCTAAAGCCTTCTTGATTCAAACCACAATCCGGTTTGTCAAGGCAACACTTTCTTACAAAGTTATAAAACAAATGTGTGTGAATGTTTTCTACAAAACTTTATCACAACTGTGATGTATACACAAATGAAGCTTAGAAATACTAGGTTGCTAAACACTAATGGAGTATCAGAGTTTGTTGGTTTAGCAAAACTGGTAGATGAAGATTATTGTTCAGCTTTGTGCGTGTAGAGAATTGGAGAGCATTAGCCATTGTAATCTTCGAAGCTTTGTTTATATAGCACTTGAGAAGATGAACGTTGAATGCAAATATTCTTGATTCAATGCTAATAACAAGCTTTCCTTTTTGAGCAGATCTTGTCTAGAATGATGCTGTTGGAATTAATTAGCGTTCAATGCACAGTACCGTTGCTTCTTCAATGCACGTTCTGGCTTGGCTCATTCTGATTCTGCTTCGCTGCTGATGAACTATTTGATTCTGTATCAGAGTGTTTACGCGCAGTTCTGTTCATCAAGCTTCAGCATGTACGTGAGTTGATCATCTGATCTTCACGTTCTGATTCAGCAACTTCTAATGCTGGTGTATCAAATCAAATTTTGATGCTGAAGAAGTGATCTTGCTTATTTTAATCAGCATATCTGCAAGTCAGAACATAGTAATTTTAGGCAGCATATAATTCAAACATGAAACATATAAATACTATATCTTTTCACTTTGTTATCATCAAAACTTAAATATAGGGTACTAGATTCAAACATTGTTCTAACATGTTTCACTTTCCCCGACTACCAATTGGTGCCCACTTTGGAGGAATTTTCTCAACTCCTGAGAATTCCTATTCTTAATCAACTATCCTACAATGGTACGGAAAAAGAACCAAAGCCTGAAGATGTTGCTCAAGCACTACACTTGCAACCATCTGACATCAAGGGGCATTGGGAAACTAGAAGTGGTGTCAAAGGCTTCTTAGCAAAATTCTTGTTTGAGAAGGCACAAGAGTGTTGGAATTCATTGGATCTACAAGCCTTTGAAGAAATTGTGGCACTCCTCATTTATGGGTTGGTCCTGTTCCCAAATCCTGACCAGCTTGTAGATGTCAACGCCGTCAAAATCTTCTTATCCAGAAATCCAATACCAACATTGCTTGGGGACATTCTCCACTCATTTTACACACGAACAATGAGAAAGAGGGGTGTTCTCATGTGCTGTACTCCTCTCCTTGCAAGGTCGTTTATTTCGCACCTTCCACAATCTGTTTTGAAGAATGACCAAGGCTTAAGGTGGTCACAACGGTTGATGACCCTCACTCACTCTGATGTACATTGGTGCTCTCGGTCCAGAGAAAATGTCATCATCGTCGATCGTTGTGGAGAGTTCCCTAATGTCCCATTGCTTGGCATTAGAGGAGGCATTACCTATAACCCTTGTCTAGCTTTGAGACAATTTGGATATGCACGGAGGGATGGCCCTCACGACATGTTGATCCCTGACTTAGTTTTTGACTTCGACAATGATGCGCAAGGACTTCGCCAAAGATTCATCAGAGCTTGGAGGATGCCTAACAAGGTAGACAGCAAGACACTAGGGCACAAGAACTCCATCCCTCTTGAGCCTTATCTCAAGTGGGTACGAACCCGAGCCCAGAGTCTAATGATGCCTTACCCTCATGTTCTCCCTGTGATTAAAGAGCCCGTTAAGGAAGGAGAGGTTCCCTACACCATCCTATATCCTGACATGCCTACATCGTGGGAGGAGATGCAGAAGAGTTGGATCCAACTCAAGGAGGAACGGAACACTTTTGAAACCAGCTTCTACGCTAGTGAGAAGAAGGTTTTAGAGCTTACCCGCCGACTCCATGAGGAAGAGACCCTCAACACCTACATCGCACCAAAGAGGATGTGCAATGTCTTTTTACCTTGAGAAGTTTCTTGTAATATTTGGCCCATGGGGCATTTATGTACTGACAAATTTCTTCTTATTAATATGACGTGCGTTATTTTTGTTTGCAACAATTTTGAATTTGCTAAATCCTTGAATGCATTGCATACATAAGCATATCATTCATCATGCGCATAAGCAGGTCTCCACACCAGGTTTCCTTATCTTTCTGTTGTTTATTTCAGTAAGATGGATCTCGAACAGACGGTCAAGGACTTGCAGTCTCAGAACTCACCGTTTCAACATCTCCTGATGACCTTGGCTAAGGGTCAGGAGGATCTAAAAGCCCTGCTTGGGAACAAAGAGCAAGTGAAAAAGAAGAAGAAAAGAATCGGGGTGGCTACCCTAGGAAGAAGGTTTGAGGGTGAAGCCAGAAGAGTTCTTGAATTTCCCCCTACGTCTGAAGAGGGAACCAGTAAAGGGAATGCGGCTGCGGTACCTTCCGAATTCGAAGCTGAAGAAGGAGAGGCTGAAGAAGACGAAGACTACTCTGAGCAACAATACCCGCCCGCCGATGACAAGTACAAAGGTTTGGAAGACAGGTTGGTAGCTATGGAGCTGCAGAGAGTTCCCGGCTTAGATTTCGAAGATTTGGGATTAGTTGCTGGAATTGTGATCCCCCCGAAGTTCAAAGTGCCAGTTTTTGCAAGATATGACGGGCTATCCTGCCCGAAGATGCATCTCAGATCATATGTAAGGAAGATCCAACCTTACACTGCAGACAAGAACCTATGGATCCATTTCTTTCAGGATAGCCTTTCAGGGGCTCAACTCGAGTGGTTCTATCAGCTGGATGGAGCCAGTATCCGAAACTGGGAGAACTTGGCTACTGCATTTTATAAACAGTATCAGTACAATTATGACCTTGCTCCCACGCGTACCCAACTTCAGGGTATGTCACTGGGGACGGGCGAAGGATTCAAGGAGTATGCACAAAAGTGGAGAGACCTGGCTGGTAGGGTGCAGCCACCGCTGACTGACCGTGAACTTGTTGACATGTTCTTAGGGACCTTGTCTGGTCCGTTCTTCAACCATCTGATTGGTAATTCTTCTGCTAGGTTCACAGACCTGATCTTAACCGGTGAGAGAATAGAAGCTGGCATCAAGTCGGGGAAGATACAGAAAAGTGCCTCCTCGAGTACTGAAAAGAAGCCTTTCAAGAAGGAAGTTAGTGTTATTTATGGTCCAAGGAGACAGATTAAACCGGAACGCCGCCAAACTGTCAACGCATTGGTAATTTCAAAGCCTGTTGCTGCTCCTCAGCAGTATAACCAACCAAGGGGTGAGAGACCCAAAAGACAGTACACTCGGCTCAGCATGACCCTGTCTCAGATATTTCCGCAACTATTGTCAACCAATCTGGTAACTGTCAAAGAAGCTCCGAAGGTAGTGAACACAGCTTCTCCAAAGTACAACCCCAACGCCCGTTGCGCTTATCACTCTGATAGCCTGGGGCATACTACGGACGATTGCTGGGCTCTGAGGAATAAGATTCAGGACCTTATTGATGCTAAAGAAATACAGTTTGAGGCGCCCGAAAGACCCAATGTTGTGACTGCTCCCATGCCCCAGCATGGAGTGAATGCTGTGGAAGAAGACCGGTATGTGGCCTCTGTGGAAGAGATTATTACTCCGTTATTGACCGTCAAGAGGAACCTGTTGCTAGCCGGTTTATTTCCGGGATGTAGTAAAGGTTGTCTTCTATGTGTCGTTTCACCTGTTGGTTGTCCTTTGCTGAAATCAGGTATCCAAAGCCTGATGGATAGCAAAGAAATCTTGTTCGAAAAGATTATTGTTCCTGCTGTCCCCGCTGAAGAAGTTTCTATTGTCACTATTTTCAACAAACCTCCTAAGGCTCCTTCAAAGAAGCCTGTCAATATCATGTCCACTCAGAAGATTGCTCCTATCATCATCACTGTTCCGGGGCATCTCCCTTATACATCTGACAAAGCTGTCCCATGGCACTATGGGGCAGATGTTTATGTGATTGGAGTTAAGCAAGAGTTTGATACTAGTACCGGCGTCAGCAACATCATCGGGCCTGCCAAAGTTACTCACAGTGGTAGGCTCTTCTCGCCTGATATTGCGCCACCAGCTATTCAGAGACCTCTTATCATCACACCTGCAAGTGTGCCTGCTTCCCTTCCTAATCAAGTTCCTGTTTCTACCCCTGCTGCCGAGTCATCTGACGCTCGGGGCAAAGGGATTGCTACTGATTTTCCTGCCCTGACGGAGGCACCAAAGACAACCAATGTTGAAGCTTCCCAGCAAGAGATGGAAGAGATTCTCAAGATCATTAAGAAGAGTGATTTCAATGTAGTTGAGCAGTTGGGGCACACCCCATCAAAGATTTATATGCTATCACTGTTGTTGTGTTCAGAGGCCCATGCCAAGGCCCTGATTTCCTTCTTGAAGACGGCCCATGTGCCACAAGAAACGTCTACTGATCAATTTACTGATTGTATGGCCAACTTGACTGCCGATAATGGTTTGGGCTTCTCTGACGCCGATCTGATTGCCAAAGGAAAGAACCATAACGATGTCCTGCATGTCTCCATTGAATGCAGGGGCACTACTCTTGCCCATGTGTTGGTAGACACCGGTTCTTCATTGAACGTACTGCCCAAGAAGGCCCTAGACAGGTTGGATTGTGAGAGTTTGGAGCTCAAGCCCAGTAACATTGTTGTCCGAGCCTTTGACGGGTCGAAGAGGATGGTACATGATGAAGTTGACATTCCAATCAGGGTTGGTTCTCAAGTCTTTGATTCAACTTTCTATGTGATGGATATCCGACCAACCTATTCTTGTTTGCTGGGTCGTCCATGGATCCACAAGGCTGGAGTTGTGACCTCCACACTACATCAGAAGCTTAAGTACCCGGTCAGAGGGAAAATTGTTACAGTTCAGGGGGAGGAAGAATATATGGTCAGCCACCTCAACTCGTTCCGGTACATAGAAATGGATGGGGAGTTCACTGAAACCCCCTTTCAACACTTTGAAGAGGTGCCTCAGACACTGGCATCAGCTGAAACTGTGGTTAAAGACCCTCCTTTGAAGATGGCTTCCTTAAAGGATGCCCGGGCTGTGATTGAGAAGGGTGAGTGCACAAACTGGGGCCGACTTCCTGACTTTACTCCGAAGACTGATAAGTTTGGTCTAGGTTTCACTGCAGAGGCTCAGAGGGTTGTTCGTAAGGCAAGGATTGGAAAACCTCCTGTGTTCATCACCAACCCGGGAGTGAATGCTATTGAAGAAGACGTGGAGGAATCTGAATTCGACAGCTGGATCTACCCAACAACCGACGATGGACCAAGCAACTGGACTGCGAAAGACTTCACACCTATTACTTTTGTCACTCAGTAATGAACTCTTTTGTTTTGAATTTGTAACAAACAATATGTTGAAACTTTTATGGCTCGGTGTCCTACCCGGGGCACCGTGGCTTCATTTGTGAGGGCTTTTGTGTGTCATTTTCATATATCATCAATAAAAACATTTGACGTTTGTTGCATTTCAAAATCTTGCGCTCCTTTTCTTTCTTTGTTATATATTGCAAAACAGCTATATTTACACACACTCACCTATACAGGTTCCAATCCACTCTGGATCTCACTGGTAACGACTCTGCTACCGCCAGTTATGACTTCGAAAATCCGATCAACTTAGCCGAAGAAGAAGGTGAAGATGATTGCGAAGTGCCTGGTGAACTTGCAAGACTGCTACTCCAGGAAGAGAGGGCCATTCAGCCACATGAAGAGCCTGTGGAAACGGTAAATTTGGGTACTGAGACAGACCGAAAGGAAGTCAAGATTGGTGTCAATCTAGAGCTCAGTGTGAAACAACGGTTGATTCAGATGCTGCATGACTATGTGGAAATCTTTGCCTGGTCTTACGAAGACATGCCTGGGTTGGATACCGACATTGTGGTTCATCACCTGCCTACCAAAGAAGAATGCCCTCCAGTAAAACAGAAGGTCCGCCGTATGCGTCCAGAGATTTCCGAGAAAATCAAAGTTGAGGTTATGAAACAATTTGATGTCGGGTTTCTAGCAGTGACTTCTTACCCTCAGTGGATTGCCAACGTAGTTCCAGTGCCGAAAAAGGATGGTAAGGTCCGAATGTGTGTTGATTACAGGGATTTGAACAGGGCAAGCCCTAAGGATGATTTCCCTCTGCCTCATATCGATGTTCTGGTTGACAATACTGCTCAGCATAAAGTATTCTCTTCATGGATGGCTTCTCCGGTTATAATCAGATCAAGATGGCTCCTGAAGACATGGAGAAGACCACTTTTGTTACTCAGTGGGGCACTTTTTGCTACAAGGTCATGCCTTTTGGGTTGAAAAATGCTGGGGCAACCTGCCAACGTGCCATGGTTGCTTTATTTCATGATATGATCCATCATGAGATTGAAGTGTATGTCGATGATATGATTGCAAGGTCCCAAACTGAGGAGGAACACCTTGACCATCTACGGAAGCTCTTTGATCGTCTGAAGTTGTACAAGCTGAGGTTGAACCCAAACAAGTGCACCTTTGGGGTAAGATCTGGAAATTTGCTAGGTTTCATCGTAAGCGACAAAGGCATTCAAGTGGACCCTACCAAAGTGAAAGCCATACAAGAGATGCCAACTCCCAAGACAGATAAAGAAGTTAGAGGCTTTCTAGGACGTTTGAACTACATTGCCCGATTCATCTCGCATCTAACTGCTACCTGTGAACCAATCTTCAAGCTGCTGAAGAAAGATCAAGTAGTACGTTGGAACGATGAATGTCAGGCCGCTTTCGAAAGAATTAAAGAGTATCTCCAAGAACCACCCATTCTTATGCCGCCGGTTGAAGGGAGACCTCTAATCTTATACTTGACAGTACTTGACAACTCAATGGGGTGTGTGCTGGGGCAGCATGACGAGTCTGGCCGAAAAGAGCACGCTATTTATTACCTTAGCAAAAAGTTTACCGACTGTGAGACTCGATACTCACTGCTCCAGAAAACTTGCTGCGCTTTGGTATGGGCTGCTCGCCGGCTGAGACAGTATATGTTGACTCACACTACTCTGTTGATTTCAAAAATGGATCCAATCAAGTACATATTCGAAAAGTCTGCCTTGTCCGGAAGAATAGCAAGATGGCAGATGATCTTGACAGAATATGACATCCAATACACGACTCAGAAAGCAATCAAGGGAAGTGTATTGGCAGACCATCTGGCACACCAGGCAGTGGACGACTACCAATCTATGAACTTTGAATTTCCAGACGAGGATATCATGGTAGTGACTAATTGTGAAGTACCTGGACCTGAGGAAGGATCCCGATGGTCTATGCACTTTGACGGAGCCTCGAACGCTCTGGGTAATGGAATCGGCGCTGTGATCATATCCCCTAAAGGCACTCATACTCCACTCACCGCCCGGCTATGTTTCAACTGCACCAACAACATGGCAGAGTATGAGGCATGCATCATGGGTCTTCAAGCTGCAATTGACTTAAGGATCAAGTTTCTGAGTGTCTTCGGAGATTCCACTCTCGTGATCAATCAGGTCAAAGGCGAGTGGGATACAAAACACCCAAATCTCATTCCTTACAAAGAGTATGTGTTGACATTGATTCCCCACTTTGAAGAGATAACCTTTGAACACTTCCCAAGAGAGGAAAATCAGTTAGCAGACGCGTTAGCTACGATGTCTTCCATGTTCAAAGTCAAATGGGACAACGAGGCTCCCCGGATCATTATCTAGAAATTGGATGAACCTGCACATTGTTGCGATCTCGAAACCGAAGAGGTAACAGAAAAACCCTGGTATCATGAGGTGAAGAGGTACTTGGAAGCTCAAGAATACCCCGAAGGCGCATCTGTTAATGACAAGAAGTTCCTGAGAAGGTTTGCGGTAAAGTTCTTCCTCAGCAACGGCATTCTCTACAAGCGAAACCATGATTCAACCTTACTGCGTTGTATGGATAAGACTGAAGCAGAAAAGATCATGGCGGAGCTACATGAAGCTACCTTCGGAACACATTCTAGTGGACATACCATGGCAAAGAAAATCCTTCGGGCAGGATATTTCTGGTCCACAATGGAAGCTGACTGTTACCAGCATTCTCGAACTTGTCATAAATGCCAGATCTATGCTGATAAGGTGCACATTCCTCCGGTTCCTCTGAATGTCTTGACAGCACCTTTGCCTTTTGCAATGTGGGGCATTGATATGATCGGCGAAATCAGACCTACGGCATCCAACGGGCATCACTTCATCCTGGTAGCGACTGATTACTTCACAAAATGGGTTGAAGCAGCCTCCTACGCTACCGTAACCAAGAACGTCGTGGCACGGTTCATTCGGCACAACCTGATCTGTCGATACGGCGTACCTGAGAGGATCATTACGGACAATGGTACCAATCTTAACAACAAGATGATCACTGAGCTCTGCGAGCAATTCAAGATACAGCACCACAACTCTTCTCCCTATCGACCGAAGATGAATGGGGCTGTAGAAGCAGCGAATAAGAACATCAAGAAGATTGTGCAGAAAATGACAGTGACCTACAAAGATTGGCACGAAATGTTGCCATTTGCTCTTCATGGGTACCGTACCTCAGCACGGACGTCAACAGGGGCAACTCCCTTTTCCTTGATCTATGGCATGGAGGCAATCTTGCCTATTGAAGTCCAGATACCCTCTCTCCGGATAATGAATGATGCAGGTTTGAGCGAAGATGACTGGATCCAGACTCGGCTTGATCAATTAAACCTGATTGACGAAAAGAGACTCACTGCTATTTGTCATGGTCAGACGTACCAAAAACGGATGATCAGGGCATTTAACAAGAAGGTCAGACGACAAGAGTATCAAGTCGGAGACCTGGTAATCAAGCGCATCATTCTTCCTCAAAGTGATCCCAGGGGCAAATGGACCCCTACATACGAAGGGCTATTTAGGGTTAAACGTATCTTCTCAGGAGGAGCTATGATTCTAACCACCATGGATGGTGACGACCTTCCTCACCCCACCAATGCAGACATAGTAAAAAGATACTACGCATGAATTAAGGACCCGCTAGGTTGACACACCTAGGCAAAAATAAGGACTTCCCGGCGAACCAAAAGGGTTCGGGCAAAAATAAGGGATGAAAATGAAAAAAATTCTGTACACCCGGCAAGTCGAAAACCTGAAAAAGGCGGCTTGGGAAAAAATGGGTATCCCGGTGGACTGAAAACCCGAAAGGACGGTCCAGGCAAAAGTTAGGGATAAAGCATAATACTATGTCTCATCGGATCACCTTGCATCCAGAATTCGGCATCAACTATCGGGCTCAGACGACGCCAATCAATCAACTTCATCTTCAACTAAGCAGCAGAGTGATGAGACGCTTGAAGACATAAAGGAGATAGCAGAGTCGGAACCCAGTGGGATTATTTTTCACATAGCTGTTTTGTTTCCTTTTCAAAATTGTATAAACTCTATTTTGCTCGGCGGCGTTCTCTTACTAGGACGTCAGCCTCTTGTACAAAAACGCCTATTTACAGGCAAAACTCAAAATCAATACAAGTTCAATTTTTCAGACAAATTATCCATTGTTTTTCCTTTTTATGTTTTGTTTTGCGAAGAACGTCCAATGTTCATTTTTGATATATGCATTTGACATTAATTGCTAATCATGAATAGTTGCCTGCGAAACAAAGGACTGATTACAGGTGACATCAGAAACAGGGGCAATTTAGAATTGTCTAAGCGATCTAGTTGCTCTGTCCACCGAGGTACCAAGGTAGGTTCGGCTGAAGAACGTAACCAAGTCACCTCAACTCCCCACAGAGTAAGACCAGATTCAGCAATACTCTCCTCAAGTAGAGTTGGTTTCCCAGCAGCCCTGAAAAGGCACATTGTTCCCCTAGCAAGTCAGCGATACTCTCCTCAAGCAGAGTTAGTCTACTGTCATCCTTAAGGAAGTTGGGCATCCCCAGAAGATCTCAACATTCCTCAGCGGAGTATAGACATTCCTCAGCAAGCATCCCCGGCAGTCTTAATATAAGATTGTTCCCCGGCGGAATACAAGACACCCCAGTGGAGCCATTCCCCCAGTACAGCCTGAAAAGTTTCCCCAAGAGAGATGAATCATCCTCCCCAGTAGATTCTGGAAGCTTATCCCCAAAAGATTCTGGAAGCTTATCACCTGCAGAGTACATACGTCTCTCCCCGACTTTATTCAAAGGTTATTTCCCCACCAGGGTATAACTGGGTTATCCTCAGCTAATCACCACGGAAAATTCGTCCTCGGCGAAGTTCTTCCTATCCCCAGCGGAGTTCATCAAGTTCCCCAACATAACTTATCAGTGGAATCCCCAGCGGAGTTCTCATCAAAACCTCAGCGAAGTATCTCTTCCCACAGAGTAATTCCCTGCAGAGTAATCTCTCCAACAAGTTTATTCCCCAACGGAGTCATCTTCTCCTACCGGTTTATTCTTGCAACCATCATCCCCAGCGGAAAAGAAGAACTCTATTCTTCAACATCAGCCCAGGATTCCACAAGTTCCCGGCACTCGTCAAGGATTTATTTTCCTAGATGAAAATACATTCATAGACATTTCACATTTCATACATCTTGCTTACATACATGATAAAGTGCATACAACACTATCTCACTTTGAGCATCATGACATCATGCATCTCATACATCATGACATTGCATACAGCTAATATTTTGCCTTTTCAGGAAAAAGTTCAATCCAAAAAATGATTACTATCAACTATCGCAATTCCAGATTCGATACATGTATCTAGCCAGGGCATATCTATGAGTGATTGAATGTAGATCCGATACCTGTATCCAGCCAGGGCATATCTGCATGAAGAGTTCCAGATTTGATTCCTGTATCCAGCTAGGGCATATCTATAGACGATCCATTTCCAGATCCGATTCCTTTATCCAGCCAGGGCACATCTATAGACGATAATTTCCAGATTCGACACCTGTATCTAGCCAGGGCACATCTGTGAGTGATTGATTGTAGATTTGATACCTGTATCTAGCCAGGGCACATCTTCATGAAGAGTTTAGAGATTCGAAACCTGTATCCAGCCAGGGCACGTCTGTAAGCAACCTTTTGAAGTTCCGGATTCGATTCCTGTATCTAGCCAGGGCACATCTATGAGCGTCTGATCATAGATTCGATACCTGTATCTAGCCAGGGCATATCTGCATGAAGAGACTAAAGATCAACACCTGTAACAGGCCAGGAAACCATCTTCCTTTCTCAAAGTACGCAAGTTCTCGCTAAGGAATCTCTTACGCGATCAACACTTCCAAATGGAATCTATAAGCCCATTCCCGACAAGGTTCTGTCACGTCTCCAGATGGCATCTATAAGCCCATCCTCCTATCCACCATTTCTCTAAATGGCATCTATAAGCTCATTCCCGACATCACATTGCTGATACTCCAGCATGCGAGTGCAAATTTCCGGGCACTCTAGTGTCCAATCTCCTTTTACCCTCGAGTCGCGAAGGGCAAACTTGCCAATCTAACTCTTCAGGTTCAAGAAGATTGAACAGGGGCAACTGTTGTACCCCAAAATTTTCCCTCCCATTTCCTCAATATTTTCTCACCACAAGACCCTTGGAGCTCAAGATCCAGTTAGGGTTTGCTCTGCTCAAGACTCCTCCTTGCACTGTTCACCCAAATTAGGGTTTGAGTTTGCACAAAGATGTTTTGACCTAAAAGGCCCAAAGTGACTTTCATGCTTCATATTAGACTCACAATTTTATCCATACCAAGTTTCAAGCCTTGATTCCAATCTTTGCCCAGTCAATTGGACAGTTGACTTAGAAATCAGCTGTATTGGGGGAAAAGTCAACTGTGGTCAATTGACAGTCAAACCTCATGATTTTTGACCCACATCAACATTATGAACTCATATGGACCATTTGATCAAGTTTGTATCACAAATCCACAAGAAATTTGATCAGATCACCAAAAGGGCAAAATGGTCATTTTTAGGGTTTTGACTGCACAAAGACAATTTTTGACTGTTTGACCTAGACAATGGCAAACCAAGCTCACATATGACTCAATAACTCAATGGCATTGTCTTGACATGTTCATCAAATTCAAAAGATCCCAAATGCACAAGATTGACAGATGAATTTTCCAGTCAACTGAGCAAAATTTGACTGTATACTGAAAGGTCAAACTTTGACTTTTTGGTCAAAATCAAGTGCCAAGATTCATTTTTCATCAAGACATGTCAAATTTTGAAACTTTTCCATCAAGAAATCAAAAATTACAAATTAGGGTTTGAAATGAAGAATTTTCATAACTTAGAATTTTTCTAAGTTATGAAAATTCCTAATTTTTTCCTAACTTTGTCCCATTTTTTCATCAAGATACATTTGGATTCAAACAAAACTCAAAACATGAAAGTTATATTCCATTGCAAAATCTACAACATTTATTCACAAAGTTTCCTCAAAAGAAGCTTGTAGCTCAAGTTATGATTTTTGGAACAAGGGTGCAAAATATTCTTAACTTAGAAAATTTTTGACCTATTCTAGGCAGGATTTTTGCCTAACTTCATGGCCACTTTTCACATGCTTCCACTTGGAATTTCAACTTGCAAAACAAAAACACTTGCCTATTTTTCAAAACCACACATCACAACACACTTTCAAAACAACTTTCAAAAACATTGAAAACTTTTCAAAAGACATACACCTTTGTATACATCCAAACATGGATCATTGCAAAAGTTGCCACCACATTGGCCTCTTTTCAAAACATTTTCAAAACACACACACAAAGCACCATTTCAAACAATTGAAAATAAAAGGCAAGTGATCTAAGCAAATAACTAAGAGCCCATGGATAACCATGGATAGAAAGGGTGCTAATACCTTCCCTTTCTATAATCTACTCCCCAAACCCAAGAAAACATCTCAAAGGTTTTTGCTGTGCTTTTTAACCTTTCCTTAGGATAAAATAAAAAGTCGGTGCCGACTCTTGCTCAACCGAAACATTTGCGAAAACAAACGCAAAACCTCAAGTCAGTTCTCCCACCGTATCACAACCGCCCTTTCAGGTTTTTAGTCCACCGAGATACCCTTTTTTGCCCAAGCCGCCTTTTCAGGTTTTCGACTTGTCGGGTGTACAGTTTTTTTTTCATTTTCATCCCTTATTTTGCCCGAACCCTTTTGGTTCACCGGGAAGCCCTTATTTTTGCCTAGGCCATCAACCTATCGGGTCTTTGATTATGCGTAGTATTTTTTCACTATGTCTGCATTGACGGGGTGAGGAAGGTCGTCACCATCTATGGTGGTTAGAATCATAGCTCCTCCTGAGAAAATGTTCTTAACCACAAATGCCCCTTCGTACATAGGGGTCCATTTTCCCCTGGGATCACCTTGCGGCAGTATGATGCGTTTGATCACCAGATCCCCGACTTGATACTCTTGACGTTTGAATTTCCTGTTAAAAGCCTTGATCATTCGCTTTTGATACGTATGACCATGACAAATAGCAATGAGTCTCTTTTCATCGATTAAGTTTAGTTGATCAAGGCGAGTCTGGATCCAGTCGTCTTCGCTCAAACCTGCATCCTTCATAATCCGGAGAGAGGGTATCTGGACCTCAATGGGTAGGGATGCCTCCATGCCATACACCAAGGAATAGGGTGTTGCCCCTGTTGAGGTCCTTTCCGAGGTACAGTACCCATGAAGAGCAAATGGTAACATCTCATGCCAGTCTTTGTATGTCACTATCATCTTCTGCACAATCTTCTTGATGTTCTTATTAGCTTCTTCAACAGCCCCATTCATCTTCGGCCGATAGGGAGAAGAGTTATGATGATGTATCTTGAACTGTTTGCAGAGTTCGATGATCATTGTATTATTGAGATTTGTACCATTGTCCGTAATGATTCTCTCTGGTACACCATATCGACATATCAAGTTATGCTGGATAAACCGCGCCACGACATTCTTGGTTACTGTAGCAAAGGAAGTTGCCTCAACCCACTTCGTAAAATAATCAATAGCTACCAGAATGAAACGATGCTCGTTAGACGCAATAGGTATGATCTCACCGATCATGTCGATGCCCCACATTTCAAAAGGCCAAGGAGCTGTCAAAACATTCAGAGGAACCGGAGGTACATGCACCTTATCAGCATAGACTTGGCACTTATGACAGGTCTGAGAATGCTGATAACAATAGGCTTCCATAGTGGACCAATAATATCCTGCCCGTAGGATTTTCTTCGCCATGGTATGTCCATTGGAATGAGTTCCGAAGGTACCTTCATGTAACTCCGCCATGATCCTTTCTGCCTCGCTCTTGTCCACACATCGCAGTAAGGTTGAATCATGGTTACACTTATAGAGGATCCCATTGCTGATGAAGAACTTTGCGGCGAATCTTCTCAGAAACTTCTTGTCATTAACAGATGCACCCTCGGGGTACTCTTGAGTCTAGAGATACCTCTTTACCTCGTGAAACCAGGGTTTATCTGCTACCTCTTTAGTCTCAATGTCACAGCAATGTACGGGTTCATCCAACCTCTCAATGGTGATCTGGGGAGCTTCATTATCCCACCTCACTTTGAACATAGAAGACATGGTAGCTAGCGCGTCCGCTAACGGGTTCTCTTCTCTGGGGAAGTGTTCAAAGGTTATCTTCTCAAAGTGCGAAAGCAATGTCAGTACATACTCTTTGTAAGGAATAATATTTAGGTACTTCGTATCCCACTCGCCTTTGATTTGACTGATCACTAGAGCAGAATCTCCGAACACACTCAAAAACTTAATCCTTAGGTCAATAGCAGCTCGGAGACCCAGGATACATGCTTCATACTTCGCCATATTGTTGGTGAAGTTAAAACATAATCGGGCGGTGAACAAAGTGTGACAACCCTCAGGAGATATAATCACAGCGCCAACGCCATTACCTAACGCGTTTGATGCTCCATCAAAATACATAGACCATCAGGATCCTTCCTCAGGTCCTTCATCCGGTACAGGTTCTTCAGGTCAGTCACCAACATGATGTTCTCATCTGGGAACTCGAAATTCATGGACTTGTAGTCATCCACGGCCTGATGCGCCAAATGATCCACCAATACACTCCCCTTGATTGCTTTTTGGGTTGTGTATTGGATGTCATACGGTTAAGATCATCTGCCATCTTGCTATTCTTCTGGATAAGGTAGGCTTTTCGAAGATATACTTGATTGGATTCATCTTTGATATCAATAGGGTAGTGTGAGTCAGCATATATTGTCTCAGCTGGCGAGCAGCCTATGCCAAAGTGCAGCAAGTTTTCTCGAGAAACGAGTATCGGGTCTCGCAGTCGGTAAAATTTTTGCTAAGGTAGTAAATAGCGTGCTCTTTTCGGCCAGACTCGTCATGCTGCCCCAGCACGTACCCCATTGAATTATCCAGTACTGTCAAGTATAAGATCAAAGGTATTCCTTCGACTGGAGGCATCAAAATTGGTGGCTCTTGAGGGTATTCTTTGATCCTTTCGAAAGCGGTCTGACATTCATCATTCCATTTTACCACTTGATCTTTCTTCAGCAGCTTGAAGATTGGTTCACAAGTAGCGGCAGATGTGAAATGAATCGGGAAATGTAGTTTAGACGTCCCAAAAAGCCTCTAATTTCCTTTTTTATGCGGGGAGCTGGTATCTCCTGTATGGCTTTTACCTTGGCAGGATCCACTTGAATACCCTTATCACTGACGATAAAGCCTAGCAGCTTACCAGACCTTACCCCGAAGGTACACTTGTTCGGGTTCAACCTTAGCTTGTACATCTTCAACCTGTCGAATAGTTTCTGGAGATGGTCAAGGTGTTCTTCCTCAGTCTGGGACCTTGCAATCATGTCATCAACGTAAACCTCAATCTCATGGTGAATCATGTCGTGGAAGAAAGCGACCATGGTGCACTGATAGGTTGCCCCAACATTCTTTAACCTGGAAGGAATTACCTTGTAACAGAAGGTGCCCCACTGTGTAACGAAGGTTGTCTTCGCCATGTCCTTGGGATCCATCTTGATCTGATTTTAACCAGAAAACCCATCCATAAAGGAGAAGATCTTATGATGCACGGTGTTGTCGACCAGAACATCGATGTGAGGAAGTGGGAAATCATCCTTGGGGCTCGCCCTATTCAGATCTCTATAGTCCACACACATCCGCACCTTACCATCCTTCTTAGGAACTGGAACAACGTTAGCAACCCACTGCAGATAAGAAGTAACAGCTAGAAATCTGGCGTCAAACTATTTCATGACCTCAGCTTTGACTTTCTCAGACATCTCAGGGCGCATACGGTGAACCTTCTGTTTTACCGGAGGACAGTCTTCTTTGGTTGGCAGGCGGTGAACCACAATGTCAGTTTCCAAACCAGGCATATCTTCATAATACCAAGCGAAGATCTCAACATAGTCGTGTAGCATCTGTATCAACCGTTGCTTGACACTAGGCTCTAGATTCGCACCTATCTTGACCTCTTTTATGTCTTCCTCTGTACCAAAATTCACTGATTCCAACGGCTCTTCATGAGGCTGTATGGTCCTCTCTTCCTACTGTGATCGTCTAGCAAGTTCTCCCGGTACCTCACAATCATCCTCACCTTCGTCCTCGGCTTGGTTGATCGGATTTTCGAAGTCATAACTGGCAGTAGTAGAGTTGTTATCAATGGGATCCAAAGTGGATATGGATCTGCATTATGATATGTGAGTGTGTGTAAGAGCATAGTTGTTTTGATAAAGTGAGAGACAGAAAATAAAAAACAAGGAGCGCAAAGTTTGTAATGCAAGAAACGTCCAATGTTTTATTGATGATATATGAAAATGACAAATAATAAGCCCTCACAAGCAAAGCCAAGATGCCTCGGGCAAGGCACTGGGCCGTAAAGTTTCAAATTGTTTATTACAAACTTCAAAACAAAAGTCAATTACTATGTAATAAAAGAAACAGGTATGAAGTCCTTCGTCGTCCTGTTGTTCAATCCACCATTGGTTGTCGGGTAGATCCAGCTGTCGATATCTGAATCTTCTTCACTATCCTCAATTGCATTCACTCCCTGATTACTGATGTGAAGAGGAGGTCTTCCAATCCGCGTGCGCCTAACAGCCCTTTGAGCCCCTGTAGTAAAGCCCAAACCAAATTTGTCAGTCTTGTGTGTGAAATCAAGGAGCTAACCCCAATTTGCACACCCACCTTTTTCAATTATAGCCCTCGCATCCTTGAGGGAAGCCATATTCAACGGAGGTTTGGCAGCAGCAAATTTAGTTGACGCCAAAGTCTAGGGGACCTCTTCAAAGTTCTGACAAGGGGTTTCGATGAATTCCCCATCCATCTCCATGTAGAGAAAGGAATTGAGATGACTCACCATGTACTCCTCCTCACCTTGTACTGTGACGATCTTCCCTTTTACCGGATATTTCAACATCTGATGGAGGGTAGAAGTCACTGCCCCAGCCTTATGAATCCAAGGACGACCCAGCAGGCAAGAATATGATGGTCAGATATCCATCACGTAGAAAGTAGATGCAAAAGTCTGAGAGCCAACTTTAACATAGACGTTCACCTCCCCGTGCACCATCCTTTTTGACCCATCAAAAGCCCTGACCATGATATTGCTCGGTTTTAGAATCAAACCTTTATAGTCAAGATGGTATAATGCCTTCTTTGGCAAAACATTCAGCGAGGACCCAGTATCCACCAGTACGTGGGCCATGGTAGTGTCCCTGCACCCGATCGAGACGTGCAGAGCGTCATTATGATTTCTTCCTTTAGCAGTTAGATATGCGTCTGAGAAACCCAACCCATTATCGGCAGTTAAACTAGCTACGCAGTCTTTGAATTGATCAGCTGAAGTTTCCTGCGGCACATGCTCAGTTTTGAGGAAAGCAATTAAAGACTTTGCATGGGCTTCAGAACACAATAACAAGGATAACATGGAGATTTTAGACGGGGTCTGCCCCAGCTGCTCGACTACGTTGTAGTCACTCTTCTTGATAATCTTCAGAATTTCCTTTATCTCCTGCTTAGAGGTTTCAACAATGATCTTCTTAGGTGCCTCCGTCCAGGAAGGCTCACCTGTGATTTATTTGCCCCAAGTGCCAGATGGCTTGGCGACAGGGGTAATAAATGGAATAGGCACTGGGAAGGTAGTTGATGTACTGGCAGATGGAATGGCAACAGGTTTGTGAACAGTCGGAGGGGAAATCTCAGGAGAAAAGAGTCTTCCACTTCTAGTGACCTTGCTAGCTCCGACAATATCGTTGATATCAGCTTCCTCACTTTTCAAATCTTGCTTAACTCCATGGTAATACACATCTGCACCGTAGTGCCAGGGGACAGCCTTATCCGAAGTGTATGGGATAGGACCAGGGTAGTAATTATTAACGGAGCAACTCTTGGGACGGATGTAATCCTAACAGGTTTTCTCGAGGAAACCTTGGAAGGATTTGCGGAAATGGTTATGATGGCAACATCTTGAATTAGAACCAACGGAATCATAGCCTTTTCGAACAGGATCTCTTTGTTATCCATCAAGCATTGAACACCTAATTTCAATAAGTGGCAACCAGCAGGCAGAATTGAACACATGTGGAAACCTTCGCCACAGCCCGGAAATAAACTGGCCAACAATAGATTCTTCTTAACTGTCATCAAAGGAGTAGAAATTTCTTCCACAGAGGTCACAAATAAATCATCGTCCACAGCATTCACTCCATGACCATGTTTGGGCATGGGAGCAGTTATGACATTGGGCTTCTCCGGAGGGTCAAACTCAATCTCTTTGGCTTCGATCAAGTCTTGCACCTTTTTCTTCAAGGCCCAACAGTTGTTCGTATCATGACCTGGGCCATCGGAGTGATAGGCGTAGCGGGCATTCGGGTTATATAGCGGAGATGTGGTGTTGGGATTCTTCGGGGCTTCCCTCAGAGTTACCAGGTTGGTCTTTAATAACTGTGGTAGAATTTGAGACAAGGTCATATTGAGCTGAGTGTACTGCCTCTGTGGTCTCTCCATTCTTTGCTGATTGTTGTGTTGTGGAGCAACGGTGGGTCTTGATATCACTACTACATTTACTGCTTGACGGTGTTCAGGTCTACTTTGGCTCCCCGAGCCGTAGACTGCACTAGCTTATTTCTTACCAGTAAAAGCCTTCTTTACTTCACTTGATGAAGTATCCTTTTGTATCTTACCACTTCGGATACCAGCTTCTACTCTCTCTCTAGTCAAGATCAACTCAGTAAACCCAGATGATGAATTGTCGATCAGATGATTGAAAAACGAACCAGATAGCGTCCCCAGAAACATGTCAACCAACTCCCTATCCGACAAGGGGGGTTGGACTCTTCCAGCCAAATCTCTCCACTTTTGAGCATAGTCCTTAAAACCTTCGCTTGTAACCATAGACATATCCTGAAGCTGAGTACGAGTGAGAGCAAGGTCGGCATTATACTGATACTGCTTGTAAAAAGCAGCAGCAAGGTCCTCCCAATTTTGGACATTGGCTCCTTCCAACTGATAAAACCATTCAAGCTGAGTCCCTGACAGAATATCTTGAAAGAAATGTACCCACAAATTTCTATCAGTAATGTGGGGTTGGATTTTCCAGACATACGAGCGGAGATGGAGTTTTGGACAAGATACCCCGTCGTATTTAGCAAAAATCAGAGCTTTGAACTTATGAGGGATCACCACTCCCGATACCAATCCCAGCTCTCTAAAATCCAAAGCGGGGATCCTCTGAATCTCCATAGCACTCAGACGGTCTTCTAACTGCTTGTACCTATCCTCGGCAGGAGGATATTGCTCCTCATCATAATCAGTATCATCATCAGAAATGGCGAGACTGGGGCCTTTTTCTTCTTCTTGGTTCTCCCCTTCCTTGGATGAAAAGGACAGATCAGCTTGTTGTTTCAACCTATCCCCAAACCTTTTGCCCATACTCAAAAGAACAACATTCTTCTTCTTCTTCTTCTTCTTCTTCTCTTTCTCTTTCAGAATAAGAGCTTTCAAATCCTCTTGCCTTTTAGCCAAGCTCAAGAACATCTCTTGGAATTGGGCATTTTGTGCCTGAAGATCTTTGATAGCTTGATCAGAAGACATAACTGCTGAAATAAACAACGAAGAAGATGAGAAACCTGTAATGGTGTGCATGATAATGGGATGCGTATGTAATGATTTCAAAGACTTTGGGAGATTTAAATTTGCAAACCAAAAATAAAACAAACTTTATTAGATTAACTTGTAAAAATGTTCAACAATGCCTTTGAGGCGTTACAAAGAAATAAACGGAAAACAAATCTAAACTAGAAAAATCAAAATCAGAAATCCCATGGACGCTTCCCCTTGGTGCTGACATAGTCATTGATCGTTCTTTCATTCTCGAGCTGCCTGGTGAGCTTCAAGATCTTCCTTTCTTTCTATTATACTTTTTTCGGTAGGTATCTCTCTCCTCTTTCAGTTGAATCCAAGACCTCTTCAATGCCCCAAGATCAGTGGGCATGTAGGGATAAAGGACTGTATAAGGAATGCCCTCTTCATTGGTGGGCTCCATAATCACTGGCAACACAGCTTCATAAGGCATCCCAAGCTTCTAGGCTCGAGCTCGGACCCACTGGAGATAAGGCTGCATATAGAGAGAAGTCATTGGTCCTAACTCTTGAAGGTCAGACCTGTTCACCATGCCCCAAGCTCGTATAAACCTTCGGCGATGGTCAACGTCCTCTTTATAGTCAAATGCAATATCTGTAAGAAGTAGCTCATGAGGACCGTCTCTCCGAGAACGACCGAATTATTGCAAAGCTAAACAAGGACTGTAGGTTATACCCCCTCTGATTCCAAGCAACGGGACATTAGGGTATCCCCCACATCGATCAATGCCAGCAGTGCTTTCCATAGCTTTGAAACTCCAAAGAATGTATGTATAGGCAAGGGACATTATTTTGTAAGACCATCCCAAACCTTCTTCATTCTTCAGCATGGACTTGGGGAGGTCCGAAATAAACCACCTCGCCAGCAGCGGCATGCAACGCATGAGGGTCCCTCTTCTTCGCACAGTACGAGTGTAGAGGGCATGCAAGATATCACCCAATAGAGTAGGCACTTGATTGCGAGACAGGAAGATCTTAACCGTATTCACATCTATAAAAGAATCTGGATTTGGGAAGAGAACCAAACCGTAGATAAGGAGAGCCAAGATGTCTTCGAAAGCCTGAAAATCCAAACTATCCCAAAATAGCTGAGCTTGATCCATCAGAAATTTGGCTAAGAAACCTTCAACCCCGCTTCGTGTCTCCCAATTAGATACTACATCAGCCCGTTTCAAATGTAGAGCTGAAGCAATGTCTTCTGGTCTAGGAGTCTCTTCCAAACCTGTGAAGGGCATCTGCTCAGGGATAGATATGCCCAATAAGTGAGAAAACTCTTCCAAAGTGGGAACCAACTGGTAGTCTATAAAAGTGAATCAATGATACACAGGATCGAAGAACTGGAAAAGCACACTCATCATCTGCTCATCAAACTTTGAGGTAACCAAACTAAGTAGCTGACCATGTCTCTTAATGAAGGAAGAAGTCTCATAAACTTTTGAGGCTAACTCTTTGAGTTGAGCAGGTATTTGCACAAAGTTAACTCGGATGGTGTTTCTGCGTATGGAAGCCATAATCTGCAAAACAGAACAAAGATAAATCTCCTTGGTCTTTGAAATGGTTAGTATAATGAAGTATGCATGCTATGTTATGATGCATGATGTCATGGTAAAACAAACAACAGGTATAGCAGATAACAGACATGGTAAAGGCAAACAAGTCACACAATAGCCCTTAAGGTTAAGGCTTGCATAAGGTCAAAGGTATTACCCTCTTGAAGTTTAGTTGGTTTCAACCTGTCCTAGCAATAGTAATCGGGTTCTAGAGGTTCTCAATATCACTGACCATCCTCCATCGGTCATGGTTTCAGCTCACGCAATCTTTTCTTGCAGCCGGAACTATCTCGAGAGTATGGTCTCAATGAGTGTAGCATCGAGTATCAACCAGTTCCCAGCTTTACACCGAGATCGGCTATCTCACTACTTTCTAATGGCCAAGTTGGTCTATTAAGGGTTCTAAGGTCAGTTGATGCTTAACGACACACATAGTAGCCACGTATTCTCCTTGTTTCTCCACAAGGGATACCGATACCAACCAATGTGCCACATCAACATAGATACTGCTTCAACCGTATCGGTCTATGCTGTACAGCTCCCTCACAGTTT